>JAGSMS010000003.1:0-2500000 GCA_029286595.1 Bhutanitis thaidina
AACCTAACCCAACTCCAACTCCAACCCAACCTAACCTAACCTAACCTAATCCCAACCTAACCTAACCTAATCCCAACCTAACCTAACCCAACCTAACCTAACCTAACTCAACCCAACCTAACCTAACCTAACCTAACCTAACCCAACCCAACCTAACTCCAACTCCAACCCAACCTAACCTAACTCCAACCCAACCTAAATCCCAACCCAACCTAACTCTAACCTAACCCAACCTAACCCAACCCAACTCTAACCTAACCTAAATCCCAACCTAACCTAACCTAACCTAACTCCAACCTAACCTAACCTCCAACCTAACCCAACCTAAATCCCAACCTAACCCAATCCCAACCCAACCCAACCTAACCTAACCCAACCCAACCTCCAACCTAACCTAACCCAATCCCAACCTAACCTAACCTAACCTAACCCAACCTAACCCAACCTAACCCAACCTAACCTAACCCAACCTAACCTAACCCAACCTAACCTAACCCAACCTAACCTAACCTAACCTAACCTAACCTAACCTAAATCCCAACCCAACCTAACTCAACCTAACCTAACCTAACCTAACCTAACCTAACCTAACCTAACCTAACCTAACCCAACCTAACCTAACCTAACCTAACCTAACCTAACCCAACCCAATCCCAACCTAACCCAATCCTAACCTAACCTAACTCTAACCTAACCCAATCCCAACCTAACCTAACCTCCAACCTAACCCAACCTAACCTAACCTAAATCCCAACCTAACCCAATCCCAATCCCAACCTAACCTAACCTAACCTAACCTAATCCCAACCTAACCTCCAACCTAACCTAAATCCCAACCCAACCTAACCTAACCCAACTCTAACCCAACCTAACCTAACCCAACCTAACCTAACCCAACCTAACCTCCAACCTAACCTAAATCCCAACCTAACCCAACTCTAACCTAACCCAATCCCAATCCCAACCTAACCTAACCTAACTTAACCTAACCTAATCCCAACCTAACTCCAACCTAACCTAACCTAACCTAACCTAACCTAACCTAACTCCAACTCCAACCTAACCCAATCCCAACTCTAACCTAACCTAATCCCAACCTAACCTAACCTAACCTAACCCAACCCAACCTTAACCTAACCTAACCTTAACCTAACCTAATCCCAACCTAACCCAATCCTAACCTAACCTAACCTAAATCCCAACCCAACCTTAACCTAACCTAACTCAACCTAACCCAACCCAACCTAACCTCCAACCTAACCCAACCTAACCCAACCTAACCTAACCCAACTCCAACCCAACCCAACCTAAATCCCAACCTAACCCAACTCAACCCAACCCAACCTCCAACCTAACCTAACTCAACCCAACCCAACCTTAACCCAACCTAACTCTAACCCAACCCAACCTAACTCAACCCAACCTAACTCTAACCTAACCCAATCCTAACCTAACCTAACTCCAACCTAACCTAACTCAACCTAACCTAACCTAACCTAACCTTAACCTAACCTAACCTAACCTAACCCAACTCTAACCTAACCTAACCCAATCCCAACCCAACCTAACTCCAACCTAACCCAACCTAACCCAACCTTAACCTAACCTAATCCCAACCTAACCTAACCCAACCTAACTCTAACCCAACCCAACCTTAACCCAACCTAACCCAACCTAACCTAACCCAACTCAACCTAACCCAATCCCAACCCAACCCAATCCCAACCTAACCTAACCCAATCCCAATCCCAACCCAACCCAACCTAAATCCCAACCTAACCTAACCCAATCCTAACCCAACCTTAACCTAACCTAACTCAACCCAACCTAACCTAACTCAACCCAACCTAACCTAACCCAACTCCAACCTAACCTAACTCCAACCTAACCCAACCTTAACCCAACCTAACCCAACCCAACTCTAACCTAACCTAACCTTAACCTAACCTAACTTAACCTAACCTAACTCTAACCTAACCCAATCCCAACCCAACCCAACCTTAACCCAACCTAACTCAACCTAACCCAACTCAACCCAACCCAACTCCAACCTAACCTAACCTAATCCCAACCTAACCTAACCCAACCTAACCCAACCCAACTCCAACTCCAACCTAACCTAACCCAACCTAACCTAACTCCAACCCAACTCCAACCCAACCCAACCTTAACCTAACCTAACTCTAACCTAACCTAATCCCAACCTAACCCAACTCTAACCCAACCTAACCCAACCTAACTCAACCCAACCTAACTCAACCTAACCCAACCCAACCTAACCCAACCCAACCTCCAACCTAACCTAACCTCCAACCTAACCCAACCTTAACCTAACCTAACTTAACCTAACCTAAATCCCAACCCAACCTTAACCCAACCCAACCTAACCTAACCCAACCTAACCCAACCCAACTCAACCCAACCTAACCTAACCTCCAACCTAACCTAAATCCCAACCTAACCCAATCCTAACCCAACCTCCAACCTAACCCAACTCCAACTCCAACCTAACCCAATCCTAACCCAACCTAACTCAACCCAACCTAATCCCAACCTAACCCAACCTAACCCAATCCCAACCTAACCCAATCCTAACCTAACCTAACTCTAACCTAACCCAATCCTAACCTAACCTTAACCTAACCTAAATCCCAACCTAACCCAATCCCAACCCAACCTAACCCAACCTAACCTAACCAACCTAACCCAATCCTAACCCAACCCAACCTTAACCTAACCTAACCTAACCTAACCCAATCAACCTAACCTAACCTAACCTCCAACCTAACCTAACCCAACTCCAACCTAACCTAACTCAACCTAACCCAACTCTAACCTAACCCAACCTAACTCAACCTAACCCAACCTAACCCAACCCAACCTAACCTAACCTAACTTAACCTAACCTAACCTAACTTAACCTAACCTAACCTTAACCCAACCCAACCCAACCCAACCTGAATCCCAACCTAACCTAACCTAACCTAACCTAACTCAACCCAACCCAACTCAACCTAACCTAACCCAACTCAACCCAACCTAACCCAACCCAACTCCAACTCCAACCTAACCCAACCTTAACCTAACCTAACTCCAACCTAACCTAACTTAACCTAACCTAACTCCAACCTAACCTAACTCAACCTAACCCAATCCTAACCTAACCCAACTCCAACCCAACCTAACTCCAACCTAACCTAACCTTAACCTAACCTAACTCCAACCTAACCCAACCTAACCCAATCCTAACCCAACCTAACCTAACCTAACTCCAACCTAACCCAATCAACCTAACCTAACCTAACCAACCTAACCTAACTTAACCTAACCTAATCCCAACCTAACCTAAATCCCAACCCAACCTTAACCTAACCTAACCTAACCAACCCAACCCAACTCAACCCAACCTAACCTAACCTAACTCTAACCTAACCTAACCTAACCTAACCTTAACCTAACCTAACTCAACCTAACCTAACCTTAACCTAACCTAACCTTAACCTAACCTAAATCCCAACCTAACCTAACCCAACCTAACCTAACCTAACCTAACCTAACTTAACCTAACCTAACCTAACCTTAACCTAACCTAACCTAACCTAACCTAACCTAACCTAACTCCAACCCAACCTAAATTTCCAGCAGTAAGCCTCCGGTTTGAGCCCGTTTATGATTTACCGTAATTGATTTTCAAAGAAAAGCTTGCCAACCGCATAGGCGTAGACGCCGAAACAAAAGTACGCACTATGACGTCGGTGCTTGTAAATGGAGTAAGAGAGTCTGACAGGGGTCGATGCTCTCAACTCCTCGTCGACGAGGCTCTCATGAACCATTCCGGAGCCATAGTGATGGCAACAAAACTATACAGAGCGCAAGAAATGCTGCTTATCGGTGATATCAATCAACTTCCCTTCATCGATAGGGATCTTTACGTTGCAGTACACTCGCCCAAACCTGGTAACCACGATCAGCCAGGAGCTTCTGTGTACACACCGGAACCCAATGAATGTGGCGTATGGCCTCAACGAGATCTACAGCGGCATATACTCATCCAAGTCTCTAGTGCACTCACTGAAAAGGGAAAGGTACACAGGAGCAAATATACCAAGCACTCTCCCTGATACACAGTACCTGGTGTTCACCCAAACCGAAAAGGAATCCCTGACAGACATAGGGTATGGGTCGGGCGCCGGGTCACCCCTCCTAACAGTTCACGAGGCCCAAGGACTCACATGTGGAACAGTCATCATTATAAGAACTGCTGCAGAATAATTAAAACTGCACGTCAGCGTTCAGCATGCTGTGGTGGCGATGTCCAGACACAGTTAGCTGCACTTATTACGCGGATGACTGCGACGACGCAACAGGGATGCTGATCCAGAGAGCTATGGCTGCATCAACCATCAAAATAAAAGAATATAACTTAAAATGGCGATAAGAAATGGAGACTCAGCGGTCATGGAAAACCTGACAACGCAAAAATGAACAGGAAAATGTACGGCACTGTTACTTAATAAATATAGTTATAATCATATAATTATGATTATATAGATAGTTAATAAAATGTATACCTAATGTAAAAAAAATTATAATAAGCATGTTTATACTAATATAATAAGACTAACAACTGGAAAATATATATATATATATAAAGAAGTAAGTGAACTCACTGCAAAAACAAACGCATGTATTTTTTTTTAGTTGCACACTGTGAAAGGAGTAATGTTAAAACAAAATAATAAGGGCAAATCTAAAAAAGGCACGGACAAAAAAACTATGTGGAGACATAGTTTTATTTAAAAAAAAACCCCCCAACCCAACCTAAGAAAGCTCAGATTGAAAGTTGGAATGACTTCTGCTTTAAAGAGGACCGAGAAAGTATATGGTATGGTGTATATAGAGACAAGAAGATATTCCGCTCGCGAAGGAAGAGACTGCGTTGACCACAAAGGAATCTATTGAACTGCTGGCGATTATCTTTTTCCATCAAGATAAAGTGGAGGAAGACTGTATTGAACAGACAGAATTGCGGAACTGAACACAATTTGGTGACTGTTTTCCTAACCCAACTAATTCAATCTCTATCTTTGTTTAGAGATATCCAATTGTCAACAAGTTCCCCTATTTACGACTGCTGAATTAAGAAATAAGAGCAGTACACAGCTTCAATCCCAAGAAAGCACCCAGACCTGATGGATTCACAGCTGATATCTGCGCTGAAATACAAAAACAGAAAAAATGGAGTTTTTAGAAATAGAAATTGAAACACAAGCTAATGAAGTTCTCTCGGGAATTACTAATAAACTAAAATTCGCTTCACATAATACCAATGCGATGATTGTGGCCAAAAAACTGAAACACGAAAACCCACAAATATGCATAGGAGGAACAGAGGTACAGGTAGTAGAATAAATAAAACTATTAGGCTTAATAATCGATAAAAAAATTTAAAAACTTACTTTCTATAGTAATGAAGCACACATCTGTAAAGAAATAACTGGTCTATAAAATCAGTTAGCGAAAGGAGCAAAAATATATGAGGTTTAAGTTCGGAGATAGTCAGAACGATTTATGTAACAGTAGTGGAAGCAGTAGCGCTGTATGCGACCCATGTTTGGACTGCAAAATCTACTTGGGGATTAAATGGGAAAATAATTTGAATTTTGGTTGATACCATTAGAAAATACAAATCTATACAGATTTCACCGTTTAAAGACTTTGTAAGTTGGTAAAACAGATTTGCCTTGTCATGGATGGCAACACTACAAAATAAAAGTCAATGAAATTGAAATGTACTTTGTGAATGACAGCTCTTTCGTTTCTTTATCAATACTAGTGTTTAGATAAATACATTTATTTTACCTTTTTTGTGGTAAATTACGCTTCGAGCGGTGTTATAATGGCTGCTCCACCGGGGTGTTCGTAAAGGTCATGTACGACAGTACGTGCGGTGCGGCAGCTAGCGGGCAGTGCGGCAAGTCCCAGCGCGATGGCGATGGGCCACCGCCGCGCGAGCCTCCGCCCGCTCCCCTTGAGCGTGATTATAGTGGCTTCGACATCGTAAAGGCCACACAATATGGAGCATTTGCCCGTGTTAAGGAACTTATTGAAGCTGGCTGGGATGTTAACCAGCCGGATCACGAAACCGTCACCTTGTTGCATTGGGCTGCGATCAACAACAGACGTGAAATTATTGAATATCTACTTTCGAAAGGTGCTTTTGTTGACGCAGTTGGAGGCGAACTACAATCGACACCGTTGCATTGGGCAACTCGGCAAGGCCACTTAGAAGCAACTGTTCTTTTGGTGCGCGCTGGTGCCGATCCCACTTTGCGTGATGCAGAGGGTTGCGCATGTCTTCATCTTGCGGCGCAGTTTGGGCACACAGCTGTTGTGGCCTATCTTGTAGCTCGAGGGGCTGACCCTGATGCTCCAGATGCAGGTGGCATGACCCCGCTCATGTGGGCTGCTTGGAAAGTCTCAGCAGTTGACCCTGCACGTCTGTTACTTACTTTGGGAGCATCTACAAATCCTACTGACCATTCACATGGCAATACCGCTTTGCATTGGGCCATTCTTGCTCGCAATACTACTGCCATTTCTACTCTAATTCTATATGTGAGTCTTTTTTATTTATCTATTACCATTTATGAATAAGATGGATAATTGATTTTAATAAGTTATTATATCTCTATTCAAATTCTCAATATTTTTTTTAAATCATACTCATATAACTAATTATATCACAATTTAAACTATAACTATATCAAATTAACAATAAATGAAAATTGGGCAGAGAAAAGAAAGATCACAAATTGTTTAAGTAATTGTAATTGTACAGTTGGTATGTCCAAAGTATATCAATATAAATAATACAATAACCCTTCTCATGTCATAACAATAGAATTTAGACTTAAGTTATCATTTCCTTGGTATAAAAACATTTTTCTATATGCAATATTATATGAAGCGAGTATTTTAAAGAATTTACAAGTTAATATGTTTATGTATTTTATTTAAAATTATTATATTATATTAATTATTATTATAGGCACCCTTGTATATAAAATATATGAGAGTCCACAAACCAAAACCATTAAAATTGTTACTTTAACCTGAACCCAATTAGGTGGGTAGTAACCTTGTTAAATAAACAAATTCTTTTAATTCAGGGCAATGCCAGCTTTGACATCCCCAACTTACGTGGAGTCACTCCCCTGGCAATGCTGCAGTCGAACGCGGACTCTTTGTGGGTGGGATCTAAGGTGTCAGACAAAATCAGAGAACATGCTCTCCTATCAACTAGGAAAAGTATTTTTCGAAGATTAACATATGATAAGGTAAACTGTCTCTAAACATGTGGGGTAATTAAGCATAATGTGTCATCAATCATTGTTAATAAAAAAAATTGGAAATTTTTTACAGAAGTTCCGGTGGTGGTGCATTGTTACAATGCCATTTATGGCGTTCTACCTCACTGGCCTTGTATTGGAGATGGATGCAATCTACCTGCTCAAGATGTTCCTGCTCGTCTGTCTGTACGCCCTACTTCACTTCCTCAGCAATGCACTTTTTGATGATGAACTCAAAAATATATTTCCTTTGAGTGTGTATTTAGCTACGAAGGTAAATAATGCTTCTTTAAATCCTTCCATGTGTATCATTACATAGTAAAGACTTGCATCCCGTAATTCCAGGTATGGTTTTACATAACATGGGTTTTGTTCATCACTCCTGTGGCCAGTAGCTCGGCCACATTAGGCTTCCTGCTGTGCTCGGGCGCGCTCTGGTACACGTTCCTGCGCTCGTGGCGCAGCGACCCCGGCGTCATCACCGCCACCAAGTCTGACAAGTTTCGTGTGAGTGTTGTAGCTTTAACTTCAGCTTACACTCTTCTCTGGGGTTCCTATATTTTGAGATTCATGTATCATTTTGGACAATTATTTACAGACTATAATAGAACTGTCGGAGAGCAGTCGAGGCGGTTTTGAACCAGCGCGGTTTTGTTCGGCGTGTCTGCTGCGGCGCCCGCTGCGGTCCAAGCACTGCTCGGTGTGCAACCGCTGCGTCGCTAAGTTCGACCACCACTGCCCCTGGGTGGGCAACTGTATCGGTGAGGGTCCATGTTTAGCTCGGTGAGATCGCTGCGACTCTTCCCCGACATGTCCTCCGATCTTACCGGTATGGGAGTTTTGTAATAAATGGAATCGATTCTTGTCACCGGAATATGTGTTTTACGATCAAAACTTATAAGTAGCAAAACATCCAATGAGCAAATTGACTCGTCCTCTTAGATACGAAAATATTAGGTTTTGATTTTGAAATAAGAAGCTTAATCGGATATTACTTTATAGTTCGTTGGTAGTGAATTTTAAATCACGATAAGCATGCGCCGCTCATCCATTCCATTGTCACCGAACTGTAAGTGAATATTACTATCTGAAACTCTAATATATCTAAGATATTATATTTTTGAACAAAATTGTAAATGGTCTCATTGAAATTAGAAGTGTATTCAGTAAAGTTGTTTCAACGTGCCGCGAACAAGGTGTGTCTAGCTAGGCGGGTGGTTCAATTCCCTCGCTTTGACATGGTCGAGGAGGGCGATGGCTCCCAGCGAGCCGAGGGTTGGTCAGCTCGGGTTTGCAAATCCTGCATTAGATCTTTATATTGCGCAATTTTTAGTGTTTCATTTTATCTTAGAATGATGGGCTTTCATAGCCTGTCAGACTATTCGTTGCTTTTCATTTTATGTTTTTATTGTTAGTAACGTGTAAAATATGAAATATAAAATGGCGATGCCTATGCAGTTTCCTTCGCCGTCAGACGAACCTCATTGCTAATGATAGATAGATACATTTTTAAACGTGGTTGAGCCAAGCAGCGGCTTTTGCTGCTGCTTAAATGGGCCGGCTCGACCGGGTTGGTACCACTACCTCGCAGAATACCGGGGTGAAGTAGAGGCATCTTATGCTTCTGCGTTTCGTTCGGTGAGTGAGGTATCCGGAGGCCCACTTCCCTTCCCATCCCCTTCCCCTGCCTCCCTTCCATTTCCCAAATATACTTAAAGGCCAGCAACGCACCTGCAGCACCTCTGGTGTTGCAGATGTACATGGGCGACGGTAATCACTTACCATCAGGTGAACCGCTTGCTCGTTTGCTGCCTTTCTTTAAATACTTTAAAATTACGCCATTGTCCACACGCCAGCAAGCGCAAACCGAAGAAGATGTCATTCCACGACAGAGGAAAATATAAAATAGATTATGTAGACCTTGGTTACAATTGATGTAAAGCTAAAGTATTTAGTTATCTACTGTATTAAACCAGCAGCAGCAAAAGCCGCCGCTTGGCTCTACCACGTTTAAAATAATGGTACTTCAAGTTGATTGGAAGATTGCTTAAATGTAATGATTTCGCTGTCTGTTAAATATTTACTATGTATTTAATGTAACCACTGTGGCTATTTGACTTCCCGCCATGTAGCTGAGAAACCTTTGCTACCTCTGTGAATTCCTTTAGTTGCCCGTCCACTATTAAGTTGTCCATAATCGTCGAACGACGAATAAATTATAATTTTTTATGTAAATTAGAACCATTTCATCTGTGGTATAATTATTATATTTACAGGTGCTAAAAATCATCAGTATTTTATCGGGTTTTTGGTTAGTCTCCTAATCATGTGCATATGGATGGTGTGGGGCGGGGTGCAGTACTTCGTGTCGCAGTGCGGTGGCGCGGGCTCCGCGCTGGGCACCGCCGTCGCCTGGGCGCAGTGCAACGCCTGGCTCACGTGGGTCATGCTCAACGCCGTGTTCCATTTGTTCTGGGTGACGGTGCTGACGAGCTGCCAGCTATACTTGGTGAGTGTGCGCGTTGCGTTGCGTTGCGACGCGGTGTGACGCGGCGGCTTGCGGGTACTGAGCGGCGCGACTCTCGTCCGCAGGTGGTGTGTCTCGGCATGACGACGAACGAGCAACTGAACCGCGGCCGCTACCGGCACTTCCAGGCGCGCGGCGGCCGCTCGCCTTTCAGCCGCGGCCCGCTCAACAACTGCGCGGACTTCTTCCGATGCCGGCTGTGCGGGCTGCTGACTCCGCGACCGCGCGACTGGGCCGCGGCCGGCCTGCGGGACGACGACCTCGCGGACGGGCCGCACGACGGGCCGCTCGGGCCGCACGACGGGCCCCACGAGGCCGGCGACGGGGACACCGAGCCCATGCTGCGCGCCAGCCTCCAGTTCGTGTGAGCGCGCACCGCAGCACCTGCCGCTGTACAATTATGTATTTTGTAGTACAACTAGAATACTTTTTACACTAAGAGAGCAGTGAGTTCGGTTCGGATGAGTCGAGGCTACGCAACCAAATTCCACTAAAAATATAATACCCATAAGTTGTAGAGGGGCGCGAGCGAGCGTTCCGCTTCACTCGTATTGACTTCGACAGAATTCCACTATCCTTCGAGACGTCTCCTAGTTTTATGATCCATTTTAGTTTAAATTTTGCGATAAATTTTTTATTTTTGATAAAACCCAACTGACTTTGTTTCCTAATGACAGATATAAAAATTAGCGACATTACCCTGAATCTTCGAAAATACATAACATGAAGTAACACTGTAGTAGTAGATGTTGTGCAGAGTTATTGTTTCCGCATATCATTGGTCATGGGCTATTTCCAATATCGGACGTCTGCATAGTTATTATAATTGAATGTGTACCTTGTTACTTCGATTGAGCTACTGTACCTAGATGAATGTTTTCTGATGATTCCATCTTATGCGTGTATCATTTGCAGCTTGACGACCCACGCCTGCAGCAACATGTTCACTCTTTTCAATGTATATACATGGACGGTTGTATTTATGTGTAAATGTGTGTGCGCTTCTGTTTTATTTCACTATGAGAGTTGTTGCACTGCGTCCAGACGCCCGACCGCGTCCAGACGCCCGACCGCGTCCAGACGCCCGACAGCGTCCAGACGCCCGACCGCGTCCAGACGCCCGACCGCGGTGACACCAGTTTTTAGTTCTTTTGCTGACATGCACACCGACGAGCAATCAACCTTATATTGCGAGAATCAAAGACACGAGCGCCTTGTGTTTCAAATGTTGCATAAACGGCTCTAAACTATTAGCTTCGAAAATAGTTTTTTTCATTAAATTTTCAATAATTAGTTTGCATTTAAATGTATGATTCTTTTGTAAAAAATAAAGTATCGGCTGAGCGAGACCGGCGCCTGGACGTAGCAAGAACGTGTTAGATTAAGTTACTTGTCGCCCCGCGCCCCGCGCCCCGCGCCCCGACATATTGCTACATTGTCTATGTCAGCGCCGTCTATTTGGAAAGCTCGGAGCGCCGAATGCAGACTTATTCGCATCTCATTGTGAAACGCACTCCCACTAACTGCGACGATGCTAAATGTACGCTCCACGGCACCGCAGTGCATATTAACGTATGAAATGAACAAATATAATTTATAAAATATATGTACTGCAAGAGCATAGGGTTACAAACAGTTTTTCTCTATACTTACTAACGATTTAATATTGTCACTTGTAGTCGGGAGCCCGTTGCGAGCGAGCCCCGATCGGGGTCTCGTTGTATTATTTATATTCGATGTAACTTTGTATAGCTAACCTAACGTTGTATTATAAAACGAAACCAAAATGCATTTGAATTAAATTAACTTTTAAAAATACAATTTTAAACATATTAAAAACGATATACAAACCTATGTTGTATTATTTTAACAAAGAGCCGCGCAGTGCGGTCGCGGCGTAAGAATCTTCCCGCGGTTATCGAAGAAGGTGACTGTGGTCTATGGTCATAGGAAATACAGAATAGTAGGCCATCTTCATACAAAGGTACCTAGCGCAGCTTATATGTTTTCGTGCCAGTACGCGCGAGGCCTGGCCTCTTTTCCCGGACTTGATTTCTGTAGATGTTACGTATTTCATGGCTCATGACGAGGCTTATAGCTCGTCCTCGGCCCCCCTCTGACCGAGCGACAATCTTAGGAGATCTAGTGGAAGTGATCGACCCATAGGCGGTTAACAAACCACGTGCAATGGACCCTTGGTTTCGTCTTATTCATAGAAAAGACCTATTAAGTGGCAGAATGGCTTTTCCGGTTCCAAAATATTGTCAAATAAGCCTCTGCTCGGCAAAGACCTTTACTTCTAATTTTATATCATATCATCCATGAAAATTTTAATTTAAGTTAAATTTATGCGCCAACCGTAGAATTTTTAAATTGGAAATGAAAAAAGTAATTTGGCTACGGGGGTCCAAGGTATCAGTTCATTTTGGAAAAAGTCTCAGTCACACAGCGATTTATAGCTATGTATACATACATTTCTCATTAATATTTACGAAGTAATTGGTGAAAGAAACTCCGTAGGCATCCTGTTATTTAATAATTTTTTTATTATACGGTTTTATATTGTTTCAATACCGTTTTTAGAAACAACTTGGGAGCGATGAACTAATTCCCTGGGGTTACAATTTTACATTCATCCACATAATCCTTTATATTATCATAACACCTTTTCGTGGCTTTGTTTAACCTTTTAAAGTGAGAGTGCCGGGATCTTGTTGTAGAAACATATCGTGGAAACCACTGTTTTTCTATATGCAAAGCTTCAACGGAGCCTCATGTATCGTTGAAAGGCATAAGAACATGCACACAAAGAAAAAGGGAAATGCTCTGGTATTATAGATTAAATCATACTACAGAAAACAGAATGAAATATAAAAACTACAGAAAAAGATTTAAAAAGGTTATAACTCTAACACAAAGGGCTCACAACAATAATTTTAACAAATGAAACAAATGTCGAGCAACATGGAAAATTATAAGCAATAACGAGCAAACGACACCTAAGGAAAATATAATCAAAATTGTTTTAGACGATGAAAGTGTAATTACAAACAACTTTGACATTGTAAATAAATTAAATACTAAATTAAATTCGACCATAACACTCAAAGTAACTCACATAAACAAAGAATTCAATATTTTTGACACCCTGCACACCGTGCGAAATATTTAAAAGTATAAAAAAGAACTAAAAAATACAACTAGTAATGGGTAAGATCAGATTAATACCAAAGTTTTAAAATTTTGTGCAGAGGAATTAGTACCCCTGTTAACTTTCATCAATAATCTTGTACTAGAAAAAGGTATCAACAATCTTAGAAAACAATTATAAAGCCTTTACATTAAAAAGGTGATAAATATAAACTAGGAAATTATAGACCAATAGCTCTTCTTCCTGTATTCTCTAAATTTGTGGAAAGAATAATATATAATAAGCTATACTCCTTTTTCGAGCAACAAAATATATTTGTAAAAGAACAAAATGGGTTTCGTACAGGGATGTCTATATTATCGGCTATGTATGAACTAATATAAAACGCCATAATTAATGTGGAAGCTTTCCATCGCGTTAGTCATTTACCTAAGAATATCAAAAAAAAAAGAAAATAGAAGATTTTAAAAAAATCTCAAATTAATATTGGTTGAAAAAGCTTATTAGACAATACAGGAATTTATTTGCGATAAAATTTGACTAATTACATAGATACAATAACTTAATTTTTATTTTTGGACATTTAAATTTTTTTTTTTAACTGATAATGAAATTAGACATGTACATTTATTTATATTGTTATTATTTTACTTTGATAGTTGTTATAAATTTTGATTTGACATCTGATCAATAATGTTATAATGTAATGTATATACCTGTACAACGACTTCGTGCACAAGTATCCTAGGAGGTCACTGTAGCAATGAAACTAACCAAGAACACAAATGATCGGTAGACTATTGCTCGAAATTTATTCATATAATCTTAGTTATACTTATGTATTATAAACAAGTTTTTTTTTTAGTTTAACGTGGGGGAAAGGTGGCTCGCAACTACCCGTCACCGTCTCCGGTGACTGGTTATGTCGGGATCAGCATTGAAGATGCCGGACCGACTAAAACCCCCCCACGGTAGATCTGCTGTTGGCCCAGTGGCCTTTACAGCTACATCGGTAAGACTCGCGAGCAGGAGGTCCGCAAGTTAAATAAACAAAAAGGAACGAGGACGCTGCTGGTGCTGTGTCGCGCTCGGACCCCTGTTAACGAAAGAAAGACTCTCGGCAAAAACTAGGGCTGACGACAACCCAAGGGCCCCTCTTAGGGAGGTAAAACCTCGGCTTGGGTTGCAATCGAATTTGGGAAAACTTTGATGTTAGGAACGCCTTTGCACACGAGTAATCCTCGTGTATGGCGTGAATCTGTGACCGCGCGTTCGACGGGGAACAGCGCGGTCTGTGTAGTCTGCGGGATAATGTGAACGGGTGTTGTGTCCCCGAAAGCATTGTCGTTTCTTGTGATAATATAAACAAGTGAAACCATATCGCGATATAAATATGTACAGCGACATCTGTTATTACAATATAATTCAATTACAAACTAATCTACGTTTTAATGTTATACAATACCTTATATAGTAATGTCTTGAAATTATATCGCATTGTAAAATTTGTATGCCAATAAGTGGTAGAATAATATGAATAGGACATAAACAAAATGTTAACATCTATACAAGTATCACTTATGATCAACAAATAAATATAAATAAATATCATATGATACAATTGTTAATTTTTTCTATAGCTTAATCCGATATGGTATTTCACTATGGGAATATACAGCGGAAATAAGCATATTCGACTTACGAGTGACGAGTATAAGGGCTATTATTATTAGCCGAGCTATTAACTTCACAGCCTTAGATCAGTTTCATACTTTCCTTGCTGTTTCTTGCTGCTACTTTCCAATGCAATGCCCCAAGAAACTTGTTTAATAAAATTACGATTTTTACATTGCTACTATAAATTAAAACCTAATTTTGTTCTACATCGTTGCATTGCATGTATATTGTATTCGACTTTGTTAACGGTTGTTTTAAATATTATGCTAACTGCAGACGACCATTTTTTTTTTCTTTTTTTTCTTTATTGTCAATGATCATTTGACTCGTGACATGTCACCAGGGGATGCTTTTACACAACCAACCATTGTTTATTTGGTCAAATTATACCGTAAAACAATTTATGACTATATAATTTTGATACTATTTTTTTTAATTAATTTATTATATTTTTTTAGTAATTGTTTCCGTCATACACATTATCGCCATGATCTACATTACACAATTTTGCATATCTTTAATCTTAGAGTCATTACTATTATTACTCATTAATAAGAATGTAAATAACACACTAGTCTATTTATGGTATGATTACGTTCTGTCCCATTCAACGTTTATGAAGGAGTCAGTCGTGATTCGCTATGGGTAATTGTATGCAGTTAAAAGTAGGGTTACTGAATGTAGGCTCAATAGGCAGGTGAAGTGAATCTATGCTATCTTACTTTTTTGGAAATCCAGACACAGTGTAGCTATTTTCGAACTACTAATGTTGTTGCCAAAATAATTTTGAATTCTATAAAATCAAATGCTCAAGGTGTTGATCGAGTAAGAGATATGCTTATTTTGTCTCTGCCGAGTTCCCCTTCGGCCATTACTTCAATTATAAACAAATCTATTACATCATCGACGTTTCCGTCACTTTGGACAACAGCCCTAGTAAACCCGATTCCAAAACAAAGTAATCCTCAAGATTTAAGACCAATTAGTATTTTACCATACCTGTCTAAAATTTTGGGAAAAACTATTTATAATCAAGTTGTAAAGTTTTGTGTAATAAATAACATTCTACCTGGACATCAGTCTGGTTTTAGAAAGGGAACGGCTACATGTACTGCGCTCCTAGATGTTGTCGATGGCATTCTCTCCATGCAGGATAGTGGCTGTGGGTCTGTTCTTGCTCTTCTTGATTTCTCTGGAGCTTTTGATTCAATCAGCATACCCATCCCTTTATCTAATTATGTTTTTATGGATTTGGTCCGTCGGCTGTTAAATGGTTCCATAGTTATCTCGCCGATCGACACCAACGAGTTGTAATGCAGTCATGATGGTACGCTTAGATCATCTCAATCTAATTCGGTGCTCAGGGTTGTCCCTCAAGGTTCTATCCTTGGATCATTTTTATTTATAATATATTGAGCATACATATACATATATTCACGCCTTGTCCCCAACGGGGTGACAATCTCCTTCCACTTGTTACGGTCCTGACATACATCTTGCGCTACTTCCACTTTTATCAATCTTCGCATGCATGCTCGTTGGTTTAGAGTACTCTTGACCTGGCCTTTTTCCAGAACGTCTCCGATTTGATCGTGAAATATTCGCCTAGGTCTTCCTCTCCCGACACTACCATTTACACACCTCATATATTTGTTTCGTCAACCTACAGTCATCCTCTCCACATGTCCAAACCAGCTCACCATCCCTTTCTCAATTTGTGTCACTACATCGTCTTTCACAGATATTGCGCAGATATCACAAAATGTATTAAGTTCAGTAAATAGCATATGTACGCCGATGACCTCCAAGTTTATACGTCCGTTAACTCAAATGATCTAGATGCATCCCTTCGCCTGCTCAATATTGATTTGAAACATATTGCAGCTCGGTCGCGAAATAATAATCTCTCTCTGAATAAAGCCAAATCCAAGTGTACAACTCTCGGCTCTCGCCCCGAGAAAAAAGCCTAAAACTATAGAAGGCAGCCGCCTGCAGAGTTGAAGAAACCCGAAACTTAGGCCTACTTATGGACAGTCGTCTACATTTTAAAGGATATGTATTGGACCTGGTACGAACCTGTTTTTAAAGACTGAAGGTCCTCTGTCGGATGCGGAACGTTTTGAGTGTCGCTTTGCGGGTAAGCCTTTTAAGTCATTAATTTTGTCTACGGACCCTGTATTCTAAAAAGATCCCTGCGACTGATACAGCGAGTAGAATTTTGTATTGAGTTTTAATGACTATTTCCTTTTATACTAATTTGTTAAAAGTAACTTAGTTACGACTGTATATGGAAGGTAAATCATGGAAGAGCAGCGCGTTTACAGCAAACATATCTTGGGTACTGCGATTATGAGACAGTATGCGAAGCTCATCGCGCAATAGGGTAGGTGCTGGCTGGAGATCAGCGTCGCGGTCAGCCTCACTGTGCTGAGTCAGCACCGTTTCATTTGACACGGTTATAAGTTCTCAAGTCTGCCTCAGTCGACTCCTCTTGAGCCTCAGCTTCTCTTAAAATGTTTCTTTTTTGTTTTTACTGTATAATTGTATTTCTTGTAACTTTTGTGTTGTGTAAATGAATAAATCGTATCGTATCGTATTGTATATATTAATCAAAATTTGATAGCTTCTCTAAGAGACAAATTTAATCCTCAATATATATGACAAAATAATGTATGCAGATGAAAGTTTAAATACATTTTATAATGATAGCGATGTACATGATGTAAATACTAGGAACAGGCACAAGTGTTATCCAACGTAGAGGTACATACGCCTAATATTATTAACAATAATTTGTCTGATTAGTTTCACTCAATTATAATTACATCTTTATTTTGTTTAGTTATAAATGAAATATAATTTGAATATTGTCTATTTTAGGATTGTAATGATAATCTTTGTCAAGGGTATTTCCGTTAATAAAATGAAACAATGTTAAATAAATTTCATAACAGGGTTCATAATTCACTACATAATATTTAATTCACTTTCATAACATAAATTTTTAACTGAAAATAATAACCTAATAATTTTTTAATTAAGCTATTTTACATACCGGAAGTACCCGATTTATTTTTATTCGTTTTAGCAGATTTCCGCATAAAGACTGTATAAAAGCGCATTAATCTTTGCTACACAAAGGCATCTTATCGCAAATCAGATCTCAACGCGTAAGTCGAAGCTATTTATTCGTAATGACGAAACGGAGGTAGATAAAAAAGAAAAGAAAGACATTTAACATGTGAAATTATTTTTTTAGACTTAGCTATTGGCGTCACACGCCGTGTTGCGCAAGTTTTTTTATTAAGAACATAGTTTTCCTCCATACCACGAGCGCGGGCTCCCTCCGGGAGTGTCGGGCGTCGCGTCGCATCGCATCGCATGGCATCGCATCGCACACGCCTCGCCGCGCCGAACGTCGGGGGTAAATGAGAGTCTTGATCGATAAAGCTTTTCAGTTTATTAGTTAAACAAATATCACTTTTATTTACAACCAAAGCAATCACAAATTTATAAACTAATTGTAATCACCTAAAACTACTTAACAGATTGAAATATTTACAATAGAGTTAACAACTTGGGGGCGGGGGCGGGCGCGGGGTGGCGCGCGGTCACGCCGAGCCCAGCGGCTGCGTCACCACCGGCGAGCGGCGCCGCGGGGACGCCTCCTCGCCCTCCGCCGGGGCGACGGCCGACCCCGCGCCCGCCGCCCCCGTGCCCGCTCCTCCCGCCGAGGCGGCCGCCGGCTCCGTCAGCCGCAGCGCAACCTCCAGGTCGCGGAGAACCTGAAACGAGTATGAGCGAACGTTAGCAATTTTGTCTATCATTTAAATCAGCGAAGTGCTCCACCAGACTGTCCTAATATTATTGCTGAACGAATAAAACATTGGCTTTCAAAGTAACAAGTCAACCAGCACATGGAATCGGCTCTGCTGCAACTCGATCTTTAAACTGAATGTCAACGTGTGTTCCACTTGTATATATAAACCGCATCAATCAACATTCATCGTGAAATATTCTTAGTTATGAAGAAAAGTGCCCACAGATGAGCAAAGGTATCTTACAGACAGCTACTTTTACTTTAAATAAGGCTAATAATAGTTGTTAACGCAGAAATTTTCCGTTTTAACGGAGTTGCCGCTTTGAATTAAAATTAAACCTGAATTCAAAAATTTTATGACATTATATTGTTTTTACATTCAGTATTTGAGTTCGTCGTGGTTCTAACGCAGCAGAGATCGCGCACAACATCAACGCTGCGTTAGGAGTTTCACTTCTACATTGACAATTTCAAAAAACTAACACAATTTAAATTAATAGAAAAACATGTGAACAAACATCGGCTTCCTTGCATCATGCAACCTAATCTCTTGTTTCCAAACAACAATTCCATTTCGCAGGGCCACGGCGCGCGCGCCCTCACTGCTAACTGTGTGCTCAAGATGCGCAACCAGCACATTTGTGCTCGCCGCTGTCTCCACAGCCCCGTGCTCTGAACCAAGTCGGGGAGCTGGCGTATTAGGGGAGTTAGGCAGTTACTTTTATTAGCCTTGGAGTGTTTTTAAAGTTATTAAGTACAGCGTAAACATTGTGTGAAAATCAGTCAGAATTAAGTGGCTTACAGTGAGTACAATTCGGTGCTCCACAGGGAAGCGCCTTGGGTCCCACACTATAAAGCACTTTCATGAACTAAGAACTCAATAAGAAGACTAAGTTAGGCCAAAAGTTCTTAAAATTCACAAGCCTTCGTGAAAGGTAAATAAGTTCTGTGACTGCGAATGCCTCATCAAAGGAAAGTTTACCAAATATATTGATGTATTTATAAACGAAAATCTATCATTCAAAAAACACATGGAAACTTTTTCCACTAGAACACGTAGGGACATTTGCATCATGAGAAGTCATGGGACGTGTACTACACAAATCCGTATACTTGGCGTTAGGTTAGTCCAATATACTGCAGTACATACTGCATCGAGAACTGGCGCAATGCGACAAATCTTGCTTATTAGATTAATGTAAAAAAAAAGCGCGGCCTTCTGTTTTATAGGTTACGAGGGAAAGGCCTTCTGCATATCGAACTATCGAGTGAATGCTCAATGTGCGGCAATTGTTGACATTAACAACCCCTGTCCCCCCGCCCGTGTGGCAAGACGACCCTCGGAGGAATACGGAAAATTGGCCAGACGAAGAGTTTTTCATCTACCTTCCTTCATCTTCCGCTAGTAAGCGAGCACTTCATTAGCTTAACGTTTTGGCCAAGTTTATTAGAGCTCGTGTATATAATAAATCATATATTACATTGCGGCGTAAAGTGCGGTGCGGTGCCTCACCTCGGTCTCCTTGTGCTCGAGCAGCGCGAAGCGGCGGTCGAGCGCGGTGAGGTGCGCGAAGGTGAGGTGCAGGTGCGCGTGCAGGCGCAGCAGCGCCAGCTCGCGGAAGTGCGCGGCGTACAGGTGCGCCACCACGTGGAACAGCAACCGCACCACGCGCCGCACCACGCCCTCGAACTGCGCGGGGAACTCGTTCGCTGCAACACGCCGCCGCAGCCAGTTACTCCCGCGCACGCGCAACAATCTCAGCAATTCAATACGACATTGAAGAGACCGTACGAGTCGTAGTTATTTTACTACAATTTCTATATTCGATCAATCAAATTTCAACAAAGAAGATCAGTTCTTCACTCTACCTCTACATGGAACAGAATAAAAAGGAAAGATGCTCTCCCACATTGCCCACGCACATTCACAGTCGATGGCGCATGCATACAAAGAAATCTTTTTATAACCGATTTTTAAAATTTAAGAAGCATGTACACATTTAATAAACAGCTGCGTTGTCAGATGTACAACTGCCCGTGCAGCCCGTGCAGCCCGTGCGCCGCGTCCTACATGGAACTAAATAAAATGAATATCGATTAGATATTTTGGATCGGAGGTCACTCCGAATTTATTTTTTTACATCAACAAAGTAATTTAGAGCCTCGTTTTTAGCATTCTATGACTCTGTAGTGGATGTGAGCGGAGCGGAGCCGTGCTTATAACCGAACTGCTTAATCGAAGTAGAAACATACATTTCATTTGTCCAATGTAATTTTTTTTAATTTACCATCGTTTCGATAACGAAACGATGTTCCTCTGACAGAGAAGAAACAGACGAAAGAAAGTCTGTAGTTATTTGGAAACGGCTCAGCGACGACCGACGATGGGAATATACGGCGGAGGCGGCAACGCACCTGCAACATCCAATAAGCTGCAGGTGCGTTGCCGGCCCTTTAAGGATATTTCGGGATGGTGAAAGGGAAAGACGGGGGAGAGGGTGGTTTGTTGTAGGTATACATTGCCCCGTGAACGAGTTATAGTCTAGTAACCGGTATTACAAGCTTGTCTGTTCCCACTCTGTATTAAATAATAAGAACAGACAGATGTACATAATTCAAATACAAATGTACATTCGTACATCATCACAATTCATGTATATATTTGTATATATTGAGAGGCCAAGATTAACAATAATAATTGATTGTTTCAAAAGAGTACACAAGTATGAAACTTAAACGAACATGGAACAATTTTTACTTAGATGCTCGAAACAATTCGTAGAGTCCGACCACTAAAACTGCGTTTTATTTTGTTATTAATTTGTTTCGTAGCAATATTTTAATCTGTATATTATATATCGTATACGATCCGTAGCCTAATATGGGGCGCCCGTATGGGTAAAAAGGCTTTCATTCAACGCTGTAGATCTAAAATCTACAGTCTCCTGCGGCGGATGGCCATACGTATCGTACGAGGATATCATATCCTTCGAGGCGGTAACTGTCCTGGCTCGCTTTGTGGACATGGAATCGCGGGTTTATAATGGGATCCATATCCTCCACCAGAGCGGTGGCAGAAGAGGTGTTAGAGTCGATCAAACGGCAGGAACGTCAGACAGCATTCGCGACATGGCGCGCTGCAAAACTTTCTTGCCGGTCTTCGAAGCCTGGACGCAGCGACGGGGAGGAAGACTCACCTACAGACTTACACAGATAATTACCGGACACGGGTGTTTCGGTTATTATCTGAGTAAGATCGGACGTGAGGCGACGGCGAACTGCTTCCAGTGCGGTGGAAGGGACCAGGACTCGCGCATCGCACACACTGACGGTGTGCCCAGCACAGGAGGCGGATCGGGGAATCCTGGTGAACCATATTAGGCGATGTCTCTCCCTGTCAGCAGTCGTGTCGGCGATCCTGAGCGGGGATTCTGCGTGGCGGGCCGTAGCCGCCTTCTGTGAGACCGTGATGGTCCAGAAGGTGGCTGCTGAGCGGAAACAGGAGAGGACAGGTTCCGCACGACGGGGAGACGGGGCCACAAAGGCGTGGGTGCGTCTTGTCACGGCCTTCCAAATATTGATGGTGTTCTTCTACCAGAAACGGGGCCCCTGGGGTCGTGGAGAACCATTGTCTAGTGAAACGACCTCGAGGAGGACGGTGACTCGGAAGTGGTCTCGAGCCACTGTGATAGCACCGCGGTGCTATGCAGGGCGATACTGCCCCCGGGACGGGGCTATTTTAGCCAAGCGAAAAAGGGGCCACAGTTGTGTTCCGAACGGAGATTCCGTGACCCCTCGCCAGCGCTGATGGCGACCAACGTGGGGGTTTAGTCGGTGGGAGTCCGACATAACCAGGCTATCCCCTAGCGGGCTGGGGCTCCATAAGGAATTTCCCCACGAAACAAAAAGGTCATACCGGCTGTCAAGGTAAGCCGTGAGCTTGCTGCCACAAGTCAATGCCGACGACTGTGCGAACTTAAGGTGTAACGTAACTACTGAATTAGCACTTCAGTGAGCCAATAGCCTAATGGGATATGGCACGGACTGCGAAACACCGCATCGCAAGTTCAAACCATACAATACATACAGACAGACATGCGAGACTTACCGTATTTAGTGGGGAAGACGGTCTCGTCATTGACGGTCTTCTGCGTGTAGGTCATGACATAGTCGACGTACTGCGGCGCGGCGACACGCGTCTTCTTGCCGCGCTCGTCGTACCAGGCGTAGGAGCGGCCGCCGGGGCCCGTCGTGTCCGGGCACGTCGCCGCCGTGCAGAACTCCGAAACCGTGCCGTACAGCAGGTTCACGTGGTCGAACAGCGCCAGCGCTGCAACACAACGCAACACGTCACGTCACGCTCATCCACATGGCTCCCAAGCTACGTTTCCAATGAACGAACGGCGGAGCGCCGCCCTACTACTGGGCGTAACTCTACAGCCGGCGGGTCATTCTCTATTCTAGTTGAATCATTCACTTTCACACGGACATCATTGTTTCTGTTTTCCGAAATCAATCAGCGCGGCGCCTATTTACATATAGAATGAATCTGCTTATACAGGCGAATAAATTTACATTCGGAACTTTACAATGAACGTCAAATGAATTTATGTGCCGTTATTTTGATTAATGAAAACGTCGCCCGGTCCCGGGTGCCAGAGCGAGGACTCATTGGGAAGACGAAGCACTTTAATTTGGCAAATAACTAAGACTGGACATACTATTAAGATTTTTATTGGCTAGATAAGATCTAAATCCAGAACTTTTACGTGAATTTACGACGACATACAATACATAAGAAAGAGGCAGTCCCCGGGCCACACACACTGTTTATTAGGTTTGAAAGAATGATTTATTTAGGTTTGCGAATGTGTTCAAAATATTTATGTTTGAACAGCATCGGCAAGTGTCTCGCGTCAACTCCATCGCCTGCGCGGCCCGGCGGTCACTTGAAATGCAAATCACAGCCGCGTCTGACTTCGGTAGTCCGTAAACTATCCAAATTTCTGTCGTAAAAAATTAAGCCTCTCTCTATTCGGTGAGCTCCGCTAGATATCGCTTTATAATATCGAACTTTCAATGAGCAGCTCGCTCGCAGCCCGACCCCGGCGCCCTCCACAGGACACATTGGTGCGTGTGTCCCGACTGAACGCCGCCAGTTATATTGCCGCGCAAGGTTGCTCGGGTGTTTGTATGATAACTTTCTATCTAGAATAGAATTTGGAGTGAGTTCGCCGGTGCGGTGCGCCGTTGGGAACGAGACCGAGCCGCGGCCCATTCGCCACTGCCCGGGATAGCCCTTGGTAGAGCATTTTTTGGACTAAATATTTGCCAATTGTCAATAAAGCTACAACACAGCAACATGAATCGCCACATGTTATAGAAAACAAACCGCTGTGAAAAAACTGTCAATACTAACTGTGCGAAGCGAGCCACTCGTTGTAGTCGAGGCCGTGCGGCAGCTCTACCAGCTGGCGCATGTCCAGCTCGGGCAGCTTGCGCTCCAGGAGCGCCTCCTGCAGGTACAGCTTGGGGTCGCCGGCCGGCTCGCCCTCGCGCTCCTTGCGCCGCGCCTTCCTGCAACACCACAGCGCGCCGTTCGTCACTCGCCCTCGCTCACGCGCACACTGGCGCCCGATATTGAAACTTATGCGCTAATTGTTTCACGCGTCGAATGATAAACTGCTATCAAAACGAAGGGGAGAGTTCTGCAGAAGTGTTGTAAGTACTCACCTATATAGTTCAATCTTTGAGAAAATTAAACATTTAGTATTCACGCGATGCTCGGGAATTTGTCACTACACGGATATTTTGTGTTTCTTAATTTGTTATTTATTGACACAACAAGGACAATGCACGATGTACATGTGCAACTGTATTCAATAACTATTAATTCATAAATAAAAGAAAACCACCTATTTCGAATTCCGATAAACATGTTTTATATACAGATAAGAACTTGTTTTGGATTAGGCATGCTAAAACACGTTAGGTAGGTATAGTATAGGCTAGCTTAAAATAAAAAAAACCAAATGATGCATTGTCCGCAGAAGGTCCGGGAGGGGGGTGGTGACGCACAGGACCGTGATTCAACTTCGACCCTGACCTTATTGTGTCTCGAGGCTCGCTCCCGTGCAAGAGCCGCGGGCGCGGCCCGTCCCCGTGCGTCGCGCGACCGAGCGCCGACACAACCCGAACATTATCGCTTAATGTTATCTCGACCGATAACGGCAGGCGATATTTTTTTTCCGATATTGCGTCATCGCCATTAATCGACGCCATGTCATTCCATTTACAATGGTCCGTTAAGTACCGTACCAATGAAATCGAAAAGGGAAGAACAAAATAAATGCATATTGTTTCTAAATTTACTTTTGTTAATATATAAATTTAAAAAAAAAACATGAAATATAGTATTTCTGCTTACTTATGTACATAGACCCGAAATAAAGTACACAATAACAGTATCTTAGTCACAGTAACCTAATTAGTACAAAATGGTCAGCGGGGAGGCAGAGACAGTATACTGCAACTATCGAACTACACATACACACACACACACACACACACACACACACACACACACACACACACACACACGCGCGCGCGCACACACGCCACAACGTAGACAGCACACGTCAATATCGAAAAATAACTACGAACAATAAACAAATAAATGACACCGTTTCTGGTTATAAATGGGAAGCGAGCATCTAATCTTTGCATGGAAACCCAATTACAAGTATAATAATTATGATTTATGGGAATACTAGATATAGAAATGAAATTAGTTTTTCGGAATTTATCGTGTTCAACTTTAGTCTTTTAGTTTTTTTCCTTGTTGGCTATTGAGCAGTTCAAGCGCCGGTGGCCGAGGGATACTAACTTCCCGAGCAGGGTGTCAACGAGCACCGAAAGCCACAGCAGGAGCACCTCCAGGCAGCGGTCCATGGCGGGACGGCGGACCGCCCATCGCGCGCCGCTGCGCACTGGGATTCGTCAATGCGCACGTCTGGCGTTGCCGTGATTCATAAGTGGTGGATTAGCGCGGTGGGCCAGCGCGGCGAGCCAGCTGTTGCGATGAGAAATCGTCTCACTCGCGCTACGGCTGGGCCTCGCGCGCTCCGGCGACGTCACGGACAGAGACTCGATTATTCCAACAACAAACAAACAAACAAACAAACATCCAAGCACTAGGTTATCGCAAAACAAACGATCACCCGAAGCGAGTCGTCGGCAAGACAAACATTGTCTGGATAACACACGCGGCTCACCTGAACGGCACAGCCGCGTACAGATAGGACGGGAGCGAGAACAGCACACCGAGAACCACCGCGTGGCACATCGCGACGACGACTGCGGCATCGGCCCGCAGCGGGGGACCGCGCGCCGCCCCCACTGCTTCCCCCGCGCCCTCGAGACTGTGTCTCTGTCGCTCGCGGCGGCGCGTGCGCAGCTTGTCCCCGCACACGACAGTGATATCGAAGCAAAAGATCAACAAATGAAAGCAAGTATAGTTTGTGGCGCAGGGCACACCTACGTTCGGAGCAGTTCAAGGTGTCGTGCGCTTAATGTCACTTCCGTGTACAAGTGCGGAGTTGACGTACAACTGGCCCGCGTGGGTCGACCGCGCGATGTGCTGCAACCTGTCCAACTGGAATATTCAAGCCGTAGCTGTCCCCCGCTGCACAACTTCGGTTTGTGCCCCAATTCAAAGTATAATATAATGTACCTTCCTATGTACGTTCGAAACGAATGGGGGGGGGTCCGGTTGATTTGCTAACCGTATTGAGGTCAAGCGACAAGACAACATGCACCGGCGGCGCAAAACTTGGCAAGAGCCGAACGAGGAAGAGTAAAAGTGTTGTGGGATCGTTCACCCGAACGGGCGCCCCCTGCCAGATGCCACGCGTGCTGCCACGAGCTGGTCGACGAGATGCTTTGAAAATATGGAAAGACTTACGTTTATTCAAGGTTTAATTAGAACAACACACGTAGTGCCGAAAAAATACCATAACAACTTGAATGAATGAAAATATCACACAATACCATTTAACATAACCATACTTCGAATATATACATACATTAGACAATACGTTAGTGGTGTGCAATGAACAGCCGGCGGTATATGTTCGCAGCGTGGCGAGCGGGCCGGGGGTTGGTACATGACGCGGACGACTTGAACTACAACGGGCGGACTTCAGCGTGGCTCCGTGTCGGACGGCCCTGGCCGATGGTGACGACGACACGTACGCGGGCGCCAGCCATTGTACGAAAAAATCTAGTGTTGATGGATAAAAATAGTAATTCTTCAATAAACACATCCATCGTTCATTAATTATAAAACAAATACTTATTGTGTATAAATTCTTTTTACACACATTGATATTATACTTATTTATTGAGTTTATACGAATCCCGAAAAAGAACAACATTCAATTCGTATGGAAATAGTAACTGTGCGGCCAGGCTGGCTCCCCGTGCGGCACGCGTGCTGTAAGCAGTTAGCGAGATCCTATCGGCGATGAGATCGGCGGCGGGAGCGGGGGGTGCGGTAGGACGTCGGCAAAACACCTCACAGAGACCAAAACCGATGTACGACCAGCGGCACGCGGCACCCCGGCATAATCGGAATACGGCCTCGATTCGCTCCGAAGGCTACGGCAGCGAACCATTGTGCGCCACCACTGCCTGCCGGCATGAGACCTTCAAATAAACCGCTACAATAGAAACATGTACCTAGAAAACTAAACGCTAAGCTTTCGAGCGTGAAATAACATGTTGCGGCGTTGCCATTGTGTTGCTTGATATAATTCGCACGCAATCTCGGCAAAAAGAACAGAAGCAGCCGCGCATGTTTAAGAACGAATACAACTGGAAGCCAAGTAGAGCGGCACGGGTGCCGCATCGGCCGAGCTCGCGTGGAGCGACAGCGCCTGTTCCGAAGCTCGCCACGTCTCGGTACCGCGGCACACGCGAGTGCGATGGCGTGCCGGGAGGATAAGCGGACACATGCGGCCAGGGAATCGTTGGAGGTAGGTAGAGGTGTTGTTCATGAAATATCTATTGAGAATTTCGCACAATTAGAACACACACTAGACTCCTTCCTGACAAACGTTACGTATTGTACCTTATCACCAGTGATAATATCTGTAGTAGCAATCGCAGGCAGACTGCCGCTCCAGCCCCGCCGCGCCGCACGAGAGGCCGTCACACTGTACGTAAACTATTCCCACGTTTCAGCTTCAACAATGCTTATTATGATTTAATATAATGAAGAGTTACTTCATATTGACTGGAAATTGTTATTTTTATCTAATTCGCAACATTACATTTTTCTTTGTACCGTAAAAGATTTAGAATAGAAACGAGGTAGTGTTACCAACTATACATTTAGAGCTCAGGAAATTCTGTTAAATGCGATGTAATTTCTTTCGTAAGTATGTTTCTGACCGCAAATCTAAAGCAAATATTCTAATTAATGTTTCTTATAAACATAAATAGCTACGAGCTCTACAGGCAAACTCGTCTCCAGTCTCCTTTGTTTAGTTTTTTTTTAAAGTAAAATCTACCAGAAACAGCTGTTGGAAAAAAGACATTGAAGTTGTGTCACACAAGGAGAGGTCCGAGTCTATCCCACAGTTGAAAAGGCATTTCACGTTACTATGAAGATTTAAACTTATTATTATTATTCAATTAACTTAACATAAGTTTTAACTAATTTAATACTATAATATTTACCCAAAAATATTATTAACCAATAATACATTTTAGAGACTTATAGAGTATTATTAGACAGAGAATTAAACCTAGACAAACATACAGATAACATTATTAATAATGCGTATACTTTTTTGGGATTTGTCATAAGATCATAAAGAGATTCTCGAGCAGATTGCACGAAGTGTGCAAGTGGTCGGCGCCAGTCGACAAGTGGGTCATAGAGAAGCTTCACACCATTAAGTAAAATATTTTAAATTTTTTTCTAGCAGGACAACTCTGCAATACTTACATCATCACCTTTCAATGTCGCTGTCATTTTTTAAGTATTGTATTTTAATTACGTAATTAAACTAATATGTAATGAATGTAAATAAGTTAACCACGTTTTTATTTATCTCTTTGAATCACGTTGCCTGAACGATATATTTAGTGAGGCGCCGTCGACGCGCGCCGCAGGAGCAGCTCGGCTCAGCCCGGCTCGGCTCACCCGCCCCGCAACGAAGCCCCGTTCGGCACTCGAGCTCTCATTGTCGTCAGTGTGTTCGTCGCGAGGCGCGACGTTCTCACGACGAGAGTCGGAGCCACCGTTCGGTCCATGCCACAGTCGTCATCGCTGAAGCGTTCGAGCTGTAAGCAGTGCTCGGCTGCGCAGTTCATTTTGTACAAAGACAAGTATTGAGACATCTTGGCTTACATTTTTTCATGTTTTTGTTTGTTTGTTTATTTTTAATGTTTTCATGTTCGCAATAATGAACTAATTAGGTAAACCTATCACTAGCGTGATATGAACTTTACCAAATATTAAAAACCACTTATAAAAAAAATTCGTGCAGTGAAGCTGTATCTTAATTTCAGGTACAGGTAGCCATGGGCGTGTTTACAACAAGTGGATAACTAACGAATAAATATGAAGTACAGCTCAACTAGAACACACTAGATTAAGAAAGGTTTCAAAAATGTTAGGTTTCAGTTTTTAGTTGCCCGTTTTGAAGAGCAAAAAATAAACCAGATTTTCTTTTAAAATGTTTGTAGACTACATGCGAACAAGTTATGTCGATATCGGATCTCCTGCTAATAAGTTCAGCTCTGAAAAGGATGACATTGATGAGCATGTTAGTACAACACTAACACAAAAACAAAGTGTATACGAAAAAAATTATGTATGCTTGTCTTTCAATCACGCATAATTAGCAGAAAAAGTCAAAAAAGATTATCCCCGCGGGCGAAGCCGCAGGCAGAAGCTAGTGCTAGTGCCGTAGCACAATATTAAGGACAACGTGTTTACGGCGAGTTGGAGTAGTAATTACGATCTGTGGAATCTCGAAACCATTCCAATTTCAAATGATACATCTTCCCACGCCACAATGTTGCATTTCACATAAACAATCCGTCTCCGCCGTTGCTGTTGCTGTTGTTGTTGTTGTGCGGCAGTGATCTCATTTTCGTGAAACAGAGAAGCAATGCGCGGCGCGTCCCACCGCCGCTGCTATGTTAGGTTCGTTCTGCTGCTATTTTAGCCGCGTCACGTTACGCACGCGGCACCGGCCCCGGCCCCGGCCCCGGCCCCGGCCCGCGCCGCCGCCGCCTCCAGAGCTATCGACGTGGTGCAATGCAACACTCATGTATTATGTCACAAACCTTATTATTATGATTATGCTTGCTATTTATATAGAACGATGTATAAAATAAATTATTTTATTTATACCTTTCTAAAACCCCTTGGAAGGTACTAAAAAATACCATTATTTCACATATTAGCGAAGCAGGCGACGTGGGGACGCCCAACAATACCTTTTTTGGTTACAATGAGATTGTAGTGACATCAACGTGAAGTGGAATCAGCAGACTTCAATGAGGAAATGACATGTGGACAGCAGCGCTGTCTGCAATGCAAACACTGCGCATAAGTGCATCATGCACATGCACCACGAAAGTTTCTTCACATGCAAACCATATAACAAGATCAAAACAACACCCCGGCAGCAGACGTCCTGCCCCGGCCACGAGCACCCGCCTTGGCAGCTGGGCTACCCTATTCCATCGCACTTTCATCTTCAAAAAGAACGGTATTTTCACTACGGGATAACCGTAATCGCTCCTCAAGACGCTCGCGGGGGGAAAAAGAGACTCAGGTGTAGAGCAAAATCGTTCATTCACTAACATACTTCTTCCTCTTCCTTGCGAATTCCACAGCATCATCGGCAGCATACTGTTGGTCACAACCCGCTGCATCAGTAAACGCACAGGCGATCCATTCCAAGAAAACAAGAACAAAGTTCGTCATGGCCAGCAACAGCCTACCAGCCAGTGCACCGCGCGAGAGGCGCGGTGTTGGTCAGTGAAATTTTCAATGTCCCCAAACGATTGATATACACCAATTCCATAATCAGTATTACTGTGACGATTGACCTATACGCCGCGGAGCAGCGTATCCAATGATGTTTTATAATATCATGCAAGCGGCAATCGGAAACTTAACGTACTACAAGATGGAGTCCGCCAAGTGGATGGTTAAAGTGAACAAAGGGCGGGCGCGCACTCCGCCGACCAGCGACCAGCGACCGGCGCGAACCGGTCGGCGGGTTGCAACTGACGGACACGGAGCGGCGCGGTGCGGTGCGGTGCGGTGCGGTGCGGCGCGGTGCGGCGCGGCGCTCGTGCCAATTTTTGCATGCGATAGTTGATGAGGAATAGCAAAAGCTCTTCGTGATCAACTATCGCATGGAGTAACCATCTACGCGCGGAGAAGCGGCGATGACACGTCGGCAACATTGCACAAACTTTAAGAGGCGAACTTAACAATCTTTGACCAAAACACGGCCAAAACCGTAATAATTTGGGCGCGTAGCCCAATACCGTAATACATATAGGGTGTTGCGATGCAGAGCCGCGCGAGCACAGATGGAAGGATTTACAAAGACAACAAAAGACTCGCTGGATTTCAAAATACAAGTTCTTGGTTTGTTTTCGAAGGTTGCTACGGTTATCAATTTCTAACATCACACGTGATATAACAACAATAGCATTGTGTGCACTAGTGTGCGAGTTGCATGCCGAGACAAACACACACGCGCGCGCGTTCCGCGAGTACGTTGTTCCTGAACCGAACCGCATACAGTTTCAAGTGGCCTGTGTTGTAGCCGACGCTTTAATAACAAATCAAATTAAATCCAGGCCCAGGTCCGCTATGCCACATAACGGCGCGTATTTTTTTTGGAAACTAGAAAATATTGCTAAACGATGTCAATAAACGAATAAACTAGAACAAGTATTAATGATTGACCAATCAACGGACAGATTAAGGCGACGATGAGCACATTGCGATCCAAGCGGATGGACCCTGCGATGGTTGCGTCAAACGGTCGCAACCCGGAACATCCGAGCGGGTACTTCCGTTTAGGAACAAACGCCGAGGTGAGTTTCCTTGGGCGATAAGCATTCGCGGCATTAAATACACATAGGCTTGACCTTGGCGGCTGACCGCTGTGTCCTACCGTATCCGTTCACATTGACGGAAACAATAAATGAAAGTTATCTTTAGAAAAAGATCGGCGGGGCGCGTGTGGCCTGACATGCTCGGAAGCCACGGTAAATGGATAAAAAGAAGCTATGGACCGCGAGCAGCAGCGGCGGCACACGAGCGGCATGCGGAGCGGCGAGCGGCGAGCGGCGAGCGACCGAGGAATCGCGCGCCTATCACTGCACAGTGCCTCTACACTGTACAGTGACAGGCGCTGGCAAGGCTGCATGGCGCAATGCGCTTGCCGCAGTCGCTCGCTCGCTCAGCGCTCTGCGTACTGCGACCGACACAGAGCTCGGCTCCAACTGTTTAAATTATCTTTCTGTATATAAACGAGAAAATCTTTACAAAGTCAAGTGACAGCTTATCATGTTGAGGATAAGGACAAATATATTGTGACATTCTCGGAAATGTAGATGGGCGTGCGGCGGGCGCGGACCTGGCACGAGCGCCGCACGCACGCACACAGGCACACGACTGCGGCGGAACGTGACGCGCTGCCCGCGGCCGCCGGCTGCTTTAGCGACCGCTCGACCGACGAAGAACTTCGAGCGTCCGCTCGCTTTATACGTTTCATGAAAGTTTAAAAGTATTGGCATTCTGAAGACGCGGTGCCATCGACTTCATTTGTCTCATTACGACGTATATATTACAGAGCGGCTCGAACACTCGAAGCATCTTTAGTTTTAAAAAGCTGCATGAAACGTGAATATTATCCAGAACAGCAGTGTCGTATTTGGCAAAGGGACTATATGTAATATCCGGTACTTTACTTACTTCCGAGTGATCGACAGCACTCATAGCAATAATATACAGTTTGACCTTTGAAACAATAACATATTTGCGCAACGGAGTGAGATTGCACGTGTACACTGCGATTGCCGGCGCGCGTATCGACGGACGCGGCGGCGCCGGCTGCGGTTGCGGAGCGGGCCGCGGCACACTTCCGCTCGAATTTGAAGGGCCTTCTGGCCCTCTCTACAGTAATATAGAACATTGGCCACTTGGCGACTGACATTGTTCCAGACCTCCTCACACGCAATGAGCAAGGCTCTGGCAAAACCGCCACGCCGTACATCAGCTACAGACGACGCGGAACGACGCAACGACCGGACTCCACGCTCAATCAAGCACAGACGAAGGCGTCTCGTTACTCTACACACGACTAATTTAAATCTCTCCTTACCTAAACCTTACCTGCCTGTTAACAGTCCACCGCACGACATAGACCTCTTCTATTACGAGGATTTTCCAAAACGCCACGCTCGCCAAGCGATTGGCGATAATCGTACTAGACGCCTCTCGCCTTAGTCGCTACATTTATGTTTGGTATTTTTCGAGATTGATATCCCGCCATCTGTCGGTAGTCGTAGCCTTTTACGACACCCAGAGAACGAAGGGGGTGATGGTAGTACACGATATTAATTTCTCACTCACTTATAATATAATCGCGTGTATACAATAGATTTTATTGGTAAAGCGGAATGAACTCGCTAGAGGCGTTACTTCTTAACGTAACGTGGGACGAGGCCGCCATGTAAATGCGGTGGGGACAATGAGTTCAGCCATTGGGGCCGGGAGGGTGTGGGTAGTGCTTAATAGTAATTGCCTTGACGTCTCCCTTGGCCTCCGGGAAGCGGACTCGGGAGGTCCGTACACTTGGGGGGTTTGGGGACAGTGTCTCTAGCGCGCCTCGTCTAGAGGGAGGGCGGGGTGCAATTCTCACCCGAGAATCCCGCCACGGATTGCAGATGCCGGTGGAACTACAGATGTGTGCTTGAGCGTTCCCGAGGCGTTACGGATGAAAAATATTTACAGTTAGCAGAGTTAAATAAAAAGATGGTCGCGGCCTGACGTGACGAGGAGACGGGGAGTGGACGGGCGACGGCGAGCAACGAGCGGGCGGCGTCCGCGGCGGAGTGGGCTCGCGTTGCGCAAGCGCGTAGAGGCGGGGACGCGCTTGCGCAACGCGGGCACGCGGCCCGCTTCGGTGGAGCTGCGCCGGCGCCGCCGCGTCCTCTTTGTCTCTCACGACTTCGGATAAGCAAATTGATATATCGCGTACTCGCTCACTGGAAGTTTTAGCAGGCAAAATGATCGCAGACGACGTCAACTAAAACAAATATATTTCGACGCTAGGCGAGTGACATAATTATGTATATTCTTAAGAGTCATTTGTTCATGTGTATTTGTATTGTTATTGTTCAGATTCTAGGCCTAATTTAATGTTTTAAGTTTCATTAGGATCTTCCTAGAGATTTAACATTTAGAACCAAAGTACTGCTCAATGATTGACAATATTCAATTAAAATTTAACGGCTAATATGTCCTTATTAAGATTACTAACTATACCTAACGAGTGCGTGCGTGCGTCTGGTGCTATCTCTCTCTGGCGGGAGGCCAGGGTCCGGCCAGGGTCCGGCCGTGGTTCACCGGCATACCGGATGGTGTCGGTGTATCATGGGTCAAGCACGGCAAACGATAAAAAGGCTTAAATTATAACTCTCTGCCGATGTTGTCGACACCGCCGCGACATCGGCGCGACGTAACGGTGACGCGACGCGAGCGGGCCAACAAACTGGGGCCGCAGTCGGTGCACGGAGCTACCTCGCGGTTAAGCATTCTCACTGCGTGCGTTCTCCAACGGAACACTCGAACGCGCCCGAAATACATAAAAAGACTTCACCGCAGTAATGACAATCATTTGACGGCACACTGCAATCCCCAAAAGGACAGTCCACAGTCCACCTTCAAAATTGATTACAAGCAGGGGCCCGGGACTCACGAGTGCGGTGGCTACATGATACCGTGTGGTGGTGGGGGCGAGCGACGTGCGCATCGGTGTTAGCTTACCTGCAACAATACAAACAAGTTGAGCAAGCGAACACTTCGCTACGTGGGCCCGCGAACATAAGCGTGGATGTACCATGTTACCTGCGTTGCAGGGAAAACGATTGTTATAGTACGTAATGTGAAAAACCACTAATTAGGAACCAAAGTAGTCAATTGTTTCAGGCGAAACACATTAGCTTTTCAAATTAACACATTAGCAAAATTCCAACCTCGCCCTGCTCAACAAATAAGATCAGACTTCATTCCACAATCTCTTGAGTAGTTTCCGATAGAATCGATTCCAGAGAAGCTGCGGAGTTCAGTTACAATCATAAAGCCCACAAAATTAGTTTCCAAAGAAATACCACTACGTTCAATTGTACAAAACTGTCGTTAAGCTTGTAGCATTTGAATAGGAGATAAGTACATTCGCTCCACAACACACTGGGCCAACAGCGCGCGTACGATCCAAAGTAGTTATTTATTCACGGCACACGCGCGCCCGCGCCCGTCTCCCGGTCTCCCGGTCCCCGCACGCACGTCGCCCGCACGTCACCCGCACGCAGCTACCACGGTGCTGCGTGCGACAGCCAGAAGCGCAGTAGGTGCCTAGAGCGCTCAGCGAACTGAAACCACTAATGAACGAGAGCACTCATTATGCGCCAAGCAACATCTCTTCAAGGTTTGTTCAACATTTTTCTCGAGAGAATCGATCAGCAGTTTCCAGTAAATTAGTGGAAAGTTTAGATCAAGTTCCCAGATTCTCCCAGACCACTTTACCATTTAGCTGGTTCCGGTGGACCACCTGCACACATTTCTACCATATTCCCAAAACTCGACAAAAATGTAAAGATTAGATCTAACTTTGGAAATTTGCGTTGCAGCTGAGTTCCAACTACAAATAGTTTTCGAAAAAAAATGTGAGAATTGATTGGTTAACTAATTCATTGATCGATTAATTGATTGTAATGTGAGTGGATGTCAAATGAGTAAAGTTGGCCAAATAAAAGAGTTTGAACTTTACTTTTTTGACATCTACTCACAGCACCCGGAACTAATCCATTCTCACTTATTTCATTTAGAAAACTCTCCATTCGGAGTCGTTAAATTAAAAGTAGTATATTTTTTATGTAGTATTTATTCAAATATGTAATAATTATTATTGTAGTCACATTACATTGTAATTATATTGTAATATGATAACAGTCGTAATATAATTAAAGTTAAACATTAATAACGTAACCGTAACTTCTACAACGACAATCACAAAGTAGTCATGATTCGAATGGGAACATCCCTCCCATTGATGGATTGACAGCAAATAATTAATATTTGGTTTCAGTTTTGTTAGGAATAAAATCGCAAATTTCCCCGTTCCCTGATATTCAATCTGCTCCTTTGTTTTGTTAAAAGGTTTGTAACGACACGTAAAACTTTTTTCGACAAGATATGACGAGGGAATGCTACCCAAAGCTTTCTCGGAATTCCCCGCAGTCCAGCCATTTTTCGGGTATTTTTGCCTGCAGCCATACCCACTTTTAAATGTCATCTTCAGCTCCTCATTAGTGATAAGCTCGAGAGGCTCCTCTTGTAATATCGCATTCTCCGCTTCCGTGTCATCAAATGGATTTATGATCCATGGTAGTATTTCCATCGTCGAATATCTTCAAATCTGATTTTGAAGTCATCATGCAGGCCTATTATATGTTGAACGTATGTCTGAATATCCTCATTAAGACATTCTAACTCTACCTGTGACAAGTTTGAAAACAGGGATAATTCGCGCCGACTAATATTTTTCTTCATAAATTTGAATTTTCCAAGTAAAGCTAAAATTACATCCATTGTTTTTTATTAAATTGAGGCTGTCCCCTTGTAATTCTAAGTTAATGTCTTTAAATTTTTTGAACAAATCTGTCAAATACGCGAAGTCTGCTTTCAAATTGATCAGGTTTTCTTTTAAATCTGGATCTTTACTTTACCTTTATATCAATACGTCTTTGTACAGTGTCGTTACTCGAAGGAATTCTTTTGAGTATGTCAAATGGAGATTTGTGCAGAACAGTTTTTAAAACCTCTTCAACAGCGGGTAAAATGATCTGTTCTCCAATGGTGTGCGGTTTTCCAGGTTTCACTATAACTAATGAGATATTGTCAGACGATCGCCCGCCCGCCCGCGAGCCACCGTCGTTACTTTCCGATCAAAGCGACCACACTGTGCACGCTGGCTCTCGTTTCACATTTCCTTCAATGCTTGAAGATATTTCAAATCTGTAGCTATTTTATCAGGATGACACCTTCTTAGGTGATCTTGTCTCTGGTCGTGTCGCAAGCGCCCGCCCGCCCCGGCCGGCCGCACTTGCATCGCGCGCATCGCACAGTTTCGAAACATCACCTTGTACGTGCACTCCGGGAATTAATGAGCGATATTCATATTTCATAGATCGAGAGGGCGTGAGCGAGCGAGACGCCGGAGCCGAGACAAGCATTGCGTTGTTGCGACAAGACGCAGGAGAGCGTATCGAACGCAGCGGAGATTACGCCGGCGGCGGCCGGGGACCGGGTGAGTGGGTAAGGAGGCTTCAGACACAATGGCTTGCAACGAGATCGCTGCATCCGGCCCGCCGCCACCGACCTGCAGCCGACAGCGTCGACTGTTAGTGCTACGTGCTGGTATATCGATTGAACCGCGATATATGTAATAATGTATGCTATAATAAGCAATGTTCAAAAGATAAGGAGCATAAACATTTTTATTCTCCCTTTTTATTCATGTCACTGATGCCACTCCCGCAATGAAGACAAATCTAACAATCCCTCATATGTTGAAATCCATCAAGCAGTTCAGTGTACAGAGCGTGCCAAATAAACAGACATACTGTGTGTATGCTCGCTCGTATGTACGTACGAGTACGGTATGTCTATTTCTTTGGCAGCTATACTAGAGAAACATTACACCCGGCTGCGTCGCGGAGGAGCGTTGTTGTACAACAACAACACACGTAGTATGAAGAGAACACAACATGCTCCGAGCGATGCTCGGTCGAGCCCACCGCCGCCGTCGGTTGGGACCACCGCCTCGCGGAATACCGGCCTGAAGTAGAAGCATCTTGTGCTTCTGCATTTCGTTCGAATGAGGTAACCGGAGGGCCACTCCCACTTCCCCTCCCCATCCTGATCCTCTTCGCCATCTCCCAAATATCCTTAAAGGCCGGCAACGCACCTGCAGTACCTATGCAGATGTACGCGGGCGACGGTAATCACTCAGCATCAGGCGAACCGCTCGCTGCGACAGCAGTAGCCCCGCGTGTGTGTGGCAGCCGACCATGAGTATCGGGACGCCGCCGAGCCTCGAGCCTCGTGCCTCGTTGACATCGATAAGGTACTCTATATGTTTCGCAAGCACAAATCATAAGTATCTCTGGTAAGGAAAGAACTGTAACGCAACATTTCCGGCGTTGGTTGGTACAATTTATCGCTGATGCAGCGTTTGTTAGTGCATAGTTAAATTAAAGAAATTAATGCAAGACGAACATTTGCGGACAGGCTCGATTGCCAGTACTTGAACCGCTGCTATATGGCACTGTCATATCGGCCCCTTTCTTCTGTTAAGTAGGTTTTAGTTTAACCAATAAACAGTTTTAAGATACTGTATACTAACACGTATGATCCTAGATGGTCTAAATAAACATTTTAATTTCTTTTTTATTTAATAAGTCCACAAATAGAACGAGGCTTTCGGGGCTCCTCCTGACAAAGACATATATATTCCTATCAGGAATCGATGCCGAATGTGCAGAGTATGCCGAGCATGCCGAGCGCATTGCAGCGGCACGGAACAGATGAAACATTATGGCCGGCCTGTTCGACCAGTCAGGCACCTGTTAGTAATTATTTTGTTAAATAGAAGTCGTTTTCTACAGGCCTCTCTGCTATATACCCATTCATTTTCAAGAGATTTGTAGTGTTTTCAAATAGTATTACTGCAGTCGTGGTGTATACACGGCGGCGGAGGTGCGACCGGCTTGCACGCGCGCCGCCCCCGGCGGTGACGCGAGCTACCCGCCTCTCGGAGCAACTTCGTTGAACGTGAACACGTTAACAAACGCTAATGCACGGCCGGCTTCTCTAACCGTTGCTAATAAGCGAGTTAACAATGTGCACGAAATGTTCATCGGATATATTACCCTGGAGACACCTGCAGATATCATTGGCTTTTCAATCGCCTGGGTATAAAGCTTCGAGAGATACGATGTCGATACACAGGAACATGGCACGGGCTGCGACTGAGTACCGAATCTGTATTAGACTTGCTTCAGAAAGTCGCAAATTACTTTAGAACTATTCACACACGTAAATTCTTGACTTAACGAAAACCAAGATGCTTAATGTAACTTATTAAAATCTTAAAGTATAACAGTAATTAACAAATAGTATAAAAACCAATGATATCACCAGCAGAACTAAGGTAACCGACATAGCCGTAAAGATCAGCAAGCTGAAGTGGCAATGGGCCGCCCACATAGCTCGCAGAACTGACAACCGCTGGGGAAAAAAGGTTCTCGAGTGGCAGCCACGTACAGGCAAACGCAGTGTAGGACGACCCCTCACAAGGTGGAGGGACGACCTGCGCAGTGTTGCGGGAAGTGGCTGGATGCAGGTGGCTCAGGACCGTGCTTCGTGGCAATCTTTGGGGGAGGCCTATGTTCAGCAGTGGACTTGTCATAGGCTGAAATGATGATGATGATAAAAACCAACGGAACCCAGGTCTACGTACAACGCACGGCATCATTCGCCATCGCTTATAACCGTGACATAACCAGGCACACGATTTGTTTAATAACTAAACCGAACACAACGGTTCTTCAGTTTTACGAGGGATGAAATGATGCGGCCGTGGCAGGAGCGCGTGCGCGTGGGCGTGCGCGTGCAGGGCGGTGCCGATGCACGGCGGCTTGTGCTCACGAATGACATAAGATTAACAAAAACTTCAGCGCACACGACAGTATGCGTTTGTACGTATGTGTGCACTTGCCGGGCACACGACAAACGTCTGAGGAGGGCTCCTTTGTTGGTACCGGGGTAAAAATTTAAAATAAATTATGTATAAAGTAATAAATAAAAATGAGCCTATGCCTTATTTAATAATGCAAAAATATATCAAAAATATATATATCATATCTAAAAAAATCAGATCAACAATCACAAAACAATAAATCATAGAGTACACCGATGTCCACGAAATTAGACATTAATTATTTCGTAAGTTATAAGCAAAAGAAAATATGTCAGAAGTAGCTCTACTAGCTAATAATAAGGAGGGCGAGGGGAGCTCGCTCGCCTGCGTTCCTCCTGCACCCGGCGGCGGTGAGCGGGTACCACGAGTATAGGCGGACCACGTCCTCCTGCCGTCTGGCATTTCAATCGACGCTCATGACAAAGATCGGCGGAAGGTCGGTGCTTTGCAATATCCGAGAAATTGCAATTCACATATACAATGATTGCACGCTGCGGCGGATACGTTGCTCCAGTTGCGACGGCCGCAGCCTTATCGCCGATTCATCTCGTATGGCCGGGCTGCTGCATACCAAGTCTACATTTAGATGACATCAGTGCAAGCACAGTAAGTAACGTACATTGTAAACACATAAATCGGCTTCAGTAACATCGCTCGCGCAAATCGACTCGATGACGCAGAACTCTTTATCTTTCACTCATACATATTCCAGCAGTTCCACTTTAGTAGCTTATTAGTAATGTACGTCTCAACTCGACGAGTTCTATAAGAACCGATCGACCGTACAAACTTCCAAACGCGGCGCCACAGAAAATGTAAGATACCCGTATTTCAAACTGCAACTAAATACCTAGTAACTGTAACTACACCATTGATTTCATTCCATATTCCTTCCTACGACCGTTTTATTTATCGCGTCGCTTCCTGGCTGCCCCGCGCCTGCAGCTGACCGACTTCCAACGAGTTTCAGTTGAACGCCGCGATTTTTGCAATTCTGCATAAGTTGACCGGACCGTCTGCGCCTGTACGTACTTTCACGAATACGGTCATTCACGTGAGGAAAACGTTGCATGTCTATCTTATTCCTGTCGGCGCGAACGCAACGCGCGCCGACTGATCTGTATCTCTAGAGATTTAATCTGTACAGATTTGTTTTCTTTTTATTTTCATTATCATTTTCGTCTCAATCTTACCAGTGAACTTAAAACCATGACAGAAGCAAAAAGAAACACCGGCTTTGATATGCCCGGATTTGATATATTCCGCACTATACTGCCTATAGTGCCAATAACCTGACTATATTTACTTGACTTATATTTTACCTAACAAATACCATCATTTGTGGTAATCTTGGTGATCCACGTTGTCCAGAAGTAATTTGGTAATTGACTCGTACCTTGTACACCGTATTCGGACATCGGTCCGTATGGAGGTGTTTCGGGGCCGGCGTGTCCGGATGGTTGTTCTGCGGCGACCGCGACATAGAAAGGTGGCTTCATTAGCCATTGAACCGTCCTAATACATCAATAAATGATTTTATCGTCTTTCATTAATTTTATATTTATACATATCTTTTTAATTTGTACGAGTATGGCTCTATAATATAAAGTATTCGTTCGACACATCGTTAGAATGTTGGCTCCCACACTTCATCGAAGCACTTCACTCAGTAAAACAAAGGTCAAATGATGTTCTAAAAGTAATAAAAGGCTGTAAAATAACCAAAGACTTGGTGCAGCTTAGTAGCGGCCGTCGGTAGTCACGCCAAGTAGGTCACGGTCATGTCACGGTCATGGCACGGTCATGTCACACAACATCTTAAAAAAAGGTACACCAAATATAAGCAGGGCTCCGATGAGAGAACCGAGCCCTCGTGCGCATTAGACCGATTACTACGAGCTATTTAACGAAAGCACGGAGACCGAGGCCTCGCAACACATCCTGCTATTGCCTAAGTAAGCTAAGCTTCTGTGGTCGTGTGCTTTGAAGTGCGATAAGAATGTTTCCCTTGGTTAATGACGACGTACAAAATTTTGCAACATATGTGTGTGAATAAGATGAAATTTTGCAGCCACATTTCATGTTTCCGAGACAATCGGCAGTGACAAACGGACAGATCGGAGACGTACAGGCCAAAGTGCAATCGTATAATTGACGTTAAATTAATCGTAAATACACTATCGATCCTATACTCAGCGAACATTGCAACCAACAATTCACCGATCGGGCCGCGGAATACATACGACTGATGGCAGAAAATCCATCAGAATTTGTCGATCACAAACCTAACGAGACTCGTGACGGCGAGCGGCGAGCGGCGAGCGGCGAGCGGCGACACTAGTGCCACGGATAAGGTACTGGTGCTCACTAACCCCTCGACACTCGGCGTTGAATTGAATAAGCATCCTCTCCACAGTGCGTGCTGGCAAATTTTTGTTTACACTTAAATACGCTGATGATGAAGAAGTCATTATCGTCCGACCGTTGCATCGCTGAACGTTGCCAACAACACGCTCGCGTGCCTGCCTACACTTGCAAATGTAAATCAGCGATAAGTACTAAGCGAGGCGTGTAGTACAAAAACACACTGCGACTGCCGAACCTTAGACTGCCGCTTGTGAAACGCGGCGCCTGGAGCTGCCACATGCAGGTGGCAGGTGGCAGGCGGCAGGCGGCAGGCGGCAGGCGGCGGGCGGCAGGCGCGCACAGCCGGCGGCCTGGTGCGGGTCGACGTGGCCAGCCGTGGGCTTGTCTTGGCGACAACTACTTTGCAATTGTAGAACAGCTCCCTCACACAACACAACACAACACACAACCGTTCGTCCAGAGGTTAGGTCAATTGCTAAGAATTTTTTTTTTTTTTTATGAAAAAATAGGCCTGCGTTTGACCTCAATCTTGCCCGATGGAAAGCGAAGATGAGGCCTAGGATGGTACACGCTTGCCTAGATGTCTGTTCACTTTGGCCTTGAAGATATCCAGGTTATAGGCCTCCGGAAAAACCGATCTCGGCAGAGAGTTCCACTCCTTAGCCGTCCGCACAAAGAAAGAAGAGGCAAACCGCCTCGTGCGTAATGGAGGAATGTCTACAACATAAGGGTGGAACTTCTCGCCGCGTCTAGTCGTTCGGTGATGGAAAGGGAAGAGGGTATTAGGTTATGCAAAACCTCCGCACACTCTCCGAAATGAATTCGATAAAAAACCGAGAGGCAGGCCACTCGTCTACGGTGTTCGAGGCTTTGAAGTTTTGCCTCTACTAGTGAGTCACTGCCTATGATCCTCTTCGCTCGGCGCTCCAACGAGTCCAAAGCATCAAGCTGATGTTTAGCCGAACCATCCCAGAGGTGGGAACAGTATTCCATGCAAGAGCGGACTTGAGCTTTGTATAGATTTAAGAGATGCTCCGATGTGAAGTACCGTCTCACCCCCGAGAGGATACTAAGTTTTTGGCAGCAGTGTTTGCTATGGACTCGATGTAACGACCGAAATTTAGGTTAGAAGAGATCTAGACCTAAGAGCGCAAGACGGTCATTTACCGGAACGGAGACATTCCGGAAAGTCGGAGTCAGTTGGAATGGACTCCGTTTCGCCGAAAAAAGACAAGCCTGTGTTTTAGAGGAGTTAAACTCGACCAAATTGGCATCACTCCATTGGGAAACAGCCTCCAAAGTCGAGTTCACCCCCTCAATCATCGATTCTCTGAAAGACTGGACTTTTGCCCCAGACTTCGCATCGGACAAGTATCTCCCCGAGACTGTGCTGTCATCTGCATACCCAAAGATATCGGGTGTTACCAGCAGGTCGTTGATGTGCAGCAAAAAAAGAGTCGCGGAGAGCACAGACCCCTGAGGCACACCGGCATTAATATCATGGAGATCGGACGAGGCGCCATTAACGACAACCCGAATCGATCTGTTCCTCAGGAAATCCTCGATCCAGATGCAAAGCTCGGGAGCAATACCATATTCCGGAAGCTTGCCAATGAGACTTGCGTGCCAGACCCTGTCGAAATCCTTAGAGATATCAAGAGACACGGCAAGAGCTTCACCGTGTCTCTCAATGGCTTCGCTCCAGTGGTGAATAGCATACACAAGAAGATCCCCAGTAGATCGGCCTCGACGAAACCCGAATTGACGGTCACTGAGGAGGTCGTTGTCCTCCAGGTATGCAAGGAGGCGGTTGTTTAAAACGCGCTCCATAACCTTAAAGAGTATGGAGGTGATTGCGATAGGTCGGTAGTTGGCAGAGTCGGCACGACTTCCTTTCTTAGGTACAGGTTGGACATTGGCAATCTTCCAGGACTTCGGAACTTGACCAGTCCTCAGGGACAAGCGATAGAGGCGAGTCAGAACAGGAGACAACTCAGGCGCACATGACCGCAAGACAATGGCAGGAATGCCGTCAGGCCCACTAGCCTTATTCACATCTAGAGTTCTGAGTATTTTGAGTACCTCTTTTTGCCGAATGTGTACCACAGGCATTGCAGAGTCACAACGAGGTAGCAAAGGTGGGCAGTTATCAGCTGCATCTAGTTGTGAATTCTTCGCAAATAGAGAGGCAAACATGTCTGCTTTCTCTTTGGCGGTGTGAGCTAATGAGCCATCAGACTTCTGCAATGGCGGGAAAGAAGACCGGCAGAAATTGGCTTCGACCGATTTGGCAAGAGACCAGAAAGCTTTACTCCCGGATGGGTAAGACGCTAGTTTGGCTCCAATACGGCCAATATGGTCGAAGCGGGCCTTGCGGAGAGCACGTTTGCAGGACTTAGCAGCACTTTAGGCTCTTTTCAATTTCGGGACATTCGGTGCTTTGCGGGCTCGAGCATCCGCCCACTCTTGTTAAGCTAAGTGCTTAAGTGCTTCGGCACTATCACACTCAGAGTTGAACCAAGGGCGGGCTCTCACATGGAGTGAGATATCAGAATATGGAACAAAATATTCCATAGCCTGATATATCACTCCAGAAACAGCATCCGCGCAGCACGCCGGGTCGTCTGAAGAGAAGCATAAGTGCTGCCATGGGTAGGATGCAAAGAAATGCCGCATCTCATCCCAATCAGCTGACTTGTATCGCCATACACGCCTAGTCCCCATGTGTTCGGGTTCAGGTGGCGAGTAGACAGACACAGATTTCACCAGACAGTGGTCGGAGCTACCTAACGGGGAGGAGACTGCAACTTGATATCGGTCTGGATCAGTTGTCATCAGAAGGTCCAAGCAATTGGCCGTGTGGCCATCAATATCAGGTATCCGAGTAGCGCCAGCTTCCACTTGGGAGAGACCTAGCGGTAAAGCAAATGCGTATGCTAATCTCCCGGCATGGTCAGTGTTTAGGTATGGGTACAGCCACTCCTGGTGGTGGGCATTGAAGTCCCCCAGAACAACAAGCTGCGCTGACGGGTACCAGAGCTGAGCTTTTTCCGCAGAGTCAGTTAGATACTGAAAGAGCCTAGTCGTCTCCATGTTGTCGGTATGCGACCGATAAACACTGGCATAGAGTATCTGCTCCAAGCCAGTGTTCACCAGAACCCACAATACGGAAAAACTGGAATCCTCTAGGTTACGGAGACGTCGACAGCAGATGTCATCGCGAGCATACACGCAGGTGCCAGCGCGAGATTTGAAGTTGTGTTCCAGGGTGTAACCTGGTAGTAAGTATGCTGCATCAGCTGGACATCTGATTTGCGTCTCCGTGAGGAACAGGAGATGTGGTTTTTCAGTCTCAAGGTGGTGATGGACTGGAACGGAGACATTCCGGAAAGTCGGAGTCAGTTGGAATGGACTCCGTTTCGCCGAAAAAGACAAGCCTGTGTTTTAGAGGAGTTAAACTCGACCAAATTGGCATCACTCCATTGGGAAACAGCCTCCAAAGTCGAGTTCACCCCCTCAATCATCGATTCTCTGAAAGACTGGACTTTTGCCCCAGACTTCGCATCGGACAAGTATCTCCCCGAGACTGTGCTGTCATCTGCATACCCAAAGATATCGGGTGTTACCAGCAGGTCGTTGATGTGCAGCAAAAAGAGTCGGCACGACTTCCTTTCTTAGGTACAGGTTGGACATTGGCAATCTTCCAGGACTTCGGAACTTGACCAGTCCTCAGGGACAAGCGATAGAGGCGAGTCAGAACAGGAGACAACTCAGGCGCACATGACCGCAAGACAATGGCAGGAATGCCGTCAGGCCCACTAGCCTTATTCACATCTAGAGTTCTGAGTATTTTGAGTACCTCTTTTTGCCGAATGTGTACCACAGGCATTGCAGAGTCACAACGAGGTAGCAAAGGTGGGCAGTTATCAGCTGCATCTAGTTGTGAATTCTTCGCAAATAGAGAGGCAAACATGTCTGCTTTCTCTTTGGCGGTGTGAGCTAATGAGCCATCAGACTTCTGCAATGGCGGGAAAGAAGACCGGCAGAAATTGGCTTCGACCGATTTGGCAAGAGACCAGAAAGCTTTACTCCCGGATGGGTAAGACGCTAGTTTGGCTCCAATACGGCCAATATGGTCGAAGCGGGCCTTGCGGAGAGCACGTTTGCAGGACTTAGCAGCACTTTAGGCTCTTTTCAATTTCGGGACATTCGGTGCTTTGCGGGCTCGAGCATCCGCCCACTCTTGTTAAGCTAAGTGCTTAAGTGCTTCGGCACTATCACACTCAGAGTTGAACCAAGGGCGGGCTCTCACATGGAGTGAGATATCAGAATATGGAACAAAATATTCCATAGCCTGATATATCACTCCAGAAACAGCATCCGCGCAGCACGCCGGGTCGTCTGAAGAGAAGCATAAGTGCTGCCATGGGTAGGATGCAAAGAAATGCCGCATCTCATCCCAATCAGCTGACTTGTATCGCCATACACGCCTAGTCCCCATGTGTTCGGGTTCAGGTGGCGAGTAGACAGACACAGATTTCACCAGACAGTGGTCGGAGCTACCTAACGGGGAGGAGACTGCAACTTGATATCGGTCTGGATCAGTTGTCATCAGAAGGTCCAAGCAATTGGCCGTGTGGCCATCAATATCAGGTATCCGAGTAGCGCCAGCTTCCACTTGGGAGAGACCTAGCGGTAAAGCAAATGCGTATGCTAATCTCCCGGCATGGTCAGTGTTTAGGTATGGGTACAGCCACTCCTGGTGGTGGGCATTGAAGTCCCCCAGAACAACAAGCTGCGCTGACGGGTACCAGAGCTGAGCTTTTTCCGCAGAGTCAGTTAGATACTGAAAGAGCCTAGTCGTCTCCATGTTGTCGGTATGCGACCGATAAACACTGGCATAGAGTATCTGCTCCAAGCCAGTGTTCACCAGAACCCACAATACGGAAAAACTGGAATCCTCTAGGTTACGGAGACGTCGACAGCAGATGTCATCGCGAGCATACACGCAGGTGCCAGCGCGAGATTTGAAGTTGTGTTCCAGGGTGTAACCTGGGTAGTGCAAGTATGCTGCATCAGCTGGACATCTGATTTGCGTCTCCGTGAGGAACAGGAGATGTGGTTTTTCAGTCTCAAGGTGGTGATGGACTGGAACGAGATTGGAGTGCAGACCTCGGATGTTGGAGAGGTGCACTTTTAGTGCAAGGGAGTGCAACCGCTGTTTAACCAGTTTCTTATTTTTAACCTTTTCCATTGTTATTTTTGGTGAACAGACAGACAGAAAGGGGACAGTTAGGCGAGGCATAGCTAAAACGAATACCAAGCGGTACAATCATAGTGCTGCACTGATGGGAGACTGGTCTGGAGCGCGCGGGGACGCCCTAACCCCCCCAAAGATGTTCACCGGGCCCTCGCATCTGGTCGCCAACCAGCACGATGACGAATCCTGGGATTTTTCGCGAGTTGGCGGGGCAGCCTTTCATAGGTGGCTAACCTACTAGTTGGGCCCCCTACTACCTGCGGTCGGCCAGCGGAAGACCGTGCTTAGGATCCCGCTACCCTCCTCGAACAGTCACCCAGTACAGACACCACGCAGTACCGGAACCGGTTCGCTCCACCATGCAACTGCCTAGACTCCCCTTCCAAGATGGCTACTCATGGCATCATGCCGAAACGCGATAAAAAATCACTTGGCGGCAAGGCTTTGCCAAGAGGGTGGTAACAAGCCGCGGCCGAAACCTACCACCAGATGGTGCCGTTCATTTGGCGCTACCCAAGGGATAAGTGTGGGTATCTAGAGCTATAGCCCACGGACGCGAACAGCATTATCCCTCATTGTAGTGCCTGGGGCGGCGGCGCACAAATGTCAATGTCGATCGCTTTAGAAAGCGCTTTAAAATTTTATGCCAATCGTTCGTTAGCCGTCTATGAAATGATTACATGCGCACAAACACGTACACGCACACGCAAGCAAGTGCGATCGGAATATGAGGTCGGTAACACGTCGGCAACACGTCGGCACGTCGACAGGCAGATGTCATCGCGAGCATACACGCAGGTGCCAGCGCGAGATTTGAAGTTGTGTTCCAGGGTGTAACCTGGGTAGTGCAAGTATGCTGCATCAGCTGGACATCTGATTTGCGTCTCCGTGAGGAACAGGAGATGTGGTTTTCAGTCTCAAGGTGGTGATGGACTGGAACGAGATTGGAGTGCAGACCTCGGATGTTGGAGAGGTGCACTTTAGTGCAAGGAGTGCAACCGCTGTTTAACCAGTTTCTTATTTTTAACTTTTTTCATTGTTATTTTTGGTGAACAGACAGACAGAAAGGGGACAGTTAGGCGAGGCATAGCTAAAACGAATACCAAGCGGTACAATCATAGTGCTGCACTGATGGGAGACTGGTCTGGAGCGCGCGGGGACGCCCTAACCCCCCCAAAGATGTTCACCGGGCCCTCGCATCTGGTCGCCAACCAGCACGATGACGCATCCTGGGATTTTTCGCGAGTTGGCGGGGCAGCCTTTCATAGGTGGCTAACCTACTAGTTGGGCCCCCTACTACCTGCGGTCGGCCAGCGGAAGACCGTGCTTAGGATCCCGCTACCCTCCTCGAACAGTCACCCAGTACAGACACCACGCAGTACCGGAACCGGTTCGCTCCACCATGCAACTGCCTAGACTCCCCTTCCAAGATGGCTACTCATGGCATCATGCCGAAACGCGATAAAAATCACTTGGCGGCAAGGCTTTGCCAAGAGGGTGGTAACAAGCCGCGGCCGAAACCTACCACCAGATGGTGCCGTTCATTTGGCGCTACCCAAGGGATAAGTGTGGGTATCTAGAGCTATAGCCCACGGACGCGAACAGCATTATCCCTCATTGTAGTGCCTGGGGCGGCGGCGCACAAATGTCAATGTCGATCGCTTTAGAAAGCGCTTTAAAATTTTATGCCAATCGTTCGTTAGCCGTCTATGAAATGATTACATGCGCACAAACACGTACACGCACACGCAAGCAAGTGCGATCGGAATATGAGGTCGGTAACACGTCGGCAACACGTCGGCACGTCGACAGGTAGGCAAAGCAGACGTAGCGAGGTGTAAGGTAGCAACTATACGACACTTCGGCGGGCGCGAGTCGGCGCACGTGGCCGCCGGCCACCGGCGGGTGCTTGTATCGACAACAATGAATGCGCAAAAACCGGTTGCGCGCAAGTAACCATTTGTTTACACGATTGATTCCGGGTCGCGGCGAATGTGCGGCAACAGCCACGGCAGCGTCACACGTGCAGACAGACGTGCGAGCCGCGTCGCCCGCAGATTGTTGTCTATGGAATTAGTACAAAGAAAACTCTTCGTACGGACAGAACAACCGTATTATTGTCACAGTGGTTAGCTTTATGGCGGCGATGTTTAAGACGCTTCCGAAAGTGGACCACCGAGATGCATGTCAAAACTCGTGTGAAAACAACTCGGATCTTGTTTGTAGTATTTGTTCGAACGCAGCAGCGACGGAGAGAAGCAGTGGGCACCGGCGCGAGGGCCCGCCGCCGACCGGTACACACCGCTCGGAGCCGGCCCCGTCCGGTGAGCATTCGTCGGATGTGGAGCGCGCTTATTGTACGCTAAGTTGTTACTCGTATTACTGGTAATTCTTGGAGACGGGTGGACACCTTTTTATAGTAGTTTATAAAATGAAGAATGAAGTTCTTGCATCATTTGTTTAGTCAAAAAAAATGTAAACAATATTGTTACGCTTTAGAAGTAAGTTATTTACGTAACGAGCTGCGTTCAAAACTTTTACTCTTCGTACTTGTGACCTCAAAACCTACTGTACAGTTACAGACACATTACACATTCATTAAATCTACGAACTGGTTTTACAACCAGTTCGAGACTACTCGGAGATTCATCAAATGTAATCACCGACACAAATTCCGATTTATTCGTAGCGAACAATGTGGAGAAGCAGCAGCGGCGTCGCGCGCGCATCTTGCTCGGTATGCTCCACGGTAGGGCGGCTGCGTGATGCCGCGACATGGTGCGAGCCGAGTCGCACAGTGAACGTGCGCAACTACGAAGATTCGTAGTAAGAATTTATGCATAAACTCCAAGACTGTGATGAGCGACCGTAGACACGTGAGCCTCCGCTAGGCCGCGCCGGCGTCGTCGAGCTCAGACCGTCCCCGCTGGGCCCACGGCACGTAGTGCAGTTTGTCACACGTAGGATCATGTGACAAACTGCACTACTTCTTTTTTAAATTCATATTATGCTCTTTCTCTGTTTGTCGGCAGAGTTAAGTTAAGTTGTACCTTTAATAACTTTACCATTTTAGTAAAGTTATTGCCTTTTGATGTGGAAGAATGCGCGAACTGACCGCCTGTGTTATGAAAATTAAATTATAATATATGATTTATTTATTTTATAAACGTTATGTTTAGAGCTCTTCGCTCGAGCACAATTTCATTGTATTTCCTTCACATAGTTTTTGCATTAGGATCTATCCTTCGCCGCCATATCTATATAACCACCGTTCTCAATATCTATATTATATAATATAATGCTATTATATAACTATAATCGGGGGGATTCACTGTGATGAACATTCATTTCCCGAAAACGAACAATTTATATTTTATTTTAACTTATAATTACCCCGTAACCGCAGGAATACATGTTTTAATTTTTTCTAAAATTGGTAAATTTAAATCTCTGCCAAACGAAGGGTTGCCAAACATGTAACGTAGAGCTTTGTTAACACGACGTTACAAGTCGCGCGGTCCGCATAGCTCAGTATAGGATATATGGGATAGCGCCTGGAACAAAGCTACCAGATAACGTAACAATAAAAGGAATAGGTCACTTGCGTCCGGCGGTAGAAATAAAAGAGGAGCTGGATTTCAGTGGTCGCGTATTGCAATATTTTAATCGGATTAGAAGCGAAAAGTAAGTAGTTGCGTTCGTCGCGCGGCCGAGCCTCGAGAACCGTTTTGTGGTTGCAGCCGTATTGTACCGTTAGAGAAATTGCACCGCCGCTCCGTCCGTCCGTTCGTTCGCAATGCGGCACTCGGACCCCACGGCCCGCGCTCCTGTCTTCATTACACGTACCGTAACCACCGTGCAATGCTTCGTTTCACAAGCAACATTATTATTTTACCGCAATCGGCAGCTCTTACGACTCGCGCATGCAAAGTGAGTCGGCGTATCCTATGACACTATAACATAAATCTGAGACAGAATCGAGGGCGCGACGGAGGCCGTGCAGAGGCCGATGGCGACACTCACGCGACAAGTCCTCCGAGGAAGGCGACCGGGCCGCCGCCGATGAGCCGGATCTTGCGGTGACAGGAGTCAAAGAGGGAGAGCCGCGCGTGCGGCGGCGGCGGCAGGCCAACCATGCCGCCCGTGGCTGCCGAGCGCAGCATCACCACTGCACATACCCCCCTGAACACGTCACTGCACTAGCCGCCTGAGAGAGCAACATTCACATCAACCGCGAACGCGTCCAGCTCAGCGAGCATCGCAACACGTGTAGCTCGGGCCACGGTCTGTGCGGGACTGACGCTGACGTGACGCGACCGCCCCGCCGCCGCCCCCGCCGCCACAGCGCTTCGCTTTGCATTACACACAGTCTGACGTGACTTTAAGCCAGCGTCCTGTGGATTCCAACATTTCTTTAACAGAATAATATTGTTGAAATCCAATGAACGAACAATATTAGAGGCGAAAACGGTCGGTTAATCATAAATAAAAACATGTGTTGTGAAACTGGAACAAACAAGAATATTTCTATTTTGTCAAACAATATTTCTTTTATACAGGTAAGCGTGGCGAGTAACGAGCAGTGGTCGCTGCGGGCCATAGACACCTACACAGACATTATTATAATAATCTAGCCTAAACGCTTATAGCGTCCACATACACATTAACATAAATATTAACAAAAATTATAACGTAGACCAAAAATAAACAGCCATATCTGTTTCCGGCAACAAAATTGCTTTGCTTGTGGCACCACGGCAAGTATAATCGATTCCATAGGTACAATGCTTAAAGTCAAAGTTTCATCGTGTAGCGTTTAAGTTTTCTTACAGTCTATGTTACATATCTTAAATATCATTATTATATAAATCGTTTTTCCCACTCGCTATACGTAATTAAGAATCAACTATGCGGGTGTTCGACCCAGCCAGAATCATATTATTATTATTATTGCATGTGTCAATGACTAATAACTAAAATGTCCGGATAACGATATTATGTGAGGCCGAAGTGTTCGCGGGTCCCGGTCAAATACACCGCGCAACTGACTTTTCTGCACCGTTTCGCAATATAATGACAGTGATTTATTTGAAAACAATATGTAGCATGCGACTTATTGTACTGAAAATATTATCGACAAGCTGTCGAGCAAGTCTGCGCATTCCATTGGTCAACGCTTTCAGAATTGACTTTTCATTCAATTTTGATTGAATCGACACGATATAAAACAAATGACGCCCAGCTAAATGAGGAAGCGTTAAGGAAATATATCATAAATGAAGAATATTATGTCGAGTCGCTGCAAGTTATTAATATATTCTTCTAATTATATAATTGGTTACAAAATAATGAAGTAGCCGCTGCGACAACGTGAGTTCAGTAGCAGCTAAAGTGGCACGGGCACGACGCAACCAGCAGCGTGGACAGGAGCAGTCAGCTGGTGCCGACGGCGCGGGGAGGTGGGAGGGGGGGGGGGGCGCAATAATAACAGTAGTATAGATTTATATTACCTACTCAACAAAATTTATCAATTTCAAATAATTCCGAAAGAAACGCACTGTGGTGGTTGATTACCAACCTAATTGGTGTTGGTTCTCAATATTTTAGAGCCACGTACACACTCCCCGCTACCCGCTACAATGCATAGAGATGCGACATCTTCGCAGGGCCAGCGGTTCGCTCTTAGTTGGATGCGGTCAAATGGAACGAGCCGGGACTGCGTTCCCCGCCCAGAGATGAACACAGCCTTCCGCGTGCGGCCAAACTTACGCTTTATAAAGATGATTGCATCTTTATAATGCGTCGGTTGTCCGGCAGGATATACTGCACCGCCCTGCTTCTTAGAGGCGTATATTGCCTTCCCTTCATGTGACGAAGAAACTGAACGTCGCTCGATGTGTCGACGCCAGAGATGAGACGACAAGAGGTATGTTTCATTTGTCTCTTTAGGAACGAATGGTACTAGATTTCATCAGCCCCGACTGACCACCTGTCACGTTGTTCAAAATAAGTTCTGGTGAAGAGTAGGTTGAAACGACTAAAATTAAAAGTTAAACATCTGTCCACCCCGGTATTGGATGGGTGGTATACCTATCTACGGCCGGGAGAACTTATTTAGTTTTTTACAAATAAAGAAGATTGATTATGTCTAATCCATATTGAATAGTATTATAAGATCTTGAGACCATGAAGCGAAGTCCGCATCATGTAGGTAGGCAGGGCCCGTGCTAATCCAACCGCGAGCACAGTTACCCACCCACCCAGCGGCCAGCGGTCAGCGGGAAGTTGCCACGAAGGCCACGAAACCCACGAAGCCCACGAGAATCACAACATCGTCGCTCGCGTTCGGCAAAGCGGTAAATTTTCGAGCGCTCCCGCCCCGCACTGCCCCGCACCGCACCGCCACCCGACCGATCGCAACATTTCCTTGGTTTGCTTTCATTACAGATAGTCGGCGCACGGAGCGCTGTACGGTGTTGCGCGGACAACGGCGGGAGCGGCGCGAGTTAAACAATTGCTTCGGATAAGTGTAACGGCGCAACACGGCGCGGCGCCCCCGCCACCGGCAGCCACCCGCACCGGCACCGGGACTTTAGGAAAAGTAGACGCGCACCACATGCGTCGGGGCTTTTGACGAAAGTTAACTGCGTTTTCATTTGGAACAACTCGGTCTTTTGTATGTTTATTCCAGTGTAAGGAGGAATATAGGTACCGTGCACTTAATATAGTCCGAGGACACGCAGACATTGATGGTATTAAGCGTCTAGACTTGTAGACAAACAAATGATTCAAACAGTCTTGTAATAAAATTAGCCAGAGAAAACTTTTTGTGCGTAAATTAACCTGAATATTTTTAAGGATTGACATGAATATAAATTGGAGCCGAGAGAATTAGCCCGATGACCGGGAAAAAGTTTCGCCTTCACCGCAAACGTGCAAGCTCCACGTCGCTCACCGGCCAGGCCCCGGCCCCAGTACTAGGAACCGACGAACTACCGCAGCGGACGGTGGGCGACTTCGGAAATTCAATGAAATGAATGAATAATTTATTCACGGCAGTGCCTGCGAGCGGGAGATTGGTGAGGAGCCACCGGTGCCCGCGGGGAGGAGCGCCGGCGGTGACGACACTCTCCTGAGCCGTTGCAATGAGTCTAAAGAACGAGGCGTCTGTTAACTTGGGGCTATCGGCCAGGCGCGGCGCTGCGCGGTAGCTAATCAAGATTCAAAATACAATTGACAAACGAATTTTCACTTTCTTACGTCAAAATAAAGTATTTTAATTTTACATTAAATTTTCACACTATTTGCATTTGTAGAGAAATATGGCAGTATATTAGTAAAAGTAAGTTATTACCCAAAGACTTCGATTTCTTTTGTTCAAACGAAGAAACGAAATCTTAAAGACAATAAGCAAGAAATTGTAGAAAATACTATATAACTTATATTTCTTGCAAGAGTTTATTACTACTACATATATTTTGTTATGCCTACAACAACAACACCTACAAGTTTTACACAACTAACATTTTTATGATAGCAATATAAATTTATCCAAAACCGGCCGGACGTGCTAAAGATATAAATATTTTAATATCGATTCCGCGAGTAGCGTATCAGAGCTGCACCCTCCCCCCCTCTCCCTCGCTGGCCCCCGGGCTGCGCTGCGCTCCTTGTCAGCGGAGTCGACACACACCACAAAAGGGGGGGTCCTCCTGCTCCCCCTTTAGTACAGTGGATGACGTCGCGAGTCCACTCAGACTATTGGGTACAGTGGCGCAAACACACAGAGCCACTCGTCTTTAGCTTCCCGAAAAAATCGGATGAGGGTTGGGATGCAGTGTCAGGGACACAGGCTGCACGTATGACAACCGCACCTGATAGTCCGATGATTTGTGTTTTTGTACAAATATTGGCTTCGGTAAGGGACCAGACCCATCGAAGCAGTGGGTCCTGGCCCATTGCTTAGCAATCAGGTACGCTAGCCACCAAGCCACGCGGTTGTCGCCTGTGTTAGTGAGGCAGTTGCAGTGGCATGCCAGTTACCGGGATTTTTATAAACTTAAACATAACAAAATGGTTGTGATGGCAAAGAATAAGGTATACGAAAGTAAGCAATCAGAGTTCCGTGCGCACACGCAGTGTCTTCGTGGTTAGCGCGTGACGTCAGCGCGTCGTGGGCCCCGCCGCCGCTTGATCACCAACATTAGAGCCCCGAACTCCGCTTGACAGAGCTGGCCTGGCTGGGCTGGCCGAGCGGCCACGCACTACGACAGCATAGGGTAATGGGGCATTGTAAGCGAAATGTACTTATAGTTTAGAAATCATTTTGCAGGAAATAAAAATTTTAACTTTTGATTCCTCAATTGAATGTCAATCGTCCATGAAGAAGACGTCGGTGTGCGGGGGCGGGCCCGTACGCGCGGACTTACCAGAGGCAGTCCAGCATGACAGACATGCGGGCGCGCGGGCGCGCGGGGGCCGCACTCACCTGCAACAACACAACAGCTTACGTTAAAAGTCGCCGAACAGCTTCACCATCGCATCGATTCCTCTCCGGAATAACAACTTAATACTCGTTGTATGCACCGAGGTTTTATTATGGACGCGCCTAACATGTGGCGCACAAAGCTGGCACAAAGCACCAACACCAACACCTTCTGTGGGCGTGCAAGCGGTGAACGGCCAGTGGCGTTTTCTCCACGAGATTGTTACTCGTCACCCACGGCCGGTGCCACGCTTCGGCCAACGCGTCGTTCAATCGTTTGTAAATATTTGTGATAGTGAAACCGTCGCCGGGAGCCCGTCCCGGTCCCGACAGTGCGCGGGCCGCGTTACCTAACGCCTAACGCTATTTACTTTAGCGGGAATACGAAAATAAACTATTAGCCGCGAAAACGTTTTGGCAGCTTTGGAATCAGACCGCCGACGCCAAGACCAACGCGCCTGGAACCACTTACCGAGCCTCCGCTGTTTTCTTATTATAAATGATTCACAAGTGGCCAATTACATTAACGCAGCCGGATTCGCATTTTTGTTGTTTCAGTGTTGGGCTAAATATTTGCTTGTGGCGAGAAGTAAGCCAATCACAAGTCCACTGCTGAACGCAGGCCTTCCCGAAGATTGCCACAGATTTTGATTGCCCGCTACTGTGCCACCTGCATCCATCAACTTTCCGCAAGATTGTGTAGGTATGTCACTCCGGAAAGTTTCTTCCCCAACGGTTGACGTGTCTGCGAGTTGTGTGACCCGCTATGTCTCACTACATACGACTATGTCGATCCCCTGCTTCTGAATCGGATATCGTCGCTGCAGATTCTATCGCGCAGAGAAACATACGAGCGTAGCACTTTCCATAGCCTGCCAAGCAACTTTGAGCTTTATAGCAAATATAAAATGCAATCATTCGCCAGTTCTAGGCCTGTGCCGAACGCTCAAGCCAAGGGCTCACATAATGGAGGATTTGCCACGACAACCATGCTCGGTGAGCCGGTCGGCGATCGCTGCACCGGACGCCTCTCCCCTGAGCCACCAGCCACCAGCCACCACACACGCCGCTGCCCGTCATCGCTTCGTGTATTTTCGTGAGCCGGCTTCAAGGTTCAAGACTCCCTCAGTCATCATCCTTTACAACCGCCGCCAGGCAGAACTAAAGGACTTTCGGACTTGACGGACAAAGACGCCACCGAACGAACAAAGACGCAAACATTGACACTCAATAACTACATCGTCGTTTTAGTATATATTTTATGTACTATACATATAATATATGCTAAAACAACAAATACTTTGTACGTATGTATGATGGAACGGATTTGACTTGAAAACCATTTGATGGATTTTGACAGAACATTTTTTTATGTTCTCGGTGTGTTTTCAGAAGTGCTATCTGGCTGTGTGAGGAATTAAAGCAAAACCACGCCTTAAACGATTAATCGATATGACGGGGTCGGGCAGAGATGTCTGTGTGTGTACAACGTGCCATTAAATTGTACGTAGGATACTTTTATCTCGATGAGATTGGTAATTCTGCCCGCGGCTTCGCCCTTATACTGGTATAAATATAAATCTGCTAAAAATTGGTTTCTGTAATTCTAAGTTTTGGTGAAAAATAAGTGCAGCAGCCTTGCTCACTTGTGTGAGTGAAACTGAAGATTCATTTTGTGTCTGTATTTGCGACTTACCCAAAATGTATCGAACGGATTTACATGGAATTTGGTATGATGGTAGTTTATAGTCCTGATCTACATAATTATGGGCTACTACTTATCCGACTACGCGGATATACGGATACTTTTGGTTTTTCGTTTAATAACCAGTGCATAATTTGTGTTACCTAAATAAGATATTGCACTGAAATCAAATACGCATTTGCAATTTTACTGACTAAATGAGAACCTAACCAAAAACCATCATAAGAAGCAAACAAGTTTTGAAAAACGCAACGAATACACCTGTTAAGTTATTAATTATGTTGGTAAGTACCGTACATTACTGTCACAGATCTTTTTAAAATGACGGCAAAGAGAAATTAGGCATCGCGCTTTAAGGGTTCCGTACCGTACTGTCCTACCACTGTCCTATTGTTATAGAGCTCGTCGAATCAATAACTAGCGCAGAGCCTGCCCTGACGCGAACCGACCTGTTGTTGTGGTTTATAGTGAACAATAAAAAGAAACTGAAACAATCGGAAAGAACAATTTGCGTAAACCCAACTTTTGGAAGTTATGAAAGCGTACAAAACAGGATAGTGATACAAATGTCAGCGTTATACATTAACAAGGTTTCTTAGTTAAATGTCAGACATTGGGATTGCTATGACACGGCGATCTGAAAGTTAACCGGCATTAACCTTTCTATTGGGTTCAGAGACTTAGCAGCGACTTGGCGACCTCGCGCTTCTATTCAGTTACAAATGAACCAACAAATCACTGAATCCTTCGTGACATTCACTTCAAGTTCCCGCCGGGGAGCGCCCGCGATGCACAAACCACACTCAACTTCCAACGAGTCATTCTGTTATGTCATAACTCGGTTTATCGATTTTGTGTAATGGCGCAGATAAACCAGAGGCCTTACCTGTACGTTATGACACAAAAGTATGTTACAATAATTCCGTCTGAAGTAATTTCCCGATAAACTCACTCTGTATTATTTTTCATACTCGTGACGATATGGTTCTGTTTATTGGTAACTATATCTTGCGATAAACGTAATCATTGAAAAAATAATAAACATATTACAGTACGGTATAATTACATCGGGGAATGAGGCCACACGAAGTTTATGTAAATTCTTTTGCGGCAAGGGTTGCGGTTGGCGCGGTTGTCGCTGCCGTGCGGCCACCTGCCGCGAGCGGAAGGAAGTTGGCAGGGAGGGTGCGGAGTCGGAACTCTCCAGCCCGCTTATAACCCTTCCCACGAACTGCTCAATGGATTTCGTCTGCAATTGCCCCTTTCCCGGTACAGTCGCCTTTGTTCCACATAATAATGTCGACGGCCGGGATCACCTTTACCACGTAATCGCTATACATACGTCATTTGTCTCCCACAAAGCGTCCACTCACAAACACGATTAGCAACAAGTGGGACGCGACGAACGCGTCGCTTTCACCGTGACGCGCACGGCGGCCGAGGCGAGAACAAAGGCTTCAGTAAAATGTAGAGTCGCGGGCACAATGAGTCCATGTCGGTCACGCAAACAGTCACGAGTGCCCGGGGCCGGTGTGCACGCCCCGCGCGCCGACCTTTGCGCTGGATTTTAGTGACGGCAAAATTTTCAATTAAATTTGCTAGCTAAAGCTGTCTTAACAGTGGTCACGCCAGAACGCGCCACATATGTCCTGGCCGGCCATGTGTCGGGCCGATACGGCCTGCCGTTGTCCACGTTCCAACATGTGGAGAGACACGGAGTGCAAGGCTGGGTGTGCAGCCACTGTGGCTTTGTTCCTAATCCGCCACCACGCGTCATGGATATCGTTTTTGTTATTGTGTAAAGGGTCAAGGGACAAGCTTCCCAAAACTTTTCCTCATTTTCTTAAAGATTACAAATTCGAATGTCAGTTCGTCCAAACTATAGCGAGACCCGTTGCTTCGCCAGGCCGCGTCAGGCTCCTCGCGCCGCTACGATTACGGTCCCGCGACGGATCGGGCGGACGACGACAAGCCTCCGCAGGCCGCAACAGACGCGACTGTTCCCGTGTCCCATGAGCCGGTCCTGGCGCGGCCCGGCTAGTCAGATAACGGACCATGCTCAACATAATGCTGACGGATATTTCACATCTGTTATACGTCACTAATTAATGCAAAAATGTACAAACATTGAAATTACTTGTAATAATATATAATGAGGACTAACTAAAATTTTATATCTCATTACCAAACTGTTTGTAAATTGTTTAATATTCTTTGGTTACAATAACGAGACTAACTAGTATACTTACTACTATACAAAGGAACGCTCGTCTCACGCGGCCCGCGCTGGGGCCCTCGCTGGGTCCCGCGCTCTTCCTGATCGCATAAAACGTCTTGTCTTGTTTGTTCTGCACCGTCACCGATAACCGTCGCTGAATTGTCAACTGTTTTTTATGAGTATCGCTGACTATAATATTGGTATTATGTAATATAGATGGTAGCAAGCAGATCGGAGATACTAAGAAATTCTCTCAATTATAGAAATGAAATTAAGTTATGAATTATTTGCATATAAAAATGCAAACATTTCGTGGTAAAAGTATGATGGTTTGCCTTAGAAAATAGTCAAATTAACCAGAGGCGATAAACATAGATGCGTCCGACGTCTTCGTGCGCAGTCCGACGTGAGAGCGTGTGTGCGGCGAGACGCTTCCAGCTTTAGACACGTAACGAATGCAGCTGCACCAAGGGCAAAATTATGCAACGTTGCAAATACGAAAAGCGGACGTATGATTAAGAAAATGTTGTTTACTTTCAACAAACTGTTCAAATGTAACTAAATATATATAGCATTAGTACCGGCTGTTGACCGGGCTAAGTGTTATATATTATATATATTCTTGACGAGATGAAACAATAAAAACTAATTTAAAAAAAAACTATTGTTATGGTGGATTACAAACACTCTTCAAATTCACCTTCAAATCTTACTTCTCTTTCATTATTTATGTTCACGGCTAAACATATGGCATCAGCAAGCTGGCAAACACATTTCTTGCAAGGGTTTCTGCTGTTGCTCCCTATCACCAGAATTTGTAAGTCATTAACAGTAATTCAAAAGAGACATCAGCAAAAAGCAAATAAAAGGAGCTGACCTCTCTATGAACTGAACAGAAATGATACAATTAATAATCTAGAGGTCAGAGGGATTCGCCGGTGTGGTGAGCGCTTAATATGAAGCGTTCAATAAGTCTACTTTATTTTAAATGTTGAAGTCAAAACATTACCGTCTTAAAAGAGCAAGTTTAAATACGAATATTAGACTTTACAATAGTTCCTTCATTAAGGGTAGAAATAAATCCAATGCATTTGATTCAACGGTTGTTTCAATGTTGACAACATTATACTTGAATTTAAAAACTTAATAGATATCCGACACACTTCATTGTCACACTACATTATTATTATTATCTAAAACCGTCCTTGGCGTTTTGTTGCGGCGTGTGAAGTGTTTCCGTATTGTGTAATGATCCTTTTGCTGGATAGAAAGGCGTCGAGTTCGGCTAACTGAAACACTGCAGGTATAACGTCGACTCTACAAAGCAAGGAGCCAAAATAATCGCGGAAACGTTTAGCGCGGAGGCGCCAACGTTTAATTGGTTTCAGACGGGTCCGGCTGCCGGGGACGGAGCGGGCCGCGCCGGGTCAAGGGCGGGCCGGCCGCCTGCGCCCCTCACCTGTCGTGTATCCGCGGCCGCGCTGCTCCTGCACCACGGCTGACGCCACTCGCTTGTGCCGCAGCGATACACGCCACCACCCGTGACTTATAACCCGTCGTCATACTTCTAAACATATAATACTAAATGCAAGTGGCTACTCGTATGGCATATTCACACGCAGAATCATGACGTGGCCACGTAAGATCCAAGTTTGAGATTAGCAAAATACGGTTCTGATTGAATAAGGGATACTGCGTAAGATGTTTTTTAAAGAAAGAACGAACAGTTATATGTTACATCAAAGAAGGATAAAAAAATGTATTGATAGTGTAATAAATTCGGACATAACATGAACCACCCTCTGCAGGAGCAAATATTAAAATGACTCACAAACTGAATGAAAGAAAACTGGATGAAACAAATATATATTACCGGGTGTAAGGGAAGGCAAAAAGTAATAACATATTTGTCTCCATAGGTGAACGTCACCGGCCGCACTCGGTGCAGCCTGCCGACGTTGGCTGCTGAGCAACCGACCGGCATCAGAGGAAAAAGAACTAGATCTTTTCTCACTCAAAGGTTAAATTTAACCATTCAGCCAGCGCTCTTGGTGCCATGCCAAAGCGAATAAGGCTCTACGATAATTAGAAGTTAAAGAGCGTAGTTATTGTACCATAAATATAATAAAGTAAGTTGTATGTGACTTAGCTGCGGCTGCGTAGTGTTAGCTCATGTAGCCGAGCCGTGCCGAGCGCCGCTCGCCGCTCGCCGCTCGCCGCTCGCTTATCGGTCGCGGGTATTACGCATTAAGCCACGGTACATAACCACGCTAGTGAACACCCTGCAGAGGCAGAGCTTCATACAACCGTGCGGTCGCCTGTGGACTTAACCGGTTTACGGCAGTTCGGCCAGTGGACAATCTCACTGCGTGAGAGTCTCGCTCTAAATTTGTGTTAGGTCCTTATAATTTTATTGCATTACTTACTTGCAAGATACAAAATTTCTAAATTATTTAAAAAAAACTTTATTTCAGATTTAGATATTACCTTACTTTTAAAGTAATTGTTTATTAAATAAATATTATAAAGTGATTGCTTTTTATATTATCCTATACATACTGGTGTGGTGGATAGCACTAAAATACCTCTGATAGTTTAGTGTTTTCAACCCACTCTTCTTCAGAGCTTATTTGGTACAACGTGATAGGTGGTAAGCCTGTCACCGTCTTCTTATCCAGGCCATCGATACAAACCTTGCATAACACATCGATGCAAGTTTCCAAAAGCTCATCGGCACGAGCCCCACTCGCAGGGTATCGAACTCGCGTTGCAGGCGGATCCGCTAACCACTCGGCTATCGGGGCTAAACAAACAATAATTATGCGCGCTCCTGCTAAGCCGTCGCTGTGGAGCATTTAATCATGTGATAAGCCAGTTGATTTGGCAAATAACAAAACGTCATTTGATGTAAACTAAATCGACGGTTAAAATTTTTTCGGAAACCCTGTGACGACCGACTGGTGACGATTAGAAATTATATCTTCAAGGACTTAGCTTAAACAAAAATAATGTAACAATTACTCATACTGAGTGCCCAAATAAAAATGGAATAACGAGATAAATATACATCAACTTATATAAATAATTTATTGCTCTTTAGTGCTATCTCCGATTCGATTAAACTATCGAAAATATGCAGTAAATATTCAAAATTAAAAAATCAGTATTTATCTAAAACAGTTTCGCGTGACAAACAATCTTGGCGCTATTCTGTGTAACGCTGTAGAGCAATGCGTGGGACCCTGGGTCTTCTACCCAGCGATGTTCAAATTAATTCAATTCCCTCCAATTATCATCTGCAACCAACAAGTCAACGAGTTGCCTCCAAACAATCCTGTGATCGGAGCCGAGCCACCGGTGCCATCGTGCACATGCACACATGCACCGTGGCCAGCACACACACATCAGCACGAATCATATGTTAATGCAGCATCGGTCTATGTGATGCGATTGTACTGTAATGGTTTGACAATGCATAGAGCCTTCTATCCGTGCATAACTCTTTTCATTTCTTTAATAAACTAAAATGAAAAACGAGCCAACAGCCCAGACGATGCTACGTCGCTCCTGTAGCCCATGGACACCGGCAAACAATTTCCAGCGAACAATATTACAGATGCGTTCTCACTCCTGACTACTGGCTGTCTATATCCATCAAACAGAAACAGAACAGTGCTTCCGCTGCCGATTATGTGGTACGTAGCCCGACGGCTTCTAGGTAGAGAAGGAGCCTGCCGCCTATTGCCGACACGTCATGGGACACGACAGAATGTGATGTGATGAGGATGAGCGACCTCCTCGCTGCCGCCTGCAGTGACTTCTTTTGTGACGGAATTGTGGTAACTGTCGGAAACACAACAAGCAACCAGTTGACTGGTAGATAAAATAATACCAAATGACATTAACTCCGCCCATTGTAAAACTTGATTTAAGGAGTGCAAAAATAATAAATAAATAAAGGAATATAAAGTAAACTGTAATTAATTTCTGCGTATCTAAAAACATCAGAGCAGTAAGTTCATAGCTTCATAGCATAATAGTGTCGACCAGTTGCAACTAGGGTTGCCAACCATACTGTAACAAACAGTACTGTAATTTATTTCGCTTTGCAATACTGCTTACTACAATTAAAGCATACAAAAATACTGTTCTCATCATCACTGGTATGCCAGAGCCATTAAAACAAAGTAACTAAACGAACGTTCATTGTTCATGCATCGTAATGATTTCAGAACGAAACTGTCAATGTCGAATTGTCGACTATCACTTGACCGTTGATTTGTCACAGGCGAGTGCGCGCGCGCGGCGCCGGCTTCACCGCACTTAGCTACCTCATAACTTTTTCGTACTTTCAGTTCTTTGTTTTGGTTTAGTTGGTTACAATTAAACTTATTTTGTTTCATTGCACAAAAACCGGAAATAGAAAACTTCACTTCCTACAAAGAGGCCTAGGTAGAAAGCCAAAATTGTCAAAGGTTAAACAATAATATGAAGAAGAATGGAAATGAATGGAATGCCTAATGTAAAATCTGTGCTTTATGCTTAACTATTTCTCACGCAGGTAATGTGTAGGTTGGTGTGGGTGTTTTTTTTATTGGCGTGTGTGCATACTAAACTAATTATACTAGATACGCCATGTTTTGTTTACACAAACAAGCTGTGACACTAGTATTGAACACAACTTGTAAAAGACCCAGTCAAGAAATTGTAATATCACTAGTTTCCGACCTGTTTGTTTACTCTTTTGTTAACGGATAGCTTTGGTTCGGAAGGAAAGGTTCATCTTTTTTCCTAATTTGTGGCTCCTCTTGATAGAATTCGGGCAGTGTCCAGTGAATGTGTTGTAGCAGGTGGCGGCTGTCCCACACAGGAACATAACAGTCTACTACTGGTGGAATAATTATCTCAGAGCTTGGTGGGAATGCGGCGTTGCTAGCAGGTGAACTACTATTAGGTAGACTAACCACCGTTACTGAACACTTATTCCAGGCACAATGTCGTTAGGAACACTATGCATTAAATTGTCGACGTCTACCTGGCTATACCTGGGACAATGTCCAGCAGTGGACGGACATTTGACCGGCTGTAATGATGATGGTTGTGCTGCACATTCATCCAGACCAATATTGACTTCGAAAAAGTTATATTTGTAACAAACAAATATATGACTTTAATTTAAAAGTTCTGTTATTTCTTTCCAAAATACTGTTTATTTTTGTTCTCCGACCTTAATATTTTTTATTTCTGGTAAAAACAGTTGGCAACTCGTTCTGTTGTAACTAAGTCTTCATATTAAATTCTCGTCCAGTTGGGACATGGTATATTTATCTCTAGTGTTTGTTTTTTCTTCTAAATTTAAACATGGAATGCGTTTATAATATAAGAAACTTCGACTGCCGCCATTTCACATATTATTGTTCACCGTGTTTGCTTAATTAGATTATAGTGTATATGTGTGTATGCGTGCGTGGGTGCGTGCGTACGTGCGTGGGTGCGAGCGTGCGTGCGGGTGCGCTGTGTGTTTGTGTTGTGTTATTAAGTGAGGCGGTAAAGATAAATAATCGCAGCGATTGCACTTTGCACAAAGTGGAGACGGAGCCGACAGACATTTTTAAGATACTTTAAAAGCTAGGCATCCATCAGACGTGGAATTGTGTATCGTGTTGTCGACAGATACACGAATAATTCCTCTGTTCGACGCAGCACGTCGCCGCGACCCGCGCTGGGACCACACGGCCGGGGAACGCTGTCAAAGCCGAGATTCAACGAAAGCCTATAAGGAAACAGAAAATATTATCGTGCCAAATAAAGATTCCTGATAGGAGCTCGTCGCGAATTGTTAAACAAGACCCGGATGTAGGTGCGTACCGTCGATACACATAGACACTGACCTAAATCACTACCTGCAGCGTAAAAAATAAATAAATAAATATAATAAATAAATATAATAATTAAATTTTTTAAGTCCTCATCAACGACCGACAACCTCGCCAGATCTTCAGCATCATTCGTAGCTCCGAGCCTTCTGACTACTGCCACACATTAAATCTTTGCAAGAATGGGCCAACTGTGACGTCCATCTTTTTTACAACATTTATCCACATTCTCCAGCATACGCGACGAGCATGTATATAAGCACAGTGTAGACATCACATCAGATCCTTCTAACATCAGATAGTGGTATGGATTGGCTAGAGTAATAGAAACGAAATGTTTATTTTCGTTCAAAACCTCATACAAGATATTTCAAGAACGCAACGTCACACTGCGTGCCCCAAAAACATTAATTTCAAGTTGCACTGAACACCGCTTCGTCGTGAAATCGTTTGCGAAAATTATTTTAATAAATAGACGATTTAAAGCGAACGGGCCGATACGAGTAGTGCGCCGAGTGCCGACGACAAATGGTCCATAGAGACCCAGGGGCGGCTGCAGAGCTTTGAGCCTAAGTACCTTTGAGTATCACTAATGACTGGCGCTGCACAACACTAATCGTGGGTATCCTAAGTACTAAATAAATGACAAGTTTCATGTCATTAGCATCATTACGCTTTTGGTAATCGAACCGCACACATCACCATGTCCGAGTCATCCGCGCTTTGCACTAAATTGGAGTACAATGCTGTCAAAAAAATCCTCACAAAGAAGAACAAAACGCCGCCGGAAATATCTGAAGAGATGTCTGCAGTTTATAAGGAGTATGTATGCACCTTTATTTTCCACCGAAAATTCAAACGGAGTCGGCGGGGAGTCGCTCGAAAAGATGATCCCAGGTCGGGACGCCCAAACACTCCCGTTGCCGAAGATAACTTGTTCTCGAAGATCGGCGAATGAAATTCTGGCAAACAGCTGATGCTATGGGCATTAGCAAGGAACGAATCGGCAACACTTTGCATAATCATTTCCACATGTAGAAGGTTTGTGCGCGATCGCCGAAAATGCTCACGCCGCTGGACAAGCAGCGTCACAACATCCCTGTGAAGTTTTGAGACATCTGTGCCGATAATCCTGACGATTTCTCGCCTTGTCTCTGTAGATGAAACACGCATTCGGCAGTACAATCTGGAGTCAAAACAGGAGTCAATGCAGTGGATAGAAAAGGGAGAAAGGCCGCCACGGAAATTCAAAGTGGAAAGATCGCCGTCCAAGCTCATGGCGACTGTTTTGTGGGATTGTGAAGGAATTTTTTCATTAACTACTTTCCCAAAAATACTACAATGAACGGAGACTATGACGCCGCATTGTTGACAAAAGTGCGTCAAGCGGCGGCCGAGGAAAGGTAAGGTAAGCTGGCGAAAGTTTCCACACTGCGCGAGTTGCAAGGCGTGCCCTTGCCGAGGCAGGATTTGAAGAAATCAACCACCCGCCCTATAGTCCACAGCAGCTGCTGCCCAGTGATTACTGAGGCTGCCAACAAACATTTCGAGGGTAATGTGGAGGCGAATAATTTTTGGCCGGGTTAAAAGCCCTTTTTAATAATGTTAAAGTATATTGAAGTAGAGGGAGATTACATTGAAAAATAACTTTAAAAAGGAAAAAGCATGATCATGAAATCCATGATCATCTAATGAAAGTCCTTTTCCCCAGTAGTTAGAAAGCTAGAAAGATCTTATGACAGCATGTTGTTTAGTTTTCATGCACTAGTTGTCGTCACGCTCGTCTCACGTCGTTGATGTCGTTGAGTTTCTTATAAATATAAATTCATTACAAAATATTTTTATGCGCTCGCGACAACATCACTTGAAGGTCACAAGCGCACGCCTACGCGGCCGCCGCGGATAGTGCAACCAGCTGAGTGTTTACGTTAGCGCTTGTTGGCGCAACTAATTAGGCCCCGCTCGTGTAAATGAACACTCCGCAGCCACTGCTGGAGGCTGCGCACCGCGACACGACACGACGCGACGCGACGCAACCCAAAGCCCCGCTTACGTGCTAACGTAGCATTTTTCCTTTGTGTGTGTGTCAATCAGCCTGCAACTCTCACACGCGATTCGGCAGTTATTAACAGCGCTGACCTCTTAAGTATAAAAAGGAGTTATATATGTCATAACGTTTCATAATAAAATAATATTGATACTGACTATTGCTGCTTAAGTCCGCCATGACGACGTAACAAAAACGTGTTTGGGAGTTATTAGAAAGGGACAAGGTTCCCCCCGGCCCGGCTGTTCTCGTCTCGTATTTACACGGCATATTGTCTGTCCGGACACACTCGGTGTACAGTTTTGCCGCCATACTTAAACCAAAATACAACAAGCGAGCAAGCGGCCCGCACGCTCGCACCAGCGGCTACACAACCGCGGCGTAACGCAAGGTGGCGTGGTCCCGCCTAGCGGATGCTAGATCTTCAAATCCGGAGTTTAATCGCGGATCTTTTGGAAAAATAATAAGTATAAAAGAATAATATACCACACTTTTTCCAATAGCTCACCTGCACGCGGCGATCATGATGGCTATCTAACGAGGCCCTGGTGATGGCACCATTTGTCCAGCCATGGATGTCGTGGAGGGCGACTAATGACGAGCAACTTGAGTGTATCAGTTGAAACAGTATCAACAGAGCCACGTCGGTTTGCAGACGTGTCGACAGGCAAGTGTTACTTAATTTTCAACGAACGATAACCTGACAATAGAAACGTTACATGCTCCGTGAGGGATCGCAGGCATGAATTGGAGCTGTTGTTGTTTATGCAAATGTCCAATTCTTCGGTGCTAATCAGACATCATCGAGTTGGTCGAAACCTTACTAGTTCTACCATGTATAGCTACACTACGTACTACGTAGAGTGAGCGACGGCTGATGGTGGTGTACGCGGCGGCCGGCCGGTGCCCGCGTGGGGACCCGCAGCTGTCAATGGATATGCGACTACACACTGATACTGGCAAAATAACTATGTGTGTGATAAAACGTGCAGCTGGTGATAGTATAGTTGCGTATCTGTCCAGCAAAGCAGAGCCGTCAGCCGAACGAAGTAATGCCGGTGAGTCGGTAAGGATTGACATAACTGGCGCTCCGGCCGACCAAATCTCTCCGCGTTCCACTCCTCACAGATTCAACTTCCCGTAGACGTTGCTTACAGGCACAGACAGCTCCTTGGTATAGTTCTATGGGCGAAGTGACGCCACAGCTTTGTCGGACAGACAGCTGCAGTGCGAGTACGTTATGCAAGATGTATATTCTAGGTGACAACTTACGGGCGGCGGCGGCGAGCGAGCGAGCGACTCACCTGCAACAAACGAACGACAGTAATTAGAAGCGGTGAACAATAAATTAACATGTTTCCAGTGCAGCAGTGATGTCGGTTTATTTTACTTCGGCTAGTCTAGCGCCGTGGAACGCATCGAAAACTTGACAGGCAACGACGTGACGCGGAAACAATACCGAAGTACGGCGAAGATGGTCGACTCGAATCGACGGTTCAATCGGGTTCTCCGGTGACGACGGCACTGTAAGCATCCCTTACAGTGCCACGGCCTCCCGATACAGCGATCTCAAGGAAACCTTAAACATATTTCGGATATGTGCTGCGAAAATAAAACCCGAATTATAAAAATTGTTTATTATAGTATAATAAACATTTTTTTGTGATATCATGAAACTCAAAGCGTACGTACACTCGGCCCTTGTGCTGCGACAATAATAATAATAAATGATTAGTAAATAAACATCATATATGAGTGATAATTTCGCCCTTAAGCAACCGTTTGAATTGGAAATGTAGACCAGTTTTCAGTAACACGGAAATAAACATAAATGACTTCGAAAATAACAATTGAATTCTTCGCACCTATGTTGCTCCCCAAGCTGTAAGGATCACTTACTTACTTATAAACATAAAGGCACCGGCGTAGAAGATTAGTGAAAATAATTATTCTTTATTCTCAAGCCTGCGGTAGACAATTACAACCGTTCCGGCAAGATCTCGACACAACGAGCTGCTTAACAAAATAGACGGCTGTTTTTTGGAGTTTCGAACCTTCAAGGTCAAGCTCAAGGTCTATGAGTCCATGGTATTCATCTCAGCAATACTTACAATCGTATAACAACCTAACCTCGGCCGCCCACCGCGCCAACTGCGTATCTACCGCGAAGGTTTCAGTCGGACCAACATCTAGAATGTCGATCCCGACATAGTAGGTAGGTGGTAACACCTTTCCCCCGCGTAAAAACAAAATAATATTGTATAACAACTAGACTTGAAATTTGGCACTGCTGTTGAACTTATTCGCCACATCTACTTTAAAATACATTATAGAAGAACGAATGAAACTAAGCAGGTGATTAGGATTTAAACCAAGTTAACAACTTGGTTTAAATCACAATGTAACCAAACTCAAAGTTTAAATAAACAAGTGTTTGATTGTTTAGAGTCACAGCTAGAGACGCGCTCGGCGGACTGCGACGCGGCGACTTCGCCACCTCGCCACCTCGCCACATCCAGCGCTTTCCATTGACAACACAGCATATAATCACATCTTGTTTATATGAATCAATCACGAACAAGAAACCGTCCACAGTTCACTCTAGCGACGGAGGTAATGGCTTCTCCAATCCGGTTCGGTCAACTCGCTGAAACGTTTTAGGCACAAGTTCTTGTAACCCCCGCCGTCTGGGACTGCTCTTCTTCTTGGGTAGGTTTTCTTAATAAAGAACAGGTAACAGATCCCTCGTGGTATCGCTTCCTGGTCAGTTTGTGTGAAAACACCTTTACTCAATGAGGTTTTACGTAATTATGTTTAATTTTGTATGAAATACTGATTTGTTTAATTAATATTGACCCATCGTCCTGTGAAAATTTAAGCGTTTTCTTAATAAAAAAAACAATTTCATTTTAATAAAAAGAAAGAGCGAGTCTTTCTCTTTCATCAAAACTGTAAAGGTTTAAAGAACCGCCAAACAGAAATTTGTAATAATTGTTAAAGTAATAGCCTGTAAATGCCAACAGTTGGGCAAGGGGCTCATACTCAAATCTCTAAGAGGGTTTTGGAGACGAGAAGATTATATTAGCTACATAGCCTGAAAACTAATTGTCCGTACTAACTCAATTTCGACGGAAGTCTCTTATTCTCTATCTACTATACAGTGTGCCGTTAAACCCATCTTATTTTACGGAACATTTCAAATTCCGAGGTCATTTGAGGTCATTAGAAAAAAAAATTAATATCACAATTTTCGGATAGGTCGTATTTAGTTCAAGCTGCCTCCCGTTGCTGTAAGCATGCTCGAAAGCGCGACGTGTACAGTCATTACCAACCAACACTTGTTGTATTTTGTCTCTTAATTTTTTTTAAATATATAGCAAATTTATTTATGTATGCTGTATAATGCCAGAAGATAAGAAAGATGAAAGAGCTTCCGGTGGATTCGAGGAAGCCGTGAGCGTCGCCTAGCGAACGCCTGCAAGCTCGTATCGTTCCGGAGCACTCTGTGGTGCTCTATTCCCGAGCACAACTCGGTAACGCCACCGCACTTTATGTTGCATTATTCCATTGTTTTGTTTGTGCGTGTGTCTTGTTATGCAAGCACCACTCTGCGGTTCAAAGTTAGGGCCTGCCGGTCGACTCGGTGTTAGGGCACGTGCGAAGCGAACGATATGAACAATGAAAAGAAGACATATTCTGTCGCAGCTTGCCGCGGAGCGGTTGGCGCTGCAGGCGAGCGTGCCTACTCACCAGCGGGTCAGCCGCACCGCCACGGTGGCCGTAGAGGCGCGCATGGCGGTCGGGGCGCTGGGGCGGTCGGGGCGCTGGGGCGCTCGGGGCGGGGGCGGGCTGGCGGCTCGCGGACCGACCGCCGTGCGCTCGTCGCCCGCTGCCGGACTCCGCGGCTATTCTTGGCGCCGCTTTATTCAATTACAGCTTTATTCAATTATGACTTTTCACACGTGTCTGCGGCTTCGCAACGATTTGCACTGATAGAGTGACAGATGCTGCTCAACGAATACATATAAACGCGTGAGGTAGTGCTTCCTCCTTGTTCCTTCACAGGGTTAATAAAATTCGCGATCGTTAGTTTAGTAATTGGACCAGATCCGGCGCAGGGGCTTGGTGCTTGGTGCCTACAAGCGCTCGACTTCCTGATATCCATGACCGATCCGAGTGGCGGACTCGAGAGGGTCCGCTGCCCACGTGGGATTGGATATTGAACTTTGTTGCAGAAAGTAACCTATTGATGAAGACTCCTGCATATTATCTACACATATTCATTTGCATTTCATATGCATGCCTCACATAAGTGGGCATTATCTTTTGTCTAGCTTCATATATATCACAGCACAGCGCACGACGAGACAGGCAAAAAGTTTCACCTACGTTTAAGATCAAAGTGACCTAGACATTCTAGTGCTTACAATCAACTTTTTACCGGAGATCTTATTGATGACTGATTAGAGCGGCAGTGCGACATCAAGATGACGTCACAGCACGGGAGCGGCTGACGGGCCGAGGCAGCGAGACAGGAGCGGGAGTGAGGAGTTACTGCTGCAGCGGGGCGGGCACGCTCGCGTGGAACGATCATTATCTTGTGTTATAAAAACATATTGGTGTGATTACAATGCAAAATCTAATGTAAAACAACAAATAATAAAAACCGGCTATTTGCGTAAGGGACTCGCGATTAGGAACCGAACTGAATGTAAGAAAGCTCCATTTGTTTTGTTTAATACATAAGACATTATACGGAACCCACGGTGCGCGAGTCCAACTCGAACTTGGCGGGTGTTTTTTTTTTTATTTCTACGAATAGCGGTATAGAGTAACAAGGAAGAAGAAGTAACACAAAACTCGCAAATTATTATGTGTTTATTTAAATTAATTTTTAATAAAACTTATATATTATTAAATAAAATTTGTAGGCGACCGCTCTGATCCGTTCAACTACAGGCCTATTGCCATCACCCCCTTGTTATCTAAAATAATGGAGTCACTCATCAACACCCAGCTCCTGAGCTACCTGGAGGAACATCAGCTGATCAGTGACCGACAGTACAGTTTCCGTCGCGAACGCTCAGCTGGTGATCTTCTAGTTTACCTGACTCACGGATGAGCAGAAGCAGTTGAGTCTAAGGGGGAGGCTATGGCGGTTAGACTGGAAGTAGCGAAAGCATTTGATAGAGTTTGGCATAAAGCGCTTTTTTCAAAGCTTTCATCTTACGGGCTTCCTGAGAGATTGTGCAACTGGGTCACCAGCTTCCTCGCGGATCGGAGCATCAAGGTTGTTATCGACGGTGCATGCTCGGACCCCAAACCAGTGAATGCTGGTGTTCCACAAGGCTGTGTGCTATCTCCCACTCTGTTCCTTCTGCATATCAACGACATGCTACAAATCAGTAGCATTCATTGCTATGCAGACGACAGCACGGGTGATGCCCTATATACAGGCCGTGCGAATATTTCTCGGGAACACGTCGACGAGTGCCGGAACAAACTTGTGTCTGAAGTCGAGACCTTGTTATTCAAAGTCTCGGATTGGGGTCGACGTAATTTGGTCCTATTCAACCCCAAAAAGACACAGGTTTGGGCGTTCACCGCTAAAAAGAATCCCTTTGTCGTTTCTCCTCTTTTTGAGAACATTCCCCTTATTGCCTCAGCCAGTATCAGAATCCTTGGCGTTGACATATCGAGCGACGTTCAGTTCCGTGGTCACTTGGAGGGAATGGCCAAATTGGCCTCCAAAAAGCTTGGTGTGCTCTGTAGAAAGGGACAGTATTTCATGCCGGTCCACCGTTTGCAACTTTATAAGGCGCAAGTTCGGGCCCACATGGAATACTGTCTCATCTCTGGGCAGGGGCACCCCAGTACCAACTCCTTCCATTTGACCGCATCCAACGTCGAGCGGCTCGAATTGTCGGCGACCAAGCTCTCTTTGATCGGCTTGATCCTTTGGCCTTGCGAAGAGATGTTGCTTCTCTTTGCATTTTTTACAAAATTTTCCACGGGGAATGTTCTCAGGAACTGTTCGAGTTGATCCCAGCTGCTGAGTTTCTCCATCGTACATCGCGACAGAATTCGAAGTTCCATCGATACCACCTAGATGGTTGGCATTCCACCACAGTGCGTTTTAATCGAAGTTTTCTGCCACGCACGTCGACTTTGTGGAATCAGCTGTCGCCAGCAGTATTTAGGAACCTTCAAGAAAAGAGCTTATTCCTCCCTTAATGGCCGGCAGCGCATCTGTAGCTCCTCTGGTGTTGTGGATGTTCGTGGGCGTCGGTGATCACTTACCATCAGGTGAGCCGCACGCTCGTTTGCCCCCTTCTTCTATAAAAAAAAGGCTTTTTCCAATTCTGTGACACCTGTTTGAGTACTTTGTATAATGTCTAGCAGTGCCAGCAGTGTCGGCTGATGTTAATCTCGACTTAAGTCTTTTAAAGACTAAGCGATATGGTAATATTGACATGGCGGTTCGCTGTTGGCTGTTGAGTAAAGTGTACATTTATCTACGACAAATACTATTCCACAGGAGAATATGAAACAAATTAGTTTATTGCCTAAAACAAACAAAGTCATGTAAACTTAGTGCACTTAAAAAACACAGCCTTTTATCTATCACATTAAATGTAACACGCGGTAGTAGAGACGAACGTTCCAAACAAGGCATTGAATCGACCACACGCTCGCTCACTGATTACGTTATCTTTGGCTCACAGTTGACTCAATGAGAAAGCAGCATTTAACCTTACTTTGATGAGCAATTTGTGTGTTCCGCTCAGCTCAGTCCAGTCCGGCGGTTCCAGCGGTGTGAACACGTCTTGGCCGACGGTACGGACCGCACACTCGGTGCACGCGAGCCATCCACGTGGGGCACTGAACTCGCGTTCGCTGATTCCGTGGTGGATCCTCTAACCGCTCTGTATTCTCAAATTTACATTCCGATCTCAATCTCTTAGTTGATGGTTAAGTACTTTATGACGTCAGATTGGCTCACCGGATAGCGTGACCTGGCTTTCTTTCGGTTAGATGGTTTCGGGGTTCGAATCGCAACCAAATCAATCAAAGGAAGCTTTTCGTTGCCCTTTTTGTTACTGCATCCACATATTTTAACTGCACTAACCCCACATCAATGATCACATGTGTCTTCCATACTCGATGGCGTTGATTGAGTATCCCGAGGAAATTCGAGGGAAATAAAAACTCATGCACTTGGTCCAGTGGATTCTCTGCGGCGAACTTGAAGATGTACTTGCTGCATCCCAGGCTGTGAATGTACGCCGTACAGACGTTCAATACGAAATACGATAACGGTTTCCATCACTGCACTGTACATTGATATGTGTTATCGGCCATTATTGAAGCTTCTAGGGGATAAAATAGAATATTCTCCAAATAAAGTGGATACTTTAAAGTTAAAATTCTTTAGTTGAAATTGATAAGTTAGACCCTCTTTTTTAAAACTGCTGAAAGCATTGAATCCTTTCTGGGGCGTTGTCTGCTGTGCCAAAAATATATTTCTCGACGTTATACGGAATGTTTATGAGCAATTTTAAGTATTACATTTACCACATTATGCATTGTCAACAATCAGAATATCAGAAAATAATAAAAAAAAATCAGTACACGTGAAGTTCGCATAGCTTGAACGGGACCCTTCGCTGCTCCAAACCCCTTTCAGATACTTGAGGCTGCGGCTTTGCTTCACTTTCACTTTAAATATTGTTTTTTGGAGCTGAGCTATTAATTAAAGCATCAAATTTGCTGGAGTCACTTTTAACTAACTCAAAAGCGCCAATCGTTTTGTGGGTTAAGCTGCGGAGTGCGGAACACTGCATCGCTAGCAGTCGCTGGTTCGAGCCCGCCACTCGACTTCTAATTTTTTAAATTGAGTTGAGATCGTGTGTCCTTTGGGAACTGCGAACGGCTAAAAGGAAAGCACACAATCATTTGAAGACTATGCATGCTTATTGACTTGTGAAGTCGACTCGTGCAGTGCGCGCGGAGCGGTAACAGGCGCCGCGACTTCCGATCCCTCAGAGCTTCTGAACGGTTTTGGCTCGGAGTAGTCCAGTGTTGAAACGCCCGCAACAGTCTCTCCGATCGGCGCCGCCCGAAGCTGGCGCGCTCCCAAGGGATAAGTTATCGATGTGTGGTCACAGTTTGTTTGCATGGAGACAAAGAATAGGACATGCAATTATTATTAAAGAAATATGATAAAGAAAGAATACGACCCCTACACTGGTGATATCTATCCGATTACATCAAGAAGAAGATGCTGGGCACTCATCATCGTCTGTCTATACAATTGAGCGCTAACATATTTAAGATGGTCGCTCTGCCTGCGGGAAGCCATTACATTTTCATATCGCTTAGTCTTCTGGCAAACAACAGGTATATGAAAACTAACCCTTGACCTCTTAATAAAGACACGAAATTTAAATTTATTACACTCAAGTACAATACGCATATAGTACAGACGTACAGATGCGGGGTAAAGAAGTTATTATTTAGCAGATCAAGTTATATAATGATATAGCTATCGTTGGTATTTGTGGTTAAAAGAACTACACTAAGAACTTTTATATTGCATTTAAACATGTTTATATAGAATCAATCCGGTGATAGCGAGAGACCAATGGCACGGCACGGCACGGCACGGCACGACACGTGACGTCGTCCGCGCACTCACGGCACAATGCACACCAGCGCATTATTGAAATCTACCCGAACCCGCTCCAGCCGCGAATCGCCATTTAGCCAACGTCAGATAGTGACAAATACGCAGGCGCTCGGCGTGTCGACGTTGCGCCTCCGTCCCGTCCCGTCCCGTCTCGTGCTCGTGTGGATGTAGGAGAATGTATGAATTTAACGAGGCACGAATACATAGAAATTTGTCAAGTTGTTGATATTAAGCAAACCTGTACGCTAAGCGCGTATACTAGCGGAATAACGCAAGAGGTACAATTTGCAACGTAGCTCTCTACTTATTTAGATCGGTCCTGTCGCCCCATGTACGGCACGCCACGCCTCTTGTGCGTTCTAGTCACAAACCTTCAGTTCCGTGGACAGTGCATGAAAGGCGGTGATAAAATGTTTCCGTATACTCGATACAATAGACTACGACCTACAACTGGACCCCACGCCCCTAGCGAGTGGGAACGGCGGGTCGAGCTGCACGCGGCGCGGCGTGCTGTTGCGACCGCCTTTATCGTTAGGCAAAGATGTTTCACATCGCAGGATACAGTTCAGTTTGAAGAAACAATGAACATAAGGCACTACGATGGGTAGGCATTTTGTGTGGGGTGTGCGAGTACGTAGATATGTGAAACACTTATGTTGTCAGATAATAGTTGCACAATAAGACATTCATATTCTATGGAAGTAGTAAGTCATAAACACCGTTACAATAACATTACATCACCTAATCTGTCGCCACATTCTTTACAGAAAATATTTACATACGAAAACAAATCATGTAACAGCTTATGCGTGGAACGGTCCCAACTTGCCACCTTTATAACTAAAAATTTGACTAAAAATTTTAACACCTTAATACTAAAAAATGAAATGCGACTGTGTGCAGTGCAGTGGCTGTAATATATCTAAAAGAATTAAAAAGATAAAGTTTAGTTTTTATAAATAGAAGTAAATCATTCGTTTGCTGTTCGTTACGGCGTGTTGGCGGAAATGGAAATAAATTAAGTATGCGTTGTTTTGTCATAATTGTCACCTGCCATGCTTGAAAACAATTTACTATGGAAGAACTCAATCAACATTTACGGGACACGTAAGGGTTAAATGCCTCCGGGCATCGGCGGACACGGGGAGTCCGTTGCCCGCGTGGGTCTGGAGGCCGAGTAGGTAGAGTGAGTGGTGTCCTTTCCCGAGACGGGGCTGGTGGGGTCCTGGATGAGCGTGCGACAGTGTTCCCGGGGGCCTGCCGACTTACGGCGAAGGCCTCGTGGGGTTTTGCACGAGGGCAGGTATGTGTCAGGCAATTTTTGGTTATTTTAGAGTTACATGAAGCTAAGGATGACCTTCGCTCGCTAAATTTCTTTGCTCTAATATCGTGGGGCGTCCCCACGATAGTAGAGCAAAGAAATTTAAAAAAAATATTGCTAAAATTGTTCTAGCAGATCGTCGTGTCGCAGTACGTTTTATTGTTGAAGTATGTCGTATTGTTGAAACAAAATTGCAATCTCTAACTTGGAAAAGACCATAATTTCCAAATCCTAAGAAATTAAAGGCGAGTCCCTCCGCCGGTGAGACCATGGGCTCTCTTGTCTGACACAGAGTCAAGCGGCAGCGATGAGTTAAAACCTCGATCGCGCTCGTCGGAGCTGCAGTCACTGCCGGGCACTTCGTGTCGTCGGCGCGCGAGGGTTATTTTGTATGAGCAAGGTAAACCGCGCACGGGCTCACAGGTCCAAGTCGGCAGTCGCGATGGCTGCAATTGGAAATGCTGGCTATACACAGCGAACCCTGCACGCGGTGATTTCTGTCTGTTTCCAAGATTGCAGAAGTGTCTGTGAGGCCAGAGATTGAATATGAGGATGCAGTAGTCTCTGCAACACACGACTTACCAGCAGGCGACTAGTTATAGAACTGAGCGCCTTAGCACCTAGTGCTTCTTTAACCGCGCCGGGTTCCGTTCGGGGCTCGGGCAGTACTTATATTATTTATTTACGTCTGGTGTGGAAAGTTTTTTTATTTCAATTGTAATGATTTTTGTGTATGAATGATTTTATTCAATACCTTTTTAATTAAAATGCATGTATTAAAAATGTTAATTTGTTTTATGGTAAACAGTTTTGTTTCTTTGTGCAATTCAATAGAAGTGACATGTAATTATCGTTAAGAAGCACTTTAATTAGTTAATTTTGAACTCTTTGGAGCAGTTGTACGTTAATCTTGGTAGCACACCCATATTTTACACCCATAAATATTTTAGGAGGCACACGCTTTGCTATGTTTCCTACTGCACCAACTAGTTCAGCGAACAATAAATGGAAATCCATTAAGCGTAAGTAAAGCCTCGCTGGGAAATTTCTGCGCTACAGAAATATCATTAACATGTGAGAAGTACGGGCAGCGGCGTCACGGCATACGGGCTCGACTGTAGAGTGTCTGCAACTGCACCCTACGCAAACCTTGCCGAGAACAACTCGAGCAGTGGCCAAGTCCAAGTGCACACTTTCGAATGGCTTTACATTGTACTTATACGCTTTTAAATTTTATATAAATATGGGTGTTGGAATAAGAATAACCAATAACACAAGTATAGTATGTAACAACGCCTTTGTGCGAGTCCAGACGTATAATCAGAGCCTCCTTCCCCCGCCGCCCGCGACGCCCCGCCGTCGGGGCCGTTACCTACATTTGTAATTTTCGAATAATTAGTCTTTAAGGACCAATCTGTTGGCAACATCACACACTAAACCAAAACTATTTTTTTTCTGTATATTAGTGTGTTGTTGTTAAACAAACGCGAGACAGCAGGCTATTATCGAGACCTTGGGGGGTCTTGCGCGAGTGTCGCTTTTATACTTGTGTTCTTATGGTGTTAGGGTAAAATGCGAATTTTAATCTGACACATCAAGCTGTTCCAGCAAAAAAGGAGTTTGACTGACAAAGAGATGGACAAGGACATCAAAGGTTATGTATTGTATTGTATGAAACGCTGACGAAAGTAAAACACAGTTTCAGTAACGCGACATAGCTATTCTATAATTAAAAAATGCGCGTCCGCTCGTACAACTTTTGTTATCCTCAATGTTCATTTTGACTTATTCCCTATAGACAATCTGTTAAAACGCTGCACAGATAAGAATAACTCCGCTATATGTGAATTAGGCCCTTAGGTCCCAAGCACTTGCTACGGCTGCCAACAGACAGATTACTGAATAACCATTTCAATAAAAAAAATGCATATCAATAAATTGCAGATCCAGGCGCGAGACGTCATGTACTGCAACCGGACGAATCAAACCAACATGGCGGAAAGATCGACGTCACGAGATGCGCTAATGAGCCTACGCTGTCTGGACACGTAGTTCACGTCGACTCAGACGATAGTTTTATGACATCCTATAAATTACGTCATCTATCGAAGGCACAACTTGTAAATGATCATTACTACTTTAATAGGCCTGGAGACTGAAGATATGTTTCTCAGATTAAATATACACAATTGGTGTGTGACGATTGACGGCAAAGATTGTTAGCTGGTGAAGAAAGATCATATATATAAATATTGCACATCGTGTGGACGTGTGCGTGTGACGTGCGTGTGCGTGTGCCGCAAGTGGCACAATTAGCTACGCGGCGGAGTCAAGTGGAGGCAATCAGTGCAGCAGCATGCCCAAAACGCAGAGTTAAGATTTATTTAGTTGAAAGCTCCCACCCATACTCATATACCCATAGCCTACACATGTTATAATTTTGGAATCGTGCAACGTACTCCAACATAAGATTGAGGTCAAACGCAAGCCTATTTTTCATAAAAAATAAAAACACAAACTGTCCCGAAACCGCACGAGATATTCGTTCCGGCTGTAGACCTGGCATCCTCCACCTAACGAATGGCGCTTGGGATCTGACCGCGGCGCCGCGACCTCACGCGTTCTTTATTAATTCACAATTACAGCGAGACGCGGGCGCCTCTTGATGTCGCGAACAACAGTGTCACTGAAACAATAGGCGGTGCCGTGCCGTGTGACGTGTGACGTCACGCAGGTGAGGCGATAGCGCCGATAAGCTGCGCCGATTTCGGCATCCAGCGTGCGGGTTTACACACACGCACACACACACTAGCAGTCGCGCGACAACATTGTAGCAATTCGTTCGAGGAAAATCCATGTTAATGCGATAAACGTACGAGCCGCTACGAAGAGTTGTTGCTTATTTGGATTGATATCAGCGCATGTATAGCATCGGCCAACAAAGAAATACGCGCGGTGCCTCGGGCAGAGTATCGGGATGATGCTAGCGATAGAGATGCGCACCTGCAGAAGCACGAGACGGTGTCGTCGAGGTCGAGGGGCAGCGCGGCGGGCGGCACGTGGTACTTGAGACGAAGCAGGCGGCGCGAGCCGCGGCGCAGCATGGCGGCGGACCAACGGCTCGGCGCACTCATGCGGCGCGCGTGCGTGGCGCGGGGTGCGAGAGCGGTGCGCGTGCGGCGGCAGCGGACGCGGCGCTCGCGGGTGCGCGCGGCGCCCGACTGCCGCCCGCCGCCGCCGCACGCGGCCGCCCGCGCCGGCGCAACTCGCGCCGCGGCCTTAACATTTTGCCGCCAAATCATAGAAAACGTCACGACGTGTGCGATAACACGCAATCTAACTGCAGGTAGAAATCCAGCTCACCTCTATTCACTTTACAATTTTCATAGCTCCTGTATTATATCCAAGTTCATATTTATACATGAGACATTTCCAAACCTTAGCTTAGCATATCCATAATACAGTTTTGTTTAAGTACCTATCTTAATTAACCTACTTTTATGATGTAATAACCTGAAATCTACTACATGGATGTTACTAAATATATTTTTAATATTGATGTTATATAATAAAAGTAGTTTATTCAAATTGATAATGTTCATAATTCACTAAAACATTCCTACATTGACCAGAATTTATAAATTAACCACAATGGAACAGTGGTTTTTTAAACTCTTAAAGAGTATTTTTATCTTCATCCAAATCAGGTGACCCACAATCAATGCCCTTTCTGTTGAGCTTGTACCAATGAGTATTTGTAAATTTTATGTATGTATGATTTGTATCCATGACTGGATACTAGAATAAGACGCGACAGGTTTAGCTTTCACACTTTCCCAAATGAGATCTGATGAAAAATTCATACATACAATTAATATAAAGTAACCAGTACAGCAAACAGCTAATTTTATCTTTCATAAACTTAATTTATTAGTTAGCACTATGATGCAATTATATTCAAACTGGTTATATTTAGATTCTCAAAGTCCTAAGATAGTAAAGTACCTGATGTAACCAATATGCATGGACATAATGACGATCTTCTACACAACTTAACAAAGTTACCATTATCACTGCAGTTACAAATCAAATCCATATCTCATCAAGGCAAAATAGGATTTCTGTTTAAATAGGCTAAATAATAAAATCTATTAATTTTATCATTATCTGTTTTGTTCAATTTTGATGTTAACAACAGACAGACAGAAAAATAATTCAACCAAATATTGTCTATATTGATACTGATAATTCATAATGTTAAATTCACAAACAAACAGTTTATTACTGTTACACTTAATAAAATAAACATAATAATTTCATCCTTCTGTCAATTTATCTCATAATAATATGATTCACAGATCTTACATAGAACTGCCGGTTTTAGATTCTATGAAGTATTATTAAGTATGGCCAGACAGAGGATTCAGTTAGACAAAACATTTCATTTCTAACCAGCCCTTTAGTAAATATTGTTTAGTGTATTTGGAAAAAATAATGTCATGGCTGAAATAACTGTTTACTAGAATAATTAATTACCTTTAAGTTGTACAGTGAAGCATTATTGGACTAATTTTTGGACTGCAGTTTGTGGACATTATCGAAGTAGTTTGGTCAGATCCTGCACCATCCATAACTTTGCGAAAGTTATGGATAATTAATACTACATAGCCTTAACACTTTTACTTTGAGAATAAGTATGAACACGAATGTGTTGAATACATTAAGAATTATAAAAAAAATATTTGCTTCAAAGCTCGTCTGTGTATATATTTATTATACTGCTTTTTTTAACAGTATGTACATAAAGAATAAATAAATAAAACTTTCAAAGTAAAACATTATTTTTTTCCAAATAACATATAAGTACTGCTTTGTGAATGAGTTCTTCACCATTCGAGTATTTCTGATCTTCACAATCCTATTAGACACAGAAGAATAATAGTGTTGCACAAGCTAATTCTACCTCATAGCTTATAGCGCAGGTGTGAAAAGGAAACAGTCAATCACTCACCCCATGAACCAGTCGACGGTGTCGCGCAGGTACTCCGGGAGTCGCTCCAGCTTGACGGATATCTTTGATTTAATCTCCAACAAAAAGAAAGCACTCAAAGGCAACGTCCCCGCACTAAGTTCGTGAATTAGCTATACGGATTCACAAATTGTCCCATCACATTTGCTAACTATGCCGAACGGATTATACTAACTGTAAATAGATGAGAAATATTTAAAGCTTATTAGAGCGTGTCACAGTCACTAAAGATTCACAATTTTCAATAAAGCAGCTGAGCCGAATTCGCCATGTTGCGCAACTTCACCTTATTATTTTTATTCAGCCGAAAACAGACAAAGCTAAAGCGATATCTTTAGTTATACCCTAACATAATCTTTAATAACACAATAAAACATTTTTTTTGTTAGCAAATATTTACAAATTCTCTTTGGAAAACAGCGTTAAACATAAAAACGTTAAATTACATTACATTATAATTTATTTAGTGTTGCCATAAGTAATTTGCAAATTACCCTCATTCTTTGAATCCTTTCGTCAAGTTAAAAATTTCCCAATTTCGCTAAGTTTTCATAATAAAATTTTATTACAGAACAGACTCTTTGTTCTTTATAATATTATAGTACATAATTTCTTCTTTCGCAAAACTTGTTTATGGTGCTGAGATATTCACTATCCCGATAAAATAATTATGTATAATTCTGCTATTAAATATAACTCATATTTTTTATGTTATTATTAATAATATTTATAGGCACCGAGTTTTTTTTGAACTTTTTTTTGTTTTGAGTTTATAGCTTATTTAGAGGTATTCCGTCTTGTTCTTAAGTGTATTATATTGAGAAGTTGGTTACTCTACTTATTTGAAATTGGTAACCAATATGTCAATGTCAAATATTTTAGTAGGCAAAGAGAATATAACCTTTGTTTCAGATATTAGTATTAAATCCGAGCACTTAATAAATCAGAAACCAAAAATTATAAAGTATTATGTCAAATACGCTCTACTCGTTGGTCAAATTTTACATAAAATAAAACTATTAGCGCGTTTTGGCCTCTGAAGTTGTATTGTGTTCTTAAATTAAGTAAACTTATTGAAAAAGTCTCTTTAAACACATTTTACTCAACATGTTCCGTTTACCTTTCGGTGAAAGAGTTGATCCAATGGAGGAAAAAAGGCAGGCCAGGGAGAATACTATTAACAGCGTGATAACATTTTGCGTACTTTGCGCCGCTATCAGAATTGGTTAGTAATTTTTAAGATTTAATAATGTCTATATAATGGTTGGTGAGGCTATCTTACTGCCATTTTCAGTTCCATCACCCGAAGCGACGAAACGTGGGTACTAAACTAACGAGACTGATGAGCGACTGATGGCGGAAAATCCATCCAACCAGCCTACTGTGGCGTGGTGTTAAATTTTCGCTGCCTATAGTGTACCAGGTTTTGTTGGTACTTTCATGAAAAGGCCCATGTCCAACAGTGTTGGCGAGGTAAGGAGGTGATAAAAGTGAAACTAACTGAACAAACTAAAGTGCTCAGACAAATCACTCGTTTTTGAAAGTATTTTTAGTTGATTTGGATGTTCGGCAAATTTCAAATTAGATATGTTTATTAAATAAATCTGTAATCTAGTATTGGATATTATGGTGGATGCTGAACCTCCACATAAGGATTTGGATTGCATTATAATTTTAAATTACATGAAGAAATATTCATTTAGGAAACAATTTGGGAGGCAAAATAAAAACCAGTTCTTACATCTTAAAAGTTCTAAAAGTTCATAATTTCAATTATATAATCAATTCTCCTTACCAGCACATTATGTTCCGGTTATTTATTTTCTTGTATTGAAATTATTATATTTTTGAGATTAAACTTATAAACAGATTTTACTTTATAATTTTTCTTTATATGTTCTCGATGTTTCAAATGCTTTACAGCACCCATGGTCACATGGGGAACAGACATTGGGTCATTTCAAATCTTTAGTTTTCATGTAATCATCAAGAAATCATTATTATTCCATTTATACATTTAATAATAGTTATGAAACTTTTTTTAATTTTTTTATCTTATTAATTTTAAATATTACAATGCATTGCAAATTATGTAACATATTTATGTAATATATTGTGTTAGTTAAAATTATTTCACATTTCACAAATTCTCATAAAGATGGTTTGTGTTTCTGCACTTTAAAATTGCATACACTCACAAAACATAGTGGTTAGCCTCTTGGTACACTGGCAAACAACTTGATAGAATATTTTATGACTAAGCAAATTTCATGACAAATGTGAAATTTTAAGGGTGTTGTTACCCAATTCATTCATTTGTGTGTTATACAGATATAAATACTTTAAGATTAATATTTTTTTTACAGCTCCTTTGATTCTGGAACACAGCGGACTACAGTAATAATTTGGCAAGACTATTTCAAAATGTAGTTATGAGTAGTAATATTTAGTTACCAAGTTAAGAAACTTACAATGTCAAGTTATTAATAATTTAGATGATGTGTTACAATGATCATCTTGGAAAACATAAATTGTATGAACTCTTGGTTTTCTGCAATAAATGTTGATTGAATTGTATATTTGTGTTGGGTTTCATGACAAAATAAAAAAGTTGTATAATAAATTACACTGAAGTTTATTTCTCATCCTGAATACATATTGACCAATTGTACTTATTTTACTTGCAACACTTCACAACTTTATTACAAATCACTCGATCACCATACATTTCTTATGCCCAAGGAAACAATTGGCTTTTTTATTTATCTAGATAGTTACAAAATTCTAAAATCTGATAATACAATGAAATTTAAGCATTCTTACAGTTTATTCACTAAATCCATTTAGTATTGAAAATAAATGATCATGATATTAATAATAGAAATTGATTTAAGTTCTTCATAGATATATTTATACAATTTAAACTAAAGTACGCTCATTGAGGGAGGGGGCAGGTTTAGGGTGCAATCATACGTTCAAACGAACACTATACATTGTATACATTTGTAAAAGTATCAAAATCGAGTAAAAGGCCTACAAAAAATTATCTCGAGATACTAACATTTGTTTACGTAGTATAACCTAAAAATTGACCTATTTAACACAGGAGTCGCCAAGTGCGGCGGATCGAGCGTTAAAGGGTAACAAAAGTAGATATTTTTAACTATTTGGCTTAATTATATTTATATGAGATGAGCGCAAACGAAAGCGGTGCGAGTGTGTGGCGGCTGCGGCGGCGGCGGCGGCGGCGGCTAGTCCTCCGCTTCCTCGTCCTCCGACTCCTGCTGCTGCAGCCACGTCAACCACGTGTTTACCTGCCAACAACAGTTCACTGTTACATTCAAATTCCAAGAAATTACCGATTCCGATGTAAAGCCTTTCGCCTGTTTACCTGGAAGAGAGCCTCACCCTTGCCAGGGTAGGCGTCAGTGACGTCTTCGCGCCAACGCAGGAAAGCTTCCTCCTCGCACACCTCCAGGTTATACAGGTACATGAACCAGCGGAGGAGCATTCCTGAATCGAGTAATGACTTGTATTGCGGTCTTAATAATTATTAAAACTTTTGTTAGAATTCACACAAAAAAGAAACAAATAACCTTGAACTATATGATTAGTAAGTAAATGAACAATTGCTACTTCAATTTTGAAAACTCTTTGCTGTTTAAGCATTCTTATGCATTAAACAAACCGCAGCTGTTGTGCAATTTGGTATGATTTGTCTGCTTAGCCCAACGAGCTTCCCAGCAAACCACCTTTCGCTCGGGGCGGTGTATGACAAGACGAGAGGCGAGCCTCGTCACTGACTGTCGTAAATAGATTCAAATAGTGTTTACTTGTACGAAGTTGCCACTCAAGAAGCCTTCTTCTCCAACGGTTTTCACTTGTGAGAACTATGGAGCTTGCTGATTATAACGGTTACGTCCATTATCTTAGTTCTGCTGCGGATTCTATGTTGGTGAGAAATACAAAGCATAGCCCGCTGAGTAACTTCCTTATGCGGCTTGAAGTAAGAGACCACGTCTCTGTTGCGTGGCGGTGCGGTGCGGTGCGTACCTTTGGGGTAGCGGTGCGCGTGAGCGTGCACCTGCACGGCGTACACGGCGGCCAGCTGCAGATCGGGCCGGCCCTCCAGCAGCGCGGTGAGCAGCGGCGCGTAGGACTCGGCCAGGGCCTTCTCGCGCTCGAGCGCGGCCTTGTCGGCGCCCGCCGCGCCCGCCGCCGCCGTCACGTGGCCGGCCACCAGCGCCACCAGCGTCGACACGAACGCGCCGTTGTGCCGCACCGCCGGCTCCACGTTCGCCTGCAGGCACCGGACTTAGTTAACACACGCTTTCACGCATTCACCTATGGTGAGTAGTTTTATATAAAAACAATATTATCCCACGCGCAATTAGTGTTCTTTTAGCGAATTATTAAACCGTTAATGGACATTTAGTTTGACGTGTAATTCAAATTATATCCGCATTGAAGCGAGACGGAATCTTTTCAGTTCCGAAATCCTCTCAAATGAGATCTTCATGTTCTCTGAGATCTCGGTAATTGTCTTAAACACGAGAGGCATTGTTTCAGACCTTTATGGGCTCCTACTTTACTTAATGTATTATTTATTAGCAGCACTGCCGGCTGCCCGCGGCCACGCCGGTGTGCACGCACAAGTATTGTTCGTCGAGATTAAAAATATACAATATCCTATTTGACGGTCTGATCCACCTTGTTGCCACATTTCGTTGATATCCGGTCAGTACTTTGTGCGTGAATGAACGAGATATGCACAAACTCAAATATTTGTAACATTCGGTAGGATAAAACATAACCTACACCTTTTTTTTTTTCAAGGTAAATTCCGTTCAAATTGAAACATACATACGTACAAAGAATCTTACATATTAGTAAGTATAGATTTGCGTTTCAGATATTCTATACACCTACACCTACACTACACAGGAGGAGTATTTGTGTCGATTACAAATGACTTCTGAGCCTGGCCGTGTCCTGTCTGTGAAAGCTGAATGAATAATAAACTGATATGACGCTTATACTGATCGCAGGAATGATGTCCCCACAATGCTTTAGCCCGACGCGGGCCCCACGACAGCGTGCGTACGGCGCGCGGTGCGGCCGGGGGGAGCGGGGGGAGCGGCTTGTTCGTATCGGCGCCGTTGTTTAACTTTTATTTGAATTGTTTGTATAATATCATAATACCCCCTTACAATTTGTTAAACATTTCCTGTCGCCACATCACACGTATGCCCCAAGCATCATGTATTTGTTTTTTTTATGAAAAAACACCGATGACTTTAAATACTATTCGAACAAATAACTAAACTGTATATTAAGTACATTAATGTATTTTAATAACATTGATTATATTATATGAAATGATTGATTTTGAACAAAAAACGGTTCACAATGAAATAAATAGGCCGCACTGGCACCTGCACCGACCTCCGCGAGATTACTCCATGGGGAGATCGGGGTGCGCATGTGGAGATTTATCTTTGGGTGTACTCGTATGTACATATTTTTTAATGATTTTTTGCTGTTTTATAATTTTAACCATTTAACATTTATTGTTTGCAGGTAAAATATAAACATTAATTACTAACATATTTTGTAACGAAATGCGAATTATGTTTATTTTGCTTTTATACGGCATCATATTAAAATGTGTTAGGAGTTGAGGTCGAGTAAGTGCAATAAGTGGACATTCCTCATCAGTTTACTTACTGCTGTTGCCCGGCGGCGCTGCGCGCGCCTGCAGTCCGCGCAGCGCACTGCGCGGCGTCCGTGACGCCATGTCAAGGTTTTTGGCTGACACAGCAACCTGAGCTGCTGATGCTGAGCCAACCCATTTTCGGCACAAGCTATGTTTTTTCTCATTACATTGATTTGTCTATTTTATATTTATGTATTTGTGCTGAATAAAGGTTTCTTCTTTCCCTTATTAGGATTAATGCGATCGGCGGTGAGCCTGTCGCCGTCTCAGCGTTCAGGTCAACGATGCATGATACCTCCCTCACAGGGGATCGGATTCGGAGGTAGATTCCCTAAGCCCTCGGTTATCTCGGTTTCTTCTATTATGTTATATAGTTACCTTGATCCAGCGGAAGAGCTGCAGAGGAGCGGGCTCGCTGGCCAGCTGGCGGGCGAGCTGCGCGCGCACCCGCAGCTGCGGTACGAGCGCGGCCAGCCCGCGCGCCTCCAGCGCGTCTAAAGCGCCCGCCGCGCCGCCGCAACGCTCCGACACGTGCGCGCACAGGTTGATCTGCAACCGTCGGTGAGTGACGGTGAGTGTCGATGAGCGTCGATGAGCGTCGGTGAGTGACGGTGAGTGTCGATGAGCGTCGGTGAGCGCGGACATGAGTTGGCGTGCCGTGCTCAGCGCGCTAGGCTTAGGGCTTCATTTGCATAATCACATGTGTACATAGTGTCGTAAAGTCCACCGCGGCAAATGACATTAGGCACGGTACTTATATGCGGCAGGCGTCGTCATATTAAAAGAAAACGATCTGCAACCTATTCGAGTCCTCGGCTGAGCACAGACCTCTCCGAGAAGGCACCGACCAGACCTTGCATATTGTTACCGTAAGGGCGGGGCGTGCCGCCGCGCCGACACTATTGAACGAGCGTGTAGGCAGCGACACGTCCGATCGCCGGGCTGGAGGGTTTGGGTTTGACAATTTCGATGAGTTTTCCGCCCGTCTCCTTCCGCTAGAGCCACGTTCGTCAATCGGCGGCGCACCGCGGGCAGGTGCAGTTGTCATTTGGAAAAAGGGTTGGCACATTTGTGTCACTGTCTGCGGATACGCGCCAACACTGGCGATGCCTTGCCGCGGCGCACGCGCACGTGCTCAATTGGACCAAGATGCCACTTTCATTTTGTTTCAATACCAAAAAAGAACGACATGCACTCAGAGAATTACAAAATCCAACGAACATCGCTCGGTCGACACAAAAGACATTCAATCGAAACATATGGTGTGGTGTGCGGGTGTGCGTCGCGACCGACCTTGCTCTCGTTGTAGAGCTGGTGCAGGCGCTCGGCGCCGACCTGCTTCAGCAGCTGCTCCAGCACCTCCAGCAGTAGCGGGTAGTGCTGCCCGCCCTCGCACCACGCGCCCACCTCCGCCAGGTTCACTAATTTCTGTCGACGTCTCCGGTAATCAATTGCCATACGTTTTAATAATTTGTCTCACGTGCTCTCCGCTGGAATTTTATATTTTACTTAAATTGTTAACTTCAGATTTAAATGCTATTTTACTTGAAGCTCCGTGTGCGCCTCACTGCTGGAATGTGAACTGGGAAATGTCCAATTCCTAGTAAGGTGGAAGATACTGTCTTCCGTACATTACAGTTGCTTCTGCGAGCACAGCGCCGCCAAAAGAGCAACTGTATTGTGAGCGGACTCAGCTTGCAGAAATTTAGTGTCTTAAGAATAAAAATTACTTTTTGATATTAAATAATTATCTTTAGTACTATCAAAAATGAAAACAAATATATGTTCACAAAATCAAAGTTTTCAATTTAACAAGTTATTTTTTGTAATAATGTTTAGCACTGTAAATGTGTGATCCTATATTAACGAAACTCAGAAATACAATAGGTTCGGTGGTTGCTTCTATTCCACAGCGGTATTCCAGGAGAGCGGGGCACTATTCACGCAGCAGTGAAGTCGTGCCGCGCGACAGTTTCACGCAAAAAATAGGTGTCTGTGTTTTTGTACCTGCAGCGTGGCGTGCGCCAGCAGCGCTGGCAGGCGCGCGTGCGGGTGGTGCGCGTGCAGCAGCGCCCGCAGCGCCTCGCCCACCGCAGCGCGCTTCACGCCGCGCACCACGGCGCACGCGGCCGCCGCCAGCGCGCTCACCGCCCCCGCCCCCGCCTCGCCTTCCCCGCGCTTCCGTCCCTCGCCCGCGCCCTCGCCGCCCTCCCCCGCCCCCTGCGCGCCCGCGCCGCCCGACAGCTCGGCGCTCAGCGCGTGCTCCAGCACCGCGGCGATGACGCGCCGCAGCACCTGCAGCAGCACCGCCATATTCCCGTCAAGTACACGTAGCCTCGTTCCGGACATACAAGTTCTCGAATATTGACGAGTATTAATTGTTTATTAATTTCAAGTTTCAGTATAAAGTTAGCCGCTCGGTACCTTGTCGGGAAGCTGCAGGTCCTGCAGGCGCTGCAGCTGCGGCGCTGCGGGCGCGTCGGGCTCCGCGGGCGCTCCGCACGCGGCCGCCTGCACCGCTTGCACGGCCAGCCGGCAAGCCTCCTCCTTGCTCAGCCCCTGGCGAGACACAATCCACAGCCGGTATTATTCCACAAACCGCGCATATGATGTTGGTTAACAAGTGCAGGTGTATCTATGTATATATGTACACTTCAGATAGAAGAAATACAGATTGTTTAAATCACATTTCATTTTTCATAAGTTCCACTACCCTCCGTTTATCTTAGTAACTTGCGTACAAGCTTAACCCTTGCTCACTGCTCACCATTTCCCCTGCAAAGTGGTTGCCTGGTAGAGATCGCGATAAGGCCGCCTGTTGTACCTTAGTGTATTTTACGTTGGTTTTTTTGCAATTTTTTGCTAATTGGCGTACAATAAAGTGTATTTCATTCATTCGTTCATTCATTTCAGGCCCAGCTATGTACCTTGTCTTTTTTCGGCTTGTCCTTCTTGTCCGCCGCCGGTTTGATAGTGATGGCGGGCTCCTTGATCAGCAGCGGCGTGCTCGCGAACGATGGCGTCAGTACATCTGTGGCAGAGCAGGGAACACATCAGTTCTGGTATTGACAAGTAATTTACAGTAATGTTTAATGTTAATTTATAGTTTTAGTCATCTACTTTTAGTTGAAAAATCATCTAACTATACAATCCGAATAACAGAACATTTTAAATTTGTAACATACTGTTAAATAATTATATTTTTTTTGAATTTTAATTATGTAAAATTAAAAATACTAATAAAATGTTAGAAAGTGGCAGTCAATGCGTGATGCTCGATGATCTTACACCGCGCGATATTCCCTGCTTATGCTAGAGTGTCGAATCGTATGCATCTGCTTACCCAGTTATCAACAATAGTTTGACAAATTCATTGTTGGATTTTATTGCAATGAATGACTTCAAACAATATAACACAGTTCCTAATTACCAAAACGAATTATTAGATTTGGTACTCGGCAATGTAATCCATCAAAATATCGCGTCGGATACACTAAGTAGAGTTGTTCGTCCCACCCTATACAAGATGGTCAATAATGTTATTGCTTGTCCATGTTTACTCTCTAGACTGCAATTTTCAGCACTAGTTAAGTCAATAAGATTATCTACTAGTCCTATTTTAATACCAACATGTCTCGTACGAATACAGGATTTAATGCGTCTCTGAAAGGGATGGTTAGAAAGTATAATGAAGAATATAAAAAAGTGGACGTGGACATGCTCTCAACTAAAATTTCTGAGCTTAGGACTAAGCGATGTTGTCGTCAAGTTGTAGCTCCTTATTGCTCACTATAGTGTTATTTTAGATAAGTAATAAATATGAATAATATTAATATTCGTTAAACTGCTAGTACAGTTTGTGCAGGTTTTTCGTTGTTGCCTTTCAGTAAGACGGCACATGCCTTTTTTCGAAACATTTTTGTGTGTTAACCTTGTCTAATAAACTTCTCGGCTGCACGTGCGTGCGTGCATTATGTTTGTATAAATGCGAGTGCGTGTTCGTGTGCGTGTTAGTGTGAGAGTGCGTACGTACTCTGCTGCACCGGTGCGAGCGGCTGGTGCGCGTGCGGCGTGGTGCCGGGCCGCGACAGGCGGTTGGCCGTGAACATGAGGGAGTTTGCAGCCGGGCGCATCTGCACGTCGGCCAGCGCGCCCAGCGCCCCCGCCGCCGCGCGCGACTTGCCGCCGCCCGCGCCGCCGCCCGCCCCGCCCGCGCGCCCGCCGCCCTCCTGCCACGACACACATTAACCACTGAGCAAAGGCGCTGAAACTGTAACCTAAGGCTAACGTTGGCTTCGGGACGTGCCACCTCCAAGTTATGAAGCGAAACGTCACAGGGCGCCTGCGCGCGCGCTGCCTCTTGTCGTCTTTCTGAAGGCCGTGATATTTCATAAGCTGTGATATTTTTTCATAGTGCATGCTATATACGGTTCAAACATATATAGCATGCACTATAACACTTGATCACATAAGTTACAAAGATAATGGTCAGGAAAAGTACTCACAATTCATATTTACAACCCAGTCTGAATACAGCCAGTATTATGTAAATGAGCAGGAATATAATTTTAAACATTTTTAGTACCGTTTTATAAAACAATGGATGTGCCTGCCGGTTTATGTGAAACCTCTGATTAGAGCAAATATTATTAAAATATTTCATTACATTCTTTGTTGAAGTATTTATAGAGTATAATAAGGTAAAATAAATATATATATATAGGCAAATACTGAGTACGTAAGGGGCGTACCTTGCCGTTGCCGGCGGGCTGCGCGGCGGCGTGGTGCTTGTTGTAGTGCGCATGCGCGCGCGGGAAGTAGCCGGGCGCCGAGCGCTGCCGGAAACCGTCGCGCGGCGCGCCGAACCCGTTGCCAAACAGCTTGTCGGGCCCGAGCGGCGCGGCCGCCTGCAGGCTGAGCCCGGCCAGCACGTCGTCGAGCGGGCGCGCGCGCAGGCCGCCGCGGAACATGGGCTCGCGGTCTCGGTCGCGCTCCCGGTCACGGTCGCGCTCGCGGCGCGGCGGCTCGTCGTCGGCGCGCAGCTGGTGTATGGGCACGGGCCCCTCGGCCGACACGGCGGCGCGCGGCATCCAGCCGCCGCGGCGCAGCTCGGCCACGTCGCGCAGCATGAAGCGGATGCGCGGCGCCAGGTCGCGCGACGATGACAGCGTCTCGATGCGCGCGAAATACTGATCCATGAGGCCGCGGCCGCGCTCCGAGTCCAGCACGCGGCCGCATGTGCGCACCAGCTGCGCCAGGCACTCCAGATCCTCGTGGTGTTCGGCCGCCGCGCGCCGTGCCAGCAGGTTCTGGATGCAGCGATGCAGGATCGACTCCGCCAGGATCTCCAGCTTGCCCAGCTCGCCGATAAATTTTATATTGCCCAGCATCTTGCACTTGGCTAGGTGCCTCTTCTCGTCTTCCTCGGGCGACAAAACCTTGTCCTCGTAAGCCGCGAATGCCTGCATAAGTTACGTTTTAATAATAAATCAGAAGAAACAATAATATTTGGTCTTCATGTTAAACATTGGAGCTAGTGAATCCAACTGCCACTCAAAACGATGGCTGATTCTGAGCTCCAATAGGATGAAACTGGCAAACACCTCGAGTTGTGTAGAGTTTCTTTAGTTGTGCAAAGAGCTTAGAAACCAACAAAAAAAACCCGGAGAACTGTTGAATGAACCGTTTCAATAAAAAGTTTTGAAGAAACGGAGACAACCACAGTACACTCAGCTAGCGTCCACCGCGCCGTACGTACAGATGTACTTGTGTGGTATCATCAATGTTGGCAATAACCAGTCCAGGAAGAAGCAAATGTGGAGAGTGGAGCCGGAGCGTTACCTGGGCGCGGTTCTCGAACTCAGTGCGGCACTTGTTGAGCAGCAGCAGTTTGAAGGTGCACGGCTGACCCGGCGGCTCGAAGTTCGGTGCCTCCTCGCTGAGCCGCTTGCACAGCTGCGCGTACATGGACGAGTACTTGGGCTCGTCCAGCGCCTTCTCGAATATGAGAAGGATCACACCCTTCAGCACCCGGTCCGAGTCCAGCTCGAGTGCCAGCAAGTCATCGCTTAGCTTTTGGAATTTCTCCGGAGTGAGTTTGTTAAGTATGCCGCGCACCTGCGACCACATTCAATTTAACAAAAACCGTGAAATATCAATTCATTTATTTTTATTTTTGTACAAAATGAAATTATTCTGATCTCGCCGTTCACGTTCCCAGCTTGCAGCTGAAGTGCCGTCGGTTTCTCCACGTAATCTTCGACTACGTCAGCAGTGGACGGATTGGTTGCAAGATGAGTGTGAACGCGTGGGGCGGGCGCTGTGTGCGCTCGGCAGTACTCACTTTCCGGAAGATGACGTCGTACTTGGCATCGCCGTCGGGCACCTCGTGGTGCCGCAGCGAGGAGGGCGGGACCCAGCGCCGCCTCGGGGGGACCGGCGTCCGCCCCGCGGCGCGCAGCACGGGCCCCGGCTGCCGCGCGCTCTCCGTCTTGCGGCCGGTGTGCGCCGTGCGCTACTGCAACCCCCGCTGGACCACCGAGCCGTCGACCGCGCCGCGTTCGCCTGCGCTTCAAGCCTGTAACCGACAGCCGCGGCCTCGGTCATTCGAATGGTGTCTCGGCCACAATCACCTTGTTTTCTTATATCAGATTAAAGTAAAAACTGGGGTGTGAGGTAGAATGTGCCTCTCGAGACACGTACACCGTCTTGGACGAGTATGTGTGCGGCAGTGGGATGAAAGGAATATACTGAGTTTGTGGGCAGGGCAGCGCTACGATGGAAAGAATCTTATCTTATGAATCGAATACGTATGTGTACGACCAGTGCTAGACCTCAACACAAACATAATGGCCACGGTGCGGCACGAGCAACTGTGCTCGGGACACTTCTGTTTTTGTTATACATTAATGACATATGATGATGATGACTTGTTTGCTGATAAAATTGCGATACTGATGTCACGTTATAAAAACATGACATTGTACAACATAGATTTGAATATGACGTAAGAGCTTCCTTAAAATTTATTCTTAAATGGAAAATTTTATATTAGTAAAACTAAAATTATTCTCCTTTGCTGACGAAAAGAGGAACTGAATAAAATTTAACCTACAAAAGCGATGTAATACAATAAATACATGAAAATTGGAAAAAAATTACAAAAATTATACTTAAATTTCTCGTTAAACATATAGGACAGATTTTGTATTTGGAAATCACATTTAGAAAAAGTATCTAGTAAGTTAAATCTGTATTTTTATCCATTGCGGAACATTGCAAAAGCAGGCGGCTATTTCAGCATTACTACGTATAATCTATATAGCTCTGTGCATAACAACAATGGCAGACAGCGCAACAAATGTCTGCGTGCAATGTGTAACATGGCGGCGCATTACGAATATTGAAAAACAGTATTTTTAAAAGCTAAAATCTCAACTTTTCACTGCATATACATTCATGAATCGGCCATGAGTTGTGTGATATAACCGCGAGTGATATAATAACTTCAAGCTTTAACTTCCGTTAAGCGACACGGGTAAGATTGCATTAGATAGGATGCCGAAAACAGTTAACTTCCAAAAAAAAACTGTTATAACGTGTGCGTAAAAACATTCGACGCTTTACCGAGAGATGTTAAATTACAGCCGGGAAAACGGTTCGATTATGATTTTAATGTGTCACTAAAACAACGAATAGTTAAAAAAATTACAAGTTCGAAATGGATTTTATTTATTGTATGTTTAATGTAACAAGTTGTTATAAATTTTTAACAAGTCAATAGATTGCTATGGACTCGTCGTTTGTGACACGCTGCTTATGCAACTTGCTTAATTTTATCTAATTAATACTTTTTACTTTTCTGTGTTGTTTGTGCGCCAGAAACGGTGGATGCGTTCTGCACTACAACGTTGTATGAGTAGCGAAGATTATGCGCACTATGCTAACTGATAAATAAATAGTGAATTAGAAGTTCGGTGTGCGCGCGTGATGAGGTCCGGGACCGCGACTCCATTAGTTCACTTTGTGCCAATGAGCCAACAGAGCAGTGCCTTAAAGTAAGTTTGATGTTCTTCACAAACAAATAGCCTGAAAGTTGTTTACAACGGTACTTTTATCAGAATAATATAAAGTACATAATTAAAATAAAAAAAAATTCTAACTCCATGGTCACAGTTTACTGACAGTGGGCCTGTAAGGAGGACCTCACCCAATCGTATAAGCAGTTCTCGTGCACTACGCTGGCTGGAGCGCCAGTGAGCGGACATCATTTGAAATATATTGTTTGTATGAACATTCTCGGCGAACGTTACAATACATGTCAATGCTTAAGCTCGGACTTTGCTAAACTTACACTTGGCAGACATACACAGTTAGCTTGGCATAAATCTTAGAACGCAATCTCGGAGATTAAGTTGACGGTCATAAGCGACACGATTATAAGCTCTTTGGAGGCCATTATAAGCACCGAGTTAAATTTCGTCGGTTCGGTGGCGCAGAAGCTAAACGCTCGGCCGCGGTGCAGGAGGTCGCAAGTTCGGTTCCTACAAATAATTATTGTTCCGGCTGTGTGTTTGTTCGTGTAAAAAGTATGTTTATAAACTGCCTCTACGACACAGGAGAATTTTCTTTATAAAGATATCGTTTTTTTTTTTAATTTTTCTGGTATCATTTACGCAAACACAGTTGTTAACTTAGCGGAAGATCTCACAGTGCCGAATGAGCGGACGTCGCAAGGCGGGGCGTCGATGCTCTTCTATCATTTTTATTCGCGACCCCCTTGTGCCGCGCCAGCACGCCTTCACGGAAAGGCATGCACTTCCAGCATTCCCCCCACGAGGCGAACAAAGTGCCCAAAGTATACGCACGCGCAAACACAGAGGCAGAGCTTATGCGAAAACATCGGATCGAGATCGAGGTCAGATGCAGCGTCGCGAGATGCGGGACGCAACACAACCCAGCCAGTTCCAGAAACCAATCATTTGAGTTTTTCACAAATATTGGCTGCGGCTGGAATTCGAACTCCGAACCCATGGCTCAGCAGTCCGGTGCGCTGACCGCTAAGCCACGCGGTCAGCGACATGATTTACTCACTGAAGCACTCGCAGTGAACGTTGCAAGCGAGCTCCGTCTGTATCGAACATGGCCTTTATTACGAAGGCATCTATTAAATTGAATGTAGGTCAGAGTGGAAGCGGGCGCTCCCAACTGCAGTTCACCGAGCTCTTCCTCGGGCAGCGCGCCCGCCGGCGCCGGCCCCGGCTCCGGCCCGGGCCGCCGCAGGGCCAGCGATTGTGTTACCGAACAGACAGACACCGCGACATGCGGACTTGCACTAACTAGTGTCTAATGCGCTTTACTTCAGCAGGAGCGTGGGCCGTGACCTAATTACTTATTGATGTTGAAATGTGCATGAGCTGTTTGTTATTATACGTACTGTATAGATGATGAGAACAATGATTTCGTGAAGAGTGCTTCAGAGAGGTGTTAATTGAAGCAATCGAAGAAGGAAGGACACGAGACACGAGACACGCGACACGTCACTTGTCCTAGCCGTAGAGTTACTGTTGCCATAACGTAGATATACACGTCACGCAATCGCTCATTCTACATCTTTTACTTTAATAAGAACGTCTTAGATACATGACTCCCAAATGTTCCTTTACTAGCCATGTATGATGCACACAAATGGTTTTCTCCTCAGTCTGTGCTTCTCTTCTCTTTATCTTCCTAATCTATATCCTTGTAGGCACTACATGCGGCGCAGCTGACGGCGCGGGCGCCGAAGGTATTCGTTATTTATTAGGTTCACGAACTTAAATGTAACGCTGATGACCATTTACTTACTATGAGACACACAGTGCAGTGTAATAGGAAAGGAACCGTTAAATATATTACTGGTTAAAATGAAATATATCAGATGATTGGTAAGTGAAGATGTAAAGAGGCAGGTGCAGAGGGGTCCACTTCGAGCAGAATAGCATCATCGCCTGCGTATGCATACGAAAGGTGCGGGAGGGGTCTGCCTGTTGGCCTGTAGCATTCCTTAGGAAGTAAGGCCGTCATTGATATGTAGTTATTAATGTTAGTTAGTTATTAGTGCAACGGCCGCGAGGCGTCCGGATGACGATGACCGGATATGATCATCTCTTGGCATTAACGCGAATACCGCACATTGAATAGACATTCAAGTATTTACAAGTTGCCGAAGCAATCGGAACCTACCGAGGTACCGAGGGCTCGGATTCTGAGTCGCGTTGACTTCTGCGGCTTACATAAGACTAAACGTAACGTGACGTCACGACCCACCCCACACCCCGCCCCCGCGTCGCATTACCATGAATCGGCTATTGTTCAAAATCATATTACAAATGATACAATGTTAAAATTAGACTTTACTTCAATATTCTTATTGTTAACAAGTGAATTAAACATTTTTTTTAGAGAAACAAAGGGTGAAGTGTTTTTTTTAAATGTGAACACGGGGGAGGGGGTCGTGCCTCGGGTAGATTAATGAGAAAAAATCATCAAACTCAACTCCCAATCGGCGAAGGTGTCGCGTAGCAGTTTAAACAAAAATAGTCTAATCCATAACCGCGTCCTTTTTCGAAGTCGGTTGAAAAGATCTGCAGCAGGTACTGTCGTTACTCGTGAACGTATTCATGGTATTCCAAATCTACAATTTATGGGTTTCTTTTTATACAATAGTCGGAATGAAGCGAACTGCCAGCGAAAATGTTTCTTTACCTGAGCCTCGGCTGCGGCCGTTGGATCGAGCGCAGAGGGAGACGAAGCGGCAGCGGGAGCGGGAGCGGCACGGAACGTGATTTACTCTAATAAATACTAGTATATGTATATGTACGTCTCTGTTTGCAATGTATTAATAAATCGATAACTAAATTATATGGCCGCGTGGTGGCGGTGGTGTACGAAGTCCTCTCTCCGATTTCAAATACGTCAGTGCGAAGACGCGTCCGGTACCGGGACAGATGAGTGATCAGAGAGACCTTCGTTTTGGTCGCTCGAGTAACTAAAGATAGATAGATAGATAAGGATTCTTTTAAAGCTACAATGCATTTGTATATATGTATGTGGCGCAGGCGGGCTCCCAGGTGACTATACAGCGTGTCTTTTAATAAAAAATTGTTTCGAAGAATAGACACAATGAACTTATTGACCATTATGATGGGCGAAGTGGGACATGAAGCGTATTGAGAGTAACAATGGGTCTCAAATCTGGCCAGGTACGCGGCAGGTACCTTCCAACTGCCAGTGCGCCTCGAGTAATGTTACCATCGAACTGAAGCCCCTCATAACGTTTACGTACTTTTATAAAAAGAAGACGAAGGGCCAATACTTCACATGTCAATAGAATAGAATTTACATTGGTGTGAGTAAACTAACTATTATAATACCAATCAAGTCAAAAGTATGTATGTATGGTTGTTAGTACATGTGTATGTATGTACGTATCTATGTAAGTATGCATATGATTTTAAGCATTCCATTAGGTTTTATTTATATAATATATGTACAAATAATTACACCATAGGTTGAGTGGTAGGCCGCCTTTTGTGTCTTTCTTTATAAAGGAATGCAACAGAGATTAAATAAATAAATAAAATAATTAAGTTTAAAATATTTGTTCTGTTATATATATTTATTCGACCTCCTCCGACATGATTATTGTAAAGGCAGAAGAAGCCTGACGCATGGACTGTCCAGTGTGCGCGTCTGCAGTGTCAGGAGGCCGGCACTCGCCAGCCTCCAGCGCCCAGCACTAATATTTACTCGCAAGTAGGGTCTTACCGTTGTTTGTTATGAACGAGAAGGTGTTGCGATGTTAAACGCAACACCTTCTCGTTCATAATATAAAAATTATTATTATACGCTTCGAGGGCAACAACAAACGCAGTGTGAAATGACGTCGACGGTCAGATCGTGCAGCCACGGGCGTGGTTCAGTACAAGATGGACGTAGAAGTTATCACCGCTGCGGCCATATGCGTTTAGTCATTGTGTGTAAAGTCAGGAAGCTCTGGTGCAGCGAACACACGACGTACCGCGCGTGGCGCTGGGCCACTAGCCCGTGGTGTGCAACCGAAACGCCGCCGACGCAACCATCCTACGTCCGTCCGTTCGAACCGCGCCGGCGCTGTGGCGGGGGCTCGCTGCTGCGCCGGCGCGGGTCCAGCGGTCGGGGAAGAAACATATGATGTTTCCTTTCATTTAACGCCACTTAAATTAAAGCTCAATATTGGTCAATAGATTAGAATACATTTAAATTCATCAAAATATCTATTATAAGTTAGGTTAGTTTAACAAAAATGTTATTTGAACGTAAAGAGGCTTTCACTCCCCTTTATTCGACCTATTAGGTTAATACCTAATAATTGGATGTATAATGGAAGGCTCATAGGGCGACGACAACCTGCGCGAGACGACAGTCGTTGACCGGGCGGGCTTGTGCTCGTTAAATCGCTTTACGGTAAACTTATTCCACCTATATCTATCTCCACAATGACGCCAGTTCGTTGCACCCCGTCCGTGTGCGGCGAGTGCGCAGTGCGCAGTGCGCAGTGCACGGAGGGCGAGAGGGCGCGCTCGTGACGGAGTGCGTCACCTCTGCATAGGCTCGCTCGGCGCGGGCCGCTGCTCGCTCGATAGCGGTACGTGCTCGAAGGGCTGAACAGGGACTCGCCAGTCGGGGTGCAAGGGGGCGGGGTCGCCGCACAGGCCGCGCCGCCGGACCTTGGCTGTCGCGACAAGGTCGCAAGTCGTGACGCGCACCGAACCGCTCGCCTGAGTTCCTTCAATTATCATTTCGTCGAAACTTCGCATACAAAAATTGCAACAAAGAAGGCGACCGTTGCAAAACTAAAGGAACTTAATGAGAACCCGGACCTATGCCCGCTTGTTCGCAAACAAATTGACGCACGAAAAATAACATTTCGCGAGGTCATTAGCATTACGGCGCGAATCATCATTGTGGACACAGTTGTGGAGGCGGTGCTGTGCGGCGCGGGCTCCCCTCGCCCCACCCCCGTCCGCTACCCCGTGCGGGCGTGCGGTCGTCGACCCCGCGCCGCCTCGACCAGATTTCGGGCGCGCATCGCCGGCCTCGAGAGTGCAGGCGAGGGTTGGGACCGGGCTTCGCTTCGCAACATGAGGGCTGCGAGACAAGTTCAATCATCTTATTCGATTTAAAATCGATAACACAAGTGCAAAGAATTCGCAAAAGGTTATTCCACAGCGGTGAGCGGCAGCGGGCTTCGGCACGACGTACGACTGTGACAGTCGCCAGTGACGGGCGACGCTCCCCGCGGCCCGTTAAACTAATAAATGAATGTGTCCAAAATATGATGAGGAAGGAAGCGAGGAGGCGAGCGGGGGCTTCCCCCCGAGCAGAAGCGGACGAGCGTATCCACGGCCGCAAGCACGCGAGCGAACGTACCCTGACCTCTGCTAATATCTCTCTATTTCTACACGATAAATATGCGTTGTTATCAATGAACGCTGATAACTAGAGGTGAAGATGTCTTTGGATGTACGGAAAGTTTAGATATTATATATATATTATAACTTTCTTTGTTTTTACGAAATAACTTCTGCTATACTAGGTATATCGTTCCACGACTGAGCGCAGGCTTCTGTAGTGTCATTTCGGGCGTGCCACACAATGCGGGCAAACTGGCCGGTCCTCGTCGGTCGGTCGGTTCGCCGGCGCGCTGCATCGCGTGCGCCCGACGTCGGTGTAAATGGTCATATGCCCTCTGTTAGGCAGTCTTTACTGTCTCTGCTCATTCCAGTTCACTGACTTACAAAACTTACAATAGTAAGTACAATACTTTACTATACTATACGAAACATTATCACAAGAGTGGCAGTTTGTTTGTATGTAAGAAGTAAACTTCAAACCAGCTGGAGCGACTGATTTCAAAATAGTTCCTTGTTATCGAAGCCTCATATTACAGAGGTTTTCATATTATTTTAAAAATATAATTCCTTGATTCCCTAGGTTATAACATTTATTGTAACTAAAACTGAAAAAATAATGCACAACTGTGTTAGAAGAAGTTGTGCATCTCCACAAGATCTTTCATAAAAAAAAAAAAATTATTTAATGGACTCAAAAATGTACGGCATGCGTTGGTTATTTCTAAACTTGTCTAATTAATGCAATATTGTAAAAACTGAGCGAGTGCGTTCAGACTTGCAAAAACTAACAAAAGCAAGTTTCTTTTGATTTATTTTATTCTAAACATGCAATTCAAGGGAAGGCTTCCCGGAAGGACACTTCAGTGGACTAAAATCGACTGTTATAATACCTATTGCGCCGCGGCAGAGGACAGTGCAGCTATTTCACACCTGGAACGCCGAGCGGCGGCAGCGCTCCATTATCAACAGATAAATTAAACAAGGTGGAAAAAAATCCGTTCATTCATTAACTCGGCTAAAATTATTCGCACCAAACTTATTATTGCATTTATATAGTTAAAATGAAAATGAACATTTCTGACATTAACAGTTGTAAGTTCGTTATTTAGACTATTATTAAACATGTTATTTCAATTTGTGTGAACATTTCGAAATACTTAATGAATCCCTTTAATTTTTTCATTACCTTCGTATTTTAATTCTATGGAACCCTTTCGAATGTCACTAATGAAATCCGACCCGTTAATTAATAATTAAATAAGAACCCGAAACGGATGGCTTCAACTAATAACAAATCCGCCATTTTTTCTCCACAAATATATTAACTATATTTCCTTGCAATCGATCAGTTTATATGTGGATAACGACGTATGCACTTCTGGATTTTCCCAATGTTTTTTTTTGCTTTGGAACATGGTTCGATATTCATTGTTATTAAGTATTAATCTCAGATGCGTTTAGCATGAAATACTAAAGAGTTCATAGATGTGGAATTCTTAATATGTAAGTATAGCCCGTCCACTTGGTGTTGCACCAAGCAGCAAGGGGACGGGCTGGACCAGGTGGATGGCGGTGTTGCGGAATGAGCTAAAGGATATAACTTTATGTTGCCCTGGTAAGAAATGTATAAAACATAAGGGGTATAAAAACAGATAGAATTTGTATTATTCTAATAATAAATACTCTGCTCTGGTTTTTGAGTGACAATTACACAACGTGAATAGAAACATGACTGCAGTCAGAAGTGGAACCGGGCCGAGGCCGGGGCCAGGGCCGGGGGGCCGGGGCCGGGGCGCGTGGTCCAAACGGGTTTAACGGCAGGTGCATCGCGCGAGCTGCGTTCAGTTCCTGCCGACGCGAATAATCGTCTCGACTGAATTTATATCAAAACCTTAAGTAATGCATTTATAATACTCAATGAAACCGTTTCAAACTGGGCACAGTGTTCGAATGAATAGTTGGAAACGCGCGAGAAGAACACCTCGACGGACAAAACGTTTCAAAGTATTTTTATAAATAGAATCGGAGTAGATATGATGTAGGTACCTATTACGTATATACTGGATATGAAATCGTTTGTTACGTTTACGCCACCTAGCTACAGAAGCATTTCGTGTATTCCGATTCAAATACTGTTCCACAGCAGTGGTCAATCATCGAGAGCTGGGACTCGGCCGACATTGCACCCGCACGTCAAGTCTGTATGGAGCCGGGACGTCGACGTCCGTGAGCCTGGAGGGCCACCCGCGCGTCTCGTAGGGTGAGCGCCTTCAATAGCCTTACTGATCACAACAGAAGGGCTTCACGCACACCATGAGCTGTTTATTAAACACTCACAAAACTCGAAGATTATACATGTGTCAAGTTCGATGACCTGTTATCTGTCAAAATAAAATTATTACTTGAGAATGATTATTTGGGTATGACTATTGAGTTTTGGTGTTTTTTTTAATCGATTTCTAATAAACCGTCTTTTTTCAAGGACAGACGCCTGAGTATCGAGTAAAGTGAATGAGTTGCTCAGCTGCGGCCAACTACGCGAAGGCGGCGCCAGACGCTCGGAACGTTTCTACAATAAAATGAGCAATATCAATAGTAAACAGGTCGTCGTTGGCGCGCAAAAATAAATTGGCCAGCATTTTATCTCGTAGCGACACAACGCGCGGTCATCGACCCCGCGCACCTTGCTGCTCAAGGTCGGCGACGAGCTGGTCGCGGCAAGTCGCCCCTCGCGCGCTTCTCCCCTGCACGCCCGCGCTCGCAACTCTAACTGCTCATACGGCGTCTGTTGCGCATTCTCCGAGGGTAACAGCGCACCCGTTGCGCTTGAAAACTAACTCAATGTTAGCTAATTTTGAAAACTTTACACATTGAATACGTTGCTGCGATAGGGATTCGGTGGAAACCTTTCTACAGTATTCGCGGAACGGTCAGAGGGGATGATGATCAACAGATGGTCGGCGAGTAGCGGAGGCCAGATTGGCGCAGATGGGTAGTCCGCAATATTTGCGAGGCAAGAAATCCGCAATAGGCTGTGCGGGCGCGATAGTTGGAGGGTGCGCGGGGAGCGAGGGACGGGGGGGGGGGTGAAGCGGCCGCGCGGTGCGGGCGGGGGTGCGGGGTGCCGGGTGCGCGACCCAGTTGCACGGCCGTGGTGCGCTCCGCTACCATTGACCCAGATCCCTGCGCCGCCGCCTCCTGACCTACAAACCAACCTTCCCATCTGCCTAATATCGACACGACACTAACAGCCGATACACTTTTACTGATTATATGACTTTTGCGATTCTTACTTTTTCAAGAGGTATTGAAGAACTAATTTAATTTCCAAATTGTATTCTCTCTCAAAGACAACTTGATGATGAATTATAGATTTTCAGATATGACCATGACATATTTTTTAGCATAAACATACCACCATTTTAAGTGCGTGTAACTAATCATGAAAGGTTACGCTGGCGTAGTGGTTAGAACCTGACTGCTTGGCCATGGATTCTAGGTTTGAATCCCAGTCCATGTCAATATTTGTTAAGATACACAAATGATTTGTTTTCTGGTCTGCTTGTGTTGTTCGTACTGTGTCTCTGTCACTGCATCTGACCCATCCTCTGATCTTATTGTATCATCATTACATTGTATATGGGAAGGTAAAGACCAGTAAGTGCCTCCATGTTTGTGCATACAGTTATGGTACTATAATATACGGATATGTAACAAGGGTTATATTGTTGCAACAAGACAATCTACATATCCCTACATGAGTGATTGTAACACAAAGTCGAGTCAACTAAAGTTTAAATAGTAATGTATAAACAAATGTAAATTTCAGTGATAAAAATATTATTGACTCTATTTTAATACGCACATTGAATACACCAAAGTTGTTTACTCTCTGAACATAAAATCTCTACATACAGAATACATAAAGAGCCTGATTTGTTATATTTATGTTAACTTAAGTCCTGAATAAAGACTGAGAAAGAATTTTAAAGAATTCTGTTTCACAATGAAGAATTCCATAGGAAACAATGGTTGCAGTAAATCAGCTAATATTCTGTTATTATATTGGCACAATGAAGGTAACAGTGGCAGGTTGGTATACAATTTTACAGACCATAGTACAATCAATAATAAAAAAAATAATAAAAAGTTAATACTTGTTTCTATCAAGGAAGATGGAAAGAAAATTATTATTAGGGTAAATAAGAACTGAAATTATATCTCTTACTTGTAAGTATACACATGGAGAGAATTCAGTGTGAAGTCTATGGAATAAAATAGTAGTTGGTTTCTTGTAACAAAGATACATTGATTCATGCTGCAAAATATTAAGAAGACGATATATTTATTGTTTACAAAATTAAGCTAATTTTAAGCAGATATATTTTTTTACTTTATACCTAATATTCTTTTACCATTTGGAATAAATCAATATCAGGAATATATACTTACACTAAATATTGAGGGCTTACATTTTAAAGAATTTGACTAAAGATGCCAGAGTACAGTTGATAAAGGTCTGCGATGAGTTGTATGAAGGTAGAGAAGAAAATACACATTCTAATATCTGTAACTAACTAATAACTGTAATTGCTAAAAATTTAAAGGAACTGCAGTGGTTGTACCATATTTTGCATCTCATTAACATTACAGAATTCCTAAGACTTTTGTAACCTCGATATTTTGCTTGTATCATACACTGGCAGACAATATGTAGACAATTCGGGCAATTTGCTTTTTAACTTTTCATACATTGCACTAAGATAGAGAGATATATTATAAGGAACCAAGCAGACGATTGCGTCGGTAGGATCTGTTGTAGGCTGCGAGGTAATTTTTGGAATGAGTTTCCTGCGCTACTTACTTGCGAGGTTATAATTTTAATACATTTTCACGATTGATAATCTTGTTATGGTTCGTCTTTGTGCCTGTGAATAAGTTCGAGAAAGAACGCCTAAAATCATACCAGATACATACAGATTCTAGAATAACAGGAACTTGTAAAATGGCTCACAAAGGTGACGCATCGACACGATCCGATCGAATGATCTTAGAGTATTCTAACAGACCCCCAAAGATGCTACCTTGAATTTTAAGGATTAAACAATTTGGACACTCATTGCCGATACTTAATAAACAATATTATATAAAATTCAGAACTTACGAGGCGATGAAAGTAAATTGTAGAAAGCACGCACCACAACGCGACAAGCGAGCTCTTTTGCACGCACACAACTGCTCGAAAATGTAATTTGTATTTGTGTACGTATAGTCACTATTACATGCATGCACACCTGACACTCACACCACTATGACATTCAGCATGACAATTTGGTAGTGAAGCATAGACAATTTTTCTTATGATTTCCAAAACTTTTAGCAATGAAACATTGAATCATCTAAAATATTTCTTTACAAAATAACAATAGTTAAATGTTGCTTACATGGAATTGGCAATGGAACAAAGCTGGTCTTTAGTTGGTGCAAGCCAGACATATCCGGTCCTTGTAGGTGTGTATACGCTGAGTATTTACAAAAAAGAATGTCAAAATCGTAAATATAAGAACATTTTGTTACATGATAACAGGAGAAGAATGTTCAAAATATACTTTTCATTTTAAAGTAAAAATACAGAAATCGAATGGCGGTAAAAACTTAGTATTTGTACAAATGTTAGATCTTCATCGCCTTTAAACCAGACTTCCCGTAGGGTTGCCCAATTACAATGACATAAAAAGTAACGAGGTAAATAAAATCGAATAATAATAATAAGTTTATGGTATTATTAGTATCTATACGTATTTATATATACAACCCAACCAGATGAGAATATTTAGAAACACCCGAATAATAATAAATTGGAGTAAGGAAGTGACAACCCCACCTCCCACCGGCGTTTAAGTGACAAAGCTGTTGCGTCGGCGCAGGCAGTAAGCACCCGATAGGTGTTAGCACCGTGCTCCGGCAAAAAAATAGGGTGCGCAGCCTGTGCGTATGGCTCCACTGTGTAAAACGGTGCTGGGTCCGGGTGTCACACGTTACCAAACGCCCACTTAAAGATGATGGAAAATAAAAGAACGAATATTGGGCCGCTGCCTGGAGGCCGTCAGGGCGCGTCTGGAGCTGACGCTGGTCGCGGCAGAATGCAAGCCCCCAGCCGCGTCCGTCATGCCCATTAGCTGTGGTCAGAGCCTGTAAACCACAGCGAGGGCCATTGGACAGAGGTCTTGGCGAGTCATTGTGCAGATATTATACCCATGGACCCCGTCGTCATAACAACAGACGCCGTAGTTGAGACGGTCGGTAGGGCTCCGAACTGGGAAAGTCCGGTGCTCGACAGGCTGCATCACTACTGGCTAAGGGGGTTTGTCTAGTGTAGGTAGTTGTCACACTGTGCTCGCCCGACATTTCGAATAGGCTCTTCACTACTGGGGTCACACATTTAGTTCCTAAAGACCAGGTTACCGCAGACCCGAGTAAATACCGTCCTCTTACGTGTCTAACCGCTATATATAAGACACTGACTTCCATACTGAGCGCGAAAAACACACGACATCTTAACTTGAATCGAGTCATGTCGCGCGCTCAGAATGGATGTCGGGGCGGTGGTCATGCGACCAAGGAACCGCTTACGAGGTGACCGACATGTGGGGTGGTATGCCGACCGAAATTATTTCGATAGTATTCACTGCAAATGGGTCAATCACAGTCACTCTCTCGGAACATCTGAGGCGGCTGGGACTCCGTGACGGACCACTCCGAGCTGAAATGCAGAAAGCGGTGCTTCTTGATAACGCTCGCATCGTCCGCCGGTTTTATTCCCTTTCTTCCTAACCCTCGCCCGTCTGGTCTCCCCAGCTGAGGGCTTCCGTCTAGTTGGGTTAAAATTAATTTATTTATTTCATTTTACTTTAAGTATTTTAATTATAATATATTTAAAAATAACTTATTTATTTTATTGTATTTTATGTATGTGTACATATTTGTATATATCACCCAACCAGACGAGTAGGTATCTAAATAACCCCAAATAATAATAAATATGAATGATAGTAAGATAAAAAAATATAAGTAAGAAAGATACAGCAAATATTTGATTTTCTTAAGAAATATAATTAGGAATATCTAATATTCACCATATCGCTAATATGCAGTGTTAAATTATAATAATATAAGTACTATTCTGGCAGGCAATTCTTCTATGCATGGCATGACAGCCTTTATTGGAATTTTTATGGAAAGGTCTAGCAGTGTAGCGAGCTTTTTTTTTTTACTTATATCAGCCTGTGTAAATACGGGCTCTTTACCTCACATTCTGCTGCATTTAGTCATTTAGAATTTTCATATAAGAGGGTCTTAAATAGACGCTATCGGCCTAAGACGGAACATAGGACTTTCGTTGCCTACACTGCAACACCAGTAATTAAGCCTAGAATCAATGTTTTTTTTTCATATTATAATGATCTTTTATTTAATTTTGCCTGCTATGGTGCAACAAATAAAGTTTCTTTATTTATTTCTTACAATAGACAGAGTAAAAGCTTCAATTGCGTGTCTATTTTTGTGTGATAATAATAATTTTGTGATTGTTATGAATTTAACATAGGAATTTTTTGCTGTTTTTCTATAAATTTATTTTTGTAGATTTTCAAAAGAAAAACAGCAGTAGTTAACGATAAATATGTTGTTAAAGACTTACTTATTAAATGACAATTCTGGACTATTACGTCACCTTTCATTACTGTTTATTGCATAAGACGGCAATGTTTTGACCGAATAGTCGGTCATCAGTGTATGACCGACTATTACACATACCGTGCAACGTTACTAAACTTACGTAAGTTATCTCTTTTACTCGTACTGAGGCTCGATGAAGTAGAAATAAATTACAAAACCTCGTTTAACATTTTTGACACGTGTATGTACAAGAGCGCCAAAAAACTATAGCTGCGTTCATTGTTATAATTGATCCGAGGTGATATGTTTGTTTCACTGTTACATTTTGTATATAGTTTAGTAATTAAGTATACTTAAGTAATACCCAAGCAAATCAAAGATATTTAAAATCTAAAAATCTTCGAAAGAAAATTAGTCAATGTTCATATTCATTTGTAAGTACCTGAATAAAAGAAAACATAGCTGATGTGAAACACTGACACTCTAGGAAGTCTGTAGTCTGTGATCTCCTTCTTAATCGCCCCTACCATTACATCCGATTTCATAGACCACGAGTCATCGCTAAAGAACACTGATTCCTGTCAAGGAGGATGCACGAGGCTATTGCAATCAAAAAACATCTTAATTTCAATAGAGAAAATGGCTGGGTGCTGCCACCAGCTTGGGATCCTGTAATAAATAATATTTAATCTAAAACCAAGCATATGCAGTGAGCGACTTCAACATATTGTGAGCACTTGCTGCGTCGATCGGACTAACAATTAGTAATAAAAAGCAGAAGGTAGCCCGAGTTAACTATGACATCAAGACATCTAACACTCCAGCCCCCCGTGACATCGGGTACTGCAATGCACTCGAAAAACTCGGCGGGAACAAAAAACTCCTCGTCATTCTCTATCCGATCCCTCAAATATCCTTAAAGGCCGGCGATGTAAAGGGTATACAAACACTACCATATCGCCTGTCCCTCACTCGAAAGGTCAGATTACATTTTTATGCAGGTCGGCCATAGAATAATTTGCAGCGATGTTTGACTTCAATCAAGTGTCATATCGACTTTCTTTTAAATGTAATTTTGGCATCTTTTATAAATTAAGCTCACGGAGTGTTATTTTCCAGTGGATAACAAGCTGTTTAAGAGAAAGTTTCATGAAAGTTCTTATCACACTCTCCAAGAGAAACTTCTAGGTAATGGTAGTTTTAAATGTGCAATAGAAGTTTCGTCGAATAACTGAACGTTGTACTAATAATTTAGAAAACCGTGTGCATCTGGTTACCTGTCAAACATAAGGTGTTAATAATAATGTTTGTAATTTTTTACAGATTAATCCTAAATAAACAATCTAACGCGAATGAAAACTGAATTAAAACAAAGTTTTAGAGAACCAATCGACTTCACACAATTTATGAAGTAAATTGTCAAATTCTGACTGCTAGACCCACGGGGTACAGTCTATCCAATAAAAAAATCTCTTTAAAATCGGTTTCCAATCGGCGAAGTGATCGCGTAACATATATGCAAAAGAAACTACTTGAATTGATAACCAAGTCCGTTGAAAATTCATTTATTTTTATTGATTTCTCATGAGACGGTTTCTTGTCGAATTCAATTCTATCTGGTGACCATAGACACATACAGAATTAATTAGTTTAGTTCAGAAATGGAATTTATGTTGCTCAATAAATATTTTTTTTGTTATTATTATTTAAGAGCGAATTTCTTCAAATATCGGTGACACTTCTATGAGTCCAATCCTAAACTACGTACAATTAAGTAAATTTTACGAAACAAGAACGAAATTTATTGAGCATTGTTTCGTAATGTACCAAATAAAATGAGGTGTTTGCATTATTAGTATGTAGCAGTTACTGGTGTACTGGTAGCGGATATTGATTAAATGGAGTTTGCAAACCGGCTTTAAGTGTTCCACAGCTGGTCATTCCTAGTTTAGGAGGATTTACTCCAAACGCTGGAGCAGTCGGGCAGGCTAAAGTAAATGAAACACCGAAGTAGTAGTTACAAAATAAAATGTATTTCATTATGTCTGTGCGGATCGCTCGATACAATGCTAGGTAGTTATGACAGCAGGCATTTACAACACCTGTACCCAATTTTTAATTGGTGTACAAAATAAAAAACAGTATATGAAATGATATAAATTAACAATAGAATTTGATATTAACACATCATTTTGATTATAAATTCCATTTTCACATTGGATACCACACGAAATATCGTTCATAGAGTAAAAAAGTGTCAGCAGTTGACTGCAACTTATTTTGACACTTAATGAATAACACTTTTGATAATTAATGAATAGTTCCTTTAAAAATGTCAGTCAATTAGTAACGGCGCAAAATAGACAGCAAATTTATCTAAAAAGGAGTTTTATTCGCTGTTTAGACGTTATATGTAACAATTCACATGCACAGCCGGTGTCTGTTTACAACACTTAAAGCAACAATATAACAGACAACAATGGTTTTAAACGATTGAGCACATTGAAACGTTGTAAGTACAATTTGAGATTCTAACGGTTATCCTTATTGCTAATATACAAAAAAACGTATGTAAAAGTCAATACTTAATACTATAAAATATGTAAATATAAAGTAAATTGTATACATGAAGCACGGCCCGGGCCTCGCCGCCAGGTCATTTCACCTGCACAATTGCTTTATAAAATGTTATCCAGTCTAAAACATTTTTGCGTATTTATTCTCATATCTACAGACTATTATTTATTTTACTATTTCACCTTTTCCAACTGTGGCCAAAATTCCATATGATACCCATAACGAAACCGGAGCGATGTCCCGCCGCCGGGCGCGTGCCCTCGACAGACTCCTTACCTTATATACAACTAATTTACAAGATTGGTCCTCTAGTTCAATGTACATTTATACAAAATATTTTGATATGAAACATAGCGCTGCGGTGCTGGTCGGGCCGGTCGGGCCGGTCTCGCGAGCCGTGATGCAGCTGCTTAAGTACAGTGTTGCCGGCGGGCGGGCCGGGCCGGCCCGTCACATGCCTGACTCGGCGATGCCCTCGTCATCTGCGGAACAACAGCGTGCGTGAGCCCGCGTGCGCGTCGCCGAGCGCCGAGCGCCGAGCGCGCTCGACACACCACTCGGAAAGTTAAGCATGGGAGATGAGTTAATACAGTGATTCGTGAAGTTATGAGGACACCTTTGTCTCCCCGGTTGAACGAACGACGCTGCCGAGGCTCTCTGGACGCTCGGCGTCGCAACGCTGACTATCTAGACACTATTATATCTTTTGCTAAGTTAACTACTGCCAGGTGGACATGTGCACATGAGAGAATCCTTAGAGGGCGTAAATGATACCAGATAACTGACGGTAGGCTCCTGCTCTAGCTGGGCCCGTGCCGCCTGGGTGGGCACCAGGGTAGGCAGCACAGAAAGAGCCAAGAGGACTATTTCTGCCGCCAATCGGCAATGCAACCACTGTTGTGTTCAAGTCTGCAGGGTACAGAGAGCCGGTGTGATCACAGGCTGTGAGGCGTTCTATCTTAGCCCCCAGAGGTGATAACACAGTGCTTTAACCCTCTCCGAATGAAGTTGTATGCAGGCGCCCAAGGGCTGCACGTATGTGGCACGTACCATCGGGGGGCAGTTAGCTCTCGATTGTCACTCCAATCCAAAGAGAAAAATGTTTAAGAGAACAGAATATTAAGTATGTGGCGGAATGAGACTGCATGCGCGTGAAGAGAGGCGATGGCGACAGGTGACAGGTAACAGGCGACTGACGACATCGACATGCAGCACGCGGGCTCACGTGGCGGCGCGGCGCTGGATCCCCGCCGCAGCTCGGCAGGCGTCCAGCGGCCAGCAGCTGCGGCCAACAGCTGCGGCCAGCGGCCAGGGGCCAGCGCGCGGCCAACAGCTGCAGCCAGCGGCCAGGGGCCACCGGGCGGCCGTCGCGCCGCGTTTCCAATGTGTGTACGAACTCGAGGTTCAATCGATCACAAGAATATTGTGTATAAAGATGGAAAACTTTTTTACGTCTTTCAAATTATATTATAATATATCATAACGAAACGCTGGGAGGTTTAACTATGTTCCTTTGTCAAAGAATAAGTAATTGGGTTGGATGGTTCACTCCTGCGTGAGTTACCGCCGCCCGTTCCCCAGCAGGGGACATGAACATCTGTTTGGAACTTCCTGTGTTCTAAATTATATTATGTAACTGTAACGATCATACTAACCATATTGCATTTGGTTAACAATATTGTCCTGTTAAGTTAATCATTTTTACTGGTGGACTTTTTAAATATTTCGTATATCCTTTTCTATGTATAATGATTAAATATATATAATTATTATATATGAGATTCTATAATCTAATAGTATACATTTCATAATATTTAACAGTATATAACACGTGATTGAATTATAATATCTTAATTTCAACACAATCGTCGTATATATTATAGAACGAACGCATGTTAGAGCTTCTCAAACTTTCATTGACATATTTGTATATGCATATATGATTGACGAACGATACTTTTGCGTATCAAGCTGCGGAGATTGGGTGACCGCTGTGACACAGAATGTATCTTGTAAATGGTCTTCATACAGCAACTTAACTAAACTTTGAGGTTGTAGAGGTTGTTGAGTTGTTGAGGAGTAGGTCTGTTATTTATTTACATCTGTGTTAATGTATTTATCTCCTCCCACCATTAATTGTTGAAAAAATTAACTTGAATATCATAAATCGATTATACTTTAAATAGCATTATCGTTATACAACAAATACAGGAAATTGTTATAAAACCTCAATAATAAATAGTACACAATTGTTTAAACTAAAATATAAGTACATGAAATCAACGTTGGCTTCGGTAGCGTCGTTCTGTACAAAGGTAAGCTCATATTCATCGACATAATAAACTTAAGGTGAGCCCCGACTGGCCGCACCGCACCGCTCTGACAAGCGCTGTGCAAGCGCTTCGGCTTCAGGAGTGTACGCATTGCCCCAAACTCGAATCAAACTCATTGATCTAAACTTGAATCTGTCGAGAGTCTTTTTTCCTACATATTATTTATTAAATTATTCTCATGCATCATAATTATAAGAGAGGGCTCCCGAGACAGTTGGAAGCTCGAAAACAATAAGCGAAGAAGTGAGAGAGTGTACCTTCGAACGCGGGGTTGTGGTGGTGATTGTGGTTGTGGTTGTGGTTAGGCGGCGAGAGGTCGCGGCCCTCGAGCGCGGCCACCACGCACTGGTGGATGCAGATGTACTGCTGCTCCGTCTGCACCATCCACACGCGCTCGCGCCGCATCGCGTACACCATGCCGAAGATGTCCAGGTACTCGGCGTGCGCTGCCAGCTGAAGTACAATCGGATTCCGGTCAAATGACATACATGTTTTCAAATTACAATAGAGCAGTGACAGCGGCTACTGACGACCTAATACAGGTGTGCGAGAAATCGAGAGATCTCAGCATCATTTCATGATCGTACTGAATGAAATGGAGAGGCAAACCGTATGGTGGAGATAGTATAGTAGTGAGCTGCGGTGAGCTGCGGTGAGCTGCGGTGAGCTGCGGTGAGCTGCGGTGAGCTGCGGTGAGCTGCGGGGACGAGGCGTGCGTACCTGTTGCAGCGCGCGGTCGAGCGTGATGAAGGTGCCGGAGCGGCCGACGCCGGCGCTGCAGTGCACGACGACGGGCCGGCTGTCGGGCGGGCAGCGCTCTCGGAATGCACGAACGAATCTGAAAGACAGACACAGTTATTTATCAATATTTTACGAGGATATGAGGGCCGCCGATCGAAGCGCCGGCCGGAGGGAAATTTAATCGTAATTTTCAAAATACCGGACAACTGATAGCACGTAAACTCATTGCCTTTAAATGGCGAAAATATTTTTAGAAAATAAATGTTTTATATTTTACTAGTGCTTTCAATACAGTGGATTATATTAATGATAAAAAAGTGAAAATAGTTTAGTATAAGGGGTTCCTATTAAACTTATAGTTTAGCTTAGCAGTAAACTTCAAATGGTTTTTAAACTTTAAAATCAGTAGTCATAAGCCTTTATAATGTTTCCCCAAGGAGTTTGGAGTACCCCAAGGAACTCTGTTCGGCCTTTTTTCTTTATTTACATCAACGAATCTGCTTACTTAATGCGAATTTGCTTGCATTAATTTAATTTACAAAGCATACGATTGAATGGTTTTTTTTAAATATTTTATTTATAATAACAAGCACTGGTATTCGTGTGTTGACATTTTCACAACTCAAATTAGCTTAAGTTTTCAAAAACGTCAAAAAAGTATAATTAAACTCAAAATAGTCGTACGGTGTAGGCAAATTGTAACATTTGTCGGTATTATAATCCTTACGTGTCGATTTATATTTTACCTAAATTTATATAACTTTTTTTTTTATGAAAAATAGGCCTGCGTTTGACCTCAATCTTGCCCGATGGAAAGCGAAGATGAGGCCTAGGATGGTACACGCTTGCCTAGATGTCTGTTCACTTTGACCTTGAAGATATCCGGAAAAACCGACCTCGGCAGAGAGTTCCACTCCTTAGCCGTCCGCACAAAGAAAGAAGAGGCAAACCGCCTCGTGCGTAATGGAGGAATGTCTACAACATAAGGGTGTGTCTACAACTACTTCACGAATGACTACGGCTGCGTATGCTAATATCATATCAATATATCGGTATCGTATAACATTACCTTGCCTTAAGGTAACATAAACAATTGGACAATATCAAATAAAGGTTGGTCAGGTCTAAGACCACACAAGAGTAATGTTTCATACACTAAACCCATTTAAGAAACACTTCACAACAAGGTGCACACAGCATTACACCATTGGCCGAAATGAAAGCATCACTCCCATAGCATTGTAATGCACAATGTGTAGCGAGACGAGAGACGGACCTGGCGAGCGCGGTGGGCGGGTCGGGCACGCCGAAGTCGGGCCACGTGGTGAAGTGGAAGTGCTTGACGACGCGCTGCTCGGCGCCGCGGCACACGGCCAGCTCCGTCACCGTCCAGTCGGCGTAGCGGCTCTCGTTGAGCGCGGTCACCGCGATGTCGCCGTAGTACACGGGCCGCGTGTCGTACGGCCAGTAGCGGTCGCACTTCTCGCGCCCCTTCTCCACGCAGCGCGTCAGCATCACGATGGCGCGCGAGCCCGACTCCCAGCACATGCGCCAGAAGTCGTCGCGCGTGCAGTGCAGCGGGCCCTGCGCGGTCGCAACCACGAATGTAATGTCATAATCTATTACGCAGCGACCTCTGGAAACAAAAAGTGAACCACGCATTACCTGCGTAACGATGAACTCCCTCGGCGAGTTATGTCCGGGGACATAGTTGGCGTTGATGTAGTCGGAGCCCTCCTCGTCGTCGACCGGCTGCAGCTTGTAGCGCGAGTGGTCGTAGGGCAGGATGTTGGTGAAGCGGTTCTTGGGCCGGTTGCAGGGCAGGTCGGCCGCCGTGCACGGCTGCTCGCGGCCCACGTGCTTCAGCTCTTCGAATTCTTCACTGAACCTGGGCAAATCATATACATTTCTGAGTGCGACAACCATCATATTTCGAAGAAATCGCAACGGCGGAACGTACTTACCTGAAGTCCGAGTCGGCCGACATGAGGCGGTAGTGGTCGACGAATTCGGCGACGCGCACGGGGCGCTCGGCGACAGGCGCGGGCGGCGAAGGCGCGGGTGGCGCGCGGCGCGTGCGGCGCCGGCGCAGCAGCAGCGCGGCGACCGCGGCGCCCACCAGCACCACCAGTGCGCCTGCGCCGCCAGCGATCCATGCGGTGTTGTCCGCGTCTGTCCAATGATGAGTGGAATAAGTTCATGACTTTCAATTTAAATATAAATAAAAGCAGATGTAATTAAACAAGAGTGCTAGAACATTTTGTACAAAGTCAAGAAAGTTATACGCTCTCATTTCCGAGATGATATAGAGACATTTCGTAGATTCACTATAATATATTTATAGTGAATCTACGAAATGTCTCTATCACCATATTAGGTTGTTGTATCATCATAAATTGTTACTGAGATAATTGTGAACACTAAAGGAATCCAACAAAGAATACGAGTAAAATGATCAGGATGTGTGATGCTTTTGTAAGCCGGTGCATCTTTTCACAACAGCCAAGTTGTAGCTGTTCTACACTGACGTTGAGGAAGGAATAATCCGGGTTTAAAAATAGTATATATATAGTATGTTCTTTCACGAATCACTCTGAAATTTTAGTGTAATCATCATATAGAAAAATATCTGAATAAAGTATATTTTAGTCATTATTATAGAATAAGTATAACAAGGGACTCATGTGATCCTTGCGGGACGCCTGAACTACGAACTATAAAAAGCCACATAAAGAACTACTTTTCTTTCACTTAGGGTTTATCCATTAAATGAAACTTATCAAAATCACTTTTAATAGTAAATAGAATCGGGCGTTACTATGTGGAAATGCATCATTTTAAGTGAAGTTCAACGCCTTTGTCTCGTATTTCAAAAAACTATATTACCGAGAGATAGTTTGTCGATGTTGAAACACAAGTTTTTTTTTGTTTTTGTTATCAAATAAACATAATTTGAAAGATGAACTGTGACTGATGACTTGTTTAGTTGGTTCAAAATAAATGAACACTCTCGCCCGTAACATACACAACAGCAGGAGGGTCAGCGGTCTAGACAGTTTTAGTCGCTTCAAACCACTCCTCATCATACGTAAGTCTCGAAAAACCCATAGGTACAGGCTCTCCCGATAAGTGATCAAACTGGTGTCGTGTTGTCGAATTTAGAGGCAGGTCCTCCAATCGCTCGGTTATTGTGGGTTTTTTGTATTATTGAGGTACAAATATTATTAATGAAACGGAGAAATTGCTTGCATTATAGAGAACCGTGTCCGTGAACCGATGACATGCGTGCTTAAACAACAAAGAAAATGAGTATTCCGTCAAATGAACATTTTACTGTTAGAAGTTGCAGTTGGCCGTGTGAGTGTCAGCTGTCCGCACACTGTCGTGCTGCGTGGCGGCGCCACTCAGCGAGTCTGTTACCGGAACCATCAATATGCTCTTGCCGTTAATATTTTTACTCACATTGCACCGCGTCGAGTGTCCGCCAACGAGGGCGAAGCCTGTCTCATTCTTTCGACAAACTTTAAACTATTTTAAACTGCTAATTAAACATATTTTTCTCATATAAATCATATTAGTATAAAAGGCGTAAATTGTACTTAATTTCGGTCCAATTAATTAACATAATGAATATGTACCCATATGCGAAGAGTCGGGTTCCGTTATCGGGCCCACGGTCGGCGCTCGGAGTTAAACGATAATAGACAGCTATCGCGAGCCTCTATCGGTAGATAACGGAATCGGGTAGATATCGCGATGTGAGTCAGACGCCCGGTCCGTCCGCTACCGTAACACTTACAAAACAGACTAAATAACACGCTATCCATGATTTGAATTATTAACGAAATAGTATCATTCATCAGTTATGTGCTGAGGTACGGAATTCAAGAGTGTCAAATCTACTCCCATGTGAAACCAAGGTGATACAATGAAGAAAGATAGAAATCAGTAGGTGCAAGTTCTGGTGAATATGGAGGATGTTTAAGTGTTTCAAGGTCAGCATCTCGAATTGCAGCCATCGCAACGGCGGACCTGTGAACGGAAGACAACCGCCCGTCTTGGTGAAACAAAACAATCTTTGCCAGTTTGTCTCGCCGCGTCCTCCCCTTATAGAGTATTTGCCCCTCATATATAAATGTATCAATCACAGATGCTTAATAACGGCGCGTAGTAAATTTCCGGCTCCAAAATCCTCCCAGATATGCGAGAGGTGGCCCTGGCCCCGCAGATAGCATTGCAGGCTGCTACTTTACTAATTACTTTTATTAATTTTATAAATTAGGCAGAACTCTTAGTAAAAATCTCAGGTGTATTGTTCAACCGCTCGTTTCTTTGCTCTGCGACAAAAATGAACATTTCGGTGTCGGAGGCCGTAACGCGCACCACTGACCCGTGTAGACCGGCGTGTAGGCGGTGTCGGTGAACTTGTCGGGCGCGGTGAAGGCGCGCAGCTTGACGTAGTAGCGCGCGCTCGGCCTGAGCGGGCCGTTGCAGTAGGCGCGCCCGCCGCCCTCGCAGCGCTCCGAGCCGATTGTGAACTCCTCCACGGCCGACGCGTGGAACGGGTAATACGGCTGCGTCACCTGCCGCCGTACACGTACACGTACATACATACGTACGTACATACATACATACATACGTACATACATACATACGTACATACGCTAAACAAATAGGTTGCGCATTCCACAGCAGTAGTACTAGTAATCAAGCAACAGTTATTTCTTAAAGAAATGTAGCATATACAAAAATATTTACTACATCTTTAAGTTCGTGAAAAAGGTATTTTGCTGATACTTGGGGGATGGCGGTTTCCCTAATTCTGCTGTGGATCATCTTTGCAGATTCCATCATGAAGAGAAACACCGAGTATTTCCATATCCCGCTGTACACACTATTACTTCTTGACAACGTAACAACAGCGGTAGCTGGTCGAACTTGATTTCAACCAGCTACCGCCACCGAAGCATGAAATCAACATGTATTAGGTTAATCACAAAACCACGGCATGCGTTTAAATAGTAGCGCGACAACAAAATGTAACACACTTATATCAGTTAAAAACCCGCGGAACGACTTTGAGCTTCCCCATACAGACTGCATTGAAAGGCCACGTTTCAGTTGCGTACGTCATCACTGGCAATACGCGTATTAAACTTTAGACCACCGATTTCCCAACGGGGGCAACAGCGCCCCCTAGAGGGCGCTGGAGCCTTCCGTGGTCGCTGACGCGCATCCAGAGACAAATGTTGAGTTGAGCAAGTGGGACGGTCGTGGGCTACTGATTTTACAGAGTTGAGGATTATCAATACCAACATTAAAAAAAAAGGGTGTATTCAATACGTTTCCAAATAGTTCAAATACTGTACATGATCTTATTGTTACCGCGTTAATAAGCATTGTGAAGCATTAGGTGTACGTTTGGTGCTTTGTTTTGGTCCGGAGTAGACGGAGGAGGGCAAGTCCCAGCCGGCCGGTGGCCCGACACAATCACGCACATGACACACGTACCGGAACACAACTGCAGTTGCATTGCTGCGTGGCATTCGTCTGTGAAGGAATCTACCATCTGTTACACTACAGAAGAGTCCTTTGTCGAGCTGGGAACCCTTTTGTTTTATAAGTTTCAGTATTAAGGACGTAAAAGCGAATGATGTATGACCTGGTAGGGCGGCCAGACGGGCAGGCGATGCACGTCGCGCCAGGAGGGCAGGTGCGCCGGCGTGTCGTTGCGCGGCTCCTCCGCCACCACCAGCGTGTAGGCCGTCACGTTGCCGTTGGCGGCCGAGAAGTAGTCGGCGCGGAACCGCACCACCACCTGCGCAAGTGACGGTTACTGTGGCGGCGTGTCGACGGAGGCGAGCGGTGCGGGAGCGGGGTCGGGGGCGGGGGCGGCACGCACCGTGGAGCTGGAGCGCGCCACCTGCGCGGGCAGCGCGTTGTGGCGCGGCCGCGGCGGTGCGGCGATGGCCATGTGCTGGCTCCAGCGCGCAACGTCGCCAGCGCCGGCGCCGGACTCCGCGCGCAGCTCGAACTCGTACGTGGCGCCCGGCACCAGCCCGGACACCGTGCCGCTCGTGGCTGCACGCAACGCACGATCAATGAATGAGTCATCGTTCCTCAACATTAATCTTTAAAAAGCCTTCCATTTCTCAAACTTTCAATTTATCGAATAAACATAGCAGTTCGAATACTGGAGGTCGGACATCGCGGCTCGTACTGACCGTCGGGCGGGAACTCCACGGTGCGCACTAGGTCGGGGCGGTCCCGCGGCCTGTAGGAGATGGTGAAGCGGCGCAGCACGCCGTGGCGGTCTTCGGGCGGCAGGCGCCAGGCGAAGCTGAGCTCATTGGGGCGCGCGTCGCTGGGCGCGAAGGAGCGCGGCGCGGCGGGCGGCGCCTCGCGCGTGCGCACGGCCAGCGAGCGCGCACGCGACCGCGTCAGTATGGTGGCCGGCGTGCCCGCGCGCACCTCCAGCGTGAAAGTGTAGTCGGTGTGCGGCCGTAGCGCCGTGAGGTTGAGCTGCGGCAGCGCGCTGCGCACGGCCTGCAGCTGGTCGCGCGCGGCCAGGTACTGCACCTCGAAGTCGGTGAAGTCGCCCGGCGGCTGCTCCCACGCCAGCGCCACGTGCCGCGCGCCCACCTCTGTCGCACGCAGCTCCGACACCGCCCGCGGGTCTGCGTGCCACGCCCATTTCATGTCAAACTCGTTACTCACAATTAGCATTATTTCTACAAAATGGTGTGTTTGTATGTGCATGTGCATATGGGTGTGAGTGCGAGTGTGTGGCCGGTGTTCGGGCGAGCGGGATACGTACAGAGGCGCGCCTGGCGCTGCACCGGGTGCGAGGTGACGTTGCGCGAGACGGTCCACATAGTGAGGTTGTAGAGGCGGCCGGGCACCAGGCCGCGGAAGTCGACGGCGTGCGACTCGGCGGCGGCGGGGCGCTCGGCGGTGCGCGGTGCCTCGCCCGCCGCCTCCAGCCGGAAGCGGTACGCATCGAACTGCGACACCGCGCCCGGCGTGCGGGTGTACACCACGCGCTGCACAAGTCACGGGATGCTTAGCGTAGTGTCTATGCAGATATGAATTTTGTAAAAACTACATAACAATACAAAGTAACTATTCTAAAGGTACAATAATTTCACAAAAAAAATTTGGTGGAATGAACGTACCCTTTACAAGTGCCGTAAATCATATCACATTTTATGGAAATTTAAAAATAAAAACAAACACGTACTAAGTCTGCAGATACGGTTTCATTGTCATCGGACTCGGGACGGCTGGATTCGTTTACGATCATTTCCGACTGGATAACGGGACCTGTGGACGTGTCAATTTACGGCCATTGAGACAATTTTAAACATAGAATAATATTGATTTCTGAATGTAGTTAAATATTGATTGCTGCACGCGCTCCCCGACGGAGCAAGCAATAAAGCGCTGTAATTAGCAAGGGTACTCACGCGTGCGCGCGTGCATCGTGAAGAGGTCGCTGGTGAGGTTGTAGGAGTGCGCGGCGATGGACACGTTGTAGCCGCGGCCCGGCCGCAGCCCGCCCAGCAGCGCGCGAACGCGCCGCCCCGCGCCCGAGCTGATGTTGCGCGCGCCCGCACTTTCGCCCCCCACCGCGTCGCCGCCCGCACCGTCGCCCCCCGCACCGTCGCTCCCGCCTGCGTCTCCCCCTGCACCGTCGCCCTCCGCGCCGCCGCTCTCACCCTCTTCGCCGCTGGGCCACCAGCGCACCTCGTACCACTCCACGCGGCCGGCAGGGCGCGGCCATTCCAGCGTTATGTTTAGCGTGTCGACCAGCTGCTCCACGTTTGAAACCGGGTTCGGACCTGCGGGCAGTGTCGGTACATTTTCATGAAATAGACAGTAAATATTATTCTCGTCTTCCTTTACACTGTCCGCAACATGCCGAACAAGCGGCCGCCCACGACGCAACGTTCGCTAGGAATACGCACGGACTGTGTGCTCGGCGGAGAGCGGCTCCCCGCTGGGCACCGTCTTGTGGTCGGCCGCCTCGCTCTCCGTGTCCAGCTCGATGGTGTAGCGTTCGCCGTGCGTCATGTTCGTTATCTGAAATGGCGATAGTGGAGAGGATGAAAGGCAACTGTATAAATCGTCGGTGGTCGAGGGAGGGGTTGAAGGGGGGGGGGGGGCAGAAAACGTACCTCTGCGGAGGAGACAGAGGGCGCGGCGGGCTGCAGCGACACCCAGGCGGCGCCGCGCGTGCGGTAGCGCAGCGCAAAGGCCCCCACGGCGCCGGCCGCCGGGCCGCGCCAGCGCACCGCCACCGAGTTGGACGTCGCGCGCTCCACCTCCAGCCACTCGGGCGGCAGCGGCCCTGCGCACGCGCAGACACACACACATAATAAACAACTGGACTTATCACCATAATCTGTGCATACGTACATACGTTATAAAAAATATAACACATTTCAGACTGTAATAACCAAATAGCAGTTGATCTCTTTCTGACACATGTGCGTGCACTTTGATACGACGCGAACGTTAGTATACCATTAGATATTTCCAAATTAGAGATATTTTTTTTTCATTATATATTACAGCGTGAATATTTTCCGCCATTTTGTTATCACTAACATTTTTTTCGAATTATATCGACTGTTTGAAGTAGTCGTCGTTTTATTGACTTAAGTTGGCTTGCATAGGTATTTCTTACTTAGGGGAATATACTGTTTATTTCTCCAAATAACAACCTCACCAGCACGTAGTGCACCCTGCTAGCCAACTAACGAGGCTCTGGTCACCGAATGATAGCGGAATATCCATCCGAATGATCGCCCAAATACCACAAGCCAGTGATGGGGAGCAGCGTCACTAGAGCGGGACCCGCTTGCCCTGCGTGGTGAGTATGGGACCTTTCTTGAATTATATGCGGGCTTTTGCCAGTGTTATCTTGGAGAGTTGCCTATGTTCAGCGGCAGACTAAAATAGGCTGCCGAACATTGCTCCCATTTACATCGCCGCGTGAATGGCGGTGGAGCTGGACTCACGGACTGGCTCCAGCACGGTGTGCCACTCGCTGTGCAGCCCGTGGCTAATGGCGGCCAGCTGGATCTCGTACACGGCTCCGGGGAACAGGTCCTCCAGCGTCGCGTTCGTATCCGTCGTCTCCAACTGCAGATGATATTATTATGTTAAAGAACATCTGGAAAATAAATACTCTAATCTATCCCAAAATCTATTTTAGGGGAGGGTTTTCCCGAGCAGTAGACATCTACAGGCTGGTACTTCTAAGTATTGTAGCACTTTCTTCTCGTTTACAGTTATTGTTCGTGGTGGAGCCAAACGGAGACTTTCTCTGCTGCTCGATGGGCCGCCTCGACCGGAGCAGTACCACGGCCTCGCAGAATACCTGCGTGAAGTAGAGGCATCTCTGTGTACCTATAAACCCACTGTAGCAATTTCTTCTGTCTCAAATACTTTACACTGTCATGTTTCAAAACAAATTTTAATTATTTGTTTTATGAATCGGTTACAAATATATAATTTTTATTAAAAGTCCTAATGATTTAAAATTAACATTTTAAGAGGAAGTATCTTAAATTAATATTAGTATAAGTCAATAGTCTTGGAAGCGAGCTTAAAGCGTGCGCTCATGAGACATATTTTGGTACGTGGTAGAGCCAAGCAGTGGCTTTTGCTGCTGCTCGAATGTGCCGGCTCGACCGAGATGGTACCACGGCCTCGTAGAATACCGGCCTGAAGTAGAGCCAATCTTGTGCTTCTGCGTTTCTTTCGGCGAGTGAGGTAACTGCCCACTACTTGTAATTATTTTGTTTTGTATTTTTTTTGCTGCAAAGTCCGTTAACGTCATAATAGGCGTTCGGTTGCTTTTATGAGACTTTCAGGCTTGGTGCCCACCAAATTTAAGCTATTTCATTCTATGAGACTCAGGTTATGATTGTGTGAGTGTTGCATTTGTTAACACAGTCACTTTAGGAACTTTACACACCCCGCCTTGCTCTCATTCTATTATGTTGATGTCATAATGTTAAATAAGTTGAAGTAAAGCCTGAGATTACTTTGTCTTTCGACTGAGCGCTTGCGACTCGCGTACAGTCCCCCAGTGCAAGATAGCTGGGCAGATATAAAAAGGCACGAGGGCTATTTGTAGTGCGTCTACCACTGCCTTGCATACAAAAAAAGAACTATTGCCAAGCAACAGACACTTTGCTGGGGTGCTCAGATGCCATTTTAGTCCATTCAATCCACTTTTCACCGAGCTCTGTTTGGGAAAACGTGTCATTTGCTGAGCCTTTTGCCATTTTAGTGTCCAAGACAACGATTTAAATGATTAGAAAAATTCAATTTGTCGAGGAGATTCCCAGTTATAGTACAAGGATTTTTTGGCACTTGGATAACATTGACAGGGGGTGAGTGTGACGTCAAATATTATATAAATATTGATGGAAAAAAATATTAAATTTTTTATTGAAAATAAAGCACTATATTTTCAAAACAAATAAACGCAGCGCCGACTATAAAAGTAACGTTTCATAAGATGGCGGCGTTAGTTCCGATTTTGGCCGAGCGCATAAAACATTTACGCACTATTGACAACATTTTCAATCGGATCAGGCGCAGTTGGGTATGTCATTCGGTTTGTATTGGTATTCCTATTTAGTGTACTTTAGTAATTTGCAAAATGCTTCTATGAAAGATCCAGTGTGGTCATTCTTCGTTTGCATCAAAATAAAAAATACTGCATGCATTTGCACAAAATACAGCAGTGTCTAGGGTACTAGAGTCTGGCACTGCGATCGTCTAACCGCTTGCCGAGCGCGGCGGTCACGACAAGTCCTCCTTAGGAGAGGCCTGTGTCCTGCAGTGGACTGTTTACAGGATGATAAGGTTAGGTAAGTTAATAATCTTGATAATTTCGTATCATGATTATTATGTATATAACTTGGGCTCGGCCGACACCAGAACATTCTTAATAATACTTATTGTAAGTTAACAAGTCCTCGCCGGCGTTCGCTGCTCGCGTTTGAAGTCGCCGACAACGAAATCCTGGCCGGGCACCGCTCTTGCCGAGGTCATTGAACTACTGCTCGTTATGAGTAATAGTTTGAGTCTTGTTTGGATAAGGAGGCTATTTAATTGGTTTTTGCAAAATTTTTTACAATATTTTCGAATCACTATGACCACTAGTACCAATATTTTTTCATTAAATGTCAATAATAATAAATACTAATAAAAAAAACGCATTTCATTAATTAACACTAGATGTAGATTACACAGAGTACCAACTCCTTAAGATAAGCACCACACACACAGTCCTTTGATTCCCTAGTGACCAGAAACTTGTTATCAAAGTACAGAATGAAAAAGTTCGAGTGTTACGCCTCAGTAAAATCTATACACGTCTACGTCGGTTTATTTAAACCGAGACTTGTGGGCTCCGGCAGACTTACAATGATGAACAAACAAGTACCCGGCGACATAGGTAACACATCGAGACACACCGAGCTTTGGAAAGGACTGACGCGCGTAGTTCTGACTCTTCGGTATATCGAGATTTTTTTTTATTCGATTCAGATGAAAACGAGCTAAGATTCCACCTGGAAGCAAGCGGCTACTGCGGTCCATAGACAGCTGCGAGCAACATCAATCGAAGAAGGTCACGGATACGTTGTCTGCTCGAGGACTAAGATGGTTACGATACCTACAGCCCGTCATTACACCGGCTCTGTATTCCCTACGAGTCGGAACACAACAGTAGTTGCACTGTTGCACCACCGAGTATCTCACCAGATAGTGGCATCGACCCAGACGGCTCCTAGGCGGAGGAGTGCCTCAGCCATCAATACTCGTCCAGAGTATTTGTAAAGCGTTCAACGACAGACAAGTCAGCGACTAAAAGTTAAAACGCTCCGCAAAGCAGAAGCTTCGATGTCAAGATCGCGGCCGACAGTCTCTTTCCAAAACTCGATATTAATGTTCACGGCGGTATTCTCAAAGAAAACTTACACAATGTTTCAGCTTAAACATTATCATCGCATCGCAACTGTTACCTGAAGCAATCGTCAACTGCATTTGCATGTTCACTTTGTTACTGATGTGATAATAACAAAGACAATTTAGAATAATTAATATATTTAAAATGTTGACCAACACCGAAAGTAATTAGTTACATGTGCAACGCAGCCCAAAGCTTCCGATCGCCGCCTCTACCGTGCCCTGAATGCGCACCATTCTTTTTCTAAAAGAATTTCTTGCTTTACTATAATAACAGCTAAAATTAAAATGCCAAAAATACCGTGGCTGTTTACTAGATGCAAGAAAATGTTTAAAAAAAGAAAAGATACATTATCATTGACAGTTCTTCAGCGCAACCTTGCGCTCGTTAACTCAGGAATAGCAAGCTTAGTGTTACGAGGAAAGAAAAAAGTAGTTAATTTCACACAACCAGATATATTTGATCATAAGTTTGTTACTTAAGTTTAACACCATGACTACACCAGTCTAACTTACACTAGCCCCGGCGACACGAGGCGATAGAAGAAGCGTTACATTCAGATCTACGAGAACATGATAGGCCAGAAGATTGCAAATTATTATATATCTGTAGTTCCATTGCCTTTGTAGTATCTGTGTAAAACAAAATGTAAATAAAACGACCACAGAATCAATGATTTTATAATGCAAAAAGAAGTGGATACGTTACCAGCGCCCCGAGCGTGTAACGTGCAAGGGACTGCAGCCGCCGCCTCAAGCGGACGCGCGCTGCCCGCTTCTAATGACGTCACGTGTCATGCGTATACGCACCGACAGTATGGGACGTGTGCATGTAACGTATCCTTATTAGAAAATCATTGCACAGAATAATATTTACGTATCGAGCACGCATCGCGACAATTTGCATAATTGTTAAGACTCAGAACTTGTAACAAGTTACAGCAACCGATATAAAAGTCGGCACAGTTTAATTTTATAACAGTATCACTATAATACAAAACTAAATAGACTACAAAAGTTTTGTTATGTAGTTATACATTTACTTGAACTTGATACGGACCGGTTTCTTCTCTAAGTAGAAGTACAAGGTACAGATAAAGTAAAACAAATTTATCTTTACTAGATCTACGCTACATGGTTTTAGGAAACATTTAGGTTCCACCAAAGAAAATAATCACACGCATAAACCAAATTTAGATAAACATACTCACTACTTTCCTGTTTAATATCAGCAATAAACATTTACAGATTTCTCTTCGAAACAATCTTTCCAAATGAAGGTGGACACGACCAACAATCTAACGTCGAATCCAAACCCCCATATGCATGAAGAAGAAACAAAAGTTAGAATTACTAAAACAACGTAATAACATAATGATTTTCTAAAGTTAATTTTCTCTTATAGATATAATTGGCATGGCATTAGCTCCTTACCTACTTCGTCACACCGAACTGACACCACGTGAGATTCGAAGTTGATCGGAGCTTACGCGAAACTTACGCGATACTAACGCACTACTTACTCGCAATTTTTTTTTGCGAAGTTCACTTTGAAATAACTTTGTCCTAATGAAATAAACAAAAATATTAAATGCGCTTTTACAATGTCTCACCTCGTCTACACTGCCTAGCTTTTTCTGTGTTGCTAATATTTGTATATAATATGGTGGGTGAGCAATTGAATGCAAGATTGATGAAAGGCCAATGGGTGTGTATCGCGTGATGCATACCGAGCGTTATGTAAGCCCGACTTGGAGAATTTATTTATATATATATATAGTCGCAAGCAATGTCAACAATTAAATACACGTCATACAAGATATGATGGGTGATAATTCGTACAAATATAATATATACGATTGGTTAATTGTGGATGCAGTAGAATGGAGTCTAGGAACAGACGATGAATATTCATGTCAGTACCCTTTCAGGAATTTCAAAAGATGTTCCATTAAAGAATTTTATTGATTGAGATACTACTGTAATCCTACGTATTTCAGATTGTGTTATTTAAGCTGTTGAATTTAGAAGGGCACTGAATTAGGTGTTAAAATGGACATTAATGTGTTAAGATAACATCGACTCACACTCCAGTAATCCTAACATTTTATATTGTCATATATTATTAGTAGGGTATGAATGGTCACCAAAATAAGTATTCGTTAGTGATAAGTAGGAGGTACAAAAGGCCGGCAGCGCATCTGTAGCTCCTCTGGTGTTGTGGATGTTCGTGGGCGTCGGTGATCACTTACCATCAGGTGAGCCGCACGCTCGTTTGCCCCCTTCTTCTATAAAAAAAAAAAAAAAAAATAACATTGACAGGGGTGAGTGTGACGTCAAATATTATATAAATATTGATGGAAAAAATATTAAATTTTTATTGAAAATAAAGCACTATATTTTCAAAACAAATAAACGCAGCGCCGACTATAAAAGTAACGTTTCATAAGATGGCGGCGTTAGTTCCGATTTTGGCCGAGCGCATAAAACATTTACGCACTATTGACAACATTTTCAATCGGATCAGGCGCAGTTGGGTATGTCATTCGGTTTGTATTGGTATTCCTATTTAGTGTACTTTAGTAATTTGCAAAATGCTTCTATGAAAGATCAGTGTGGTCATTCTTCGTTTGCATCAAAATAAAAATACTGCATGCATTTGCACAAAATACAGCAGTGTCTAGGGTACTAGAGTCTGGCACTGCGATCGTCTAACCGCTTGCCGAGCGCGGCGGTCGACAAGTCCTCCTTAGGAGGCCTGTGTCCTGCAGTGGACTATTTACAGGATGATAAGGTTAGGTAAGTTAATAATCTTGATAATTTCGTATCATGATTATTATGTATATAACAGGCTCGGCCGACACCAGAACATTCTTAATAATACTTATTGTAAGTTAACAAGTCCTCGCCGGCGTTCGCTGCTCGCGTTTGAAGTCGCCGACAACGAAATCCTGGCCGGGCACCGCTCTTGCCGAGGTCATTGAACTACTGCTCGTTATGAGTAATAGTTTGAGTCTTGTTAGGATAAGGAGGATATTTAATTGGTTTTAGCAAAATTTTTACAATATTTTCGAATCACTATGACCACTAGTACCAATATTTTTTCATTAAATGTCAATAATAATAAATACTAATAAAAAAAAAAAAAAAAAAAAAAAAAAAAAAAAAAAAAAAAAAAAAAAAAAAAAATAACATCCCCAGTACCAACTCCTTAAGATAAGCACCACACACACAGTCCTTTGATTCCTAGTGACCAGAAACTTGTTATCAAAGTACAGAATGAAAAAGTTCGAGTGTTACGCCTCAGTAAAATCTATACACGTCTACGTCGGTTTATTTAAACCGAGACTTGTGAGCTCCGGCAGACTTACAATGATGAACAAACAAGTACCCGGCGACATAGGTAACACATCGAGACACACCGAGCTTTGGAAAGGACAGACGCGCGTAGTTCTGACTCTTCGGTATATCGAGATTTTTTATTCGATTCAGATGAAAACGAGCTAAGATTCCACCTGGAAGCAAGCGGCTACTGCGGTCCATAGACGGCTGCGAGCAACATCAATCGAAGAAGGTCACGGATACGTTGTCTGCTCGAGGACTAAGATGGTTACGATACCTACAGCCCGTCATTACACCGGCTCTGTATTCCCTACGAGTCGGAACACAACAGTAGTTGCACTGTTGCACCACCGAGTATCTCACCAGATAGTGGCATCGACCCAGACGGCTCCTGGGCGGAGGTGCCTCAGCCATCAATACTCGTCCAGAGTATTTGTAAAGCGTTCAACGACAGACAAGTCAGCGACTAAAGTTAAAACGCTCCGCAAAGCAGAAGCTTCGATGTCAAGATCGCGGCCGACAGTCTCTTTCCAAAACTCGATATTAATGTTCACGGCGGTATTCTCAAAGAAAACTTACACAATGTTTAAGCTGTGCCAGTTCAACTGGCACAGCTTAAACATTATCATCGCATCGCAACTGTTACCTGAAGCAATCGTCAACTGCATTTGCATGTTCACTTTGTTACTGATGTGATAATAACAAAGACAATTTAGAATAATTAATATATTTAAAATGTTGACCAACACCGAAAGTAATTAGTTACATGTGCAACGCAGCCCAAAGCTTCCGATCGCCGCCTCTACCGTGCCCTGAATGCGCACCATTCTTTTTCTAAAAGAATTTCTTGCTTTACTATAATAACAGCTAAAATTAAAATGCCAAAAATACCGTGGCTGTTTACTAGATGCAAGAAAATGTTTAAAAAAAGAAAAGATACATTATCATTGACAGTTCTTCAGCGCAACCTTGCGCTCGTTAACTCAGGAATAGCAAGCTTAGTGTTACGAGGGAAAGAAAAAAAGTAGTTAATTTCACACAACCAGATATATTTGATCATAAGTTTGTTACTTAAGTTTAACACCATGACTACACCAGTCTAACTTACACTAGCCCCGGCGACACGAGGCGATAGAAGAAGCGTTACATTCAGATCTACGAGAACATGATAGGCCAGAAGATTGCAAATTATTATATATCTGTAGTTCCATTGCCTTTGTAGTATCTGTGTAAAACAAAATGTAAATAAAACGACCACAGAATCAATGATTTTATAATGCAAAAAGAAGTGGATACGTTACCAGCGCCCCGAGCGTGTAACGTGCAAGGGACTGCAGCCGCCGCCTCAAGCGGACGCGCGCTGCCCGCTTCTAATGACGTCACGTGTCATGCGTATACGCACCGACAGTATGGGACGTGTGCATGTAACGTATCCTTATTAGAAAATCATTGCACAGAATAATATTTACGTATCGAGCACGCATCGCGACAATTGCATAATTGTTAAGACTCAGAACTTGTAACAAGTTACAGCAACCGATATAAAAGTCGGCACAGTTTAATTTTATAACAGTATCACTATAATACAAAACTAAATAGACTACAAAAGTTTTGTTATGTAGTTATACATTTACTTGAACTTGATACGGACCGGTTTCTTCTCTAAGTAGAAGTACAAGGTACAGATAAAGTAAAACAAATTTATCTTTACTAGATCTACGCTACATGGTTTTAGGAAACATTTAGGTTCCACCAAAGAAAATAATCACACGCATAAACCAAATTTAGATAAACATACTCACTACTTTCCTGTTTAATATCAGCAATAAACATTTACAGATTTCTCTTCGAAACAATCTTTCCAAATGAAGGTGGACACGACCAACAATCTAACGTCGAATCCAAACCCCCATATGCATGAAGAAGAAACAAAAGTTAGAATTACTAAAACAACGTAATAACATAATGATTTTCTAAAGTTAATTTTCTCTTATAGATATAATTGGCATGGCATTAGCTCCTTACCTACTTCGTCACACCGAACTGACACCACGTGAGATTCGAAGTTGATCGGAGCTTACGCGAAACTTACGCACTACTTACGCGCAATTTTTTTGCGAAGTTCACTTTGAAATAACTTTGTCGTGTATATAATATGGTGGGTGAGCAATTGAATGCAAGATTGATGAAAGGCCAATGGGTGTGTATCGCGTGATGCATACCGAGCGTTATGTAAGCCCGACTTGGAGAATTTATTTATATATATATATAGTCGCAAGCAATGTCAACAATTAAATACACGTCATACAAGATATGATGGGTGATAATTCGTACAAATATAATATATACGATTGGTTAATTGTCGACGCGTCGCTGCAGTAGAATGGTGTCTAGGAACAGACGATGAATATTCATGTCAGTACCCTTTCAGGAATTTCAAAAGATGTTCCATTAAAGAATTTTATTGATTGAGATACTACTGTAATCCTACGTATTTCAGATTGTGTTATTTAAGCTGTTGAATTTAGAAGGGCACTGAATTAGGTGTTAAAATGGACATTAATGTGTTAAGATAACATCGACTCACACTCCAGTAATCCTAACATTTTATATTGTCATATATTATTAGTAGGGTATGAATGGTCACCAAAATAAGTATTCGTTAGTGATAAGTGAGAGGTACAAAAGGAAGCCGGCGAGCGGCAAGCGGCGAGCGGCGAGCGACAAGCGGCGGGTCAATAACATGTTAACATAGAAAACAAGTTCGGCATAATTGGGATCGACGTTCAGATAAACACACGGTGCCGATCGCTGGGTCGTAGAGCGCACGGCGCGACGCCTTGATTGCTTTTGTATTGAATCGACAGTGGCGAGGACAGACAAATAACGCTTTTCTTATATCTAAGCTGGCTTTCCTACTTGCAGCGTGCGCGTGCGAGTGGGTCAGGCGTGCGCGGTGCGTACCGTGCGGTAGGGCTCCTGCGGGGCGGCGGCGCGGCGGCGGCGCGGCGGCGGCGGCCTGCAGCGCGGGCGCCAGCGGCTTGCGCGCCGCCCACGTCGCCGTGCCGTTGGACGCGGCGCCGCGGGACACCGCGCTCACCTGCACAACGTGTTAGGTTTGTTTTGGTTACATTTAATAAGTACTTATGAAAAGATTTTCCTGATTCATTCGAATGCATAAGTTGTTGCCTAGTGGACGCAGCTCTCTCTTTGATTCCACTTAATTTGTTAATAGCACTTTTAAGCGCCACATTTAACTTCGTGAGAACACACATGCATAACTAAGAAATAAAGAATGAAATGGAAACGTTGGATAAATCCAACAACCCGCGCTGCAGCAGCGTGGCGGATACTTCCCGGCTCCAGAAGCCTCTCGCTTTACTTTTTTCACTTTTAATTCGAATGCTGCTCAGTCGTCGGCTCGCCGAATTAAATCCACAAAATTAAATATAATGTACTCGGATTGGAGCACGATTTTGTTGAGAGATTACGTCACCACCTTCACAACCTTGGACAGATGGCGGGATCAAGCTCGAAAAATAGCAGAACAAAATTGAGCAGACAGATGGCGGGATCAAGCTCGAAAAATAGCAGAACAAAATTGAGCAGACAGATGGCGGGATCAAGCTCGAAAAATAGCAGAACAAAATTGAGCAGACAGATGGCGGGATCAAGCTCGAAAAATAGCAGAACAAAATTGAGCAGACAGATGGCGGGATCAAGCTCGAAAAATAGCAGAACAAAATTGAGCAGACAGATGGCGGGATCAAGCTCGAAAAATAGCAGAACAAAATTGAGCAGACAGATGGCGGGATCAAGCTCGAAAAATAGCAGAACAAAATTGAGCAGACAGATGGCGGGATCAAGCTCGAAAAATAGCAGAACAAAATTGAGCAGACAGATGGCGGGATCAAGCTCGAAAAATAGCAGAACAAAATTGAGCAGACAGATGGCGGGATCAAGCTCGAAAAATAGCAGAACAAAATTGAGCAGACAGATGGCGGGATCAAGCTCGAAAAATAGCAGAACAAAATTGAGCAGACAGATGGCGGGATCAAGCTCGAAAAATAGCAGAACAAAATTGAGCAGACAGATGGCGGGATCAAGCTCGAAAAATAGCAGAACAAAATTGAGCAGACAGATGGCGGGATCAAGCTCGAAAAATAGCAGAACAAAATTGAGCAGACAGATGGCGGGATCAAGCTCGAAAAATAGCAGAACAAAATTGAGCAGACAGATGGCGGGATCAAGCTCGAAAAATAGCAGAACAAAATTGAGCAGACAGATGGCGGGATCAAGCTCGAAAAATAGCAGAACAAAATTGAGCAGACAGATGGCGGGATCAAGCTCGAAAAATAGCAGAACAAAATTGAGCAGACAGATGGCGGGATCAAGCTCGAAAAATAGCAGAACAAAATTGAGCAGACAGATGGCGGGATCAAGCTCGAAAAATAGCAGAACAAAATTGAGCAGACAGATGGCGGGATCAAGCTCGAAAAATAGCAGAACAAAATTGAGCAGACAGATGGCGGGATCAAGCTCGAAAAATAGCAGAACAAAATTGAGCAGACAGATGGCGGGATCAAGCTCGAAAAATAGCAGAACAAAATTGAGCAGACAGATGGCGGGATCAAGCTCGAAAAATAGCAGAACAAAATTGAGCAGACAGATGGCGGGATCAAGCTCGAAAAATAGCAGAACAAAATTGAGCAGACAGATGGCGGGATCAAGCTCGAAAAATAGCAGAACAAAATTGAGCAGACAGATGGCGGGATCAAGCTCGAAAAATAGCAGAACAAAATTGAGCAGACAGATGGCGGGATCAAGCTCGAAAAATAGCAGAACAAAATTGAGCAGACAGATGGCGGGATCAAGCTCGAAAAATAGCAGAACAAAATTGAGCAGACAGATGGCGGGCGGAGGCGTCCAGGGTGCGAGGTGTCTGGTGCAGGGATCGCCGACCCGCTTGCCGAGCGTGGCGGTCATGGCAGATTCTCCGCGTTAAAAAGTCACTAATTGGCTGCAAACCATTTAAATGATCACCCCTGAAAAGTATATGTCAATGCCAGAAATTATCAATGAGAACACGGAAGTTGGCGCGGCCGAAAATATCAATTTGATGACATTCTAGTGAAATATAATGTCTAGAGAGTTGTGAATAATAATGCAGACGTACGGATATCGTGTAGTTGCGTCCGGGCAGCAGGCCCTCCAGCGTCACGTTGGTGCTGGGAGTGGTGAGCGTGTTGCTGTCGTCCTGGGACGGGCCCGTCTCGTGGTACGACACCTGCAACACACATTACACACTACAGCGCCCGCGGCCCCGACAGGCGCAACGCACGGAGCTGCGCACGACAGCGGGACAAGTTGATCATTCTATTACTAACTACGTGAATTGCAGTTACTAACATTAGTTAGTACGTGTGAACTGTTTATATACTGAGGTGTGCCTCAAGGGTGTGTACTTGGACCTTCCTTATTATGATAAAATAAGTAAATAAATAAAACCCTACCAAACGGAAACCCTCGGCTGCGGAGGCCACACGGCCGAGGGTTAGGGAGAAGAAACATCCGCCGTCCATGTCCGTCAAGGAGTGCCGGCCGCCTCAGGTGACATGAGGCTGGCCGTTCGCATTCGCAAAGAGGACTATAGGAATAATTTCATTCAGCTTACTACCCCAGATGTCGATCACCACTCGAGCCAGGTCCGGACATTCTGTTTTCATGTCTGTTTCGGCTTTCACTTATAGCATACCCGGGTGCGGAATACGCGCTCACCCACCTGGTACTCGTCCTGCGTGCTGCCGTCGGCCGGCTCCCACCACACCATCAGCCCGTCCCCGACGTCGGCGTTTCGCCAACGCAGCTCGCGCACCGGCAGCGGCTCTGGAACATAGCATCATATGTATTTTATTTGACAGTTTAATTATATAGAACAACGGAAGCATATCGTGAAGTATATATTATTATCACAAAAGTAAAGAGGAAAAAAAAAGCCAACAAAAGCATGCCATTTATGCATTAAAGATTTGCCTGTGGTCGCCACGTCGCTCTGGCGGCGTTGGAGCCTGTCAATTGTCCATGAGATTTGGGGACGTCATATTAGCATGCATCTACCAGTCGCCAGAGCCTCGCTTGTTAGTCAGCACGAGCTGCACCGCGCGCAACACATAATCTCTCTTACAGGCAGTATGCAGAGATAGGTGGAAGTTACGAGCTTCACGCACTCTAGCGGTGTGAAGAAGAGTCATCTTGTGTTTCTACGTTTCGATCGGTGAGCGAGGCGCCTCCCCCTCCCTCCTCAGGTGTTGCGGATGTACGAGGTAATCGGTTACTTGGGTTACCGACCGACCAAGCAGGTCGCATCTCCAGTTGAGTGTCAAGCAAACAAAACATTACATGACGTTTAACATCAAAACGGGCCACTTATATTGCGTCGGCTGCAAATGGTTCGTGTTAAACTCACTGAGCGTGAAGTCCGCGGCGGCGGGCCACGAGGTGACCTTGCCGGACATGGTCTTCACGGTGACGGTGTAGTGCGCGCCGGGTTCCAGCCCGTCAAAGGCCGCGGTGGTGGGCTCGTCGCGGCCGCGCACCACGGGCGCCAGGCGCCTCCCGCCGCCGCCGCCTCCGCCGCCGCCGCCTGCGCTCTCGGCCAGCGCCACCGACACCTGGTACTTCTCGAACTCGCTGCCGAGGTGCAAACGGGGAACATGAAGATACATTGTTTTCATAAAAGCACGGTTATATATAATCGATTGTGGCGTACTACAAGAGACTGGCAGTGCAAGAACATAGCATACGATGTGCTAGATGATTCACGTACACGCTATTTTTCAGTGCTTTTTGGTCTTTAGTAGCCGCGTTAATTACGAGTCCAGTGCCTGGATAAACTCATGTAAGATAGAAAACCCGCAAAATTGTACTTTAATCGCGACAGACCAATATAAACTGCTACTAAAGTTTTGTACATTATACTGACAATAGCATTGTATTGACGAGCAACCGTAAGAACGGCCATCATAGAGTAGTGGAGAGCTCTCTATAGTTTAGTGCCGATTGACACGATCGGTAAAATGATATCGATGTTGTCCCCGGGGCAGGGTACGGCACTTCACATTACATGCAGACATTATTTATCTGCTTTTGCATTATTGAGTAGAGGTTTGTGTTATTGATTTTGTTACAATGTTTTTAAGAGTCTTACAGACTACTTGTAATGCTTGTATATGCTAGCAATGGGCACATCGTAAAGTATTATGTGTGTGAATAGCTAATATTTTACGATGTATTCATAGAGAACAAAATAAACTCTGTAATGTTTAAGATTGCCTGACAATGTTGCTGGTCGTTATGAACACTGTTTCGATTTCACTATCAAATGAGTTTCGAATATTAGTGAAGGAATGCGTTGTCCTGCCCTCGAGCCCTACCCTACCTATGGTCGGCGGGCGGCAGCCAGGCGACGCGGAAGCCGCGCTCGCGCAGGTCGCGCGCCGCCACGGTCACGTTGCGCGGCCGCAGCGGCACCGTGCGGTACTGCGCCGTGGTGGGCGCCGACACCTCGGGCTCCGACACCGTCTGCACCGAGATGTTGTACGCGCGCCCCGGCACCAGCCCCTGCACGCGAACATATCTTTGTGTGAGTAGCGGCGACAGGCGAGCGCTCGCTGCTCACTGTAGACATGAGCCTCGTCGTTGATTAAAATTAACAAAAATAACGAGCAGTGGACGACAATTACAAACAATAAATGTAATTGATTTGTTTACAAGGCTCTACGTGAGCCCACGAGTATAACAGACACCGTCGCCTTCCTCCACTGGCTTATTTCGGCGACCTCTTTGGAGTGACCGTGGGTTCTATCTGTGCGATACAGTATCAAATTATTGTGTCCAACGATCCTTAGAGCACCGTCGTCGATCGCTGACGAGCTCGTCACTGTCGAGGCGAATAGACTTGCCATCTGCGGTTGTCCGCCGCTTTCTAACTCTAAGTATCTGCACAGACACAACCAGGATTCTTCATCAGGAGCTTCAATGTAATACGATTTCGCGAATCGCAGACTGCCTTACTGGAACGGATGCTTATGAGGATCGGCAAAGCAGATGTAATTCCGCACTGTTAGGGATTCAGGATAACAGGGTATGCGTGACGGCGGAGGCGGTGTCGGCCAAAAGGCGGAAGGTTACCTTGAAGGCGGCCTGCGCGGGCCCGGGCGGCTCGCCCTCCTTCTCCACGTACAGCTCCGAGTCGCGTGCGTCGCGCGGCTCAATCGACACCTGCGGACGTCATCCGTCATGTGACATGTGTCAGTGACATGTGTCAGTGACATGTGTCAGTGACATGTGTCAGTGACATGCTACTCTCGTTCTGCACCGAAACGTGTCTGTTGCGTTAAACACGTAACGGACACATTTCGACACCGTCTGCGTTTCATGTGAACTAAGGACGCATCGTTGAAAAATTATAATTAGTAAAATCATTGACGTATACATGGTCCTTCACTGCAGGCCGGATGAGGAAGCTCAAAGTTGCTCAGCGCGCTATGGGAAGGGCTATGCTCGGTGTTTCTCTGCGCGATATAGTCAGCAATGATGATATCCGCAGCAGAACTAGGGTAACCGACATAGTCGGAAGGATCAGCAAGCTGAAGTGGCAATGCGCCGGCCACATAGCTCGCAGAACCTACAACCGTTGGGGAAAAAAGGTTCTCAAGTGGCACCCACGTACAGGCAAACGCAGTGTGGCACGACCCCCCACAAGATGGAGTGACGACCTGCGCACTGTTGCGGGAAGTCGATGGATGCAGGTGGTTCAGGACCGAGCTTTGTGGCAATCTTTGGCGGGGGCCTATGTTCAGCAGTGGACCTGTGGTGCGCTGAAATGATGATGAATGATGATATCAATTCACCTGACCTATTGCAATGTAACCTCATTTCTGCGGATTGTATTCTTAGCGATGATCGTTTGAAACAGCTGGCACACTTGGAAGTCTTGTGCGTTAGTAGAATACAATGCCGGTCGCTGCTTAGCTGCATTTGTATCAGAAAGAGATATTGAATGATATTTGTGGTTACTACTGTGCAATGATTCATATTTGTCGAACCAATGTGCTATAGAACATTGTAACAGGTCTGTTGGTGCATGACTATGAATAAATTAAATTAAATTATATCATTGATGTATTTAAACTGGCAACACTATAAAAAAATCGTACTCAATATTATTCATCACGAAATAACGAATGTTGTTATTGTAGCTGGTGATCGTGTTGCATTATATGTTATATATATGACCTTTGTTATCCGGAAGCACAAAGGGTTACGATAAGAGGTTCAAGAATAACACGCTCAGCGTTAACTTCCGGAAGTTCAGGTTCGGCGCGGAGTTCGTGTACCTTGTAGTGCGTGTAGGCGCCGGGCGGGTAGGGCGGCTGCCACAGCACCAGCAGCGTGGTCTCGTTGCGGAACCACACGATGAACTTCCCCGGCGTATTCGGCCCTAGACGCAACAACGCACACTGTGTTACACGTCTGCATAGCACCTGGCGCACACATGGAGCGACATGCGAAGCGGTAAGAGGCATGCACTGTGCTAAATTAATTAAGCGGACATGCTTAAGCGTGTGCTGATTTGAAAATGTTTTTAAGAAAACGACTCATAACATTCAGAACGTACGTGACGTCACCAAAGTAGACATACTCATTTGTTAACGTTAATGCAGTTTGTAGTCGACCACTGTAGCCTAAGCTATACATAAAATTTCACAAGATTAGTCGTAACAAGCATGAGATCATTAAAAACTTTAATAAAGATTAAAAATTACTGTGATATGTTATTTTAGCGCAAACTGTTCATTTAACCTAATTGAATGTAACTGAATACGAATAAATGGCTTCGACCAGGCCAAGTATTGGGTGCTTGGGTGGGTTGTATTGTTAAATAGAGAAGAAATGGATATTTTACAGTTCGCAAACTGAAACCATTACTCTCTGGGTTCCCTCCAGAGCTAGAAGACGCCAGCGACATACATACTCCCGCGCATAGAACAACGTACTTATAGAAAAAATATTTGTTCATTAGATCTGCACCGTTGTTGAGTTAGTGAACGTTCATGGCGTCGTTGTTTGTTTTACACAAAATCAATTACACTAAGGCGTCTGATGACCTTACAGTTCTTCGGACCTCAACCGACGCTGATTCTACCAACTTGAGGGACTTATCGATTATTTGTTTGTTTGTTATCGTATCTACGTTGGAACATCACAACAATCAATCAATGATAACATTGACCGGCTAGGGACTATCTATTATTTTGTAAGGTATAGTTGTAATTTTCTGTGAGAAATAAAACAATATTAACTAGGCAACCTAATTAAGACACCTAATGTCCATCTTCTTCATCTCCATCAGCCTATGTAAGTGTCACGGCTGTACACGGGCCGGCCTCTTTAAGAAAGCGCCGACAGAAACCAGAATGCATTTCTTCAGGTCTGCCAATACGGACCGCGTCGGGCGAGCGGCTCGCTGTTGCCGTCTCTAAGATAGGTTCGGATGGACGTCCCCCAGCACTCGGTCGCCAGAGCCTGGTTTGTGGCCGCGGGTGCGGGTACAGCCGAGGTTGGCATTTGGATAAAAAAAACATTGTATATTCCCCACTCGCACGTCTCTAACTTCACGTACAAAAATATTAAGAACACATTTGTAATTTGGTACAAACTGTCCATTGCATTTGTACATATTTTTTATGCAACGTTAGGCTGAATTAATTCACGCATTTTCGGCCATTCTCTATATACGTACTATTCAATTTCATTAAGCAGTTTCTGTTAAAAAATCAGTTAATAACTTCCGTCCTCAATTGTAATATTGCCAGTGTCCGTTCAAATATTAATAATACTACGACAAACCTTGTATTATTTATATTATAACATGTTTAAAATGAAAGTTAAGGAACATATTTTAAACAAAATGACAGAATCATCTCAGTAATAGTCTGTTCGTACATCTTATTAATATGTAAGTTATTTAAACATGTTATTAAATATATGTATGTATGTTTAAATATTGTATCTGTATATAGATTTGTTTTTATTTTTCTCTTTAGTACTCTCAGTTTTATAACCTACACCTACTTCATTTCATCTCTGCATCGCCCAACGGTTGACTGGTAGAGGATGTTTCTGGCATTAAATCCGGCTATATACATTCTCCTGTATGAGAAGTTTAATAAAACAAAATAAATAAATTATATATATTATAACAATCACTTCATAAGACCTTCGTTTCGACCGCATGCGTCAGATTATTAATTTGTATGACTCTTGTGTTCTAATAGTTATTTATATTCCAATAAAGGCTAAATGTTTATGAGTCAAAATGGATGCATCAGTGTTGCTATGACTAATCAGTAAATAGGAAAGTTTGTTTGATTCATCAAGCCAGCCAAGTTTGTTATTCGTTAATTTTTCATTACAAAAACTATGAATATAGTATAATTAAAAGTATCTTAAATCATTGTTCCAGCTTCAGAAAATGAGGCCATGTTCACTATAATTTTTTTAATTAGATAAATTATCGAAAATATCGTAGTACTCTGTAAGGAATTTACATTATTGTTCCCAGAAGTCTGATAGTAAATTGGTGGACCGTTCGCCAATCACCATTTGAAGTAACTGTGCTAAGATGTTGATCTTAAATCAAAAATATTATTAGGTCAGTAAGAAAATATTAGACCTCCGTTTTGCTACAAAAAAAAAACGAATGTGTTGATTAAAACATAATCATCTGGGATTTTTTGCAGGGTTGCCAACCGTGACTTTATCACAATGTATTCCAATTAATTTTTGGTGATTATGCTTTATACGCTTGCATAACACAAATTACACTCTGATACGTAAGTTCCGAAGGATTTATCAATATCTATGATAAAACGGAATGGAACGTTTCATTATTGACTCAATCGAAACAATAGACATTGTATTGTTAGGACACGCGAAGGGATAGGTTTAATTATTATAGACCCTTCAGGTGCACGTGCGCATGCGTATTTATTTCCGTGGCCCAATGCCATCAGTCTAGAACCAGGCTGAGACTAAAAGTAATTTAACTAACCTATGACACAGACTTGGTTATGCCCCGAACTTTATTGTACGAAATGGGGTAGACTGAAGCTAGTACAACAGCAGTGTTAATTTACGTAGCGCAGTTCCGGAAAACGGTATCTGTTTAGAAGTAGGAGGCAAGGGGACAGCACGGCCCGCGACACAACTTCGCCGCGAACAGAGAACTCTTTAGGTGTCGTTTTCGGAAATTTATCTAGATGCTGCGCCTCACGCTGCACGTAACTATTTCATGAATCACGATCAGCGATAATGTACATTCGTAAAAATTAAAATCGTTTTCCGTTTTGTTAACTACTTTTAAACATAACATACAATACTACGTCGAACACGATCCGAGCACCGACGTGGTGGAGGATCTTTTGTTATTACTTTGTAACACAATGTGCGTTGCGCCGCTAGAACGGATCGTATGATTTGACTAACTACAATATAATTAAAAGGAAAACCTGTTTAAGCAGTAATAGACGGTTGCGGCCAATATAAGCAAGTAAGAACAAACAGACAACTCAGAATCCCAAAAGCATGCTATATTTAGTGCGGTCTGCGTGTTGATGGCGATATAAGCACATACGATTTGAAACATAAAGAAAACCAAAATGAAGCCGCGCAACGCCTGCAGTGCGGTAGAGGTAAACATCGTCGTGTGTCACCGTAAGCGGTATCAAATCATATCAAATTCTTTATTGTTCGACGTGGGAACATAAATTTCAATTGTCAAATGTTATTTTAATTTTTTTAAATCTACCACCGCTAGGTGAAATAAAAATTCCCTCTCAAAATCAAAGGTGATCTTTGCGGCCTTTTCCCAGCAGTGGGAAAAAAATAAAATCACATCTATAGAACGAGTGTCTGATCACACGCGAGGGGGGATTGGCGATCACAGTACCGGTTAGTCAAACAGTGGAAGCCTCGACACAAGGCAGTCGCCGATTCGACATCGAACGCAGAGACAAACAACTGAAATTGAAGCCAGGGAAGAGGACTGTGAGCTCATCGGTCTTCGATAAGTATATCGGATTTTCGAAAACACCGAATGGAACATTAGCGCAGGCGTTGTGTCGTTGCTCGACTAAGCAGCAATAAATTATTGTAACTAGACATGGGCTCCGAATAAATAAAATGAATTAGTTCAACCAATAGACTGAATTGTTGAGATAATGATTCGCTCGACAACATATTAATTCCTTAGACTTAACAAGTCAGTGAGTCAGCACGCAGTATCGCGGCGTCTACGCTCTCCATTATACAAATGTACTTCGTCTATAATTGAATTTGAATTTGGAATATTTCGAATTCACTGTTCCACGCTGTCGCGCACACAGGTGTCTTCCTCGTCACCAAATAACTGTAAATATGGATTTTTACTACAAACCTAACGTATTGACCGCTGAGGCTTATTATAAAGCACGAAGGGTCAATTTATTAATAACATTAATTAGGACTGTCGTTTTATGTTGGATTATATCTAAATAGTAATTCAAAATTCAACAAAATTAAATGAGAATTTAGTTAGTAATAGACTTATTACCTGGACTTGGAAACAGACTGTGGAGAATAATAACTGTGAATTAAGAATATTTGAGGTGAATTAATTCATTCGGGCGAATCGGAACATGCGAATAACTTTCCAATGTGTGAATTCAGAATAGCCGTGTCTAAATATAAGGTCACGTGCAGCAAGCCATGCTGTGGTATGGAAGGGGCTCACCGCTCGGCGACACGTCCTGATGCGGCGCGTAAAGACAAGAATGCATATGATTAATAAGTACCTTACACTTTCCTATGTTAGGCATTAGGGCATCACTCAACTAGCTCGCGCCAACTGTGTGGCAACGGTCGGTCGGCAGCGCGTGCGCGCGTGCGGCGGGGGTGCATTCCTCCACATTTTTCACATTTAATTTAATTATTGCATGCAGTACCACCTCAACCAATAAGTAAACAATAACGCAATTGCTATCCACATAGAAATCTATGAAACAATATTAAAACGTATTAAAATTACGAAGATATGACATCAGAGCCGTCATATTGGAAAATTTAGAGATGGATTGACCATTCTGGTTTAATCTGGTTTTAAATTACAACTATTATTTACGGACTTTATCGTGTTTAATTTAGTTTTTATACTTCCGATGTTTCGAGTGTCGAAAATCCGTAAATAATAATTTTGTCAGCCATATATATATACTAGAATAATTTAGCATTTTCTTCCCTGTCGGTTCCTATAGTTCAAATTCAATATGTCACTTGTGAACAGGTCACGCTCGGAGTTCCCCTGCGTGATCGAATCCGAAATGAATGTGCCTGTCTTGGCCACATAGCTGGTTATAAAATGTAGTCAAATGGCAAACGCTGCATGGGACAAGTGAGTGACGCTTAAGACCAGGGGAAGTCTCGGCTACACGATTAAAAATAAATGTATTATATATTGTGTAAGGAAAGAAACGACAATTGGTGACTGTTGGATAACTACAGCAACAGGGAATTAGTTAGCTTCTAACGCGTTGACGAGCCGGTGCGGTCAAATAACTAAGTTGATTCCGCTCGGTTCGCGATTGGCTTCAGTCGGGCAGAAGTTTCCCTTCGGATTAACGAAATCGGAGCGGAACTGAATCCAAGCGCGACGCGACCATTACGGTTTTTATAGCCGTTACATTTCATGGAACCGATGTAATCTTTTCTTACAGATGTCAAAACCTCTATGATATATTTTAAATTTAAGATTCGGATTGCTTCTTCGTTAAAATTAATACTTTTATCATCGAGACTACAATGAACAGACCTTTTTGTAGACCAAATAAATAAATTGAATTAGCGTCCAATCGTTGTTCTAAATAAAGCACAAATTGAATATGTCTGGAGCGATTCAATTTGCATCGTTCTTGGCCAAAAGTTAGTTTTCATAGTATACTCCTATTAGATGAGCCCTGGTTTATTGCGCCGACTGTGATAACATAAACAACTAGCGGCAGTTGTTTGCGGGATATGTTACAGTACCAGTGTGCACGCAGCGGCACACACATCGCACGCCGAGCCACTCGCACCACTGGCAGAGAGCCAACAAATCGTCACAGCGCGCTCGCACGTTTCACTGGAGTTATCATTGACCTCAAGCGTCATAAGCAACGTCTAAGGTCTATGATAACTTTAATCAGGAGCTACGACCTCGTCGTTTTATGCCATAGATTGCTTTGACACGTTATTCAATTGTAAATCTTAATATACGGTAATTGAAGTATTGTCACAGCTTCCTCCGATCTCATGAGGTAATCGTAAGTTACAGTATGTCCTGTGATTGCACAAACACAGCTCTTTAATAGATTGTCGTCAGCATTGAAAGGAACAATAGCGTCCCCAACAACTTCCCTAGCAGCCTAATTGTCGATTGTTCGCCGATTGCGTGACGTCACGCGCCCAATTGTTTGATAAAACATAGCTAACCACAAGTTAATTAATTATGCTCTGCACTCTGATGATCATCGATCTGATATTATGATTTTTAAAAATACGTGACGTGCACCCCGCAGCGAATGATGAATTATAAGATATGCAAGAAATTAAAAAAACAACACAAAAGTTAACGACGAGATGCCGCTTGAGTGTGCATAAATCATTACACAATTAAAATGGCCGATGCAAAAAGGAGCCGCGAATCTATTCCCGAGGCAGGCGAGCGGTGAAATATAACTACTGCACAGACACGAAGAAGTTGACTCGGCCTTGTCCATGTTACGTTTGCCTATTTTCAGATTTACACACACACACACACACACACACACACACACACACATAAGTATAAGGTTAAGGTTCGTAAAGTTACAATGTTTTTACTCCACGGGTAGACCGACGACCGCAGCTGCTCAGTTTGACCGCTAGGTGTGTTAATACATGTATAGCATCCATGAAAATGGACAAGAATTCACTAAAGAACCAAAAAGTGAAGAAATCTCAAGCTTCCGATGACCGACGACAATATTTAGTGAAATTTGACCAGGTATGTGGGGCACGTGACGTCATGCCGGCGCGCGCGGCCACCAGCTGCGTGTGACGTCCGCGCAGCTCCTCGAGCCGGGGATAGACCGGGGCGTGACGTCACTGCGGGCGCCGCGCCGATATTTAAGTTTGTCGAGAAGGCAGCAACGCGGTGGGTATATCCACTTACAGCTTATATCCACTTACTTCACAAGCCAGAGATCGCTCTTTGTTAATCGACTAAAGGAAGTGGACGTTTTGTTTCCTACGCCTTCTTAGATCTTTTGTGAAAGAATTCGTAATCCTCGAAGTTAATTCAAGCCTAATTAACAACACAGATAACATCAAAGTAAACATTATTAAATGTTTTCAGCTATTTGTTATTTTTTACTAGATCCTAATAAATAATGCACGAAAGGTTAGTAAGGTGTGTTAGTATTATTAAAATGAGAGCATGCCCAGAGAAAGCGGATGTTGACCGCGGACCAACCAGCCCTAAAAATGTTAATAAAAGCATTTTTGTTAGAACACAATATTTTTTATAAAGACATTTGTTTCAAACATATTATTGTACAATCAATTATCATAATGAATGTTAACATTTAAAATCCTTCGTATGGTCAAAATAGTAAAATGAAACGCAGCAGCACCGGTATTATTTTAATTTAACCGTTCATAATTAATATCATCTCGGTGCCGAAAGACACTGTAATAAAAACGTAATTTTAACAAACTTAAGTTGTTTTTATCCTCCTTCAAGATTACAAACACTGACAGATGAGACTCTAGGGTTTTTAGGAATATTTCTATGAATTTTGATTTTATTTGCTTCCGAGGTTTCACACAATTTTTTTCTTATACTCTATGAGTACGATTTGAGGAGACGATTTTAAAGTAATTAAATAAAGTATTTCACAGTTGAAATAAACAATCAAAATATTTCAAATCGGTTAAAAGAAATGTGAAACCAGACTCGTATAAGTTAAAGCCAATTTTTAATACATATCATGCCGAGACGACTAAAATAATTACAATGAGAGAGCCTCAACACGTTGTTACGGGCAATTTAAAAAGTTAAGACAAAAACTTAAGACAGCGTGCCCAACCTCCTTGAGGTTGGGCACGCTGCGCCAGTGCGGGTGCTGCGGGTCGTTCCTCTGACCTCATAAATTAAATATGAATTAACCGCTTTGTGAAAATTGATAATGCGCTCCCGGAATACGGTCATCAAGTCGTCACTTCCGTCTGCCGTGAGGCCAAGACGCAACATCCGGTTGTCATCAATAAGCCGTAGTCGCTGTGCGTGACAAACATACACATCTGTGACTTTAACCACTATGCTAAATTTACGATGGACCACGTGTGTGGCAGACACGCAAGGATCGCCGCGCTGGCGACCGAGCGGGCAGGAGGTGCAGCCAGTCGGCGTGGCCGGGGCGCGGTGTACTCACGGACGGTGAAGTTGCGCGAGGCGTAGGCGGCGCTCTCCTTGTCGTGCAGCAGCGTGAAGGCGTGCAGCTGGTAGGTGGCGCCGGGCGCCAGGTCGCGCAGCACGTAGCTGCCGTTGGCCCCGCCCGCGCCCCCCTCCACCGTGATGTTGCGGGCGCCCTCGCGCGCCTCCGTCAGCGGGATCACCTGCCCGCGTGTTTACAAACGTACAGCACCAATGTTGCAGTGGCACTTTGTAACAACAATAAGCACACTATTCTAAGTCTGTCTACTGAGCTGATTTCCTTCGCCGTTATATAAAACGTCTTTTTCATCAGTCTATTTAAATCCGCTGCTGGACAAAGCGTCGGCAAAAGCCCAGGCTTTTATCCAGATACATTCCTTGAGAGCTCTGCCCACTCAACACGGGAGGCAAGCAGATGGGGGAGCGCAGCGGCCGGGCACACGGGCTACTCTGTGGGGCTTGGGTGCGGCGAGTTCCATGCTACAGTTGAGCCTCGTGCACTGGCACTAGCGGGGTGCTGCGCGTGCCGTGCTCTCCTCACCTTGGCATTTGTAGAAAACATGATATACCTTACTCTTGAATTCCCAGTGAATACACCTATGTTTGTTTTGACCAAAAATGTTGTTTTACGATCACCGTCACACGGCTACTACATCGAATTACTAACGACTAAACACACTCTGTGTGCGGGTTCTGCATAACCATACACAGGTTACGGTTACCGTAACCGTAACATGTCAAACTTACACAAAACGTGTTTTACGTCGAGTGAAACCAACGAGTGAATTTGAGCGCGGAAAAAAGGATTGCAATTGGCTAAGAACAGTTCGTACAATCCCGTGAAGGTCGGACAGGGCAAGGAGCGTACCTTGAAGCGGAAGCCGGTGTAGTCGCCGTGCGCGGGCCGGGACCACGTGATGATGGTCTTCTTGTTGCGGCCCTGCGTCACGTTCAGGTTCGTGGGCGGCTCCGGCGCTGTGGCACACACGCACACACTTACACACACACGCACGAATCAGAACATCACTGTGAGACATGATCGTTTTAAATAAAGTCTATAGTATATATATGTTGCAAGTTAGCCTGGTGTTTGGAAAAAAGAGGAGTTCTTTCCCTTTACTTTTCAGCAAGCATCTAGCGGCGGCTTTAGCTGCTGCTCGAATGGGCCGGCTCGACCGAATTGGTACAATTGGTAGAATACAAGCGTGAGGTAGATGCATTTTGTGCTTTTGCATTTCGTTCGGTGAGTGAGGTAACCGGAGGCCCACACCCCCTCCCTATTCCCCTCCTCTTCCCTCCCATCTCCCAAATATCCTTAACGACCGGCAACGCACCTGCAGCATCTATGGCGTTGCAGATGTATGTGGGCGACGGTAATCACTAACCATCAGGTGAACCGCTTGCTCGTTTGCCGTCTCTTCCATGAAAAAAAAATGAAAATCGCAATGGCTGCCGACAGACGGCGAACTGTCCATCTCGGAATATACCGGAACGACGACGGCCAGCAGCGGCTAAGGTGCCAGGTATCCGGTGCTCGAGCGTCGCGATTGTGGCTCCTTATGTGAAAGGCCTATTTCCTGCAGTGGAATATTTGAAGGCTGTAAAGGAAGGTGTAGATAGTTTTTGGTTGTGATGTGTGTGCGAGCACAGTGAATACAACCGTACAACTCCTCCAATATCTCACCAGTGATGATGGTCTGGTTCCACGTGAGCAGATCGGCGAAGGTTGCGTTCGAGTAGTAGAGCATGAAGTGGTACTTGGTGCCGGGCAAGCCCTGGAAGTTGATGGTGGAGGCGCGCGCAGGCACGGTGAAGTTGGGCGCGGGCGAGCCGTGCGGCGGGCTGTAGTCCAGCCGATAGCGCGCGCCCGCCGCCTCCGCGCCCACTCCCGCGCCCGACGCTGGGATCTCGATCACCAGGTCCGCCGCCGAAGCACCCGACACCACCTCCTGCATGGAAAAGTACAAACTTAGACAGTATACTGTAATTTATTATTATTTATTTACACCTTATTACATACACCTACATCTAAAGCTCGACTCACACTTGGCCGGCGTTTATTATTTGTGGTTTTACTTTAGTTTTCACTGTAACCACACTGACAGAGCAAAAAGTTTCTTGTATGGAGACAGTTAATTTTTACTTTTAATTTTTTTATTATATAACAAATACTCTTTAAAAATTTCAGCCGGCTATCTATTGCGGTACAAAAGATATGGTACAACCCTTTAAATGTAAAACAGACGAACGGACAGACAGACATACTCCATAGGCTTAGTAATAGCGCTCCCCAAGGGACCCTAAAACCTACCGCGCCGGCCATTTTTTAAAATTTCAAAGCCTTATTTCGAACATAGGCCGCCCCTAGAGGAGAGATTTGCCACAATTACAAATTATTGAATATCACTACCGGGGGTACAACAAACTTTGTAAAATATATTGTATACTGTATGCCCGGCGGTATCGGCGTGGGAATCCGCCTCCCGACTAAGGGAAATCTTGAAAATCGCAAAGGCCAGATATCCAGATGGCTATAAGATACGAGACGAGAATTAAGCAGACCGATGACGGCCAGCAGCGCCTGCTTCTGCGATCGCCCAGCCGCCTGTCGAGCGAGCCGGTGGTGGCAAACCCTCCGTATGGGAGTGGCCTGCATGTCCTGCAGTGGACTATTTACAGACTGTCAAGGTAAGCTAACGCTCGCCCGCGTGCTCACAAATATGTCGTGTCTCAAGAGAATTCCTGAGATGAAAGTATTTGTTATTCTGTTCCACGGCATAATTATCTATTTTCAATTATTTAAGAAGTATTTAATGATTACTTGTATATACGCGTTGTATATTTGTCATGGAATTTATCGCGTTAAATTATTATTTTTTAAATCCAGATGTTTCGGGTGCTTTACCGTGAGCTAATTCTGCGTAGATCGGACTAAAAATAAAAAAAACATTAATAACTATGCAGCTGTCGGAAGCCAGATTAACTATGACATTCGGATGTCAAACACAAAATCAAAAACTCAGTCCCCCGTGACCATGGGTGCCATAAAATAAATTTATATCAAACAATAAGTATTTTTCACTTGTCACTCTGCACCCCTGACAATTTTTCTGCTCAACCCAACGGTAGGTGGGTAGAGAATGCCTCTCGGCATTTAGTTCGCCTTTTGATGTGCAAATAGAAAATACGTAAAATAAATAATAAATTCTACATTCTGCCGAATTACATTCTATTCCGTGCACATATGTGTTATCGATAGATATATCACTTTAATATTTTCTTTTTCTAACATCAAGAGCTTATAACATTTAGTAGACATTACTATAAAACCATCAAATAATCGAAAATTGATATGTCGCGGTAAAAAGATTTGCAGTAAGAGAAAGAGAGAACTGTTATGGTAATATAGATAAAAGCCTACTGTGTATTCCACAATAAAACTCGAGTGAAACTAATCTGTGCATTGAATATATTTCCAATATTTTCATTGGAAGGTACAGATGCAATGTCAGAGTCACGCGTCGCACGCAACACAACCAGACCCATGCGTGTATACTGTACGCTGGGAACCCAGGAGCTATGGCTCAGCAATCAGATACGCTAACCTCTGAGCCACGGGGTCGTCAAATACCTTTGTAATTAACAATACCATTAATGCTATAACATGTAAAGACAATAATGTTGGTTACCGGCCTAGTGAAGGGTGGGTGTACACGGGTTAAATTATCTCAAGTTCTGACCACCCCATATGGGTGTAAGATCGTAAGAGCTCATTCGAGTAATATGTTAATCCAGACCTTAAAGACAGCCAAGGGCTACGCTCCGAAAGTATCATTGTAGTTCGAATAAACCAGACTATCGTGAGCTCTGCTGCTATTGGACAGCATAGTACGGAGAGCTCAAGCTCAGTGTTACATGCGTTGGGTACATGGATACGCGCGACAGCACAGACTGACAGAAAGACAATATTTCTAAAAAAATTTATTGTATTTCTTCCTCCTTCACAGTTTTATTATTTTTTAGATAGATTATTATGACGAATGTTGACAGAAAAAATCCAATATGTGCTAATCTATGACATGACGTAATCATTTGTCCGAGTCGATCATAAACTTTACTTGATACTGAATACATACATAGTCGTAGATACGGCATTGGGGCCAATGTGTTATAATATTTACGTAATTTCTTAAAAACAGAATACCGTACCTACTGAAATTTATATGAGAGGTTTCTATGTTACAGGTATTACAAGAATTGCGCCCACTGCTCGGCTCCTATAATAGATAGCGTGATGATATCATTTTATTATAACGGTCCCCCTAAGGTAACCCCTAAGTAATACTGTAGAGAAAGTCCCATCCAAATCTTGACTCTGACGGACAGACAGACAATCTTTATCGCTAGTATAGTACACCCCAATTAAAATAAAAAAAATCAATATACAGTAATTGCCCTCTAAGTTTTACTATACTATAGACTGATAGCTATGTCTATTTAACATATCAATCAGTTCAATCATAGTTATATACATAATCACAACTTACTTTACATTACAAACATTATATTATCCTCATTGATTGTTGTTTTTATTTAATTATTTTGCGTGTCTGTCAGTTGTTCACATGCAGAACGTGTACACAAAAAAATTTATCAAATCAGTATGTTGTCGTATAAAAAATGAGAGTTACAAGCCAGCGAAGTTCCAAAGGAAAACGAGTTAGCTCCTGCCGCACTGGCCTTTTAAATCTTTAACATATGCGTATATAACGTATGAGCGTGTATATGGAGCCGTGGTGGTCTAATGGTCAGGGCGCTCGCTTAAGTTTCATAGAGCGCGAGTGACCTGAGTTCGATCCCCCGGAGTCGGCACCACTAAAATTGTTAATAGGAATTTTAAGTGCTGTATTTCCCACTTGACACTCGGCGGTGAAGGAAAACATCTTGAGGAAACCTGAATGTCTGAGATATAATAAAAAAATAAAATTTCGAGGATATGTGAAGTCCGCCAACCCGCGTTGTAGTGGCTAGGCGGCGCTTACCGGCTCCAAAAGCCTCTCAGATATTTGAGAAGGAGACCTTTGCCCAGCAGTGAGCAGTTAAAGGCTGCTTTACTTTTATATAATATATATATAATAATCTTAAATGGTGGAGGTTTTAGCGAATCCGTGTGCGTCTTAGAAAAAAGAATTACGTCACCCTATAACCATTATCTATATATCCTGTATAATCTAAAGAATGTTGAAATTATTTGTAGTAAAGAGTACAACTAACATGGAATTGCTCACGTCTGTAATTCCTCACGGGGTAGGTAGAGATGCAATTACTTCCACCTGTGTTGAACCGTGTGGTATTATTGTAAGAATCGGCCACCCTATTGTTTCCGTGGGTGTAGTAAGGGCGACTAAAGGAAAAAGCCTTGAAAGGGCTGGCTCGACCGGGTTGGTACCACGGCCTCGCAAAATACCGGCGTGAAGTAGAGGCATCTTGTGCTCCTGCGTTTCGTTCGGTAAATGAGGTAACCGGAGGCGCACTGGCCCTCCCCATCCCCCTCCACATCCTCCCTGCCATCTCCCAAATACCCTTAAAGGCCGGCAACGCACATGTAGCACCTCTGGTGTTGCAGATGTACGTGGACGACGGTAATCACTTAATATCATGTGAACCATTTGCAAAAATTATGGCAAATCGTTCTTATGGTAGAGATGGTAGAGGGCTATATAATTTGGTATGCAGTCCTAATAACATTACTAATATCAGGAATAATTAAGTATTACAGCTTGTATCTGGAGTGTTTCATGATTATAGTCAAATGCTGGGCTAGAGCCTGTGTCGCGTCAGAGAGTTTCGCAGTCCGCACCCTAACCCATTAGTCTATCGGGGTTTAATTTACATTCTTAGAATATCTTTTTACTTTTTTAGCAGTATACAAGTATTCCACTAATGGACATTTATCGTAACCGCCGAGCTTGGCAATCGGTTTGGAGACCGCATTACTAGGCACGTTTCATATTAAATGCTGCTATCTGCCACTGGTCTAGATAAAATGTCTAGGTATGACCGTCTCATATAATATATGAAATGGTTATACATTTCACAATGACGAAATGCAGATTCTCTTATATACTATGACTAAACTTTCTCATATCTCACCGCTGCGCAATGATTTAGTTTTTCAGATTCGATAAAGCCAACGGTTGGCTCTACCACAAAATATCTTTATTGTATACATTTTTTTATTTATTTATTTACTAGCGAATGCCTATGAATTTGGTTGTGTGATATGAAATTGATTTGTATTTGGTTCTTAGAACATATACACATGTGTAATAAAATTGCAATAGCCCCATTTGGTAGAGAACTTTAGCTATTAGGAAAGGAAAGAATTCCAGGTTTTTTAAACTCCGAGTTTAGTTTTATTTTACTTCAAATTAAATTTTGGCGAGAAGGCACTCATCATCATCATTATAAGCACTGATAACTTCACACAAACAATGTGCATTTTAAAAAGTTCAATCAAATACAAAACATGAAAAAATTTTTTATAATTTTTTTTATATTAATTTCACAGGCTTCGACTCACATTCTAGTCCCATGGCTTTACTGTTATAAAAGTAGCCTATGTACGTCCTCTGGCTTACCAATGTTCATCATAATCAGTTTGGCCATTTATATGTGATTTAATGACAAACATCCACACAGACAAATTAGTGGTATCGTCTGGTTTATGCTAATTTCCTAGAAAATTCAATGAGACAGTAATATCAAGAAAGTAGTAACTACTGTGTCTAAAATATAATAAAGAAGAAAATTGTGTTTGAGTACCATTTAACAATGTTTATTTCTCAAAATTCTTCAGCTTAAGAGGTAAAAATAAGTTGCTTACTTCAAAATTCAATTGTGGAAATAAGTAGTTTAAGTTCCAATATAGGTCAAATTTTTTTTTAGAATAACTTGATCAAATAATGTGGTAAGTTAATAAGTGACAAGTAAGCACAGCTATGTATGGTGTGTTTTGTAAACGGCCTGTGCAATGAGACTCACAGCAACAACAGCGATGACAAACACGAGTGTGGCGGCACGAACCAGACGCGGGCGCCATGCCGTATTCGCTGCCGCCGCTGCTTGCACAATCCACTTCTTCCACATCATTGAAGGCCACTCTTTGATTTTACACAACACTTTCTCCTTCAAACGAACACCATTATGATTAATTAAAAGCATATTCTATTTATTTTAATATAAACGACCGTCACATAATCAAAATGTACCTTCGAAACACATGTTTATAAAGTTCGATAATATCGTAAATAGAAAATTACGTTCACATTAGAATATTGTTCTGTTGTCATATGCCAACAAATTGTCATATTATTTTCTGTTTCTTGAGTGTAGTTAGGTAAATGCCAATGTCAAATCAAAAGTGTTGCCATCATTGAAATTATAACCTTACATATTTTCCTCTATCAAAATGTAAAAACCAAAAACCCTTATCTGTTGTGGCACTTCATTTAAATAGGAATAGATTTTATTTACCTCAGATACTTTCAATAGTAAATTATTAAAGAAATCTCCACATTAAAGAACTATACCAAAGAAAAAGAACTTAGCTAAATCAATACACTGTTATATCTTCAATGCAATAATTGAATTTTTACAACAAAGTATAACATGTATAATGTGTTAGGTGGTTAGTCTAGTCTCAACTGCAGTATTAAGCTGAGTGTGGTCTGTTTGCCCCATGCGCCACGTAACACCTTTAGAGGAGGCAACGCTAAACACTGTTTGTTTAAATAATTGTTTTATTAAATGTTTTGCAATGTTTGTTGGTTTTTGAGTGGCGTATTTGTGCAATAAATGTTTCTTTCTTTCTAAAAATTAAGAAAAATTGCATAAAAGCCCATAGCCATTACTACAATTACCGATACCAATTACACACGACTGAAAGTGTATTAAGCTTTAACTTAAGAACCTCTTTAAATATTTTTTTAAATTAAATATAAAACTTATACACGCTTTATTAAGTCACCTCGTAAAAGTTTATTAATTTTTCCTCTAAAATTGAAGGAGAAGCTCCTATGCTGGCAACGCGGTAATTTGAGTTGTTGATTTCTCATCTTTCTAAAAAGGCCAAGGAATCGAATCATTCAGCCTTGTCTAAAGGCCATAATTTATGCTAATGCTTAAAATATTTTGTGTGTATTTATGGATGTATAAATGGATTTTACTAAAAAAGATTTCATTGATTTAGTTAGATCTTTTTTTTTAAATTTTGCACATAAGAGCTTAAAGTCGAACGAATTTGGTGCAGATGAACCAATTCAACGTACAACACAGTCAAACGAAATCCGTGATTCGAGGAACTGTCTATTTAAATTTATAACAAAAATACTTATCATATTCAAATTGTAAGGCAACTTTTATTTGATATGTAATTGGGAGTTAATACTTGGGTATCAATATTTCTTACGTTACGCTCGGAATCCATACTTTTCGCATCGTTTTGCACGTGCGAAAGCAGAATTATGACTAGTCTGCCAAAACTTTACAATGCTTTGCTCAGCCGAGAGGATTTGGTGCGGAGTGTGTTGGATGTGCAAGTGATTGAAACAAAATCCTACAGTTAATAATAATAATAATAATGTACGTACTATTCGTCATAAGTTCAATTGTGGTTCAAAAGCGAACCATATCCGGAATTAGTGCGAACCAAATTCGATCATCTGTTAAAGGTCTAATTCCAGAAATGTAATAGGTTATGTTTATTACAATTGATGAACTGACACCAGTTTGTATATCTCTTTGAACGATATCACTCATGGAACTGAACGGCCATGAGCAAAATTTCTGTACAGATCAAGTCTGTACCGACAGCATACTACATTTTGTCTATTAGTTTTTTGTATTAGTGACAACGCGTTATATTCGTTATAACTAAAAAAAGCGTGTGAGTGACTTTTGTACACACGTAAGAATTTATACTTCTTTAGTGTAACAAAACAAAAATAACTCAAAATTTTATCCCGTGTGCCATTACTCTTTGTGGGTGAAAAAAATACATTAAGCGCTATGATAACGGTTTAATTAAAAAAAAATAATTAAGTTTAAAATGCTTCAAATAAACTATTTATCACATAATGATGTGATGATTGTGATAATAATAATAATAATATAATGCAAACAAATAAAAATAACACATACCGATAGTTAACCTCAAATCAAACAAATAAGCCCACTTAAAAAGTTTATAATATAAAAAACCACTTTTATCAGGAATACTCACAATAGATTATCATTCACCACCATATATAATTTAAATGTATGTATGTATATATTCACGCCTTGTTCCCAACGGGGTAGGCAGAGACAATCTTCTTCCAATTGCTACGGTCCTGACATACGTCTTTCTCTTCTTCCACTTTCATCAATCTTCGCATGAATGCTCGTTGGTTTAGAGTACTCTTGACTTGTCCTTTTTCCAGAACGTCTCCGATTTGTTCGTGAAATATTCGCCTAGGTTCCTCTCCCGACTCAACCATTTACACTCGCCTCTCTATAATTTAAAATCACACTCAAATACACATGTATTTTTATATAAGAATATTTTTTTTTATCTCCACTAATATAAAACACGTGTGTTAAAGATTCATAAATATTTGAATAACCACTTTGAATATAATTACTATGGAAACTATACAGTCCATAATAGTGTATAATCTTAATAATAGTTACCAAGATAATTTAAGAGTTATTTAGAAACCAACTTCATCCTGTTATTTTAGATGTCGGTGCGCGCGCATCGTAAAAATTCATTCTCATAATTTTTCTGGGACGCGCCAAAAGAAGTATAACTTCAAAAACTAGATCTGTGGCAGTATCAAAGTACAGCAAAAGTGCAAGACTGTTTCATGAAATACAAATCGTCTGTAAAGGTGTGATACTTATTGATTGAAGACATGACAGAGAATGTATATCTTAATACTTAAGCGAGCAATTCATGTATGTAAATTACATATTTATTATAATAATAAAAATGTATGTATTATATATATAATTTATAAATATATTTTATCGATCCATTCGATCACTTATGACAAAATAACTTCCTGATATTTAACGGGACTGCAATTCAGACTACTTCAAAGCTATAATAAAACACCGCCCGAAAAACTATAGATCTCTTTTATTTAAGATTTTTAGGAGTGATAATTTATTCAAATAAAATTAAAAAAATAGTATCTAAAAATATTGTAATATCACTTCGACATTGGCAGATAACTCCATATAACGCTCCGAGCCACCGAGAGAAAAAAAATGGTTAATTGCCTTTTAGGTATATGTAATAAAAATATAGTATATAAAACATATTTATCAATTCTTCTTTCATCTTCCATTTTATCTGGATACTATTAATTATTTTTTAGGTAAACTTTACTATAAGTGTATGTAATTAACAACTACTTTCAATCGCAGGTTTGGGTTGTGATTGAGATCGAATCAAGAATTTAATTCAATCAATCGTGTCGACACCGATCTAACTCTTACTGCAGTTGATTAACGTTATGAGTCGTGGTCCACCAATGAGAGAGCGCATCACATCGGTTGTTTCCTTATTGGATCATTGCTACGGGTCATTTACTTAAAACAATTGTGAGTTCGCAACCCGGTTACTCAAAGTTCATGGTTCGAGGTCGAAACAATGTGATTCAATAAATTGCGATCGACCCAAGTGTAATTTACATCCAAATGTTACAAAATTGTTAGTGGCAGATAGTTAATCACTATTGCTATAGAGGGTTTCGAGCCCGGAAAAAGAAAGAATTGTTTGTTTGATTTAGACATTTTCTTTTGTGTATTTCTATTATCTGTAGTTTATTTTTGTTTTGTGGTTGTGGCTTGGCGGCAATCGGCATTATTTGTTGATTTGTTTTTTGGAATTAGTGAGTACATTCTCTTTGTTGGGAATTGTGAATAAAAAAATAAACCATTACAGAAAAAACTTAATAAATAAAATGGTGCAGAATGACACTGAAGCTTGGTCTCCTGAGGATACAATAAGAGTTTTAATTGCTTCAGACATCCATTTAGGTTATTCAGAAAACGATGCAGTACGTGGGGATGATAGTTTCATTGCGTTCGAAGAAGTGTTGTCTTTGGCTGTGCAGTACGATGTTGATCTTATATTACTTGGTGGAGATTTGTTTGACCATGCGAAACCCTCCCCCAGTTGCATGTTTAAGTGTACACAGATAATTCGTAAATATTGCTTTGGTGACAAACCGATCAGTTTGGAGCTGTTATCTGACCAATTGCAAAACTTTTCTCGAGTTGTTAACTATGAAGATCCGAACTTAAATGTTTCATACCCTATACTATCAATCCATGGCAATCATGATGATCCTGTTGGACAAGGCAGTATTAGTTCTCTGGATATTCTTTCCATCACAGGGCTTGTGAACTATTTTGGTAAATGGAGTGATTACACCCAAGTCCGAGTATCACCTGTACTTATGAAAAAGGGGGAAACTAAATTGTCCCTGTATGGTTTAAGTCACCTTAAAGATCAACGACTCTCACGCTTATTTGGAGAGAAGAAAGTTGAAATGGATCTCTTAGAAGATAATATTGATTGGTTTAATGTTCTAGTGTTACATCAAAACAGGGCTGATAGAGGACATGGTAACTATATTCCTGAAGGTGTGTTACCTAAATTTTTAGACCTTGTAATATGGGGCCATGAGCATGACAGCCAAGTTTTTCCTATAAAAGATATTAAAAGAGAGAATGATAGTTTCTGCATTGTACAGCCGGGAAGTACTGTAGCTACTTCACTAGCTGCAGGCGAAGCGCTTCCAAAACATTGTGTCTTACTTCAGTTACACAAAAAAGAGTACATAGTAACTCCTCTGCCTCTGAAAACTGTAAGACCCTTTATTTTTAAAACTATTGTTTTATCGGAGGAAAATTTAGGTGATGAGAATGTCAAAGAAAATGAAAAAGTTCAAGCATTTTTAAAAGGTAAAGTAGAGGAAGCTATTGAAGAAGCTAACAGAATTCGTAGTGGAGATCCCAACCAGCCAGTCCTCCCTCTTGTTCGTCTCTCTGTGTTTTATGAGCATGAAGGACAAGATTTTAACCGTATCAGATTTGGACAGAATTTTAACGGTATGGTGGCAAATCCAAATGATGTTCTTATTATGAAAAGAGAAAAGAAGATAAGGAAGCATAAAGAAAAAGATGATACTGAGGAGGTTGACATGGGACGTGCAGCGGTGGAGGCAAGTGATGTGGAGTCACTGCTGCGTGCATACTATGCGGCCGTCCCGCCCGAGCGGCGGCTCGCAATACTATCGGTGCGCGCCGTGACAGAGGCCGTGCGCGACTTTACGCTGAAGCGTGATGACGGGGTGTTTCGTCGTGTGTTAGAAGGCCACAGGCGGCGCTGCGTCGACTTCCTGCTACAGTCCACAGCAGAGACTGATGATGAAGTCAAGGAACAACTACGCTTGTGCAAAGAGGGTTTGGATGCTACAGATGAGGAGCAGCTTAAGGGTTTGATAGAGAAGGCGGCTGCTAAACCCAAAGTGGTGGTAGAGAGTGAGGAGTCGGAGCCGGAGCTAGAACGGTCGATGGAGAGCGGGCGGGGCCGCGGACGAGGCGGGCGAGCGCGTGCTGCGCGTGGGCGGGGGCGGGCGCGAGGGCGGGCGGCTGCTGCTGCCGCTGAGGCGCCTGCGCCGTCGCCCGAGCGCCGCACGCCGCGCCGCTCTGCCGCTCAAAAGACCACTATGTGGCTGCAGAACCTGTCGGCCGAGCGGAGCTCACGCCGCCGCCGAGACTCTTCAGAAATCGAAATTTCTGACTGAATTAATCGTATTCCATGAAAAAATTACGTTAGTTATTAAATATACTACTTTAAGTCATTAAAATATAAAACATTTTATTAACATGTCTTTTTAAAATCATAAAACCCACTTTCCATGTATAGTGGAAATCAATTATGTATGTATACTCCAGCATTGGAGTTGTATCAGATCGTAGTGGGTCCGACTAAAACCCCCGCGGTAGATCGCCGTTGGCCCGGTGGCCTCTACGGCTTCGGCGGCAGACCCGCGAGCAGTTGGCCCGGTATGTGTACTCGCTGTTACTCGCAACTTTACATGCAGCGACATTTCCATAGAGACTTACCCTACCTCACCAGCCTGCAAGTAGTCCACTGCAGGACGCAGCTCTCTCCCAGAAGGAGGATTTACCATAATCGTCAAGCTCGGCAAGCGAATTCGTGGTCACGGCACCAGACACCTCGCACCTCAGTCGCCGCCGCCCGTCATCGGTCTGCTTCATTTTTAGATTATTCTCTCGCTTATTCATGGCTTTGTCCTAAGTTGGTGTGTCGCATTCATACGCGAATACCAAACGGCTACACACGGGGGTGGGCTGAACGGGTTCCCACATTAAGGTGAAAACGGTTTCAACCTTTTATTTGGACGTGCATTTGTTGTTTGACAATCGTTTGGGTGAATCAGTGTGTTTGTTTTCGTGAATATGGAAAATAACGAATATCGAGCTGTCTTTGAATATTTGTTTTTGAAACGCAATCGCCAACGCAAATCAAGATGAGTTGGACTCTGTGTACGGGGACTATTTTGAGCAGCCTAATTTAAATGAACCAGCTTGGGAGACGAAGAGAGTTCGGGACGGCCAAAAACTGCAACCACTGCCTATAACTTGCTGGAGTTCACCAAATGGTACTAAACGACCGTCGAATTAAAGTGAGAGAGATAGCAGAGGCTATGAATATGTCCAAAGAATGGTTTGTCATATATTGAATCAAAACTTAGACATGAGAAAGCTGTCTGCGCGTTTGCTCTCGTTTGACCAAAAACGTGTTCGAATGAACATTTCCAACGCTCTTTTGGCGCAGTTTTGGCGCCGATTAAATACTGTAGATGAAACAAAAATAAAGTGAAGACATTGTACTGCGAGGAGGGAATTGGCTCCAAGAAAGGTAAAACTGTTCATTTTGGCTAGGAAAGTGATGGCGACTGTTTCTGGGATAGTTGTGGAGTTATCCAAACCATTACAGGAGCACACTACGCATCATGATGGTTTTGACTGGACAAGCTAAAGGCAGAATTTTCAGAAAACCAGCCATATTTACAGAAAAAAGTCTTGCCGAGACAACCTCAGCGGTTGTCATGGCGAAAATCTACGAATTACGATTTGAACTGCTTGGTCACCCTCCTTACTCACCTGAAGCGCTCGGGGGACAACTGTACGGTACAAGATTATGTAGAAAAAACGAAGAATCACTATCCCTCTCCTAAAGTCTGCAACGCACCTGCAGCCCCTCTGGTGTTGCAGGCGTACGAGGGCGTCGGTAATCACCTGCCATTAGGTGAACCGCTTGTTCGTATGTCGCCTATAGCACAGAAAAAATTCCCTATCCTAGGCTGTTTTGCAAAAAGCGTGTACACAGGTATTTTTTCGTTTAAAGTTACTAAGCTAGAAGCATTTTTACATTTCTTGCTTTCTTTAAAAAAAAATCATTCGTCATCGGCAGATGGCGCCAGTAGCCTTTCTAGTAATAGTAGTAGTAGTAGTAGTAGTAGTAGTAGTAGTAGTAGTAGTAGTATATACACATCCACAAAGATACACAAATACATACTATAATATATACATAAATAACAACACAGACATATACATACATACAAACATTAATACATATATTCACGTTTCTTAACTGAAAAAAAGAGGACTTACTGCGTTTCGAACCCTGTTTCACCCCTTTAGGAGTTTTCCACCCTGTCAGGCACCTAGCTGGCAAGTTTCATGTTTGTGGGCTTTAGTACCTTCCTGGTATTTCGCTTTTATCTATTATTTAGATAACTTCAAATGGCCTTGTTGTCTTTATTACTGCTTTTCAATCCTCACTCTACTTCACTACTTTCAGCGAGGTTTTCGTAAGATCTTTTCACAGCAAATCCTATGCCTTAAAGGAAACTACTCTATTTACCTAATTTAAATTTTTACAGATTCCTTGGTCAGCGGTATTTCGGTTTTCATAGCATAATTACTAGCGATCCGCGTAGACTTCGCACGTCTGTATCTGTCTGTCTGTATGAACTAAAGATAAAGTATGATAGAATATAGGATGCTTCTTATTTTAAACTAACTTTTACGCCTATGGTCATAGACACAATTGTTTAAGGTAAAAATTGAAATAAAATTACTTTGTAGAGAAACCATAACATTTATTTTTATAATTAATAGTTTAGACTTAACCTTAACATGACAAACATCTATTGCTGGTGGTCAATTTATATTCGAGCAGCATTTATTTCATTGCACATCAAGTTACATTGCATGACACAATGTTCGAGGACATTAGAAACAACGTACGCATTGCTTCTAATGTCGTGTTTCCGCAGACTGTTTGATGTTAATTAAATACACCAACCAGACTGAATCGCATACGTAATATCGATTACACTTAAAACATATCTACAGCGCAGAGCGTACAACATCGTATTTGTATGCATGCACTTTAGAACGAATGTAACTCCAGATACATTAGAGATATTGCGCTGAAACAATGAAAACTAAACCGAATCTAGTTTTTGTACATAACCTGTGCAAATTAGTAGGAACAATGTATATCCGGGACTATTTTAACCCTTCGCGTGTCATAACAATACAATTTGTATTGTTTCACCGCGGCTAGTATTATTCCCGCTGCTGAACGTGTTTCACGTGGGAAGCACCAACGAAAGCGTTCGGTGGTAGAGCTGGCCACGGTGCCCGGATTATTGTCACCCTACAGAGTGTATCGCATCGTGGCGAGGCGGGCGTCTGAGCTGGCTTATACAAATTTCAATTAAAATGAACAACGAGTACATAATATTACATATAATTCGGGAACGGCTGCCTGGCAGCTGGCAACACAACTTTGATCAATTACAATACCTGGCAGTAACTTAACAGTTTCAATTCATCTTGTTTATTTTAGACACATGTTAATATGTCTCACGCGAATAGTAAATAACTTACAGTTCACTTATAATAATAGTTAAGAAAGAAAAGAACCACCAGTTATTCGGTGGGTTTAAACTTAAAACATTTACCCTGAAGACATGTTAACACGACGCCGGACGAGTGCAGGGTGATACGACAGGAGGCCGGCCCCGGGGGTCTCTTTGGACGTTACAGGCCCGTGCGCCAAACGGGGATCAGTCTTCCGTACTAACGCAATGACCAGCGGTTTGCACTGACACCGTTTGCTATAATTCATATCTTCATACTGTCGTAGCGTTATGTTCAAAAACGTATGCAAAGAAAACATGTGCCCGCCCCGCGCACGCGCACGCACGCACACCCTCACACCACGGCTGTGGGTGACGGGCGTCGTGAAATTTGGCTTCATGAAGAACACAGTTAGTGCCCAACGACTAATTGGAAAAGTGTCTAGCTGTCGCATCCTCCGGCTGGCCTTGCGGCGTGCCCGGTGGCCGCAGTTGTCAATGCGAAGCGAGCTGTGCGATTTGCTGCCGTCGTGTGATGTCGCCGACCGTTCCATCACAAACCGACCGATCGCTATTAGAATAATGTCCTTGACGCACGCACCGAGTGCGAGACAAAAGATAGTTATTAAATACAGATTATACAGGTAATTAAGTTGATGTTTTAATGAAAAATATCTAACAAATTATGTTTTTGAAATGAAACTATTATGGATTTTATTGGGTTTTTGGTTTTGTTTTTACATTCCCGGCGTGTCGATTGCTTCACAGCAGCGTCGGGAACTAAATAATAGTTTCGTTTCAAACGTGTAGTGTTCGGGTAAATACAAACTCAATAAATTTTGTCTTATAAAGATGCTCATGCAAATGCCACGTGTGTTTTAGTGATACTGCGTTCATTTCTAAATAAATACGCTCAATTTTAAACAGCTCAACTTATTCTTACCCACTGTATTACCGTCTAAAGACCGCAGCGGCACAGTGCGGGATTGCGAGGCGTACAGAGTGCAGTGTCGTCCTGACGCATCCCGCACCACTGTACCAGCAGTACCGTGTGCGACAGGACCCCGGGTGCCCGGGGACGCTCCGTCATAGTCCTACATAAGTTCACGGCGCACCGTTTCACTGCCCCAGAAACCGGAAGCGGGAGACGTTCACTAAGCGCCGAGCGCGCGGCGCAGGTAGCACAACGCGCGCACGGCGGCGGTGGGCGGGTCGCGAGCGGCCACGGCCAGCGCGGGCGCGGAGGGCGTCAGCGACAGCACGACGAGGCCGGGCCCGGGGTCGGCGGGCAGGTTGGCCAGCTCGATGGTCATGCCAAGCGCGGCCACCACGCTCTGCAGCGCGCGCTCCGGCGACTGCTCGCGCGTGGCCGCCAGCGCCTCCATAGCCAGCGAGCGCTTCGTCGCGTCTGCCGCAAATGAGCACATATACATACCCAGCCTAAGTAAAAAGTAAAGTAACGGCCTGTAAGTGCCCACGGCTAGGCAAAGGCCTCCTTCTCAAATACGAGTATCAGAGAGGGTTTAGGAGCCGGGAAGGGCCCGCCACGCTGCTCCAGTGCGGGTTGGCGTGCTTCACATATCCTCGAAATAATATTTTTATTATTTCTCAGACAAGCAGGTTTCCTCACGATGTTTTCCTTCACCGCTGAGCACGCGGTAATACAGCACATAACATTGTATATGTATATATACACATAATATACATTAGTCGACAGTCGCACACGCGGCCTCCCGCTTAGCGGAAATTTACGAACTTCAGCCACGAAAGAAAATATGCAAGCACCAGTTTTTGATTAATGACGAGACATATTAGTACTAACATTATAGTTCTTTTCTCCTATTATAATGAAGTTGGATTTAAGAAAATTCATACAAGTCAGTCGCATACAGTCGCAGTACCACAAATGGGACAAACATTCAGGTTTGTCCCATTTGTGGTACTGCGACTCTGCAGGAGAGTGCCGACGAGAGCAGCGAAGCGGGCGCGTCGGCAAGCGTCACGCCCCCCATACAGGAACATACCGTATGTAGTACAACCTGGACCCCGGCACGCTTCGCAATGACATTTTTGTACTTTAGAAGAAGAATCTTTACAGTGACGTTACGAACATAAACCATAAGTTTGCGCTCGACCGATCCGGAGTTCTGCGAGCTTAGCGAGAGACCAACGAACAAAGGATCCAGTGATAAATAAGATTAAATCTAAAAGCAAGCATACCACTGCACGACCTCAAGATACTGTGAGCACATTCTGCGTAGATCGAACCAAAACTATAAATTAAAAGCTGAGGGTCCCCCTAGTTGACTATGACACCTGGATGTCAACACCTCAGGCCCCCCGACTGACCACAGGTGTTGTAAAGCACTGGAAAGGTCGAAAATATTAAAACAAAAACGTTAAAATTCGTAAATAATCATTTCATTGGAAATGTGTAACGTTCGCGTAAATACAAGAAATCATTAAACAAAGAAACAATACATTTTAGGCTCTGCAGAGTTTAAAAATCAACGTCAGCTTGACTCGCGGGGTGAAGGATGAAAATGGCCGCCGCGCACCTTCTCCCCAAATAAAATTCCCCCTTAAAGCCCGGACAGGCACGTGCAGCAACTACGGTGTTGGGTGTTGCAGGTGCACGCGGGCGACGGTAGTCACTTACCATCAGGTGAACCGTTTGCTCGTTTGCCGCGTTGCCAATAAAAAAATAAATTTCTATCAGTCGGTCCGGCATCTTCCATGCTGACGACATACCCAGTCAGCGGAGGCGGCGACGGGTAGGAGCGAGAACCCCTTCCCACGTGTTAGACAAAAAAAACCCAAGCAAAGGCATTTCGCCGCTTCGTCATACGTCGGCCACGACCTCGGTGCTAACTGTCATTGCCATAAACTTCGTATTCTCTCGCCCAATAGTGTTCGTTTTGAAACTTCTCACTGTTTGTGCCTCTCTTCCTATCGCCTTCTGTATATATGATTGTGTGCGACTGTGAACTGTTACGGGTGCTTTATTCCGACAACACACGGGCGTACGCGTGTATGTATACATTGCACCACCTACCACACACCCACCACCATAACTGCATCGAGCTCAGAGCACAGTCACTCAATTAGTATCCTATGGGGAAGTGACGTCACATACAAAGATCATTGGATAATGTGTGATGATATAGCCTACTCAGACTTCGAGTGTGTAACAGACAATTGGAAAGTGTCACAAGAAAGTGACGAAACTTCTGACGTTGGGAATTGAATTCCTCATCAAAACAATTCGTTTCCTTAATATAAGAAATTTGATACTAAAAATACGACCTGTCTCACTGACCCCTATCAGACTAATCAGACTAGAAGTTTTGAAACCTAACAAACTGATGAATTCTAGTCTAACACTATATATATACATTTATTATGATATTATTATTCACAGCACGTTACTATTTCCAATTACAGTACTGTAAGTCTTCTATTTGAACAAAACGTATTAATTCGTTATTTTTTCGCGAGAAATTTCTCCACCAACACAATACGAGGCCAGTGACGCGATGTGAGGAAGCGCGTGAGATCAAAGATTGAAAACATCGACAAAGTCATCCCCTGCTTGAGATTTTGCACGTGACGTTTTCGCGCCCAAGTTTTTGAATCTAAACAAATTGGTTATGGACACAGCATATTATTTAACTCACTAATATTTCGAAAACAATAAAGGGATATCGAAATTACATGGTTTTTAAAATAAAAGACATATTCCAAAGGATTGTATTATCAAAGATAAGTTCATCGCCACTATGACGTAATACGAACTTTTATCAAACGAGAATTCCGTTCAAATTCCATAAATTATATAAAATACGATAGATAAACTTTTATTCTACAGAAATTACTGTTTTATGAAAATTTGCACTAAAAAACACAGCGAACTAAATCGATGGAAACATTGAAACGATAACCAAACACCTTTGACTTTAACATCATGAAGTCTACGAATCATTACAGATAAAAATATGAATGTTGCATACCATTAGAAGCGGAATTCTACCATATTTCTTTCACCAACAAATACTCGTATATGAATAAGAAATATTGAGTAATTTTAATAATTGATTAAAAACTACGCCACTATTCGAAGTACAAGTACGAAATACTAATATTCGGCTTATTTTCCTTTACCCTTTGCAACCATACCCCGCAAATAATAAGATATAAAAGCGAAATTACTACTTACAAAGGAGACGTTACATTTTTATATGAATATGAAGCTTTGGCCAACACTAGTATACCGCCCACAGGACATGCCAAAAGAAACTTTAGAAACCAAGACAGGAAATAATTAAGAAAGAATGTATATTTTAAGTATAAAATAAAAACGTTTGACATGAGAGGAATGCAACTTTGTGACATAATATTGCTGAAACAATTATTGATAAAATCAGCTTCGACATTTATTTTTCATAAAAACGTTTCATTTTACGTGAACGAACGCTTAGTTTTATACAAGTAACATATTTGTTTAAAGTTCCGCTTTTGACTGTACGTATTAACTATAATAAGTGTTTTGTGCACATTCAATGCAGCCAAAAAGAGTGGGACCCATAGAGAAGCCCCCGACGTGTCAACAATCGAAACGATATCATGCAACGAATGAATATGTATTGCATGTAATAAAGTATGTAAGTAAAATGTAGTGTTGTCATTATCTGATGGGCACACAATGACGGACAAGCAACTCACTTCCCTTTTTCCCAATGACGCGATGATAGCATGACTAGAATGTTTAATAAATTGTTATTATCAGTTTAAAAAAAAGGAAATATATATTTACAAAATGAAAGAAAATCATAAAACATTAATTCTAAATAATTAATACCATTCAAAACAACATCTAAACTTTACGGAACATTCATTACAATATCGTCTAATAACAAATGAATAATTGAATAACAACATTTGACCTCTGATGTCCTACTCGTATAAATATAAATTTTATAAATAAGTAATCATTTCAAACTTTACAATTTATTCAAACAATTAAAACTACAAGGGGTTAAGAGAGAATAATTGGTTATGAGACGACATTGTCCCGCGGCGCATATTGAAATGAATAGCGATTGCCAACGGAAGCCGCGGCAACACTACAGCGCAATGCGTTTATTGTTCAATATAAGCTGCAAGTTAGGTAAAACTGAAAACGAAACGTCTCCTCTCCAGCTGATAAACTAAATCGGAACTAAGTTATACTCACAACATCCAACTTGCAAGGCACAAAAAACTAAGAAGAGGCCGGGGCGGGGGCCGAGGCGGGGCTGCACTTACCGACATGGGTCAACAGACCTAAGTGGTAGTCCGCGATCTTCTGGCCGAGGTTGGGGCGCCAGGCGGGCTCCTCGCGCGTTTCCACGTAGCGCTCCATCGCCTTCGCGTGCGCGCGCACCAGCGCCTCCTCCTGCAACCGATTCGCTGTGTCTCGCCGCCATAGAACTCTGGCTCCTCTGCCCCGTCGCCCAGAGGCTTCGGGGTCTTCCCGCTCTTATGCATGTTTCTTCCTCTCGGAAGCTGGCACTTGGCCATACGCACCGCACCGGGCAGGCGGGTCGGTGTGAACAGTACCGTTGCCCTCGCGCTAGACAAGTCACCCTTGTCACTGGCCCACCAGACGGCTGCTAGCCAGGGAAAGAGCCTCGCAGCCGTCTAGCTCTGGCTAATCTGCCATCGGCCAGGGGCCTTGAGTTACTTCTGTATTTATGCGTCTTTCTTCTTTCATCAGCTTATGTAAGTCCACTCTGCTGGACTACTGGCACCTCATGCATGGAATATTTTCACATATGCATCGCACTTGGCAGGTGGCTAGGTGTTGCTCCCCATCACTAGTCTGTGGGATTTGGGTTCGCAAAATTCGGATGGGTATTCCGCCATCACCCGGACGCCGGTTTGACCCCTTAAAATCCCCAAATTTTCTAATGCATGTTACATAACATTATTAGAGAATAATACTATGTTATTTTGAAGCAAGATCTTGGTGAAATTGACATAGTATGCAGACGCTTTTTACAAATGAAGAGAATGATGATTGGTTTCTTAACCACAGCTGTTTCTACATTCTATTACAGGATATAAGCTTTTCCGAATGTCAGAAGATAATCGCACCATTCAGCGAGCACATTTGCCTTCGCTACTTAGCCGGTTTGAATTATTTTACAACACCTGATGAGTTTCTGCCACCCTTATGATATAGGGTGGTATATTTTCACACATATTGTTTTGTTTCTATACACACTATGAGAATACAAGAAGTCACAACTTAAGAAACAGTCGTACCTCCACAAAGTCCTTGGTGACACGGGAGAGGTTTTCCTTCAAATACGTGTACAGGTGTTCGGCAGCGATTTGTCGCGCTGCCTTTTTGGTGGTGGAAGTGGCGCGGCGTTCGTGCATTCCGAGGCGGGCGCTGATGCTGAAGTGGCGTGCGTGGGGGGGCCCGGTGTCCGCTGTCAGCTCGTACTCGACGGCAGGCAGATGGTACTCTTCACACAGCTCCTTAAGTAGCGCCACATAGCTACGGGACGACAGGGGGTTGGATGTCGAGGGTTGATCACTAGGGCAACTAGTGTTTGTTGAAGAACCCTGTAATGTTAGTTAAAGATATTCAATAAAACGGATTTGAACTGAAGAAACACCATATATGGCCTGATAGCACAGTTGGTAGAGAGCCTGACCTCTCAGCTGAGACTTAGGTTTGATACCCTCTGGGGTCTAATATATACATAAGAAAAATATAAATATTTGTGCCTGCATCATGGGTGTTCATCTCATCTAATAATTATCTATGTAGATATATGTATATGTTTTTATCTTATCACCACCAAGTTACTAGAATAAAGGTAATCCTCCTAAATCCCAGTTGACATTTGTAAATAGAGATTTTTTTTAATATGAAATGTTAATATAAAAAAAATCATGTCAAGTGTAGTATGTATATTTAACATACCATCATACAATAATTATACAAAATAATAGATAATTATAACTTCTTATACATAATTACTTACAGATGTACTTGGGTTTAATTTTTTTTTATAATTATAAAAACGAACCATGGAGAGACCAGGCGTTGCACCCCGACAGAATGGCGGCGGCACTGATATACCGCGTCCGTCCAACTCCAGCAACATGAGCCGCGCCGCCTCTTGCTTCGCCTCCTTTTTCGACCGAGCCATCGCAGTCACCGATGCACCTTGCGCTAAGCAACGGTACTCAAACATTGACTGGTGCTGCGGTCCTGACTGAAACCGTGTACATCAGTATACTTCAATAACCTTCTTTAATATGTTGTTCATAATAATATTAGTGTCATTGTGGCCAGATAACATTATTGTGAATAAATCCTACGCATTCAAAAACTGACGCACTAAAAAAAGTGTGAGACAGATATATAACCACACATTATATTGGGATCCTTTGCAACACACACATGCGGGTGAAAAACAAATAAGTTTATAATGTATTGGCGAATCTGCTATACTAACACATATTTTAACAGGCAACGGTTGAAAAGAAACGTCTTTTAAAGGTACTACAGACTGTCAGATGTCAAGAGGTTAGTGATAGGACTCCATACTGTCGGACTGTGATCGTGAAAATGGAGTGAAATATTTTAAATACATGTTCCTGATATTTCTTGAGCTCATTTTAAATTAAACAACTTATAGATAACTTACCTGAGCTACGCACTGATACTCAGGGAATTTGCCCAGCTTCACCATCATTTCCTGCAGGACTGTTACTGCTGTTTTCATTTTTAAACTGAAACCAGATCACAATCTTGGTAATATAATTCAGGGTGTAATCTCATTTATAAAAAAACTTTTAGTTTCTGTTTCGCACATTTGTGGTTTTTTCACACACATGTTCTTAAGTTAAAAAATAAATTATTAGACTAGACTTGGAAGTATAAGCAAGTTTTAAATTAGTGTAAATGTGTTAGAAATTAATATTTATATACATTCAGTAAAAGTTAAATCACAGCAAAGTATATATTAGTAGTAATAAGAACCCCCAGTGGGACAGATAATAGAAATATCCTGTTGGATATTATTGTGCTGCGTTTGTGTTTCAATGAGATTTAAGTTGCAATCTTAATGTGTGTAATGTAAAAATTCTGTTTTCAAACTGGGTGATGCCCAAAAGTAATACTATGTAAATGTAAATTAATAAGGTCACAATAGTGTACCCAATACTGGGGAGGCCAGAGACATATATAGTTTCTTCAATCCACTTTTCACCGGAGCCATTTTAATATCCAAGCCCATGATATAAACCATACCATGTTTTGAAAAAATTATTAGCATGAGTTCGGTGGATCAAACTTGAATATCCTTATTTGGAGGCAGATCACTCAGCTATTGTGGCTGAGAATACTAACCTAACCTAATGCTTGAATTAAAAATTAATGTTTGAAAATATGGTTTCGATAGTATTTATTTGTTTGTTTCCAATGAAATTGATATTAATTAAGCTTCCTTGACCATATACCCCACAAAATTATTATAAAATCCCTGTAAATATACTCATTGATCTACATATTTATCTAAGAATTACAATTGCCTCACAATGGTTGCTTTAATTTTGTATATTTTACCTTACCAGCCTGTAAATAGTTGATTGCAGGACATAGGCCTCTTTTGTAAGGAAGATTTGTCATAATCACCCACTAGGTATGCAAATTGGTGATTACAGTGTGACCCCTCTCACCTAAGGAGTAGCAGACCCATCATCAGTCTGGTGAATTTTGGTCAGTTATACTTCGAGATGACTGTCCGCAATGGCGGGACAGTCATCTTAGATCATGTTAGATGTAACAGTTATTGTGATTTTTTAAACTTTTCCCTTAGTCACATTTTACAATACCCACAGAAAGAAAAAAGATGGCAGATTCTTACACCAATACCATTTGGCCAGTGTTTTTATAGTGTATTATTTGGTAAGCTTAAAATCTGTTAACAATATAATCAAAAAGAGGATACCTATGGTGTCTTCTCTCTCGGTTTCGGTATTTTGTAAAAATAATTGACAAAGGAAATTTGAATTTATAATATCAAATAAAGAAATTTTATTTCAATGACCACCCGTCAGAGGTCTAGTAGGTCTAGTCTAAAAGTGAAACAATATGTTAGTTGTTTTAACTCACTTTTCAGCAGACCTTATTTAGGACATTGGTTGTGGGTGAGCCTGTCGCCATGTTAGTGTAATTGGACGAATGACACACAAAAGATCGAACTTGAGTCTTCTGATTCGTAGGCAAATCCTCTTACCTCTCTGCTATTGTGGTCTCAAATCATAATAACAACGCAAGCACTCACACCTGACACACTTAGACGGGGGTAGTTTACAATTTCTTTTTGGTATTGCTCAACATGGTCAAATGTGATTTCGCAACCCTATCTCCGCCTCTCCGACACAAAATGTGCCGAGCCTTGTCGCCAAAAAACGAAATTACAAATAACAGTTTTCCGTATCTTTACATAATAATAAATCAAATATTCATTATATAAATATTATATTAAACAACACCTAATTTTCTAGCTTTAGTCTTTGCTTCAAACCTTTCAATGATTATTTTGAAGTTGTTGTAATTATGTCACTACAAAAGCAGGTTTAAAGTTTTAGAAATTTGCACAAGACATATCTTCGATTCTGTTTATACTAACTACGGACGGTTTTTACCTTATACAGGTCCGAGGTTAATTTGCAAAGATTTCTTCACAAAGTAGGGTAGCTTACACTGGTAAGGGTACTGGTGGGCGGTAACTTAAAAGTAACAAGTCAAGCTAGTAAAGATTTAAGTTGAGAAGTCTTTATCTTCATATGCTAACACCTACGCCTACATACAACCCGGTAGCCGCTAATGTAAGTTGTTGTAGTGTAAGCAATAAATTTGACATTGTCAATTTAACATGATGATGATATTAATTTATCCCTAATGGGAAAGGCAAAGGACTTTAGTCCATACAGCCAGGATGCTCGTCTACTCTGTTCCACGTCTCCAACTACACTCTCTGTCAATTTAACAATTTGATAGTGACATTAGTGATAATTAGCGGCTGGCACAGAAAACTTACGCAATGTATGTCACTGATGAACGATTGGTTCAAAAACAATCTGAAATAATGCTCGAAATATTCATAACACGTTTTAAACTATTAAATTTTTTAAAGAGGATTCTTATGACGATAGACTTTAGCTGTGGAAGCTCAGGGACTAGTCGCTTACTTTATTGTATTGAGCGACTTAGTGAATCCAAGAGGCGCAGGACCGTGTTTTGTGACAATCTTAAGGGAGGGCCGGTATTCAGCAGTGAATTTCTTACAGACTGTAATGATATTCATAGAGAAAGAACACAATACGATGTCTACCTTTTCCACCGCAGTTATAAGTTCTAATCCTGAACTTTTTTACCTTTTTTTACACACGGCTCGGAAGTCAGGTTTCGTTCGTAACGCTAACCTTACTATGATAGTAAGTTTTGGACCATAACTCATGACGTATTGCAAAAAACAAACAAATTAAAAAATGACACTTTCTTGGCCTTTTTGATCTATTTTGTTCCGAAAAATATGTCTAGTTATCTGTAGGGTAAGAAAATCTTATAATAGCGCTCAGTGGGTGACTTCTACTGGGTGACTTTTACATGGTTCTGGAAACGAAGAAATGTAATGCTATTGCGTTTACAGAATCTATTGGTTGTTATAAGTTATTAGGAAAGAGTTAATGTCCCTTTTTGTAATTTCAAAATTTATTAATTTTTAAGAATTGCAGTAGAAAAAGAATCGAAGCTCTAAAGAGCTTATCACTAGTAAGAAATAATAATATTTACCACAGATGTCCTTACATCCATAAACAGCGTCAGTAAAAGCTAGGACGAGCCGCCAACAAAATTATCATCCAATGATAATGCATAAGTTCAGGCCGAGTGGTTTATCCCGCCCACTGTGGCGTCTCGTAACACGAAAGATTAACAAGCGCGAACGCAGTTGTTTCTTCTGTATTGCCGCGAGCTCAGCAGAAGTTAGAATTAGTAGAGGTCACTAGGTCAATGTATTTAATTCAGCGCCAAAAGCGAGTCGGAAACTGTTTACCTTCTGTCTCTCTAGCTTCCGTCTGGCAACCCTAGATAATCCCAGCACCGACCAAAACAAAACGGCAAACAGGCTGCATGCGGCCCGCAGGCCTCGATTTTTCGACCGCCGGCCTAGTCGGTAGTGACGCTCAGGGTTTCGGGTTTGAATCTCGCTAGGTGCAAATATACGTATGATGAATATAAATTTGTTTGTTACCGAGTTATGGATGTTTATGTATGTATATATTGTCATTATTTATCTATGTAGGTAAATGTACGTTATTACCGTCCAGTTACCAAGACAACGGAAATTCATTTTTGAGACTAGACAGACCGTGTGATTATCCAATATTCTTTCAAATCTCTTTGATGAAAGTGTATAAACGATTTAATTGATTTCAAAAGAAGTAACGTGTTGCAAATGGCAAAAAATTGGTGCAAGGAAGCAATCATCTTTTTCTCCAAAGGTCAACCTCTCCAGTACGCGAGTTACCTTGGACGTGGTTCTGGCGATCGACTGGACGGCGGAAAACCTATCCGTATATGCCGAATCGAATCGCGATTCCACAGACTAGTGATGGGGAACAACACAATAAAATTATTACTGTAACAAATGTTACAATGTCCTTGTATCAGTAACTATTATGTATGGATTTTATCCCGTTTAATTTTATTTCTTTATTTTCTGGTCACAGCCATCTCGACTATATAAATGTCCAATTTCAATTTGCAATTGAGGAAAAGGCAAATAAGCCTTTATCTTTTCTAGATGTGTTAGTTATTTGGTGTAAGTAATTCGGTGAATCTCACCACTATCCATCTCAGCGAGCTACCGTAGGAAAATCTTTGTTACAAAAAGCACTAGGGATCTGTGCCGAGAAACACGAACACGAACACTGGCCGACGAACTCCAGTATGTCAAGCAAGCAATACACGAAAACAAGGTTCGGGTCCCACGCCTACGTCACAATGCCCGGGTGAAGTCGGCCACAGACGAGCAGGCAAAAAAAATATTCTAATTTCAATAGGGTAGACGGCTGGGTGCCATCGCCACCTGTGGTAAATAAAATTAAATACAATAATAAGCATACAAGATACTGGCAGAATTCTTCTGAGAGGAGCCATAAAAGAAAGAAAGAAGAAAAGTAAATTACATTAAACGCTGTAAAATACATAAATAATAGTTACATTTCTTAACTTTTTAATATTGTGTCTGTTTGTTTTAAGGGATGTTATTGTTAAATTTTAGGCATTTACTCATAAAAGACTTTCTAGTTTTGGCCAATCTAAATTTTTACAGGAGACAGTCAGTATTTTTGTTAAATACATTCGTATAAGTCAACTGTCGGATCCAATAGCGGAAGTTGCAGAACGTAATTTGGTAGCTATTTCATCAATATGCGGGGATAGGGGGAGCCCTCTGAAGCTTGGAATCAATAGAGGTTCCGAGAAATGCGGTCGAACTTACGAAATTTAGATTTGTATTCTGAAAGTTAATTACAGCATTTTTAAGACGTCTGTGAAACTGTAAACATAATGCGTGAAGCTCTAAACATTTTGTTTTTCCGGCGTTTACAAGGAAATTGTTTATTGAGAGATAAATAATTGTCACGTTTATACAACGTCAACGTTACGGTTTTTGTAATGTATTCAATAATGCGGCAAAAATGTATGTGTCATCATCATCGACCAAGTCCAGTCCATGCTCGTGCTAAATATAAATCTGTAATGACTACGAATTATATGTTAAGTTATATACTTTTCACGCGGTAGAACGAAAAATAATTAAAAATGATTTTTTAATAATACTTTCCCGTACTCACTCCCCCAGTCTCTTTCGCAGAAATTTTCTCATTGCATGCGTACTGAGAATAATACTGAACTGAGTAACGACCTCGACTCTGGCGACCAACAGATAGCGGCAAATCTTCGCAAATTCCATCCAAACCTAAATCCTACAGACTAGTGACGAGGTGTAGAATATCTAGTGCGAGGCTAGCGGCCATGCGCTCACGAGGCCGTCCTTTTTTTTATGGGAAAGGAGGCAAACGAGTGTGCGGCATACCTGCAACACCAGATGGGCTGCAGGTGCGTCGCCAGCCTTCCGCACAAGTCACTATAGCTTTGCAAAGAGACAGACTATTCTGGGCATACAAGCGTACTTGTATTTACATCATTTCTTACAATATAATGCAACAGACAGACGTACTCGTACATAAAAAAAATCTTGTTTGTTTATTTTATGTATGAGTACGTCTGTCTGTTAATGTATGAGTACGCATCTATGTAGATGGTTAGAAATAATTTGACCCTGATAACCTAAAAATAATAAAAGATTTAAATGTGACATAAAAGATATTGAATTTATGCAATTGATTGCAATTATGAAATGACATTATTCTACATCATTGTGGATTCTCCTAGAAAGAGCTCCTAATCCCCTGGCATTTCTTGAATGGCTCATACTCTCCACGCCGGGCAGTCAGATCGGCGAGCGCAGTGCCGGCATCCTCACGCTCGAGACGATGCTCACTTTGTAGAATTCGCGATCGGCACGATCGGAAGGATTCTGCGCCTTTATTCGCACGCTGGACCATCGTATGTTTGTCAGCGGGGTGCATCGTGTGCACGTAAGGTTGACGTTAGCAGAAAATGCTAGGTAATTTATACTCCCTCAGTGGGAAACTACTCATTGCCTTAGTTGTAATCTCACTTCTATGCTCTTACTCAAACGTGTAAACCTACTAACGTTCAGTGGTTAGTTTTTCATTTAGTATTAAATTTCTAGATCAAAGAAGCAGAATTAGAAGTTAATGTCAATGCTTATTTTATAAACAGACTAGCGGCTGCCCGTGGCTTCGGTCGCGTGGTCATAATGATTGTGTTAGGAGAACTATAAGTAGTAATAACAATATCCCAGATCTTACTCTACGGCGTCATTTACTTCTTTATACATATATAACTGGGATATTTTTTTTTACTTATTTATTGAATACAAAGTCACACAGCACTTAGAGAAAATGATACAGATTACGTAAAATACATCTTAATGCCAATAATGGACTTCGTTATTTACAATTAAAAGACCGTGATGACGTGTACACGTGATTATTACTAAGTAGCCAATAAAAAGAGCAACATTATGCAATTGAGAAAATAAAATCGAAAAGAAAACATATACATCTGGAAAAGATTAAAATAAGGAAATAACAAATGAGTAGGTTCTTACGCTATTGCTGCGATGATGTAATTTAAATGTAAGTGTGGTGTGTGTGTGGTGAGCGTGTTTTTTTTTTATGGAAGACAACGCAAACGAGCAAGCGGTTCTCCTGATCGTAAGTGATTACCGTCGCCCACATACATCTGCAACACCATAGATGCTGCAGGTGCGTTGCCGGTCTTTAAGGATATTTGGGAGATGAGAAGGTAGAGGAGGGGAATAGGGAGGGGGTGTGGGCCTCCGGTTACCTCACTCACCGAACGAAACGCAGAAGCACAAGATGCCTCTACTTCACGCCGGTATTCTGCGAGGCCGTGGTACCAATCCGGTCGAGCCGGCCCATTCGAGCAGCAGCTAAAGCCGCCGCCTGGCTCTACCACGCTAAAGCAAGCAGCGTGTGGAGGATGTGTGGTGAGTGTATGGGAAGTGTTTGACCGTAAGTCTTTATGTATTAAAATGTTAGCTCTTACAGAGTCGTTTGTAAAAAATTACCTGTATTATTACAATTCTCTTTGTTGTATTTGTTATGCACGTTCGAACGGACTTATCTTAAAAGACATGTTGAAAAAAACAGAAATGTTCCTATTGTTCTATAAGTGCTATAGGCTATGTTTTATACCACTTAATGGAACAACAAGCATACAAAAAAAATTGTATGTTCATTCAATTATCCATAAAGGTCTGAACGGATATAATCAAATTCTAGCCTAGGTGGAGATTAAGCCGTGGAGTTCGAATATAAGAGACTTTTTACCTAGCTTATATTGCTACTATTAGCCTATTCCTTCCTTAAAAGCCGGCAGCGCATCTGTACCATCAGGCGAGCCGCACGCTCGTTTGCCCCCTTCTTGTAAAAAAAAAAAATTAGTTCGTGTAGACGCTGGTTTTATATTGGTAAAATATTGGAAGAATATTGTTACCGCTTCGTGAAAGTCGTCGCGATATTATAAACAATTTCAGTCGACTAAAATATTATTACATAATCTGTGTGGTATACGATAAAAAAATGCTGATATATACTAATATACTAAGTTTATAACATACCATGCACACGCTCCATGAAAGCAACATCGCACAGCGAATGGCAGTACAATGGTTAAACATGTAGGGGGCAGATCGTCCGTGTAATTGGTTAAGTTGTATTGCCGCGGTGTCTCTGCCCTGCAGGTTTCACGCGTCCGCTGAAAGCTCTACAGGCATGGTAGCGATGGGAAAAGTTGGCGTGAACTTACACGGGGTGTGAGTGAGCGGGCGAGACGTGCCACCGCGCCGCACGCTCCTCGGCCCGGCGGCCAGTGCCGCGAGGAGACGCGGCGCGATGCACGCGCCGGCCGTAGCGCGCGTCGGCCCCGCGCCTGCCCGCCCGCGCCGCCTCTCGCTCATCAAAGAGGTTCGAATCTTTCTATACTTTTCCACACATTTCACACGATGTAAATAAACAATTTATACTTTTTAAAATCAAAATCCGAGATCTCGATTACCTTTCATTTGTTTTACAAAATGAAAACACTTCGATAAAGTTTAGTGCAAAAATTATCAAACAAAAATATAAAAATATTATAATATTATAAATATTTAAAGAGTAACGAACATTTTAGGTACGTTTGAATATATTTTTATCAATAAATGCAAGTGAATTTAAACTCTACATTGTTAATTTCGTAACTTCAGAGTATATCTATCTGTCAAACTTTTTTCTAACAAAATTCGGCGATTGTTCCTAGTTTTTTTTGGAAAAATAATCCCGTGATTTATCAGACTAGTTTCCGCATAAGTATCATCGAAGTGCAACAGTCCGACAGCAACGGGCCCAGGCCATCTGGCTTCTGGACGGCAGCCGGTTGTGACTCATCGCCACTTTTCGGCTCGCAAGCCCACGGTATAAAAGCGCACTTTATGCCTCTTAACGTTGCCAACTTCTTGTATAGCATGTTGTCCAAACATCGCAAAGCGCCGAAGGATAAGTTAATCTCGTCGCTCTCTAAGCAGTTACGTCAAGTGTTTGTGGATTTGGACACGAACTGGTAACACTAGGTTGGTCACTTGCCTGTTAGGGAATTGGTCTTGCCTCTTGTTGATCATGTTCCCCGGTCGATTTACGGTCCAGATAAAACTGAAAACAATGTCTGGTTAATATGGTTTGTCATTTATTTGTTTGAGTTTTACCTGTAGACCGAGTTCGGTCTAATTCTAGATAACTATCTATTGTGGTGTTTAAGAATGTTACTCTTAAAATCGATATTTATATAAATAGCTGACAATTATTGTAACTAAATCAGTGTTTCGTTCTAAATATAAACCTATCTAATGTAATATGTACACATCTGATAAATTCGTTAAAATATATCTTAAGTTCTTTCTAACGTTTTCTGTCATTCAACCACGGTTTTGTGTAGCTAGCTTCTAAAAGAAGCTCGGCATCGAATCCGCGAATAGTTTCGATGGGGCTCAACTTTTAAAAGCCATTACGCTGTTTATGCATCGCTATTATCATTACATTATACGTACTAGGTGGTAGACTTTCTGCCAAGGGGCCGTGTGGGGAGGCACCACCCCCTTACCAATTTCTGTCGCTTGTCGGCAGCGCAACCTCTGTTGTGATTCGACTTGAAAAGGACTGCCGGTATAATTACAGGCAATGACAACGTATCTGTAACCTTCTTCGATTGAAGAAGTTTGGAGATGTGCATGGGGTACAGCAGCCACTTACCATCAGCTAGCCATTAGCTCTTTTCAACGAGGTGGTGAAGTACTTATTGAAATTAAAAAGCCAAATTGCAACATGCAGAGCGAAAGAGATAGAAAGAGACGCTTAAGTGTCTGATGGTGATTTTCTACCTATGAGATTTCTACTTAATACTTTATTACTAAGGCATCAAAGACGCATTTATTTAATAACTATAATATTTGTTTTATCATAACATTGTAAGAATACTTATATAAAACATTCCACTGCCGGATGTCGAGGATTGTCTCCTACGGTTACACCCACTTTCACCTTCGAGTCCCACCCCAAGGAATTATTGCATTGTCGTAAACGATTGGGAGCATGATGCGTACATTTTTGTCGTCGTTTCTTACTTCTGAAGGGAATAAAATTGAAAGAAACAAGAAATTACTTTACCGTCGCAATTTGTTTTTATAGATTGTTTTGTAATAGCCATTTTGTATTTAGAGGTTATGTTGGTGTATTATTTCATAAAGCCTATCATTTTACATGAATCACTGTATGATGGAAATTTATAAGTTCATTGAGGCTTGTGTTAACATGTAGTATGCATTGGTAAGTTTAAAAAACATTGCGGAGCCTGTCGCCGTCCCAGTCTTCAGCCTCACCATACACAAACGTTTAGAAAACTCTTGAACCAGTCGGTCATCGTGGCTTCAAGATAGAGCTATTGCTTTATATTTATTTCCCTTGTCCATTCGAATTTGTAATTGTCAGAAAAACACTACCACTGTAGTGTTTCTACGTTCTGTAAAAGGTTCTTATTATCGGTTTCGCACCGATCGATCTGCAACATATAGACTGAATGTGAATGTTATACATATGAACATTCCCCGTGACAATGAAAGCCGCATTGCGATCCAGTAGAAGTTTATAACCGAACACACACACAAATGCGGACTACGGCTTAGTTTTAAACTATTTAAAGATTATTCAAGGGACAGCTTGCATGAACATCTTAGACGGTGGCTTTTTGACTTACGTCACAATAATGGCGCAATCTTGCTCTCCTTTCGTGTGTCCCTATGTCGTAGCGATAACTTTAAATAGAAGTTTCGGATTATTGTTCGAAGTATTTTCAACTCTGTCGCAGCGTATTGGGGTGGGGACGTAAGTTTGACGAAAGTTGTTTTTACCATAGAATAAGAATTTATATATCTATGGTTTTGGTCTATGGTTATTACTTTACAACAACATAAACTCAGGCCTGGAGTGCGGATGGTTCAGATGTCAACGGACAGAATTTACATTCGTTAAGAGTTGTAAAAGTCATTCAAAAATTCCAAACTTGCTGTGAATTCTAAGTTTTTGGCTTCGCAATTAATATGTAAATTGTATACAGCATCAAACAACTCTTCTGACTCTGACTTCTACCCAACATCAACCGCAGTTGACGGTGGTGAAATTATTACCAAATTTCGTTACCCACCCGATGTTTATACCATCAACAAAAAAGTTTTTTGATTTTGTGGAGAAAACTGCCGTAAATATTCAATCATCAGCCTAATTAAGTACACTATTTATAGGCCTATATATACAGGCTTCTCCAAGAAAGCTCCAGCTAAAGTCCGGAATCCATTTCTTGAAAGACTTGCCCATACTCACCAAGGCTAGGCAAGCGAATTGGTGAGCTCAGTGCTCTCGATCTGTGGGATCTGGGCTCGGCAAATTCGGATGGATATTCCACCGAGGTCGCAGTCGCTGGAGCAGCAGGTGTCCTGGAGTGGCCTATGTTCAGATGTGGACTTGAATAGGCCGATGGAGAAGATATACTACAACTGTCTATCAATATCATTAGCAGCTAGACGCAACCACGTGCAGGTGAAGTTGGTATTTGAAGAAAAAGGAGGCATATATCCCTTTACGACTATACCAAGCCACGATATCTGATGGTCTGCCTCAGAATCAGGATACTCGAGTTATGGACAAGGCGGCAAATGGCAAAAATTGACGGCTCGATGGCGTAGTGGCGAAGCGTTCAGCTGCGGGGCTGTTTGTCGCGGGTTCGATTCCCGCATGGGACTAGTATTTGCATGGACTACAAATGATAGTTCCCGGTCTGGGTGTTTGTCCATGTGCAATTTATGTATGTAAACTGCCTCCGCGACACAGGAGAAATTCTTACAGTGGAAGGTAAAGTTTTTTAAAAAAAAAATAGAGCAAGCCTTACCTGATGGTAAGTGATTACCGTCGCTCACGTAGGGGGGGGGGGGATGGGGAGGAGGAGTGGGCGTCCGGGTACCTCACTCAACGATCGAAACGCAGAAGCATAAGATGCCTCTACTTAACGCCGGTATTCTGCGAGGCCGTGGTACCAACCCGGTCGAGCCGGCCCATTCGAACAGCGGCAATAGCCGCCGCCTGGCTCTACCACGTTCAAATACCCTACGTGCGAAGCTAGTACCGATGAGTTATTCGAAACTTACATACGATTTGTATCGAGCACCATGGATGACGCGGCGTGGCCCGCCGGCCGGCGCGCAGTCCCGAATAAGCTCTGATGAAAAGTGGGCTGAAACGTCTAAAATGTCTAGACCACCCGAATATTGTAAATATAAATATAATTCAATTTATATTTACAAAAGAAGCCTGAAGTTTGCTTGAGAGTAATATTTCATGAAAGAGAGCAGTCAGATTATTTAATGGCTCCAAATATATTGTGGTTGATAAATAAATTAATGAAACAAAAACCCCCCTTGGCCGCGGCAGCTGTAAAGCAATCGAAACGTCGGGAACAAAATTAAACGCGATGAAATCCGTAAATGGTAGTTTCATTTCAAATGTGTAGTGTTCGCGTAAGTACAAGAAATCTTTATGTAACCAGGAATCGCATACCTTGATTGAATGGGCTCAATTGATTTTTGGTTATCTCCTCGATCACGATGTCCTGCCTTGCCCGCCCCCCCTCTGAAGATGGATTACTGAGGAAGACAGCGAGACAGTCTCGTGACTGATGGGAGTACACCGGATCCGTTAACGCCATGAAGTGTTTTTGTTTATGTTAGTTCAAATATATTGCCGAAATTTATTTTTTGCAACCATGTTTGCTTTTTTTTTTTTTTAATTTTGTTAGTGGTCATAATCGGGTCCTTTTCCGTATCTGCACTACTCACTATACTAATGCATTTTGTTTCTAATAGATAGGTTAAGTTTCAACAATCATTTCACATTTTTCGTTTGATTTTGTTTAAAATATGTTCTCGTTTACCGTACGTTACGTAATAAGACATTAATCTTCGAAACGAGTCTAACTTTTGGAAGCCGCCATATTCCAAGCTGTGTAGATTAGATATAAAAGTATTATAAGATAGGTTCACTTATAAAAGTCGAAAAGTTTCTTAGAACACGTAAAGGATAATTGTAAAGATGTAGTTTGTTGACTGAACTGCTCAGCGACTACTAAGTGATTGGTTCTGGGTTCGATTTCGCCGAAGTTTACTCCTTTAAGGAGGATTTTCCATAATCGCCACGCTCAGCAAGTGGATTGATGATCGTAGTTCTGCTTGATTTTGGTGATGATTATCCAGCCGTCTGGCGGTAGCCATTGCGATTTTGTCACCTCTGAACCCTGCCCACGGGAAGAAAGGGGGGGGGGGGAAGATCTTACGCCGATACCACACCCAAGTTTGCAACTCATACATTTTCGGTTTTCGGCTTGGCATCTATTGAATTACCATCTTTTTAGATTGTAGTAATTGTAAATATAATTGTTATATAATGAACAGTAATTAACAATGAAAATTGTCTCGGACAAGTTAGATTAATACTAACATTAATATTACTTGTAATTACTATTACGAGTACGAGCAGTACTAAACCCTGTTGTTTCGTCTGCAGATAGCTTTTGTTTATTAACAGGAGGCTGTTAAGGCGGTCGTAACGGCAGGTCAGTTGGTGTGATCATAAACTGGAGATACGAAATTCGTTGATTAACACAGACAGACAACGAGTAGTGGCGACTAAGATGAGACGGGACGCCGACACTGCCAACCCCGGCGAACACTGTTTACGGCAATGTCTCTCTTATTGGGACAGGCATATTCCCAGCAGTGGGTTACTATACGCCCACTGAACATTTTTCTCCGGTGTCGTGTGGGCGTGTTACAGACGTAAATTGTACGTGGACAGACAGACTGAGTACTAAGGTCACTGGAATTAGTAGGTCATGCAAATATTTGTCCCGCGCGGGAACCGAGCCCGCGACTCGCGACCAAACGCAATAGTCTCTGCAACGATTAGCCGATAAAAAAATTCCAACTCGATGATATAGTTTATGTGCAATGTGATGTCGGTTTTAATTTACTAATTTCTGGGGCGTATTGGAGAATGCACTATCTCTTTTCTCCAATGCTTACTTTACCGGAACGTAGGGCACCCTGCCGGCAAGAGGCGCTGGCGAGAGAATCGAGCTAGTGATGGGGAGCAGCAGCACTAAGGCGGGCCACCGACCCGCGCGCCGAGAGCGGTGAGTGTCGACAAAACCTTACAAGAACTGCATGCCGACATTACCAGGCGCTTTCTTAGAGAGGCCTATGTAAAATCTAATACCCCTGGAACTCCAACCATTGTACCTACAAGTATTACTCATCATAAACGCGGTAGGAGCTCACATATAACTGGGGTAATACTGCTCTAGTGCAAAATAAAATTGTGCCGACGTGCCTCATCGCGTGCCAAGTTAGCCGTATCAGATGTTCGACAATATCCGGCTTCAATAGTACAGTGCGTACAATATCTTTAAGAAATAATTGCTTGTAACCTACGGTTTTTTTTATTATAAAGGTTCGGGGAAAAAGTATTTTCGTATTTTGTAAGTAAAAAGTTGCAGTGAAATCTCTTTGGCTGTACTGATTGTGTCTGGCTGGTTTTGATACCATTAAATAGATGACATTTTGAAAATAGAACATTTAAAAGTTTTTCTTTCCGCTAAAATGAGTGAATCCAAAGAATAAATTCGATTGTTTCTTTCACTGTCAGTATCAGTTCGGGAATTTTGATGTCAAAGACGAAGCTCGCTCTAGTCGATTTGTTACGAATGACGTCTATGCTATTTTTAAAAACAGTGAAGTGAGATATTAGCGGGATGTCAGTAGTCACACTAGCTGTCAAGCTTCACAGACTATAGCGAAACCCGGATTAACGCAATTGGGCGATGCTGTGTGTGTGCATCGGTAACTATGAGCTTCCACTGCCGGGGGACCACCGATTCGGACCTCTACTGCCAACAGCTGATGAGACTCAAGCAAGAAATAGAGAAGAAATGGACGGAATTGATCAACAAAAAGCGTGTGGTTTTCATCATGATAACACCAGACCACACACATATTCAGACGCTCGGCAAGTAATGAGAGCTTGGTTGGGAAGTGTTAATGGATCCACCATATAGCCTCGCTTGTACCCTCCGATTTTCAACTGTTTTGGTCACTTTAAAATTCTTTAGGTAGTGTTAGGTTAACATCAAGGGAGAGAGAGTCAAAACTTATTATCGCAGTTTTTTGATCAGGAGTCCCAAAATTTCTACAGTAGCGGGGTGATCTCACTACCTACAAAATTGCAACGAGTTATCGAACAAATCGGCATATGTATAATCAAATGTAAATAAACTATGATAAAAATATATTTCGAATTTGTAAATAATACACGAATAAACTGTTTTCCCCGACCTATTATATTAGTTTTCAAAGGTGTAAGGCGTGTACCATCTTTTTCTCCAATGCTCAATCTCAACTGCACCGAAGCGTTTTGCTGACATTCGCCAACTCGTTTAAACGCGTCTACCCAGAGAAGTGAGTTTAGGGAAACACCTATGTCCAGCTGTGGGCTTACACGGTTCGATAAAGAAGGACATTCTTTTCATATAAAAGTCAAAGAATTATATTAGTATATTTGAATGATCAGGGTGCGTAAGCGAAAAACATATTGCGATGAATAAAAGCTGTGTCATTAGAAGAAAATATAGATGCTGTCAGAACTGTCGGAACTTACCCATACCAAGGTCAGGGGGTCACCCTCTGGTCCGCTGAGAATCGCCCCCTTGCGATATATATAGATCCTGTATTTACTTCTTGTGTTTCCGTTTATAAGTGTGATCCTTTAAAAAAAAAAACTAAAGATATAAAGGTGTTTGGCAATTCATAGATTTTTACCCAATTTACCGACGCTAATCGTATACCTTAAGCGATCAGTTCTTGTATCTTGAGAGAAAAGAACAATTGTTGTATATGTAATTGGATTCTCGTATTCGGCTCAAACGATATTTTGTATTTAGGTAATGTTTTACTTTTCAAGTTTATCTAGATAGGAGCCATCCCCGAGAGAATTCGTTTTTGCATAAATAATTATCATTTTAAATTAATAAAAACGCCATATCCTAGTTATCAGTATCGTGGTGCCAGTGCCTTCAGAGTGTGGCGCTCCGTTAATAATATCATTATACCCGATTGCACTAAACTTAAGAGACACTTCAACTGGTGCTTCATAATTAGCAATTTTGAAAGATGCCGGTCGCCTGTACTATAATATAATATTGCAACCAAAAGATGTTTCTGAGTAATATTAAGATGTTACTTCTTATCAAGTTCTATGGCACTGCTTGTGAAATTGTATGAAAAATAGTGGCACAACTCAAAAGTAGGACGAGATGACTCAATTCAAAATCAATGGTTAGTTTAACTATGATGTCCATCCTGTCAAACGACATGACTCCAACTCGACACAGTGCCGGGGTTCTCACAATGCTGATTTCCAATTAGCACCCCGCCGTGCGTCGCGCGTACTCGAAAATTGTAAACATCGCGTCGTTCCGCTGAACACGGGCAATTAACCCTTTAATGCGGAGTGAAGCTTTTATATACGGGGGGTCTATAAATGCACTCATAAACGTCATGGTCGTTTTCATTTATCTCTTCGCGTGTCACAAGTCACAGGTCCTAATCTGACTCATAACAATAGAACTTAAATGGTTTCAAATTAATGAAGAGTGTTACTTTGCATTTGTCTGAATCAAGAAGGCTGTGTCAACAATATATATAGTTGAGATTATTTATTTATTTATTTAAACTTTATTTGCACATTACATGACAAAAAGGCGGACTTAATGCCAAGAGGTATTCTCTACCAGTCTACCATTAGATTAAACAGAGAAAATGTAAAAGGGTGCACAATAGTATTATGTTCATATATATATATATATACTCGAATATTATACTACAATATAATACTTATATATGACGGTACTTAGATATACATGTAATTATAGTTGTACTTATATAAAACTCATAACACACTATACATACATATTTATATAACCTTATATATACACATATATATATATATAAATATACACAATGCATACATAAACTTAGTTGATTCCTTGTTATAAAAAAAATGTTCTTCAACTGCACTACTATTGCATCGCTAGGTAATAACCCCAAAGTAAACGCTTGAAAGTGCCTTTACTGGTGGCTGTGCGTATACTATTTGGCAGCTCGTTCCAGAGTCTGACAGCATGATGGGTCAAAGAATTGTGTGAGAAGCCGGTGCGGCAGAGAGGTGCGTCAAGAGGTGCATTATCCGCAGAACGGAGACTGCGGTCGCGGGAGACAGCCTGATATTGAAATTTGCATTTCAGATATTCAGGGACAAACGGATCGTGTAAGATGGAGAATAAAGTACAAAGTATTCTAAAAAGGCTGCGATATGGGAGAGACAACCATTTAAGTTGAGAACGAAATGAGGAAATGTGATCATATTTGCGTAGTCCAAATATGAAGCGTATACAATTGTTGAGAAGACGATCCAGTTTGTTTAAAAGCTCTTTATTGGCATCATTATAGCACACATCCGCGTAATCCAGCATGGGTAAAACCAACGTTTGAATTATCATTGCTTTTGTCCTTATTGGCAAGAAGTTCTTGAGGCGGTATAAAGAACGCAGAGTGTAGGTAGCTTTTTTACAAACCTCAGTGACTTGCGGGCGCCAACTAAGAGTGCTGTCTTATTATTATCTTAAATTTTTACCAAAAAATAAAATTACCCACGAAAAACATAACACATGAAACGTAAAAAGAAAGTTTTGGAGCCGAGAAGGGTTCACCATGTTGCTCCAGTGCAGGAAATAATATTTTTTATTATTTCTCAATTTTAATGGTGCCGGCACCGGGGATCGAACCCCCTAGTGCTCCTTAATTACCATACAACATTACACAATGTATTTTACGTTATAAATACGAATTCGAATTTTACCATCCAAAACACGCACATCTGACGTCGGCTAATTACAGCCAAACCACGAGATCGTAAAGTCAAAATTAGGAAGATTTGATCTCACGCACTCTGTCCCTTCTGGCGTCATTAGTCCCGTCACGACTTGTAGGTACAGCAATTGAGTTTCAATTGTTTCAAAGCCACAACACGTGTAGTTAACATTCTAATTAGTATCCTAACGTCACGTGACCAACTTAATTCTTAACTCAACTTAACTTAATTCTACTATTAATAATAAATTAAAAAAAATGATTTCTCGTATTTACGCGAATAGTACAGATTTTAAAGGAAAATATTGTTTACGGATTTCATCGCGTTTGCTGTAAAGCTCCCTTTTAAAGCTTAATTTCAATTGTAAAATCCATGTTCAACAACATCGTAGAGATTCTTCCTTCCTGTCAACAACCCCGTTCACAAGGGGAACTCCCGAACTTCAGAAAGTACTTTATCAGGTATGCTCATTAACTGACTTAAGCTAAGTTGGTAATGTGGAAACTTTAACGATCGGGGAAGGCTTCTGCCCGTCCGTTCTGTGCTTCCCGAATACGAATACATTATGTGGCTTTGTTGTACACTAAATTACCTCAAATCAAGTAACAAGCAATTAAGACGTGCGCTGGATCGAATAATGAATGTATACTCTTGAATCGTAGAGCCAAGCGGTGGGCTTTTTCTTCTGCTCGAATGAGCCAGAATTCCGGCTACCCTTAAAGCCCGGACAGGCACTTGGTACCTATGGTGTTCCAGATATACGAGGGCGACGGTAATCATTTAGCAGTGGAACCACTTGTTTGTTTGCCACCTTTTCCATAAAAAAAAGAACATAAAAAAAAATCAGGGGACTTGATTCTTGTGTTAGTATGAAACTTCTATTTCGTCATTCAACTGCGTCCTGGTCGCTGCGTTTTTAACCTGAGAGTCTGCTCCTCAAACAACTCTGAGAGGGAGGTATGCGATGTTTAAAATTTGTGATCCTTCTAGCCGGATATGAACCGGCGGCCTACTGATGTATGTTTTATTATTATTACATCAAATATTACACTTGGGGACATTATTTTTGAAAGGTACATTTAGCCATTTTCCTAAGGCTCTTTGTACTCGACGTGTACATGGGCTGCTGTCACTTACCGTCAGGTGGACTGCAGACTTGGTTGTCATCCCAAACCCAAAAAAAAACACAGAAAGGCTCGAAAATAAAAATAAAACTGTGACTACGTCATTCCGATAGGTTATTATCACCCATAAGGAAACTCGAAAAAGTGTATTTCAGTCATTGCTTCAAATTATTCCAATTTAAGAATAAACGGAGACGTTTCTAAAATAAACTTTTTAGGACAGTAATCATAAATAAAACGGAAACCCATTAATCCTGCTCCCTGTAGCCGTGTGCGCTGCTTATCTCCTCATTTAAGGAGGTGCTTTAGATGGAAATTGTTTGTTAAATATCTGGTACGTACATATTTTGCGAATTTACATATTTTCAATGGGGAACAGAATAAATATATTTTTGTTTGTACATAATCGTTTAATATTAATCAGTCTAGTTTTCTTACTGCTTACCGAGACGAATTATCAGGCATTCATTTCCAACCATTGAATCCAACAGAAGCTTGAAGTTACAGTAAACTAAAAATGACCGCGTGTCAGGTCTTTGTAACTGCACTTACGTATCCGGAATTGTATCCTAACCTTTCCCCAATCATATGAAAGCGTTATATTGAATACATTTACTATTTTTCTTATGTCAGATGTAGTTGAGGCAATAAGTAAAAGTAATTTACTCAGAAAGGTGTATGCGTATTGTAGAATTTAAATTTAAATATATCTATATATATATAAGCATTCGTTACGGATTTCCATTTGTCACAACTCAGCGGAAGCCCTTACGCAACTCCGGGACAAAGGACGTGACGGGTGTCGCGGTTATTGTTAATAGTAAAAATCTTGTAATATACTGAAAACCTTACGGAAGACGTTTTCTTAACTAACAAACAACTTGCCAGTTTGCCTGCAAGTATGCGAGGAGCCGTGGTAGTCTAATGGCCAGGATGCTCGCTTTTGTTTCATAGAGCGCGAGTGACCTGGGTTCGTTCCCCGGTGCCGGCACCACTAAAATTGTTAGTAGAAATTTTAAGTGCGGTATTCACCACGTGCTCGGCGGTAAAGGAAAACATCGCGAGGAAACCTGCATGTCTGAGAAATAATAAAAAATATTATTTCGAGGATATGTGAAGCCCGTAAACCCGTACAGGAGCAGCGTGGCGGGCTGTTACTGGCTCCAAAACCCTCTCAGATATTTGAGAAGGAGGCCTTTGCCCAGCTGTGAACAGAAAAGAACCGGCGATACAGTGTATCAACTCCAACGTTAAGGTCCTATACAGGTTTTGTATTAACGGCGAATAGTTTTAATATCGTATATCTAATTTACCTCCTCTTAATGTTCTTAAATTAATATTTTTAGTGTAAAGTGCAAAACAAATAGGATAATAAGATACTCATACATATTGCTGGGCTAAATTGAATGTGTCTACGTCGCACGGATTCTAAAAAAAAAAAACGACTGTGACAGATGAATAGACGGCCTTTTGTGGCGCGAAATACTGAAATGGTAAAATCCTTCATGAATTTTACATTTTTATCATGCGTGATATAAAACAACGGAGTTTTCTTCATTCAAGAGGGCCCGACGAGTACATAAAATGCTCAAAACCTAAGTCAATTCACGACGCACGGAGTGATGCAAAACCACGCCATCGTTCCGACGCGTCGCAATCGTAAACAGCACAGTCTCTCTCTCTTTCTCTTAGGCAGCATTGTCTGTAGCTATTCCGCGCAAATGTTGAAAAAGTTGCCACAGTGTTGCGTGGCTTTAAGCTTTAATATCCGTCAAAGGGCCTTTTGTTTACGCCTTTTGCATAGTTTATTTCTAGTATCCAGTTTGTTAATGACTACCCATTTACGAAGTTGATGCTGTGTCTAAAATTTCAGCTAGATGGTGTTTTGGTCGTGACGACGTATGCCTGTGAAGAATTTAAGGAAACTCGTTTTATATCTGTTTTAGATTTAAAACTTTTACTGGAGCAAGACCTTGTGACCCTTAAGTACACTGGACAAGTGAAAAACAGCGAAAGTACTATACATATGAATGAAAGAAAATTATCTATAACACATCCCTTGGTAGCAATGTCCGTACCAGAACAAAATCCCGTCACCAATACTTGTTCATTATCGACATTGCATACAGCTTAGTGGTTTGTTCAGAGCCTTCCATGTGAGAACTTGCATTTCCTTAAAGCACGATCCTGATCCCGAGTCACCTGCAGACATCGACTTGCCTTAATGATTTATGCTTTATTACGTTCGTCTTTACCGGAGGGGGTTGGCTTAAACATGATAGTAAAAATAATATTTATTTATGTTTCTCTGCGTGATAGTCTGCAACGATGATATCCGCAGCAGAACTAAGGTAACCGACATAGCCGTAAAGATCAGCAAGCTGAAGTGGCAATGGGCCGGCAACATAGCTCGCAGAACTGACAACCGTTGGGGAAAAAAGGTTCTCGAGTGGCAGCCACGTACAGGCAAACGCAGTGTAGGACGACCCCCCACAAGATGGAGTGACGACCCGCGCAGTGTTGCGGGTAGTCGATGGAAGCAGGTGGCTCAGGACCGAGCTTCGTGGCAATCTTTGGGGGAGGCCTATGTTCAGCAGTGGACTTCTGATAGGCTGAAATGATGATGATGATGATGAAATATAAAATATGAAGCACATTCATAAATTCAATAATCTCTGAAGACTGAAAACCCAAACTTGGGTCATCATATTTAAGTTGTTTCAACTCACTTTTCACCAGACTTTATTTGGAACAACGTGCCAATTGGAGAACTCGTACGTGTTTCGAAAAACCCATTGGTACGAGCGGATAAAATACATAGAGGATTGAACCCCATTTTAATCGGAACATTATAATTATTTCTCCCGGAATTTACTTCAAGAATTAGCCTTGAGGCGGGGTCCTAGGACATTGCTCCCTTTTGCTCCAGAGTAGCCATGCTACACGACGCTGGCGGCTGGCTCAGCGGGTCGGTGAACGCACGAACGAACGTTAGCACTGGTACCTTAGAACTGTGGAATTTTATAAATCCTCGGACAGAACGTCGTCAGACAGCCAGTGGCTTGTAGATGAAGGAAGCATTTGGAAAAAAAAATTTTACTATTGCTTTCCAAGATATATAGATAATATGCACCTACAATTTGTTTTAAATTTTTTTTATAGGCTTGCGTTTGACCTCAATCTTGCCCGATGGAAGGCGAAGATGAGGCCTAGGATGGTACACGCTTGCCTAGATGTCTGTTCACTTTGGCCTTAAAGATCCCGGTTATAGTTTTCCGGAAAAGCTGACCTCAAAAACTAAATGGATAACATCGTTATTCCTACGGGTTCAATCGAATATATCTACTGATTGTTAATCGGTACGAGGAAGCGTAAGGGCTTATTGATTAATAGTTAACCCATAAATGACAATGGTCGAGGTTGGCGAATAGGATAGGCAATATAATATTGTAGGATGATTAACCCGCCTGCCAGCAGGGTCCGCCAAATTCGTGTTGCCATAGTTTATGGTATAAACTGACATCATTTGGAGTATTAATGCAAAACATTAGAAAGGCTGAGCGTAAAATTTGTGAATTATCAAAAGATCCGCAAAATTTATACGTAATCGTGTTTTAAACAATAGACGAAATAATGTAACTTTATCATAAGTTTTCCGGCACAACACTACTGGTAACTTTCAGAACCAGGAGCCCGAGAAAAGGACGAAAGACATTATTTCTGCTTCGATCCGAACTGTAATAAATTTATCGGAACGGCTTAAGATAGCTGAAATATGAAGGAGATATATACCTCCCCCCGATTGTCGACCTCATCTGCACGTGGTGCACCTGATATCGTGATGGTACATGGGGTACCATCGCCATTGGTGAGCGCAGTGCCCTCGCTCTGATGATGTTCGAGAAATTCGGATGAATATTTCGCCATCATTCGGTCGCCATAGCGTTGTTTGCCAGCTATCACAGATGAGGTTAGAGCTTGGAGAAGGAGGTGGTGCATTCCACCTTAGACCCCGAGAGTTTGCTACAATAACATAAGCGAGTCCTGCAATAGTGGCAGCAACTGCCACCCAGCCAAATTAATTGGCTTTTGCCTGAAGGCGACCGGTAATGGAATTAGTATTTGAAGCTAGAAGCTTGAGCCTTGTTACTTTAAGCTAGGAAGTAAACCTCTCCCAGGGTTCGTGGATTCCCTGGAACACGTGACGGTGCCGTGGTTTGCAGACAAACATTCTTCGTATCATTGAAAAGATCAAATGAAACGATACGAACCGTGTTTTTAATATTGTTTGTAATTTATACAAACGTAATGAACGTCGGTTAGCGTGAGTCAGTGCGCCGCTTTCCGCGCGAAACACATGGTGCCGGTAATGGCGGTAATGGCGGGAACGGCACATAAATAATAAGCACGCCACAGATAACGTACGGAGCAGAGACGGCCGCGGTTACAGAATGTGGCAGAAAGTAAAACAGTTTGCGATATTAATTTGATAATAAAATATTTTATTTTAACATTGCAAACATTTAATTTTTTTTTTAAAGCAGAGGTAACGGATTTCCAGTTGTTGCTCGCAGTCAAACCCAATTTCGCAACTCATTCACGCCTCGCCGCGCTGATTGTGACGGGCTTGCCGTCCGATATTTTGGACAGTATTATGTATTGTCTATGTGACTTCATTTCAAATCTGTGAATTTTAATTCTCAACGTGTGTAATACTACAAAGACATTCAGTCTAAATTGTCAAGAAAAGTTTTGTCCCTCGAACACAGCGACTGCGTCGTTGATTTTGACTTCGCTAAACATTAAACGACGCAGTCGTAGGGAATAAAGAAAATGAGTTCTGAGTCTACAGAACTGTTAATTATCTCCGGATCGGGAATCCCTTCCGACACGTCGGCGCTAATCCCTGCGGTACTATATTTAAACCAACGGAGTACACAGCCTTCACTTGTTGAACGGAAGTCGGCAAGAAGGATCAGATTAGATTCTCACACGAAACATAAATGATAAACAGGTGCAACGAATACATTCATCATTCAATTAAGGTTCGACACGTCTAATTCGGTACGAAAGTATGTTTACGCAAGGCGCCGGTCGGACCGCCCAGCCGCCCAGCAGCCGGACCCGCGTCGACGTACTGCTCTGCGCTTTACGACATTCACTGACTCAGCGACCTTCACATCGCGACTACTAAATTTATGAAGAGCTTGTTAAAGAGAACCCGCGATTCATTTACGACGCACGCATCCGTTTTTGTTATCTTTAAGTTCACTGACACGAAATAATGTACGGATTTTTCGTTGAAACTCGTCCAATCTGGTCGATATGAGTACGTCGAGACCGCTGACGATGTATATCGACGCAATTGGATTTATGTACTGAAACAAAATCCAAATAAGGACCACCCATAACCGAAGAGCGTGTATACGTGAATGGCTGCGAGCAGTGAGGACGGCGCGACTTGGCCAGGGCACCTGACTGCCGAGCCACCGGTCCCGGGCGTGTCTCCCAGCCGAAGCTGATATTTTACGCAAACGCAAAACATTATCGGTTTTTAGGTTTGCCTGTGTTGTATTGCGTGCGTTCAGTGTCTCTAAAACTGCATCTATCCGATCGCATTAGCTTTACATTGGATATGAAACAACAACACAAAATAATTCGCGGGGCTATAGAAGCTCCAAAACTGGATGCACAGTTTCTAATTTAAATTAAATAAGCTCAGGAATCGCAGACATAAACTGTTTGGCGTAGCACCGCGCGCACGGTCAGTGGCACTTCGTGCCTGGGTGTCGGACGCTCCGCGCTCGCCTGGATGTCGGACGCTCCGCGCTCGCCTGGATGTCGGACGCTCCGCGCTCGCCTGGGTGTCGGACGCTCCGCGCTCGCCTGGATGTCGGACGCTCCGCGCTCGCCTGGATGTCGCACGCTCCGCGCTCGCCTGGATGTCGGACGCTTCGCGCTCGCCTGGATGCAAAGCTTGAATGCGATCTGTTGGCGGATGATTGGACGGTAATATAGTCAGGAGTCATGAAGTCCTGTGAGCGAGAGGGACGACTGTGTTGTCATTAATTAATGTAATTAGTTTGAAACGTCTTAATTAAAATAAAAAGCCGCCAGTGTAGGCGCGTGCACTGTAACATCCCCTGCGCAGTAGACAACTGCCGATAGTGATAGAGAAGTCTGTCAGGATCGTCCGCAATGGAAATCCGTAATCTCTGTTTACCCCCATATGACAGGCATGACAGCTACACTGTAAACGGAACTGTCCGTTCACTGGACGAGCTTTGTCTGTGCGATTTGACAAAACAAACGATATTGTTGCCTCATAGAGAATCGATCATAATTGAATCATGCTGTATCAATATACAGCATGATTGAAAAGGTAGAGACGAATACGCAGTCTCTATGTAATTAACGATTTTCCATATTCGCAATATCATATACACGGGGAAAACGATAACTGTGGTTATTGTGAGTGAATGAGAGATTGAAATGTTGACATGATTCCGGATTAGGTTGAATGAATGAAAATTGTTTTAATGACGAGAGAAATTAGTTTGACAATTGTACTTTTTTTACATTCTACCACCGTTTTGTAATGAGGACGGAGCTGAAACAAGCGAAATAAAGTTAAGAAAATTTTAACACGTTTTATTATTTTTAACGAGTTAAATAAAAAACAAAGAGTAGTCTCACGGGCAATTAAAGCATATTATAAGATATAAAAGTAGCAGCCTATAAGTGCCCACTGCTGAGCAAAGACCTCCTTCTCAAATACGAGTATCAGAGAGGGTTTAGGAGACGGGAAGGACCCGCAACGCTGCTTCAGTACGGGTTGGCGGGCTTCACATATCCTCGAAATAATATTTTTATTATTTCTCAGATATGCCGGTTTCGTCACGATGTTTTCCTTCACGAATTTTAGAGGTGCCGGCACCGGGGATCGAATCCAGGTCACTCGCGCTCTATGAAACAAAAGTGAGCGTCCTGTCCACTAGGCTACCACGACACTTATGATATAATTATGAGCGAAAATAGCGTAATAGAATAAGTAATGCAGGATTTGCACCAGCAGCGGCTGTTCACAAGTATGGAGCATGTGACTGCTAGCAGGCATGACACATTCACGTCCACCACCCACAGCTATCGTTCCTCCGTGTTCACGGAACGTTGTTACAACTTTATTGGGTCAAAACTACAATAGTTTGAGTGGCGTCACATTTACAATAGTTTGAGTGAAACTGGACGTGTACCGCCGCACCTCCTTAGCAGCCGTGTGTTCAGGATGATTCACGAAAAATTACAATATTTTTTATTAACAGTGGCAATGTACATTTCAAATTCAAAGTATTAAAGGGTAACACCAACTTGGCACCCAAGTTTTATAACAAACTTCCAAATGAATTGAAGGAATGAAAAACAAGAAAAGATTGCTGCATTATATTGTATAAAATGACTCCAAAATAACATTTTCTAGTCATTTTATTTATCATTTGACTTCTGTTTTCTAAAATTGACATTTTGATATCAATCTATTATTTTTTGACATGTTTACTATTAATGACTAAATAATGCGACAATCTTTTTAGCGAACATTTAAATATTTGCATCTCCGTTGAATAGAGTAGTAGAATATGTCGCATACACATCTGTAACGGACCTACATTCTGCAAATAAATGATGATGATTATGAAAACAGCTGAACACTCCCTGCGCCCGCGCTGTGTCGCATTCCAATAGATTGACTACTTATCTCCTCTTTTAAGCTCGTCACTGAATTAAAAATGTAATCACATGCGCGCGCCTGCTGGCTCCCGAACACCCGTCGAGACAAAACAAATTGTCGACAGCAGCGTGACGCGGCGTCTCGTAATGTACACTTTCACATTTAAGGAGGGATTGTTTTCGGGGCGCTACCCGATAGTAGAACAGATCAAAAAGTTAATAAGTGTGTTATACACTGGCTTTCGCTTGGACTCGGACCTAGGACCTATATCATCACAATCGGAGACGCTAACCACTAAGCCACGCGGTGGAACGAACAAGTATGATAACGTTAAAAGATGCCGTACACTGAAGTAATTAGAAATGAAGATGGATGAACTCAAGTTCAGCCTGTTCGCTAAGAGGCTCACGAATCGATTCCGTGTCGACGTCCTTATTTCCGAATAATTATTTATATAAAAAGGATCCAGTCTCGTCTGTGCGTATAAAACGAAGGCATGTAATCCCCTTGCCTGTGCCACTCCAAAGGACTTTTCTTTACATTTGTCGGCGTCTTGGGAAATCTCCTAAGTTATCCTTTACTTTAAAATATCTCTGCTTAGTATGCTGCCTAAGCAGATTAAAGCTTTCTTGAAAAATATATCATGAGCTACTGAAGATAAAATCTTCACTGGATGCGGTATACGAAGCCTCCTTCGATCAGTTATATCGCATGCCTACCGTGGAGAGATATATTTGGCGTGAATATACAAATATCATCCTTTATACAGCCTCCAAACAATACGTGAATGAAAAAGTTCGTCAAGTTGCCTCAACACGTAAGAGCTCGCAGAAATGCAACGACAGCTCTAAAGTCGGCTATGTCTGACGAAACGATATAAAATAAACCGCTCCGAGCCTATTCCGCCGTACACATCGCGCTGTTGCCGCTGGTGAACACTTTGTCTTCACGAGCTCCGCAACCTCGAAACCCTTCGTAATTTCTTTATAACATGCGTCATCTTATGAGGGTTCAGTTCTACCTGAGCTCGTGATAAGTCACGAGGATATTCGCAAGAACGACGACAAATTTATTTTATATGAACCTGAGAATAATCAGATATATTGAGTTGCTTAGTAGGTCTTCTAACACGTTTCCAATAAATTACTTCCATCCCCCACATAAATATATTGTAACAGTTTCGCTTATTTTGTTCTGCGCAACGGAAGAAACGAAAGGCAGTCAAACAAATCACAATTAATTCTTATCATCTCGTATCGTCCTCCGAAGAATACATTATCTTGAATTAAAATTAAAAAAAAACATAACTTCAAAACGAATATCCAAGCTATTCTCTCCCCTCCTTACATCCTCGTCATCAATTATGATGAAAATAAGTACGTTGAGACAAATCCAACGAGTCCAAACCTGATGAGGAATCTTAGACAAAGCGCCTGCAACGTCACACCGATGTGCAGGTCCAGGCTTGTCTTGACGAAGTTTTTTGATCAATGACGAGCGTTGTACTCTCTCCGGTTATTGTTTGTCCTTTAGTTATATAATTGATCATAGTGATCAAATAATTTATCTCGCTATCTCTCGGTATATCTTGCCAGCAGATAGTGCCGGAGAACTTAAATTTCCTGGCAGGCGGGGAGGACGATCTTTTCCAGATCATACTATGATTTTTCGTCTATGGCCCAAAATGGTGAGTCGTTGTTTTATCTAGGGTCACGAAATGTATTCGAAAAGATTCTGGGTCTTCGTCAAAAATTGTCAAATTTTGCTTTTTATTGTCACCTCTTGCTTTATTTTGTGCGTCTTTCTAAATTTACTGAATTGTCCCAGACGAAAGCTTTAGAACCTCAACTAAATAAAGAATAGACACACGTCGGTCTATCCTAACCATTTCTTAACTTTTATTTTAGTTCTCTTCAGTGCCGGAGGTTGTCGATTATGCCGCTTTTAAATTCCGCGCTCTATTATACTACTACAGAATACGATGGAGCATTGACTCCCAAAGTAGGCTGCAATTATTCAAAAACACAGCAGACACACACAAGCATAATTATTTAATAACCGCTTGACTTCGATTTTCTCCATTTTGCACACGAATTAAGTTCCCTCCAAATTTTTTGTGACAATAGCTTCTAAATTTTTTTAGATCTCAACAAAATAGAATGCATTCGATTCCAAAAAAGTTATTGATCAACTTAGTACAAGGAAAGGTAAAAAAAAATAAAAGTTAAGAATGTAAAATTTATCATTAAAAACGGGATGCTGCGTTGGGGGGAAAAATACTAACTCAACATAAGACTGCACTACTATCACAGTGCAGATATCCAGACAGAAGCATAACAGGTTCTAATTTTAACTATAACGAGTTTTTAACGTTAGGTCTTAGCATTTTCTTTTATAGTCTAGGGACTGCTCGGTGGCTTCGCTGGCGTGACCTCTAAGTTTGTCGAAAAGGAACACGTGATCGAGATAAAAATATTCAGTGTCCTAATCCACGAAATTATAAAAGCATTATTTCGTATTTAACGGTCCTTTAGACGTCCTACAGGAGACAAAATACCAATTTTCACATTCATTAATAGACACATATTTTTACAGTCTTATTTAGTTATTTACTTTATTCAGAAGGCAACGATGAAAAGGTTGGACATGTTTCGAAGATTGATGACTTTTCATCCTTTACGTATTGAGTGTCCCGGGCATACATCGAATACATATTGGACGACATAATTATGTTAGTATTAAACCCACTGGCGCAGTGTGGCGTGTCCTCCCAGTTCCAATCCATCTCAAAATATGAGAGGAGTGGTATATTTATCGGCAGCTTCTTAAGTGTTTTCTTTTACTAAAGACACACCCGTCCTGTCACCACAGTAAGTGGTCATTGACACTCGCACCGGGCCTTCATGAAATTGAAGATTGTCGTTCCGTTAGCACTCCGGACTTGAAGTGAAGTTTTTTTTTTAAAAAAAGGGGAGTGATTAACGTGACGACAGTCCTGATGTTAAGTGATTACCGATACAGTCCATGGAAACCTGAAGACTGATTTAAACAAAGAAGTCTACAGTCGCGTTGTTACACCTGAGGACAGAGATGAAAGGCATCCTTTACCTCACCTAACTTTATCCAATGCAGGGCGAAGGCCTCTGCCATGAGGAGGATTTGTCTTAATCGCCACGCACGGCAAGCGTATTGGTGGTCGCAGTATCAGATACCTCGCACCCCTGACACTGCTGCCCATCATTGGTCTGCACTTGAAGTTGTACCGTAAGTGATCCAATCGCAAAACCCATTTGTACGATTCTTCCACATAGCGGATCCTATTCAGGTCTCCTGATTCTCTTATCTCTTACCCATTCCCTTATCAGGTTAGTTTTAAAATATCCTTTATCGATTTCCATCTTTCATCGCATATCGTTAAGAATTTTTCATGTCTCCGACGCCTTGTACACCGCGCGACCAATCGCGTAGATGGGAAAAAAATGTGACATATCAACATAAAAACATCTGCTGCGACAATACTGTTCTAGTATATGACGTTGTCTAGTGTTGAGTTGAACGCCGTTTGGTTGTCACAAACCCATACAATATTAATGATAATTAATAAAGCATTTGTCTTTCTTTCAAACACAGTCGAACAGATAGCTTATTACAGTGAACAACTGGGCTGCCGCTGTGATGTAGAAACATGGCAGCCGATTTTCATTTAATACAAGAGCCTGCTACTCAGCCAAATTTATAAAAAAGCAAATGTTATTACGTGGATAAGTCCTTCGGAAACAGAACTACGTAGTCGTGCTTTATCTCTGTCTTCTAAATAAGTACGCGACAAAGTTGAAATAGAAGAGGATTTTGGCCGAAAGTTGTTAGGAAAAAGATAAATACTGTTACAGCGACAAAGCGTGTTGCCTTCATCGAAGGCGTGGAAAACAAATTAAACGTAAACGGCCAAGCGCGAGTCCGATTATATTTATTTAAAATCTTTACACTTGTTCCCATTCCTATTCATCAGCCTATATAATTCGACTGGAGAACACGGACCAAACCAAGAAGCCGTGGCTGGCTGGTATAGTGTAAATATATAGTGGCAAAATCAAAATATGATATCCAGACTTTTTACTTCTACTAACAACAAATGTCTGTAGTAATTCGATTGGATGCTTTAATTAATAAATAAATTAAATTGTAAATAACATGAGAGTGTAATTTGGTGATCATCATTCATCATCATTACCGCCAGCCTGCCAACCCACTGCTGCATGTCGGCCTCCAGACTGCGCAAGTACTGAGCGTCACTGCCTTTCCCATAAAAAAAACACTGGAAATAAAATTGTATTTCATACGTATAACCATTTTATGGGACAATGCGTTGAGCAGTTGCAGATGCAACCAGACCTTTAAATTGTAAAGACCTGCGAGACTGCGCCCCTCGCCATGCCAACAGTCCTTTAGTTACACGATGACTGTCGCACACGTCACGCTCGTCGACCGGTGCAGTACGGTCTGGTCTGCTCCAGCTTGGACTGCATGGTTAACGTGCCGAAACAATAGAACTTACATAGTCGCGACACGTCGTGAGTTGAGCTGCATGTTTTTGTTGGATTTCATTACTATTACATCGTGGGAATGGTTAATGAAAACAAAAATAGGATATCTACGGAGTTACTTTCTCCCGTTTCTTCTCCGTAAAAGGAATTTCATTGTGAAACGTTGTTTAGTTGTAAGAGTTATGATGATTTAAAGAAAATTTAGTTTTTTCGTAAGTCGAATAGTAAAGAATTTTTATATCATATGATTCCAGTCAATATCACGATGGAGTCCTCTAAAAGAGTTCTCTCAAGAAAGATTTCATATAATACCATTATAAAAGCAATCAATGGATTATAGTGGTAATAAAATATAGACAACGTATTGTATCTTTCAATTCATTTAGCGCTGGCGTCAGAAAAATCCCCCCCCCCTCCCCCCACTCCTCCTTCGTCCCGCGGGGGTCGTAACACTCGACTATGGGTAAGGCCTTGACAAACCCATGGCGTCCCACAAATGGCGGTTTAATCTGAGACCATATTTTACCTCCATCATTACATTAGCTTATTGGCATATGAAAATTGGCATGTTGTTGAATCTTCGTTTATTCGAAAGATTTTAACATAACTTAACATTAACCGATACATGGGTCGAATCAATGTTACTTTGGTGATAAGTTGTCTATGGGCGCGGTTAACGCCCGACACGCAGTTTGTAGGACAGAGCAAATGATCTATGGTCCGTGCGTCCATTTTCTTTCCAGACGGATTGTTGTTCAGTAATTTCTGGTAGCGTATTATTAATTTCGAGGCTGTGCTCAATGTACTGGCTGTAATCGTCTCGGTCGTCAGCCAGGTTCGGGCCGTTGATAATATTCTGGAATACGAGAGACTGTTAATATGCCATCTTTTTTTTTGTTGTATGTAAGGCGGAAAACAACCCAGCGGCTCCCCTGATGGGAAGCGATTACCGTCACCCACGTATATCTGCAACACCAGAGGTGCTGCAGATACGTTGCCAGCCTTAAAGGGTATTTAGGAGATGGGAGGGAGGATCAGGAGGGGGGACGGGTAGGGGAATTGGGTCTCCGGTTACCTCAATCACCGAACGAAACGCAGAAGCACAAGATGCCTCAACTGGACCCCGGTATTCTGCGAGGCCGTGGTACCTACCCCATCGAGCCAAATTTTTTATCTTCCTCATTAACCCCATCCTAATATAACGCCACCAGTCTACCTTTGGGTTGTGCAGACAATATGTAGAGGGTGCAGAACACATGAACAGAGATCAATCCTTCTAACTGATGAGTAATAATTCAACCAATTCTATTTCCGCCAACAAAACCGTCTTAAAATTGAACTAGCTGTACCATTTATAGGCTATTACTTCACTCTTTCTAAAACTTCGTTTTAATTTATTCCTGCTCCGATATACGTCCGTGAAGCAGCTTGCGCGCTGTGATCTAGAGCGGTATTAAATAATCCAGGAAATTAGATTTTCTTACGAAATCCGGTCACCGTGATGCTATCTACGAGCAACATCCACCGCTCCCTGATATTATAACTTAAACTTTTAACTAAATAAAGCAATTGCTTATGGTTTGCACATAGACAATTAGTAATTTTTTTAACGGACAAACGACCTAACAGTTCACCTGGCGCAGCCCATGTACACGGGCTAACAAGAATCGAAGGAGGTTACAGATGTGTTATCACACCTGTGTAGAACAATATGGAACCCCCACAGCCTGTGATATACCAGCTCTGTATACCTTTCAAACCGGAACACAACTGTGATGTAACCAATATTCTGTTGTACTCAGATGGCTCCGATACAGAGAAGGAGCTTGCCACCTAGTATAATAAGTAAATGTTAAATCTTTACTTGATCCTATCCACTGTTAAGCAGTCCAGGACGATAATTATGTTAGCAGACATGTTTGTTTCGAATTGTCTCATCTAGATGGGCCGGTAGGACCGGTGTAGTACCACGACCTTGCAGAATACCGTCCCGAAGTAGTGGCATCTTAGACTTTAGGCCCAATTATTACATCTACAAGTCTCTATACAATAATCGTACCTTTATAACTGTTATACTTGTAGTAACTTTCCATAAATATAGATTACTCCAGTGAAAGAATCATAAAAATCAATAGTTTAATTTCAAACAAACATACAGGCTAGACAGACAACCTTCCTATTTTTCTAAATTAACCGGAAATATCGCTAATCTTGAAAAAAATTCATTCATAATTATCTAAGAGGTAAAATTTTCTAATACAATACAGTTTGTTGTCATTAACATAGTGTTAGTTTCATTGATGAATAATTAAGCTGATTTATCGAGGCTTTCACAACCGCATACGAAACATCTGGTCGTCGGAAGTTTAGACATTTTACTCTTTTCAACCTACGTTTCACCAATGCTAACTTAGAGCAACCAGGTATGCCCGTCGTCGTCTTAGTGCACGATACAGATTGTCTCTTACCCTCCCTCCACACTGGGGATCGAACGCGGATCTATCGATTCGAAAGCAGATCTCCTAACTCTTACTATTAAAAAAGTAAAGTCACTTCAGTCAAAGTCCTCAAATATCTGAGAGGGTTCTGGAGGCAGGAAAGGCCACGCTGCTCCAATGCGGGCTGGCGGCTTTACATAACGTCGGAAAAATATTTTTTATTATTTCTCAGACATGCAGGTTCTCACGATGTTTTCCTTCACCGCCGAGCACGTGGTGAATACAGCACTAAAAAATTGCTATTAACAATTCTAATCGTGCCGAAACCGGAGATCGAACCCAGGTCACTCGCGGTCTATGAAACTAAAGTGGGCGCCCTGACCACTAGGCTACCACGGCTCTTTAATAGATTACCCATACATTATAGTCTATTTAATTTCTTTACTACATACATAATTCTAAATTTGACTTTAGTGACTAATCCTCCGAAATGCAAGTTTCGGCAGCTTGACCTGCTGTTTCCTGGATCATGGCCTGCGGTACTAATGAGGACTAGATTGAAAAATGTTCTTTGGAGGAATTGGGCCGGCGACATTATTGTCCGACCTTATCGATTCGCGCCCGTCGAGGTCATCGTTTCCCGACCGAGCCAGTTGCAGCCCTGTCGCTAATTTAAGCTTTATTGACTTTTGTGCTTATTGCACGACCCGCGTTTGTGTTAATAAAACCCTTCAACATAATCGAATATATTTGGAGTTTAAGGGAAAATATACCCTCTTTCTTTGTCGTGTGGTACCGGTATACGAAGAATGAAGATAAGAATTCAGGTGGCAGGACAACCATCTCGTGTATTAAGCAGACCAATGGCGGGGAGCAGTGTCTGAGGTGCGAGGTGAAGATTATGGAAAATCCTCCTTATGGGAACGGCCTATGTCCCGCAGTGGATTATTTACCCAAAACGTCAGCCTCACCAGCACATGGCTATCAAACCAGTCTATAGCAACCGAATGATGATGAAAGAACCCAACCGAATTTGCGGCGGCCAAATCCCACAGACCTGCATAACCAGCCCACAGATGTTGAGCAGCATAACCAGCGCACAGAGAGAACAAATTCGGAACGGTACCCCTCGCGTTCGATCGTCAATTTGTAATTCCCAGGAGGAGCGCGGAGCATCGCGTGCCCGGTGACCATATTACTTTGTAATCAAATTGGTACCTGTAGGAGTACGTACTCGAAGCTACGTCGCTGTACAAGGAACATGCGTACAGCGATATATTGCTAATTGGTACACTATAATATTCATCATCATTATCATTATTAATCTTAACAGCTTCGAGTCCACTGCTGACGCCTTCCTCAAAGTTTGCCACATCATCATCATCATTTCAGCCTATCAGAAGTCCACTGCTGAACATAGGCCTCCCCCAAAGATTGCCACGAAGCTCGGTCCTGAGCCACCTGCACTCCATCTTGTGGGGGGTCGTCCTACACTGCGTTTGCCTGTACGTGGCTGCCACTCGAGAACCTTTTTTCCCCTACGGTTGTCAGTTCTGCGAGCTATGTGGCCGGCTCATTGCCACTTCAGCTTGCTGATCTTTACGGCTATGTCGGTTGCCACATAGTAATGTCCTAAGCCACCGGCGTCCTTTGATTTCCTGCAACATTGTCCAGGCCAGCACCACATCTTGTGTGGGGTCCTACACCTACATGAGGTTGATCTAGAGAACTTTGTTTCCCAACCATTGTCTATTCTGAAAACTATGAAGCGGGCCTATTGCCACTTAACCCTACTGATCCTTTAGACTATGTATCTAAGTATATCCCATTTCGTAGGCCGCTGAGCAAGGGCCTGATCTACACAAGTAACGACGTAGAGGAGGCCGCGCAGTATCTAACATCTACGATACACAATGCGTATAGCGCGGCCACGGTGGAGATCGGTAGGACACGCCGTAGGAAAGAGCTCCCAGTTGGGATAATGAATAAGCTCAGGAGGAAGCGGGCGCTCAGGAAACTCTGGGCTCGCACTCGTTGTCCCAGGATTAAAAAACAACTTAATCAGCTCACGGAGGAGCTGTCGGAAGAGATAAAAGCCCACAGGGGGGAGGAGTGGGACCGAAGGGTTGATGAGGCATCAGAGAAGCCGGCCTCACTCCACCTCCTCAGCCGACAGCTCACCACAACACCGACTCCGGTATGCCCACTTGTGGACAACGAGGGGCGCAGACACTACGGAGCAAAGGACCGGGCAGAGATGCTCGCCGAGCACCTGGAGGGGCAATTCCAAGCCAACATTGCCGAACCCACCCTCGCTGATCATTATGCAACAGTCGAGCGCCGCGTACAGGAATACCTCATGACGCCGGCACCAGCACTGCGCGGGGAGGACTTTATGTCCCCAGCAGAGACAAGAAGAGCAGCCGCACACCTGCCGCTGAGGAAAGCGCCTGGTCATGAGGGTATAACAACCATGGCCATAAGGCAGCTACCCAGGAAAGGAATCGTAGCGATCACCCGTCTTTACAACGCGGTGATCAGAACGGGACACTTCCCCCAGGAATGGAAGAGGGGGAAAATCATCGTGTTGCCGAAGGCTGGGAAAGATAGGAAGCGCCCATCCAGCTATCGGCCGATAACGCTACTGCCGTACCTAGCGAAATTATTCGAAAGGCTCCTGCTGCGGAGAATCAAACCTTGTATAGAGCTGCGAGAAGAGCAGTTTGGTTTCCGCAGCGGGCACTCAACGACATCTCAGCTGGCCCGTGTGCTACATTACCTCGCGACCGAATCCCATCGCGGTCGTGTATGTGTCGGAGTCCTCCTGGACATGGAGAAGGCCTTCGACAGGGTTTGGCACACGGGACTGTTATTCAAGCTAATTGAGCACACCACCTTGCCGCCGTCGCTGGTACGGCTGGTAGCGTCGTTCCTGAGGGATAGAAGATTCTATGTATCGGTCGAGGGAGCTGAGTCGGCAACACGATCCATAGAAGCAGGTGTCCCGCAGGGTAGCTGCCTCTCACCCCACCTGTACGCGGTATTTACGAACGATATCCCCACACTGGAAGGTCGCGTCCAGGAGTGGGAGGATGACGTAATGCTCGCACTGTACGCTGATGACAGCGCGTATTTCACCTCATCACGCCGGGTTGAGATCGCTGCGAGGAGGATGCAGCGACTGCTCGACCTGCAACCAGAATGGCTGGATAAATGGAAGATGGCGGACAATGTCGGGAAGACGACCGCCATAGCCATTAATCGCCGAGTACGCGTACCACCCCCCCTCCAGTTAAGAGGAGAAGAGGTGGCGTGGAGCATTACCTATCTTGGTTGCAAGATAGACCGCGCCCTTCACATGTCTCCCCAGATCGACAACGTCGTAAGGCATGCAAGGCCAGCGAGAGTGAAATTATATCCAATCCTAACATCCAAATTAACAACGCGCACCAAGATAGGTATATACAAGACCTACATCCGCGCGCGCCTTACATACGCGGCGCCGGCGTGGTACGCGCTTACATACGCGGCGCCGGCGTGGTACGCGCTTACATACGCGGCGCCGGCGTGGTACGCGCTTACATACGCGGCGCCGGCGTGGTACGCGCTTACATACGCGGCGCCGGCGTGGTACGCGCTTACATACGCGGCGCCGGCGTGGTACGCGCTTACATACGCGGCGCCGGCGTGGTACGCGCTTACATACGCGGCGCTGGCGTGGTACGCGCTTACATACGCGGCGCCGGCGTGGTACGCGCTACATACGCGGCGCCGGCGTGGTACGCGCTTACATACGCGGCGCCGGCGGTACGCGCTTACATACGCGGCGCGCCGGCGTGGTACGCGCTTACATACGCGGCGCCGGCGTGGTACGCGCTTACATACGCGGCGCGGCGTGGTACGCGCTATACGCGGCGCCGGCGTGGTACGCGCTACATACGCGGCGCCGGCGTGGTACGCGCTTACATACGCGGCGCCGGCGTGGTACGCGCTTACATACGCAGCGCCGGCGTGGTACGCGCTATACGCGGCGCCGGCGTGGTGCGCGCTTACATACGCAGCGCCGGCGTGGTACGCTTACATACGCGGCGCGGCGTGGTACGCGCTTACATACGCAGCGCCGGCGTGGTACGCGCTTACATACGCAGCGCCGGCGTGGTACGCGCTTACATACGCAGCGCCGGCGTGGTACGCTTACATACGCGGCGCGGCGTGGTACGCGCTTACATACGCAGCGCCGGCGTGGTACGCTTACATACGCGGCGCCGGCGTGGTGCGCGCTTACATACGCAGCGCCGGCGTGGTACGCGCTATATACGCGGCGCCGGCGTGGTACGCGCTATATACGCGGCGCCGGCGTGGTACGCGCTTACATACGCAGCGCCGGCGTGGTACGCGCTATATACGCGGCGCCGGCGTGGTACGCGCTTACATACGCAGCGCCGGCGTGGTACGCTTACATACGCGGCGCTGGCGTGGTACGCGCTATACGCGGCGCCGGCGTGGTGCGCGCTTACATACGCAACGCCGGCGTGGTACGCTTACATACGCGGCGCTGGCGTGGTACGCGCTTACATACGCAGCGCCGGCGTGGTGCGCGCTTACATACGCAACGCCGGCGTGGTACGCGCTTACATACGCAACGCCGGCGTGGTACGCGCTTACATACGCAACGCCGGCGTGGTACGCGCTATACGCGGCGCCGGCGTGGTACGCTTACATACGCGGCGCCGGCGTGGTACGCGCTACATACGCGGTGCCGGCGTGGTACGCTTACATACGCGGCGCTGGCGTGGTACGCGCTACATACGCGGTGCCGGCGTGGTACGCGCTATATACGCGGCGCTGGCGTGGTACGCGCTATATACGCGGCGCTGGCGTGGTACGCGCTTACATACGCAGCGCCGGCGTGGTGCGCGCTTACATACGCGGCGCTGGCGTGGTACGCGCTTACATACGCAACGCCGGCGTGGTACGCGCTTACATGCGCGGCGCCGGCGTGGTACGCGCTTACATACGCAACGCCGGCGTGGTACGCTTACATACGCGGCGCCGGCGTGGTACGCGCCATACGCGGCGCCGGCGTGGTACGCTTACATACGCGGCGCTGGCGTGGTACGCGCTTACATACGCGGCGCTGGCGTGGTACGCGCTTACATACGCGGCGCTGGCGTGGTACGCGCTACATACGCGGCGCGGCGTGGTACGCGCTATACGCGGCGCCGGCGTGGTACGCGCTTACATACGCAACGCCGGCGTGGTACGCTTACATACGCGGCGCTGGCGTGGTACGCGCTATACGCGGCGCCGGCGTGGTACGCTTACATACGCGGCGCTGGCGTGGTACGCGCTTACATACGCGGCGCTGGCGTGGTACGCGCTTACATACGCGGCGCGGCGTGGTACGCGCTTACATACGCAACGCCGGCGTGGTACGCGCTTACATACGCAACGCCGGCGTGGTACGCGCTACATACGCGGTGCCGGCGTGGTACGCTTACATACGCGGCGCTGGCGTGGTACGCGCTACATACGCGGTGCCGGCGTGGTACGCGCTTACATACGCAGCGCCGGCGTGGTACGCGCTTACATGCGCGGCGCCGGCGTGGTACGCTTACATACGCGGCGCGGCGTGGTACGCGCTACATACGCGGTGCCGGCGTGGTACGCGCTTACATACGCAACGCCGGCGTGGTACGCGCTACATACGCGGTGCCGGCGTGGTACGCGCTACATACGCGGTGCCGGCGTGGTACGCTTACATACGCGGCGCCGGCGTGGTACGCTTACATACGCGGCGCTGGCGTGGTACGCGCTTACATACGCAGCGCCGGCGTGGTGCGCGCTTACATACGCGGCGCTGGCGTGGTACGCGCTTACATACGCAACGCCGGCGTGGTACGCGCCATACGCGGCGCCGCGTGGTACGCGCTTACATACGCGGTGCCGGCGTGGTACGCTTACATACGCGGCGCCGGCGGTACGCGCTACATACGCGGCGTGCCGGCGTGGTACGCTTACATACGCAACGCCGGCGTGGTACGCTTACATACGCGGCGCCGGCGGTACGCGCTTACATACGCGGCGTGCCGGCGTGGTACGCGCCATACGCGGCGCCGGCGGTACGCGCTACATACGCGGTGCCGGCGTGGTACGCTTACATACGCAACGCCGGCGTGGTACGCGCTATACGCGGCGCCGGCGGTACGCGCTATACGCGGCGCCGGCGGTACGCGCTTACATACGCAACGCCGGCGTGGTACGCGCTTATACGCGGCGCCGGCGTGGTACGCGCTATATACGCGGCGCTGGCGTGGTACGCGCTATATACGCGGCGCTGGCGTGGTACGCGCTTACATACGCAGCGCCGGCGTGGTACGCTTACATACGCGGTGCCGGCGTGGTACGCGCTATATACGCGGCGCTGGCGTGGTACGCGTTACATACGCGGCGCTGGCGTGGTACGCGCTTACATACGCGGCGCCGGCGTGGTACGCGCTTACATACGCGGCGCCGGCGTGGTACGCGCTTACATACGCGGCGCCGGCGTGGTACGCGCTTACATACGCGGCGCCGGCGTGGTACGCGCTTACATACGCGGCGCTGGCGTGGTACGCGCTTACATACGCAGCGCCGGCGTGGTACGCGCTTACATACGCAGCGCCGGCGTGGTACGCGCTACATACGCGGCGCTGGCGTGGTACGCGCTTACATACGCGGCGCTGGCGTGGTACGCGCTTACATACGCAGCGCCGGCGTGGTACGCGCTACATACGCGGCGCCGGCGTGGTACGCGCTTACATACGCGGCGCCGGCGTGGTACGCGCTTACATACGCGGCGCCGGCGTGGTACGCGCTTACATACGCAGCGCCGGCGTGGTACGCGCTACATACGCGGCGCCGGCGTGGTACGCGCTACATACGCGGCGCTGGCGTGGTACGCGCTACATACGCGGCGCCGGCGTGGTACGCGCTACATACGCGGCGCTGGCGTGGTACGCGCTACATACGCGGCGCTGGCGTGGTACGCGCTTACATACGCAGCGCCGGCGTGGTACGCGCTACATACGCGGCGCCGGCGTGGTACGCGCTACATACGCGGCGCTGGCGTGGTACGCGCTACATACGCGGCGCTGGCGTGGTACGCGCTTACATACGCAGCGCCGGCGTGGTACGCGCTACATACGCGGCGCTGGCGTGGTACGCGCTTACATACGCGGCGCTGGCGTGGTACGCGCTTACATACGCAGCGCCGGCGTGGTACGCGCTTACATACGCGGCGCTGGCGTGGTACGCGCTTACATACGCGGCGCTGGCGTGGTACGCGCTACATACGCGGCGCTGGCGTGGTACGCGCTTACATACGCAGCGCCGGCGTGGTACGCGCTTACATACGCAGCGCCGGCGTGGTACGCGCTACATACGCGGCGCCGGCGTGGTACGCGCTTACATACGCAGCGCCGGCGTGGTACGCGCTTACATACGCGGCGCTGGCGTGGTACGCGCTACATACGCGGCGCCGGCGTGGTACGCGCTTACATACGCAGCGCCGGCGTGGTACGCGCTTACATACGCGGCGCTGGCGTGGTACGCGCTTACATACGCAGCGCCGGCGTGGTACGCGCTACATACGCGGCGCTGGCGTGGTACGCGCTTACATACGCGGCGCTGGCGTGGTACGCGCTTACATACGCGGCGCTGGCGTGGTACGCGCTTACATACGCAGCGCCGGCGTGGTACGCGCTTACATACGCAGCGCCGGCGTGGTACGCGCTTACATACGCGGCGCTGGCGTGGTACGCGCTTACATACGCGGCGCTGGCGTGGTACGCGCTTACATACGCGGCGCTGGCGTGGTACGCGCTTACATACGCGGCGCTGGCGTGGTACGCGCTACATACGCGGCGCCGGCGTGGTACGCGCTACATACGCGGCGCTGGCGTGGTACGCGCTTACATACGCAGCGCCGGCGTGGTACGCGCTACATACGCGGCGCTGGCGTGGTACGCGCTACATACGCGGCGCTGGCGTGGTACGCGCTACATACGCGGCGCCGGCGTGGTACGCGCTTACATACGCAGCGCCGGCGTGGTACGCGCTTACATACGCGGCGCCGGCGTGGTACGCGCTACATACGCGGCGCTGGCGTGGTACGCGCTTACATACGCGGCGCTGGCGTGGTACGCGCTTACATACGCGGCGCTGGCGTGGTACGCGCTTACATACGCGGCGCTGGCGTGGTACGCGCTACATACGCGGCGCTGGCGTGGTACGCGCTACATACGCGGCGCCGGCGTGGTACGCGCTACATACGCGGCGCTGGCGTGGTACGCGCTACATACGCGGCGCTGGCGTGGTACGCGCTTACATACGCGGCGCTGGCGTGGTACGCGCTTACATACGCGGCGCTGGCGTGGTACGCGCTACATACGCGGCGCCGGCGTGGTACGCGCTTACATACGCAGCGCCGGCGTGGTACGCGCTTACATACGCAGCGCCGGCGTGGTACGCGCTACATACGCGGCGCTGGCGTGGTACGCGCTTACATACGCGGCGCTGGCGTGGTACGCGCTTACATACGCAGCGCCGGCGTGGTACGCGCTACATACGCGGCGCTGGCGTGGTACGCGCTACATACGCGGCGCTGGCGTGGTACGCGCTACATACGCGGCGCTGGCGTGGTACGCGCTTACATACGCAGCGCCGGCGTGGTACGCGCTACATACGCGGCGCTGGCGTGGTACGCGCTTACATACGCGGCGCTGGCGTGGTACGCGCTACATACGCGGCGCTGGCGTGGTACGCGCTTACATACGCGGCGCTGGCGTGGTACGCGCTTACATACGCGGCGCTGGCGTGGTACGCGCTACATACGCGGCGCTGGCGTGGTACGCGCTACATACGCGGCGCTGGCGTGGTACGCGCTTACATACGCGGCGCTGGCGTGGTACGCGCTTACATACGCGGCGCCGGCGTGGTACGCGCTTACATACGCGGCGCTGGCGTGGTACGCGCTTACATACGCAGCGCCGGCGTGGTACGCGCTTACATACGCAGCGCCGGCGTGGTACGCGCTACATACGCGGCGCCGGCGTGGTACGCGCTTACATACGCGGCGCCGGCGTGGTACGCGCTTACATACGCAGCGCCGGCGTGGTACGCGCTTACATACGCAGCGCCGGCGTGGTACGCGCTTACATACGCGGCGCTGGCGTGGTACGCGCTTACATACGCGGCGCTGGCGTGGTACGCGCTACATACGCGGCGCTGGCCCTTAGCTTCCTCATTAGGTCTGCGATGAAGGACCGGCACTGGTTGCTGTAGTCTTCAGGTAATGAGGTATATTAGTGGAGAAGATGTGAAGAAGTGTATTCGGTAGCTGTCACCGGGACCGTAGCGTCGGTAGTGTCAACGCTCTGTATAATTTCGGTTTGAGGTGGTTAGTCCGTCGTCTGTCGGAAGCCATTAATTGACAAGGATTTTCCCTTAGTCACCTTGTTCCATCCACTGGAAGTCACCTTGTTCCATCCACTGGAAGTCACCTTGTTCCATCCACTGGAAGTCACCTTGTTCCATCCACTGGAAGTAAGGGGGATACAACTACCTACGTCCCCAGCTTCCTATAATACTAAACTCTTCTCGTACCATAACTTTGTAGCAATTGAAATTCTTTATTTATGAGTTACATCTGGACTTATGACAGTGGAAGAGTGACACAAAGAAAACTAAGTGTTTATAGAATAACATTTCTTGGTTCTTCGTCTAGCGTGCAACGTACAGTGCACACCGTGTCCGTGATCAGCGGGTTTATGTGAGTGATCTGCGTTTGTATGTAAAAGAGCTCATCGTCGCGGATCCTAGAGAAGTTCCAGATAAAACGGCACGTCACGAACATGACAAAGTACGTGGGAACATTGTTATGCTAAACTTTTTCAGTTATATCTTTATGTGACAATTAACGCGATGATATACGATGCTAATGTGAGACATTTGTCGACAAGACACATCATGGAAACTTGGAAGGCGGAGAAATGTTGATTAACGGCAGGTTATTAACGCTCGATATGACAGAAAATGTAGTTAAAGCGAAAAACTTTGAATTCTCCGCATGAGTGCGAACACTCCACCCGCGGGGGGTCGAGGTCGCGATTAGCCACGGACCAAACATCCGCCGGAGCCCACTCTATTAAGGCTAAGCGTTGGAAAGCTTTCGACTTGCATAACGTGACCTATGTCTAAATGTTACTCGTAAGGATTAGAAGTTTTGCAAGCGCAGTGCTCATGTGTAAATATAATGCAAGACAAACATGTCGTATTTGCATTTGGCGCGACTCTGCCTGACCAAACGGATACGAAATGCAATTTTGAATTTACAAATAAGCTCAATAACAATATACAGCATTCCATTTTAAAGCCTAGTGATACAACAAAAAAAGTAATAAAAACATTGATATGAATGACGCATTATACATACACATTTGTTTAAAGTTTAACGTGAGGGAAAGGTGCTCGCACCTAGCCGTCACCGTCTCCGGTGACTGGTTATGGCGGGATCAGCATTGAAGATGCCGGACCGACTGAAACCCCCCCGCGGTAGATATGCTGTTGGCCCAGTGGCCTTTACAGCTTCATCGGTAGAGATTCGCGAGCAGGAGGCCCGCAAGTTAATATATATATATATATATATATGTATGTATGTATATATTCACGCCTTGTTCTCACGGGGTAGGCAGAGAAAATCTTCTTCCACTTGCTACGGTCCTGACATACGTCTTCCGCTTCTCACACTTTCATCTATCTTCGCATGTTCTTTGGTTTAGAGTACTCTTGACCTGGCGTTATATCAGAACTTCGCCGATTTGATCGTGAAATGTTCGCCTAGTTCTTCCTCTCCCGACTCTTCCATTTACACTCGCCTCACATATACAATAAATATATATGTATATATATAATGTTATGACCCGAAAATACTTTCATAGCGCAATGATGGATTTTATGCATAAAATTCTGAACAGTGATTTCCGGAACGAATGTCTGCCATTCTCGAGCTTCGCATGTGGTGCCATACAGACGTCACCACGATGTAATAATAGTTAACGCTAATAAATTATATATTATCATTTTAATACTTAATTTACCACGTGCTCAAGGATGAAGGAAAACGTCGAAAAGGGAGCAGAGTCTAGTATTCTACGAAATATTTAAAAAACAAAAGGTATTGAACACATTCTCAAACATTGTTTCTGCTATGTTTCTATTACTATTAGGTATGAAGTAGTAGAAACATAGTCATGTCTATTCTTTGCTATTGAAAGTGAGAGTAGACATTTAGGGAAAAAGATAGCATATTTGTTTAATCCAATTCGGCTATGCCAGTGGTAGCCTAGTGGTCAGGGCGCTCACTTTAGTGTCATAGACCGCGAGTGACCAGGGTTCGATCCCCGGTGCCGGCACCACTAAAATTGTTATTAACAATTTTAAGTGCTGTACTTACCACGTGCTCAACGGTGAAGGAAAACATCGTGAGGAAACCTGCATGTCTGAGAAATAATAAAAATATTATTTCGAGGATATGTGAAGCTCGCCAAGCCGCACTGGAGCAGTGTGGCGGGCCCTTCCCTGCTCCTAAACCCTCTCTGATACTAGTATTTGAGAAGGAGGCCTTTGCCCAGCAGTGGACACTTACAGCCTGTTACTTTACTTTACGGCAATGCCATGTTGGTTTCGATGCGAATTAATGGAGTCCGGCGCGGAGGGCACAGCGCTGGCTCTGTCCGCCCGTTGCTCCACGTCGCTAATGAAAACAAGCCACTCGGTGATTGATGCTCCTCTCCAAATTGTTCATGTCAACTAGTTAATGCTATTCTTTGGACTGAAAAATTTTGTTATATTGGTGTAAGAAAATCTTCAAATTATACATATTAACGTATACTCTATTTCTCAAGAGTCGGCAACCTTTAAATGGAGAGGGGCCAAAAATATTAAATGTAAAGACGGTCACGGGGCACACTGCAGTGCACAGTGTAGTTTCCACAAATCCAAAGGATTGCGAACGGTCGATTGTGCTTACAATATTACACATGCAATTTGCCGAGACGCCCGATTGTTATAAGTTTGTATTAAAAACCGCCAATTACAATTTTACATGTGTTTGTTGCATAGTATTAATTTGGTTTTTGTTGACGCGCATGGCTTTTTTTTTACACCGGCGTGCATCATTGTTTTAGAGTCGGTTGTGTTGATGGTTTCTTGTATTCACGCGAATACTTCTACGGAATAAAGCAATTATATAAATTAATAAAGAAACGCGATAAATCTACAAACAACAATGTGCACAGTTTAACTTCAAACGCGCCGCGTTGCGTTTAATTTTACACCAATTAACCGGAAGGCAGAGTCTACATTTTGTAATTCATAATGGTGAATGTTGTCTGACATATTATATTAACTTTTTTGTCTCTGTAAGTCAATTTCTCTGTTGCATTTCTTAACGCCGCGGTGTATTTCTGGTACACGTACATTTTCCACACTCACCGCGAGCGGGTGTCCTTTATCGGATTTATTTTAGTTATTTACGTACACACAAACAGATTTCAACAAACACTTACACAAAATACAATAACTTGTGATTTAGTTTTGTAATCCACTAAGATCACGTCACTTATTCGTCACTAATTCGTAAATCGTGTAAATTTATTGAGACTGTTTGAAGTCTGAAGTGAAGTTTTACTTACTTATTTGCAAATTATTGCTTCTACGCTTCGTTCGGTGAGTGCGGTAACCGGAGGCCCTCTCCCCAAATATCCTTAAAGGCCAGCACCGCACCTGCAGCTTCTCTGGTCTTCCAGATGTACGTGGGCAATCGCTTATCAACAGGTGAACCGCTGATTGCCGCTAAAAAAAAGCAATCATCAAAGAAGCTGGAAATCTCATTCTTCCACTATGTCTATGCACATGACATTATAATAATTTTTAATAAAAATTTATGAAAGTTTTTCCGGTCGCTTTTTAGTAAAGAGTAAAATGATAAGGTACGTTCATTTCAGATTCCAATTCTACTAGCTTTGTTTTAAACGAATTAATGTCTGCGCAAATATTGCGTATCGTGTTTCCTTGTAAACAATATACACAATCGTTCCTAGTGCAGGAATTTTGTGAACCTCATTTATACCCCACGCGGGACACCGAAACGCAAACTGCCGAGCGTTGCTCTAATTACTTGTACTGTAACTTGGATTTTTGCTTGTTTAACATCCTGTAAATAGAACACTGTCGGACATACCCCTCTGCCCACAGGGAGGATTTGGTATTAGCCATGCTTCGCAGGCGGACTTTTAATTGAAATGCCAGACACTTGGTACAAATATAAAAGCTTTTCTATCAAAAATGATATTAAAACCTTTTTTTTTTAACAAAATTGGACCACGTTTTTTTATGGAATAGTTCACATTGTCATAACTGAACGCACATATTTATCGACTTTTTAATTCAGCCTCGACAAAGTTGTATTCATGTAATAGAGCTATTTTTACAAATTGTTATCTTTAAGCTCTTCTAATGAAGTACAAATTTTTAGGAATGTTTAGAGGAGACAACCTTCGCAGCCATTTTATTTTAAGAAGCTTTTTGTGATATTACTCATACTGTTTGGTGTAAACTTACGTCAGAATTAGGCAATGAAATACCTAGATAGGTTACCTTACCATAAAAACCTGTACATCGTCCACTGCGGGACACGGCGGGAAGCTTACCATAATCATCACGCCCGGCACATGGCCTCGACCGCAGCCAGCTGCTGCCCGTCATCGGTCCGTTTAATCTTGATCTGGTGTTTATCATGGTGGTTGTCTCGCCAGCGGTTGGTAGCCATTACAACTTTCACGGCTTTTTACCCTTAGTATCTATATATATCATCATCACCATCATTTCAGCCTATCACAACTCCACTGCTGAACATAGGCCTCCCCCAAAGATTGCCACGACACTCGGTACTGAGTCACCTGCATCCATCGACTTTAGATCATTCTGCGCAGGTCGTCACTCCATCTTGTGGGGAGTCGTCCTACACTGCGTTTGCCTGTACGTGGCTGCCACTCGAGAACCTTTTATCCCAAACGGTTGTCAGTTCTGCGAGCTATGTTGCCGCCCCATTGCCACTTCAGCTTGCTGATCCTTACGGCTATGTCGGTTACCTTAGTTCTGCTGCGGATATCATCGTTGCAGACTCTATCACGCAGAGAAACACCGGGCATAGCCCTTTCCATAGCGCGCTGAGCAACTTTAAGCTTCCACATCCGGCCTGCAGTGAAGGACCAAGTCCCGGTTCCGTATGTCATCACTGGCAACACGCACTGGTTGTATACTTTGCTCTTGAGGTTTTGTCGTATACTCTACGAGAAGATATGGCATAAATTCCCGAACGCAGCCCAGCCGAGTTTGATTCGTCGATTGACCTCTGGGTCGAAGTTTTTTTTTTTTTTTTTTTTATAGAAGAAGGGGGCAAACGAGCGTGCGGCTCACCTTATGGTAAGTGATCACCGACGCCCACGAACATCCACAACACCAGAGGAGCTACAGATGCGCTGCCGGCCTTTAAGGAAGGAATAAGCTCTTTTCTTGAAGGTCCCTAAGTCGTAACTGTTCGGAAATACTGCTGGCGACAGCTGATTCCACAAAATCGAAGTGCGTGGCAGAAAACTTCGATTAAAACGCACTGTGGTGGAATGCCAACCATCTAGGTGGTATCGATGGAACTTCGAATTCTGTCGCGATGTACGATGGTGAAACTCAGCAGCTGGGATCAATCCGAACAGTTCCTCAGAACATTCCCCGTGGAAAATTTTGTAAAAAATGCAAAGAGAAGCAACATCTCTTCGCAAGGCCAAAGGATCAAGCCGATCAGAGAGAGTTGGACTTACCTAATCGGACAATTTGTCCCAGGTATACGTACTCGTCTACAACTTAGAGCCTATTGTTCCCAATAACAACCGGTATTGGTGTGACATGGATGTTTGAAATGAACTTCGTCTTGTCCATGTTCATCTTAAGACCAATCTGTTGGGAGACACTACTGAGGTCATTGAGAATTGTGCTAAGCTCCTCCAGCGATCTTGCCATAAGAACTATGTCGTCGGCAAATCGAAGGTGAGTGATGTATTCACTATATCCATATATATACAACACGGCAATTAGGTTGTGAATCCAACAATAAACGAGAACATTTCTTGTCGCTTGTTATTGTAGCTTGTGTCGATCGCACAGAAGAGATAAATTGTTTCTGTACATGTCAGTTCCATTCAATACGTTTGTGTCGATGAACCGCAATGTCTGTACACTCGGTCCTCTTTCCAAATTAATTGTAAAAGATAATGAGGCAGCCGTTGATGAATGCTGGGACTTGGTCTCGTGATTAAAGTGAAGTAGTTAATATAGCGTAGTAGTAGTCGGGGACGGGGCCAAGGGGAGGGGAAGAGGGGAGGGGAAAGGTGAATAGGCCTCACTCGTCGATGAAACGCAGACGTCACTTCTTCACGCCGGTGTTCTGGAAGCCGCGGCACTGCTCCGGGCGAGCCGACCGTTGCGAACTGCCGCTTGGCTGTATCACGTACAAAATTACATCATAGCATTATAGTCGAGCCTACATCTTGTTTCTTTATTGATGATAATATAGTACGTCTGTGAGTTACAGTTACCAGCCCACCTGTCATGGAAGTTAGTTTCAAAATATTTGTTAATCGGTACCAATAGGATAGTTCATAGTTTAGACTGGGATTAGAAGCCGGGTGCCGGGAACCCAGGATGTTAACGTGACTGTCCCGCGTCTCAGAAACCGCATCTGATCTTTCTCACAATCTAGATCGCACGAGCGTCTCAACGAGCACGGGACGTGGATTATCTCTGCACGACATCAATTGCCGCACCATAATGTATTCCGGTTAATCTAAAAATGTGGAACGTTTTCTGGTCAGTTTGCCTGATATATTACCGAGCGATATCAGACGATTGTTTCTGAAAAGTTATTAAAAGCGGTAAACCTTCGCTGGCTGTTTATTATTAGAGCGTTGTTGTTCTCTTAATGTATAATCATCATCATCATCATTTCAGTCTGCCACAAGTCCGCTGCTGAACATTGGCCTCCCCCAAGGATGGCTACAAAGCTCGTTCCTGAGCCACCTGCATCCATCGACTTCCCGCACTGCGCAGGTGCGTCGCTGCATCTTGTGGGGGTCTAGATTAATTAGATACACAGCTCCGAGATGCCCATCGACATCACGGCATCGCCTCGAACTAGGTCCTCTGTCTCTCATTAAGTCGATTCGATGCTCTTTTTTGGACATTGCCAAAACCCGTCGGGAACGTGCTCGCAGCTCGCAAACAGAGCTCATTTACAATTCCCCTCGCATGTCTGCTTGCGACGTTACTTATACGTATTTGGAAATACACGCTTCAATTATTTCCACGCCGTTCTGTTGTTAAAACGCTGCTGAAAATTTTATCTATACCATACATATATATTATTAATTTAAGCTCTTGCTCAATAAGCTAACATTAATTTACATCGTTTAATCCCACTTTTGAACGGAGGTTATTTGGAAGCATTTGACAGTTGGTGAGCTGTTCGCCGTCCAGGTCAGCGATACATAAGTATTAAAAAACTCATCGGTACGAGCTCTTTCGGTTTGTTACGAATGGGAGACAGATCCTCTGGCCACCCGGCACACGGATAACTACTTAAACTTAATTCAAGACGGATCTACCCCGTGGCGACTCTGCAAGAGAGCCCGCTATCCCGTGGATGCTGATAAAGATAACTAACGTAACAGAGTAGACGTAACTCCTGGCGTCTTTTAGCTGTATACATACAAGGACATTTATGCCTAATGACAAGTTTCTATATCGCACAGTTAATACGAAAAGAAAGTTGTTCTGGATGAATAGACACGAGAGTATATCCTATTAGTATAAGGTATTCGGTTTTTGAAACCTTATTCCTAATGGAAATTGTTTTGATTTAATTGCCTTTTGACATTCATTATCAGTCCGTCAGAATTTCACTTACAGACCGAACGAAGGCGAAATCCGCAGAACCGTGCAGTTTTTGTATTGAACGTTTCGTATTGACACGGAAGTCACGTTAATCTTAAAAACAAAAGTTTTAAAAATACATCAAATGAGCATTACCATTCATTTGTTTCGAAGCCTGATAAAAGTCGTACGTCACATACTTGCTTAATGCATAATTTAAAACTCTCTAAGTGCTGTGTTCCGTCACTGCCTGCAGGGGTCTTCTGGTTAGGTACCACCTTCTCATCCATTTCTCTGCCATTCTGTCAATCAGCTGTGCAATCACTGTTGAGTTTCGCTCCGTTATAATTATATCATCCCAATGCAATGAATTAAAACAAATTGTTGCCAAGTGATCGACGGCTAAACGGGTTCCAATCGTATGTTATTGGTTTCCGTTTCTTGGTTTTATTGTCATTTACATTTCGAAACAAGTGGCCGTTTACTTATCTCTACATAATTTCATCATTATCAAGTTTTTTTTAATGACTTTCGTTTTTATTGGCTATTGAAGTTAAAGGCGAAATCGAGTCCTCTATCATAATACGGAAAGTTAAGTTATGTTGTTATTTAACTTAACTAGAACTTGCCTAACTCCTATTTATTCCTTACTTATCTATTCTTTTCTTATTCCTCTTTAAATATTATTTTCGCTGTCACTGACATCTGTGTGCTATCAGCCGGTAAATTATATGCCTGCTTACGTGGATAATCCACCATTTGTAGCAATTAGAAGCAATGTCCAAAAATGGTTGCCGATATTGAGTTTAGCGCTCGATCGCATACTTTATTTTAAGGTTTACGTTTATTTTCATACAGCGTAAACGTGGTAGAGACTAGCGGCGGCTTTAGCTGCTGCTCGAATGAAACCCCCCTCCTTATCCCCCTCTTTATCCTCCCTCCCATCTACCAAATACCCTTAAAGGCCAGCCGACCGCATGCCTACCCCGACGTACATCGGCAGCGCCTCCGGTATTGCAGATGTACGTGGGCGACGGTAATCATTTATAATCAGATGAACCGCTAGCTCGTTTGCCGTCTTTCCCATAAAAAAACAAACTTTTTGTTTCAAACAAGCTTTCAGCCTCAGTTTGTTGCGCGAGCTAAAGCGTGCACGTGCATTCCTACACAGTCTGCTATCTCACGCGGACAACGAAACCCTCCCCGCGTTCACAAGCCAAAGGCCAGAAGGATCAGAGCGATATCAGACGAGGGCACCATCCCTGCCGTCACCCGGCGGCAGATCTGCTATCCAGCTTCGCCGCTGACTACATTTCGACCGTAAATGGTAGGCAACCGAAACTCCCCCGCCTCGTGACCTCACGCCGCCAGAGTCGCGGGGTGTAGGGAGAATGATGTAACGCAGTACCAAAACTCCTCTTCGTCCGCGACTCCACCTCGGTTAAGAAGGGCAGGAAATCAAAAACGACGCAACCGGGGAGGGTTCACAGCTCGCTGGGACCACTCGAGCCGACCCGACTCACTAAGTCAGGCCTTGTTGTCAGGTTTCGGTTTACTGTGTTTAGCCAAGTCTGCGCCCTCTGGCCCACCCGCCAAGGCAAGGTGTCCGGGGATGGAGGTGAAGTACTCCGAACGAGTCTGACCTGTGGATAATTTAACCATCGTTAGCCTAAGTATTCAATCTTCATAAAAGTAAATAGACATCAGCTAAGTAAACGGTCAATTTGCCCCGAACCATCTACAAATAGACATCAGCTAAGTAAACGGTCAATTTGCCCCGAACCATCTACAAATAGACATCAGCTAAGTAAACGGTCAATTTGCCCCGAACCATCTACAAATAGACATCAGCTAAGTAAACGGTCAATTTGCCCCGAACCATCTACAAATAGACATCAGCTAAGTAAACGGTCAATTTGCCCCGAACCATCTACAGAGATCCTTTCCAGCTGATTGGCGCATCATCGATAAAGAGAATACAACAAAGGACAGAAACAAATAAACTTGTTGATCGCTCCAGTTATAGCTCTGTGGGACATTTAACCGGATAACTTCAAGTGGAGCCTCATTAGGCACGCTTCATTTATCTCTCCTTTCATTCCATCAGTCTGTGTGTGTGTGCGTAGTTGTGGCGTAGATACACGTACAGAAAACTTCGTTTTATGATATATATATATCAACAATATAAAAATTCAACATCGGCACTTACTTCGGCGAATTGTACTTTTGAGTATAATAGGTAGGTCATGAAAGATGAACTTAATCTTGAAATCAACTTGAAAGCAATATTTGATTTATATAACGGATTACAGATAAATTAATAATTTTTGGTACTATGACTATGGTATATACACTGATGTAAAACACGTGTGTTGAAGATTCATAAATATTTGAATAACCACTTTGAATATAGTTACTATGGAGACTATAAACTCCATAATAGTGTATAGTCTCCATAATAGTTACCAAGATAATTTAAGAGACATTTAGAAACCAACTTCATCCTGTTATTTTAGATGTCGGTGCGCGCGCATCGTAAAAATTCACTCTCATAACTTTTCTGGAACGCGCCAAAAGTTTAACTTTAAAAAAACTTGGCGCTGCTGGAATTCTTAACTTTGTCTTAGATGGGCGTTACGCCAATATCTCCTGGCTGTTTGACAGTGACATGCCAACTGTAAAGAAAGTCATTGCCAACTTTGATTCGGTACCAATAATTTGTACTAGTGAGTTGTTCAGTATACAGAAGCCCGTAAGTGGAGCGGTCAGTGACCTCATCATCTCGCGTGTATATATATGACAACAAAAAAATTTCTTTGGTTGTAACATATCAAAATTTATAAGAGACGAGTATTAACGTGTATAGATAAGCGTGGTAGAGCCAAGCGGCGGTTCCACTGATAGTAAGTGATTACCGACGCCCACATACATCTGCAACATCATAGACGCATCATAGACGCGTTGCCGGTCTTTAAGGATTTTTGGGAGATGGGGGGGAAGAGGAGGGGAATAGGGAGGGGGAGGGGGCCTCCGTTTACTTCACTCACCGAACGAAACGCAGAAGCACAAGATGCCTCTACTTCACGCCGGTATTCTGCGAGGCCGTGGTATCAACCCGGTCGAGCCGGCCCATTCGAGCAGCAGCAAAAGCCACCGCTTGGCTCTACCACACGCATAACTTTTTAAAGCTATTAACCACCATTTAACTGTCAGCTGTCATTGACAATGACATTGCCATATATGTTTAATTTTGCTGTACTGCGGTTCCTAAAGGCAGGCGATGATCACTAACCATACTGGCAAGTTTATAATTTTCGGTTACTTATTTTGTTTTCATAGCACTATTATCGTAGATTTGTATTTGTCTTTATGACTTGTGTACATAGGTTACCTTATTCTTACATATATATATATATATATATATATATATTTTCTTTTCTTTATAGGAATTTGATTTCTTAGGTGACCTATTTTCTAGATTTACGTACCTATAAATTGTTTTAGTTATGTTATTATTATTTTCTGTTTTTTTTTGTTTTTTTACTTAACTTTTTTACTTATCCTGTTAACTGTCAACTGTTGGGGTGGTGCATAGTAGTACAGGTACATTATACCAGCATATTGTGCATACTTAGCAGTTCGTAGGTTTTAAGATTTTTCTAGTTTTAGTTTACGCTATTTTATATTTATTTCGTATAATCTATTTATTATAAATACTTATTTAATCATATATATAATATTTATACTTTTGATCTATTTATGTCGGATAACGAATCTTTTTATTCTGTCAATGATTCAGATACCTCGTTTGTTTCTTGTGACCTCTTAAATGATAGTATACCTTCGCTGCGCAATAGGCTTTCGCATATATTTTCGCCTTGTGACCACTGGTTTAATGTTTGCCACATTAACGCGCAAAGTATACCAAGCCATTTTTCGGACTTTGAAGATGCATTTTCTTTAGACAATATTCATGCCATTCTAGTATCCGAAACTTGGTTAAAACCATCTTTATCATCCAGCCTGTATCCACTTACAAACTTTGTGCTTATACGCAATGATCGGTTGGAGAAACGTGGCGGCGGGGTTGCAATATATCTGCGGGCTAATATACCTTACAAGGTTGTATTAGCTTCTCCTTCTCCCAATTCAGCATCCGCAGAATTTCTATTTTTAGAAGTTGTTATTATGGGTATTAGGGCGATTCTAAGGGTAGTGTACTGTCCTCCCAATGTGTATTACTTCAATGCTCTTGAAGCTGCTCTTGATTCTGTCGGATCGGAGTACACACATTGCATGATAATGGGAGATTTCAACACTGATCTATTAAGAAATACATTTCGTTCTCATAAACTTCGGTCAATTACTGAGTCAGTCGATCTCCACATTCTGCCGTTAGCGGCTACTCATCACAATGTTGACACTAATGATTCATGGATTGACCTAATTATTATGGCTTCCCCTGACAGTGTCAAAAAGCACGGTCAGTTGGTGGCCTAGCTTTTCCCATCATGACTTGATTTATTTTTCCTATAATGTGATCCCTCCCAAACCTGTTCCCACGATTTTGAATTTGCGTAATTTTTCAAGAATGGAATTGGACAAACTCAGAAGTGACGCTTCCATCATCGACCTGGCCCCTTTAGCAGCAGCGACTACAATAGACGATAAAGTGTCGCTACTTAATAATATTGTCCTCGATTTGTACAATGTCCATGCTCCTATACACAGCGTGAGGGTAAAGCGTCCTCCTGCTCCGTGGATGTCTAGAGGCGTAAGGGTGGCAATGGCTAGACGGGATAGGGCTTTTCGGAAATTTAAAAGGGAACGTACGGAGGAGAACTGGTCTCATTTTAAATTGCTGAGGAACAGATGCAATCAGATGGTACGAAATACTAAACGCCGTTATATCCATGAAAATATTATTAACTCTTCTACCGCTGACGTGTGGAAGTTTCTTAAATCTCTTGGCATTTCCAAGCCGACTTTATTTGACTATGCCTCATCTCTTACTTTGAATGACATAAACCAGCATTTTACTTCCACTTCATCTATGGACCCTTTAGTCCGCTCTCAAACAATAACTTCTATTGGTTGTATGTCTCCTCTTCTAATCCCCGATTTTCAATTCACACCGGTAGCTCTCAATGAAGTTAAAAATGCTGTTTTAGCAATCAAATCTAAGGCTGTGGGGAGTGACGAGGTTAGTAAGCAAATGGTATCCATGATACTCGAGTACCTTTACCAGCAATTACTCACATAATTAATTTCTCCTTGGACTCCGGTATTTATCCGACCCTGTGGAAAAGGGCTTTTGTTCTACCACTCCCTAAAATCTCAATCCCTCCTTGCCCAATCATTTTCGTCCAATTTCTATACTTCCTTTCCTTTCTAAAGTTCTTGAAGCCTGTGTACATAAGCAAATCTCCGTGTTTATAACAAAATATAACCTATTGAACGTTTTTCAATCTGGGTTTCGTCAAGTCACAGTACCACCACTGCCCTTATCAAAGTCACCGATGATATAAGAAAGGGTATGGATGAACAAAAGTTAACAGTGATGGTGCTTGTTGACTTTTCAAACGCTTTTAACACAGTTGACCACGATATCCTCATATCCTACCTCACTTATCTTAGATTTTCAACCCCAGCCTTGGACTGGTTTTCATCCTATCTTCGCGGCCGCCAACAGTCAGTTCGTCTAGGACAGCAGTGTTCTGCCTGGGCGGACGTTGGTACAGGTGTGCCGCAAGGCGGTATACTTTCTCCCATAATGTTTTCGTTATTTATTAATTCTATCACCTCCGCTGTCGACTGTTCGTATCATCTGTATGCAGACGATCTTCAGCTTTATGCACAATCAGGCACTAACGACCTCAATAACTGCATAATGAAGCTAAATAACAATCTTGTCTCTATTAGAGATTGGTCGCACAGATTTGGGGTTACTGTCAACCCATTAAAATGTCAAGCAATCATAGTGGGTGGTCCTAGGATGCTTGCGGGGATTGATTATGGTAACCTTGCTCCAGTTTATTTCAATGGAACATTAATTCCTTTCTCCAAAACTGTGAAAAATCTAGGCATTCATCTGGACCAGTCATTGTGTTGGGAGATTCAGGTTGCTGAAGTCAGCCGGAAAGTCATTGCCACCTTACGTTGTCTATATCGTTTGAAAAATTTCTTACCCTTTAAAACTAAGCTTTTGCTCACTCAATCCTTAATTTTACCCATTGTCGACTATGCAGATGTGTGTTACCCGGACCTATCCCAATCACGTCTCGATAAGTTGGAGCGCCTTCTTAACAACTGCATTAGATTTATCTTTGGTTTACGTAAATATGATCACGTCTCTTTTTATCGTTCCAAGCTTAATTGGCTTTCTATTCGTCAAAGGCGTAGTTCTAGAATTCTGTGTTTATTGTATTCTATATTAACTGATCCTAATTCTCCTTCTTATCTTAAGAATAATTTCCAATATCTTTATTCTGCTCATGACAGAGAGCCTCGTTCCATAAACCAATTTAAGATTCGAGTTCCACACCATAATACAGGATACTATAACTCTTCTTTTACTGTTCAAGCTACACTCCTCTGGAACGCCCTGCCCGATAAGATAAAAGCAGCTCCTAGCAAGAAACTGTTTAAGAGTCTAGTTCGTAATTACCTAATAGAACAATAGATCATTGACAATATTCGGCTTATCTATTTTAGATTTATATTATATATTTATTTATGTATCCTTTTATATACTTGTATACGTATTTGTGTATTTTATGTTATAAATATTTATTTAATTATATAGTTTATTTATATGTACTAATCAAGTTATTTTTATTGGAGTTTTTTTTTTTTTTTTTTTTATTCTTTGTTTTATACCTGCCAACTACCTTTCACCATAACAAGGGTTGACTGGTAGAGAATGCCACTTGGCATTAAGTCCGCCCATTGTAACCTTAAGCTTAAGGCAATAAAGAATAAATAAATAAATAAATAAAAGTCTTTTTTACACCAGCCACCAGCTCACTCTCTTACTCACTCACTCACTCACTCACGCGCTAATATCTGTAGTGTTTGTAAGTCAGTGTTGATGAAAGTTTGGTTCATTTTACAATGCTATAGGAAAGTGAGATACAGTTCATTCCTCATTTGATTTCGATTGACATTCGTAAAATAATTTATTTAGTAAAAACTTGAAGTGTGTGAAGGAGGACAGGAAGTTGGTATATTTTTACACCGAAAGACAACCTGACCTGCTGCGTAACGGACGAGGCCCCGGCCAGCGACGGTTGGCAGCAGAGCCACTGCGAGGGCGCTGGCCCTGGGCTCACCACTCCTCATGCGCCGGCGATCACAGCAAGTCTCCCCATTGGATATCTTAGTGCCTATGTCAGTAGATTGATACAAAGAAGAAGAATATCATTGACGGCACGGTGGCGTAGCGGCTGTCGGTCGCGGGTTCAACTTCCGCACGGGACTAGTATTTGTATGGACTACAAATAATAAATTCCGGCACTGGGTGTTCATCCGTGTGCAATTTTTGTATACAAACTACCTCCACAACAAAGAGGAAACATAAAGCGGAATGTAACGTTTTCGTAATATAAAAAAAAGACGAAGAATCACCTATGTCAAAATAGATTTACAATAGGTCCATAACGGTTATTATAAATGTATATAGAAACATTTTAATGAGACATAAGTCGTCAAGGTCGATGGGGGCGTGGGGAGAGGGTGGGGGAGGGGGGGTTGGGGAGGACTCCGCGAGGTATTTACGAAGCGATAACGATGGCAAAGTAGATAGGCGCCCGGCACCCGCGTCGTTTTTTACAAAGCGAAATGATTTTCTTGTATATGAGAACCTACTCTTTAAGATTGTTTTCGCTTTTCACATCGATTTATGCGAAATTGAACCAGCGGGCTCCAGTGCGTATGCTCCAGTGAAACCAGCCTACTCGCTCTGCAATTCAAACTTCCATTGAATTTTAAGCACTATCGCGTTCGTGAACAATGTATATACATTTTATTTTTAAAGGCCGGCAGCGCATCTGTAGCTCCTCTGGTGTTGTGGATGTTCGTGGGCCTCGGTGATCATTTACCATCAGGTGAGCCGCACGCTCATCTGCCCCTTCTTCTATAAAAAAAAAAAACATACTAGCGCCTGCCCTCGGCTTCGCTCCTATCGCCTCACCATGCCAAGGAAGCGTCCTGTACACATCCTATGCCTTCTTCCACGACATGATCGAGCACTTTGTCAAATTGTAAACATTGAAACATACCTACTTTGAAAATAATAATCCACTCGGTTAGCCGTAACGTACAAATTCTAGTTTCTCCAAATCAGAAAAACCGCGGATTGTCACGCGCTTAAAATGAATATGAAAATCAGGTAACTGTTCTTATTGTTAATCGTTAGTATTTTATCTAACTTAAGTACAATTAGTTAACGTCTGTCTGTATACGTATTTTATCATTTATATATAATGAGTATGTACAGACGTATATACTATATACATTTATATCATTATCAGTTATTTATGTTTATTATAAAATATGATGATTTCCTATAGTACTTTCATAGTGACTAATATATTGGCCCTACTCCATTCTATCTCCGCATCACCGTCAGGCAGACTGTCAGGTGGAGAATGTCTCAGGCATTAAGTCCGCCTGTATATGAAGTTATAATAAATAAATCCTGTAATTACCCACTATTCAATATTTTTAAGAGGGATTTGAAGCCGGGAAAGGCCCAACATGCTGCCAGTGCGGGGTTTGCGAATTAAACATATCCTCGAAATAATATTTTACATAATTACTCAGTCGTGCAGGTTTCTTCGTGATGTTATCCTTCACGAGCTAAATACAGCACTTAATTGAAATGAACGATTCCAGAGGCGCCGGTAGCGGGGTTCGAAACTAAGTCACTCGCGTTCTACGAAATTGAAGCGAGCACCCAGACCTTGAGCCGTGGTAGCCTAGTGGGAGCCGTGGTAGCCTTGTGGTCAGAGCGCTCACTTTAGTGTCATAGAGCGCGAGTGACCTGGGTTCCATCCCCGGTGCCGGCACCACTAAAACTGTTATTAACAATTTTAAGTGCTGTATTTACCACGTGCTCAACGGTGAAGGAAAACATCGTGAGGAAACCTGCATGTCTGAGAAATAATAAAAATATAATTTCGAGGATATGTGAAGCTCGCCAACCAGCACTGGAGCAGCGTGGCGGGCCCTTCCCGGCTCCTAAACCCTACTAAAAACTAAACCTACTAGATACTAGTATTTGAGAAGGAGGCCTTTGCCCAGCAGTGAGCACTTCATACTGTTTTAAAAAAAAAAAGTTTTATTTGGGGGAGGCCTATGTTCAGCAGTGAACTTCTGATAGGCTGAAGTGATGATGATGATGATGACACAGACCTTGAAGCCACCACTGCTAGACGTGGAAGGTCCTTAGTGGCAGATAAGGTAATTTCTATGGATATTAATATATACAATACTAGCGGGAGAGCGCGGCTGCACTACCATGGTCACAACCAAGACGCATTTGTCTTGACCCGAGTAAACTCTTAATTAAGAAAAAAGTATCCTATATTTTATATTTTTCATGGCGTAAGCGAGATTGAACGACAAACATACTAACATTCACACCTTTTAATATTAATATAAAACATAACCTATAGCACTCCTTGAATTATAAGCATTTAAAAAAAATCCATCCTAGTTCGTAAAATAGGTTTTAAAATAAATCCGTTCATAAATGCATAAATACAAATAGTTTTAAATAATAGTACTGAGGAATATCCAATATATTTATAGTTTTAAATAATAGGATAACATCCCGCCATGTGTAGGTTTATAAAAGCGTCGAATGTCAATAATTCCGGACGTGTTGCAACTGTAGGAGTTCTAATCGAAATGTTATGACACGGTCAGGCATGGTACGTTTACCGTACAGATACCTTGAGCTGTGTTGATTGTATAAAATGAATTTGTCAAAACTATATTTAGCAATGAGCACAATTTCATCCAATGATCATTATGGAAGTGTGAGATGTGCGTTTAATATTCGGCATATTGGAGACGGTGTGCCGGAGCGCCGCGGCTTTGTTTAATGCACCATTTTGTAAAATAAGATATACGAGGCACACGGGCGAGCTCACCGTGCTATGAGGGAACTGACAAACATAAACGAAGACATACACACATCCATGAACTGTTACTTTATTTATAAATAAGTAAATTGTATTCAATATATATTATTTCAACGTGGTAGAGCCAAGCGGCGGCTTTTGGTGCTGCTCGATTGGGTCGGCTCAAGCGGGTTGGTACAACGGCCTCGCAGAATACCGGCGTGAAGTAGAGGCATGTTCTGCTTCTGGGGTTCGTTCGGTGAGTGAGGTAACCGGAGGCCTACTCCCTCTCCCCTTCCCCTTCCTCATCCTTCCTCCCGTCTCCCAAATGCCGGCCCTAAAGGCCGGCAATGCACCTGCAGAAACTCTGGTGTTGCAGATGTACATGGGCGACGGTAATCACTTACCATCAGGTGACCCGCTTGCTCGTTTGCCGTATTTCCCATAAAAAAAAATATATTTCAGCCGTACCTGCCATACCAAAAGGTGAGGGCGGAAAAGTCTTTAAAAATCTCTTAACTATCTCCGGGGATAAACCGAGACTAGCCATTCTATCTCCCTGAGATGCGAAAATAGGGTTTCGGATGCCCGATTGACTCCGTTGAATCGTAGCGCATGAACTTCGAGAAGGGGTGGGTAGAGACCTAGACTCTATGGGTTATGAGTGTCCATAAATATTTAATAAATTGTAACCTCAAAAAACCTAATAAAAAAGCTTTAATAGTAACAAATTTAAATAATTGTGTGTGTGTAACTTTTATATGCATTATAATAATATATATATTAATAACATAATTTGCATTGTCATGTTAACGCATAACTTAATTCATTTGAAATTAAACTATTATTTACGGATTTTATCGCGTCTAATTATGTTTTTATATTCCCGACGTTTCAATAGCTTTACAGCAGCCGTGGTCACGGGGGCACTGAGGTGTTAGACTTCCAGATGTCATAGTCAACTCGGGCTACCTTCAGCTTTTAATTGCTAATTATTGGTCCGATCTACGCAGAATGTGCTCACAGTATCTTGATGTCGTGCAGTGGCATGCTTGGTTTTAGATTTAATTTTGTTTATTACTGGATCCCAAGCCGGTGGTAGCACCCAGCCGTCTTCTCAAATGTGATATGACACCCACTGCGAAAAATTACAAAACATCGATATCCGCCAATTTTAATTTGAAACTGCTTTAGCCATTTTCGTAAGTGCCCCGAGAAAGTCTAAATTTGAATATATATACTAATATAGATTAGTTTACTTATTTACTTAAGATTCATGCACAAAGCGGCACACATGGCGGACTTAATGCTCAGAGGAATTCTCTCCCAGTCAACCATTAGGCTTAGCAGAGATAAACACGTAATAGAGGCGATACAGCTAACAGAATAAAACAACGTAACATATACATATATACATACAATATATACAAATTTACCATATACACATTTTAAATATTAGTTGGTATTGACTCTGCTTTCGAAGGGAAAATATTTGTTTGATGCACCGACGTCACTCAGTGGGGGCTCCGATCTCTCTCAAAAAATTTAAAATTCTGAAATACACTTTGGAACAGAATCAATTTCCCATACATGATAACTATCTCGAGCCTCCGAGTCACTGACCGCCGGTTTCGACGTTTTATCAAGCTCTGGATGGGCTCGGCTCCAACCGCCTGTCTCCGTGTCGCTATAAAGTGCCAGAAAAGATAAATCCATTCCCCTTTTCGCTGTAAAGCTTAATAAACTATACCGCCACGTTCGACGTAATATATATATGTTATTACATTTCATGATGTGTTAATCAGATTTGCGGAAATTTAATCTTATTCCTACAACATCCCGTCTTAAGTTAACAGTTTTTCAGCTGTCGCCAGCAGTATTTCCGAACAGTTACGACTTAGGGACCTTCAAGAAAAGAGCTTATTCCTTCCTTAAAGGCCGGCAGCGCATCTGTAGCTCCTCTGGTGTTGTGGATATTCGTGGGCGTCGGTTATCATTTACCATCAGGTGAGCCGCACGCTCATCTGCCCCTTCTTCTATAAAAAAAAAATAACATAGTCACCGGGTTGGCGTAATTATATTTTAGTAATGTTATCGAATAAAAACAATTAAACGATTTAAAAGGCCCTTTTTTATATTTAAAATTTAATGGAGGGTTTGTTCGTATGTACAGGCATTGTTGAATGCAGTGTTCGGATCAGCCATACAAACATACATTTTAAGATTTAAGGATACACAATTAAAATAATTTGATTGTCATTTAGCCCCAATTTAACAATTTGAAACATTATTCTAGCTCTCTCAGATACAAATACTGACATTATAATCCCGTGATAAGGCAGTACGTCTCTGAGTCTCATTCCGTATGCACTCCATGGTAATGTGAAGTAGGTCTTCTATAATATTACACTGACTGCAATATGGAGAATTAGTTTTGCCCATCATAAATCCAAAATTGTTCAACGGTGTATGACCAGGTCGAAGATTTAAGGCTGTGATCTAATCACATCTTAAAAGGCACTGAAAATTGTAAGTTGTGAACATAATCTGTTGTATAAATAAAGAAGACATTCCACGCCACCCTGCAGGGCAGGGGAGCTTAAATTTAATTAGGAAAGTGGTGTGGTCGCCGAGCTCGCGGTGCGACACTGCGCGCCGCATGCCGACGGCAGCGGGAGTTTTGCATACGAAGCATAGCTCGAGCCAGGGCTCCGGAGTTACCGGGCCGTGTTATCATGTTATTGTTTTTATACGAACGCTTGAAATAGTTCTGTATGATAGTTGAGTAAACCTGACATTTAAGTACGAACTTATACGAAATATTTTTCTTGTTGCAAAAGTGTTGAACGCAAAGGGTCGTCGGTTGAAAAGCTTTTGTTCGCGCAAAATTATTAAGCTTAATTGTGTCTAATTTTATACATATTACAGCAATATTCAAAGTACAATTTGTTTTTTTACTAATTTATTTATTCTGCATTGTCTACACCTTATGCTAAGGGTTACAATGAGCGGACTTAATGCTTTGTGGCATTCTCCCAGTCAACTCGGGTTGATGGAGAATATTAAATGGTGGTGGTTCTAGACCTGATAGGTGGCGCTTTGGTAGAGTTATTAATATTTTTTATTACTTACGCTCATGGCGCCACCTACCGGAATAAGCAGAACATCAATGTCTACCGCGCTCGCTAGAATACGTATATACAGGTCTTATTTAATTAAATAAATGTTCGTATTTAAATACATTCTATACATAATAATTGTGATAATTATATAGCAAATAATATATTATATAGTATAAATTATATAGTAAAAATAATAATATTTTGCTTCAAAAAATACTCTTGAACCATTATTGTAAAGGTGTTTCATTGGGTGCTTTCTGGGTATCGTAGGGCATTACTAAAGAGTATAAATTGAAATGTGAATGTGGAACCAAAGATACCAGTGCTACGCTGAATTAGTCCCTACATAAAACAGTACAGAATTTAAAGTCAATGCTAGATTACATCGAGTCATTAGTATATAGATACTACAGAAAAGTATACATCGCTGTCGCTGACCCAGTTTCAATAGGAAATCACATTTCTAGAGTTAATAAATATCTCAGTTACTATGACAAACGTCGATTTTTATCACAACATACCTAAGTATATGTAAGAGTATACGCCGTATCTATAAGTATATGTAATAACAACATCTGTTTATGCAAGGCAATTACTGACAGATTTGAGATGCTGTCAGACGCGGATAGGGGTTGACAGCATCTCAAATCTTCTGTTTAGAACGTGCAACGTAAACAAAATGTATTTTCATTAAGATCGATATTGACAATTATTATAATCTCTTTTTTTATTATAATCGAATAACCTGAAGATGCTTATTTTATTATAATCGAATAGGCCGTAAGTCAAAACCGTAATTAAATTGAATGTCAATTAATTCAATTTTTGTCAATGCCTTTATATTTCAGTACGATACTCGTAACTGTATCCTGATGCCGTTCACAAAATTAACGAAGATTTAGTTGAAATCTTCGTTAATTCTCTGTCGACACTTGTGCAGGGGCACATCTTCTTTACCGGCCTGTAAAAGACAGTACACTGTACTGTACTTTAGGTAGTAGTATCGTATCTACGAAACAAAACCACTAACCATACGCTGAAGTATCATTAAGCACTTGGCGATACATTTCTTTTTCTTTATGGAAAAGGAAGCAAACAAGCTAGCGGCTCACCTGACGGTAAATGATTACTGTGGCCCGCTTACATCTGCAATACCAGAAGCTCTGCAGGTAAGTTGCTGGCTTTTAAGTATATTTGGGAGATAGAAGGGAAGATGCGAAGAGGAGTGGGCCTCCTGTTACCTGACTCAAAGAGCGAAACGCAGAAGCACAAGATGCCTCTACTTTATATCACTATTCTACGAGGCCGTGCTACTATCCCGCTCGAGCCGGCACATTCGAGCAGCCACTGCTTGGCTCTACCATGTAAAAAAATATTCTACATTAGATCAATCTGCATACATCTAAATATGTTGAGGACAGTGACTTGTGAAAATAACTCTTAGTCTGTACTTGCTAATCGCCGGGTCAAAGTTTATATTTAGAAAAAATATTAACCTTCATTTCTTTTTGTATTGATTTTATTATAAATTTATAATTGACGTAGTAACATGGCATAAAAAAATTAAGATCCCGAGTTCCTTGCCGGTACCTCTCTGAGGGGGTGTTGCTTTGTTAAACGGTGTATAATTTAATTTTCATAAAAGCTTTAAACAAGCTTTCATTTTATAAAAATAGGTTCTGACTCTGAGATAAATATTGAATAAAGAACAATACCTTTTTTTTCTCTAATAATAGACATAATCCTGTAAAACTGGAATTTTGTATTTTAATTATACATCTCACACCCTCGTGGAATTAAAGGACGAATCTGGTATTCAAACAAAAGCCTTTATGTCTCTAAATAACATTTAAATTATTTTTAATTATACTCCGTCATTGAAGAACCTTCAGAGGACATAATTTGTTACATAAACAGTAGGTAAATGTTAGAAAAACATTTTTAATGAGGCATGGAGCAGTTGTCGGCTCGCGGGCGGAGTGTGGCGCGACCCCACATGGGCTCTAACGACGTCACATTATGACACGCTGTTTCCCTCTTATCTTTCCACCCCACGTAATACTCTGTAACCTACAATTAAGTGTCAATGTAGCAATGTTGTAACTGAAGCGATACACAGCTTCAAAAGTCGACAACTTCACAGCTTTTTGAAGACGGAGATTTTTCAACTTCATTAATAAAGTAACTAGCATAAGGTTCTCTTAAGAGCTGGCTGCTTGGTGGGCAGGCCCGCTAGAATTCCCGATGAATTTACAACCTGCTTTAGTACATAAGTGCTGGCAAAGAATGCATATATATTTGAAAATATGTATTTTTTTTTATGGGGAAGGCGGCAAACGAGCAAGAAGGTCACGTGATGGTAAGTGAGTACCGTCGGCCACGTACATTTGCAACACCAGAGGTGCGTTGCTGGCTTTTAAGGGTATTTAGAGATGGGAGGGAGGATGAGGAGGGGGATGCGGAGGGGAGTGGGGCTCTGGTTACCTCACTCGCCGAACGAAACGCAAAAGCATAAGATGAGACTACTTCACGTCGGTACTCTGCGAGGCACCACGGCCTGTCCACCAACCTGGTCGAGCAGACCCATTCGAGCAGCAGGAAAAGCCGCCGCTTGGCTCTAAAACTGATAATTGGTTAGTAGTGGTCGTTAGTATATTCACACACTTATATACATATATATGTGTGTATGTTTCAGAGTAAAGAAATGTTGCCACTTGCACACGATGCTTGCATCTCTTTTAAATTACGGTGCTGGAAGAAATGTCAATCTGTAATGAACAGAGCCTTTGTATAAAATTTCTTTATGTAATTCTCCCAAATATACATTAAATAAATAAATAAATTACTACGTCTTGTTGAGTGCTTCGTAATTAAGACAACATAATGAATTCTACAAACTTTTCGACGTGACGAAAAAATGGGAAACTTATCTATTAATATTTGATTCAAATCGAATCATTTATTCCGTACATAAAAAAAGTAAAGTAAAGTAACAGCCTATAAGTGCCCACTGCTGGGCAAAGGCCTCCTTCTCAAATACGAGTATCAGAGAGGGTTTAGGAGCCGGGAAGGGCCCGTCACGCTGCTCCAGTGCGGGTTGGCGGGCTTCACATATCCTCGAAATAATATTTTTATTATTTCTCAGGCATGCAGGTTTCCTCACGAGGTTTTCCTTCACCGCTGAGTGCGTAGTAAATACAGCACTTAAAATTGCTATTAACAATTTTAGTGGTGCCGGCACCGGGGATCGAACCCAGGACACTCGGGCTATACGAAACTAAAGTGAGCGCCCTGACCACTACCACGGCTACCACGGCTACTTAAGAACCGTACATAAGAAATACAAATTGTTTTGTGCCACAGAGATGAATCCTGGCTTCTTTCGTCTTGTTGATGCCGATGCCTATAGATCTGGCTTTCTTCCACCCTTTCCCCAACGCATATAAATTTCTCGCCGGCTGCTTTGCCGCTGATCTCTTCGGAACATAGCACGACCTGCATCGTGACCTTCTTAGAAGAGCGGATTCGAATATATCGTTGCTCGATTTCTTTTCTTCTCTGATCATCTACGTTTCTGCTCTGGTTACCGTTTTACACTCGTCGAACCGATCGCAGAAGCATAACATCTACTACCCCGGTCGTGCCAGCCCCATTCGAGGAGCAGTCGCCGCTCGACTCTACCACTTATAAGCAGAGCAGTTTTTTCCACATTTACAACATAACGAACACTTCTACAAAACAGAATGATTGTAATAAAAACAAGTTGCGCTATGATTAATTTTTTGTCGATTATTATTACTTCTATTTATTATAGGTTACCTTAACGGCCTGTTAAGTCTTTCCTATTCAAGGATAAGCAATATTGCCGTAGCGCTGATATTCTGCCGGTACCATAGACAGAGAGAGCAGCGAGTAGATGCCGGATAATATCACTTTGAATTAGTGAAATCGAATCTCGAAGAAAGAAAGTACAAAGATAATGAATTCTTGTATTTACGTGAACACTACACATTTGAAATGAAACTGTTGGTTACGGATCACAGACAGCACACTTCCTAGAGCGTCTCTACCAAAATTTATAAATAAAAGCTGAAGGTAGCCCGAGTTGACTATGACACCTGGATGTCTAACACCTCAGTCCATCCATGATCACGGTTGCTGTAAAGCACTCGAAACTTCGAGAAGATAAAAACAAAATTAAACGTGATATAATCTGTTAATTATTAGTTCATTTAAAGAAAGGATATAAAAAAAAAGAAAGAAAAATAATTTGTTTTACAATAACTAACCATCAAATCGAAATAAAGTAGTCATACAAGACCTAATTTTAATTAAGCAGAAGATAGAACAGAAAAGGCAGAATCGTTAGAATAATAAATTTGTACATAGTCAAGGTTTATGCCATAAACAGTATCTACAAAATTTCGTTGGCATAGAAAAAATCAGAGCTCACGACATTTATTTTAGTCGTTTCCACTTTCAATCTACATTTCGAAGCTTAATTTGGATCAACGTGACAGGAGGTGAGCCTGCCGCCGTTTTATTTGTTGAGGCCAATGTACACTAACATTCGTAAATAAGTTTCGCAACAGTCATTGGTACGAGCTTTCGACAAAAATCGAACTCGGGTTTCCTGAGTCAGAAGCAGATCCCCTGACCACTTAGCTGTCGATTTATATTTTTTTCTTATGGGAATAGGCGCAAGGCTGCAGTATAACCCCAAAAAGACACAGGTTTGCGCGTTCACCACTAAAAAGAATCCCTTTGTCGTTTCTCCTCTTTTTGAGAACATTCCCCTTATTGCCTCAGCCAGTATCAGAATCCTTGGCGTTGACATATCGAGCGACGTTCAGTTCCGTGGTCACTTGGAGGGAATGGCCAAATTGGCCTCCAAAAAGCTTGGTGTGCTCTGTAGAAAGGGACAGTATTTCATGCCGGTCCACCGTTTGCAACTTTATAAGGCGCAAGTTCGGGCCCACATGGAATACTGTCTCATCTCTGGGCAGGGGCACCCCAGTACCAACTCCTTCCATTTGACCGCATCCAACGTCGAGCGGCTCGAATTGTCGGCGACCAAGCTCTCTTTGATCGGCTTGATTCTTTGGCCTTGCGAAGAGATGTTGCTTCTCTTTGCATTTTTTACAAAATTTTCTACGGGGAATGTTCTGAGGAACTATTCGGATTGATCCCAGCTGCTGAGTTTCACCATCGTACATCGCGCCAGAATTCGAAGTTCCATCGATACCACCTAGATGGTTGGCATTCCACCACAGTGCGTTTTAATCGAAGTTTTCTGCCACGCACTTCGACTTTCTGGAATCAGCTGTCGCCAGCAGTATTTCCGAACAGTTACGACTTAGGGACCTTCAAGAGCTTATTCCTTCCTTAAAGGCAGGCAGCGCTTCTATGGCTCCTCTGGTGTTGTGGATGTTCGTGGGCGTCGGTGATCACTTACCGTCAGGTGAGCCGCACACTCGTTTGCCCCTTCTTCTATAAAAAAATATTACAAACATTCTATCTGAGACCTTCTTCGATTGAGGTTGTTTGCAGGTAGGTGTCCATGGACTGCAGTAGCCACTTACCAGAAGCTCTTTTTATGGGAAGGGGGTCAAACGTCGCCCACGTACATCTGCAACATCGGAGAAGCCGCAGGTCTGGTTGCCGGTCTTTAAGGATATTTGGTGAGAGGGGAGAGAGAGATGTGTGCGTCTTCGATTACCTCACTCACCGAACGAAACGCAGAAGCACAAGATGCCTCTACTTCACGCCGGTATTCTGCGAAGACGTGGTTATAACCCGGTCGAGCCGACTCATTGGAGCTGCAGCTGGAGGCACCGCTTGGCACTACCATACATCTTTTACAAAGTTGTTACCTAATGTATCCTGGCTTTGTCTGTTATCCTATTCCTTCCGCGGTGTACAAATATTGGGATATGTTTATATCCATACACTCTCTCGTAGTTGTTCTATAAACATTGGAGCAACGTAATCAGGTGCTGCGCTTAACCAAGCTTCAAGAGTCAAAAGGATGCAAACTCGTCCTTATTTTTCTAACAACTACAACACCGAAGGTGCGATAGCCTAGTTGGTGTGATAGTGACCCTGGCTTCGAAGCTGAGGGTTGCGTGTTCGTATCCCGCTAGGGGCAAACGGGTGTATGATGAATAGCTAATGTTCATGTATGTATATTTATTTATTTATTCTTTATTGTCTTAAGCTTAAGGTTACAATGGGCGGACTTAATGCCAAGTGGCATTCTCTACCAGTCAACCCTTGTTATGGTGAAAGGTAGTTGGCAGGTACAAAACACAGAATAAAAAAAAACTATAGGTAGACACCAATAATAATAAGGTAATAAATACATATAAACACACTATGTAATAAAATATATATTTATGACATAAAATACACAAATACGTATACAAATATATAAAAAGATACATAAGTAAATATTTTATTAAAATCGAAAATAGATAAGCCGAATATTGTCAATGATCTATTAGGTAATAACGAAGTAGACTCTTAAATGATTTCCTGTTAGGAGCTGCTTTAATGTTATCGGGCAGAGTATTCCAGAGGAGTGTAGCTTGAACAGTAAAAGAAGTTATGGAACGAGGCTCTCTGTCATGAGCAGAATAGAGAAATTGGAAATTATTCTTAAGATAAGAAGGAGAATTAGGATCAGTTAATACAGAATACAATGAACACAGAATTCTAGAGCTACGCCTTTGTATATATAATTATTTATCTGTGTCGGTATGTACATCTATCTTATGACTACACAACTAAGACACACTGGACTATGTGTGTGATTGTTGAGTATAAATTAATAGTCCTAATAAATTAGAGTCTTATTTATTCACACACAAAGGTGCCGAGGACTCGTGTGCCATTTGAACTTCAAGCGGACACAATACTCGTAACTGCATTTCCCTTTGTACACGACGTCTAACTCCAGAACTCCTAAGCGTATGTGTTTACTTTTGTAGTGAAGAATTTTGTTGTTTATCCGCTAATGAACTTAACTTGTCTCTCTGTGAAATTCGGCAGTTCTTTTATGTTGCAGAAACAAATTCTGTTAGTTACGTTACATTAACGACTCGTGTACTTTTAACGGCATCGAAATGGAGACGTTTTTAGGTGTCGTATCATTTTATTACTAAAGCCGTACGTGATCGGCACAATACGAAATAACCTGCGATCCGCTGACCCAAGCGCAACTTGACGACCGGCGAACATACGTTGCTAGTTTATCGATTCGGTTGATGTTTATTTATCGGAAGCCGTTCGTTAATAACGGTTCAACGATATGAAATTTTAAAATTCGAATAGAATTTATGCAGTACGGTTTAGTTAGCGACTGCGGTGTCGTGCAGCGGGAAGCAGTAAATGATGGAGGTAGGGTTGAAGGGCCACGTAGCCGAGGTGAACGACCGCGGCACGCGATCCTTTTCACCTGATACGATTAACGTGTATGTAGGTCATCGGAAGGCTGGCGCCCCCGCTGCACCCACCGCCACTTCCACCCACCCACCTAGCCGATCGAGCTGCTCTGCTGAAAAAAAAATCTCATAATGGCTCCTACAGTCCGCGACTTGTCGAGTCAACTTCGTAGCGTTGGACATGGTAGAGTCAAGCGGCGGCTTTAGCTGCTGCTCCCCTATCCCGCCTCCTTATCCTTCCTCCCCTTTACAGGCCGACAACGTACCTGCAGCCCCTCTGGTGTTGTTCAGTACATCTACTGCAGGGCGACGGTAATCCCTTACCATCAGACGAGCCGCTAGCTCGTTTGCCGCCTTTTCCATAAAAAGCGTCGTAGGTGCTTTCCAGTGTCTACAGAGCCCCAGCAGCGTATTGATCCAGCACCCGGCGGCCGTCAAGAAACTAGGCGAGCACACGTCACGCGTACGCTTTCCAATCGAGGAAGAAAATAATCGATTTGCCGGACGGGTAATGCCAACCGGTCCGACCTTTATCTAAATTGTGGCGTCCTCCGGGGAGACGTGTCTTGTATGAAAGCTCTCTTTGAGTGATTGTATCGCAAATTCGTTGCCATTGGATCGTTCCAGTGTTATATTTGTGCGCTGAACTTACATCAGCTCATTAAGACCTCTCCAGAACATACGGCTCTACAAGAAATCGCCAGCTAGAGTCCGCATACATTTCCTTGTAGGTTTCTGTCCAAACTAACTACGGCTGGCTAGCGGGTAACTGTGCTCAGTGCCGGCGCTCTCGCACTGGGAAGCCGACCGCATTCGTATCCCATTTTTGTCTCCAAACATCGGTGCAACCACTGTTGTGTTCCAGTTTGAAAGTTATAGGCGGCCAGTATAATTACGGGCTGTGAGACATTCCACCTCAGTCCTCAGGTGTGACGACCTGTGTCCTTCTTCGATCGAAGATGTATGCAGGTGCCCATGGGCTGCAGAGAACGTTACACTACGTCCAGATAGGGTTACAGTTTGGAGAAAGCTATGCGCCTTTACAACCCTAATAATGGAGCATTATTCTAGATTAATATGCCTGGAACTATGTAAATGCGTTCCAAATTAGGCGGCGTCGGTACGTTATTGTACAGAACGCGGAAAGGGGGTCAGGACGAGCGGCGATCCGGCAAAGTTCGTGCCGAACGTTATTTCGGTTCCGTAGATTCGCGGGCTCGTAGGCGCTCGCGGGCGACGAGGCGGAAGGAGCAAGCTGTGGCAGCGATGTCGGCAAGGTTCCGCGCGGCTGTACAAAATTTTATTACGCGGCGCCCGTTGGTTCTGCTTCTTGTAACGTCTGCTGAAATCGTTTCGTAATCTCACGAGTGTACCGGACACACGGACGCGAAGTAAAATGAGCTAAAACGTTACAGGGGAATCATTTGTCGCATTCATTTGCGAATTAATGGGCGCCGGTGGCTCTGAACGGAATAACTTTACGCATATTAATGGCGGAGCAGTTCGTTATAAATGTCGGTAATGTTATTGGCATGTTGTTTGGCAATTCTCTGTATACAATCATGAATGTTAACGAATTTATTGCCTCAAATTGCTCAATTCATCTCGTTTTACTGCCCACCGTTAATCAATTTTTATGAAGAAGTGAATCTTCATAAAAATTTGCTAAAAAAAACCATTGATTGTAATTACAAAATTTAAGATTTAATAGCGTAGTTAATATTTGCGATTGTTGATCTCCGACGTAACTCCACTTTCGTCATTAAGATGAATAATAAAAAGTGTATTTAAAAACTGCCACGATAGCTGAGTGCCTTCAAACCGGGGGAACTCGAGTTCGATCCCCTACGTGCGGAGCTCGTGCATATAATTTTTTTCGTTTTTTTGGCAAATACCGTTTGTAACGTTGGCAAACACTAAGACGGCGACGTGGCACCATCTGGCTCGTGGTCCCAAATAAACTCTGGTGAAAAGTGGGCTGGAAGTAAGCCCTCATTTTTGGGCACACGTTTTGGTTTAAACTTCTATTTATATAATAACAATGAGCCCCAAAATACCTAATACTATTATCACTGTAGCAAAGAGAAGTTAGAAAACAGTGAGAAGACATTCTAGTTCGAATTGTATATCCAAGAGAGAAATAAAACTATTGACATGTCGCCGTCGCACCTTCTGTCGTTACAACAGACAGCGGAGAGCAGGAATTGTTCCTTGAAATTGTCGGAGCCGAGCGTCGCTGCTTAGTCTGTCGCGGAGATAATATCAATCGCTCGCTACTCTGTCCCCTGAGGCGTTTAAAAGTGTTTCACATCGCTTTCTTCGCATGATATAAAAACAAAGGAGTTTATGTCAAACATTCATAAATACACGAAAAATATAAACGTTCTTCCTCCGACTTATTATCCCCATCATTTGCTCCGCGTAGCAGAGTGTGAATCTCGACAACATGTACTTTATGGGGTAACTTGAAACCCAGTCAATCGATTTTAAACGATAAACGGTAAATAGAATAACAGAGGCGACAAGTAAATTTTTTGTACGTGGTAGAGCCATGCGGCTTTTGTTGCAGCTCGAATGTGGGCCGGCTCTACCAATGTTGTACCACGGCCTCGCAGAATACCGGCGTGAAGAGTCATCTTATACTTCTGTGTTTCATTCGATAGGTGCGTTACACGAAGACACATTTTTCTCCACTCCCCCCCCCTTGCCCCTCGTCAAATATCCTTTAACTCCAGCAACGCACCTGCAGCACATCCGGTGTTGCAGATGTACGCGGGCGTCGGTAATCACTTACCATCACGTGAGCCGATTGTAAGTTTGCCCCTTTTCCTAAATAAAAAAAAAATATTTCTTTCCGTCCTAGGATTATCTTTCCTAGAATGGATATAGAGCTTCGATTCGTTATTGTAACAGCTAGTTGCCGTGTTTATACTCTATTACTACATAAATCCATATCCATATTCTACCATATTTAAAAATTAAATTGCATTTTCACAATTTTGCATTGTGTAACCTGAGGTAAACAATTTACACACAAAGAGCCGCAGTAGGACAGGACGCTCTGGTCAGGACGCTCTGGTCAGGACGCTAACTTTAGTTTCATAGAGTGCGAGCGACCAGGGTTCGATCCCCGGTGCCGGCACCGCTAACGTTGTTGATAGCAATTTTTCAGTGCTGTATTTACCACGTGCTCGGCGATGAAAGAAAACATCGTGAGGCAATCCTCAAACAACCTCCCCGGCTCACAAAACATCACAACAGTTTTTGCACAAAGGCACACATTATATGGAAAATCTTACAGCAAAACCCAAACAGGAGCTAATTGTTAAGCTTCCGCACAATAGCCGTTAAGGAAAATTACTGTCATAATTTTTTCTCAAATATACATATATATATATTTAAAAAAAAAGTATTATTTTTAAGCCTTTGCCAAACTTTATAGTAACTCGACACCAGACGACACCGCTCCATCGTGGTAAGTTCGGCAGCGGACGTTGGTGGAATTGTTATTAAAGGAATACACTAAAGTTTTAAAAGACGATGTAGATTCAGCCATAAATACTTAAGACTGTATTCGGTTGAGAATTTAAAAATGATTCAACCGTCTTACAAGAAAGGAGTCTTTAGTTTGTTTGTAGATAGCTTTATCTAAACGTGGGTTCTCTAATACAGAACGGCTGCAGTATATCTCGTGCAGCTCATAAATGGCTGCTAAGAGTTATGGCACCGGGCTATTTGTGTAATACAAACGATTTAGTTACCGAGTTTATCATTTTATAATGCTTTACTTCAAAACGATTTGTATGTCAGTTATTATAGATGTATTGGAATATCATTCAAGACTCCGCTATAGGAAATTGATATTGTAGAGTCAAAGCTCCGTAAAAATAAAAGAATCCCTTGTTTGAAAGAATAACACATTACTCTAATAGTACCGTACATTCCGGACAGTTTTCAGCGGGCAATTTTTTTGTTACCGATGCGTTTAAGAAATGCAATTTATGTCTGAAGCTGGGTTTTTATGTAGGCTAAAGTGACACGGCACAAGCGGGCCGGCGGGCACAAGCGGGCGGGCGGGCACAAGCGGGCGGGCGGGCACAAGCGGGCGGGCGGGCACAAGCGGGCCGGCGTGACGCGCACTGTGCAGGGCGTTGTCGATACTCTTTTTTTCTGTTTTATTTTATCCGACATAAAATTTGTAAAATCAGGAAACATAACCTTTTTGGCATATCATAAGCGTTCACGCTTGTCACTCGTAGGGGTAGACACGGATTTCTATTTACGGCCCTCCGGAAGATAGAAATAGAGGTTCGCTCATGGAGATCGCTTTAAGATTTTCAAGGCTTTTCTTTTAATCGCCAATCACGGAAGGAAAGGCGGTAGAAGATACTTAATTCGTTACCGGAAGACTTGTAATTCTAAGATATTGCTTAGTTTCTAAGAGAAACGATGCAGAGGTCCGATATGCCGTAATCAGAGATACCGAGCGCATTAGATTAAAACCATATGTGAAAACAATAATTTGCTCATATATTAGTTTGGCTGGAATTCAAACCCTTGACCCAGTAGACACAGACGCCGTTGTGTTAACTGCGGTATCGAGTACAAATTTCCTTACATCTACACACATTGTTTGAATTGGGTCTCCACTATACGTATTCACGTTTACTGGTTAACAACCATTCTAACAATAATGATGAAAAAACAGTTAACGATCAGACAGTCTAGATATCAAATAAAAAAACAAAATAACGGATTATAACGATAGAATTCGTTAAAATCATTTAAATTTTGTACATCATGTTGTTATTAAATTTTCACAGACGCTTCTAGAGTCAATGTATAGAAATGTTATCCTAAGATTGCTCTTGTTTAAAAAAACCTTTTATTTTAGTTCTCACAATGTTGCGTATAGTTTACAAGTAGTCTTACAAAGTTCCAAACGTAATTCACCCTCGACCTAAGGAGTAATTCAAACAGAGCAGTGATCTCAAAATTAAATTATGTCGAAGCTTAGTGAAGTAAGGGTCAAGTGTCGATAAGGTCGGCGTGCAGCGGGGCGTCTCTACGCGGGCGGCGAGGGCGGGCGGCGGCGGGCGGGCGGGCGCTCAGTGCGCGGCGCGCGGCCGACACACGCGCCAGGCCGCGCTGCTTCCTCTGCCGCCCGCCGCCGACTCCGAGCCAACGACCAACTATTCTCGAGCACGTCAAGTATACCGCACTTCACAGTCTCGGTACCGCTCTGCTCCTCAGCGAAACAGTGTACACGCGGGCACTGCTACCGCGCAAATTGTACTAGTGTGCTGTATCTGGTCGTAATTCAGATGCTGTCAGCTCCTACTTAATTGCTATCGAGGGCTTAAGTTCATTTTATGAATCAATACGAATGATTATATATAAAATAATCATTGCAATCGGTTGGAAGTATTCTAATCTGCCGGGACACGTGTGCCGCGGTGCCGGTGGCGCGCTGACGGCTCCTCTAAATATTCAAGTCGCAGACTCGTCGCTGCACGCGCTGAATCGCTCTTCCGACAACCGAATGATCCGGACAGTTGTTGAATAAACATAGTGTCAGCACGTCGGTGCAGCGACCGGCGCGCGCCCGCCCGCCCAACTGATATGCACACGGAGCGATTTTCTTCAATCGCAATAACTTCTGAAATTGTAAAACGCACCGTTTTGTTATATGTTTTGAACGACTCGTTTAAAGAACTCAATTTGGTCTTTTAACGTGTATTAACTTTCTAATATTCATATATTCGTTTGACAGACCCGTAGCTTACAATTTCTGAAAAGACTCTTATACGGTATTTTTAACATATTTATTGCACAGTGGTGTTTAGTCACGGTTCAGTGGCCATAAACTTAACAAGCTGACATAAAACAGCTTATCTATATTTTATTTCCGGGTGTATTCAAGGCGCTGGGCTCGGCCGTTTGGGCGTTTATCTTTAGGTGAGTACCGGATTTAGTACAGCACTGAAGAAGATACAATTGAGATTCCTCGCAAACGTACGAAACGGTGTCGGGAAATTGAAATGTATTTTTTACGAAACGTCGGCGCGTACACAACGGCGCGTACGCAAGTTTACGATGTGATAAATAAAGCAGCTGGAAGTGGCGCGCTTTCAGGAGGTGCGAGGCGAGCGGGCGGGAGAGAAGTCGAGCGGGAGACTGGGCGAGAGGCCGGGCGAGGCGGCGGGCCGCGGCGCGCTGGAGGCGCTGCGCCGGCACTCGCGGCAGGTCGCCGCGCGCCGCGCGCGCCGCGTGCAGGTGCGTGCAGGAGTTGCTACGTCTGCGAAATAAAATCACCTAAACTTGTGTACTGAATTGTATTCGAGGGACGGTTTGTATGCCTGTTTTTTTCTACAAATGTCAAATGCACTTGCACGTGGTGCTGACAAAAGACGTCACAGCGGGCGACCGATCAACGGAGGAAAATCCACGAACGCGAGTTGCATCACTAATGAGATCCGGCACCAGCGGGTCTCTCCAGTTACCTCACTCACCGATCGAAACGCAGGGGCACAAGATGCCTCTACTTCACGCCGGCAGTCTGCGAGGCGTGTTGCCACCCCGGTCAGCCCGGCCCATCCGAGAAGCGACAAAGGCCGCCGCTTTCCTTTTTCTTATTGTCCTCTGCCAGGTTGCACTGTGGGATTACACAGATACTCACTATGTGTAACTTTTTCGAATAAGATAAACATTTTTGCTGTGTATTATAATTTGTTATATATAGGTATGTAATAATTTTATAGTTTTAGGGAAAAGTATTTCTTATAATTTCAATTAGTTCCAGGCGTCTGAAGGTTTACAATCTTCGACGTAAGAAATTTAATTTTATTCGTTTTTTTTATTACCATTTGCTATTGCTACCATTGCTTTGTTCACTGGATGAACTTTTATTTATTTGTTTTCAAATAACCAGATTGTCACTATCAATAGCCATATTCATTAAAAGATACGCATCTTAAATTTCATGCAAAAGATTTGCAGCATGCGAGAGCTCATGTTGGTCTATAGCGAGGCCTAGGTGCATCGTTGCACGTTCCTCTGTCCCGATGCAATCAGGCAGTTATCTGACCTGACCTGATGAAAGCAACAAAATTGTATCATCCTTATCACCCCCAAAGATTGCCACAAAGCACGGCCCTGAGCCATCTGCATCCATCAACATCCCTCAGCGCAGCTCGTCCCTCCGTCTTGTACGGTGATGTACAATGCGCACAGACTGACATTCTCTCCCAACGGCCACTGATTGTATATCAACAAACATTTATTTTCTAATCTAATAAATCAATTGTTACGCCTCTCCTTGGCACTGAAATGTTCTTTTGCATACAACACCGGAGATTGCGAGCACGCCGATGCACGTCCAAAGCTCCGCACGTCCAATCGGAGGCGTGATGAGGCAACATCGGCGCGCCCGCCCCGCCGCCCGCTCACCGCCGCCTGTTTCAGTTCTCGGAGCGAGCGCGCGACGCCGGCCGCGACGATGGCTGCGACGGCGCCGGTGAGTGTCGAGCGGCTCGCGCGCTGACCCGCGGCGCGCGGCCGCCGCTCACCCAGCTTTGTGTGCGCAGACAGCGGCTCCGACATGTCCGGCGGCGAGCGGCGCCCCTCCACCTGCCGCGTCGAGCTGGGCGCGCTGCTGGCGCCCGAGCCGCGCCCGCCCGACAGCAAGGTCAAGGTGCGTCCCCGCACATCCGTTCCGTACACAGTCGATCATCCGGACGCAGCGTCCGCGATGGGCGTGCTCCAGTTAGGTGTCTGTTAATGCATGTACTAAAATTAGGCACTGTATAAGGGTCGCGCTCGCGCCCGCGCCGCGCATTCCTCGCCGGCCGTTCTCAAAACAAACTTCACTGTTCGAGTGCGTTATTATGATGAGCTGTAGTAGGGGGCGAGTGCCGTGGGGCCGTGGGGCGCCACATTTGCATAACGAGGCGCCGCTTCCCCGCCTGACCTACTTCAGTTTTATCGTCGTACATCTCGGAACACAAACGGACAGATTCTTATAACTAACCCTTATTATGGTAATGACAGGGACACGGTTAACAAATAGAAACGTGTCCAGTACAAATTACAATCAACATCGTTTCAGCACATTAATATGGGTGATGTTGAATCCTATATCTAGATATATGTAGAGATCTGGGAAGATCTGACCAAAAATTAATAAATAAAAGCTGAAGGTACCCCGAGTTAACTATGACATCTGGACGTCTAACACCTCCGTGCCCCCGTGATCACGGCTGCTGTAAAGCAAATATAAACAAACATAATCAAATGCGAAAGAATCCTTAAATAATAGTTTCATTTCATAGTAATGTAGAGTCCGAAATTCTTCTTATAAATCAGATTTATAAATACTGTAAAGCTCCATGATTTTTAAATCTTCCAGTTAAAATATGCGCAATCAGTCCTTGAGCCGCCAGACGCGCGAGACCGTTAATCACCGAAACATTTTTGTTAAGGACGTATTACCGTAAATATTTAGCGCGGAAGGTGTTCCAGGGCATCGGTCTGCTGGCGCCGCTCGAATCAACAAATGCTATGAAGAACTTTCTGCCCAACACTGATTTATAACGAGCACAAGGCAGGGCGGGCTTGCTTTATGATAAATAAAATTGTAATATTTTCTTACTGATGGATGGCGCACGGTTAAAATTTACCAATAACTTTGCTTGATATCCTAGAAACTGCATTGATCTATCATTCACAGAAACCATTATCTGTAGAATAGGCTATGTTTCAATTCGCGACCTCACGATCTACAGCGCCACAGCATCCATGGGATGACAGAGGAGGAAAATGTGGTGCGCCCGCACCAGGAGATGGCAGTACTGTCGCTGGAGGAGAAGAAGTACCTGCTGGGCGTGGAGAGGGGCGACGTGGCGGGCACGAGACGGGTGCTGCAGCGCGCCCGCGACACCGGGCACATCAACGTCGACTGCGTGGATCCGCTGGGGCGCAGCGCGCTCCTCATGGCCATCGACAACGAGAACCTCGAGATGGTGGAGCTCCTGCTCGAGTTCGAGGTGGAGACGCGCGACGCTCTACTGCACGCCATCTCCGAAGAGTTCGTGGAGGCGGTCGAAGCGCTTCTAGATCATGAAGAGCGCACCAGAAAGCCGGGCGAACTGCATGTGAGTTGTCTGTTTAAAGGATCATCTTATCTATATTGTACAATATACACATTGCATTTTACACCTCATGTTCACCTACAATTATTAAATTTAATCATTGGATGTAAGCAATAACAGAACAACAATCATTTTATACTCAAAATAATCATTTTTAATATTTTAGATTGTTATACCACAGACATAGCGTTGCATTAATGTTCAATTACTCTCTATTAAATGATTAAATTAGATTTTTATGTTTTAAATATATAAAAATCAAAGTTATATTAACTCTTTGAACGATGACGTATTCTAGATCTTAAAGATCTAGAATACTGCATTATACTTTCTAGATCTTCTAGATTAGTTCAGGTAATGTGGGATCTAAAACTGTCTCGTGACGTATACTGGCGTAACAGAGCATGCGAACAGAACAACGTCTACATACTTTAAACATGTAGGTGATCATCTTTCGTTTCGTTAAGCACAGAACAAGTTAGTTCTAGCGCAATACGAAATACAAGTAAACAATTATTTTTCTCAGTGTAAGCTTCGGAGACTTTTGTGAATTTTACTAATCTAGCATTTGTAATGTATTATTTAATATTATTTATGAAGACTTCCAAAATACATTACGCACTGAAAGATCCAATGGTAATATTTACGTCTAAAAGGTTGAAAATCATGTCATCATCAAACAAACGGTTAAAACATTTAAAGAAGGTATGTAAAAATTAAAGTAGGAGCGAGTCCACAGCATAGAGTTGCATTGGATGGTACACAATGAACCCTAGACAAACCCCAGAGTCTCGCTGATGGCTTGAACTGTTTCATAAGATGTCCATGTCTGCAGGCCGTGCATTGTGGTAATATATTTCGAGGCCGTCATGATCAGGGGACGTGAAATATAACACGATTCGACACGAATAATGTCTCGTGGAATTTTTGTGAAACGTTTTTGTGGCATAGCGATTAAGATGCCTGATACAATAAAACAGTATCAAGTTAAAAAAATAACCGATTCAAACGACGGGGGATTAAAAAAAAAGGAGATATGTTATTGATGTATATAATACATAAGTACTTTAGTATGTTATCCATAGGGGAGGGTTCAGATTATGGATTTCCATTTAGTACGAATCAGCGCAGCCAAACGGGCTTGCGAAACCTAGATAGAACCTGACGGGCTGCTAGCCTTCGTCACAGATACCTGACGGCTTCATAATGTTATCAAAAGCATAGAACAAAGGAACAGAGCACGTTAACTTACTTTACAATTTGGTTTTTCACAAATCATAGCACTCAATATTTTCACATGTATTTGCCATATTCTGTAGGCAATAAAGGTACACAGGGTATTTTGTGCGAAATAACATTTTCAGTACAGGATAGCAAAATTTCTATTAATGAATCAAAGCATCCTGGCTCATTCTCGAGACGTGCGTTGAGCGAGCGCGCGGCCGTTGCAGAGCTGGGAGGCGCTGCCACCGGAGACGGCGACCTTCACCTCGGACATCACGCCGCTGATCCTGGCCGCGCACCGCGACAGCTACGAGATCATCAAGCTGCTGCTGGACCGCGGCGCGTCGCTGCCCGTGCCGCACGACGTGCGCTGCGGCTGCGACGAGTGCGTGCGCTCGCGCCGCGAGGACTCTCTGCGCCACTCGCGCTCGCGCATCAACGCCTACCGCGCGCTCGCCTCCCCATCCCTCATAGCCCTCTCCTCCAAAGATCCCATCCTTACCGCCTTCGAGCTGTCGTGGGAGCTGCGTCGCCTCTCAGCGCTCGAACACGAGTTCAAGACCGAGTATCAAGAACTGCGCGTGCAGTGCCAGGAGTTCGCCACTGCGTTGCTGGACCACACGCGTACTTCGAACGAGCTACAAATCCTGCTCAACCACGAGAAGGGATCGCCGCAAGCCCCGCTCGCGGAGCCCGGCGCACCCGAGCGGATGCGTTTGTCGCGTCTCAAATTAGCCATCAAGCTTCGCCAGAAAAAGGTGACGGACATATTTTCCAACACGAGTTGTGGATGCTTCTTGTAGATAACCAAATATTGTTTGTACTTCCAGTTCGTCGCACATCCCAACGTGCAGCAACTCCTCGCGTCCATCTGGTACGAAAGCGTCCCCGGCTTCCGGCGCAAGAACATGCTGCTCCAGGCGGCCGAGATGATGCGCATCGGGGCCATGTTTCCGTTGTATTCCATAGCATACATAGCGGCGCCCCACTGCGCTGCCGGACGGACACTTCGCAAACCTTTTATAAAATTTCTATGTCATTCAGCCAGCTACTTCATGTTCCTCTGTAAGTCTTAGAGCACTCGATAGAGTAACGCATATTAACACGGTTCTGTATAGTGATTTCATTGTGTTCATGTTTCTCGGCAGTCCTATTAATACTGGCATCTCAAAGGATCGAGACGGCCGCAGGTGGATTACTTTGGGGTGCGAGCCAGGAAGTTCCACTTTCCAGGCGAGGATCGTTACCATCTTTAATTGAATGGCTGATATTGGCCTGGGTCAGCGGTAAGTCATCATATCATAATCTACACTCTTTACAAGCTGTACCACCCAGCGTTGCCTGGGTTAAAAACTATCCACTTACGAATACAGCTTCGCATATGATGCCCGCGAACGCATTTAGACCTGCGCAGGGCTACCGGTCGCAGATCCACTATCCCCACTCCTCTATTTCCCTTCCTGCCAATAACCTCGATCATACTATGGGTGACTGGTATACGCTGGATCGTTGTGAGGCAGTAAGGGAACTCAGTGGTGTTTCAAATAGTAGAAAGCCCTTGAATACTTAATAGAATATAAATATATTATATATAGTCATAGTCTATAAATGTTGATTGCTTTCAAGTTAAATCCGTAAACACGTACATAATTTTTAATTTTTTTTAAATGTTTTCTGTGTCCTATGTGGTTCACAATAAAAGCATATTCCTTCATAAAAAGATTTTTTTACACCTATTAGTAAAGATATGTCTGTCTCAAATATCTATCCAATTTCTGACAAACCCTCGACCGCAGGTTTGATTTGGAGCGAGGTGAAGCAGCTGTGGGACATGGGCCTGCGGGAGTACGTGCATGACATGTGGAACGTGATAGACTTTGTGACCAACTCCTTGTACGTAGCAACGGTTGCGCTTCGTATCGTCTCACATTTCCAGGTACGTTTCCTTTCATCTTTAATGATTCTCTTATATCGATTTAAATCAATCTGTTTTGAAATTCATCAGGTGCGCCGTGAAATGGCCATGCATCTTCAATGGAATCAACCGCGTGAGAAATGGGATGCTTGGGACCCGATGCTGCTATCGGAGGGTTTGTTTTCCGCCGCCAACATCTTCAGTAGTCTGAAGCTAGTTTACATATTTAGCGTCAACCCCCACCTCGGGCCCCTTCAAGTGTCCCTTAGTCGTATGGTGCTAGATATTTTAAAGTTTTTTGTGTTGGACATCCTCGTCATCTTTGCTTTCTCGTGTGGTGAGTATGTTCCCTTTTATTAATCCTTAAATTCCAATGTGCTGTACCTAGTTATAACTCTTGTCCAAATTTCTAGGTCTAAACCAACTGCTGTGGTACTATGCTGAGATGGAAAAAAAGCGATGCACGATAGGAACCGTTGCTGCGGCAAATGGAACAATAGTGGACCCAGATGCTTGCCTCGTGTGGAGACGATTTGCTAAGTAAGCTTTGATCGAACTCGCGAGTAAATCTGTATTAACTTATTTAAAAAAAAAATCAGGCAGACAAGACCCGTTCCCAACAGTGGAACGGTTGTCGTCAACCCCTTTTCTTTATACACAATCCTTCATTTACATGATACATTGTGTTTCTTAAAATCTATAACAGAACCAGTCCTATTCTATCTTTTTGCTAAATAAAAATAAAGTAGGATTTTTAAGTAATTTTTTTGTTACGTTAAATTTACTTTATACATGTAGATATAGAAAAGAACTTTTGTAGGCAATTGTTTCATCTTTTCCAGTCTGTTCGAGACGATGCAAACATTGTTCTGGGCGGCATTTGGGCTGGTGGACCTGGATTCATTTGAGCTGGACGGTATCAAAATTTTCACGCGCTTCTGGGGCATGCTGATGTTCGGAACATACGCTGTCATACAAGTTATTGTACTGTTGAACCTGTTGATCGCCATGATGAATCATTCTTACCAACTGATATCTGTAAGTTCCCCTTTTAAGTTATAATTTATTTTTTATTTTAAGTGATTACCGTTGCCCACTTAACACCAGATGTGCCGCCGGCCTTTAAGGGTATTCGGGAGATGGGAGTGACCGAACGAAACGCAGGACCGGTATTCTGCATGGCCGTGGTATCAACCGGACGTGCTGGCCAATTCGAGCAGCAGCAAAAGCTTTTGCTGCTATATACACTGTGTTTATATGTACATATAAACACAGTGTCATTAAATAAATATTTATAACATAAAATACACAAATATGTATACATATATATTAAAAGATACATATATAAATATATAATAAAATCGAAAATAGTTGAACCTAATATTGTCAACCTTTACTTCCCATTTGGACGTTCCCAAACTTCACGTGGTGAGACCCGGCGGACAGATGAGGCTCGGGAGGTTCTATGCGGCTGTCGGAAGTAGCTAGGCTCATTACTCTTATGTCCTAGTAAACAACTAAAGGCAAATATGCTTAATTTTCTTCATTGACCAATTGCAAATTGCCCAGAGCTGAACATTCGCCTCTCCGAGAAAAAGCGCAGACCTATACTGTATACATTTCTTAAATGGTTTCCTCCATAATCACCACCCTGGGCAAGCGGGTTGGTGAGCGGAATCTGGATTCGGCAAATTCGGATGGAGATTCCACAATCATCCACAAGGTCGCCAGAGTAGCACGTGTCTACCAGTAACAATTAATTCTGTCCATTCACTAGAAGTTATATCGTAAGATACTAAATTGTTGTTGTGGCAGGAACAGGGTATAGTGTAAGCCGTGGTAGCCTAGTTGTCAGTGCGCTCCCTTGAGGTCCAGAGTGCGAGTGGCATGGGATCGATTGGGAATGATCCCGCGGGAATATGTAAATAGCAATTTTAAATGCCCTATTTACCCCGTGCTCGGCGCCGAAGGAAAACATTGTGAGGGAACCGTGCTATATAGTGCCGATACATGAGAAGGAGGCCTTTGCCCAGCAGTGGGCACATACAGGATGCTACTGCTTTTTTTTGCTTTACTTTAACCAGTAGAAATGACCTTTTCCATGTAGGAGCGAGCTGACGTGGAATGGAAGTTCGCCCGTAGCAAGCTGTGGATCAGCTACTTCGAGGAAGGTGGCACGGCGCCGCCGCCCTTCAACGTGATCCCGTCGCCAAAGTCAGCACTCTACACCTGGAACTGGCTCCAGCGCCGCCTCTGCGGCCAAACTCGTGCTAAAAGAGAGCACATGCGCACCATACGGGTTAGTGAATGGGCCCGCAGTATACTTACTGCTGGATACTGGCGCTAGTTTTTTTTTTAACAATACAGCATATGTAATGATGATCTTGTATTGAGGCGAACACTGCAGCTCGGTGCGCCCGCGACCTGTACGTGACCGCGGCTGCTGTAAAGCGCTCGAAACTCTCGAAAAATCAAACGCGATGAAATCTATAAATGATTGTTTCATTTCAAATTCAGCATCATCATCATCATCATCATTTCAGCCTATCAGAAGTCCACTGCTGAACATAGGCCTCCCCCAAAGATTGCCACGAAGCTCGGTCCTGAGCCACCTGCATCCATCGACTTCCCGCAACACTGCGCAGGTCGTCACTCCATCTTGTGGGGGGTCGTCGTCCTACACTGCGTTTGCCTGTACGTGGCTGCCACTCGAGAACCTTTTTTCCCCAGCGGTTGTCAGTTCTGCCAGCTATGTGGCCGGCCCGTTGCCACTTCAGCTTGCTGATCTTTACGGCTATGTCGGTTACCTTAGTTCTGCTGCGGATATCATCGTTGCAGACTCTATCACGCAGAGAAACACCGAGCATAGCCCTTTCCAAAGCGCGCTGAGCAACTTTGAGCTTTCTCATACGGGCTGCAGTGAAGGACTAAGTCTCGAATCCGTATGTCATCACTGGCAACACGCACTGGTTGTATACTTTCGTCTTGAGGCTTTGCGGTATACTCGACGAGAAGATATGACGTAGTTTCCTGAACGCAGCCCAGCCGAGTTGGATCGCAACTGTATATAATATTTATGATTTGTTCAATTTGTTTTCAGAGGAAAGCAAAACAGGCTAACGAGCGGGATTTCCGGTACCAGGTCGGTGCTTCCGTATTAATGTATTCTTTTTAATTATAGCATTTAAACTTTGATTATACTGATTTTTACTCTATGGTGGACATGTGCAACTTTTAATTATCTTCATAAACAACCCATCTTAGTGTGTTTCTTTACATTTTTATAGAGTATGTGCTGAATAAAAAGATTTTTCCAGAGAAGACTTTCTTCTTCATCATCAGCCTATCCAAGGCCGCTGAACATGGGCCTCTCCGTGAAAGTGCTAACGTGGCGTACATTTCATGACAACAAACACAAAAGTTTTGCCATACGCAGACAATCAAATGTTATGTAATTTAATATATGAAAATTTAAAAAAAATATATTGAATGAATCAAAGTAACATAAAAGCGGTAAAATAAACTAATAATGTATTTAATTAAAAGATTATCTCGTTTTGTCCCTTTCTGTACCAAAATGTCTCGCACGAATATAGGATTTAATGCGCCTCTAAATATATTGGTTAGGAAATATAATGAGGAATATAAAAAAGTGGACGTGGAAATTCTCTCAACCAAAATTTCTGAGCTTAGGACTAAAATGCGGAGGGCATTATACAATAGTGTCTTAGAGCGCGTGTTTTCTGTGATTGACAATAAATGAGTATTATTAGAGCGCACAGTGCGAACGAGTGGAGGTAATGAGCGTCTGTGCGTCTGTGCGGCAGGCGATCATGCGCAACCTGGTGCGGCGCTACGTGACGGTGCAGCAGCGGCGCGCCGAGTGCGGCGGCGTCACCGAGGACGACGTCAACGAGATCAAGCAGGACGTCAGCGCCTTCCGCTGCGAGCTCGTGGAGATCCTGCGCAACTCGGGCATGAACACGTCCACCGCCAACGCCGGCGCGCCGGGTACGGGCTCCTACACTAATGCTATTCCGATTAAGCTCTTCCAGGACAGGACGGCTGGGGAAAGCTACTGCTGTTACTAATCGAACAACAGCTTCCCCAAGGGTTCATACTTTATATATGTATTCGATGAAGTGATTGCTGTTAGCCGTTTTGGCTTTTACAGCTTCATAGGTCTGCACCTGCGTCCCCAGGTGTTATGTTCTAAGAGATATTCAAGTTTACATCTCCTGCTTACCTCTTTACAGTAAGCTATCTATGGACCCTCCGAGGGAGGTTTGGATCTCGTCTTGGACGGTCGAGGTGTTTCGATAGATCTGGGCGGCAAGAACCGCCCTAATTCATAACTTATTAAAAGCAAGTAAGACTATAAGCATACATTACAGTCAAACCGCGTTGCTAAATTGATGAACGACACCTAGCGAATAATTATTCAACTAAACCTTTAGTCGTAGAGATCAAACAATTCTTTGATTCAAAGAAAGCTGCTCTCTAAAGCTCTTATGAACGTCTAAATCTACATCGGTTCGCAAAACAAGACCTTCTCAGAGGAAAAACCGGCAAAAACTGAGACTTTACCGAAGTACTTCATCTGATATTTTATTAATGGGGATCAAAACTTGGACTGTAGACGTAATATGAAATTAAAGAATTCTAAAGTTATTAATTATTGCGTTACAAAGTCTTTAATTCATAATATCTATGTAAATATTTAATCGGATACTGCAGTTAGCTCTGTAACCATTGTAATATTTCCCAAGCCTGTGCCGGAGTTAATCTCACTGCATCTGCAGGTGGCGGCGGCGGCAAGAAGAACCGGCAAAAGGAGCGACGGCTGATGAAGGGGTTCAACATCGCGCCGGGCGGGTCGCTGGCGCCGGTGGACGAGTTCCTGGCGTCGCTGCACCACGAGCACGGCGGGGCGCACGGCGCGCACCACGCCTCGCTGTCGGCGCTGCTGGGCGGGCGGCTGCGCGCGAGCCAGTCCAGCCTGTCGGACGGCGGCGGGGGAGGGGGCGGCGTAGGGGGAGGCGGGACGCGCCGCAAGCCGCCGCACAAGCGCCGCTGGGGCACCATCATCGAGGCCGCGCGGGCCGCCCGGGTCTCGCGCCTCATCGGCCGCTCACGCTCCGAGGACTCGGTCTGCGACCACGCGAGACCCTCGCCCAGGTTAGCTATTGGATATTAAGTAATTATGATGTGAAAAAAAGGGTGAGTGTACAGTCGTCTTTGTGAAAAAAAAATTAAATTCAATTGATAACTGTTTAATTAAATAATAATGTAATAATATTATTTTATAATGTCAAGAGATAAATAGAATACATACGGACAGATAACCTCAAATCTATAAACCCCCTTAAAAAACTTTATAATATAAAAAAACCACTTTAATATTTAATTTATTATCACACACAAATACACATGTTTATTTATGTATGAATGTATTTTTTTATCTCCACTTATATAAAACACTTTGAATATTAGTTATATTCAGCACTCACAAAAACTTGAGTGACAATCACCAACTTCATGGTGTCACTTTAGGATGTCGGTGTGCGCGCGCATCGTAAAAATTCCCAAACGCGCCAAAAGAAGTATAACTTTAAAAAAACATTTTAGTTAAACGAGTTTCTTTTTTACAACAAATGTCTGTGCAGCGTTTTATTATTGCGTTGTATATATTGTCCGCATTAGGCTAGGTAGATGGATGTACGTCGACGCGCGTTTGTCGCGTGTATAGTTTATTCTTTTGAACCATATGGTTGCGAGGTAATTCACGGCAAAGCGCCGCGTGTTCGCCCGTGGAGGTGACGCATGTGTTGGTCGGTGGTCCCCAGCGGCAGCGAACGCTCGGACTCGGGCAGCGACTCGCAGCGCAGCCCGGAGCGCGCGCGCAGCGGCCCGCTGCACCCGCTGTCCGCGCTGGCGGCACTGAAGCGCAAGCGCAAGAATTTCTCGGCGTCGCGGCGCGCGGCGGCCGACGAGCGCGCAACCGAGGCGCTGCAGCGCGCCAGTTCAGTGCCCGCGCGCGCGCCGCCCCCGCCCGCGGCCCGCGCGCCGCCGCGCCCCGCGCCACCCCCGCCGCGCGCGCCGCCACCGCAGGGCAGCCGCGAGCCGCTGCTCGCCAGCCTCGACGATGACGCGCACAAGGTTAAATGCTACCCCCGTATATAGTGACACGCGTATGATTCATCAGCTTGTATGTATATTCACGCCTTGTTCTCAACGGAGTAGGCAGAGACAATATCCTTCCACTTGCTACGGTCCTGACATACGTCTTTCGCTTCTTTCACTTTCATCAATCTTCGCATGCATGCTCGTTGGCATTAGAGTACTCTTGACCTGGCCTTTTTCCAGAACATCTCCGATTTGATCGTGAAATGTTCGCATAGGTCTTCCTCTCCCGACTCTACCATTCATCAGGTCACTTTATATTTTTGTGGTTTAGCATCGCTTGGGCCTTTTAGGAATTATTCAGCCATTTAACTTTTTATTCGCTACCGGCGTCTCACATCGCAACCAGTTCAGACAGACAACTCACCGGGGGGTGAGTTGGCTAGTTCGCTGGTTGTTTTCAACAGATTTCGGTCCATCGTGCCGGATCGAATGTACATTAATTTCCATAGTCCTCGAAAATAAGAATTGTTGTATTTATTTAATACGTAACGTTAATAAGCCATGAGACCTGGGCTCGAACCTCAGCCAAAGTCAATAATTGTGCAGAAACTATTGGGCTATGGGTCAGGTAGTGCTCGCCGCGTCGCGTGTCTCTGACACCGCACGCGACCCTGCCCCTGATCTCATCAAATAATCGTACCATCAGGTACGGAGAGGCGAAGACGAGTGCTTTTTTATTTGTGGGATTCTGTACTATCATGCCAACGGTTTTCGTAAGCTGTAGCCAGTATCTAAATCAGCCACGGATACAGCGGATACAACGGATACAGCGGATATATTGTACAGAATGCGTTGCTTGCAGGAGCCCTGCGGGCAATGCGGGTATGAAGCCAGTGCCGAGGGTGGGGCGGAGGAGTGCACGGAGGGCGCGGCGAGCACGGCGGGCGCGGGCTGCGGGCGCTGCGCGGCGCTGGCGCGGCTGGCCGGCGTGACGCCGCTGCACGGCCACGCGCCGCACCACTCGGCCGGCTGGCTGTAGTCGTCGCGGCTCACGGTCCTTACGTTCCTAAGTTGTCGACTGACGACTGCACCGGTCTGGATACAGAGGCTGACAGCGACGCGTTCTCTGCAGCCATTTTTCCAATGTGATGTTTCAATGTTATATTCTAATAGTAAAATTTATAAATCTTACACCGATAGTTAACATTATCGTAAGGGATTCACCGCGCCATCGTTTAACACACGACACGTCACTTAGAAACATATCGCGGGTAGCGCGACTTAAATTAAGCATTTGTACAATAATTGTAACTTGTGCGTTCACCTATCTCTAGGATGTAACAGATTATAAGATTATACGTGACACGTCCTCGCAGTGCGGCGCAGCAGCACCAGGTAGAGTGCAGACAGGCCAGCCGGTGGAATAAGTATAAATAAATGTATAATTTACTGAACACCAACTAGTTAATAGACACATATGAAAGTTAAAAAAAAAACATTGAATTAGCATCTAACCTATTTTATATACAACTTATAATATGTACGAGTATACTAAACGTAATGAATATATAGATTAAATATACAACATAATGATGTGTTCCAGAGAGTTTTCCACTAATCATTTATTCAAACGGCGCATACGAATGTAGGAGACATATTTATTAGTGACTAAGTTCGAACAAGATGAAACAGGGATTTTTATGTAACCCATATTATCCTATTTACCTATATCCTCGGTTCCCCTTGTGCGCATTTACACGATATTAACGTCCATAATTAAAATAAAATAGAGATATCTATGTTCAGTAGTCTTCTAATGTAATGGAAATAATATTTACGAATTTTATCGCGTTTAATTATTAATTGTTCATGCCCGACGTGTCCGGCCCCTCGCGGCGCCCTGCTCGCGGGGGACTGCGCTAGACAGTCCTTTCATTTGCAATGTGTAGTATTCGCGTAAACGCAGGAAATCGTGCAGTTGTATTTTAAAGTAATCAAACATTATGTTAACAACATTGTTGTTGACAATCGGTTTTCATTATAAATAATTTTGAACGCTGCATGATTAAGATTGCAAACCGTAAATGTGCCGCGCAAACAACTCTATGATTTTTTAGATGCCACAGATGAATGTATTACATTTCGTAGCCGAACTTATAATTAAAATAGTAAATGACCATTTGATCACGGATAGTAGACAAGAAGTTATCACACGTCACACATACGGCAGTCCCGGTTATGGTAACCAGCTTGAAGCCCCTCGCGATGAGACCGTGAAGTAATTAACATTTTATCATTACACTTTTAGTGGTGACGAAACCGTGGGTCACAGTTTCATTTGCGTAGGCCGGTATTCTATATTTTAAGAAGTGTCCGAACCTTTAGCTACCTACGGCTGTGGCCAATCGGATATGTAGGTACTCGTGGCAGTATTCGCGTCACTTGGAAAGGTCGGTCATTCTAATATTCACACACACTACATGCACACAATTCCGCCGTGTGGTTCGGGCGCATTACGCACAAAATAATGGATACAGTTAATTTAGAATAGTCAGTTGGCTTCGTTAATTACAATTATTGTACTTTCTGACCTTATATATTACGTCACGGTTGCGAAAGAGAAGTGCATGTCTGACAATTAATAAATAGTTCATTTCGAAGATATCTGAATTCCTTCAACCTGCACTCCGATGCTTCAGCAATGTGTTAGTGATACCAGCTCCAAATCCTCGCATAACTGGAGAAGTAGCAGTAGGATCTGCGTTGGATTCACAAGTTGCCTTTTTTTTGACCATAGATATTTTGAGGGTTGCTAGGTATTTCATTGAAATCAAGCAAGATTTGTCATTTTTAGGAAATTTGATAGTAAAAATACTGTTTTTTTAATTTTAAACGTTTGCCGAGTAATTTAAATTTTTGTATACTACACAATTAAATACTTAGATACTGTAGTTATTTCTATTATACGTACCTTTGGGCTTTTCTGGCACAAGTGGTTATATTATTCGAATTTAGTCCTTGCTGTCAGATGTATTGTAAGCACTGTCAACACTAAAAATCATAGATAATAAAATGAATACTCTTAAATAGTGATAGAGACCTGCTAGTCGTACGGAGTCGGGTCTTCAGCAGAGTTTTGCTGCAGATGCATGCGTTTTATTCAAATGATATTGTAATTTATTATTTAAAATTCAAAACATGCATGTAGTTAATTTTTACCTGTTTTATTTGAATGTAATTTAAATAATTTCGATCATAATAAAAGTGAGCTGAAATGGTAAATAACAATTGTATGGCCTAAAACATATTGCAATACCTAAATGTGAGGATCAAAAGAAACATTCTACAACGAATCAAACTGTTCCTTAAATCGATTCTGTTACTGGCCGCAGCTGGCGGGTGCAAGCAGTGCGCGCTGGCCATATTGTTTACTTCCCGACGTGTTGGAACAACAGAAACTCTACTGTCATAACACGCAATGTTTACCTAAGTGTCATCAGTACTGGGTGACGTCTGTATCTTTTAAGCGAACATCGCCGGAGGTAGCTTATACAAATTAGAAAATAATTTTTAGATAAACATTTTTAACTCGACAAATATCCTTCAAGAAATTGTATACAAAACTATCACAGCTTCAGATACGAATAAAGTTATCGATGGAGAAGTAGGAAAGGCATACGTCCGTATATCCCGCTTTAGACACAGCGTCCGTGGTAACATGCGCTAACCAACTACGGCCTAAATCTGTTAGCTGACTAATCATCTAAATACCAAACAACACGTGCTTCGCCCCATGATGAGGCACTAACAAGCGCGTATACTGTAATGTTATCCCGCTCAGTGAAAACTCAGTGATTGTCAATCGGTTCATACAACCCCATTCCATTCAATAAACCAAATCGTGTAATTATAAAGCAGCAACACGTGCTGGCTGCCTCCAGCTGTGCTCGCTCTAAGAGCGTATCCAGTAAGGGCTTCACGTTCAAGTGTCTAGCTGTACTTCGCGGCGCGCCGCATTATCGATTTCTATTTTTAAAGAGTTGTTGTTTATTTATACATTATATTTGTATATAACGGTGCGAAGTTTAATAAAATGATGCACTACACACCACTGCGTTTTATTTCGATCCCGACAGTGTGTCCAGGACTTTAGGCCAGACTCTAAGGATTTAATTTTCCGAACGTCAGGTCAGTAAAATGTAGCATCAGTTTTTTTTTTAATGACAGCACTAGCTTATTAAATACTTGCGATTGTTGGCGCTTGAAAAAGTTGCGGGATATGCGCAAGTGCTGTTTTTTTAGGGGTAAGGGGGCAAACGAGGAAGCTGCTCACCTGTTAAGTGATTATAGATGCTCAACACCAGTGGAGCTGCAGATGCGTTGCCGGCTTTTAAGGATATTTGGGGGTTGTCAGGGATGACGGAGAGGTGGGATGGAGGAGTGAGTAGTGGATGTCACCGTACAAAACGCAGAAGCACAAGATGCCTCTACTCCATGCTGGTATTCTGCGAGACCGCGTACTATCATGGTTAAGCCAGCCCATTCGAGCAGCTTGCCGCCGCTCGGCTCCACCGCGGTGTAAACAAAAAAGCATTTATCCTATAATGATAATGATATCTTCGAGGCCGATCTCGACCACGGCGACAACCTCCGATTACTATCGGCGCACGAAATATTATAGTGCCGCAGTGTATATGGTACCGCGTGTGCCCTTGTAGCCAATCTTTTAATTTCATTACACTATTACACTACACTATACACTAGTGAACTAGGTTCGATCCCCGGTGCCGGCTACACTAAAATGGTTAAATAACAACTTTCGAGTGCCGTGGCATGCCATCGATGAAATAACCTGGCCATGGTCTTCGCGCTGGGCTGGCGGGTTGGCAAGCGCAGTGGTACATCGGATATGGTGGGTGGGTACTTACTACTACATTCGATGCTCATAACCACTCATACGATAAAATCAGAGCAAGGATCAGAGACAAGTCACAACCAGGGACCTTGGCCGTTATGCCACAAACATTCTGTGACATCATTCAATCTCACGGCATGGTTTTATCGAGGACTTACACGAATTTTTTGTGGTAAACCTCCAGACTCCAAAACCAATAATTTATGCTTTGCGCAAACACTGGCTTCGGCTGGAATTAGAACCAACCTCCCATGGTTGTTTACGTAAATAAAAACAATAAAACAGAAACGTCGATTATTTTAAATAAAGAACAATCAAGTGGTAATAAATCTACTTTATTTCATTTTGTCAGTTTTGGTATTTCGCTGAGTAGTGATAATATCTTTAACATTTAAAATAAATAATTGAACGTTGTGCACATAGATTTGTTTTTTTTCATGAGTTTCGTATAAAATACGTTTTTGTTTACCTAATGTGCAGCGCTAGGTCCGCGACTGCGCAGCGGGCAGCGCGCAGCGAGCAGCGCGCAGCGCGGTGCGAATGTGCACGCAACCGGTCAAGCTCCGACTGACTGAAAGAAAAACGTCACAATTGTTAATGACGAACAACATTTTAAGTATTAATAATAGTATTCGCAGATCGTTTTATAAAAATGCTATTTATTGTATTTTGCTTTTGCATGAAAAGATTAGCCACAGCTAAACATGGACAGGGATAAATTCAAATGTCAATGTAATGGATTTGATTAAAAAAAGTTGTGAATGTAGTGTGTGCCAGTTTTAAAATATGAAGGTTAAAAAAAGCCTATATTTTGCATATTGGAACACTGATCGTATTTATTTTTACAATGATTTCCCCATACATTTTGAGCGTCTGCTTCGGAAGCGAGTGCTCGGAGCGAAGCCGCTTAGGTTCAGAGCGTAGCCAGGTCCAGCGGGCGGTAGTCCTGGTCGCGAGGGCTGCGCACCGCCAGCTGCAGTCGGCCGCCGCGTTCGGCCAGCAGCACGGCGCAGCCGCGGGCCAGCGCGCCGCGCTCGGCCGCCAGCGCGATCTGGTTCACCACGCGCCGCTCCACCTCGTGCTTGATCGACCGCGCGCCGTAGTGCACGTCGTAGCTGCAACGTAACCGCGAGCGGCCACGTGGACGCGCACAATTTTTTTTCATCTATTCACTATTCATAAACGGTCCATAGGACATAGAACATGAGTGTCCTTATTGAAACTTTTATATGAATATGAAAGAGATGAAGTCGAAAGCAATAAGCCACCAGGTAACTGCAAAAGTAATGAAGTAACGACGCACGCGAATCATCCCAGGTCCAGTCTAATTCATTCAGAAGCTACCTAAAAGACTAAAGAAAGATCACTTACGGCATCTCTGATCTGGACTCATTGAGAGTCATATCTAAACGCTTGAAATTTTACCTACACCGTAGTAGATCGCAAAAGAAAAAGAAACGAATGTCTCTCTCACCCATCGGCTAGGGCTCCGAGCACGCCACCTTCCCAGTGCAGTTCCACGTCGTGTCGGCTCTTAGCTTTCTCCGCCCAGCGCTTCAGCTCCAGGTTCACTAGCGTCAACAGCTCTTGCCGTGAGAATGGAAGGAAGTAGACAATCTCATTGATTCGGCCCAAAAACTCGTCGCGTCCGAAATGCTTCTTCAAGATTGGCCTCACGACACTGTCCTTGAAGTGACGCGAGACTTCCAACGTCTCCTCGGGGTGCTCGTTATCCGTATCTTTCGAGGGAGGTGGCGATTTATTTGCCACCTTTTCTGCAACGATGTAACATGACAATGATTTAAGACGAGTTAAGTTCAGTAATTTTGCAATAACCTTTTATTCAAGAACCTTTGGCAACGTCAGCGACTTGGGGCCGCGTGCGTTGCGCAGCCCGGATCTCCGCCTCCCGCCGCAGCTGCAGACCGTACTGTGCGATTTCATCTGACGCGAGATTCGATGTCATCACAAATATTGCATTTTTACATTCTATTAATTTTCCCTTGCCGTCTGTCAATCTCCCCTACAACAGAAAGTTAACTAAAAACTTGGAATCTGAAGCAAGATTATATGTAGAAGTAGAAAAGGGCCAGAAATGTACCTCGTCGAATAATTGTAGAAGTACAGTGAGTACGTCCGGATGTGCTTTATCCACTTCGTCAAACAGAACGACGGCGTCGGCCCGGCGGGCCAGCGCGCGCGTCAGCTGCCCGCCCTCCTCGTGGCCCACGTAGCCGGGCGGCGCTCCGATGAGCTTCGCGACCTCGTGCTTCTCCTGGTACTCGGACATGTCGAGGCGGATGAAAGCCGCGGGATCGTCTTTGTGCATGTACCGGGCCAGCTGCTTCGCCAGCTCGGTCTTCCCGATCCCCGAGCTGCCGAGGAAGAGGAATACCAGGGGATGGTCCTCGTCCGCCCAGCCGTTTTCCTTCCGGCGCACCGCGGCAGCCACGGTCTCGATGGCGGCCTGCTGGCCCACTATGAACTGCTTGAGACGCTGCTCGAGCGGGAAGCGGCGGCGCTCCTCGGCGGCGGCGGCGGCGGTGGCCTCCTCCCAGCGGCGCGTGTGCTCGAGCAGCACATCGCGCGCGGGCGACGGATCGCGCGCGTAGTGCAGCGCGCGACGGCCGGCGTGGTCGCGCGCAGTGGGGTCCGCGCCCGCCGCCAGCAGCTCGCGCGCGCTCCCCGCGGAGTCGGCCAGCGCGGCGTAGTGCAGCGCCGTCCAGCCCAGGAACGAGGCGCGCGCGTTCATGGAGCCGCAAAACTCATCCTCGCGCCGCTGCAGCGCCTCCAGCGGGTGCAGGCCGGCCAGCGAGGCGGCGGCGGCGGCGCCGGCGAAGCGCTCGCGCAGGTCGGGCCGCGCGCCGTGCCGCAGCAGCTCGCGCACGGCGGCGGGCCGGTCGTTGGCCGCGGCGGCCATCAGCGCCGTCCAGCCCAGCGGATGTCGCCTGTCCGGGCCTTCGTCGGAGCCGCGCCCCCCCGCCGCCGCTTCTATTTGTCTGAAAATTATTTGACATAGTATATTACTTATTAGAAGTAATGATAGTGGCTATGCTCCATTATTGATTGTTATGCTAGTTGTAAACAGCTAGCTACTACTGTAAACTGGAGTTTGGTATTTGTTTATATTTCAAACTTTGCATAGCATTTTAGGCCAGTTTCCAGCTGTTATGAATTGCTATGCAAAATTATAATCATCTTTAATCCACTGTTTACATGTATTGAACATTTTGTTGTAGTAGAGCCAAGCCGCGGCTTTTGCTGCTGCTCGAATGGGACGGCTTGACCGGAGTAATACCGCAACCTTGCAGAATACTGGTCTGAAGTAGGGCCATCTTATGCTTTTACGTTTCGGTTTCGCCTGTTACCTCACTCGTAAAATCTCTCAAAACAATAAAATATTGCAGGATAAAAATAAGTAGTGACAAGTATTTATATAGATACAATCAAACTTAAATCACACAGTAAAATATATGTTGGTAGTAAAATGAAAGCAACTGTGTGTGTCAGATAGTAGAAATATCCGGTTGTATATGATTGTACTGCCTTTGTGTTACAATGAGAACATTTTTAAGTTTTAATCTTACTGTGTTTAAATGTTTTAAGTTTCTTATGCACAGAGGTATGTTATTCCAATATTTTGAAGCAGCATATCGAAAACTACTCCGGAATGCTGCTTTTGTGGCATTGGATGAAAAGTAGCTACGCTCACCATCTGCCACTACAAAGTCTCTTTCATGAAACCAATTTCTATAACATTGTACTTCTTAATCATCACTGTTTTGACACATGAAGGATTGTAAAAACAATTTTGGAAAAACAATAATTTCTTGTATTTATGTAATTCATAGAAGATAATAAATGTACCTATTATTATTAAACTTGTGACTTACTTGCGGAGTTCCTGCACATTCCCAACCTGAGCAGCTTTGAAGAATCGTTTTTCTGGAAAACAAAGTAAGGACTTCCATTCTTTCCTATTACATAAAATTTATTATTGATTTGTATTATTGGCCCGGACACTAAGACAGCAAGTCTCATCACTGGTCATGTTGTCCTATTTAAGCTCTGGTGGGTTGAAACAACTTAAGATGTCTGAACCTCTCACCTGTATCGGACATATGAATGTGGGTACTAATTTTTTAGAACCTATACAAAACTAATTAAAACAGGTATTAAGTTGACATTTTAAGAATGATAAATACAGTAAAATATGCTAAAAAGCCTATTAGTCATATTAGGACAAATGACACTAGAAGGGATTTTAAAACTTTCGCATAAATTGCATCATAATAAAGTTGACAACTGTTTTTTTTAAGGTTACAAAAAATGATGTGCATAAATACAAACATGAATTAAAAAACCCACCGTTGAACACATAATCAGCAGCTAACAAGGCCAAGCCCAGTGAAGCTGCTCCAACGACAAGGCATGATCGATGCTTATGTGGAGATAAACTTAATCCTTCCACAGCATAAAAGGATGCTGTGCGTCTAATGGGGACGCATGCTACTCGCGTTGGTCGTAACACCAAGCGCACGCATCGAGGTAGCGAACTTAAAATACTAAACATGACGAATAAGTTAGTTATCCTGGTTCTTTTTAGTAAATTAATATATTTGCAAATTAAGTGTTCATTATCACAGTTTTTTAGCGTTTTTTCTTAGGGTCTTGAAGTGTTGCATTCATTATTATTTGTTACATGCTTGTATTATTTATTAACACAATTCTTATTTTTTTTATTCATTTTATATTTGTTTACAATATCATTCTAGTCCGGTGGTCAATTAACTTGTCAACTGTCAAGTTAATGTCACTTGTTTCTCGTAGGAATGTTGTTACTAATACCATTATATCGAAATTTTTATGTATGATACATAAAAATGTTTTATGTTATACTTTAGTAAAGTAGTAAGATTACTTGATGGCGAAAGCTTACGCATACATGTAGAAAACAGACTAGGAGCATCTATTTGTCAACCAAATCGATATTCTTGAGGCCCTTCTGCTCACGAGTCTCTTCCGCCGAAGTACACCGAACTGTACAGACCACCGGGATCACAGCGTATCTACCTCCGAAGTCCCCGAAAGGCTTCTTTCGTTTTCGAATTGGTAAAACGATTGTTAACATTTATCGAAGTCCTGTTAGACTGATGGCTTAAGAAAATCGATGATTTTCAGCCGTCAAACGAATTTTCTAAACAATGTTTACATTCATAAATACTTGCGGCATCCATATCAATAAAACTGGAAACAACAAAATTCAATATAAAGGATTTGAAATACGGATAGCAGGTATGGTCTATAAGTTTTTTGAAAGTGTGTTTGTACCTATATAAAGATGAAAAATATGGTATGAAAGTTTGACAGTAACAGATGACAGCTGTCAGTAACGTTTTCGATTTCTTGGTAGTTGGATTAGGGTATGAATAATTTCGCTTAAAATTTTATGCAGTAGAAAGTATTTTCGTAATAAAATTCATCAAATTTTAAGTGGTCTAGCCTTAGATAAAATATTAAGTCTAATTAAATATTATGATCCAGTTACATTAAGGTTGTTTTCGTCGTTACGGTAGAGCCGTGTTGACTTATGAGGTGTTTATGTGTTTTGTTGTACGGGGTTTGTTTTTATCGGCTTCGTGATGTCCTTAGGGGGGTCGACGTACTTAAAAGATGCATCCATGCTAGAGCAGCTGCTCGAGGAAATCAATTTCCAACGAACCAAGGAAATGCGACAGCTAATGAAGGATGGTAAGTTCGATAAATTTTTAGTCTTACTCGTAAATTTAACAGTAATAAATGTATTATATCTTATAAAAAGATATACAACATGCATCTTCGGTAATTTTGATATTACAGATTTGTCATAATATTTGATGTTTAATTGTAATTAATGATTCTAATATAAATAAAAATGCTAATTTGCCTGTCCAGAGTGGTGGGTATAGGCAATAAGAAATGCAAGCTTTGATGCTTCATTAGGAAGACCTTAGTCTAATGATGAACTTAAAAATAAAATTATGAGAAAATATTGTTAGGAAAATTATTTATTAAATATGTAAATAAAATTTTACTAAAGTGATCATTGCCATTTATATTATTAAGTTATGTTAATATTTTGTGTTTATCTTCTTTAAACAAATACTTATTGCAGCTTAACTATTTTGCCACATGTTAAAAACGGTCTTTTTCCCTAAGCGTCAAGGTTCATCCAGAATATAAGATGGTAGAATAAAAGTTACTTTGCACAATTCTACATGCAAAAGTAATTAAATGGCATATGGTATTACCTAATGTTGTTTCTAAATAAGAGGCTTCTTTTGGCATTTCTCAATTATCATGGTGAGCTAACTTTAGACAAACATTGAAATATGTAACCAAAACATCAGGTAAAGACAGATAACCATAAAGTTTTAAGATACTATGACAATGAGTTACTCTTTATTAGTATTCAAAATTTATTTTAGTTAATATTCCTCTTTATAGGCATATCATTTATGCCTATAAAGAACAATGCACAGAGCGTGGTAACATTGTTTTGTCATTAGATAGGTCAAGTTGCTGTACAGTTTGCAACCAGTTATTAGCTAAGCATGATTAATTAATTGATTTCTGAATTCCAATAATCAAAGTGCCATGTATGTAATATTTACAAATAATGCAAGTAGGTAAACATTACTTACAAAAACCTTTATAAGCTTTCTGCGATACATGGAAGCTAAATAATGATCAAAATAAGAAAAAAAACAAAAATATGTAACTAACACTCTTAAGATGACCTTTTTAGTTGTTTCAACGTCATTGATGTCAACCCACTTTTTACCCCTCCCATACTTCAAGTTTTTCTCCTTTTTTGGTAGTATTTCAGTCCATTATCGAAATTAGGCTTCAACCAATAGGAAGATTAACTATAATAACATATTATTAAATCAAAATCAATACTTATTCTTCAACATAGGAATAAATAAATTACACTTGTCAGAAGTCTTTCAAAGTTTTGTAATGGGGTTTCCCTAACTGAGAAGAAACAGGCGAAAGTAACTGTAGGTATGCGATCTGGTACTGCGATCGCCAATCCATTGGCCGAGCGTGGCGATTATGGTAAATCCTCCTTATGGGAGAGGCCAACATGTCCTGCAGTTCACATTTGCAGGCTGTTAAGTTAAGGAAAGACTAGAAAACATGGTTCTAAGCCAGTTGCTTCCATTGACTACCCGCAACACTATGCAGGAAGTTATTTCTATAAGGGGGATGACCCCCTTTACGGCTTTTCCCTGTACGAGGTTGCCGCTTCAGCACCAATCTAACTTAATGGTTGACAGTTCTGTGAGCTATTTGGCCAACCTATTGCTACTACACTGAACATAGCCCATACGAGGTCGGCCCATTGCCAGTTCAGCTTATTTTGCTTTCTTCATACATAATATTACTCAATGAAAGAATTCTAGTACCATGCAGCGGAGACGTACGAGAATCTGCAATTCCAAGTATTCAATGGTGACGCGAACGTCTAGTGAACAACTTGCGGCTTCCCCGACGTCAGTCGGGGAATAAACAGATCATAAATTCTAGATTTCTAATCGGCTAGTACTGACTAGGGTGTCTGCGATCCGGCCAACGCGCCGGCTAAGTGTGATGATGACAGTAAATCCTCTCGGCCCGGGTGGAGGCTGTACCCAGTTGGGAATTAATGTAACGCTGTCAAAGTATCACACTAAGTGCTGCACAAACTTCATAAACATAAATTCATTTAGACATCAGAAGACCGTGCACTTTACTACACGTACAGTCCGTTGAAACATTGGTCCCAGATTCGAATACCAACTGAAGCCAATATTTCTTCAACATTTAAATTATTGATTTTTCAAGTATGCTTGTGTTTAATTGCGTTAATATACTAATATCCATTTGTGTTTTACTTGGCAAATCCTTAAGACATTTAATAAGAACTCGACTATGAAAAAAACATTTATTGAATTTTGAATGTACAACAGCAATGGTATAAATGTGTAGTTAAGTTTTAATTAGTTATTTCAGTAGTGTCTAAATCCCATGTCTGGTGTCTGGATTCAAATTATCATGATGATTATGGATTCTAGTGTTGTATATTTTCTAAGATTTACATTAGAACCACAATAATGATTTTAAGGTTTTAAAAAACATCACATTTAAAATATTTACATAAATCTGATTGAAATAAACCAACACCAATTAACAATCATTCTACCAGTTATTCAATAAGGAGATGCAGTACACGGAATGTGGTATCAAATGTTCATTTAAAAAATCATAACACTCTTTGTATATTAGACAGTCAAGTCAAATGCTAAATATTACATTACATCACTATGTCAAGTGACAAATTTAAATCTGCTTGTGTATTTGATCACATAAAAAGCATAACAAAGAGCGAGAGATTGGAGCAAGTAGTGTCTTACTCACTAATGTTTCCAAGTTAGTGTTGACAATGTTATTAGGACTTAAAAAAAACTAACACTATATATATTATTAAAATATAAGTTACAGTTTTGGCAACAATAATATGAAATTTGTAATGTGCAATCCATTATCATCTATGTATAAAGAAAATTTGTCTTTTCTTTGTTAGATCAATGTCCGTAGTTCATGATTTTTGAATCTGAATTTTGATCTTATTTTCTTAAACTTGTAGTGACACTGCAACAGATGTTGATAAGCAGATAAAGAGAGAGATTAATATTTAAAAATATTTAAAGGTTTATAAAGTAAATGCAAGCCCTCTGATTTTTCTATTAACCATCTTACGGTCGATTTCAGTACCCAATCTATCACAGATTTTGATTATTGAAGATTTAGTACTATTTACTATTTGACAAACTCCATTCAATTTATGTGAAATATTTATCTTTAGTAAGTAAATACAGAGAAAAATAGGTAATTAAAATCGGCACTCAGTCGAGTATTCATACTCACTAGTCTTGTATACTAGGCATTCAAATAGATAATATAGTCGTACTTAACATTACACCCTTGTCAAAACGCACTGCACTAGCAACATTTATATAAAGGAAATAAAGGCAAACCTAACAAACATCTATATTAATAATAATCATTATGTACAACGTTTTGGTGGTATAATTAAACATCTCTGTACAAATCATTGAATATTTCTCACTATTACTTTATATGATTTTATTTACAAATAATGCAAAGCATTTCCTCATACTGGTAAAAGCTACAAATAATTAGCTATTGATGCTTTTCTTACTGACCGTGTATAGACATTCGGGATACACTGATTAGGCGATGAAAATAAGAGTATGTTTAACAAAACAAAAAAACTTTAGTTAAAATGTGAAGAACATATGTAAATATGATCGATAGAAGAATAATAAATTGTTCAAAGATTGAATGGATAATTGGAAATATGACAGTGAAAATTAAAGACAGATAAATAACAGTTGTTAATTATACAAAAGCTGAATTTTGCACTAGTTAATAGCTATGTTATTCAAGATTACAATCTGAGAAGGCACTTGTTATAATTCCTATTAAGTCAGAGTTTCCTAAAATTTTTCATTTGATCAACAGAATTAAATATTGTTATGATTTTAACAGAGTCTGGCTTTGTGGTGCTACAAGGAACAACATACTGGACAGATTTGTTTGTGAGGCACTTCCTGTTCCAAGAGGAGCAGGCCATAGACTGCGACGACCTCCTATTCTTTGTAAGGAAGAGACATGTTAAGGGTTCCTCCCGATATCTGCCTAAGTATGAGGTAAGTCTTCTCAAGTTATTAGTACTCAAGTAAAATGGTTTAAGTGAACTCGTTTTGTTTATATGGTGTCTATCAAATGTTTAATTATGGTTACCATGAGTATGTGATCGTATATAATAGCAATTCATTGAGAAAGAAAAAACAATTGCTTAGTTAAACTTATTTAAAATCTGGAATTAATTAAGTTTAAGATAGTAAATAGAATCAGGCGTTACTTTGTGTAAATTCACCAAATTAATTAATTTAATTTTTTTTAATCCATTTTCCAATATCTTCAAGTTAAGTTAAAATAATTTTTAAAGCTCTGTCAATTAGTAATAATATTATAAAAACTGGATTTTACTCCAAATGTCGTAATGCCTGAATAAATTAATCTGCAAGTAAGTTGTAAACCTGTAACCTAGGCAGCTGTGTGAAACAGTTGGAGCATTCCACTTCTTTTACTGAATGAGCACTATCTGGTAGTTTGTGACTTTTTGATGTGTAAAGAGACGACGGTGCTTGTGCTGTTACTGATTGAAAACTACACATTCCCAAAATAGTTTCTAAATTAGCACCATTTGGATTAAACATACAAAACTCTCTCGGGCGTATCTTTGGGAATACAAAAAATTTACATTTGTAACAGTTGTGTACTTTATTCTTTTTAAATATTATAAAAATATTTTTCTTATCATACGTTTCTATTACAACAACTATGTACTACGCTGGCTTCGAGCGGCACTCACACGACGCATTCTCAAACTAATCACAGTACATTTTGTTAATAAATAGTAAGTTCTTTGTTAGACTCCAAATTTTATCTTCAATAACCACTTATAAAATATGCAATAGGTACAATTTACAAAAACGAAAATTTCATTAACAGTCGACAGTAACACATCGTTCTTTGCTAAAGGAAAACGTATCTTAAATCTATTTAACAACGAAAGCATAAGTCGGTACAATAGTTCAGTAAGCAGCGAGGAGAAGCGCTCGCACGCACTGTTATCACAATTGACACGGAGTCGCGCGGGACCTGCGCGCAGCCGGTCGCACGCGGTCGCACTCAGTCGCACGCCGTCGCACCCAGTCGCACGCGGTCGGCGAACACGGCCAGCAGGCGCGTTCCCTCAACGCGGCACTGCGCACGTCTCACGACTCATCCGCCGCCCGCTCCTTCGCAGACGGACGTCGAGGTGTTCCGCAAAGATTCGAAGAAGTTGCCCATCGGCGACCCGGAGATCGACTGGGAGGAGACCGTCTATCTCAACCTGATCGTGCACCAGTTCGACTACACGCTCACTCTGGCGATCTGCACGCGCACCAGCCCCAAGGAGCTGCAAGTGCTGAAGCGGCACTCGCAGAAGGTAAGCGTCATACGCGCTCGGGCGGCGGAGGCGGCGGGCGGGCGCGTCACTAGCTGAGCCGGCTGAATAGCTTCGTGCGCGGCCACGGCAGAGGCCAGTCGTAGCGCCGCGGCACCGGCCCGCGCACGTTGCACTCCAGGTAAGTGAAAAGCCGGTACCACCATTCGCGCTGGATCATGTACTGGTTGTAGCCGCCGCCGCCGCGGTGCGGCGTCACCAGCAGCGAGTGGAACGTCCAGAACAGACGCGTCGTCACGTAGTATGCGATCACCACGTCGACCGTGTAGTGGCCGTGCGCCAGCAGTACGAACGACACGCCCAGCAGCGCCGAGCCCCACATCGCCCAGTGCATGGGCCACAGCTTCTTCGGCGAGTATTCGGCCACTATGAGGTAGCTCAGTACGAGCACCATCGTGTGCCCCGAGTATATGTAGTCGCCGCAGTACGTGTGCTTGCCGTTGATCGACAATCCGAAGCCGGAGATCAAGTAGAACATCCTCCTGATCACGAGCAGCGGCGTCGTGTTATTGCTCTTCGGGCTGCAGTAGTAGGTCGTGCTGGAGACCGGCAGGACGGTCACGTACATGGTGACGGAGCGGTACAGGTACAGCAAGCCGATAATGAAGAACATGCGGCGCGCGACGATGAATCGGTGCTTGTGAAAGATGACGACCAGCATAGCGACCGTCGTGGATATCATGATGAGGTACTCCGAAACGGCTAGCGCCCAATCCCTGGCGGTGACGTTGTCGAGGAAGATGTCATTGAGGGGCAAGGTAGTGTTCCTGTCGGGCAGCCGTTCGTGGACTAGCGATAGCGACATCATGTTGATGCAGACGCAGAAGAACAGGAAGAAGAACGAGATGATGGTTTTCCATATCTCCTTGGGGTAGCGCTCCTCGCGGACGGCGCCGGGCGGGATCTCGACGATGAACTCGGGGGCGTGCGCGCGCTTCGGCGAGTGCTCCTGGTCGGGATCGGATTCGTCGGTGGCGGGCTGCGGCGCGTCGGGCTTCGCGTTGCGCGCCAGCAGCGGCTGTCTCTGCATCAGTTCGGCCTGGCTGGGCATGGTGGCGCGGCGTGATGCGTTGTTGTTCACGTCATTGCGCTTCAGCCGAGGCTCGAAATTGATGCCGCGGATGTCTTCGCGTGCGGTGTCGCTGGCTATGTCCGCATGGCAGGTGGGCGACGGCAGCGGCGGCGGCGGTGGCGGCGGCGCGGGCACCAGCGCTAGCTGCTTCGCTGGCAGCTCATTCGCGAGGTACACGCGCACCGACTCGACGAGCGGCTCCGCTAAGTTGATCTGCTTCGGTGGCGACGCCTCCTTGTCCGGGGAGCGCGCTGAGATCGTCATCCAATCACCATTAGCCTGGATCGAGCCTGGAATTGAAACAATGGGAGGTGGTGAGATTAACGTTATCAGGCTTAGGAAGGCGTCACAGATAAAATGAATGTTTTTATGTAACTCAAATTCCGATAGTGTGGTTATCGTCGTCAGACTGCGTACCTTTTGTGTAGTGTTCAAGGTGATTTAAGAAAATAATGATTCCATTAATAATGGCCATATATAACGCACATATAATTAATTGGTTAATTATCACCTTAACCCTTAACTGTGTGCTAAGTATATTTCATACTAATTACTTAATTATTAGTATGTACCTCATTTGATAAATTTTAACCGACTGTGTTTAAAAATTATCTTAATAATTTTTGATGTCAACGCACATAATTTTTCGTAATTTTCAACATCAGTAAACATACTAATGTTAAAGATTACGTAAATTATTTACTACACGAATATTTCTAGACGTTTTATGCGTTGTAATTGTAAACAAATACAAAGTCGCGCGCGAGCCCACGGTTCAAAGACCGACGAACGTATCGCGTGGCGCACCTTTTGTGTTGGCTGGATCTAATTAGCTTGTTTGATCTCGGCGCTCCTGAGAAGGTAGCTAATAGAGTTCGAGATGCACAGATATACTTACGCCGCATTAACGAATTTCTCTCTTAACACCGCCGCCGAACGTACGTGCATGTACATATCGGTTTAGAAAGCGCACGGAAGTGGTACCGTACCGTACGCGATCAACACTCACCCGATCAATGTGCGAGCTGTCATTCGAGCCAAGCGCGGCCTCTCATCGATTCGTCCCGTGCGCCCGATAGAAAGCCGGAGCGCCTGCTCGCCCCACTTGGCGACCGGTGGATTCTCGCAGACGCCTGAACGAGGTCGCGCACCGCAACGATCAGCAACGTCTCACTCGTGGCACAAAATAAAGGGGCACTAAGGTTTCATGCATTTCATCACAACACTGCACGACGGTTGGCTGTCGTTAATAATGTATTTTAACCGGCGAACGAAACGAGCGGGCCTGCAAAGCGGCGGCCGCGTACTACAAACTGGAGGGGCAGGGGCACTGGTTGGCTTCGGTCGGTAGCGCTCGGTGATATTCGGATCCTCTCGTGCGTGCTCGGTTTAACGGGTCGGTAAGGTGCGAGCGAGAAGCACGTGACGTCAGCGCGCGTCTCGCTCGCAGCTACACAGGCGTCGGGTCGGCCGTTCCGAGCGCAAACTAACTATCAAACGAGATCGGATTTAGCTCGCAATCTGGTGGAACGTTTTAAGGTCTCTATTGTTCTTATCTAATTGTAACTATAAACTATGCATTGAAATATTGACAATTGCCTATATTTTTTCATAACAATTGCTTGATTGAAGCGCTGGACGAAATGATATAAAAATTTCGCACTTTTTAAATAATTTCCAATTGCGGAGAAAGTGTTATTAACGCTGTCAGCTGTCCGGAGCGTTGGTCGTTCATCAACACTCATTATTGACCGCCATTATGCACAAATATTTGGATTGTCATCCAAAAAGATGACTTGGGTGACTCATTATTTGTTTATCAGAAGACGGACAATTATTCACAAGAGATATATAGGCCAGCGATACAATGGTATTGTGATTATTTATGAGTCGCGCTGGACTCTGTGAGATTATTGTTGTTCTTCGCCGCGTGCGCGTGGGTAATATTAATAGTTTTGTGTTGCAAGGGAGGGGTGCTGCGGTTGAGAATGTAAACAGGTAGAGATACCAGACGCGGAATGTGCGCTCGTAAACACGTTCATTTGAATGGCTCGGCGCCTCGCTCGCTCCGTTAACGTGTTCGAGATTTTCGGAATGATGTACCCATCGCGCGTAATGCTCTCAATTGACACAGTTACTGGGTTGCGAGATGTAAGAATTAAATTGAAAGCAATGTAATCGTTCTGAATGTCGTATATCCTTGAGGACGAAAGAAGGTACCGAGGTTTTTTTTATAAGACTGTAGGTTAGATTGAAACATTTTTTTTTAAAATAAGCAGTAGAGCGCTACGGAAACTTCTCGGGTAAAAGTCGTTTAACACAGGTCACGTAGTTTTATTGATCACTAGGGGGGATGCGACAGGTTGCAATAAGTATTGAATCTTATGAGAACGAGTTTAATGTGTTGCGCAAAAAAAAACCTTTATAGAACGACCGACACGTGGAAACAACTGCAAAACAAACAGGACATATTTTCTGTTCAGTGTTGTGTACCATGTACAGTTATTTCCCCATTGACTTTATAAGTATTACATTAAAATATTCCATAATCATTTTGTTACATTTTACTATTCGACTTCCTCGGCTGCCGTCACAGTCCACGGCCGGAAATCTGCCTCTGTTCATGAGAGGATTTGACATAGGATTTGACATACAATCCAAACACCTCTATAATTTAGCATTAGGTTTATGTATATCTTCATAAGATAATAAGATAGCTCTTATGAAGGTCAAAGAATTAATTGAATAAAAAAGTTTCGGCCTTGACTATGTCGGACTTGCACCGACTAAAACCTATTACCTTGTGTGAACGAATCTGCGACCCCACCCTGGCGCAGTCGCTCCAGGTGGCCCCTTCTCGGGAGAGAACTGAACCTCCTCTGCTCCTAACACGGACACCCCGAGTCCGCCACCCGGAGTACATGGGGTCACAGAAAGGCGAGAGCTCAGAAGCAATGCGCCACACCACCCCACATCCTTCCGACACCACGCCAGAGTCTCAAAGGATAGGAAGAGTGGCCTAACGCAATACCAACACTGCTCTCCCTCCGCGACTCCATCTCTGCCGACTCCCAACACCACCAATCTTCCGCCCACAGTCCACCAACTCGCTACCGACCCGCGCCAAGCTCACTCGATCTCCTAATCTACAGATAAACCTATCCTAATCTATAGACAAACCTATTACACCAATGAAGCCGCACCTATACAGACTTCCGCTGTAGCAAAACTTACGTATGTAATATAATATGCCTAAACTAACGCACGTGTCAGTGAGCCACGTGAATTTTAATTAGTGCAGTGTCATCATCATCATCATCATCATTACAGTCTGTCAGAAGTCCACTGCTGAATATAGACCTCCCCCAAAGATTGCCACAAAGCTCGGTCCTGAGCCACCTGCATCCATGGACTTCCCGCAACACTGCGCAGGTCGTCTCACACTGCGTTTGCCTGTACGTGGCTGCCACTCGAGAACCTTTTTTCCCCAACGGTTGTCAGTTCTGCGAGCTACGTCTAGAGCGGTTTTTTTGTTCAATATAATTTAGAACCGGAACCCAAATTTCACAGAATAGTGCAGCGGGCATAATTACATAAGCATTTTATTAGATTTACACGTAAGAATAACCTCTATTGAAGAAGGTCACTGATGCGTATTCAACCCTGAGGACTAAGATGAAATGCCTCGCAATCTGTTATTATACTGGCTTTTTATAATATTAAAACCACCGGTTGATTTAAGTCGTCGTCTTGTTAACAAAGGTGTCGGTGTAGAGTAGAAATCTCGAGAAAATGTATCCAAAATTGGGAATCACCTTACGTCTTGAAGTGTAAAATCGAAACAAAAACGTAACATATCTGAGCGGCGCTGATAACATTACACGTTGCTTCGCTTCGTTACGTTATCTGCGAGACTCTCCTATAATCTTATTATTGTTGTATATTTCATATATTGGATATCGCAGTTTTCTCGCAAAGTACAAGGAAAACGAAGTCGCTGTAAGGGACCTTGAAAATCGACTCGCAACGTCCTTTTTTGAAACCTATTATTTATTTATATCGATGGAAATCAGAGCAAAGAATGAAACTTGTGTCTGATCTGTAGTTCGAGTCGATTAATATTAACATTATTGATCTTTGACCAGTCTTCGTAAATATGTAAAAATGTGGATATTAACCGGTGTTTATCCTTATAAGTTGCGAGATGGTCCATGTTGTCTGTTCAATACTAACACATTTCACGATTTATTTGAAATTGGAATTGTTTGTGCACATGTAATCTTTCTGTATTAGTAAAACATTAGCTTGAGTAGCAAAGTTATTCGACGGAGTCTTTTCATGGGTTATCTTTTTTTTTATCTCTGCGAATACATTAAAGAGCAATGAGTGTATAATGGATGTCGCGGTCCGTAGCTTGCGGTCACAGTCGGACGCGCTCGGGCCGGGCCATGATACAGCTGATTATTTCATTAGTCTTTGCCAAGCGTGGCAATCGCGTCATTGCCAATGGGGAGTGGCGTGTACAGCAGTGGACTATCTTCAGGCTGTTAAAGGCCTTGCGCAGAAAAGGAAGTGTTGCCTGCGGGGAACAAGAGTCTGCAAAGTGTAGAAGACCGGGCCGCCAGCACTTGTCATGGGCTCAAACACTTTGTTCGCTGTCAGTTTGGGGAAGCGGACGATATGGAACACCAAACACTCTTAGATTACGTTATGTAGGTAGCAATGTAATTAAATTTGAAGCAGATGAAAAGACGTTTCCAATGTTAGGAGCTATCGCAAAAGTAATCGTGCATAATTACGGTACGAAGCGCTCGAGCGCTCAACGCAGACTAAAACCCGCCCTGCAGGGTTACCAACTCCTCAAAAAAATATCCCTAAATCTAACAATTAAAAGCCCCATTAAAGCTACTGTATAAACATATACAAACTTATATTTAAATAAATCTTATGTTTCATTGGAGTAAACTGGTAAGCACTTTAAAATATTAGTCAGCTTTTTTTAGTTAGATTTTTGAAAAGAACTCAAATAGTTAGGTTATCCACAGTTGTAAATGAAGCGTCCATGTCGCGTGGTGATGGTGTTTCGATTGAGGTTGCCGAGGTCATAAGGTCTTCGTTCTTAAAGTTCACGCGCGTCGGCAACACTAAGCCAGGCTGACCGGGGAATAGCTGGGCGTGACCCTCGTTATCAATGATTAGGAATGTAATTATTTTTAAACTTGATTGTTTTGTTTTGCAGAGTAATGGTGCTACATATACAAATAAAAAATTGTATGCCTCTAAAAATAGCCTTAAATACATTTGCGCTCTAAATAATCTCAATTATTGGCGCCCCAAATTTAGGGTCTAAAGGCCTACGTTGGGAAGCCTCCCGTGCGCGTGGATGCACCTTGGCAGTTGGCACGTTAATGCAATGTTTTCGAGAAATCTCGCGTAATTTTGTGCGCTCCGGTCTGTCAGTGTCCGCAGTTTGTTTGGAGATAATTGATCTATTTCGACGTACAGGAAAGTACGCCGAGGATTGTCGATCGTCTGCGCAGAACCCTGTGATGAAATATAATTTGCAGGGATCCGAATTCAAATTTGTTTCCTTTCATTTGATTGCAATGTAATGTGACACGCAACGGCTGTCTCTGTTAACTTCATTGGCGGGTACAGATCAACGGTTGATAGAGATTCCTTAATTACTTTTTGCGTTTACGTTTGCTTACTCAATGATTAGTGACGACCATTTAATTTGTTCTTTTGAATCACAACATCGTTCTTGAGGAAAATACTTTAGCGTTTCATGATGACTTCTCATTAAGAAATGATATAATAAACAGCCAGTCAAAACATCGATTTTGTTTACACAACATCATGCCTTCCTTAGTTCGTTTAGAATATAGACTGGTTACGTCAGTTGGACTGATTCCGATTCTACAAGATGTGTGTACACGGAAGTGCTCCACATCTTTTAATATCACGGCAACTTAGTCTAACTTTGGAGATTAGTTCAACTTCAAGGGTACATACTTAAGTGACCATAATGGTCAAGTAAAAATTAAGGTGTGTAATACAAATTGTTGAACAAAACGCGACCGATGTATTGGTTGAAATTAAAATAAAAAAAAACCTAAGAGGGTGATGGTATTTTTTATTTTTTTTTACATGTATCGCATCATACTTTCTATCGTATCAGGCGACCTGTTAATATTGATAGCAAGTTCTGATATAACGCTAATAAACATGAGTTTTGTCAGAGTTCAGTGTTTGAAATGAAACAATTATTTGTGGATTTCTCTCGTGTTTAATTTGAGTTTTCATATTTTGTATTAAAAACAGTAAACATAAAAACAAAAAAAACAAACGCCAATTAAAACAAAGTTTAATTTCAAATGTGTAGTGTTCGCGTAAATACAAGAAATCATTAGAGTTCAATATATTACTTACTTACTTAACAGCCTGTAAATATTCTACTGCAGTACATGGGCCTCTCCCATAAGGAGGATTTGCCATAAACGGCAAGCTGATTGGCGATCACAGTACCAGACACCTCGCACCTGAGACCCTGATGCCCGTCGTCGGTCTGCTTATTTTTGGTCGGATATATTTCGAGATAGTCATCCCATCATTAGTCGGTAGTCATTGCGATTTTCAAGACCTTTCCCTTCCATCACCTCTCACAACACCCACGGGAGGAAAGGTGGCGGCAGATTGTTACGTTGATACCACACGGTTTTCAGTACATTATAAAACATCACCATCACCATTATTTAAGGTTATCGCAAAGCAGTTAATCAATCTATCGTGTAATTGATTGGACCAATGGGATTCTATTGCGGCTTCGTCCATCAAAATGAATGAAATGTATTTCCGAGAACTTCAACGTCATTTGATAATGGATGTTGAACTAGAATTAAATAAATTACTGTTTCGTATTAATAGCTATTTGAATTGAAAGGAAAGCCGATCTACTTTGGAGCATTAACTATTAGTTTAACGTGTTCTCCGAAAACTTTTATATGGATCGATACATCATCATCACTAAAGCATTAAATAAATAATCGCTTAAACATGTTTGTTTTCAATGTTTCACGAACTCAAACAGACCAACAAACAAACACACTGACCAGAAAGCGAGTTAGTTTTGATCCAATTCTGTGGTATGTTTAACGTTTCATGTCTCTCGCTCATCGGGAAGTTAGTTAAAAATTGGTACCGAACACACTGACAGACATGGAAGTGATTTAAAAAAATACGGTTAATATCGTAAAAAAGAAATAGATAATTATAGACAATGGATATTGATAAAACGTATTACTTTTTATCTATTATATTATATTATTTAAATTTAAGTAAATTAAACGATAATAATACGATGTAAAAGGGGGAACAATTTATGGCGACCGAGTGATAGCGGAAAATCTATTTGATCATGTGAAATGTTTAAACCTGATTCCTAGTGCCCGGGCACACCGGGCATAGGAATGCTCACGACCCCGCTGGATACCGGCTTGAAGTAGAGGCATGGTGTGCTTCTGCGTTTCGTTCGTTGAGTGAGGTAACCGAAGCCTTCCCCCCTCCCCCCTTTCCCCTCCTCGTCTATTCCCCAAAAATCCTTAACGCACCTGCAGCTATTCTGGCGTTGCAAGATGTACGTGGGCGACGGTTATCACTTAGCCTATTTCCAAATTAAAAATAAAAAAAACTTTGAAAGTAAAATATTATGCAGGGGACTTTGAAACGCTGGCAATGATGACGATAAAGTAAATACCTTAATTTTTTAAATTTGCATGTCGAGACCTCGGCCTGAATCCAAATCTGGTGCAGCGTGTAGGTGAGGCACATGCCTTGAACATTGTACAGCTATTTATTCATTGAAAAAATTGTGACTCATTGCGCCGAGCCGATTAGCCCATGTCGTAAGAGTGTTCGAGTTAATCACATAAATTGTTTTAGACGAGGGAATTTTTAAATTTGATTTTTTTTTATTGGACTGTGGTGAAAAACGAGCTAAGTGGCTCCTGCAGCCCATGGACACCAGCAAACCACTTCGATCGAAGAAGATTATCCCTGACGACTAAAATGTAATGCCTCATAGCCATAGTAATTATACGGGCTCGCTATGCCTTTCAAACAGGAGCATGACAGTTGTTAAACTACTACTTGGCAGAACGGAAGTGGGCATGGGAGTCGTACCGACAATCAGACGACACCTAGTCAAAGAAGGTACCAGGTGATTACTAAAGACCTGAAGCGGATTCAAAAGCTATTAATTCTCGTTAACGGCTGCCATCTCCTACAGAGTAGGCAGAAAACTCGAAGATGGAAGGAATCGCGTTTCACAAATAATCATAGAATATAAATCTAAAGTCTATGTTACGATATGGTTAGGAGGTTACGATCAAGGAGTCGGTATGATAAGGTAGCATCGCAACTATTTCTACCACCAAATAGAAGTGTGCAATTGCTGTTTTTCGTTTTAAGGGCACAGACTGGAGAGATTTAAAAAGAGATGTATCAGCACAATCTGTAGTTCCGTTTGGTCCTGCTAATGTTAAGCGCAGGCGGGACTGTTGACCTTATAATATGCTTCAAATAAGAGCTTGAGCTTGTAAAGTTACAGAAGATTCCGTTGACCCTTAACTTTTCATAATCAACAGAATTTCTATTGTCACTTCATGAGTAAATCTCGTCTCTTGTTTAAGTTTGAGTCCCACATGCATGTGGCAATTTAGTGACTTCCTTCTCTGAGATTCTTGAATATGTCCTAAAATTTTATTGCACTCTAGATATTGGCAAGCATTTGTTCATTTGTTAAGTTATGTAATCCCCGAAAATTCTTGATACTAGCTCTGAATTCGGTATTGCTTCTTTTTCTTTAAAAAGCTGTAACGCTCGAACGATTTCTTCTTCGGTGTGCCAGTATCAACAACTTTGTCGAGACTTATTTACGATTTGTATCGTTAGCCTGAACACTAGGACGTCTAGGAACGGCGTAGTCTCACCGCGTCTCTCGTTGTTCCCAATAACCTCTGGTGATAAGTGGTTTATAACCACTTTGCCTTTTGCCTTGCACGTGTCACAACTATCGAATTTCTCTTGTTTCAATTTCAACACACAAACACATCCAGTCCAGACTTTACAACCTCGTTATTGGATGTGCATTAGTGTACACAAGCACGTGTGAGTGAGTGTTTTGTTTTATTTGACTCAAACCTATCTCACAATTAAGAAGCCGTGGTAGCCTAGTGGTCACTTTAACGTCATAGAGTATGAGTGACCTGGGTTCGATCCCCGGTGCCGGCACCACTAAAATTGTTAATACAATTTTAAGTGCTGTATTTACCACGTGCGTAATAGTGAAGGAAAACATCGTGAGGAAACCTGTCTGAGAAATAATAATGATTATTTCGAGGATATGTGAAGCCCGCCAACCCGCACTGGAGCAGCGTGGCGGGTCCTTCCCGGCTCCTAAGCCCTCTCTGATTACTAGTATTTGAGAAGGAGGCCTTTGCCCAGCAGTGGGCACTTACAGACTGTTACTTTACTTTACTTTGCTATCTCACAATTCGATGGGAAATGGATTGAATAGAATAACAGGCGACATGTTTAGCGAGTCTGAGCGAGTATTAAAGTGCAGATGTAGGCTTTCGCGATTATTATTGGTCCGGTGTAGAGTTACTCGTCCGTGCCTGGAGCTGGACAATCGTCTTACCGCTGCAATGATTCCAAAGCCGATGTTCTTTACTGACCTAAGTCGGTTACGCGGTAACAAGATTTCTAAAGTAGCAACACTTTATTTGAAACCATACTGTCCATAAATGATTTGTAGATTTATGTTTCCTAACAAACCCAGAGTTTAAATATTTGTTTTTAGCTCATTTCTCGCGCATTCTGTTATTTGTTCAACGGTCTGAACGTAGTTTTACTTGTTCGGAATAAACAAGGTCAGACGGGTCTTTGCGTGAGGGTTCGATTTCGAAGTCTGTCTATATGGCGTTGCAGCTTTTAACATGCTTTTATTAGCTTGACCCGTATGTATGCATGTAGGAATGTAACCGAATTTTTTAATTCATTATTCACCCTGTTACGCCTATATATCATGAACAAAATTCCAGATTATTATGGTTTCCATTTAAAATAATAAAATAGCTGTAAAATAAAAGGGAATCTGTATGGAATAAATAAAATGCGATAAATAACTGACCGACTGCTATATAAGTTACGGCGTGTGGTATCGACGTAAGAATCTGCCACCTGATCCTGCCATTCTTTCAATGGGTTTCGCTCTGAAAATCGCAATGGCTAACGACAGATGGCCGGATAACCATCACGAAAAATACCAGAACAAACGCTTGCTTATCCACCTGATGGGAGAGGCCTGTGTCCTGCAGTGGACTAAATAGTTAGGATAGGTGGAGTAGTTAACATAGCATTGTGTAAATGTACTTTAAAGAGGGCGCATACTTTAATTGTATAGAGCGCGAGTGACCTGGGTATAGCACTTACCGATACCGGCTCCGGGGATCGACCCCGGAGTCGGTATCGGTAAGTGCTATATTTACTATGGTGAAGGAAAACATTGTGAAAAAACCAGCATGTCTGAGAAATAGTAGAAGAAAATATTATTACGATGACATGTGAAGCCCGCCGACCCGCACTGGAGCAGCGTGACGAGCCTATCCGGCTGCAAAACCCACTCAGATATTTGAGAAGGAGGCCTTTCTGCAGTGGGCACTTGCGAGATGCTACTTTAACTTACTTTGTCAAATGGTTTTGTGGGTAGATAACATAAACAGGGGCAAAGTTTGTTAGCACGGACGCGCGACGTAACGGCGGGGCGAACACTAACTTGCTTTATTTTGTTCACTTTGGAGCATGAGATGTCTTGTTGCGGTCGACGCGGCGCAGGGTCGCTCGCAGGCAGGGCTCTGTTAGCGCGACTACCTCCGTCTCGCCGTGCACACGCTCAGACTAACACTCATTTGTGCAATCCATCATACGTTACCTTCTTGTAACGAGCGAGTATATTCATTGTAATGTTTTGCTCCTTTACCTGATTTAAACATCATCGTCAATACATGTTGGAATTGAAAATTGGCTGAGCATATTTACACGAGCGACATCGCGACCTGTGCAATCATAATTACATTAATACGAGAATATTGAAAACAGGTATAGTTTTTAGTACTTATTTTATAATGGCGAATGAAACATCATTCGAACGGTGTTGTGCCACGAGGCAGGTAAAATGAACTGAACAACTTGTCCAATTAAATGAAAGCATTGGTTTATCACAAAAACAAGTTGAATTTCGTTACTTCAGAAACACAACAGGTCCCATTTCGAATTCAAGAGATCACAGCATTTAATCTTAATTACGCTCTTTTGTAATCCAATAACACGACAGTGGAATTCTAAAAACACCCTCGTTAATGCCCGTGCATAGGGTCCCTTCGGTCACTTCATTGAATCGAGGAGACGCTATCCTCCAATTGACCAATGGCCCGCCCGGCTATATTTAGACTTGTCAGATAAGTCGTGCGTGCGTGGCAAATAACCGCGCTCGGTAACTTAACCGACGTTTCGATGGCTTCGGTGGTTTAGATCGTTTTAATTGTGTAGTACGCGGTAGAGCCCAGCGGTAGCTTTACTGCTCGAATGGGAAGATCGATGACGCTGCTGCGTCTAAGGTGTGGCGGGTCTGGTGGTGGCGATCGATGCGGTGGACTATTCGCAAGGTTAGGACGAGGTAAATCACGGCAGATACTATCCTATCTATTTGTGTCGCAAACCGGTGTAACCACTATTGTGTTGCAGTATAAAAGTAAACGAGAGCCATATTCCATCTCCCTCCTCGGGTGTGACAACGCACCTGTAACCTCATTCGATCGAATTTGTGCGCAGGTGTCTATGGGCTGCAGCAGCCACCAGGTGGACTGTCACCCGGCCTTCATGGATATTTGGGAGAGGGGAGGAAAGATGAGGAGGGGGAGGGGTAGAGAGACTCACCGAACGAAACGCAGAAGCACTATTGGGTATACGTACGTGAGAGCATATGTTTTTTTTACAATAAGACATCAATCTTTTCGTTCTTTTAGTTGACAGGAATCTAATTAATTAGAAACGGAAGGTTTCTATTCGCTAACTAAACGGAATGCAACATATCGTTGCAGTATATATTACGAACTTAGAGAATTTTGACAAATTAGGAAAACATTTTTAGGTTAGCTTAAATAGGTAAAATTTCTTTTGGGAAATTTTATGGTACATTTTAATTGAGATTCCTAGAAAATAAAGCATGGTTAGAGTAGATGGAATGTCGAAGCGTATTCGATAAAATATTTTTGCGGGAAGGTTAACGTTCTTATAATTTCAACAGCCACAACAAATGGTCGCCCTGGCAGCGCCAGTCGATCGCACGGCATGCACGAGACCTCTTCGAGTACTAGGAATATGTTCTCGCTACCGCCTGCCCAATACTGGGACGGTCAGAGACCTAGACATTTTGACAAATATCAGTGTTCAGGCCAATGATACAACGATACTGAAAAACAGTGCTCTCTTTTTCACACTTTCCTCACTCCTTCGTGCGCCTCACAGTTTTTCGCCTTCCACACATGGGATCGAACCCGAATCTCCTGATCCGAAGGCGGATGGACTCGGTTATCGTTGCTAGTTAAACGTGGCAGAGCCCTGCGGCGGTTGATTACCACGGCCTCGCAGAATACCGTCGTGAAGCAGATGCATCTTGTGCTTCTGGGTTTCCAGGGTTTCCCTCCCCATCCTCCTCCTAATCCTCCCTACCATCTCCCAAATATGTTTAAAGGCCGGCAACGCACCTGCAGCACCTCTGGCGTTGCAGATGTACGCGGGCGACGGTAATCACTTACCATCGGGTGAGTCGCTTGCTCGTTCAGAGAGATAATTCTCCATTCGCGTCGGTCACAGTTCAGGTTTAGCCGCGTGCACGAGCCGGCGGTGCTCGAGGTGTGCGACGAAAACAACAAAGTTATCGGCCCGATAACCTCTTGTGGCTGGTCAGTATTTGTTACGAACTTGCAATTATAATCCGTCCAACTGACGTGTACAAGAGAGGCGCACTAAGATTTGGAACGAAACTTTATTATCACAATAATTAATGAATTAATATATTCTTCATAATCGGCCTGTATAGTTGTACACGCCGATTATGAACACCAACAAAACCTGGGAAGCCATGATTGGAAGTCAACAGGGTGCAGTGCAGTGGTGAGGTCGACCTCTGTAGAACAATATGGTGTATTCTCACTTACATTTAACAAATACTTATTATAATTATAGCTCAAGGCTACAAAACAACAATGTTGATTTCTTGTACTTCCAAATTACTAACTCTGAAATGACAAACGTTTGTAAATAAGAATAAGAGCTTCGAATCGATTTGCAATAACTTCACCGAAAGTTATTTTTAACACAACAATGGACAGTAATCCTCAAACTCTATTTAAACATCAAACGCGAACGTAATTCTTTTACCTTGTTTGTTGCTTGTTCTGCTGCGTGTGATTCAGTTAAAGAAAGAGATTTTGTATAAATACTACAATAGTCGTTAGGCAGTCGTTTGTGTAGTAATTTAGCAACAATTCGTCATGTCTGTCTGTCTGCCTGTCCACATTTCTCACGGGAATAAAACCTTTATATGCGTGGGAATTGTTTTTCGCGATGTTCTCGTGGAGATGAAAAGCGATTCGGAGAAATTATTTAGTGTTTTATTTGAAGCATCGCGTCATGTATGTTCATGTAGGTTTGCTGAATAATGTTCTTACCAGAAGTAGATAATAATTGCGGTCTCGTATTTATATTTTAAAATAAAATAAGCTCTCGCGCCCCAACTTGGGCGTGGTCAGAGGTAGACGTCAGCCGGAAAGCTTCAGTGTCCGTCTCGATGTAAGCACAGATGTTAAAATTCGTACATAAGTCGTCATTGCTCTGTACTATAAACCACTGAAAACTATTTACTTCGTACTATACTCGGGAAGAGCCGTGGTAGCCTAGTGGTCAGGGCGCTCACTTTAGTATCATAGAGCGGAAGTGACCTGGGTTCGGTCCCCGGTGCCGGCACCACTAAAATTGATAATAGCAATTGTAAGTGCTGTATTTGCCACGTGATCGGTGGTGAAGGGAAACATCGTGAGGAAACCTACATATCTGAGAAATAATAAAAAAAATATATATTATTTCGAGGATATGTGAAGCCCGCCAACCCGCAATGGAGCAGCGTGGCGGGCTATTCCAGGATCCTGCACCCTCACAGATATTTGAGAAGGAGGCCTTTATCCAGCAGTGGGCACTTATAGGCTGCTACTTTATACACAGGAAATCGATTGAAGTTAGGACGCCTGATTCGGGAGGCGGATCCCCTTTTACCACTCGGCTATTGTGACATTGTTTACGATATACAGTTTGATGAGACAACCTGTATATTTTTTTTTTCAATTGTATATAATATGTGTACGTTTCTTTTAATGAAATTAAGTGGTGCACGTGGAGCGGATCCAGCGCGCGTGCGTGCTTCTGTAGGACTGAACCCGGACGTTGCGATAAGTTAGGTTTGTTGGTAGTGGTACTGGTACTGGTACTGGGGTCGCCAACAAGGGAATGTAATCTCGCGATGTGTGATTTTGACCATGGCGTTTTTTTTGTTGTAAGACTGTTTTTTTTAGAAAGAATACTAGCAATGCTATTCATTAAGTAGCAATTACTAATATACCTGTTAACCCTCCAACTAAGCATTGCAGCTTGCATCTGGAGCGGTTCACGGCAACAGTGGAACGGCGGGCTCGAACTTGCGGCGTCACGTGTCGCGGTCCGCACCCAACCCACTGGGCTGTTGGCGCTTTGTAGTTAGATTGACTTTTCTTTAAAATTTTCATAATAATGGAAATTTAAAAAATAGTAGAGGGAGAAATAATACAAGACATAGAGGGTATTATTTAAATATTAGAACTGTACGTACTATGTTTGGCATATCCATAAAATTTCCTGTTATCGTATCGTTTCCTGCTGGAAGAAATTACAATGTATGGAATAAGTAGTTCCCTTGTATACTTTTGTTTTTGTGCCTCTTCATGTGTACATAAATAAATAAAAAAAAGAAGATTAATGTTTTCTTGTATTATTGGTTTATTTTTTAAACAGCACGTACGGCTTCAGCTTACCTCTATAATATACCATGTCAGTGAAGTGATCGAAGTATATGAACGGACGCAATTTCATATATCGTCTGTGTGACAGATTGTCGTATTACGTAATGTAGGAATCAAGTTACGTATGGCATAATTAGGTCTTTATATGCATCAATATTGTAGTCTTTTTAATTTTTATATAGATATATATATTATCAATGCCTAGCTTCTTAATTTTTTTTTATTCCCCATTTGAAATGAAACTATTATTTACGGATTTCATCGCGTTTAATTGTTTATTTTGTATTCCCGACTCTTCGGGTGCTTTACAGCAACCGTGGTCACGGGGGACCGAGGTGTTAGACGTCCAGATGTTAACTCTGGCTACCTTCAGCTTCTATTTATAATTTGGGTTCGATCATTTCAAATGTGTAGAGTTGGCGTGAATACAAGAAATCATTGTAGGTATCACAATATAGCAATAGGGAATCTATTACTATAAGGTATTGCGAACTTTTTGTAACAATATTCTTTCTTATTATCAATTAATTCAGACGGTAAAGAACGGAACTATGCGGAACATATGTCGCAATGGCCGGCCGCTGGGGCTGCGCGCTGTCTCTATGCAGTTAGAGCCGGGGCTCTGCCGACTTGTTGATGCCTACAAACCTACGTTGCACCTAAATGTGTTGAAACTTATGTATCCATTCGTATCGCTGAATAATCGTAGTTATAAACTTTTAGTTCAGCGTGGGTAGAAACGATTAAAATAAATGTGCGTCACCTCTGACCGCTGACCGATACTGGGTCTTATATAGAGCCGTGGTTGTCTAGTGGCCAGGGCGCTCGCTTTAGTTTCATAAACGCGAGTTACCGGGGTTCCTACAAAAAGCGCTGTGTGTACCACGTGTTCGGGCGGTGAAGGAAAACGTCGTGAGGAAACGTGCACGTACGCCAACCCGCACTTCCCGACTCCAAAACCATCTCTCACATATTTAATTTGGCCTTTGCCCAGCGGTGGGCACTTATAGGCTGCTATTGTTACTTTCCTTTTTTTTTTATCCAGACGAGAGAATTTAAATTTCAGTTATTCTCGATATTGTCCCGGAACGTGTGTAGTTCAAGTAAATGTGGGTAGTAGATTCGGCTCGATAAAAAATCTTTCATTTCTCCTCGCTGCCACTTGCCTAAATGAGTGACGTCCTCGGCCACCTAGGCGCTGTGTCGTTGACCCGTGTCAACGCTGGTTGCCATCAGTTCAGTGATATGGAAGGAATTACTTTTGTTTCGTGACGCGGACCGGGCACGAAAACGTCGCGGTGCGCGCTGTTGCACTAATGTGGCCATTGTTTGGGCCTATACTCGGACAATGCGTTTCCGACTTTTTTTGAACACGGACTGAGACGCGGACTCCCGGCGCGGATATATAAATAAGCTCTACGTCCATGTATGTTACCGGCTTGTTGCGCTTTCCTAATTTGGAGCATGAAATATAGAAAACATGTAGGTATTACTAGATAACTAAATTGAAGAACAATGTTGTAAAAATTTCGATATCTGTTAAGACATGTCATCAACAACAACAATATACTTATGTTGGGTGCCGTGTGGAATCAGCGACAGAATCTACCACGCCCGGATCCCGTGGACTTAAAAGCCGACTAAGGGAAAGGCCTTGAAAATAGCAATGCCTACCTATAGATGGCGTGATAGCCATCTCGAAAAATACCAGACTAAAATGTAGCAGATCGTGAACTGCTAGAGCCAATCCACCTGCTGAACGTGGTGATTATGGCAAATCCTCATTATGGGAGAGGTCCATGTCCTGCAGTGGATTGGCTTCTTGGCTATTAAGGCAGCCATCATTTGTACAATACTATATGTTCTTGTTCTTGGACCCCCACATTCTTTCTCTCACATCTAAATCTTTCAAGGTCGTTATTAATAAAGTAATAAGATGTATTTCTAATAAGATAAGTTATATGGTTCCAACCACGCTGTAGGCCCCGCACAGGGTGGTTGTACTGCGCCTGGACAGACTCGGTCGTGCGGACCCGTGCAGTCTCCCGGGATACAAGCAGGCCGCTGTGTGACTTGCTATATGTGATGAATAACGATATCCGAGGACAGAAGAACTGGTGAGTGGGACTCCACTACAGATGTCGGGGGTGACAGCGCACCATCGACGATGAAGCAACGCACGTGTTCATCTCTACCTTTCATTGAGGCTGTTTGCAGGTGGTCTCGCTTGTCTCCTTTACTTTACTTTTTTTAATTATAATTGAAAACGAAACGCTGGTCCACTCTATCTCTCCTAATTTATCAGACGTCTTGTGCGTTTGCCTGACAGACATAAATCACTCAAACTTCTCAAAAGCAGACACGAAACATTTATCAGAAGACCATCAAAACATGGGCACGGGCGGGATTCGAACCGGCGACCCACAGCGTAGATGCTAATCGCTTAGCTACTTAGCCGGCCGAGACGAAATGAACGTAGTACTACAATGTCACACTTTCGTTTCACAACCCCGACGCAAAAAGTCTGTCTGTCTGTCTGCGTTGTCGCAGCTCCCAAACATATGGAGATGATCTGTCCGTTCGGTTTTATCATTGCATCTGTACGGTTGAAGACGGTCGGTTGGTTCGGCAGGTGTACGCGTCCCCCAGCCGCCGCAAGATGGACACGAAGGGGGAGGGCGAGGAGATGACCTACCCGCACATCTGCTTCATGGTGGATAACTTCGACGAGGTATGTGGCGTCGACGTTTCGAAGTGTGCAAAACTTGTTGTGTATATATTTCATATTTCGAACAAGTTTTGCAACTGGCAAACGATCATAACAATTCTTAATATGTTTATTTTATTAGGTCATTGGATCAGGTTCAGTTCTGCGCGCAGGTTTTTAAAAAAAGCAATTTAATAAATTACAAAATAGAACGAGATTCCAGGTATCCATAGTTTCCGAAGAGAATAAATAAAAATCTGTTTATTTATTCGCCTTATTCCGTGATTTTGACTGAAATTTTAAATGTGTTTGATATTTTGACCTCTTTTTATTTTTCTTTCTTAAACAGCGATCTCTCACCCGTGTCGCGGAGACAGGACAGTTTGTCCGGACTCGATGATAATTATTTGTAGTTAAATTAATAATTAATTAAACACGCTTTAATGACAATCTGACAATGAGTTAAAATTGTCCTTCGAAGTAAAACGCAACAAATGAAACAACCGATCATTGTCCGGTCACTTGACTTGAATGCCAAGTGCAAATACAAGTAAAAGACTTCCTCTGTTTCTTTGCTGTTTACAAAAAATTAGCAGCACAACAACAAAATACCTACATTTTAACACTACCTACTTAAAGCTAGCTATCTTAATTGCTTATTGTAAGTAAGTTCTTCTTTGTATGTTTTTTACGTGTTATTTTAAAATGTTATTTTTAAATAACACGTAAAAAACATACAAACCTCAGCGCTTGTTAACCTCAGCGCTGTTTACCTTAACACGTTGCATTACCGTACGTAGGCGTGGGAGCCTAGCGGTCAGGCTGCTCCAGTTACAGAGAACGCGAGTGACCTGGCTGGGTTCGATCCCCGGTGCCGGCAACGCTAGTATTGTTAAAAACAATTTGAAGTGCTGAATGTACCACGTGCTTTAAAGGGAAACATCGTGAGGAAACCGGCATGTTAGAGAGATAATAAAAAAAATATATTTCGACGATATCTGAAGTCCGCTAAGCCGCACTGGATCAGTGAGACGAGCCCTTCTCGACTACAAATCTATCTCTCACATAGTTGAGAACGAGGCCTTTGCCCAGCGGTGGGCATTTATAGGCTGCTACTTTACTTTTCAACAGTGTAGATTACGTTGGCGTTCATAAAAAAAACATAAAATCCTTCATCATTAGTTACGTTGTTGTTCAGTATGATTCCCGAAGTGCTGTTTTATCCTATTCCATATTACTAATGTGATAGTTTGTATGTTTGTCGTACAGGACTGAACGGAATTTGGTAGACATGTAAAATATGGCATGAAATAGGATATAAGATACTGTTCAACTCAATTGTGAGTTCTCTTGGAACAAGGTTTGTTGGAAACACCACGCGGGATACGTCGCAGGCAGCCGCTTGTATTTTTAATGTTACCTTGTAACACGTTACTTTGCGGAAATCCACCATTTTAATGAATATGGAATAAATTACTTCGCACAATTCCGCACGAAAAATAATAAAATGGCATATACGAGTAATGCCCAGTCCAAAGTGAAGAACAGCACCGCCTTCTTTAATATGACTTGTGGTTAAGTTAGCTTTTATATTTCCTTATCTCGTCCCATGGTCCTCATGTCGAGTGATAGCGAAATAACCATCTCATATCACGGAACAAATATACATCGACTGGTAGCATTGAAGCATGGGCGTCTGATACAGCCACTGGCAATCCGCTTGCCAACCCAAACATATACAAATGTACACCACATTTGTATACTTAGGGACTATTATAACTGTGATAACGATCTAAAGCCAAAGCTGTACAAGTATCAATGCACGAAAAGCTGCGTAAGTAGAGTAGGCTTATTCCCACTGTCGGAGAAAGCCCTTTTCACATTTTTAACAGGGTTTTGGTGCTGGAATGAGCCTCGCTGCTCCAGTGTGGTTCGGCAGACTTCATATTATAACCTAGTTTTTTTTTTATTATATTATTTCTCATACATTCAGGATTTCTTCCAAGGTTTATTGACGCTTGTACCGGAAATCGGACTTGAATGCTCCTGTGTTACCACGCCTAATAATTCTCGGATGCGTATAACGCCAGGTGCACCTGCTCAGGTTTAGCCGCAACAATGCGCCACCCGCCTCGCTAGTTACTTTGTTACATTGATTGCGCATCGACAACGTGCACACGTCGCGAACAATATCAACATAAACACGAAGCGCTGCGACAGCGCTCGCACGCCGCCATCTTGTTGTTATCTGGATACGTTTAGATCGAATGTCACAAACATCAACACGGTCCATTCCGCAGCGTCGATAAGTATGTGGTTAACATTTTCGGAGTCGTGGCGGCACGGCCGTTTTGTTTCTCTGTTTGTTTAATGTTTTGTAATAGTGTTCGCAATAACCCAGAAATATCCTCTATAGGTACGTCTGGTATTTCAGTCACTTACAATTATAAATGCGCTTGCGCAACAAATATTGGACATTGTTTGTTGCGCTCGCGTCTTTAAACAGTTTCGCTGTTGCTGCGCAATCATCAAGTGAAGTGAGATAAAGCGAACCGGGCTGAGGAGGGCCGATGAATGTTTCACATGCTGTGATAAACGCATGAGCTCACTCTTCTCATTGCTGTTAATAGCGTTACATTTAAGATTCGATTAGAACCGAATAAAATGTTAAATATTATCTACCTTGAAGGAAGAAGGGACAGGGCTGTCACTAGCACAGCGTGCGCTATTTGTAGCACACCTAATATCTAGGGCTGCCAACATTTTTTGACCGTTATAGTATTTTCCACAATAATATATATAAATTTAGTGCACTTTAAAATATTTTGTATTTTATGGAAAGAAAGTGTAAAGTACGCAGAGCTGAACGTACTTGCGTACTAAAATAGCACGGGTGGTAACCCTATACATCTCCCTATCAACCACACATCCCCGGCACTGGGTAATATACACCACCAACTTCGAAATTACGCCACGTGTTTCAGCACGCAACGCGGCATATAAACTCCGAACGCTGTTCAATCCAGAAAGATCATAACACAACCGATACTATCTATCTAATACAAACTGCGCTTCATATACTGTTTGTGCTATGACCATATCAGGTAATGAAACAGAGTAAGGGATCGATGCCAGCCTCTGCCGTCTCATGCGTCATACTTATGAACGGAGGCGCGTCTGCTCGTGTTTGCAGTGCACTTGTGATTTAAATTACATTACATTATATCATCCCATAACGAGGATTTGTCCGAATCGCCACGCTCGGATTGGCGATGGCAGAACCAGACACCGCGTATCTTAGACGCCGCTGCCCGCAGCAGACGTCATCGGGCTGATGTTTTCCAGATTCCAGAAAAAGAGACCGCCCACAGAGTTTCTTTCGTACATTACGAAACGGTGGTAGAATAAAAAAAAAATAAGGATTGTCATTTGACAAACGAAATTCTCATACCTCGAAGAGTGGAGAAGTTTTTCGTTCATTCATTCATTCATTCAATAACGATATAGGACATTTGCTATTCGTTTCGTTTCTGCATGCACCGTTCGTCGTTCCCTTGGTCTTTTGGTCTCTTCTTACAACTGTCCGCTCTAATATTATGTACATTCAACCTGGGCACGTACTGGATAGATGGTTTGCAACAATATTGACTTGGCGAGTTTCGAACTAGGGACCCATGCTGTAGTAGTAACTTAAGTTTGTCATTATTCTCGACAGAGGTCATATGATTAATTTATATAATAGAAATACTTCGTTTCACGTTAGTCCAGCGCGCTGTTTTGTTCGCTATTACTTTTTTTCTATATATCCATTGTGCTGAGAACCATGTGTTATTGTGTGTGTGTTTTTGTATGTGTGCGTATTTTGTCATAGACATCGTCGTGTGTGTACGTACACCTTGTGGGACGTTTTGGTGATTACACGGCGCACTTGGGGTCGCAATGTATGTTCGTTCTGTATTGGCATTAAAAGGAAGCTGAGAGCTGGGATGCAAACCTTGGATAGTTGACATTGATATTGATATTCTTACAAGATCTCTACTAGAGTATACACAATGTATAGATAAATTAGCGCCATGCAAGACCAGCGATATTTCTGCAGTGAAATGAGTGTCATTATTTCTTCGTAAGTTTTATTACTTCTTCTCCAATGGCCCCTGAAGCACTGCTGCACATCGGCCTCTCAGATTATTAGAAAGGAGGCCTTTGACCAGCAGTGGGCACAGACTGCTACTTTTACCCAACCAGACGACACCTATGTAGAGGAGTGAAGCACCTAGTAAACAACTAGGCGTTCATAATTTAGCATTTTAACACGCTCAGCGTGAACAGGAAATCATAGGATTTTGTGTTGAACGTGCTTGTACGTTGAGAGTTATGTAGACAATGCAGGAGATGGATCGACTGCCTACCCACAGGAGTGGACAGAGATTGCTGATTACCGTACGACCCATTGTAGCCGAACGGGCTACAAATAAATAAAATATTTTTTTTTTTTATGGGAAAGGCGGCAAACGAGCAAGCGGTTAATCTGATGGTAAACGATTCGTCGCTCATGTACATTTGCAACACTAGAGGTGCTGCAGGTGCGTTGCCGACCTTTAAGGGTATTTGGGAGAAGGGAGGGAGGATGGGGGTGGGAAAAGGGGGAGGGGGGCTTCCGGATACCTTACTCACCGAACGAAACGCAGAAGCACAAGAAGCCTCTACACTTCACGCCGGTATTCTGCGAGGCCGCGGTAGCAACCCGGACGAGCCGGCCCATTCGAGCAGCAGCAAAAGCCTCCGCTTATATGGTAGAGCCCCACGTGTAAAGAACCACGAGATAGAACCTCGTCCCCGGGTTCCTTGCTCCCGGAGATTGTCATGTCATTTTAGAGCAAGCTATAGAAACGACGGTTCAGTGCGTCAGCATGGATTCTTCGCAAAATACTAATAAATATAATTAAAAGTGCCCGTGGATTATTGTTAGCCATGGAAAGATCCCCTTGTTCGCTAGGGGTTATTAGCATCCGCAAGCGCAGTGGTTAGCGTACCTGATTACAGACGCATGTGTCCTGAGTTCAAAACTCAATCGAATCCAATATTTCGGCTCATATATTGTTGTGTCTCGTGCCTCTGTCAGAAGCAGTTCTGACCGTGCCTCCTTACCGCCAAAGCGATACATCGGACTCGAGAAGGTAGAGGCGAGCGAGTGCCGCCGTATGTAGGTGCAGGCACTATAATATCTCCCGCGCGGTTGTCTGCTGCCGATATTATATTTGCATTAAGAATATCACCGCTCGTATGTCCACTTTGAATTTTATAATTGTATTTTTTTTAGTTTGTTCTAGACTCAAGAACGAAAGATAGAGATGTCATAAGCTCGTAAAAAAATAATCTAGATAATATTTTCTAAAGTCGCGCAAGATTAAAGAGATTTGCTGAAATCTTTTAAACTTGTCGAATCGTAAACGTTTCAACGAAATGGCCTATTTATAGAACTGACTCACGATTGTTGTGAACAAACTGCGCGTCACACGTTCTAACGCAAGCTTCGCCGCGATGTACTATAGTACAATAGTGCGGCACGTACTGCTGTGAAGCTTCCTGCTTGCGTACTCAATTACACAACGAAGCTGTCTAATTAGCTATTATTGTGTAATACCATTACACACGCATGACTGTATTGCTTTAACGAAGCGATTCTCTACCCGTGGTACGTACCCTCAATGGGACCCCGCGTACCCCCAGAGTTAGGTGAAAATTATATTGGTAATGGAGGAAATACTGAGGAATTAAAACAGTTAATTTATTATAATGTATTAGGTCTACCATATGTTGTTTAAAATTCACCTTATGACTAATAACTCACTAAGGCGCAAGGCTGTGGGCGTTCGGTTGGTGAAATACAGTACATTGTTAGGAGTAGGTATGGAGTTGTCAGGGCAGGGGTACGAGAACGAAAAAATGTTGGGAAGCACTGCTTTAACCGATGCATCGAAAATGTTTGTCTGTTCTTATTCTCTTATCGCGATCCTATGCAGAATGATTGGTTTTCGGTTCTGGATCTCTTTACTACGTCATTTCCTTTATCGGATGCAGCTTCTGAGCGCCTAAGTGATCATCTAATATTTCGATCATGTATGTATATCTTGTATAATCGATAACTACATAAAACTGTCGCCGTGGATTTGTGAGGCATCATTCGCTAGGGAGATCATCGTTAAATGAACGCTTACGAACCGTCAGACGGTTGATTTCAAGCAGTTCGAGTCGCGCGACCTAAGTTGAAAATATACTGAAGAATGTTACGGATTAGCCCCAGACTAGTCTCACGCGGAGTGCCTCAAATTTTTTCGAAGTCGAAGTTTTCGTAATTTTTTTTTGTGGTGCCTACACTGCCTTGTGCGTTATTGGATTTGGCCAGTGTTACGTCACGTGGTAGAGCCAAGCGGCGACTTTTATGTACTGCTCCATGTCTTAGCAAATAAAACAAATATATCTTCTTTCCTTCAAATCGTAGGTAAGTTTCGAAAAACTCCTTGATGCGCCTCACAGTTTTTCGCCTTCCACAGGGGATCGAACCCGAATCTCCTGATCCGAAGGCGGATGCACACGGGTATCGTTGCTAGTTAAACGTGGCAGATCCGAGCGGCGGTTTAGGTTGCTGTTCTACCGGGTTGATTACCACGGCCTCGCAGAATACCGGCGTGAAGTAGAAGCATCTTGTGCTTCAGCGTTTCGCCCTCATCATCTCTCCTATCCCCGTAATACCATTAAAGGCCGGCAACGCACCTGTAGCAGCTTTGGTGTTGCAGATGTACATGGGCGACGGTGATCATTTACCACCAAGTGAACCGCTTGCTCATTTGCCGCCTTATAGTCTTCTGTCATATCGGAACGGACGCTTTACACTTTCTGTCAACGTTTCTAATCTAAGACACGACATTAATTTCATGTTACATCTGCGCATGTATGTCCTATACGTCTTCCCATTTATCATGTCTCTTCTATTTAATCCTAATTAATTCCTAGTCGAGACTATCAATCTACTCTAATTGTTGACATTGAGAGTCAAGTGCCCTGTCTCGTAGATTCTGACTTTTCATGACGAGTTTGCTTTTATCAGTTTTGGCGCACGTCCAGGTCGGGGACGGCACTGTATGGGGCTAGCTACTTACGAGTAAAGATGTTGTCAACTTGAACCGTTCATCGATACTGTTCCAGTGGGCGGAACGTCCACGGCATCCGAGCGGGCCATCGCACATCGGCATCCCACAGACTAGCAGACTATGTTCAGCTGTGGACTAAATGAACCCGACGTTGTAGTAGTCTGCTCCAGAAAAGATACAAGTGTGTATTATTAAGTACTGACATTTTATTTAATGTAGCGCGCTTTCCACTCTTTTCATGCTTCGACGCCCATAAAAGGGTTGAGGGCCTATCTCCGAATCGGGACACTCGTGTTCGATCCCCTGAGGCTCACCACCAGTCACGATGTCCAAATGTCTAAACTACTGACCACCCCAGTATTGTGAATAAGATCGTGATAGCTTATTATTGTTTTAAAAAGGATACCGAGATAGAATGCCTCCATGCCAACCCTTATCATTCGCCATTCGAAAATAAGCTGCGTTAGATATGTTGTTTACGTATCTGCGCGAGAGCGGGTTCATTCCCCGGCCGAGCCGACATATTTATGTTCTGCGGTCAGTATGTAGTTCCAACGTTGAAAATATTTACTAACAATATATTGTTTAAATTCCTAATGAACTCTGAGTCTTTTGTGAACCGAGTTGTACAGGCTGCTAATAATCACGCGACGAATTAAAATTAAAGATACCTAATTAAGCACACGCACACATTAGCTAAATGGCAGCCAAATACCTAATAGTATGAAGTGACAAAGGGCGGACTTAATGCCTGTTGGCATTCCCTGGCAGTCAACGCATCGGTTGGTTAAGATAACCGTAGCAGGTGTATTTATTTAACGAAATCAATTAACTAACTAATAAAAATTTAATTGAACATCATCATCATCATCATCATTTCAGCCTATCACAAGTCCACTGCTGAACATAGGCCTCCCCCAAAGAATGGCACGAAGCTCGGTCCTGAGCCACCTGCATCCATCGACTTCCCGCAACACTGCGCAGGTCGTCACTCCATCTTGTGGGGGGTCGAATGAACATAATTATAAAAATATATAATTAATCATTAAAAATAATATATATGTATTATAATATAATTGTTAAGTGTGAATGGTTGTTCAGAGATGGTTGAGTAAGTTGAAACGTGTCGTATCCATGATGTAAATGTGTAATGCATTATTTTTCTCTTTCAAGTGATCTTTATTACAATGAGCTTGTCATAACGAACATTCTCGATGATTGGCTTAACTCATCGGCGTTTCTTCGAATAGCCAATGCCGGCGGCCGCGAACGTACGAAGGTCATATTAATTAACATAAAAGGTTTCCGTCCGTTTGTTCACTGATGTTTAACTGCGATGGTTTGATTGGGTCTGCGAGACGGAAATCTTTTAAACAATGATATTTAATAATAAGTACCCCCTTTGACAGTCTCATAAGGGGACGATGACACATTTACTAACAGGAATATTGACCTTAAAAATAAGAAAAGGGTTGCGTTGAACAGGGTTGTGTGCTAGTATCTGCCTACCCCTGTGGCTGATAGGAACTATACATTTTCCTTTCTAATCGCCAACTTCACTTCCGACGCCAGTTCACTTCGCTGACTGTGGGACGTGGTCCGGTCGGTCGAGTCACGACGGAAGCTCCATCCGAATATGCCGTACCTGAATACCTTAGAGGGTAACGGGGGGCTGCATCACTGACGCATGCACTGCGCCGGCCAGCTCTCCAGCGCAGCGCGATAAATCTTTCATTCCTATTGCCTATTCACAGGTCTGTGTGTTTGTACATTTGCGATTTATTTTTCAAGTACTAACGCATATACAAATCTTTGTGGGGCGCAACGTATTGTTCGTTTATTAAAAAAAAAAAAACCTAGATGTTTTTTAAACGAACTGCGGCGCTGAGCTCTGAGCACCGGCACACAATGGGCCGCCGAGGCCGACGCGCATCTCGAACAATATGCTGTTGACCGCAAAGCTATTGTGTGCGATGGGAGGGGCTTCATGCCTTTTTGCCCCCTTGTTGTGGTGCAGACGAAGCCTGTCCTAGATAATCCGTATATTAAAATTGATAATTATATGGTTCTAGTTCGAAATTAAGTTTTAATTGATAATGATGTGAAGCTAATCCGAATAACTTTACATTCACTGAATGAACTTGTATAACACAAGTGCTACACAACTTATCTCAAATATTTTTTGTATTAAGTGATTTCTGTGGTAAGTTGTTATTTAGATAGTGGTTTTTAAATATTTTTTTGTATAAACGTTACCTTCTACATACACAAATTGCATACGGACAAACACACAGTACTATTTGTAGTCCGTACAAATACTAGTCCCGTGCGGGAATCAAACGCTTAGCCGCAACGCCACCGAGCCGTGTGAAAAAAATAATATTTAATTACCTTACCTTGACCACGGAATCGCACAATGCCCATCAGTCTACACTAAGCCGGTTTTTGTTCGTGCCCGCACCGTGACTCGTGTGGGATAACGTAAAAAAAAAAAAAGAAGAAATGTACAGAGTGCGCGGCGTGGCGTCCGCGTGGTGGCGCACGTGACCGCCACGCAGACACGTGAGCCCCCGCGCGGAGGTGGGCGGTTGCGGCGTCGTGGAGCTGGAGCTGGCAGCCCCGCAGACACGTGAGCCCCCGCGCGGAGGTGGGCGGTTGCGGCGTCGTGGAGCTGGAGCTGGCAGCCTCGCAGATTACTGGTACTGGATATTGCTTGTGTGTTTAGACGGTGCAGTCCGGAGTCGTATTAGCGGTGCGCGTGGGGTTGCCAACTCTTTTTTTTTTGTAATAAATAAAAATATCTCTTACAGATCTTTATTTATAAAGAGTGCAGACTTATAAACTAATATTTCTGAGCTAAGGGCAGACGGAAGGCATTACAGAATAATTTATAGAAGAAAATCGTAGGTTACTTAATACTTTTTTTTGTAATAAATAAAAATATCTCTTACAGATCTTTATTTATAAAGAGTGCAGACTTATAAACTAATATTTCTGAGCTAAGGGCAGACGGAAGGCATTACAGAATAATTTATAGAAGAAAATCGTAGGTTACTTAATACTTTTTTTTGTTATTAATCTTTCTTTGTTTGTATTGTTTCGCCTAATATTGTTATCAAGTTGTAGTTTCTTATAAGTTATAACTCACTATAGTGTTACTTTAGATAAGCAATAGATCTGAATCAATATTCGTTCAACTATACTAGATTTTATCTACTGGTTTTCCTTTAAGTAAGGTGGCATATGCCTTTTTTTTTTAAATATTTTTTTAAAAATAAAATTGATATGTGTTAACCTTGTTGGTAATCCTTAATAAAAAAAGAAATAAAAAGGAGTATCAATTATTTATTAACATTTTTCAATTATGCCAAAAAAGTCAAGAGTTATTGTAAAAATATTAATTGTGTTATAGAGTACACCTACATAAAACAGCACACTGTTTGAACTGGACCTATCGAACTGTTCCGTTGGGTTAGCTGTCATTGAATCCCACAGGTTCCAAGGTCTAAGTTGTCATAACGATAACGTTATAACACTCCGTGTTGTCCGTCTTGTAGTTGTGCACTAATGACGTTTTTTTTAATTCTTCGTTTTATTGATAATACACGTGTCCGCTTTTTTTTTGTTTCTATTCAGTCGTCGATTACACGTTACAAACGTAAACAACATGTGCTTTTCGAAACGTGAATTAAAAAAGAATGCGGTGGGTATGAGCGTATCTCACGAGCGAACCATGTTAAGTCGTAATTATTAATGCCTAATATAGAAATGAATAGCTACGATGTTGTTCATTTACATCAGTTATTACTTATTACACAACAATTTCTCTATATGAAAAACGAAGAACCATAGCGCGTCATTTCATGAGACGCATGGTGCACATGTCTTGGAAAACTCTGCCCGCAATGTGTGCTTTAAAAAGTAAAGTATAGTAAATTAGAAATTAGAAATCCAGCTTAGAAATAATGAATATCTATTAAGTCGGGGAAATAGTCTTTTCGTATTTTGTAAGTAAAAAGTTGCAGTACATTCTCTTCGGCTGTACTGTTTCTATCTGGCTGGTTTTGATATTTGATATCATTAAACAGATGACATTTGAAAAAAAGAAAAATTAAATGTAAAAACGGTTTCCCGCCATTTTTCTATTTTTTTTTGTCCGCCAAAATGAGTGAGTGAATCTAAAAGAGAAATTCGATACATTTTGAAGTTTTTTTTTTTTTTACAGAAAAGGTAAAAACACCTTTTTACAAAAGCGACACAAGCCTCTAAAAATTTGTGACGTTTATGGACTTGTCAGTTAGTGGAGCACGAAACTGGTTCAGGCGTTTTCAGTCCGAGATTCGCTCTGGTCGACCTGTTGCGGATAAAGTCGTCGCCATTTTTGAAAAAGTGCAGCTAGGTCGGCATGGTAGCAGTAGCGACACAACAACAGTTTTGACCCATTTGATAAAGTCTAGACAAACAAAAAGGTCGATATTCGGGTGGCACACGAGCTCACTGAAAAAACACCTAATGAATCGTGTTCTCTCACTCTTTTGCGATTTTCTATTGAAACGTAATGAAACCGAACCGTTTTTGAAAAGTTCGACCACTGCTGATGTAAAGTGCATCACCTACGACAAAGACGTGCAACAAGATCATGCTCCGAGAGCCGTCAAGCTTCACAGACCCGGATTAACTCGCAATAAGGTGATGCTGTGTGTGTGTGTGTGTGTGTGTGTGTGTGTGTGGCTGGATTGGAAGGGCATCGTTCATTATGAGCTTCTACCGCCGGATCTCTACTGCCAACAGCTAATGGAACTCAAGCAAAAAATAGAGAAGAAACCAACAGAAAGGGTGTCGTCAAATATTGAGAGAGCTTGGCTGGGAATTGTTAGTGCCTTCCACATAGCCTTGACCTTGCACCCACAGATTTCAGATCTTCTTGTTTCGGTGTTTTCAGTATATAGCAATGGGATCATGCCACTACCTACGAAATGACAACAAGATATCGAAGAGAATGGCACATACAGAAAATCAGACCAGACAGAAAAAAAACTGATAAAAACTTTCTTGAAATTGTATATAAAATACGAAAAATCTTTTGCCCCGACCTATTATATGGATGGCACATTGCGTAAGAGCAATGCTGAATTACTGCAATCTGACCTAACGTTAATTTCAGCGGCGGGCAGCCTGGCGCGGCCGGACGCGCTGCATTAGTGCGCAATGGGAGACTGCGCGCTCCTTCCCGACCGCTCGTTGTTACACGAGATTCATAGCACGGCGACTGCCGGCTCAGATCTTCTTTTATTTTAAAGTAACAGCTCATGTCTCACGGGGCGTCCTTTCAATGCTGGATATTTTTGGGTTTCGGAGCCGGGATGAGTTCGCTACACTGCCTGCTGTGGGGTGCTGGCGGGACTTGAGATATTCTCGATTTTTTTAATATTATTTTTAAACTTGCCGGTTTCCTCACGTGTTACTTCACCGTCGAGCAAGTAGTAAATTCAGCGCCTAAATGCCTAATTATCAATTTCAGAGAACGCGTACATTGAAGTTAATGCCGGCGTGGCCCGGCTATGCTTGCATTAACTTTAGAATTCATGAAACTCCCTCTCAGACACACATACATGATATATTTTCTCCAACATAGATTATTATGTTATAGTGAAGACTGGTTAGAAAGTGAGTAGAGTATGATTTTATTTGTTATTTTTCGATTGCACCAGAGGATGAAACAAAACATCAAGTCCGTCCGACTCCAGATTAAGGTCGCTATAATAAAATGTAAATAAATAAAATAGAAAAAAAAAATATATTCAACAAAATTTTAAACGTTTCAACGCAAGTTGGAGAAGGAAATTTAATATAAAAAACAATGAGCATATGTAGAATGATTATGTTAATGAACTAATTAATTGATAAACCGGTTGTTTCGTGGAATGCGTTATAGCAAGATAACACGGCTTTATTAAATAAATATTCGTTATTTAAACGTGGGTCGAAGTTATTTCAATTACATTATTTCATTTCGTAGTAGGAAATACTGTGACTAACAGAAGATTAGCAAATCGTTAGTCATTATTATGTAATATACTAATCATCGTCATCATCATCATTTCAGCCTATCACAAGTCCACAGCTGAACATAGGACCCTCCTAAAGATTGCCACAAAGCTCGGTCCTGAGCCACCTGCATCCATGGACTTCCCGTAACACTGCGCAGGTCGTCCCACACTGCGTTTGCCTGTTTATGGCTGCCACTCGAGAACTTTCTTTCCCCAACGGTTGTCGGTTCTGCGAGCTATGTGGCTGGTCCATTGCCGCTTCTGCTTGCTGATCCTTGCGGCTATGTCGATTACCCTCGTTCTGCTGCGGATATCGTCGTTGCTGACTTGACGTGACCTCTGCCTAGAGTAGTGCAGCAGTACGCAGCAGTACGCAGCAACACGTGCCACGCTCGAATATGAGAAATACCTATTTCAACTTTTCAGCGAACTTCTGCCAAGATTAGATTTGCAATGCACAGTTTGTATCACGCAAAGCTAGCAGCCGGCGCCACGTAGCCAAAACAAACAAACCGTCAGCGGGTTAAGCACCCGTATTGCTAAGTGATGAAGTTGTATTCATGGCAAACAGACGCCACCCGCGAGGCACGTGCTGTTCATTGGTTGGCATCTCCGGCGCTTGACAATCGCTCTCTTGACTTGACTTGACATTACAAACGAACTGACAGTCCGCCAGATGATAAGCGGCTACTGTACAAGCCGTTGAGGTGAGCCTCCATGGTCACTCTCCCGTAAAGCCGCTTTCCATAGAATGATTCAGTGTACGGCCTCGCGACGCCATAACAGACGGCAAACCAAGGTTATCTGCTATATAATCGTATGGCCGTCGACTGGGTCCCAGTAGACGTGGCTTCAGACTACCACGTGGGACTACCGTTTGGTTATTTTGTAAGAGACCTTGTTGTAAGGTTTGTTGCAGAATGGGGGAAATACACTCTGATAACGTGAACAGGTAAGTACTCATTAATTCCGAAAAAATTGTGCTGAGAGACAAATCAGCATGTACGAATGAAGATGTGTTCTTCTTGTATGGCAAATATTAAAGAACCACGATGATGACGAGTAACTACTCAGGTCCATGGACACCTGCAAACGACCTCGATCGATGAAGGTTATTGTCACTCTTTAAACAGAAACACAACAGACAACAGTGCAAGCAGCACTGCTGATTAACGCCAGAAATCTGTAAGAGGCTGGCGCCTACCCCAGTGGCTCCTAGGCCGAGAAGGTTTTACCATTTAATCCAATCCTATCCAATAACTCATGACGTCTCAAAACTGTAGAAGTTGTATTATATTATCATACGAAAAGGGATTAGTAAAAAATAAAAAGCTTGTGCGATCGGATTATATTTAAAAGAACTATGAGAACACAACAGATCTGTAACTGAATTTGTGTATATAAGATGGCATCTCTCTTGGTGATTCAAGAGAGATGCCATCTGTTATACTTGCATCCTTACATAGATGCTATCATCCAACAATCATTCTCCAAATTCCAATCTCACCGGTGCCCTGCCAACTAACTAACGAGACTCTGGCAACTGAATAAAGGCGGAAAAACCATCAGAATTTGACCTTCAAGAAAAGAGCCTATTCCTTCCTTAAAGGCCGGCAGCGCATCTGTAGCTCCTCTGGTGTTGTGGATGTTCGTGGGCGTCGGTGATCACTTGCCATCAGGTGAGTCGCAAGCTCGTTTGCCCCCTTCGTTTTTTAAAAAAAAATGAACCGCATGAAGCGATTGTATGATCATAAGAAGCATACAGGATGTAGACTAAATGCCCAATCCGCAAGCGGGCGTGGATGTCCGATTCGCATTGCTCGCCTATCAGCGCCTTATCGTTACGTTATCGTTGCGTTATCGTTGCGTTATCGCTTCCGATAACACCACGCGTCTTGAAATATCGCAGTCTTTAATGGTTTCACGTCGCCATATTAATACATATTGTGTACGTGTAATTTAATCAACAAATATGTAATTTTAGATTCAATCTAGTGAATCTTAAAAATCAAACATACGTTTTCGTTTACGCCTATGCAGGTATGAAGTATTCATATCAAAAATACTACGTTTGACTTTTCTCTAGCGACTCGATAGCTCACTTAGTAGTGACCCTGCCTTCGAAGCAGAGGGTTGCGGGTTCGAATACCGCTAGAGCCAAATATATCTGTGTAACGAGCGAGTTATCTATATAGTTAGGTGTATGCATGTCATCACTATCCGTGTACCGAGAGGCAGGCAATCCCAGTTTGAGACTGGACGACGTGGGTGATTGTCCGATATGTCATACTGAGCTGAGCGTCGGAAGCGCCACCTTTATTTTCACGCCTTAACGTCCTTCCGGCTCCATAATGAAGCTGGCATGATGCGGCAGTTGGGAGTGGGTGACAATTTGGTGCATAGGTTGTTTTTACAATCCTTGGTGCTAGCTACAGCCGAAGTTATAATAATAATGGTGTTGATTAATTTATTTTGATTTGATTTGATTCGTCAAAAATTTATTTTATTCCACTCGGCAGCCGTGGCAGTCCACTTATGGATTGCCGACTTTTTATTCATCTCAACCGGCACATGTTAGCTTCGGTCTGTATGTGTTACATGTGACTCATCCTTCCGATATAACTGTTGTAAATGTAACAGTTAATTAGATTCGATGTTTGTCATTTAATAATGCATAAACGGTTGAATCGATATAGATGCCTTGAGGCGTCGGAAAAGTACGTGGTAGAGCCAAGCGGCGGCTTTCGCTGCTACTAGAATGGGCCGGCTCGACCGGGTTGGTACCACGGCCTCGCAGAATACAGACATAAAGTAGAGGCATCATATGCTTCTGCGTTTCGTTCGGTGAGTGTGGTAACCGGAAGCCCACTCCTCCTCTCCATCCCCCTCTTCATCCTCCCTCCCATCTCCCAAAGGCCGGCAACGCACCTGCCGCACCTCTGGTGTTGCAGATGTACGTGGGCGACGGTAATCACTTATCATCAGGTGAACCGTTTGCTCGTTTGCCGCCTTTCCCATTAAAAAAAAAATTTGGGTACTTTTTATCACAAGAAAGCCGCGAGAAGAATGTCCACGCGGCTGGAAGCTACCTATGTCATAAGATAGTGTATTAAGTCGTCTGAATTCAGTTTACAACACAGGGCGACTTAGGTGAACACGACTTTAACTAAATGCTGACCGTTGATTGGTCGCTCAACGTCACCAGGATGTTCACGTTGTGGCGCTGATGGGGCGCGACGAGAACCGCCACGCCACGTCACTCGCTCGCCATCACGAAGGCACCCATTGCTTGCGAGAAGCGAGCCCCGCTGCCGGGTGCGGTTGCTCTGCACGGAACACGGAGCGCTTAACACATATTATAATTCCCTTCCGGTGCACCAAAAAAAAAATTGCGCCTTTTTTATGGGAAGTTGTGCGAACGTGCAATCGTCTCACCGGATGGTAAGTGATTACAGAAGCGCTGCAGGTGTGTTGCCGGCTTATAAGAATAATTGGGGAGGGCAGGGAGGAGGGACGATGGTCCTACCTTTACCACACTCGCCGAACGAAACGCAGAAGCACAAGATCCTATACTTCACGCCCGTATTCTGAGGCCGTTGGTTTTACCCCGGATTCGAGCAGCAGACAAAGCCGCCGCTTGGCTCTTCCGCGTATATTACCAATCTTATAAGTAGACTGTGTCAGTAGGGAGGAGTGGTCACGGCTGTTTACAGAACGACGTTACAACACTGGGTTGGACTCAAAATTACCGCGCCTGATATGGGTCTATTCAAACCTAGTGTGAATAGTCGAGACAGAGAGTCTGAAGCTAGGCTAACGTGTTAACCATGTCCTCGAGCGGGTTTTCGTAAACTGCAGCCTGGTCACATGAAAGTGTGCCACGTTCGTCAAATGTCTGTATTGAGTATTGATGATCATGTTGCCGTGTGCAGGTGTTCTGCGACATCGTGGTGCGCGACGGGGAGATGGTGTGCGTGGAGCTGGTGGCGCGCGGGCGCGGCGACGCCGCCTGCGCCGTCATCTTCCTCGGCTCCATACGCTACGACGCGCTCACCAGGGTCTACGACGCGAGGGTGAGTGACCCCTCGCATTCCTTACGCGACCAGCGTTCTTTGTGTTCGGAAACTAGTGACACATTAGTCTTAAGCAACGCACAGCTGCAGTGTATTCTGTCAAATAACAAATGGATTGTTTGAAGTAATCTGTAAAATAATATCTTAAAATCGCCCTTATGAAAAGATGCCTGCACCGAAATGCCAACTTCACAACAAAAAATGAATGCAATAAAGGAACAGGTTTAAGAACAGGCCCCGAAAGCAACAGGTACCGATGTGTCATGTACCATGTTCGAAGCGCTCATGAGGCCTCTTATATGCCTGCACGCATATTGTAGTGCCGTAAGTTACACACATCTGACATTAGCGTGTACGGTCAGATGCAACGTCAAAGACGTGGGATTCGGTACACAGTTAGATGTCACGTTACGAGACGAGTGACAGGTGGCGAGTCCCGTCGCCGTGCTTCCTTGCGGAGATTGCCAGGGGATTTTAGGGATTATTTTTCCTCTATTGTCTTCGTACTACACCTGTAGGAAGATATGAGGTAAACACAATCAAATGTTTTAAAATCTTATATCTTTTTACAATGCCCTTTATTTAATGTGAACATTGTAAGCGAGTGTTATTAACTTGACTCGGATACGAAACTGAATGGATTTGTTCCTAGAACTCTGACAGAATCGAATCTATTTCCAGACAAGGTACTCGATTATTTCGTTATTAGCCCTCCCACCGTCCAGGCGAATGAGACGCGACACTCCCCCGCTCGGATACCCCGAAGTTTTTACAATTATTTCATTGTGCACGCGAGCCTAGCGCCTGTGTCCATTTTTCTTTCTTTTATTGTTTTCTAAATATATTATCGTACAATTATGAAAACAACTTATTGTCGCAAAATTTTTCACCTCACTAGTGAGCACAGGGGTTCTTTAAATTTGACAGTGAACCCGTTGAAAATCTTGATGGGAAACTTAACACTTTCCTACCCCATCCACAAACCAACCGAAAAAAAGTTTACTTTCATTACATACAATTAGTGCATTTTCGTATAAAACATGACGGCATTTAGAACGAAATCTGACCATGTTTAGCGGGAACTGGGAAGCGCGTGTTTATCGCCTTCTTATTCGACAACGACTGAGGTCTGAGGCACTTGTAGTCTTGTTTGTTGTTGTGCGCTTCAGTTTCGGTGCGCTAGTAGCGTATCTACCTCTTTTTGTATTATAAAATCATTGCCCCCTTCTGACAATATACCTTAAGGCCCGTAACAGACTGCAGCTGCTCTGGTACACCCCATAATGAACAATAATTATTTGTATGTCTCAACACTGGACGGTGATTCAAAATTGATCGCTGATATTCTGTTTCGGCAGACTTAAAACCTACGTAGTATCTATTCTCATTGGTCGAATCTAACTCTAGTCGCGTAACTCATCGACGTGTTACTTGTACGTGTAACTTTTGTCCGTCCGTGTCGCGTGTTCGAGGTGTGCCGAGGAAGCCACGCGCTGCGCTCGCTCTCAATCTGTGATAGACAATTCACGTAACAACAGTTCTGTTACTGTTTTAATCGCTTTAAATATTCACGACGGTCGTCCATCACTACGGCTGCCGCTGAAACGAGTCCTGAAAAGGGACGATATAAATATAGCGTAACTAACATCAGAGTAGCGGCCATATTGTCGTGATCAGACAGAGAACGGTGTGTTTCTTTGAAACACAATCGTTGACACTTTATCGGTTGAAATTGTTTCACTTGCAGACTTACTCGAAAAGCGACGTCGAAATACATGTAAACGAGACCGAATGTTGTTCTGACCTTAATATCGTTGAGGATTAGGTGTTTAAAAAAATAATGACGTGGGTACGCGGGTGTCGGTGATCACTTACCATCAGGTGAGCAGCAAGATCGTTTGCGTTGCACTTTTCCCAAAAATAAATTATGATTGATAATCATATAATTTTTCTACAGCAACAGACTGCGCCAGGCTTCGCTCGATCGTTTTTTTTTTATGGAAAAGCAAGCGAGCAAGCGGTTGACCTAATAGTAAGTGATTACCGTCGCCCACATACATCTGCAACACCATAGATGCTGCAGGTGCGTCGCCGGTCTTTAAGGATATTTGGGAGATGGGAGCGAAGAGGAGGGGAATAGAAAGGGGATGTGGGCCTCCGTTTACCTCACTCACCGAACGAAATGCTGAAGCATAAGATGCTTCCACTTCACGCCGGTATTCTGCGAGGCCGTGGTATGAATCCGGTCGAGCCGCCCCATTCGAGCAGCAGCTAAAGCCGCCGCTTGGCTCTACCACGTTTAAAAATATTTAATATTAATTTAATAATAGTCTATGTAAATTAACTTATAACAAAGCCGAATTGTTCATTTGTGTACTTTATTTTTAGCATATATGGAAATTATTTAAGATGAATGAAGTTTTTTTCTAGTGATAATAGAGCTGTACCAACCCGCTTCGCGTTCGATCCATGCAAAATACTTTAGCGCAGAATGTTCTCACAGAAACCGAGTAAAACGCAATGCGACTGCATTTCTTAAGTTATGAGAGGAAACGGAGACAATTATTGGCGATTGGACAATTGGAACGAAAGCCTTCGGCGGTGTCACTGAATATCTTTAGTCTTTGTAATGACCGCAGAAAAACGTTGAGATTCGTTCGTTGTTTGTTGTTCGTTGTGAGTAAATAAGACACAGAGAACCTCGCTATGAGTCTGATTATAAGATAAATCTCTGCGCATATTCACCAAGCACAGCGCAATAAAATGTCCGCAGGAATAAACACGATAATACGCATTAGTCACAACCAGCTAATTAGCTAGCAATCTGTGTTCAATGCAAATTCAAGTTATAACTACAATTATTGACAATAATAGATTCCTGTGATTGTGGCCACGGGTGCGTCATTACCTGCTACATTTAACTGTAAATATTCCATAAAGCATATACAAGTTGTATTTCCAACGTTTTTGAAGTTATACTTTTTTTTGGCGCGTTTGGGAAAAATAATGAGTGTGAATTTTTACCATGCGCGCGCACACCAACACCTTAAAGCGACATCATGAAGTTGGTTGGCATGACATCCCATTTTGAAAGTGCCGTACGATACGATAAATAAATATTAATAAATGGTAGAGTCGGGATTGGAAGACCTAGGCGAACATTTCACGATCAAATCGGAGACGTTCTGAAAAAAGGCCAGGTCTAGAGTACTCTAAAGCAACGAGCATGCATGTGAAGATTGATGAAAGTGGAAGAAGCGAAAGACGTATGTCAGGACCGTAGCAAGTGGAAGAAGATTGTCTCTGCCTACCCCGTTGGTAACACGGCGTGAATATAATAATATATACATTAATCTTTTGGCGAACGTAAAACTACGTACTAATTTTATTTAAACCTAAGTTAATGAGAATGTAATTCACTAATTAACTTTAATTACTTAATTTCCGTTTTAATGGTTCACATAAAAATATTGAGTGCTCAAAATCCAATAAACGCATTTAATGTGTACAACACTTTTAACGGTCTGTTTACACCATTATTAACAACTAGAGTCGGTCAATATTCGAGCAATTATGCTTATAGATAATCAGATGCTTTTGCTTTGTATGCTCATTATATTTTGACCACTTAAACGGCGACATGCGGGCAAGATTTCTTTCTCGTGCACATCTATAGCCCAGTGCCTTTCGTATGATATAAGTTTCATTTCTCACATTTTATAAGAAATACTAAAAGAAAGATGAGCCGTGGTAGCCTAATAGTCGGGGCGCTCACTTTAGTTTCCTAGAGCGCGAGTGACCGGGGCCCGATCCCGTTAATAGCAATTTTAAGTATTGTGTTGAACTCGTGCTCGGCGGTGTAGGAAATCATTCCGAGGAAACCTTTATGCCTGAGAAATAATAAAAAATATTATTTCGAAGATATGTGAAGGCCTATCCCGATTTCAAAACCCTCTCAGATATTTGAGAAGGAAGCCTTTGTCCAGCATTGGTCAAGTTTTTGTGCATGGAATGGTCCGCTACGCTGTTCCGAGGCGAATTGGGAGACCTCGGTCTTCTGACTGTTCTCGAAATTATTTGTTTACATTACACGCTTATTATTAGCTTGACCTGTATGTAATGTATGTAATCATATAATGTGTGTATCAATGTAATAGAATCATTCACTTCCAGACGTTCGAATAATTTGCAATTTTGTACACTTATTAAGAACACATTTCATTACAATAATGTCGTACCATCAAGCTAGTCTGATGATGAAGCTGGAAGGTGGGTAACCGAACCCTTGAATGGCTTCTATCAAATTGGGCTCATTATATAAGCCTTAACGAGACCTAATAATTTCCTCAAGATGTTTACCATCGCCGCGGGACACTTTGTAAGTTCCGCGCTTAAATTAACATTTTCAGTGGCGCTGCTACCTGGGACCGGGGATCGGATACAGGGAAACGAATTACAAGACAGATTATTCCTTCATAGTTGCACTCTCTACCGTCACAGAAACAATCGGAGCGTCCCTCCTTGTCTCGTGCTGGACTTGGTTCAATGGATCTATTAACCCCGTCAGCGACACGCGCGCTAATTATAATGCAGGTCGAAGCTCCAGCGTTGCTTTACGTGGTCACAATCGTCTTCTGTTGTCAGTTTGTCCGCATCGGTGATGAGAGCATCGGTGTTTAGTTTGAATACAGACAATCTCATTTTAGACAATCACTAGATTTACATGGTTTGAGTGCAGTTTCTTAAAAATATAATTACTTGAAAATCTCACGCCTTCGAGAGATGCTGGATTATCCATATCAAAACATCCGATGCCCCGATTGATTTGCCATCGCCATACAGCGAGACGATTACCAATGCGGCCTATGTTCAGGCTGATGGAATGTAGGTATGAGATAGCATAGCGAAATAGCCTAACGATTCAAGGTGCTTATTAGGTAACATAACCTCACGGGCTTGTGCCTATCTTTTGGCACAAGCTTTCAACATTTAGCAGTACACAGACTTAATAAAGTCGATTGCATTGTTAGTATTCCAAAAAAAATGTATTCATTGAGCAATGTCAAAACGAATAGATAGTTTCACCGTGTGTAGGAACGCACAATGTTTTATATAGAATGTACGAGCTCAGAAGAAGCGTACGAACCTTGTCTGGACTATGACAAGGGTAACAGAAGAACTTTTATTTATTTAAACTTCATTGCATACACTTTAATCTAAGGGCTATAATGGACGAACGTAATGCCTTGTGGCATTCTCTGCCAGTCGCCCGGACGGTAAGTGGGTGGTGCTAATTGATAATGTGGCTTTCTTCACGATTATTAATTCGAATTATTTTAAAACCTTTTAAAGGTATATAGATGCATGTGTGTTGATTGCATCAGTATAATGTTCGGACAGGCAGACAGACTGTGGTTTGTTTACACTAGCTAAATGAAGGTACCTCTCTATATTATTTATCTGTAGTAAAGAATGCGGTAAAATCTGTGGTTGTATTAAATTTGACGTCTTGTCTGACCTCAAATGCAACACGAGGAGATAAACACGATAGGAATATAATCCACGTAAGTTTGTTATCCTTATTTCCCGCACATGGGTTTTTTCTTTAGATCGGTTTAATCCCGTAGCGGAACGTTGTTAAAATTCCACTGCCAATGAATTGCACGGAATGTACAATTAAGGAAATAGTTGTTTTCGATACAAACTAGTGCAGGATGTTCTGTTCCCAGAGGTCTGTCCAATGCTTATAAATAATTTAATATCAACATTGTCAGACGCTACTACTAGAGGCCACGACTAGCCGAATGATTATCTCCGAATCGGGAGAGACTCGAGTTCGATCCCCTTTGCGAGGGCTCATCGTCTGCCACGTTGTCGTCCTGATAAGACGAATAATAAAATTTCAATTGAAAAGTTTTATGAAAAGACGTTAATAAACAAACCCCTAGCACCCACTACCCCAGTATTGGGTGATGATTAGATACAGATACAAAATAGCGCAGTATAAAGTCTGCACAGAGCTGTGCAAGAAAGTTTCCGACCTCAATGCTTGGAATAAACTGCCAGCTCTCCTTCGATCCGGACTTGTTTAGTTTTTCGGAGCGAAACGGCCGTGTAGCGCCTCTTTTCCCGATTCCATTGACGTCGGTGGCGCACAATAGAAGGGGCGGAACGGGGTTAATGAGGTGGGGTGTCGTCTCGGCGCGGCGACGATCCGGCGAGCCCGTGACGTCCGCCCTCCCCCTCCTCTCCCCCACCCCCGCGCCTCCCCGCGCCGGCCTCATGCAGGGCTGACGGAAACCAAGGAAACTACCTAATACTCAATAATTTATTTGCTGTTCCAGGTTATATTAATTTCGTGTGGCATTATGGTCCCTGTTGGTCCATTTCAAACTTATGGCGATAACTATTTACTTATATGTATTAATATTATTTTGCCTTTTTGCATCGTACAAATACTCATGTACTGTTATTACACGGTACATTCCAGACACATCTTGATAATTATATAAATTGCATTTAACTGAACATTTCAAAGAGATAAGCGAGACAAGAGCAAGAGGAGCCTGTAAAGGCTCCCCTTGGCCTGTAGCAATACTTTTCCTGTTCTATTTCCTTACATGGCAACATGTATGCTTTATCTAATAATGATAAAAGTGGTTATGGTCGATGACCTACTTCATTTGTTCGTTTATATAATGAATAGAAATTGGGCGCCAACATTGATCTGCCTGCGAATCGGGAGACGCGAGTTCGCTTCTCATTGTTGAAGGCTCGCGCCCGTGAGTTTGTCAAAGTCTTGGCACGTTAAGATGGCGACAGGGTCACCGCCTGTCACGTTGTACCGAATGAGCTCTGTTGAAAATTGGGTTAAAATGACCACGCAAGTGTACGGTCAAGAGAACTTATTAATATTTTAAATAACACGTAACAGTCGCTGAGCTTCTTAAAATGTTATCTTCCTACATTGATAGGTGAAGTCGAGCCAACATTTTAAATCTTCACGATCGAAAGCATATAAATTTTCGTGGACTCCCGCTTACGAATTGTGAACCTCCGTTTTTTTTTTCTCGCCGCCGTAGACCCCTGTCGACTGTCACTTTGGGAACTGAGGCATTAAATGTATTGTTAAGGTTGCATCGAAAGCAATGATTGCGTATGTCTGTTCCATAAATTGACTGTAAATAAAGACTGGCATGGTGCGCCCCTAACTGCGCATCGCCTAGGGGGTGAATCTGGGCCGAGCCGTGACTCCTCGCGCCGGCACGCGTCAGCGCCCGTGCGACCTTCACTGGGCCACCCGCCCGCCGGCAGAGATGCACGCTCCTTGTCAGCATCCCTATGGTGCACTTGTTGTGTTCAAATGATAATAATGTTTTTTTACTTATTATTTGTAATGGTGACATACTTTGATAAGTTAGCATCTTTATATATTTACCTTGTTTTATATATTAACCACAAGGCAAATTATATATAGATATGTAAAAAGCAAATTTAACGAACATTTTAATTAATTATTAATTTTGGGTCCGTGCTATATGATGTAATGCTGGGTATTTTGTTGAGCTGTTTGAGCTTAAAGTAGTAAAGTAACAGCCTGTAAGTGCCCACTGCTAGACAAACTCCTTCTCGAATACTAGTATCAGAGAGGGTTTAGGAGCCGGGAAGGACCCGCCACGCTGCTCCAGTGCGGGTTGGCAGACTTCACATATCCTCGAAATAATAATAATTATTTGTCAGACATGCAGGTTTCCTTACGATGTTTTCCTTCATCGTTGAGTACGTGGTAAATACAGCACTTAAAATAGTTATTAACAATTTTAGTGGTGCTAGCACCGGGGTTGAACCCAGGTCACTCACGCGCTATGACAATAAAGTGAGCGCCCTGACCACTAGGCTACCACGGTTCTTCTGTTTGAGCTGATTGACCACAAATCAAGGGAAGGAACACCGGTCTCTGCCGACCATGATTCGTGGCTACTGCGAGGCTAATGAAATTATAAAATATCCTAATTTCAATAGAGACGATGCCTCCGCGCTACCGCCGGCGTGATAAAGTTTTAGAGAAACAACCGACCTCCAACCTTATTCTCCTAGAGATGGAATATTTTCTTCAAATTTAAATGGGGCCACCCTCGTGACATATGCCTAGATTATTCAACAGAAAAATAAAAATCATCAAAATCAATTCACAATTGGCGAAGATATCGCGTCACGTACTCGCACATGCAATATTTTTTTGTATTCAGAGATTATCCAACGATTCAGATGTGAACTTGGCTCTGGTTATTTTTTGCAATCGACGTAAGGGCTTATTTATTCTCGACGGTTCAAATAGAAATTCAATCGAAATGAATACCAAGAAATTCTGTTGTCGCGACTGCTGGCGGGTGAATTACTATTTAATGAATACTTTATTGAACCGTATACGATATGTATCTGTGTATTGAACGATAGAAACCTGACCCACGCCTTGTTTCTATGGAGGGGGTTGTGGGTGAGATTCCTAACCGTAATGTCGCTACCCTTTTGGAAATTAATATTGAAGTTCGGCCTGCTGTCAAATTATTTTGATTACAGAAACCTAACAACCCTGAGGGGGCGGGTTGTCCGGGGCGGGGTGTGGTGGTTGAGAGCGAGCGGGGTGTATCAACTAGTTGACGCAGCGGTGTATCAACATGTTAATGATTACATGTGCGTACAACTTGTAGACGATCACGTTTCATTCCATTTGTCGCTGCAGTGTAATGCAGTTCGGACATGTTCACAAACGAAGTTAGGTAACACAAGGGCGACACCCCCGAGCTCAGCGACCGTCGCCGGGTTTACGGGTTTAGGGAGGTGTGGTAGTGGTGATAATTGATGTGGTGGTGGTCGAATGCACGCCCTTGTGGGAGGGTAGGGGGTTCTCTCCTAGTCTTCAATCTTTTTTTATTACTTTCATTTTACTAAGAAAATTAGCAAATTAACTTTGGTTTCTATATTTAAATAGTTCAGCGGGACACGGCGCTCGCTTTAATTTCATAGTACGCGTTCATTGTGACTTGGGTTTTAATCCCAATGCTGCCACCACTGAAATTATTTATTGCAATTTTAAACGCCTTATTTATTACTTCTTTAAACCTTTCTAAGAAACATCGGAGGCTTTTGCTCGATTGCTCGATACGATAATATAAACGATAGTTTATATTATACTCTATTATATATTTTACTCTAAATTTGATATTAAAAGTGTAAAGGTGAATTATTCAAAGTTTACAAGCATGCCATATTTGTAAGTTTACATACGGCTTGAGATGGTGGTATTTCGGGACAGATTCTTGCCGTCTCTCTCATCAGGCGGCACGCGGCTTAATCGCCACATTAACCTTAACACAAGCTGGGTCAAAGCTGCGCTCCCTGCGTGACGAGGTCACGCTGAACCCCTCGTCGCGCCCTGGCCGACGTCCCGTATCCGTGTTTATCACCCCGGCTCCGTCCTATATTCCCACGAAGTGGAACGACTTTGTTTGACTTTAGTCTGGTCTGGGGCTAGGTCGCCATAGATTTGTGAAATTTTTAGAGGAGACTCTTATGGAATTTAATGAAAAACAAATCTGGCTGCATCTCCCAATAAACTTTCGCCAAATTTGCAAGTGACCTCATTGTAATTATATAGCTTCGGTTGAAAAAATATTCATACAAATCGTTTTACAAATGCCCAAGTCTCCATCCTTAAAGAAATAGGTAGGTACTGTAGAATTGATCATCTCTGTCTTCGATGTTGGATATATATTTCGTATAATAACTAATTACCAATTTATTATGTATGAATGAATGAAATACACTTTATTGTACACCAATAGCAAAAATAGGAAAATAATAAATAAAAAGAAACATAAAATACACAAAGGTACAATTGGCGGCCTTATCGCTTAGAAGCGATCTCTACCAGGCAACCATTTTGCAGAGGAGATAATGACCAGCGAGCAAGGGTTAAGGGTGTACGCAAGTTACAAAGAAGTGAAAATATAATATAATTAATATATATTGTATATGTAATTGAGTTTAAAATAGTAATAATAATTTGTGGTGCATAGCATAGCCGTGACAGCTGCCAGCAGACTGGTGTAGAACGCATTCAGTTTTGTTGTGCGAGAATAGCATAGCATAGCCGTGACAGCTGCCAGCAGACTGGTGTAGAACGCATTCAGTTTTGTTGTGCGAGAATAGCATAGCATAGCCGTGACAGCTGCCAGCAGACTGGTGTAGAACGCATTCAGTTTTGTTGTGCGAGAATAGCATAGCATAGCCGTGACAGCTGCCAGCAGACTGGTGTAGAACGCATTGGGTTTTGTTGTGCGAGACTGCGATCCCGCGCGTTTCGTATCGCTGGTGTTCATTCTTATCATGTACCATCTGTTTCCACGAATGAGGCTCTGCGGTTAGAAAGATTGCGGAATATCCATTCGAACTTGCCGAAACCGAATCCCACAGACTAGTGATGGTGAGCAGCATCACTTGCCCCGCATCGTGAGTATGGTAAATACTCGTTTAAAAATACATAAAGCACAAGGACAAATTATCAAATCTTCCAAGGAATATATGCCGGCTTTCTTGGGGAGAACTGAACTGGGATGCTGTGTTAGTAGCAGTGAAGGAGTTGCCCGCGGATAGGCGAAGGCCTCCTCTCTAATATTCGACAGGGTTCAGCAGCTGGGACGGGTTTCCCACGCTGCTGCGTTGTAGCGAGGTGCTGTTGCCGGATTTCATATGCCCCCGAAACAATATTTTATATTATTTCTCATGTTTTCTTTCACCGCCGTGCATGTGGTAAATACACACTTAGAATTGCTATTGACGATCTTAGAGGCGCCGGTACCGGGTATAGAAGACAGGTCGCCCGCGTACTGTGAAATTGAAGCGAGCGCCCCGACCATAGGGAATACGGCTCAGTGCTATAAATAAGTAATTTTAAGTACAGCTACTCTATCTCGGAATTTTCATATTAAGGATCAAATGTCATTCTACGTAACTTGTATGGAGTTTCTGTCAGAAATCTAACCGGAAAGCTTATCCAACTTAGACAGGTTTTTGAAATCGGCCGTTAAGGAGGCCGGCTGATCTGCGGCCGAGGCCATGATCGTGAAGAAACTTGCTTGTCCGAGTAGTAGAGTCGTGAGCACCGAATTCGTGTTTTTATTTAGAATATTCGTTGAGCCAACTTAATTGATAATCAGGTTTAGTATTAACAGTTTTCATTTAGAGGAGTTTATGTGTAATGTTTTGTTAGGGATCTAAAATATACATTTACTAGTGCGGACTGCGAAACGCGCCTTCGAAAGCTTATACCCGCCATCTGACCACTTCCTGCAAGAGCTTTTAGGCTTAATTGAAGAGTTTAACGGGAATATTAGTTGTTGATGGCGTTACTTAAAATTTAGGCCCTGGGCCAACAGGTCTCTTACTAATGTTATTTTTTGAGACTTATATACGATTTGTACCTTAGACCTTATATCCATCTGGTTATGTGATCGTGAGATCATATCACACCCTAAGCCAAGTTTATGCTTAGGGTCAATAGTAGGTAGGATCCATAGGTCTCGGGAAAGCCTGAAGTCTGTTAATAGTAATCCAAATACTGGGTTAGTCTGTCGGTATTGTCTGCAAAAGTGACGTGATGTTCTATGTACTGTCCCTTACCATCCGCCGCGCTCTACTTTTTGCAGGTTTTGATTGTCTCTGCTGGGTTTGTATGGGACGCAACAGCTATCTTGTTACTCGCAATGAACATTCATAGACGAGAATGAAGACGAGAGGCTGGGTGATATGTATGTTCACAGCAGATGACCGCAGGCTCCGTATTGTACTGAACGTTATTTATTTATTTATTTACATTGGGAAGCAAACAGCCCTTAAAGTGCATAAGGTGACACTCATTAAAGTTGTTACATGAGCCAACATGCGAGTAACTCCACCGCGGAGTGAAACATATTGTTGCGTAGACAGAAACTTAAAACGAAATAGAATGATACGTTCAGTTGTCTGATACTAAACATACTAAATCTCATAGATACAATTATGAACGAAGTACAATGATTAATTCGTTCGAATATAAACTAAATTAAACTATTCCTTTTAATCTCTCAATAAATATCTCAGTTTTACGTTTTTTAACGCGGTAAAAAATATAGAAAAGGATTCGGGAAATACATCAAAATGTGGATATTGGATTTAGTATTTAGAGATGAGCCCTAAGTAGATGTCGATTTTTTAAATACTAAATTCTTCCTAAATCGTCGAAAGAGAAGATTAAGAATGCTCAATAGATTATCGAGGTTCAATAAGATTGTCTAGGTCTTGTAATTTTCGAATGAAGCGACAGGCGTTTAAGCCGACCTTCGGTCTCGCGGCGTGCAGCGCAGCGGTCCACCGCGGCGCCCGTACGCAAACGCGACGGCCAAGTGCGTGCAGGTGTACGCGGATTGTTTACGTTTCGTTGAAGCAGTGCCACTCCCGGCGCGCCCCGAGTGCGAAACTAGTCCAAGATTGCTGCTTCATGCCCGGCTTCTGTAATCAGACACGATCCAATTTGTCATCCGCAGCAAACGTCCTTATCGTCGAAGATGGCGCAGCGCATGTCGTTTGGGCTGCTGGGCGGGGCGGGGCGCGGGGCGGCGCGTTGCGAGTTCGTGCGCATGAAGGGCCCGGGCGGCAAGGGGCACGCCGAGGTGGCGGTGTCGCGGCCGCGCGGCGCCGCCTCGCCCGGCTCCGAGCCCGGCCTCGCGGCGCCCTGGCCCGACGACGTGGACGACCCGGAGGACCTGTTCCTCTACCGACACCAGGTACGACCGAACTGCTGGTGACGTAGCCGCGGTGCAGAATAACCATCTTGATTATGCCAGTGGTTTAGTAATATATTGTTTTTTTTTTATTTTCTCGTAAGTAAACCCCCGGCAACGCATTGTATGTATTGATAATCTGTGGACATTAGTTGTCGATCGTCATTCGTCTTACACTTCGCTAGTTACTTTAGAGGCAGATAAACATCAGTGAAGACAATACGTAGTATTTTTCTTTCTTTTACTGCGCGCTCCCAGGCAAAATTGAACCTTAACGTCGACACCAGTCGTAGAACACCGACGATGGCGGCCTGGTAGACGATACTCATACCATCTGTTCCTTACCTAGCTTTAACGTAGCGATTGTAGGATTTTTCTTTGTCCAGCATTGGACTTGCAAAGGCAGAGACGATATCACAGTTAACTCACCTTTTTGTGAGAGTAAAACATGAGCATATGTTCCCCCCTGACGCATTCTATGTTTATGATAATACATTTCTAAATTCTGGGTGGTAGAGCCAAGCGGTGGCTCGAGCTGCTGCTCGAACGGCGGCTCGACCGGGGTAGCACCACGACCTCGCAGAGTACTGGCCTGAAGTAGCGGCATTTTGTGCTTCCGCGTTGCGTTCAGTGAGTGAAGCAACCCTCTCTATCATCCCTCCCATCACCCAAATATCCTTAAAGGCCGGCAACGCACCTGCAGCACCTCTGGTGTTGCAGATGTACGTGCGTGACGGTATTCACTTACCATCAAGTGAGCCCTTTACTCGTTTGCCCCTTAACCATAAAAAAAAACACTCATCTACTGTGAAGATCGGCAATCTAGCTCTCAAACTAGATCGTCTATTATCTTTGCTATAAAATTTCATAGTACGCTTGTGACTTAGGTTCGATTTCTGGTTCAATATTCAGCATTAAAAAATATTCACATGCATGCATGCTTGCCTCGTGCTCCGCTATCAAACAAAATATCATCAAGTAACCTTCTTATGCCTAAGGAATACGAGTCTTTTAGAAGACATGTGAAGTTCACCAATTGTGTGACTCTTCATAGCTTCAAACTCTCTCTTAACTATGCCCCGTGCCCGGATGTTTGTAGGCTTTACTTAACTGGCAACGCATCCTTTACTCTCCAGCGGCGGCTGAGCGACCCCAGCGCCAACATCACCACATTCGTCCGCGGCGGCTGGCGCACGCGCGACTCGGACCACAGCCGCTCCGAGAACGACGGCTTGGACTCGCTCATGGACGGCGTGGCCGAGGTGGAGGCCGGCGACCTGCGCGACGGTGAGCCCACGCCTGTACCTCCATCCTCCATCTTGCTCGTTACCACCCGTTCCCTTACAGCTACACCACACCGCGCCTCGCTCGTCGGTAAGTACGGCCGTTGGGTTTGATTCCATTACTGACACGCACATTGAATGCGAACAACTGCTAAACTTAAACGTTATATTGTATTTTTTTTTTCACTTTATTCGAAATTAAATGTTACCCCCGTTGTATGGATCGGTTGTGGAGGCAGTTTACATAGCAGACTTACACACGAACAAACATCCATACCTGCTGCAAATATTTGTAGACACAAATACTTGTGTCCATGTGCCACAGTTAACTCACAGAATGATTCACTGACACTTGTTTTTTTTTTTAAATATTTTGACTGTCCAATCACTCTGTAATCATAATTTCATAGTGTATACTTTCTTAGGCATTGCCGCCTACAATATTTTGATTACATTTAATATACAAATATATTATAAACAATTAAAATAAAAAAAAACATAAACCTTCACATGTTGTGCGTTTATGCACATCAAACGGGTCACAATTAAAATGAAACCTTAATGTTTTCATACTAAGCATAAGTACCGAAATTATAGGTTTCATTTTTGTCTATTCGAAATAAAACAAAGTGTCTTTACAACGGTGCGACGGCCTGTAGACCATAGATATTGTGCATAGACACGAGCCTGTTGCACAGACATGAGACGTTTTAGATCGGTCTATCCTACAGCCTCTTAGTAGTCCATAGCCGATGCTGCTTGGAGATTGCCGTGCGCTCGAAATTTCACCAATAGTACCCAATGGTTATCGCGCGACCTTAAACATTGCTTTTTAAACGAAAACTTAAAGTACAGTCGTCAGAGTAGTAATCGTAGACAAAATTAAACTCAGTTGATAAACTCATGTTAAAACAAGAATAAAGTTATAGGTGGTGAGGTTACATTTAAATTTTAGTAATGCCAATCGAATCCAATAGCAACAAAATATCTAATTACATTAAATAACGATCAAAGGCAACAATGCGAATGACCAGTAAGAAAAGGTCACAGGCCCGCCGTCTAGAAAATGTACGGGGGAAGGATGAAAAGGAATAGAAAGAAAAGAGTAATTCCCGCGGACACTGCGAAGTACATACAAAACTAAGAACGAGCCTTAGCTGGAGGAGACGTCCGCCTCGCATAACTACCGTCCGATTCCATCTGCCTAAACCTTAGCATAACGCGAACACTTAAGTATCTCAATTAAGTATAATAATAGTATATATTTGTTTATAATAACAGAACAAGATTGTATAACAAGATATAACTGAACCAAAATAATCGCGCAATAAGAAATATAACCAAAAATAATATATCTCGTTTTAAAACGGACTAAAACAGTGAAACAAACTGTCAGACACGAAAGTAAATATTGCATTGTCAACCAATTCTAAGCTATGTTCAAAATTTAAAGCCTCCAGCTCATCGGGAAGTTAGTTGAATCGATCGCATGATTTGTACCCACAGACAGAGAGACAAGAAAGCGACTTAATATAAAAGTAATATAACTCAAAGGATCGTCAATAACCTCAGGTGGCAAAGGTTCGGCCACATGGATCGCAGAAACGAAAAACCTTTGAGGAAAAGGGTATTTGAGTGATGGGTTAACACAATTAGTTTTTGAAGGCTTTATTTGGCTTTTAGTTGGTGATTTAGAAAGATATGAGAATTGGGAGCAAATAACACTTCTTGCTTTAGTTAAATAAATAATAAAAATAAGCAGTTAGGCTATTTTTAATTCGGAGAATGTTAAATTGGGGGGAGACTAATAAGCTCCAGTTGAAAAATATTTGTCCCGAAGTACAGCCGACGAACATTTCAAGGTAATGTTTTCACCGAGTACTTGTTAATATTAGATATTATCTTCACGATGCAGTCGCACCCTGCGCCCCACCCCATGTCCTTCCATCTCACGTGCAGTGTATTCATTCATCACCACTGTGCCACCGCATCGCCTCACGCTTTGTCAGTGTAGTCGCTCCACCTTGTGTGTGTGTGCGTGTCTGTGTCTGTGTGTGTGCGAGACGCACGGAGGAAGCCGGTTAGAAGCGGTTTACGACTTAACCCGTTCGGAAATAAAGTTAATCGAAACGAAGTGTTCACACTTCAGTCAATCAACCGCCCGATGAAACATCGATTCCATTCAGTATTATGGCTCTTACCATGTTGTCTGTGATATCGAGTGCCTGCTCAATCTTCACCGTTTGTGTGGAGTGTTGTATTTCGAACACTTCTCGTGTTCTATTTGGCGGGAACTCTGATTGTTGTGTTTAACTAAAATAGAATGTGCTCTACTCATAATTGAGAATTGGCACGATCGCTTATTATCGCAATAAGTCTTCGGAAGCAGCCCAAGCTAAATTAATTGAAGCGGAGTAGTTAACACGGTCCGGAGTAGTGTAGTGTAGTCCGGTGGCGACGACATTCGGAAGCGACGCGCTCCGCTGGTGGAACCCGCTCGTGCACCGGATCGTGTCAGCCGTGGCTGGTAACGCGGGGTGTCTGTCCGTAGCGCGGCGCGGCTCTCAGGCTTCCTCCGCGCGGTGGCGCTGCTGCGCGGGGGGCGGCGGGGGCGCGGGGGGGCGTGAGCGCGACATGCGCGAGGTCTACGCGCGGGAGGCGCGCGACACGGCTACGCCCGCCTGCCTGCGCGAGGTGGCACCGCGCCGCCGCGCGCCGTCCCGCGCCGCGCCCGTCCCGCCGCCGCTCCGGCCGCTGCCCGCCACCCGGCCCGCCCGCCCCGCTCGCTCCGTACGCCCCGCCCAACTGACCGACGACGACTGCGAACTCGCCTACGACGCGGTATCCTACGACTGTCCCGACCTAAAGCACTCGACACCTAGCGGGCCTCGGGAGCTGCTGACGGAGCCGATGGGACCGACAGTCCGCGGCACGGAGGAGCTTCCGACCGAGCGCTTCGTCCCCGAGCTGCAGTGCCCGGGGCCGGGGTTGGCGGCGGGTGCAAGTGCGGGTGCGGGGGCGGGGGCAGGGGCGGGGTGGAGCGATGGCGCGCGGGCGTACGTGACGCTGCCGCGGCGGCAGCGCGGCGTGGCGGCGGCGCTGTTCAGGCGAGCGCGCCTGCCGCCGCGGCGCACGACGCCCGACGGCACCGACATATACTACTGGTGCGATCTGCCGCCGAGGACCAATAACGGTATTGCAGTGCTTTTGACGTGCTTCGCTAGCAATCCTAATATCCTTAATCCTTCGCTGCACACCATTCCTAATCTGGCTGTACATTCTTCAATCCGGTTACCTGTTCCTCACATTTCACCTCCACGTACACTAAACTTTACTAACCTAAGTCACCGAACGAAATAGCATCAAAACTTACTAAAGAAATACTATATACAAAAAATATTAACAACCTAAATAAAAAAAAAATTATCAGTAATTTAACAAGCAAATAATCCATAAAAAAATAAACCTGATTCCGTAACACCGTAACACAACGTATACATAAAAAAATATTTTTTGTTTATTTGTTAAAAAAACATCTCGTCAATTTACTACTAATCTACTGAAGGTCCTCTGAGTACACTGTCTGGACCAAACTTATTCATATTCGTCAGTAGTTAAAATATCACTTGAAAACCATCTAGGACTAAATCAAATTATTAATCTGCTACGAGTAAAATAACTTAGCTATCAAAAGTTTTACTATTACATAAAACAACACTTTTCTGCTTGGGCTGAGATAGGGTGTGCCGCAAGGCAGTATATTTTGTCCTGGTATGTTTTCGCGCGTTTCTAATATTCTTTAGTTGTATGTGCAGAGAGGCAGTAACGATCTCACAATGGTTATAAAGATATATTTCTGTTAATGCAACCTAATTTTAGATAATTTTTATACGTTTTTTTACGAGTTATTAATGATGGCTAGACGACTACTAATGTTCTGCTCCTACAACGATGCGTATCAAGGGTCAATTGTAACCTTTACAATCACTTTATTTAGTTTATTTATATCAATATCCGAAAAAGCCCTCAGAATGAGTAAGCTACTTACTTGTTGCATTACTGACAGTGCGTCACGGTCAGTATGGCAACCTCATTTTTGTTCCGGTTTGAATGGAATATAGTGTTAGGAAAATTACGGGCTGCGAAATTTTCCACCTGAGTCCTCGGGGGTGACAACGCATCAGTTACCTTCTTCGATTGAAGTTGTTTGGTGAAGTCCATGGGCTGCAGCCTCTTACCATCGGGTAGACAGACAGCACGTTGGTTCCTCCAATATTACAATGAAAAAGTGTTCGGGAGTGTATGATAATGTGAGCATTGTCGGCAGAGCTGGACGACGGTGCGTACAACCCGCTGTGGGCCATGCGCGGCTTCACGCAGACCTTCCACCTGTGGAAGGAGGGTAAGCGGCAGCAGTCCGCGCCGCTCAACGCTTACCTCACCTACGTCACGCTGCCCTGGTGGAGTATCGCCAAAGGTACCACACAGCACACGCAACATACAGACAGATAGAGCAAGGGAGACCAATATGACAGATAAAGTTGTAATCTTTGACAGTTGAAATCAACAAATTGTATACCAGTGTCGAAGTTGTTCTACTTGCTACATTCAACACTGCAAACAACATAAATATGAAAGGATTTGCTGGTAATGGTGTTAACCAACACCTAAGTCCTGATCAGCAATAGTTTAGCTCCGGCAGCCACATGGAATCGCTAAAGGGAGACAACAAGAGATTTAAAGAGACAAAAGGAATTTATTTCATCTTATACGGTCTTCGGTTACACCAGTCATAGATTACCTTTCGTCGCGACTTTACCTCAAAGCACTTTCGGCTCTCCGTGAGAGTGACGAGAGTTTGCTTCCGGAGATTGTTATGAGATTTCTTGAAGTTTCTCCTTACGCCTCTGTTACCGGCTGATTTTTCTATCTAACGCCCATTAACAAAAACCATGCAATTAATCACTCTGTGTTACATTTCAGACATCCTGGACCACCGCGAAGAACCGATCCTAACCTTCTGAGTGCGCGCCACTTGGACCTTCACAGCAACCGGGTAAAAAAGGAAATTTAAGAGCAAGCGGCCCGCTAGCGACGTTAGTCGGTACAATTATCTAGTCATGTCTAATTTATTTTAGTTGCTATGGTTAGGTTTAAATTTTTTATTCATATTTAATTTTGATGTTGCAATATTATTAAATAAAATTTGTGACTTGCTAACTTCACATAATATCACATATAACGTGACCAGTAAAGCCCGCTAAGCTTTTGGAGTCAACTAAATGTGCTTCGTGAATTAATATATAATCTTATGGATCTCAATGCTGCAATCGAATAATCAAAGGCCATCTCATAAACCACAAATATAACGCCGTTACATACCACATTGTTCTATAAAACATTTCTTAATTTTAGCTTTTTATGATGCAGGTCGATCTGAAGCACTCTAGTCAGTTTAACTATTCACTAGATGAGAGTTAAACTTATTTTGAAACGAATCTCTTGCATCTATAACAGTAATGAGTTCGTTGCTAAGTACCGCCTGGTTATATATCAACTCTAGTCAATTGTTTAGTGTTCGTCTGCGTAATACCGACCGTCGCCGGCGGGGGTGCTTTCAACAATTTCAACGGATGCCATACCTAAATGTCCACTTCATTTTGAATTGTTAATATGTTTTTTATGTGATCGTGTCGTCGAAACTAATTATACGACCGTGGAGCCAGAGTTTAAGCAATGGACACAGTTAGTTAACTACTTGATACACAGTAATGTTGTTGAGCCAAAGTCTCGGAGGGTAGGTTTGCCGCTATACTTGAGATGTTACCTTCTTTTAATTATATCTTCTTGTGCATAGTTTCGTCAGATATCGATGTAATGTGAAGGTAGATTTTAAACAATTCAAACGATTGATTGGGAAAACGTGGCGCGAAACTAAAATTTGTAAATGATAGAGAGAAACAGACGATGTCATCGTAATTTCATTTTCTAATTAAATAAAACAACGAAATGCTAAATTATCTATAAAAGATTTTCTGATGTCAAATATATCTTGCGCAGCAAATAAGCAATAAAATGTGCAAATCAATGTACAGCTAGCGATGGCTTGTCAGGACCACACCTGGCAACACCGAACCCCGTGTAACCAGCGACCGTCTTGTTTGTGTTAGCATTAACATGTTACGACGTTTGCCCAAGTATTTATTTATATGCACTCATTTTCTGACCTTCGTGATGACATTTATAATTAATAATATTAAAAGAGTTATACAATATTAGGTTATGTACAGAAAGTGTGTGAAAATTAACGTTACAGTCGAAAATCGTGCAACACGAGAACTACCCGGAAATACCCCCCCCAAGTTAGAATTTTTTTAAATTTCACCTCGAACTCTCATAACACTGTGTAATCGCATTCTTAAAAACCTTTACGTTATAAACTTTGTGGCTTCGTGTTATCTGTAACAAGTTAAGTGCGTGACGTGTACGTCTTCTGGTCATGGCGTGTGGTCATGAGACTTTGTATGTTGATGACTGAATAAAATTACTGCGATCTGAATTAGGGACTTTCATTTATTGTACTAAATATGATATAGACAAATATATAAGCCTACTCCCTAACGTATGCCAAATACCATGATGATCAGAGGTTATTTGGGATAGCAGAAGTGGTGAAATGAGCCTACGATACAAATCGTACATAAGCATGAGTAAAATAATCCGACTCTCCTTCAGGGCTTCGGAGGTAGATCCTCTGGCCGCTCCGCCACCGTGGCACAGTACAATCGGGGTGCTGAGGCATATTTTCACTTTGGCTTGATGATGATTACAATCGTGTCATCTCGTTCGTTATAATCGACCAGGTAAGACGCAAGGCGAATGCCGTGGCCTCCAACAGATGGCGGTATAATCAATTTAAATTAGCCAAAGTTAAATTATGCCTCTGGACCACGTTTGAGGCGTTTGGTAGCAATAGGTGGTGTGCTGTCTTTCTGTTTAGGATTCGTCTGGGTAGCTTATTTTTTTATTAAACGGTAACGGCAGCAAACGAGCAAGCGGGTCACCTGATGATAAGTGATTACCGTCGCTCAGGTACATCTACAACACCAGGGATGCTGCAGGTGCTTTGCCTGCCTTTAAGGGTATTTGGGAGATGAGAGGGAGGATCATTATCCTCCCCCTCCTTGCTCCCATCAGTAGTTTAGAGAGATTTGGGTTCGTCGTATTCGGATGGAATCTCCGTCATCAGTCCACAGTCGGAGCCTCGTCAGGCAGTTAGAAGCGCACCGCGAGCAAGTAACATTGACCTTTGAAGAGCACACTGCCTGAGGTCTGGCCGAGAGTACTTCATTTCTCAGTGTTAATAGTTGCAATGTAACAATTTGGAGTCACGATGATCATCAATATTCTGATGCATAGAAGAACGCAAACTCACGCGTTGAGAGAGGAAGGCACAAAAGTTAAAAAAAGTAGGCGTGATGCTAAAATGAAAACGTATCTGTCAACTATTTCAGCTGATTACGCTCTTCCAGGACGGCTGGGGAGAGCTACTACTGTTACTAATCGAACAACGACTTCTCCAAGGGTTCATAATTTATATATGTATTCGATGAAGTGATTGCTGTTAGCCGTTTTGGCTTTTACAGCTTCATAGGTCTGCACCTGCGTCCCCAGGCCTTATGTTTTAAGTAGATGTACAAGTGTACATCTCCTGCTTACCTCTTTACAGTAAGCTATCTATGGACCGTCCAAGAGAGGTTCGGACCTCGTCTCGGACGGTCGAGATGTTTCGATAGATTTGGGCGGCAAGAACCGCCCTGATTCATAATTTATTATAAGCGAGTAAGACTAGTGAGCGAATGACGACCTGCGCAGTGTTGCGGGAAGTTGATGGATGCAGGTGGCTCAGGACCGAGCTTCGTGGCAATCTTGGGGGAGGCCTATGTTCAGCAGTGGACTTCTGATAGGCTGAAATGATGATGATGATGAGTAAGACTATAAGCATACATTACAGTCAAACCGCGTTGCTAAATTGATGAACGACACCTAGCGACAAATTATTCAACTAAACCTTTAGTCGAAGAGATCAAACATAGGGTGTTTGATCTATTTTAATCCGTTTAAAAAATGAACGCGACGGCCTTGCGTAGCAATCCAATCATAACGCAACATCGCATTGATGGGAGAAAACTGTGAGCGACTTACGAAATCCTCAGTGACTGGTGAACCTTACCTGGAACCAAGATACATACTGTTACAGTGAATCTACGTAATGAACAGATTATAATAATTTCATATGTGAATTCAAGAGCGGTAGAGCCAAGCGGCGGCTTATGATGCTGCTGGAATGGGCCGGCTTGTACGGGTTGGTACCACGGTCTCGCAGAATACCGGCTTGAAGTAGAGGCAGCTTATGCTTCTGCGTTTCGTTCGGTGAGTGAGGTAACCGGAGGCCCGCTCTACCTCCTCATCCCCCTCCTCTTCCTCCATCCCATCTCCCAAATACCCTAAAAGAACGGCAACGTGGATGACGGTAATCACTTACCATCAAGTGAACCTTTTGCTCGTTTGCCGCCTTTCCCATAAAAAAATAATAATTATTATTATAAAATCATAATCTCTCTGTACCATAGTATATATACCCAATGGTGCTGTACTCTTGGCTGACTTCAACCGCGGCGACAACATGCATATTTGTTTACTGCGCAGACATTACAGTGCTACAAGTGTACGCGCGGACAACCTTCCGTTATCCGATGTGATAGTCATACGGACACATGCTGGTTCCAATAATATTTGCTCCGGCTGGGATTTGAACCCCGGACCCATGGCACTGTAGTCATGTCCACGCGTCTTCAACCAATAGTAGGTCATATATTTGTTTTAGTAATTTATTAAATTTTAAGGCTAATTTTTATCTTAGGTAAACGTTGAATTAGAATCGACTGTGTTAGTGAGTTACAAATAAAATCGTTTTACCACAAGTTATTAGTATTTTGGTCTTGTACATAGTTTGTCCTTGTAATTTGGATAAACTGTATAATTACTCCTAATTGAATACGTCCGGTTATCGAATACAAAAACGGGGTGTCGGACTTACCATTATAATACATTTTTATCACCTACATAAAAGACAATAAGTATCAACTAAGTTGGGTCGGATTCCTGAAGTAGGAATGGGTGTTCCTTAGGGGACTAAATTTGGTCCGACTCTACTCTTCAATTATAAAAATTATTTTAGAAAGTACGTATATAAAACAATCCCAGTTAATGTACCATTCTAGTGACTTTTACATGTGGGAAAACTGGTTATAATTATAACAAATTTACAGTTCAAACTGTTTAAATTGTCTTTTTAATGCGACAATCCAGGAGCATATATCACAATGCGCGGGAGACGTAAAGTCGACTAAAGTAAATATTGTACACTCCGACAACTAACGAAGAGACATCCACGTCACAACAAGCATCTTCTATAACACACATGCTCAGATAATTTCATTTCCCGAGAGTCAGGCGTATTCGCTTGAGCTTCGTTTGTCAAGCGGCAGGCTTCGCCACTTTCTATGTAGGTATGTATATTCACGTCTTGTTGCCAACTTCTTGCCAACGGGGTAGGCAGATACAATCTTCTTCCACTTGCTACGGTCCTGACATACGTCTTTCGCTTCTCCCACTTTCATCAATCTTCGCATGCATGCTCGTTGGTTTAGAGTACTCTTGACCTTTTTCCGGAACGTCTCCGATTTGATCGTGAAATGTTCGCCTAGGTCTTCCTCTCCCGACTCTACCATTTACACTCGCCTCATATATTTGTTTCGTCAACCTACTGTCATTCATCCTCTCCACATGTCCAAACCAGATCAGCATCCCTTTCTCATGTCACTACATCGTCTTTCACGCCACAACGCTCTCTGATCACATTATTTCGAACTCGTTATCTTCACATCAATCATACTTCTTAACGCTCTCATTTCTACTGCATTTATCCTGCTTTCATGCCTTTCTGCCATACCCAGCTTTCGCTTCCATATGTTAGTGTTGGTACCAATACCCATCTATGCACAGCCAAACGAGCTTTGTGAGATATCGTCTGGCTGTTCATAAATGTATGCAATGCCCCATTCGCCATATCACCTGCCATCGCTCTCCTTTCAATGTCACATTCGTACCTTCCATCTCTCGTAAACATTGTTCCCAAGTAAACAAACTCATTCACCTCCTCTAATCTTGATACACGCCACGTGGTGCTTCGCCTAAACTCTGTGAAACTTTTATTCGGCATTTTCGATTTTCGATATATTTTCCTCCACTCGTCGATAGAGCATAGTATTTTCGGCAGCAGGATCTCATATTTTACCGAGTGCGGACTACACATTTTGATTCCAAAATGTTAATATATTTATATTCATTACCTATTTTGTTCGCTTGTTTTATTGTAAGTTAATAAATTAAATCGGCTAAAGAATCTCGAAAATTACCGAACGAAACGCATAAGCATAAGATGTCTCTACTTCACGCCGGTATTCTGCGAGGCCGTGGTACCAACCCGGTCGAGCCGGCCCATTCTAGCAGCAGCAAAAGCCGCTGCTGGCTCTATCACGTTTATAGGTAAGGCAGATTAAACGGTGTAAGGGTTACTACAGATAAAATTTTAAAAAGAAGGTCATACTTATTACTAAAATATAGCCGGCGTGATAAGTATCCGGTTTCAAATATATATTTCTTTGCTAACTAGATGGTGTCGCACAAGTAATATTGTCACTCTTTTATTAAAAGATTTAGCATCAATTTATTATCTATCTGTTTGTAATTAAAAGTAATTAGATAATTTCATATAAATTTCCGAGTTTGAGCTTTCCTTATGAAGTACATAAAATTTTTATTAAGTAATCTTAGTCTCTGGCTTGTCATCTCTATCCGGGTGACTAAATATTTCTCCTGTAAAGCTGTGTCCACACTGAGTATTTGCATATAGTTTTTTTTATTATGTAACCAAAAGCTTAAGCTACTTTTTCTGGAATGGACATTGGGACAACGTGACAAGTGATGAGCCTGTCATGGTCTTAATGGTCAAACTGTCAATACTAATCAAACAAATGTTTCGTTAGACTCGTTGAATCACCCGATTCGAGAACAGACGCCCTAATCACATGGAACTCGTAGCTCTTCTTCCACTCCGACTGAGGTTCAAAGCTTGTACAGGAAGTGGTTCACGACTATAGTCTAATGACGGTCTCAAACCAGGGATATGGTAAGGTCTGCTACCGTAGCGTAAATCATTAGGCTATCGGCGCTTTAAGTTATATAAGCGCTGGTATAGTCAATGTGACGACTGTGAGCACAACTTTAGCATCGTAGGCCAGGGCAGTAGGCGTCGGCAAGGTATGCGGCACGCGCCTGGCCGGTGACGGAAGTGCCACTTGAGGCCCGCTCCGACCCGCTGTCGACGCGCTCATTATCTTCTCCGCGCCAGAAGGTGAGTACTCTACTGTTTCAGCTCCTTAATCTTTAAACAGTGAACGTGTAAATAACTGACGGCAAAAGCTACGCGCGTACCGAGTCACGGTTTAAATAAATCTAACAATCAGAAACAGACGAAACCGTGCAGTCATTACAATCTAAGAGAGACAATTTGCTAATGTTGGTAATTTGCTCAGCCCAGGCCTGACACTAGGGAATAATTGTACTTTAACTCGACTTATGTCGCCCCATAGGATTACTGTTATATGTATTGAAGAGCTAATGATGTGTCTTAGTAAAACAAATAAAGATCGTTGAGAGGTAATTGTTGACAGTTCTAAGAATGAAAAAAAATAGTGGAACTTGAGTTTTGTAATTTGTATCCGCTCGTGAATGTTTTTAAATTCCTCTGCTAAGCTATTACCAAAACTGCAGCCGCTATCTGAGATGTGATTATGAAACGACGATCGGAAGCTGTCGGCACTAACGTCGCCTCCTTGCGCAAGACTCACGTCCCGCAATTTTTAACTTGTAGGAATTCCAGCGACTTTAAATATTTTTGTGACTTGTCCAAAAACGCTCGACTACCGGTTGCGTATTTATAAAGGTTTTATGTTTTCTTTTTGTTTGAACTACATGTGTGATATGTGTATATTTGTAAGACGGACCTTATAATTATCGTCGGCATTATGGGGGAAAACAAATATTAAATCGAAGTTTCCTACTTCCTAGTCATCACGTGGAGCTGGCTATGGGTTCTGTTACACATTCCAGTGCAGATATTTAATAAGGGAGATAGGATAGAGATATAATAATATTAAGAGATATATAATAAGGATTTACGAATGGGAATTAAGCTAACTCTACTAACTCCAGAGACTTTTCTTAGAGAATCATTGTCAGAGTAACGTTTTAAGCAAGCCATGCCCTTTAATACGCCAATAATTCGCAGTCTGGATCGGGACCGGACGCGGGCCAGTCTTCAGCTCTCATGAAGGCTTGAGTTTTCGTTGCCTTGTGACTAGGAAAGTCTACGATACATTCGAACCATAGACCACCGGTGCGAATTGTCAAATTTCGCATGTCGCTGTTCCCCGGCATACTTACATCCTCACTGTTTAGTTGGAGCGGGAAAGAAATGTTATTAAAAGTAGTTAGTGCCGGTCGCCGCCCCGCCGCACCCCCCAGTCCCCCCCTCCTCCCCCGCCCAGATAGGAACGTATGAACTTGCGTATTATTAGAGTTAACGAACTCCGGCCCCGTGTGCTCATTGGAACATTTTCTCTCCATTAAACTGATGTCTCATTAGGCACTTCAAGTCTACGGTTCATGAAAGCGCCAGCAATAGCCAACTGAGTATAGGCAGAACTATACTCCTCGCGCTGGCCAAGCGGGAAGGCGACCCGCAGTGCCGGTACCATCGCCATAGTGATGCTGTGAATGTGACCCCACTGCATCACTGGTCTGGGAGATTCGATTTTGACAAATGCGGTCGGTTGTCCCGCCGTTGTTCAGTCACCAGAGGCGCCATTGTTAGCTGGAAGAGCGCACTGTGAGCGGGTGAGGTTGGAATTGGGAGTAAAAGATAGTATATTCCTGCTCACGATCCACAGGAAAGTTTTTATTTCAACGAAAAGTTGATAGTTGTAATTTGTGCCGGCACCTCCCCGTGACGTCTAGTCTAGTCCGGCCTTGACCCCGCTTGACGTCACCCGAATCAGGGCGAACGTTGGCACGAAGAGTACCGATTATGTACACGCAAGCTGTTTAAGCTCAGACACTATGGCAGGTGCAGAAAATTAATCCCTATACTACTCTCGGTTTTGTTGATCGAAGTGAAACTATAATGATTTAGTCGTGACCGTCCGTCCATCTGTCCGTATTTTGATGTGAACTGTCATGATGAGACGCGCCTGTCTCCAATAGGGATAGCCAGATCCTTTGTTTTCGTTTGCCACGTCTTAGTGTTAACAAATTGGATCCTCGATCCCACCAACTCCCGGCTGGCGAACTCTGCCGTCACTTTGTTTTAATGGCTTTTCCCTTTGCCCACGTCCATAAGAAGAAAGTGGGGCAGCATATCTTTACGTCGCTTCTACACAGCAATAAGCGGGAATAAATGGAATTTGATATTATGATCCAATTCTATTATGCGCTGGGCCTCTCCCGTCCTTCATTTCTGCAGCTTAGTCGTTAGCAGCTGCATAGTGCAGCCACTGTTTTGTTACAGTTTAAAGTATACAGCGAACCAGTATAATTAGGCATAGTATAATATAATGTAAGGTATTATTGTAGAATGTGAGGTATTCTTTCTCTACATGTCCATGGGCTGCAGAAGCCACCATTCAGTGGACTGTTAGCTCGATTATCTCTTCAATGTTTTAAAAAATACTTAGTTACGATAATTTTAAAACCAGGAAAACATAACTATGTGTCTGCTAGAAACACATTTTTACGTGCCCATGCTCGACCGGGTCGCTACCACATCCTCGTAGAATACCGTTGTGAAGTAGAGGCATCTTGAGCCTTTCGATCGGTGAGTGAGGTAACCGGAGGCCCACTCCCCCTCCCCATCCCCTTCCTCACCCTCCTTCCCATCTCCCAAATACCCTTAAAGGCCGGCAACACACCTGCTTCACCTCTGGTGTTGCAGATGTACGTGGACGACGGTAATCACTTAGCATCAGGTGAACCGCTTGCTCGTTTACCGCCTTTCTCATAAAACCAAAAAAAAAACAAGTCTTTAAACGAATGTGACAATTAACGAATTGTCTTCGAACCTTGAAAATACGTATGGTCTCGGCTAATTGAGTCCAACTACAATACATCATGTCCGATATGTGAATGTTCACTGCTCCTGGTAAGACCTCATTACTTCCACCTGTATTGTAGGCGTTCTTCGATTTAATTTCTGTAACATATGTATGTTGGTAGACGTCAATAATGTTCTCTACAAGCCCCCCTGAGTATATGATTGTGTAGTTATTTATTATTGCTATAGTTGGTAGCAATGCAAATAACTCTCGAGTTTCCTTGATAGATAAGGTTTCTTCAATTTAAATTCGGTCACGCTAAAGTTATTCAATCAATTAATTCAACTGGTGGTAGTAACACCCCTGGGGACTTAGATAAAATGCCTCTCAGGCCGTATTTATAGTCACTGTCTATACACAACAGTGGTTGCTCTGCCCTTTGGAGACAGTGAACTTCCGGCCGGTTCAAGTAACATACTGTAACGAATGCCAATTGACTTTGACGTCTTCGAATGACAAGTCAAAAGAAATAATGTTTTATATATTACCTGTCGATGTTGATAAAACTCTTTGTTAGTGGCTGTACACTGGTTGATACATATGCCTATTTTTTTTAAATGAAAATTAAATACCGTTATGTGAATATTCTGGAATAATCGAAAATAAAAAGACGATCGAAATTCGGGACTACATAAGGAGCACTGGAGCGCGCTACGGGAAGTTCAGTGGCGAAGTAGAAGATCTGAAGTAAGCAGAAGAGGAAGATCACGAAGAAAAGGAAAAGGAATAAGCGACAGAGAATTGGTTACTATCTGGAAGAGTCGTCGAAGATCGCGTGCGAGCGACAGCGTATCAAAAAGAAACTCCGTACCCTTTGTATGTGTTAAAAAATAAATAAATAGAAGTTTACGAAACCGGCCTTTTTACTCCAATCTCGCAAGCCATAGCCGTAGCTGGCATCTCTTTGGCAAAGAATTCTCACTACAAAGTTATATTTGTAGTGATAATGATTACAACAAATTTTGCAACCGTTTCTGCTGCCCCGGATATTTTTGTCAAATCTCGGAATAATGAGCTCAAGCGTTTGACCATATGACCCTTTATCTCCACTCCCTCCTTACTCCCCCCATCCCCCCTCTCCCCCGCACGCCCATCGCCGGCCAGCCGCTACACAATCTCACCGGCAAGCTTCGTATCTCCCGCTCGGTGAGTTACTTAAAATTAATTTAATTAATATTTTTTATGGTGATTTAAGTAAATGTGATTTATGTACTTACTTATATATAGTTAGTAACTATAATGAGAAGTTGCTTTGGGGAAACCCATTGTTTCAAAGATGTTGGAAAATTTACTTTGCACACTTCGGAATGAAAACACATAACTCTCGCACTAGCTAATGATTAGTGGAGGTGCATGGTGTGGAAGAATAGTGCGTTTGTGAGCGGGAAGGTGGTGCTCATCTTCTCGTGGGACTAGGTAACATATGCCATCTTGCTGTTTCTTCCAAGCGGAATTGTTAAAGTATATTTTTCCAACACCTTTATGACATATAAGCACTTACAGATTTGTTTAAGATATTGTTCTTTGTATTTGTAAATGAACACATTTGTATTCGGTGTTCTAAAATATTTTCACATTTTAGATGTAGCTTTGTTTAAAATATTGGGCTTCAGGTGAAATTTGTGTTGCTATAAAAAGAACAAAAAACAAACGCGTGAACAATATTTTCTTTGTTTTTAAACCCGGTCGATATGTTACACGCATTAGAATTGTCCACCCTCATTAAAACAGTTACAATATCCTAATTGCTGATTTACAACCAAATCAACATCCCGCGGTCACAAGATGCCGCTGTACTGCGGCACGGCACCGGACAAGCAACAGCAGAAGCCGCCGCTTGCCTCCACCCGGCGCCCTCCGCTGTTATCCTTCGCTTGCAAGCTCTCGGTAGATTCAAAACTAAAAATTGCACAAGTAACGATTCCTGTGTCACCAGCGCCGGGATTCGGGAACCCGGTTCACTCGCGTGTTATGAAATTAAAGCGGCCGTCCTGGCTCGTCCATTTAAATATTGTTGTACCAACGTCATAACTCCAGAAGTCAAATAATAGGTAACGAATAAATTTAGTCGACTTTATTATTTGATGAAGAAAACAGATGCGGCTATATTTAACGCTGTAAGGTCCGTCTGTCGCCGGGTAGGATCTGACGTAAACAGTCTCAATTATAATTACAAGACAAAATATTGGTCGGAATAGAGCACGTCCGGCCTCCGCCACGAGACACCAAACACGACATTAAAGTCACTCCGGTACAGAGCAAGCGGGAAACAGTCACGACTTGTGTGCTAAGATTTCCCTGCACTGAAAAACAAATATCTTATAATTTAGAGTTTCTTAAAATCTTTGTTATCTTTTACTTTACCCGTAACTGGACAAAAACTACTTCCGGAATATCAGAAAGGGCTTAGGTAATAAATATTTTTTCTACATAAACAAAGTTTTAGTCTATTTCACACGCTCCTTGGTTTACTCTTTTGAAAATCTGTAATTTTTTTCTTACCTATTTCACTAAATATTTTCATTTATGTCCACATTTAATCATAACTTAACAAATGACTTAATGTATCTTATCGAACCAATTAAGTAAGATAAGCACGTACGCTTGTTACCCGCTGTGGGAAGACAGGGAATACGTATTTCCATTTGGCACGACTCAGCGTAGTTAAACGGGCTATACGGTGCGGGAGAAAGAGAGTGACAGGTGGCGAGTTTTCGTCGCCCGGTTGTTCATGCCGTGAGTTTTTCAAGGCTATTCCCTTAGACGCCTCTTACGACACCCTCGGGAAGAAAGGAGCGGTTGGTGTGTTCGCGGCGTTTGGTAAGAATGATTGACATTTGTGTATTCATTTATCCATCTTGTTGCAGCATGACCGCTTAAAATGCTGGTGTGGTGTTTGGTGCTTACGCTCTTGGGCGCGAGCCTGGGCTGTGAGCTGACTCCCGAAGCCGGCGCCCTCAACAAGTCGCCCGGAGACAACTTCTACCGTTTGCTGTTGAACGGACAGCTGGAGCGCTACGCGCCTGGACGGAGATATGTTGGTGAGTGCGAAGTGCAGTTCGATTAACAAGTAAAACCTATGTAACAAGGTCTGAATCTCTCACTGCTTAACACATATCACGTCCCCTTTATTATTTCGGTGGTTTTGAAACCGGGAATCTACAGTTCTAACCAAGGTTGACGGAATACAAGAGTGCTTCGTCCCGTCGTTCGATGTTCTCCAATGCGTCGAAACTGTGATAAAACAGGCTGCAAATGAAAATTCTCTGTGAAATCAGATTACTTGCATTCTAAAAATTTAAGTTGTTCCTATTGACCCTTTGAAAGCTAAATTGCGTAAATATTTATGTTATCTGCCTGACCTATTATTATGCGTGCGGAAAGAACAGTGCTTATTAAACATAACACATTATTGTATATAATATAGATTATCTTCTATGTTAACTCATATTCAAGCGTGTTTATTATAGTAAAACTGGGTGGGGGGAAATAACATATGTAACATATAATATATGTAAATGATCATAGTGCACTATCGCAGGGCCATGCCAATGAGACGTATGTAGATAGCGTGTTCATTGCCACTCACTGGAAAAGATAAACATGCTCTAAATACGCCTCGCAGTATTTGAAAAAATAACTACATTGTATTCTTTATTTGCATGTAGTGATAAAAAGTGTATGTTTGTCAAACTATTGTCACTAATTTCGTAAACAAATGACAAAGACAAGCCAAAAAAAAAGTTTCACGAGTGGCAGGCATTTGTTCAGCAGTGGGCTATTGATAGGCTGAAATGGTAATGATGATGAGACAAGCTCTGTCCGTTTGTGCTTTTTAATCAATTTAATTTTCTCTCTGACCTGATGTATTTTTAAAACGTCGTAGTTTACAATTAAATAACTTATCGGAATTAGAAATATAGTTTTTCTTTTTAGGAAAGACATTAATCGGGCTTCAGCTACTGGAATAAAAACGTCTCTCCCATACGTTACTATGTATATATTTATGTATGTATTCACGCCTTGTTCCCAACGGGGTAAATAGTAAATAAAGAGACAATCTTCTTCCACTTGCTACAGTCCTGAAGCGGAAGACGTATGGTCTTCCGCTTCTTCTACTTTCATCGATCTTTGCATGCGTGCTCGTTGGTTTAGAGTACTCTTGACCTGGCCTTTTTTTCAGAATGTCTCTGATTTGATCGTGAAATGTTCGCCTAGGTCTTCCTCTCCCGACTCTATCATTTAAACTCGCCTCATATATTTGTTTCGTCAACCTACTTTCATTCATCCTCTCCACATGTCCAAACCAGCTCGGCATCCCTTTCTCAATTCGATCTCTGATCACATTATTTCGAAGTCTGTCAGTTATCTTCACATCAATCATACTTCTTAACGTTACTATACTTAAAGCTTATTTGATCTGACTAAGGCAGTAATACCGAATTTATTAATTACACCGCCAGCAACATTTCACCATGTCCTGTAACAAATATAGCCAGCTTATCGTCCACTCGCAATGCTATGAACTGCTGATATGTAATTACCAATAGTAACTTGTATTTACGCGAACACCTGTCGATACACATTTCAAATGAAACCATTATTTATGTTTTCTTCTTGTTAAAATTTTCCACGATGGGTAGGAGGCCTGATTCTGCTGCTATTTTTTCGTCAAAGAGCCTTCATCAATGCCCCAATTTGTACCTCAAAAATTAGATACGACTATGGAAACAACATAGGCTTCGTTTGTGTAATTACATGGCAAATGTGAATGGAGAACTGGTACAATGGCTGCACAACAATTGTCGTTGCAGTGACGCTCGTGGGCTCGCGGACGCACGACGTGGTCCAGCAGTTCACGAGATTCAAGCTAGTGTTGGACCCGCTGGACCCCGCCGCACCCAGGACGCCCAGCAAGCAGGGCCAGTTTCAGTTATTCGCTGACACGCTGTCCAAATTCGACGAGGAGTGCGTCAACTCCGTGGTGGAATCTGATGATCTGCCCAAGACCGAGGTTCAGGTCATGTGGAAAGCTCCTCCAGCGGGCTCTGGATGTGTGCTTTTGAAGTAAGTTATTTTTTTATCTACTTATCTTTTTCATCAGTCCATTTAAGTCCACTGTTGGATATAGTCCGCTTCAAGAAAGCACTACCAAGAGCCAGTATGCATTTCTTAAAAGATTTGCCCAAACATACCACGCTGGGCCTACGTACACCACCTGCAGGTGGAGAAAGATGGCATATATTTCCCCTTGGTTTTTTTATTATTTATTACATAAATATTTTGCAGGGCCATGGTGTACGAAAATGAGAGTCGCTGGTACGCCGAGGACGGACAGCTGAGTAAGCGCGTGTGTGAGGACAGCTCCCTGTCAGCACCCGACTGCTGCGCATGCGACGATGCCAAGTACAAGGTTCGACTCTTAATTTGTAAATTATAATACTATTGAGCAGCATGCTCCTTGACTATAATGCTCTCCAATTCAATGAACTCATCCATAAATAAAAAGAACTGTTAAGTTTAAGGTCTGTCAAGTAACTCAATGTCTTTTTTTTATGACCAAATTGTGAAATATGTTATTTTATAGATGGTGTTTGAAGGTCTCTGGTCACCACAAACGCACCGGAAGAACTTCCCGGTGCAGGCTCTATGGCTGACCCACTTCTCGGACATCATTGGCGCGACTCATCCCAAAAACTTCTCCTTCTGGGGCGAGGGTCAGATCGCCACGGATGGATTCAGGTTATGTTTATTATGAATGATCTTATTACAGCTTTTCATTATCTTTCACATCCTAATTCAGACGAGATACTCTGAAATCTTACTACAGCGTTATGCTCTTACAGAATTTACTAGATGGTAAAAGTCCTTTTCTGCCTAGGAGCCGTCTGGTTAATTACCAGGCTCAGGAGAAATATCTCGCTAATCAGCAACGCACCCCTGACTCACAGACCACCTACCATCTTAATCCTTAGAATTGTAAACGCATCTGTATATCCTTCTTTCTTTCAAGGTGTTTGCAGGTCTGCAGTAGCCACTTACCACCAGGTGGACTGTTAGCTCATTAGCCACTCTGAAATAAAAGATTAAACAAGTTGTCTTGATTTTGCTTAAATCTTCATATCCATTTGTAGATCCCTAGCCGAGTGGGGTTCGGTGGGCCTGCTGGAAAGGGAGCTCCGTCAGCAAGGCAAAGTGCTGCGCTCTATTGTGAAGGCCCAGGGCTTGTGGCACCCACGGGTCAATTCGAACACCTCCACCGTCTTCACTGTCGACAGGAAGAGGCACTTCGTCTCCCTCGCCTCTATGTTCGGTTTGTGTTCTATTTCTTTTGTTATAATCACTAAGAACATATAAAGATGAACTATTGGACGTAAAATAAGAAGGTTTCGTTTCGCAATCGCTTAGCAATGGAGTTCAGCACGCCAGTGCCAGGCGCTGCTGTTCTGGAATTTCCTTTAATCTTTTGCGGCAAGTCTTTGTCGGCTCGTTGGCCAAGCGTTTGGTCGTGGCGCCGCTAATTGTTCCTGCTGGGTGTTGATCCATGCGCATTTTATGTATGCTAGACTGCTTCCAAAGGTGAGGAGAAATTCTTATAGTGGGATTAACTTAAAAAAAAAAACCACTTCAAAACCACCCACGGGTGTGATGGCCTACTATAAAATAGATCAATACATGGAGGACAAAAATGTGTGGAGCTATCCTTACTCTGAACACGCGGCTCCCCTGCCTACTGATATTTTGTTATAATTGACATACATTTTTTTTTATTGATTTTATTGTAGATTATAAATAACAATGTAGCGTTCTGAAAAAAAATGACTCCTGAATTTATTTATTTATTTAAACTTTATTTGTATACCTTTATAAAAGCAATACAAAGGTCGGACTTAATGCTTTTTGGCATTCTTTGCCAGTCAACCCGAGGCGTGGAGAGATATCGTTAATGTGCAAACATAACAGTTGTAAATAAATCAAAAATAAAAATATCTTAACTAAGCTGAGTTTCTTGCCGGTTCTTCTCTATGAAGGTCTTGTTTTGCGAACCGCTGTGTAGATTTTGTAGTTCAAAAGGAACTACGAGACGAAGGGGGCAGATGGACTACCTTATGACGTAGAATAAAAAAATCCAACTAGTTTTTAATCAGTATATACTTGTTTTAACAAAGGTTTTAAGTAAATGTATCTTGTGATGTAGGTCCGTCTCCCGATTGGGTGGTGGGGGTGAACGGGCTGGAGTTGTGCAACAAGAACTGCACCTGGCTGGAGTCCAGGACCATAGACTTGTTCCCGTACGACGCTGGCACCGACAACGGCATCTCTTACATGGTAATATGCATACTTACACCTTTACTCCCCTTTTGTTTCATTGTTGTGTGATAGCTTTGTAAGACTATGACACCATTTTTATCCCCGTGGGTGTTGTAAGAGGTTGCAATGGGAAACGTCTGGAAAACCTTACGGCAATATACGGAAGCAAGCCCACTGACGAAGCTCAACACCGTCACATTTTATCTCCCGCAGAGGCGAAAAGTCGGTCACGGAAACCCGATTGGCAATGCTGAGTCGTGGCAAAAGTTCGCAAAATTTGCCTACCCCTATATTCTTTCATTTATCACATTCTTTTATGTTTCTTTTAAGTAAATTTAGTCCTTGTCTTTGATAAATATTGTTTCAAAATTTAAAAATTGTATGCAATTAATGAAATCCTTATTTGACAAAATGTAATGTAAATGCTTGTTAATATAATCAGACATCACTTTGTGAAAATCCATTATTTAAAAGACATGTCTTCAAATCGTGATACGCGTTTCGCCTCACAACAAGGCATTTATAAGCGTGAAGACTACAATAAACAATAGCTCAGTTAGCCAAGTGTGGTGGAAGTGGTGCAGGAAGTTGGGGGAGGGTGATCTCCTCTTCTTAATGATCTACTTTTCAATCAACGTAGAACTGTGCGCTTTGTTTTCTTGCTCATCTTTAAAATTTTTGAAATGAGTCTACGACTTACTATACTTAAGTAAGGTTCACACAGACAGAAACTTTGAATTACATCTTATTTCTCACTTATTGTGCTCCCCGCAGTCTCCTAACGCGGAGACAGTTCCGCGTGAGAAGATGTACCGCATCACGACCATGTACCCCGAAGATCCCCGCGCCCCGTTCTACGACCCCAGCGGCAAGGAGATGAAGCCCATGGCTCGTCTCTACCTAACCAGGGAGAAGCTCATACCCAGATCTTGCGAAGAGACAACTCTACAATCTTTCATAGTTGAGGAGGCTGAAAATACGCAATCGTCTAACCGACGTGAGTAAAAAGTTTAAATTTTTTAACGTGGTAGAGTCAAGCTTTTGCTGCTGCTCGAATAAGCCGGCTCGACCTACGGCCTCGCAGTATAGCGGCGTGAAGTACATGCATCTTCTGCTTCTGCGTTTCGTTCGGTGAGCGAGGTAACCGGAGGCTCACTTCCCCGCCCCCAACCACCCCTCAAACTTAATATCTACGTAATATCACGTACATCTGCAGCTCCTCCGGTGTTGCAGATGTACGTGACCGACTGTAATCACTTACCATCAGTTAAGCAGCTTGCTCGTTTGCTTCCTTGTCCAAAAACAAAAATCTGAACTTCTTAAGAAGAAAGAAAAATTATTTAGAGTTATATAACGGTGTAAAGTGGTAACCTAGTGGTCATAGCGCGCGCTTCAGTTTCATGGAGCGCGAGTGACCAGGGCTCGGTCTTTTAGATTCCGCCACCTTCTGCAACACGCATGCCTGTGAGAATCGACTAAGGGAGTCCACTCTCACGATACCCACGGGAGAGTGGTTGATCATTTATTATGCCGCTACCTGAATACTATAATGTAGGTATATATTCACGCACACACAAACACTTCTTTGTCAAAATGAACCTTTGTGCAAATGTGGATGTAGCGGAGTGCGCGGTGACGGAGTGGAGCACGTGGTCGGCGTGCTCGGTGTCGTGCGGCAAGGGGCTGCGCATGCGCACGCGCGAGTACCGCATGCCGCAGAAGGCCGCCATGTTCTCCTGCGACCGCCAGCTCATCTCCAAGGAGATGTGTGTTGCCGAAATACCCGAGTGCGAGTGAGTCTCTGTTCTTGTTGTTATATAGATTGCCATTTGGGAAAATTTATTTAAAGTGATCCATTTAGATCTTATTTTTTATATTCAATATATGAATCGCGTTTCAGGCGATTTGTGCAAACAGCATAAACAATGAAGCTTAAATATAAATTTAGAGAGATGACATTTTAATAATTATAATAGTGATAACTGTTGTTTATGTATGTAATATATAAGGAAGACAAACCAATTAGGTGTGGTGGTAACGGTCAGGTCGAAGGATCGATATAGAAAATATTCTATATCGATCTGGATTTACTAAACTGCTGACCTGGCCAATTTTCATGGGTATTTTACGTGCTTTGATGCATTCCCTCCCGAACTTTTAAAAACGAAATACAAATTTAGTTCATTCGGGATTAAAACACTGAAACAACTTCGCTGGTTGTTAGACTCTTCTAGATCTTTGAACCGGTTTAATTTTCTTCATAGTTGTTGTTTTGAATTTGGTCAGGGACAACAACGCGAACGGAGAGGAAGAGGAGGAATCGAACGTTGCACCGATCGAGGAACTGGATGAAGTGTGCAAGACGACGGAGTGGAGCCCGTGGAGCGAGTGCTCGGTGACCTGCGGCATAGGCGTCAACACCAGGAGGAGGACTTTCCTCAACCACATGGGGTATAAGAAGTGCCCTCTAGTGCTTACAGGTGAGTGATAGATCTTTGCTATAAGATTAAAAGAAAGATTATATCACCTTACCTTTCCAGCCTAGAATCCGTCCACTACAGGACACAGGCCTCTCCTACAAGGAGGATTTGCCATAATGGCCACGCCCGGTAAGAGGATTGTCGATCGGGGTACCAGATACCGCGCACCTTAAACGCTGCTGCCGGTCTTTGGGTCTGCTTTATTTTAATCTGGTACTTTCGAAATGGTTAATCCGCCATGTTTCCTATTTGATACCAGCTGATGTGCTTGGGTCCTGATTCCGATATACTACACTACCGTGTTTATTACTTTAAAATGCAAGTGCCTAATTAACATTTCCGTCGAACAGAGGAGAACCGCAAGTGCATGGAGCCGCAGTGCACGGAACAGGACGCGGCGGTTTCGGACCCCGCGTGCCCCACCACGGAGTGGACGGGCTGGTCGCCGTGTTCGGCTACGTGCGGGCGCGGCGTGCGTTTCCGCACGCGGCTGCTGCTGGTGCCGGCCGAGCGCCAGCAGGACTGCTCCGCCCGCGTCGAGCTGCTGCAGCAGCGACCCTGCAGCGACCGCGACGACTGCTCCATCGACATGCTCACCGCCAAGCGTTAGTACTGTGTGTCCCTACTGAGATATGTGCATGCTGTAGATGTGACTGCTTCAAACAGCCGCAAAAAAATATATATAAATAATAAATATAACACACATAATATAATAATAGATTATAAATAAAATATGTCTACCTAAAATCCAGCAATATATAACATAATATATAATTCCAAAAATAAAGTTCAATTTATATATAAAATGTTATTACACAGATAATACATAATTACAGTTGCGGTAACACAGGTTGGTGCATTATATATTGGTTTTAATTAATTTTTCCGTGGCATCGTGCTAAGCGCCGCCAAACATTTATCTATTACTCTTTTAGCCCCATTTACAGTCTTATTCTTTATGTCACAATACTTAACTACGGCATTGTATACCCTAACCCCTGAGCCCTAACTGACTGCCCAAAACGCTGAGCGAAAGGGACATTGACAAGTGGAGTGGGTAAGCGATATACTCGCCGTTTCCTTCATTGCTTCGAATCCACCAGAAGCCAGCACTGACCTATAATATCATTGATATACATTGTAAACAGCGTAGGGCCTAGAATACATCCCTGTGGAACCCCTAACTGTAGGGTTTGGAAGTTACTTGTCGTTTGGCCTATCTTCACGCACTGTTTCCACTCTTTTAGGTAACGTCTAAACTAATCAAGGGACGGAACCATTGCTACGCGAATCTCCCTCACACTAGGACCGTCACTATTCCTCTGTGTCTGTTGAACAGGTATTTGCATGGACCTGCCGGATCAAGGGCCCTGCCGCGGACTGTACCAGCGCTGGGCCTTCGTGGCGATGAAGGGCATGTGCATACCCTTCAACTACGGTGGCTGCCGGGGCAACCAGAACAACTTCCTGACGCAGGAGGACTGCATGAACACGTGCAAAGCGGTGCTGGGTACGTAACGCACGTTGGACCTTTATCCATTTCAGAATATAATGTTTACCTACGATTATTAATAATGATCTGCGATTGCTTGTCACAATCACTTTGTTTTAAGAAGGTTTGTAAGCATCTGTTCCGGCGATACTGTGCGAAGGTTCTCATGCAGCTTAACAATCGGTGGTATCGGTGTAAGTATTTGCCATCTATTTCTCCCTATCCCCTGGGTATAGTAACAGACGACTAAGGGAAAAACCTTGAAAGTCGCTATTGTTATCGATAGATGGCGCGACTAATAACAGATCGAAATTAAGCAGACCGATGACGGGCGGCAACGTATAAGGTGGATATTATGGCGAATCCTTCTTATGGGAGAGGCTCTTAAAGAAGGTAAGGACGCGAACAGTTTAAGGCCAATTCAGTAGCACAAACTATGTTAAGCAGCTATTGGCTGTGAACATGACGACTCGGTGGCGTAGTGCCTAAGCGTTCAGCTGCTTCGCTTTGGGTCGCGGGTTCGATTCCCGCACGGGACTAGTATTTGTATGGACTACAAATAATAGTTCCCGGTCTGGGTGTTTGTCCATGTGCAATGTACGTATGTTAACTGCCTCCGCGACACAGGAGAAATCCCTACAGCGGAAGGTAAAGTTAATTAAAAAAAAAACTGTCTTTAAATGTACACACGTGGCCACTAAAGACATTTTTACCTGTATTCTTATATTAATCGCTATTCTTGTAGTATTCTTTCGGTTGCCTATAGCATTATACTCTTTATTTTATTACACTTTAACTATTACAATTATTGAAAAAAAAATCAAGGTTAACTACAGAGTTTTCTTTAGCCTGTTTCTTTGCAGTCAGAGGAACCTCATTACGACACAGTGATAGCACAATCCTCTATAAATAAAAGAATTCATATCTGACTAACAAAATTGCCTTTCTGCCGGCGAATAATATGGAATTTCGTTCACTTCATTTCATTCATTACTGGTTTCATTAAAGTAGCGACGGACTGTCTCGTGTCCGAACGCCGAGTTCCAATAAGTTATTCTTCTCAAGTATCAGGATGTTGCCTTTGTTGACAAATTGATGTTATACAATAAAAACTATTTTAACTGTTAATAAGAGTACAGTTCGATTGTATCTATGATTGCAAATATTATACATTTTAATATCCCAGCAAGTGCGTTTCAAAAGAAAGACTTTATAAAAAGGGTTATTATAATATAAAGGAATACATGGACAATAATAACCCCTGGGAAAGAGCTGATCGCTCACAAGCTGTTTATAGATAAAACCTTGTACTATTAGATTATTAAAACGTTGTGTTTAAAAATAAATACTCATAAAGGGAATACCTACGGTGTTTCAGTCGTCGATTTCTTCTCCGTCAGAGGAACCACATTACGAACCGGCGGTGGATTTCAAAATAATGACGTTCTAATGTTGAATAAATTATTTTATTTGAAATGTAGATAAAATAAAAAATGGAAGGGTTATGTTAATATTTACTGTCGTAATTAAGCTGTCCAAAGTGAAGGTAAACACTTCGCTACAAGCTACAAGATTATATTACTTGTCATCGGAAGCGGCGTGCGGCGGAGGTGTTCACTGATTAATATCTTAATAGTAATATTGAACCGTGTCGGTGTGATTGTACACCATTACGTTGACGTAATGCTTCTTTACCGAAAGTTGAATATTATAAAGAGATCACATGGCCTGGCTGTGCGCCAACTAAAGCCTGAAGTCATGAAGGTTTAAAACAAAACACCGTTTTTTTTAATGGATTGTAGCGAATTATAACTCCCTGACAGCCCGCTAGTTAATAAGTGGGTACTGTCATACCGAGCACATTCGGAAACGACATTTTTAGGGGTAAACGGTAAAGCAAGCGGCTCGTCTGATGGTAAGTGATTACCGTCGCCAACGTTAATCTGCGACACCGGAGGTGCTGCCGGTATTTAAGGGTATTTGGGGGATGGGAGGGAGGATTAGAAAGACGTGAGGTAAAACGAAACGCAAAAGCACAAGATGCCTCTACTTCACGGCGGTATTCTGCGAGGCCGAGGTACCGCTCCGGTCCAGCCGGCCCATACGAGCAGCAGCAAAAGCCGCCGCTGGGCTACCACGTAAGAGACTTCAAGCGGAGAAGCTTGCTGTTATGTCGACACGCCTGAATACGGAGATGGAATGTCTCACACCCTGTTATTATCTCTCTTCTCTGTTTCCATTTGAAACCGGAACACGTCAGTGCTCGCCGTCTCGTCGTCTTCTTTATCCGCTTCTAGAAGTACACTTCTGGACAATGGAGTTTCCATGAAATTTTGGGTACCGTATATTCGGATATATTTGCCAGATTCTGGCTCGTTAACCAGCAGCTTGCACAGGAAATTCGTTTAATTAACTTTATCTTCGTGCAACAATTGAGCAACCTTCCATACGTCGTGAAAATTGAAAAAAAAAATCCAAAGAATGTTTTTTTTTCTTCTGACGGTAGATTTAAAAAAAAGTTACTTTTAGTCATATGAAATTCGTGTTCTTAGATCGAAGAATAAAGACTATGTTTTGATTTGATTTAAATGTTGTCATATTAAAATATGACGATGATATGAGATGATATGTAGTCAATGTAGTGATCTAGTCAAACATTTAAAATGTGCAGCGCCGGCTGCCAGATGCGCTTCACCTGACGCTGCAACAAACAACCCGACAGTCCCATTGTTGTTAACTAATGACTTCGCGTAACATTATTTTGGTTTTGATTCCTCGCGTAATTTACAGTAACCTTTAACGGTCCCACGGCTGTCACTAAGACTTCCGTTTAAGTCGTTTCACAATGTTATTATAAAAGCAATGAACAATTGTGATCTATTATCATCGGAACTTGTCAAGCCCACAGGAGGTATTAGTGTGGCAAGGGATTGGGCAAAGCGAGGCACTAGCTCGTTTCTATATTCCCGTATCCGAGGCTCATGCGATTAGATGCGAGAAGAGATCAGATGCAATCTCAAAAACACGTCCACACATCACAGCATCGAAAACAAATATTTTGTGTTATGCACAAACGACGGCTTTGGGCTGGGATACGCTAACCCGTCTTCATCTCTTGATCACATATAATCTATAGCCTCATGAGGAGGAATAAAGATCTAGGGGCCTTTTCACTATTGCACTTAAGGGCTATTATGGAGTTGGCCTCGTTGCTTAAGGTTTTCTTTTTTATTGGAATGGGGTGACCAACAAGCTAAGGGTCGACCTGATGGGCAAGCGGCTAACGGACACCTGCAAACAACCTCAACGGAAGAAGGTCACTGAAGCGTTGTCATCTCCTCGGACTAAGACTATTATGGTTATTATTAAGACTCGAAGGACTGGAATGCCTCATAGTCCGTAATTATACTGGCACAAACCGGACCACAATAGTTATTGAACTGGTCTTTGGCGGCAGAAATGGGTAAGAGTACAGTGAAGTCTGTAAAGCTCTCGTCTCTGGTCGGGCCGTGACCCGAGCCTGAATTTAAAGTTGTATATATAGATACAAATAAATACCATAATACAAATAATATTTAATAAATTATGACCAGATGAAAGCCCCCGGCAGGGAAACCAGACGGCCGAGGGTTAGGGAGAAAGGGAAAGAAACCGGCGGACAATGCGAGCGGTATCGAGTAGCACCGCCTTCTGCATTTGAGCTCGGAGCGGTCCGTCACGGAGTCCCAGCCGCCTCGGATGTTCCAAGAGGCTGGCTGGGATTAACCCATTCGCAGAGACGACGACCGGAATAATTTCGGTCGGCATACCACCCCACATGTCGGTTACCTCGTGACCCAGGTCCAGATCTTTTGTCTTTTTGTATGTTTCGGCGTTCACGAGGTTCTCGTCATATGGAATGGTGATGTCGACCAAAAATATCCTCGACTGTGACCCGGTCCATCAACACGATGTCAGGCTTGTTCGCATGAATCATCCTGTCCGTGATAATGGACCGGTCCCACTAGCAATATAATTATGTTATTATTATGATAATGCTAGCTCGTTCTGCGTAGATGGACATTCTGGTAGTGACCACGGCTGCTGTAAAGCACTCGAAACTTCGGGAATATAGAAACAAAATTAAACGCCATGAAATCCGTTATTACCCTCGTTATAAATATTCGCTGTTATATGCGATTAAATATACGTGGGTAACGAAACACAGTTAATCTGTTTTTCGAAGCAAGGTTAATCCGTTCTATGCTGTATAAGCTCTTTGAGCTGTCAAGAGGTTTTAGACAGTCTTGATAAGCGACATAAGCCACGTACTCGGGCGGAAATTATCGAGGTCGCACGGTTCTGTGTCCTACTGCCACTATTATAGGCAGGTAGTTTAAAAAGACACAAGAGTACGAACCGAAAGCGCATTGCAATTCTATGTGTTCTATTATCCTCGTGCTCGGCGGTGAAGGAAAACATCGCGAGTAAACCTGCAGGTCTGAGAAATAATAAAAAAAATATTGTTTCGAGAGATACATGTGAAGCCCGCCAATTCGTACTAGAGCAGCGTGGCAGGCCCTGAGAAGGAGGCCTTTGCCCAGCAGTAGGCACTCAAAGACTGCTACTTTACTTTACTTTTTTATTTTCTAAGAAATATTACAATACCAATGATGTATTTGTTAAACAGGCGCCGGAGCACCCGCGGCGATCCCACAGCGGGGCCAGGTCGCCTCGGCAGCGGGCACCAACAACCCTGGGCCTAGCGACAGTTCCACAGTGCCAGGTGCGAATGGTAAGACATTAGGAACCAAGCGTCTCTAGATAATATTGTGCTCGTCACTTCAGTCCCTTACAATAAGCGGGTGAACATCTCCTTTCTGACCAAGCAGTTGCCAAGCTTGGCGTAATTAAATAGTTTATACCTATAATATAAACCGCTTGGCCATCGGCTTGCGTTACATAAACGGCATCTTCTTCTTTTTACCAGTTACTTATCTTTTTGGTTACATCTTCGCCGGACCACGTTACATCTCTATACGCGATGCGCAGTTGACAACGATTTAGGTTTTTTAGGTTATCCTCTCGTGTTTCGTTTCCAGGAGGTCCAACTGTCTCTCTGCCCAGCGACTGCCAGCTGTCTCCGTGGAGTGACTGGAGCCGCTGCAGCGTCACCTGCGGCATCGGCTACCAGGAGCGCACTAGGACCATACTAGTAAGTTAGCTCCGGCTCCGTTTAATTGAAGGAATCATTTACAGATGGGCATTCGAAAACTTATCGTCAATAAATTACCAGTTGGGGGAAGGGCCTCGTTAATTTTTGTGTCAAGTAACAAACTTTGCAGCACAAGCTGAAAATTGTTCCTTACAATATGTTCTCTAAATAATTTATGTCTGCTGCAGGTTTTACCATGTAATTCTCTCCATAATAAGTACGTGGATCATCATCACTTGAAATTGCATCACGGGTCACTTATTGTGTTTATGATCTCTAATCTACGTACAGACTGCTAAAGGAGAACCATGTAGGGTTGTTGGGTATAATGCGACATAACTTTTTATTCAATGCAGAGGTGTATGTGATGGAAAACAAACCATCTTTCGGTAATAATGCCGACCCCACCAGAACTCGTAGGAGCCAAATGGCGGCGTTAGCTGCTGTTAGTGTGGATCGACTCGACCGGGGAAGTACCAAGGCCGCGCAGAATACCGCCGTGAAGTAGATGCATCTTTTGCTTCTGCGTTTTGTTCGGTGAGTAAGATTTGGAGGTATCTGTTCACGACTTTGCATTAGCATATGGCCTGACACAACTGGTAACCTCGCCGACGCGGATCCCAGACGTGGAAGGTCATACACCTTCCCTGTTGGACCTTTTGCTGACCTCACACCCGGACGGATATTTGGTCTCAGTCGATGCCCCTCTTGGCTCGTCGGACCACTGTCTGATCCGGAGTGTAGTGCCTATCGCGCGCCGATCCCGAACGCGATCTGCGGGGTTCCGCCGTGTGTGGCACTATAGGTCGGCAGATTGGGATGGAATGCGGTCTTTCTTTGCTTCCTACCCATGGGGGCAGGTTTGCTTCTCGCTGGATGATCCCAACGTCGTTGCAGATTCTGTCACCGATGTGGAACTTCAGGAATGGAACTTTTATTCCGTTCTCTGCAGTGCCTGTCGGAGGTAAATCCCAGCCTTGGTTTGGTCGCACCTGCAAAATAGCGTCACGCCGAAAGCGGAAGTGCTACCAGGCCTGGGCCGATGCATCGGCGTCTCGGGATGCAAAACCAGTGCTCTTAAAACGAGTACAACTCTGCCTCCAGGTCCTTCAAAAGAGTTATCGCTGCGGCAAAGTTAAAGCACATTGGCAGAATTGGCGAGAGACTAGTTCGCCTCCCATCGGGATCGCGCGCATTCTGGTCTCTCGCCAAGGCTGTCCAGGGAATTTCTGTCAGCCATCTCTCCCATCTCTACACAAGGAGGATGATTCGCTGGCCCATACTGCAAAAGAGAAAGCCGATCTCTTGGGCTCTCTTTTGCATCCAACTCGACTCTTGATGACCGGGGAAACTCTCCACCTACCATCCCGTGGTGTAAGTGCTCCATGCCGGAAATTCAGTTTCTGCAGAGCTCAGTGCGAAAGGCACTCCGCTCCTGGACATTCATAAGTCGAGTGGGCCGGACGGAATCCCTCCAATTGTGCTGAGGATGTGTGCCCTGAGTTGGCACCGGTTCTCACGCGTCTTTTCCGGCACTCCTACTCTTCAGGCGTCGTCCCGGAATCTTGGAAGACAGCATTTGTGCATCCAATACCGAAAAAGGCGACCGCTCTGATCCGTCCAACTACAGGCCTATTGCCATCACCCCCTTGTTATCTAAAATAATGGAGTCACTCATCAACACCCAGCTCCTGAGGTACCTGGAGGAACACCAGCTGATCAGTGACCGACAGTACGGTTTCCGTCGCGGACGATCAGCTGGTGATCTTCTAGTTTACCTGACTCACCGATGGGCAGAAGCAGTTGAGTCTAAGGGGGAGGCTTTGGCGGTTAGTCTGGCCGTAGCGAAAGCATTTGATAGGGTTTGGCATAAAGCGCTTCTTTCAAAGCTTTCATCTTACGGGGTTCCTGAGAGATTGTGCAACTGGGTCACCAGCTTCCTCACGGATCGGAGCATCAAGGTTGTTGTCGACGGTGCATGCTCGGACCCCAAACCCGTGAATGCTGGTGTTCCACAAGGCTGTGTGCTATCTCCCACTCTGTTCCTTCTGCATATCAACGACATGCTACAAATCAGTGGCATTCATTGCTATGCAGACGACAGCACGGGTGATGCCCTATATACAGGCCGTGCGAATATTTCTCGGGAACACGTCGAAGAGTGCCGGAACAAACTTGTGTCTGAAGTCGAGACCTTGTTAATCAAAGTCTCGGATTGGGGTCGACGTAATTTGGTCCTATTCAACCCCAAAAGACACAGGTTTGCGCGTTCACCGCTAAAAAGAATCCCTTTGTCGTTTCTCCTCTTTTGAGAACATTCCCTTATTGCCTCAGCCAGTATCAGAATCCTTGGCGTTGACATATCGAGCGACGTTCAGTTCCGTGGTCACTTGGAGGGAAAGGCCAAATTGGCCTCCAAAAAGCTTGGTGTGCTCTGTAGAGCGGGACAGTATTTCATGCCGGTCCACCGTTTGCAACTTTATAAGGCGCAAGTTCGGCCCCACATGGAATACTGTTCTCATCTCTGGGCAGGGGCACCCCAGTACCAACTCCTTCCATTTGACCACATCCAACGTCGAGCGGCTCGAATTGTCGGCGACCAAGCTCTCTCTGATCGGCTTGATCCTTTGGCCTTGCGAAGAGATGTTGCTTCTCTTTGCATTTTTTACAAAATTTTCCACGGGGAATGTTCTGAGGAACTGTTCGGATTGATCCCAGCTGCTGAGTTTCACCATCGTACATCGCGACTGAATTCGAAGTTCCATCGATACCACCTAGATGGTTGGCATTCCACCACAGTGCGTTTTAATCGAAGTTTTCTGCCACGCACTTCGACTTTGTGGAATCAGCTGTCGCCAGCAGTATTTCCGAATAGTTACGACTTAGGGACCTTCAAGAAAAGAGCTTATTCCTTCCTTAAAGGCCGGCAGCGCATCTGTAGCTCCTCTGGTGTTGTGGATGGTCGTGGGCGTCGGTGATCACTTACCATCAGGTGAGCCGCACGCTCGTTTGCCCCCTTCTTCTATAAAAAAAAAAAAAATCCGGAGGTCTACCCGCTCTCACCGACCCCCTCCCAGCCATTCTTTCTATTTCCCAAGTATCCTAAGGTCGCCAGCGCACCTGCAGCTATCTGGAGGTTGCAGGTGTACGTGGGTGACGGTAATCACTTACCATACGTTGAGCAGCTTGCTCGTTTACCCCGTTATAAAATAAACCCCAGTGCTGCATCGCCAACTGCACCTGCGAGATATCAAACGAGGCTCTGGCGACCGAAGTATGGCGGAAAATCCTCCTGAAATTGTCGAACCAAAATATCAGACTCCGGTGATGGTAGCACAGTATCTCTAGTATGAGGGTATCGGCACTGCGCTCACCAACCCGCATGCCCAGCGTGGGCGTAAGTATGGGGAAACTTTTCAAGAAATGTATACTGGTTTTGGCTGGCTCTTTCTTGTAGAGGTCTATGTTCAGACGGGGCTACCACGAGGTACCAGGAGAGCATGGAGGAACAGTTTTAGTCGTACTGTTTTCATTATTTTCCTCCATTTCCTGTGTAGTTCATGCCGTCTCCTACATGTGAATGTTGTTGTTAGTAATGAGTTCAATTGAAAATGCATTTCGTTGTTCCTCCGAAACTTGGCAAACATTCAAACAATGAAGGTTTACGGCCCACAACGCAAGACGCTCTGTTTGTTTATCCAGCTGTGAATCAATGGCTCGTGCAATCTGAGTGAGAGAGTGAATAAAGAATTTTGTAATAAGGTTTAAAATAAACTTTGCAACTTTATACAACTCATCGAAAAGGAAACACAACGTGGAATAAACAACATGCAACACGGAGCTATTTCATAAGAAACTGATCTGAACAGCATATATTTTTAATCATCAAGAAGGTAATGAAATGAGAAAATTACAATCTTAAATTACGTTTAGTATCTTTACTGCCAAACTTTATAACTTTAATAATATACACGAAGGATGGGACGATACATTCAGTTCAACCTCTCAGTTCTAGTTCATGTATCAAATGTCAACTCAAGAAATATTTGAGCTAATAGTTATTTATATATATAAATGACGGCCTTACGTCGTATATACGTCGCGTCGTAGAAGGCCGGATGGGACATGGAATGGTGATTTTCCTCACTACTCATCACTATGGAAGTTTTCATGATCCGAAGGCAACGAAAACAGTACACATAATTGACCTTTTATTTTTTTAGAAATGTAACATTGGAATTTAATTAAATAAAATAGGCATACTAAATATAACTTTAAACTAATTAGAGATATTTAAAAACTGTATCAGACGGTCACAGACAATTCCTCATTTTTTCAGTATTGACACTTTTCATGCCAAAATGTAACTATTTTCTTTAAAATTAAACAATGTACAAAGAGATTCACAAAGACACAAGGCGCATATACACAATATATATATATATATAAATATATAAATACCCGTACATAAATAGGTCGGATATAGTGGGCGCTGATAACTATATATTTAAACAACAATTACTCAAATTGCGTAGGACTTTAAAAATGCTGAGAGTTCTTCTTTAAATTCCATATGCAGCTTGTTGGTGCAGTTTATTTCTATCAAGTCCATGTCTGCCATATAAAAAGATTTGCGCAGTTGATGTAAATATCACATAAGACGAGACTGGAATAACGATTACAAGTTACGTCCGTCTTAAGGATACAAGAGTCGGTGTGTTATTCGCGCGTATGTTTAAAACTAGCTTCCGCACGCGACTTCGGCCGCGTAAAGAATCTTATTATTATTGGAACAAAAAGTAGCCTATGTCCTTCTTTAAGCTTTAAGGTATCTCCAAGTCATATTTCATCAAAATCGGTGCAGACGTTTAAGCGTGATTGAATGACAAACATCCAATAGGACTAGCTTTTACATTTATAATGTTATATAAAAAAGGACCTACGACACGTTTTTATCAGTTTGGAATTCGGTCGGTCACGCATGTTTTAAAAATGGGTGTCATTACGACAGGGTGTATAAGGGTAGGCAGAGACGCATTTGGCAGGAGTCTGCGCAGCCGAATAGGTTTCTGCAACCCATTCCCTATTCCCATTCACACCGGTATTCTGCGAGGTCGTGGTACTACCCCGGTCGAGCCGACCCATTCGAGCAGCAGCTTCGCTTGGCTCTACCACGTTTACCTACCGAAGCGTGGCTGCGGTAACTGATAGCTGAATATTCATCCGAATATGTTGGACTCAAATCCCTATGGGACAGGATGACGGGGAGCAGCATCTCAATTGCGAGGAGGTAGCCACTGTACTGTACCAACTTGTTCGGTATTTGGCGGCACTTTCTTGGAGAAGGCAATGTTCAGTGTCCACTACTGACTTAAATAGGTTAACATAGATGGACTGATCATGCGCTAGCTATCACGAGGTACCAGGACTGCATGGAAGAACAGTGGTTGTTTAATGCAATTTTATACTGTTATAGTTACAGACTAATTAAGCTGCCGAAGTAGGAGACATGTGAAGTCCGTCGACTCGCACGGGAGCCCTGCTCCACACTCCGGCTCTTGACGGTTCCAAAAGTTCAAAACCCTAATAAAATATTAAGAGAAGGCATTTGCCTACGTACGCATGCTGCTACTTTACATTACTTTGTTCTGTATCTACAGAATCAACTGAATGAACAATCTACCACTCTACCAGTTCATGTAAATTGAATTCGCAAACAACCTCGCACATTCAATTAGCAATTGACATCGTGCTCAGTTTTCGGCTGAGCATCATGGTTGCGTTGAGCGAGGAGGCACGCGACGCGAGGCACGCTCTATTTATAGACATCATAGTAACTGTTCTGATCCAATCGTCGAACCGCGTCAGCCTTGCTCCCACACTTGACCGCGCCCCTTACTTACAGTCGATTCAGACGCTACGCAAATTCCTTCACAATTAGCGATGCAATGCGCAGTAAAGAAATACATAAATATATTCAATCTGTATAGTGATTCGAGTATTCGTAATATAAATACTAGGAACAGACGCAATCTTGTGATACCAGTTACTAGACTCCACGTCAGTAACACGTTCACGGGGCAATGTATACGTTTCTACAACAAAATCACAGGAAGTGCGCAAAGTCTTTCTTTCAATAGGTTCAAAAAAATTGCATTGTTAAATGAATACCTGGATGATAATAACCCTGGAAATGAGTTAATCATATCCAAGCTGTTTATAAAATAATCGTATTGTAATATTGTTCCATCAGAAACAATTGGTTCTGAAATAAAATGACAAAAAGTAAAATGACTGACATGACAATGAATGACAAAAAGGCTACCCTACAGAGTTTCTCTCGTCGGCTGCTTGTCTCCTTCAGATCAATCTCATTACAGAACGGTGGTAGATTGCCTTTTTCAACTGATATTTATGTTTCTTATGAATTATTGAAAGTATATTATGATACAAAATTATGGAGATAGTTAATATGGTACCGGACATGAAGCGTACAAAAGACTACCGCCTCTGGCCGCAGTCGCTTTCGAATGAGTAGCCTCGTACCGTGTTCAGATTAAGTTTCGTAACTTCAAATGCCGTCATTTACAATGCGTAAACGCATAGTATGTAACGCAAGTAAACTAAAAAATGTATTTGAGTGCAGCCGCTGCGTTTGGGATATTTTTTTCATTTAGTTTGTTATTATATAACGTTTGTTTTGTGGACAAAAAAATAATTTGATTTGATTTGAAGCGCCCGGTGACTCTGGCACTGCTTCTAATCCCTCTCGTCCGTTCTTGGCGCATAAGCGTACCATCGTCTATGGGAAGGTAAAGACGAGCGATTGCCTCCGTGCTTGAGCGTACATTTACAATATCTCCTGCGCAGGTGACAATTTCGATTGTATTCATTGTAGAAATCAGCCACGAGCGATTTGAATCAAATGTCGATAGCTTCCTTGCCACCAGCCGGTCGCCGAAGACACGAGTTTGTTCGCTAGCAGGGACGGACAGACAGACTTTCCATTCACCGTCTGCCAAATGAGTAGTGGACCGTCTAGAGGAGGCGACGTTAAACACTGTTTGTTTAATTGTTTTATTAAATGTGTTGCAATGTATGTTTGTTATTGAGTGGCGTATTTGTACAATAAATGTTTCTTTCTTTCTTTCGAATAGTTCTAGAAATCACGTTATAATTAACTTGATTTCTAGAAACAGTTTATACTGATGTTCGATAATTAATTGTACTTCGCAGGCACAGCCCGGTCCCCGCGGCGCTCCCTGCCCGGCGCGTCTCAGCCGCCGCAGACGATGCTCCAGACCCTGTTGATCCCACTTATGCTACACAAACGTTCTTATATACTTAACAGATATATATAAGTCTCGTGGAAACCACGACGTATGTCGCGATTTACCCTCGTAAGTTAATGCACAATAAACCAGCATGTAACTAAACGGTTCCCAACATTATAAAGCCCCCTTTCATCCTGGTGTTACCTTCATCTGATCCCGTTGCTGTGTCTTCTAGTGAAGCCTCGACTTTGTCAGAATTCAATAAATGTTTGCATTTTGATCTATGGTGTTGCTTATTTCCCCGTTCGATGTAAAATATGACTTTCACCAACAGGTAAGAGCCGTGGTTGCTTAGTGGTCAGGGCGCTCACTTTAGTGTCATAGAGCGTGAGTGACCTGGGTTTGATCCCCACTGCCGGCACCACTAAAATTGCTAATAAGAATTTTAAGTGCTGTATTTACCACGTGCTCGACGGTGAAGGAAAACATCGTGAGGAAATCTGCATGTCTGAGAAATAATAATTATTATTTCGAGGATTTGTGAAGCTCACCAACCCACACTGGAGCAGCGTGGCGGGTTCTTCCAGGCTCCTAAGCCCTGTCTGATTACTAATATTTGAGAAGGAGGCCTTTGCCCAGCTGTGGGCACTTACAGGTTTTTACAACAGGTACCTAAACCAATTGGCCAAACGCCGAGAGCCGGTGGGTTGATATATCATAGTGCCGTGTGCGAATTATATTGGAGTGCCAACTAAGCATTGTCAACGCAAGTAATAACTGTCTACGGGATTTGACACACAGACCCCTGATCAATAACCGCTCATTGGGTGTTTAGTCCCCGAAGCCTGTCTGTAGCTCTCGAGAATGTTTTAGGACATAAAATTAAATGTTGAAACTTCGGTACGATTGTGGCTATTAATTTTAAACAGCAACTTCGAGTCTGTACGCGTCGTTGATGTACCTTGAGCCAAGCGGCCCGGTGAGTCGGTCTCCTGGCACGCGGGACCGTGCGTGCACTGAATGATCAAGGAACGGTCAGCGGCCAAGATGATCGTGGTAAGATTTCAAGAAGTTTTTGTAATGCCGAGCCCCGACAGCCGAGTGGTAGAGGCTTCCGGGGACTGGAGTCGAGAGAAATGGCCCGGATACGAAGGGCCAACGTCGATAATGATAGAGTCAGTCACCACTTGACACTTCAGTCGTCGTCGTCGACAACTTCAGAGTTGGTGCAGGGGCGTTGCCGTCCTTTAAGGGTATTTGGGAGATGAGAGGGAGGATGAGGAGGGGATGGGGAGGGGAAGTGGGCCACCGGTTACCTCACTCACCGAACGAAACGCAGAAACACAAGATGCTTCTACTTCACGCCGGTATTTTGCGTGGCCGTGATACCAACCCGGACGAGTCGGTCGGTTAGAGCAGCAGCAAAAGCCGCCGCTTGGCTCTACCACGTTATAACTACTACTCCTTCCTACCTACCCGGACTATTCCTAGGCACAGATAGAGCTTGCCACCTAGTATAAAATAAGTCATACATACTGACATTATTCCACGTAACATCTGCGATGTGGAAGACAATGTTACCTGAAAAGAAATATTTAATTTAATATCTACTAATGATATTAAAATTAGCCAAGTGCGAGTCGCACTCCCGCACTTAGGGTTCCGTAAAAGCAAAGTAGCAAACTGAAAATGCCCGCAGCTGAGCAAAGTGGCCTTTTTCTCAAAATTCTGCGAGGGTTTTGGAGCGAATAAATAGTTTATTTTCTAACAAATACTCTTTTCAAATTTTAACCGGCTACCTATTACGGTTCAAAAGATATACTCGTGGCCCTTTAAAGGTAGGACAGACGAACGGACGGACAGGTAGCGTAGGCTTAGAAATATGGCTCCGTACGGAACCCTAAAACTAAAAGTTCTACGCATAATGTTCTTTGGGTACTCCAGTGGCATGGATTCGAATCCAGGCAGCACATTGAAGTTTGAATTGCACGTGAAGTTCGCGAAACCACACTGGAGCAGCGTGTCGGATTCTTTCCGGCTCCAAAACTCTATTAAATATTGAAGGCATTAAGATTACTTTGATTGTAGTGTATTTTCTACTTCTTTAAGATTAACTATCAAATGAATAATTATGTTTGATATAAAAAAGAACAATTTAAACGGCGTCGAACGGCCTGATCTCAAGGAGAATGCTGTTCCGCAATTCAAGCCGCAAAAACTAGAAAAGAACAAGTTAAAATAAATACTCAAAGCTCGAGGTCAACCTAATTCTACATTCCAACGCACACAAAAAACTTAGTATCCTCTCCGGGGTGAGACGGTACTTCACATCGGAGCAGCTCTTAAATCTATACAAAGCTCAAGTCCGCTGTTGCATGCAATACTGTTCCCATCTCTGGGATGGTTCTGCTAAATATCAGCTGGATGCTTTGGACTCGTTGAAGCGCCGAACGAAGAGGATCATGGGCAGTGACTCACCCGTGGAGGCAAATCTTCTGAGCCTCGAACACCGTAGACGAGTGGCCTGCCTCTCGGTTTTTTATCGGATACATTTCGGAGAGTGTGCGGAGGTTTTGCATAACCTGATACCCCCTTCCCCTTTCCATCACCAAACGACTGGGCGCGGCGAGCAGTTTCACCCTTATGCTGCAGACATTCCTCCATTACGCACGAGGCGGTTTGCCTCTTCTTTCATTATGCCGTACTTAGCCATCCGGCTAAGGAGTGAAACTCTCTGCCGAGGTCAGTTTTTCCGGAACGCTATAATCTGGACATCTTTAAGGCCAAAGTGAACAGATACCTCCTAGGCCTCCTCTTCACCTTCCGTCAAGCAAGATTGAGGTGAAACGTAAGCATATTTTTTTATAAAAAAAAAACGTAAAACCACTAAACGTAGCCCACTGTTTTGTTATTGGACTGAAGTGAAAAACGAGCTATCAGTTCACTGAACTGCTGAGTAAATGCTGCAGACCTTGGGACACCTGCTAAGAAGGTCAGAGATGCGTTGTCATCTTACATTTCAAACCGGATCACCTGTACTTCTGCCCAGTCGATTCCTAGACAGAGAAGGCCTTATATACGCAGGTATTGCTTAACCCCCCTTGAATTGGTATTGCTCCTGAGTCCAATCAATCATCCAAACCCCGAATTAATTATCTGTACCGAGCGCCAATCGATCCGCGACCATTATTGTAGAATTAAATAATATTACAACTTTTTTTTTCATACCTGGGGGAATGCCTTACGCATACCCAAGCAGGGGCGACTCCACTGCGGCAGTTGATGGCAAGGAGAACATTGCAATGTCCTAAACTGCCGCACACCCTTCCCCCACAGTCCAGTATCTCGCATCCGAAGTTGGCTCGCTACGCCCGCTCGAAGCGACCACCTCGGGCCAGCCATCCTGGCGACGACATGCCCGCCATGTCGGTTCCTTTTGCTTGCGCCAATTTTTTTCCATCAAATTTCCAATCACTTTCCTATAGCGTGTTCAACCTACTGGCGTCTATACTAACACTAGCTTGCGTCCGCGACTTCGCCCGCGAGAGACTGAGTTGAAAAATAATCAAGGCATACCAACGTTAGATTTCATTCAAGATATCATGATATCTCCATATCATATTTCATCCGAAACAAATCGGCGGCTTAGCTGTGAAAACGTAACAGACAGACTGAAAGTTACTATTTCTTTCAAAATGGCGGAAAGTCTGTAACTTAATTAAAACAAAACGTTTATCAATTAATAACTAGATACAGCGATTTATTTTTTGGTGTAATTATTATATTACGTTCCGATGTATGTTTAGATGTCTACCCAATCCATAGCTCGCTGCGTTTTGAAATTAATATTCATGTATAGAGCCAGACAGGATCGCAAGTGGTGTCTGTTCGCGTCAAAACGATTTCGCGAGCGCTTCGAATGGAGACTTCGAGGAACATGACAATATGGCGTTTAGCAGTCACCGGGAGCAAGGGAATAAACTCGTTAAATTAATGAACGTTTGAATTGGTTTACAGCAGCCGTGGTCACGGGGGTCAGAGGGTTTAGACGTCCAGATGTCATAGTTAACTCGGGCCACCTTCAGCTTTTATTAATTTTGGTCCGATCTACGCAGAATGTGCTCACGTGCTTGGTTTTAGATTTAATTTTGTTTATTCTCTCACACCCAGCCATCTTCTCTATCGAAATTAGGATCGTTTCTGATTTCAATAGCCTCGCGAATTATCCTTGGCAGGAATTAGAACAGTGTTCCTTTGCGAGGATTGTGGTCTATCAAATCTGATGTAATGTTTGGGGCGATCAAGGATATGAACACATGCTGCAGTCTTCCTAGAGCGTCGCTGTTTGTGATTTTATTCACAAAATCACAAACCATTTGTAGTGAGTTTTTGTTACAACTGCTTTCATAAAGATCCAACAAGCTTTAAGGAAAGTCATGTTAGAGGTTAAAGAATGAAATTACCGTGTAGTGATTGATGAAATGTATTACATATAACATAAGGATGTGCTTAAATACATACCGGTGCGGCATGCTGCATAAAGTCCTGACACCTGTCTAGAAAGGTGCCGGCTTTTGGTTATTTGGGGGACGGGAGGAAGTGGGCCTCCGGTTACCTCACGCAGAAACACAAGATGCCTTTACTTTACGCCGGTATTCTGCGAGGTCGTGGTACTACCCCGGTCGAGCCGGCTCATTCCAGCTGCAGCAAAAGTCGCCACTTGGCTCTACCACCCACAAAGGTGTTTAAATCTTTACAAACTAATTGTTTTATAATAGCAATTATGTAACTTATACCTAAAAGTGGGTATAACTGGGTGTAAGGAGCCACCTCGCTTGCGTTGTTGCAACTCAGCGAGGGTTATATTCTGTCTGTCCATTCCACATTTTGCAAAATTGGTATTAAAACAATACAGTCCAGCTTAAAAGTTTATATGGGTTTCAATTATCCCACACAGTCAGAAGTTTTAATTGTGTACGTAATGTATTTGTACAAACAAATGCTATATATCTTGACTTTGTATCATAGTTTTAATATGCGACCAGTTTGTTTAGTGCTCGTAAAATCCGCGTATACTTCTTCATTACGTACTCTAATTTTAGAGCTTTAGCAGAGAATAATATCGTTGTACGTGTAGCTATTGACTATCCTAAACTGTAACTGAACAGATCGTTTAAAACAACAGGTCAATTTTAACATTTCCCACACGCTTTATGTGAATAAATTCTGTTAAAAAAAAATAAAGCTAGTTCCATAACGATGCAGGCAGAGCGATAAATTGAACGATAAGCTGAGCACTTGGCTGTAGCGGGTTCTATTCCCGAACTGGATTAATATTTGTATGACTCGCCACTTTGAATGAGACAGTGCGAGGGCACCCTCACACTGGTGATACTGCTGCCCGTTACTGGGCTGAGGGATTTCTATTTCTTTAATAGCCTGTACTAGCCCATGAAAGCACCAATAGTAGCTGGCGCGCCACGCATGGAAGGTTCGCCGGGTGGAAGAGAGCAGCGCCGATGCCCGCGCAACAGAGATGCTGCTGACTTATGACTTGTCTGCGGTATTCTTATTTGGGGTTCAGTATTTCGGATGGACTTACCGCTATCATTCTGTCACCACTGCCCCGTTTGTCTGTCGCTTATCTGAACTGTTGTTGTAATTTGGCGAAAAATATGCTATGTCGTATCTTCCAAAAAATTGCGGAATTCAATTATGTTAAAGTAGCAGCCTGTAAATGCCCACTTTACTTATAATTAATACTTAAAATTGCTATTAACAATTTGCAATCGATTCACGGTCACTCGCTCTCTATGAAACTAACACAAAACATTTAAAAAAAAAAGTTGTACAATGTTCATATCGACACAATACCTCAATAAAAACATAACTAAGGCAGCCCAGTACACCGTTATTACCTACAACAGTATCAGTTCGCGTCGCATTCATTCCTGTTCGACTCCATTAACCCCAATAGTTTCACCCTTGAACTGCTCCCCACTTATCGCGTCTGTGGGTCGCACGCAGTGACGTCACCAGCGAGCGTGACGTCATCAGCCGTATCTCTATAGGCAGCCGTAAGTCCTCAGCGCCGGGCACGGAGAACACCTGCGACGTCATACTGTCGTCGCTTCGTCTCGATTTGCGGGTTACAAGCAATAGAAGGGTCGCCAGGATCTATTTTTAAGCTGACGATTTAACTATGACTAGAAAGTAATCAACTTTTTATAATTACCTGAGACTGTTCACGTCGAAAGAAGAAGTCGTACGAATCTGTCACCCCTTTCCATCCCGTGGGTGTCGTAAGAGGCGACTAAAGTAAAGTAAAGTGGCATCCTGTAAGTGCCCACTGTTGGGCATAGGCTAGCTTCTCAAATATATGAGAGGGTTTTGAGCCAGGTAGGGCCCGTCACGCTGCGCCAGTGCGGGTTGGCGAGCTTCACGTGTCGTCGAAATATTGTTTTTATTATTTCTCAGACATGCAGGTTTCCTCACGATGTTTTCCTTCACCACCGAGCACGTGGTAAATACAATTTAAAATTGTTATTAACAATTTTAGTGGATCCAGAACCCAGGTCACTCGCGCTTTATGAAACTAAAGTAAGCACCACTAAAGGAAATCTTTGAAAATCGGAATGTTTACAGACATTTGGCGAGATAAACATCTCGAACTATAAACCTATAACCCGAACAAAATTAAGCGGACCGATGCATCGCCGATCAGCTTGCCGAGCGTGGTATGGGAAATCCTCCTCATGGGAGAGACCTACGTCCTGCAGTGGGCTATTTACAGGATTTTAAGGAAACGTTCCGGTACTGCCTTATGAGAGTATTCTATACCATATCTACAGCCTGCGACGACGACCGTCGTGGTAACCAATGCATCACCATCCTGGTTTAAACATCCAGCCGCAGTCATTATCTGTATCACACATCACTATCATTGCCGCATCAGACACTTGCTCCGATCTGCGGAGGAAGAGGGTCTGTGTGTTTGCGAGTACAATTACGGCACTATAACAGAATGACAAGATTGTAATTAATTTAATTTCAGTTTCTCTCAATGACTTTCCCTTGTTAGGGTATTTTAGGTCATACCTGACATGGATACCTCATATATATATATATATAAATATACTACACATATATATATATATATACATAAATGTGGTACAGCCAAGCGGCGGCTTTTGCTGCTGCTCGAATGGGCCGGCTCAACCGGATTGGTACCACTACCTCGCAGAATACCGGCGTGAAGTAGAGGCTTCTTATGCTTCTTGCGTTTCGTTCGGTGAGTGAGGTATCCGGAGGCCCACTCCCCCTCCCCATCCCCCTCCTCATTCTCCCTTCAATCTCCCAAAGGCCCTCCGGTGTTGCAGATGTATGTGGGCGACGGTAATCACTTACCATCAGGTGAACCGCTTGCTCGTTTGCCGCCTTTCTCATAAAAAAAGAAAAAATATATATATAATATCTATACATACAATCTATCTTTACAATCTATATATATATATATAACAAGTGCACAGCTGAACATGGGCCTCTGTCATTCATTGCTACAAACTGTCCGCGGACAGATATGCGTTGTTTTGTTTTTGGCCTTTTTGAATATTTTTTAGCAGTAATTTCACATTACCTTGATATATACGACCACCTAACATAAGCGAATGGATTTCAACGGGTAATCTGTCGACGAGCGGACCAATTTCACGGCTCGACGACGCGCTCGTTCGGATGTCCGTCGTTGTTAAAATGTCAGCGATACTGGAGTTATTGCGTCGAGCTTAGTTCCGGTGGAGAGTTTCAAATTAATGCAAAATATTCCGTAATCACTGTATTATGTATTGTAAAATATATATAGATTTACATTTACTATAATTTTTTTTCTCTCTCTTTAGTTCTCTCTATTCTATCACCTACACCTACTTCATTTCATCTCTGCAACGTCCAAAGGTTGGATGGTAGAGAATGCTTCTGGCATTAAGTCCGCCTGTATACATTCTCATGTATATGAAGTTTAATAAATAAATAAATAAAATAAGTCCTGAATACATTTTGATAACAGTGTAAATTTATTTATACTAAGGAAATGAATTTTTAACATGGTAGAGTACGGAGCGGCTTTAGTTGCTGCTGGAACTGGCCGGCCCGACCGATAGAGCCACCACCTCGCAGAATACCGGTTTGAAGTAAAGGCATCTTGTGCTTCTGCGTTTGTTTGGGGAGTGAGGTAATGAGTAGAGACCCACTCCATCTCCCCATCACCCCTCCCATTTCCAAAACATACTTAAAGACTGGCAACGCACCTGCAGCGCCTCTTACGTTACATATGCATGGGCGACGGTAATAACTTACCATCAGGTGAGCCGCTTGCTTGTTTGTCCCCTAAAATGTATAGTCCCAAAAATTTCCAACCCAAAATAAGCTGATTGATGAAGCCCAGCAGCGTCTAAGGTGGGTTCTCCAACTCGCTGAACGTGGCAAATCCTTCTTATGGGAGAAGCTGAGTGCAGTGGACTTCTTACAGACTGCTAAGGTGAAATAAATGTCTAGATCTTAATGTGCCAATTCCTATCTAATTATTATCTGCCCGTAGACAGTCTACTTGTGTCATGGGTAGAATACAGATGGACTGCACCCCTCAGTTGCACGCTGTGGTTACGCCGTGCGGTGAAGGTAACTAACTCACAGACGAGTTTCAGTTCTGTTTTCCTCGGTTTCGCTCTCGAGGATTTCCAAGAGATTTTCACCTCTCTTATGACACCCACGGAAAGAAAGGGGGCTAGCAGAGTCTTACGCCGATGCTACTCGGGAATAGTATTGCCAGTATTCTTTAAAGCAGCGCATTTGTCGATCGACGGCGAGATTAAAAAGTTTTAAAATAGAGAATGCGTGTGCGGTGTCCGTTCATATTGCATGAAGCATCGATCGCTGGTGTGGCGTGGAGCTCCCTAACATTTAATTCCAATTCTCAACATTTATTTCCTCAATCGTCGATACAACGTCACCGATGTCCCTGACATTCAGAGATCGCCGACTGCCCGCCGCGCTCTGATTGCGGCGACTTGTTTCCACGTACAATCACGACACGGCGATAAAAAAATATTTTCAATAGTTTTATATTCGCGTTCCACGGCACGGTCAGAAGAACTAGTTCTATCCTATGTTGTAATATTTTTTTAGTCTACTTTTTTTTTATAGATACCCGTATAGGCAAGGGCTGTAGCAGCATGCAGTGAGAATCTGCACAGCGTTGCGGGAAGTCGATAGTTGCAGGTGGCTGGTGGCTCAGGAGCGTGATATGTGGCAATCTTTGTTCAATATAAATAAATAAACAATCACATACCAGGGGTCCATTGAGATTTGGTAACTGGGTGCTGATGAGATAGATGTACATATGCCTACATGATTAAACTCGTTTAAACAACCACGACACGGCTACAAACATTTCTATGCATCTTGTTTGCCCCCAGCAGGACTCGAATCCGCAACCTTATTCGAAACAAATCTTACTTCAAGGTAATACTCTCAGATTTTGAACCACCGCGCAACCTGGCTTTGTTACATTCGGCTTTTGAGTTATAGGCCATGTAAACAGTCCTAGCGTGTTAACCAGGAACTCTAGTTATGATTTATTCAAAACTTTATCAATTTTGATGTTAATTGTCTAGCAATTACCAGGTAGAATGCAACTAGCGTACTTATTGGCGTACCTTCCTGCATCGTAATGGTTAGTCGCTTGTCTGTTAATAACTACACAACGACCTTCCTACATAGATGCACTGTATACTTATTACACAGTAGAGCTATAGAAGCGGTACATTACAGGGACAAGCAATCATTTTTATGGGCAAGGAAGCTCGCTCGATGGTAAGTGATTACCGACGCCCACGTACATCTGCAACACCAGAAGAGCTGCAGGGTGGGAGAGGGGAAATCCGGTTAACCAGCTCACCGAACGGAACGCAGAAGCACAGGATGCTTCTACTACTCCAAACCGGTGTTCTGGGAGGTTGTGGTAGTACCAATGTATTTAGGAGGACATCAGCCCAACGCTTATTATAGTCGTCGTCGCCTTTATAAGTGAATGTATGAATTGAGAACGCTACAAGAATATAGTGATCCACAAAATTTAACCACAAGTGCACCGCTAACACGAGCAGAACGGCCCCAGGACGGGCATCCAAGGGGAGTGGACGACCCGGCACAAGCAGAGGCCCCTGAGCGAGCGTGACAGACTCAAGTCTACAATATATAATAATAAAGAAATAGAGAAAGAAAAACCATATACCCCCGGCACAAGTACAACACAATGCTTATTATAAAAAGAGGTAACAAAAAGAAAGAAATGCTAAAATCAACATGAAAAAATTAATAATATAATAAGCGTGGTAGAGGCAAGCGGCGGCTTTTGCTGCTGCACGAATGGGTCAGGTTGGTACCACGGCCTCGCAGAATACCGACGTGAAGTAGAGGCATCTTGTGCTTCTGCGTTTCGTTCGGTGAGTGAGGTAACCGGAGGCCCACTTCCCCTCCCTATTCCGCTCCTCTTTCCCTCCCATCTCCCAAATATCCTTAAAGACCGGCAATGCACCTGCAGCATCTATGGTATTGCAGATGTATGTGGGCGACGGTAATCACTTATCATCAGGTGAACCGCTTGCTCGTTTGCCGTCCTATCTATAAAAAATAATATTCACTAACTTAAAATAATAAATAGATATTTGAAATGAAATTATTATTTACGGATTTCATCCCGTCTAATTTTGTTATTATATTCCCGACGTTTAGATTGCTTTACAGCAGCCGTGGTCACGGAGGCACTGAGGTGTTAGACGTCCAGATGTCATAGTTAGTTAACTCGAGCTACCTTCAGCTTTTATTTATTAATTTTTGGTCCGATACTGTGAGCAATGTGCTCGTCACCAATCACACCAGTCACAATCGTGGATCGGACCGAAAATTCGTTCCAAAAAAACGTTGGGAAAATAAAAACTTAATTAAACGCGATAAAATCCGTAAATAATAGTTTCATTTCAAACGTGTAGTGTTCGCGAAAGCGATACGAGAAATCATTATAAAATAAATACTACAACAATAATAAAAACTAGGCAAAGAGAAGAAAAGAAAAAAAAAGCTATAACATTTGTATGCTGTCTGTGCCTCGATGTACCTGTGCTCCAGCCCATAGATATAGCAATTACAGCATCGCGTTCCCAAAGAGCACATCTTAAATTTTCTACAATGTCGTTTTTTTTTTATGGGAAAGGCGGCAAACGAGCACTAGGTTCACCCGATGGTAAGTGATTACCGTCGCCCACATACATCTGCAACGCCAGAGGAGTTACAGGCGCGTTGCCGGCCTTCAAGGGTATTTGGGAGATGGGATAAGGAGTGGAATGGGGAAGGGGAGCGGGCCTCCGGTTACCTCACTCACCGAACGAAACGGAGAAGCACAAGATGTCTCTACTTCAAGCCGGTATTCTGCGAAGTCGTTGTATTAATCCGGTCGAGCCGGCCCATTCGAGCAGCAGCTAAAGCCGCCGCTTGGCTCTACCACGTTTAATACAACATTACGCTGTCAAGTTACAAGATAGTTCATTTTGAACTTTATGATCACTATTCCATAACTCCTTATGTGAGGTTATAGTTAGGTTTTGAGCACAAACACCTCCTGATGCAATATATAAATTAAATGTATTTTAATTTATTATTATTATTTCGTGGATTATTTAATGTAACAATTCTATAAAAAAAAATCGATTATTTAAATTGTAAGTAATGTGAAAAGTCGATTTAATAAATTTTAATTTAAATGTAGTCCAGCGATGTAGGTTGCGTGTTCTAATGCTTAAATAATTGTATCCACTAAATAATAAAACTTGATTTTAAGTCAGTATTCATAAGTAATTGCCCATGGTTTTAATATGAGGTGGTTGGAAATTATTTTAATAATCTGTATTAATTTGTTATCTGTTGTCTTGACCATAATCTCCTAATCTGCCCCAATTTCCGTACGGATAGCTCTTATAGTTAAATCAAAAGTGTAAAAAACGTCACACACGGACACTTTTCTGTTTATATAATGATGTTTCGTTTAACGGTATAGACGCTCCACGCTACAGTATCGATCAATGCTTCATACAATATTAACGGACACCTCACACGCATTCTCTATTTTAAAACTTTTTATTCTCGCCGTCGATCGACAAATGCGCTGCTTTAAAGAATACTGGCAATACTATTCCCGAGTAGCATCGGCGTAAGACTCTGCTAGCCCCCCTTTCGTTCCGTGGCTTTCATAAGAGAGGTGAATATCTCTTGGAAATCCTCGGTGACGAAACCGACGAAAATTGAACTGAAACTCGTCTGTGAGTTAGTTATCTTCACCACGGCGTATCCACACCGTGCAACAGTAGGGGTGCAGTCCATCTGTATTCTACCCATGACACAAGTAGACTGTCTACGGGCAGATAATAATTAGATAGGAATTGGCACAATAAGATCTAGAATCAAAGAATCTAGATCTTTCATCAATCTTGACCTTCAAGAAAAGAGCCTATTCCTTTCATAGAGGCCGGCAGCGCATCTGTAGCTCCTCTGGTGTTGCGGATTCGGTGGGCGTCGGTGATCACTTACCATCAGGTGAGCGGCATCGAGCATGCGGCTCACCTGTAAAAAACAACGCGTGTGTGTACTTATGTACGCACGTAAGAAGTTATACTTCTTCAGCGTAACTAAACAAATAAAAAGAATACATACCGACAGTTAACCTCAAACCTTTAAACCCACTTAATAAAAAATATTACATTAAAAACCACTTTCATAACGAATACTTACAATAAATTATCATTCACCACCACATATAATTTAAAATCACACACAATTACACATGTATATTTATGTATGAATATAATTTTTTATCTCCACTGATGTAAAACACGTGTGTTAAAGATTCATTAATACTTGAATAACCACTTTGAATATAGTTACTATGGAGACTATAAACTCCATAATAGTATAAAGTCTCCATAATAGTTACCAAGATAATTTAAAAGACATTTAGAAACCAACTTCATCCTGTTATTCTTAGATGTCAGTGTGCGCGCACATCGTAATTATTTAAGAGACATTTAGAAAGCAACTTCACCCTGTTAATTTTAAATGTCGGTGTGCGCGCACATCGTAATTATTTAAGAGACATTTAGAAAGCAACTTCACCCTGTTAATTTTAAATGTCGGTGTGCGCGCACATCGTAATTATTTAAGAGACATTTAGAAAGCAACTTCACCCTGTTAATTTTAAATGTCGGTGTGCGCGCACATCGTAATTATTTAAGAGACATTTAGAAAGCAACTTCACCCTGTTAATTTTAAATGTCGGTGTGCGCGCACATCGTAATTATTTAAGAGACATTTAGAAAGCAACTTCACCCTGTTAATTTTAAATGTCGGTGTGCGCGCACATCGTAATTATTTAAGAGACATTTAGAAAGCAACTTCACCCTGTTAATTTTAAATGTCGGTGTGCGCGCACATCGTAATTATTTAAGAGACATTTAGAAAGCAACTTCACCCTGTTAATTTTAAATGTCGGTGTGCGCGCACATCGTAATTATTTAAGAGACATTTAGAAAGCAACTTCACCCTGTTAATTTTAAATGTCGGTGTGCGCGCACATCGTAATTATTTAAGAGACATTTAGAAAGCAACTTCACCCTGTTAATTTTAAATGTCGGTGTGCGCGCACATCGTAATTATTTAAGAGACATTTAGAAAGCAACTTCACCCTGTTAATTTTAAATGTCGGTGTGCGCGCACATCGTAATTATTTAAGAGACATTTAGAAAGCAACTTCACCCTGTTAATTTTAAATGTCGGTGTGCGCGCACATCGTAATTATTTAAGAGACATTTAGAAAGCAACTTCACCCTGTTAATTTTAAATGTCGGTGTGCGCGCACATCGTAATTATTTAAGAGACATTTAGAAAGCAACTTCACCCTGTTAATTTTAAATGTCGGTGTGCGCGCACATCGTAATTATTTAAGAGACATTTAGAAAGCAACTTCACCCTGTTAATTTTAAATGTCGGTGTGCGCGCACATCGTAATTATTTAAGAGACATTTAGAAAGCAACTTCACCCTGTTAATTTTAAATGTCGGTGTGCGCGCACATCGTAATTATTTAAGAGACATTTAGAAAGCAACTTCACCCTGTTAATTTTAAATGTCGGTGTGCGCGCACATCGTAATTATTTAAGAGACATTTAGAAAGCAACTTCACCCTGTTAATTTTAAATGTCGGTGTGCGCGCACATCGTAATTATTTAAGAGACATTTAGAAAGCAACTTCACCCTGTTAATTTTAAATGTCGGTGTGCGCGCACATCGTAATTATTTAAGAGACATTTAGAAAGCAACTTCACCCTGTTAATTTTAAATGTCGGTGTGCGCGCACATCGTAATTATTTAAGAGACATTTAGAAAGCAACTTCACCCTGTTAATTTTAAATGTCGGTGTGCGCGCACATCGTAATTATTTAAGAGACATTTAGAAAGCAACTTCACCCTGTTAATTTTAAATGTCGGTGTGCGCGCACATCGTAATTATTTAAGAGACATTTAGAAAGCAACTTCACCCTGTTAATTTTAAATGTCGGTGTGCGCGCACATCGTAATTATTTAAGAGACATTTAGAAAGCAACTTCACCCTGTTAATTTTAAATGTCGGTGTGCGCGCACATCGTAATTATTTAAGAGACATTTAGAAAGCAACTTCACCCTGTTAATTTTAAATGTCGGTGTGCGCGCACATCGTAATTATTTAAGAGACATTTAGAAAGCAACTTCACCCTGTTAATTTTAAATGTCGGTGTGCGCGCACATCGTAATTATTTAAGAGACATTTAGAAAGCAACTTCACCCTGTTAATTTTAAATGTCGGTGTGCGCGCACATCGTAATTATTTAAGAGACATTTAGAAAGCAACTTCACCCTGTTAATTTTAAATGTCGGTGTGCGCGCACATCGTAATTATTTAAGAGACATTTAGAAAGCAACTTCACCCTGTTAATTTTAAATGTCGGTGTGCGCGCACATCGTAATTATTTAAGAGACATTTAGAAAGCAACTTCACCCTGTTAATTTTAAATGTCGGTGTGCGCGCACATCGTAATTATTTAAGAGACATTTAGAAAGCAACTTCACCCTGTTAATTTTAAATGTCGGTGTGCGCGCACATCGTAATTATTTAAGAGACATTTAGAAAGCAACTTCACCCTGTTAATTTTAAATGTCGGTGTGCGCGCACATCGTAATTATTTAAGAGACATTTAGAAAGCAACTTCACCCTGTTAATTTTAAATGTCGGTGTGCGCGCACATCGTAATTATTTAAGAGACATTGAACGTGAAGGTCCCGCGCGACGTATGCCGTGTGATTGCATCAATGTGTGACTGCTATGCATTGGGGCAAACAACGTCGTATTTCTATGAAACACAACATATTTGTATTTTTATTAAAACTCATTGCCTTTGTTTAATTCTTTAATAATTGTATTATTCTTTTAATGACCGGGTCGTTTCAACTTCTACTTCAGAAACAAAACCCCACCAAGAAAACGACAGCAGAATTCAGAGTATATTTCGTTGAAGATATGCGCATATGTAGAGGCCTGTTCAGCAGTGGCCTTGTGATAGGTTGAAATGATGATGATGCGCAAACTCAGCACGCTGGGCGAGCGGGCTGGTGAGCGCATCGCCGGCGCCTGAGCACTAGATGCTGCTCCCCATCACCAGACTGTTGGATTTGGTTTCGGCGAATACAGATGGATATTCCGCCATCATTCAAGTATAATATTCACCACGTGCAAGGTGAGGTAGGCATTCGGAGTAGGGGATGGTGTATTTCCCCTTAACAGTCCCTCACAGCAGTCCACGCCCGGAATGTTAAGGGCTTAAGAGCAATGATTATTTTTGTAATAAAGATAATTATTGTTATTATTAATGATGAATTAATAATTTAGGCAAACCATAAGAAAAACAAATGACTTTTAAGTTTATTTTTGAATTGAAACTTCTTTGGTAAAAATTTCTTGAAACTTCATTAAAATTTCAAGGTCGTATTTGAGTGTAACGTTTTCGCGCAACGTTTCGGTTAGCTGTGAACTTTGAATCGCATCGTAGTGTACGTATTTCAACAGTGAGCATTATGATATTGTTGATATATAATAATTAGTATGTTTTTTTTAATTTATTAGGTTCACAAACTGAAACGTAACACTTATAAATTTCAGTCTAATATCAAATTAGTAAAGTAAAAACAGTAAAGAAGCAGCCTGTAAGTGCCCACTGCTGGGCAAAGGCCTCCATCTCAAATATCTGAGAGGTTGTAGGAGTCGGGAATGGCCCGCCACGCTGCTCCATTGCGGATTGGCGGGCTTTACATAACCTCGAAATTATACTTTTTTACTATTTCACAGATATGCAGGTTACCTCACGATGTTCTCCTTCACCGCCGAGCACCGGGTATCGAACCCAGGTCACTTGCGCCCTATGATACTAACCACCAGGCTACCACGGCTCTTACTTACACATACAGTGCTCATTCTTAATGTAGTGAAAACAGCTTGCGTAATAAGAAACGTTTAGAATATTATTTTAGATAAACTTATATAATTGATTATTTACGATGTTCACTTCTGTCCCGTACAGAGCCACACGCGTTCTTTCTTATTGTTACTAGCGAGGAGTAAAAGGCTTATTCATCTCGTATTTCCTTGTGTCGGCTTTAACGACAGCTACGGGCAGATGCGTTTAATATTGCCGCCACTGTCAGAGCATGCCGCAATAATCGAATCATTTAAACAGGTCATTCGTTAGATTAGTGTTGGTTCCGACCGAGACTGGAACCCGGCACGCGCTAGGTATAGAGTTACAACGTTCGGCGAGTGCTGACTCACCGCTGGATTGTGAAATGATAACAAATGTAACGTATCGACGCAAGTATAGTGAAAACAGCTTGCGTAATAAGAAACGTTTAGAATATTATTTTGAATTGAAACTTCTTTGGTAAAAATTTCTTGAAACTTCATTAAAATTTCAAGGTCGTATTTGAGTGTAACGTTTTCGCGCAACGTTTCGGTTAGCTGTGAACTTTGAATCGCATCGTAGTGTACGTATTTCAACAGTGAGCATTATGATATTTGTTGATATATAATAATTAGTATGTTTTTTTTTATTTATTAGGTTCACAAACTGAAACGTAACACTTATAAATTTCAGTCTAATATCAAATTAGTAAAGTAAAAACAGTAAAGAAGCAGCCTGTAAGTGCCCACTGCTGGGCAAAGGCCTCCATCTCAAATATCTGAGAGGTTGTAGGAGTCGGGAATGGCCCGCCACGCTGCTCCATTGCGGATTGGCGGGCTTTACATAACCTCGAAATTATACTTTTTTACTATTTCACAGATATGCAGGTTACCTCACGATGTTCTCCTTCACCGCCGAGCACCGGGTATCGAACCCAGGTCACTTGCGCCCTATGATACTAACCACCAGGCTACCACGGCTCTTACTTACACATACAGTGCTCATTCTTAATGTAGTGAAAACAGCTTGCGTAATAAGAAACGTTTAGAATATTATTTTAGATAAACTTATATAATTGATTATTTACGATGTTCACTTCTGTCCCGTACAGAGCCACACGCGTTCTTTCTTATTGTTACTAGCGAGGAGTAAAAGGCTTATTCATCTCGTATTTCCTTGTGTCGGCTTTAACGACAGCTACGGGCAGATGCGTTTAATATTGCCGCCACTGTCAGAGCATGCCGCAATAATCGAATCATTTAAACGGAGTCATTCGTTAGATTAGTGTTGGTTCCGACCGAGACTGGAACCCGGCACGCGCTAGGTATAGAGTTACAACGTTCGGCGAGTGCTGACTCACCGCTGGATTGTGAAATGATAACAAATGTAACGTATCGACGCAAGTATAGTGAAACAGAAAGCGCACGATTTCAGTAATTGAGCTGAAGGGGAACACGGGCGCACGCGCGTCTGTCCGCGTGATTCGTTTTATTAACCGTAATCAACGAAATGTGCGCACACGCAGTTACATTGTAGATCTTCGATTGGAGTTGGTTGATACAAACAATCCATTTGGGCCATGGTAACCGACCAAGGCGCACGTTTTATTCTGCGCGAGTTGCTTTGGGTTTCGATGCTGGCACCACTAAAAAAGTTAACACAAGCAATTATCCACGTGCTGTACGGTGGTGGAGAACATCGCGAGGAAACCTGCATTTCTGACAAACATTCAAAAGTGAAGTCTATTAACCCGCACTGTAGCAGCGTGGCTCTTCTTCACACCAAAACCCTCTTAAATACAGAGAAGGAGCCGGACTTACGGACTGATACTGACACTTTCCTATTCCACACACTTCGGACCTAACTCGTTTCTGGTACGAGGCTGCCACTCGCGCAATCCTTAGTGGTTATCCGTTCTGCGAGCTACGCGGTCGGGCGTTGCCACCTTCTCGTGCTGATTCTTAACGCTACGGCTTGTCGGCTTGGTGGCGTAGTGGCTGAGCGTTGGAGCGAGTCGCTGCGGGTCTCGGGTTCGTCTCCCACGCGGTATGACTATTTGTGCGGACTAGAAAAAATTGTTCGTGAACTGGATGTTTGTCGATGTGCAATTTATTTATGACAACGGTTTTGTTTCAAACAACGAAATTAATTTTATTTATTTATTTAATCTTTATGCACAGATATAGGTACATAAGGCGGACTTAATGCCTAGAGGCATTCTCTCCCAGTCAACCATTAGGCTAAGCAGAGATATATACGTAATAGAGGCGACACAGCTAAAATAATAAAACAAGTAAAAGGATATAAATATCAAAATATATACTTACACAGATAGGTAGATACATACATAAATACAATATATACAAATATACCATATACACGTAGAATAATGAATTTTAATACGAAATTAATCTTCATTGACATTATTTTCCGAAAAAGCTACTTTAAACTTTCCTCCACTTAGTGGAGCAGCAAGGCGGACTATTGTCCGGAATCTCCTCGAAGCTTTTCAATCTGCAATTACAACGAAGGTAGTCTAAAATTAAAAAAGATGCCTCGCTCTAGGACGTCACTGTATCATGGTTCTGTTATCATACATGCACCGTACATACAGACTGACGTGTCCGGAACGTTATAATGCTCGAAGCACGCGGGCATCGTACCTGCGACCAGCGGAACCGTAGCTAATGGCTTAACCGCCGCGCGACTGGCGCCAACCATTTAATTTTCATTACTTCGCACTTTCAGTCCATTGGTACGTGTTTCATTAAAATATTAAGTTGAATTTGGCCCTTTAGTTTCAAAGAGCGAATCTGGGTTCGATCCCCGGTGCCGGAACCGCTAAAATTATTAATAACAACTTTAAGTGCTGTATTTACCACGTGCTCTGAGAAATTATAAAAATATTATTTCGAGAATATGTGAAGCCGATCACCCCGAACTGGAGCAGCGTGGCTCTTCTTCACACCAAAACCCTCTTAAATACAGAGAAGGAGCCTTTGCCCGGCTGTGGGACGTTTACGGACTGATACTGACACTTTCCTATTCCACACACTTCGGACCTAACTCGTTTCTGGTACGAGGCTGCCACTCGCGCAATCCTTAGTGGTTATCCGTTCTGCGAGCTACGCGGTCGGGCGTTGCCACCTTCTCGTGCTGATTCTTAACGCTACGGCTTGTCGGCTTGGTGGCGTAGTGGCTGAGCGTTGGAGCGAGTCGCTGCGGGTCTCGGGTTCGTCTCCCACGCGGTATGACTATTTGTGCGGACTAGAAAAAAATTGTTCGTGAACTGGATGTTTGTCGATGTGCAATTTATTTATGACAACGGTTTTGTTTCAAACAACGAAATTAATTTTATTTATTTATTTAATCTTTATGCACAGATATAGGTACATAAGGCGGACTTAATGCCTAGAGGCATTCTCTCCCAGTCAACCATTAGGCTAAGCAGAGATATATACGTAATAGAGGCGACACAGCTAAAATAATAAAACAAGTAAAAGGATATAAATATCAAAATATATACTTACACAGATAGGTAGATACATACATAAATACAATATATACAAATATACCATATACACGTAGAATAATGAATTTTGATACGAAATTAATCTTCATTGACATTATTTTCCGAAAAAGCTACTTTAAACTTTCCTCCACTTAGTGGAGCAGCAAGGCGGACTATTGTCCGGAATCTCCACGAAGCTCTTCAATCTGCAATTACAACGAAGGTAGTCTAAAATTAAAAAAGATGCCTCGCTCTAGGACGTCACTGTATCATGGTTCTGTTATCATACATGCACCGTACATACAGACTGACGTGTCCGGAACGTTGTAATGCTCGAAGCACGCGGGCATCGTACCTGCGACCAGCGGAACCGTAGCTAATGGCTTAACCGCCGCGCGACTGGCGCCAACCATTTAATTTTCATTACTTCGCACTTTCAGTCCATTGGTACGTGTTTCATTAAAATATTAAGTTGAATTTGGCCCTTTAGTTTCAAAGAGCGAATCTGGGTTTGATCCCCGGTGCCGGAACCGCTAAAATTATTAATAACAACTTTAAGTGCTGTATTTACCACGTGCTCTGAGAAATTATAAAAAATATTATTTCGAGAATATGTGAAGCCGATCACCCCGAACTGGAGCAGCGTGGCGGGCCAGGCTCCTTGAAAAACCTTGCAATAATATTTGAGAAGAAGACCTTTGCTCAGCAGTGGGAACTTATAGGCTGCTACTTTATTTTACTTATTGGCTTACCGAATAAATCTCTAGCATGCTTATATAAGGCGGGCATTTCATAAATCGCTCATGTCAATCCAACACTGCATTCTCAATCATACGAAGGTATAGGTGTTGGGTTACAGCGGTCCTTAACGTGTTGCGCACGCGAAGCTCCGGGGTCACTGTGCCACCGTGAAGGCCGCACACAGATGGGTATGTTCGCGTAATTATCTGACGCTTACAGGACTATATAGAGAATACGGTCAAGAGCTCGTCGATCACGACTTAACCGAAGTTAACGTAGAGAAAAAACTTAACTTAACTTAACGGGCTGTAGCGACAAAGCGCTCTTCAATAATTTATTTATTTATTTATTTATTTATTTATTTATTTATTTATTTATTTATTTATTTATTTATTTATTTATTTATTTATTTATTTATTTATTTATTTATTTATTTATTTATTTATTTATTTATTTATTTATTTATTTATTTAAACTTTATTTGCACATTACATAACAAAAAGGCGGACTTAATGACAAGAGGCATTCTCTACCAGTCTACCATTAGATTGAACAGAGAAAGTTTTAAAAGGGTGCACAATAATATTATGTTCATATATATATACTCAAATATTATACTACAATAGAATACTTATATATGACGGTACTTAGACATACATGTAATTATAGTTGTTCATTATATATAACACATTACACACTATACATGTATATACATATATATATATATATATATATATATATATATATAAATATACACAATGCATACGTAAACTTACATGATTTCTTAAGTTATAAAAGAAAAAAAATGTTCTTCAACTGCACTACCATTGCATCGCCAGGTAATAATCCCAAAGCAAACGCTTGAAAGTGCCTTCACTGGTGGCTGTGTATATTCAACAGCTCGTCGCAGAAGCAGACGCGTCCTTCCTTAGACGCTGCTGCTCATCATTGTACTACTTATTTTGGTCTGGTATTTTGCAAGCTTAGCCGTTGTTTGGTTTTATTTGTTATGTTGAACATTATTATAACATAGGTTAATTCACTAATGTGGGGGAGACTGCAATACTGTTTCTTGTTGCACGCTATTTCTAACAGAGATTCAACAATTATATCTTGTTTAATCTCCTATATCTGGATCAGTATTACTAGACTCAATAGAGTCAGTGGGTGGGTGGTACATTCATGGGACTATGTGTACATTTCTTCATGAAAATACCAGTAAATGTACCATCAGCTCCTCTAGTGTTCAGATATAAATCAGATATAAAATTAAATCTAAAACCAAGCATACCACTGCACGATACTGTGTGCAAATTAATCAATAAAAGCTGAAGGTAGCCCGAGTTAACTATGACATCAGGACGTCTAACACCTCAGTCCCCCCGCGACCGCGGTTGCTGTAAAGCAATCGAAACGTCCGGAATATAAAAACAAACTAAAACGCGATAAATTCTGTATTAATAATCGTTTCATTTCAAGCGTGCAGCGTTCGCGTGAATAGCTGAAGTTAGTAGGTTTCTAAAGTTCATTAAACAAACATTATTTAATAAAGATTACTGTACTGTTGTCCTCCTGTCCGTCGCTCAACAGACCCTCGTTTATTAAGCCAGGGTGCACCATGTTCAGGTGGAGCTTACACCTGAATTATGATCTCTACAGGTGTCAAGTGCACAGTTATTTATAAGAGTAAGCCGCAATACCAATTATTTTTATTTCTGTATTAAAGTTAAAAGTAGCAGCCTATAAGTGCCCACTGTTTAGCAAAGGCCTCCTTCTCAAATACGAGTATCAGAGAGGACTTAGGAGCCGGGAAGGACCCGCCACGCTGCTCCAGTGCTGGTTGGCGGGCTTTACTTATCCTCGAAATAATATGTTTATTATTTCTCAGACATGCAGGTTTCCTCACGATGGTTTCCTTCACCGCCGAGCGCGTGGTAAATACAGCACTAAAAATTGCTATTAACAATTTCAGTGGTGCCGGCACCGGGGATCGAACCCAGGTCACTCGCGCTCTATGAAACTAAACTGAGCGCCCTGACCACTGGGCCACCGCGGCTCTATTTCCGTAGAATGAAACATTATTAAAGAAGAGAAACCGTCTTGAGAAACGTCTAGAGAAAGAAAACTTCGTCTTGAGAAACCGTGAAGTCCGCCGAACCCTATAGCTCTCGCTATCACAGTTGAATCAATACTGGAGTAAGCAGGCTCCCAAACATTAATAAGCTGCACTTTATTTTTTTTTTAAATAATCTGTATAAATTCACATTAATTCCAAACGAAATCAATCCCCAGTTCTAGTTACCGTGATACGGTGTGATTTTATTGAGGAATGATTTCAAATGGAATTTTTTGTAGAATAGCGGATACGGTCTCTGCTAATTACCACTCCAAAAAAAAACATTACATTATACTGCCTTCTACTTCCTAATGTGTCTTGCATATTATACCATATTATACTCGTCTTCCGCTAGGATTCAAGATATCTTCATCAAAACCGGTTCAGTGGTTCAGCCTAAAGAACGTAACAGACAGACATTTATGTATGTATATTATGTATTTTTTTTTATGCGGAAGTCATAAACTCACTAGCGGCTCTCGTGACGTATCAGTGATTACCGACGCCCTCGTACACCTGCAACACCGGGGGCCAGAGGAGCTGCAGGTTCGTTGCCGAGCTTTAACGATATTTGAGTGAACGGGGCAGCAGGCACAACGGTAATCTGCGAGGGCGTGATACTACCCTGGTCGTGCCGGTCTATTCGAACCGCTTCGCTGCTTAGGTTTGAATAACTTTGTATTGCTATTCAACAATACGTAGTTCCTTTCACCACAAATATGTCGAACAACGAACGCATAACGAACCAGAGGTCAGATAAGGAATGACATTGCCCAACCTAAATAACATAGTGGACTAATTACACACCGAAACAAAGGCCGGCCCGCCGTTATGTCAGGTTATGACGAGTGGGCTCGCGTGGAAATGGCCAGTAATTCGTGGGACCAGAGGTGCGGGGCGTCGTGGGCGCGGCTCTGACGTCCGTCCGACCGCCGGTGCGCGGGCAACCGCGATAGTGTTGCGGCTCCTGTCACGTTACACTTCAAGATAATCGTCGCTTCTATGAATGTACGAATCATGCCTTGTCAGGTCAGTTATGGGACAGTGGACGAACGAGCAAGGGGCTCGCCTGCGTCGAACGAGCAAGTGATTACCGACGCTCGGGTACATCTGCAACACCAGAGGAGCTGCTGGTGCGTTGCTGAAGATGCCTCTACTTCACGCCGGTATACGTCGACAATTGCAAGCGTTGTGTTCTTAAAAGCTACATTGTTGTGACATGGATAGAGGACTTGATCTTTCTCTGGACCACGTTTCTCTTAAGTACAACCTGTGAGGAGAGTCCATTGAGGTCATTGAGCTGAGCTAAGCTCTACAGAGTGAGAGCTTATTATTTAGTTATTATTTAAGTAATTTATTGTAAACTAAGCAGTCTCCATAATTGTGAAATGAATCTGTTGTGAGCAGACGCAATGAGATCGCTATGCAGAATGACATTACCGCTACCGCCGATGCGAGAAAGGGCGCCCGAGGAGGACGCTCAGGAAATATGATATGCTTTGTTCATGGGGAGTAAGGGTCGCCATATTTGAGGTCAGGATATTCCTATATTAATTACTAACTTTTCACTACGTGGCGGCACTACCATTGTGCTTAGAAGGCGTCTGAGTACCATTCCACAGCCTGTCGTGTTCCAGTTGGAGGGGTATAATTTGGTAGTATAATTACAAAGTCGAAGACTTCAGTCGAAGAAAGTTACAACGGAGTTTTCAGCAGTGGACTTGTAGTAGGCTGAAATGATGATGATCATGATGATATAGTAGTTGTTTAGCGACAGAAATGTGTAAGAAGGTGGTGATACCTATCCAGACAACTCCTTGGCAGAGAAGGGGTAAATATAAAACTTCCATACAACATATATTAATTATTTACTAATAGTACCGCCAGGCTGTGGTGGGGGTTTTGGCGATCGCTGCCAGACACCTAGCACCTGCGTTCCCAGCTATTTATCACTCAGCACACTTTGAGTTTTTTTACTAACCGGACACCCAAAATTGAAGTTTGTTGGCATTTCTCCCACCACAACACCCACGACTCAGAGGTGGTAGTATGCGGAATTCCAGTTTTATTCTCGATCTTAAAGATTTGATTCCTCGTTAGGTTTTGTTGAAGATGGTCGCTCTATCACCGGCACGCGATGCAAGGTCGCGTATTTCGGGATGTTATTGTAACGCGGCCGCAGAGCGCGCTGCATTGTGTAACCTGCAGCGTCTGGTTCAAAGGAAACTGCTCCGGATACAAGTTGACCGAGTAAATATAGCAGGTCAGCGCTGCTTCTTACCTCCTTCATCAATTATAAATGTAACACTTGTATACTGATTTTATCGCGTTTAATTTCTGTTTTTATATTCCCGACGTTTCCAATGCTTCACAGCAGCCGTGGTCGCGGGGGGATTGAGGTGTTAGACGTCCAGATGTTATAGTCAACTCGGACTATCTTCAGCTCTGGAAACTGGATTTTTTTTCTAATTGAAATTTATTCAGAAGTATACCGGGCTCGCTCGCGGTTCGCTGTCACGAGGTTGTTTTAAGGGCGGGAGTGTCCGTCAGTCCGTGGGGTAGGCCGCGCCCGGAGGGTCAAGGTTGATTGTGTGCCAGCTGACCCAGCGGTCTACACGGTTCTTTTTCTCTGATTACAAATACAAATTATCGTGTACAATTTACTTAAACTTACAAAGTTTGTTTAAATTTATACATCGAATCGATTTCTTTGCAAGTAGCGTCATTGAGGTGACGATAATCATTTCATATGGTGGACTAGGTGGCCTCCTTTGCTTTCCAGGAGCCATCTGGGGCGGTCCGACCCTCCAGTGGGGGCAGTATCGTTACAGGCTGACAGTTCGCATGAGTAACAACACATGTATAAACTTTATCGATTGAAGATTTTTGTTTACAAAAAATTATAAAATATTAGACAATTAAAAGCATATTTTATATTCGTTGCTTCATATTTATAATAATTTATGTAATATTACTATAAAGAGGATACCTACGGAGTTTCTTTGTTAAGTTATTTCGACGACAGTGCAACAACCAGATTGCGAAACGTTGGTAGATTGAAAAAATTACAATTGACAAAACGTTATTGAAATTGAATACGGCAAATAAATAATTTTTCATTTATTCATTTAATTTCTTCACTCTATAAAGCTAGTGCCAGTTAGCGGACTTCCCACATCGCACAATTATTCTCTATGATCTTTCCACGCTATGTTCTTCTTCCACCGTCGAGCAAGAGATAAATCTGGACCTCCGCGTACATTGCCTGTAACAGTTCTAGTTGCGCCGCCACCGGAATTTATAAACCACCACTGAACCGATCAAATCAGAAATATTTCGAAATAGGGACAAGATTTTACTGTCTTAATTGAGTCCATAAGTAATCCATGGTAGAGCTAAGCGGTGGCTTTCGCTGCTGCTCGAACGGGCCGGCTCGACCGGAAGTGTGAAGTGGAGCTTCTTGTGCTTCTACGTTTAATTCGCTGAGTGAGGTAAACGGAGGTAAACGGAGGTAACCCTCTTGCCCCACGCCCTCCCTAAATGTCATTTAGGCTGGCAACGCACCTGCAGCTCCTCTGGTATTGCAGATAAAAAAGCTTTCGGTAAGTTGCTACTGCAGTCCATGGACATCTGCAAACAACTTCAATCTAAGGTCTTAGAATGCCTGCGATTATACAGTACAGTACAGTACGGTTGGTACCAGGTGGTAACTGCTCAGACTACTCCCAGGTGGAGGAGTCTACCACTGATGAGATGAGAGCATGAGAAATATTGACAACAATGTTAACCGTGTGCGGTTAGCCGAGTTTTTTTAATGATATTTTTTAAGTAACATTACTAATATTCCTGTTAAACCTCCAACTAAGCTTACAGCTTGTAACTGGAGTGGTTCACGACAATAGTCGAATGGCGGGGCTCGAACTTACGACCTCGTGTTTCGTAGTCCGCAACCTAACCCTTCGGCTATTGGCCTTATCTTAACAATACCATTTCGTATGGTTGTAGGTTAATTTACGCGGCTCGTGTAACTTCGTCTTGTACGGCAAGCCACGTTGTGGTACTTGTTACATTTCCTAAAGAACATACTCTCGGTGCATGCGCCGATAACTGCGCAGATTTTGAGATTACGAATGCTTCGTGCAGTTAACACCTTTTGTCGGTGTTTACATATAGTTCCAGCACTTATTGATTTCAATCGAATATATGAAAAAAAAATTAATTAATTTTTTCTTCACAAATAAAACCTCGAATCGTTCATAAATTTGTTTTGTTTTGTTATAAAATGAAAATTAAAATAAATTCAAAACAAACATACAAGATGTGTGAGGTGTTATGGAAGGTTTCTTACCACAGATAGCAGACAAAAACAATGTAAAGTATGCAGTAACTATTTTAAATATTTACGTTAGCAAACAATTTAATACAGTTGTGTTTTAAATCCACACATTACGATGAGAGCGTTAGGAAGTATGATTGCTGTGAAGATAACTGACAGGGTTCGAAATAATGTGATCAGAGAGCGTTGTGGCGTGAAAGACGATGTAGTGACACGAATTGAGAAAGGGATGTTGAGCTGGTTTTGACATGTGGAGAGGATGAATGAAAGTGGGTTGACGAAACAAATATATGAGGCGAGTGTAAATGGTAGAGTCAGGAGAGGCAGACCTAGGCGAACGTCTGCTTAAGATTTTAGATCAGTGGCTTCTCCTGAACGATTTGGATCAGCTGTCTCTGCTGCGTGCTAATGTTTCGTTGCCATATCTTTTAAACAGCCAGTCGTAAACATTGAATATAAAACGTTTGCTTAGCTTTTAATAAGTTTAAGTTATCAAAGCAGACATTTTAAAATTTGTAATTATTATTGATTTCAGTGATGAAATCTCAATGCAATATCTCCTGGTAGACTGACACGTTCTACCACATCTATCTCGTATTTTTTTTTAACGTCTATTTGTTTTCCGTATCGGCATGTCTAAGGTCCCGTCATTACTTCGCAATTAAATAAAGATAAAGAAGGATCGAAAGGAAGTATAAATAGTGGTTCAACTCATCCTATCCTAGTAAGAAGAGTTAGTACTTTTTTTATAGCATGTCTAATGCTTAAAGCATACTCTGTCTAGCTGTGAAGGGTTCACTGCTAGACAGGGATCGCGAGAAGACTCTTCTTCCTCCAGCATTCGATCCTCTTTAGTTAAAGCGGATAAATTATACACTTCTTCAGGATATGAACTCAATTTAGTTGGTTATTGTTGTATTTACTACTGGGTTAACAAATCGGGAGACTTTCGATGAAGAAATATGCCACCACCGTTTTCTCCGAATGTCAACCGCGTCTCTATGTGGAGAATAACCGCCTAGATACATTCGCGCATCATGTGAATAAGTAGTACTATGGTCAACGATCACGTGATCAAAGAATACACAATAATCCATGGCATAACGTGATTCAGCAATCTTCGACAGTTGACCGGGTCGGTTCGGGATTCGAAGCGAAATCAAATTTATGAAATATTTTTTTTTTCTAGTGGTTAAGAAGCGAACCTGATGGTAAGTGATTACAGTCGCCGAGCTGCAGATGCGTTGCCGGACTTTGTGGATATGGGAGGGAGTATGAGCAGCACAAGATGCCTCTGCTTCACGCCGGTATTCTACGAGGCTGCGGTCGAGCCGGGCCATTCGAGCAGTAGCAAAAGCTACCGCTTGGCTCTACCGCGTACTAAAATGTAATAGATGTAGCTCTGTTATAAACAAAATTAACACGTGCAACATTTACTCGCGGTTCAATTAAAACTTGTTTGATATTATTACTTACAGTCTTTATAATAAAGCGTTTTTTAATTTGTGTTTACAACTGACGTGACAATTGTTGACTGATCGATATTGTTATGCTGTCAAATGTAGTTGCTACTCCATGGAATAAGAACTTACATAGGCTGGGTATCCATAGCAACCTCCACTAATAAATAGTGTTTTCTATAAAATGTCAATGACTACTGAAGTTGTAATCGATTCGTACCGTTCTTTCTAAATAATTTTAACACAAGCAAAATGTATCATTTAATAATTAAATGAAAAAAAAATTAAAAACTAATATCCAGTTATAAAATAAGAATATAGTATAAGTAGTTTTATGCCTGTAAAGTATTTCTTCCGGCTCATGGATCGGCTCGGACCGTCACTGGGCTACTCTGAAGTCGCGCCTTAAGGAGATCCACTTCTAAAACTAAAAGTACCTTACAAGTCACCGAGCACTACATAAGTTTAAAGAAGGTCAATGTTTCAAGCTACAGCTTCAAGCTCTCAATATTGAATCAAGCTTGACGTGGAGACGCGGAGGTCACGTTATGGAAATATCTAAAACTAGTTTCATTTCTAACTGAATCTAAAAATACCAAACAACCTTTTCTTCTACGTAACCCGTACAAATCCAGTAAGACAGCTATTTGAGACTGTTCGGAAGCTAGGAAAACTTGCAACAAACAACTGATATCAACGGTTTGTAGGTTCTATAACTGTATCCTGTTGTCTACTAGATGTCTATTTTTTAAATGGGATAGGGGTTTATCTGATGGTAAGTGATTACTCCGCCCACGTACATCTGCAACACTAGAGAAGCTGCAGCTAAGTTGCCGGTCTTGAAGGATATTTGGGCGTTGGGAGGGAGGATGTGGATGGGGGTTGGGGGAGAGGGAGTGGGTGTCCGGTTACCACGCTCACCGAGCGAAGCGCAGAAGCACATGTCGCCTCTACTTCACACCGCTGTTCTGCGAGGTCGTGGTACTACCACGGTCGAGGCGGTCGGGATTCCTGCAGCAGCTGAAGCGAACGGTGCGGTCTAAGAATTGACGTCAATATCGATGTATTTGGCTTCAGGTAAGCAATCTTACGCAGCTACAGCACGACAGCTTTATGTTGGAGAATTTATACGCGCTACGAACTTACGCCGAAAATACACACTGGTCGTTGCGCGGGAAAATAGGAAAACGTCGTGGGTACGCGTTCACGTTTTCCAAGTAATAACGGACATACAGGTGTAACAGATCACCTTTAGAACGCACGCGTATTTCTGATCTCCAATACGTTGCTAAAGTGACGTAAACAGGGAGGCGGTTATTTGCACAGGTTTTAAATTGATATTATTTCAATGTGAGCTCAAAATATAATTTTACTAGCTTCCGCTCGTGACTTCGGCCGCTTGTTAAAATTCTCTCGCGGCTTTCCTTGCATATTGTACATATTAGCCTATGTGCTTTCTCAGGGTTCAAGGTAGGCTGATTCTCTCTCACTACTCCCTGATCTCATAGCACGGGCATTTTTTTAAGGGGCAAATCTGCATGCGGCTCACCAGGACGATATTTGGGAGAGGGGTGGGATGGTGCATTGGGAGCCTCCGGTTACCTCACTCACCGAACGAAGCGAAGAAGCGCAAGATGCCTCTACTTGAGGCCGTACGGAGCCACACTGCTATCCAGTGGCCTTAGTCCTCATATGTCTACCGCATTTAGTCGGATTATATCTCTTTTTAATTCATGAAGGAAACTAGTAAAAAAAAAAGATTTAAAACATCAGCTACATATAACGCCTAACTCAGCGGGATGGCTTATTAACTGAATGAGATATGTTCAGATAATTTAAAGCAACGAAGAGCCATGGTAGCCTAGTGGTCAGGACGCTCACTTTCATAGAGCGCGAGTAACCTGGGATCGAGCCCAGCCCCGGTGCCGACACCGCTAAAATTGTTAATAGCAATTTTAAGTGCTGTATTTACCACGTGCTCGGCGGAAAACTGCTTGTCAGAGAAATATAAAAATTATTCGAGAGTAGCGTGCTCGACCTTTCCCAGCTTCAGAACCCTGAATTTGAGAAGAAGGCCTTTGCCCGACAGTGGGCACTTACAGACTGCTACTTTACCTTGTTTTAAAGTAACGTCATCAAGACGAACATGTATAATTATAGTGATAACTAATTACAATAAAGATATCTTTTAGAAATAGCACGCCTCTATAGGTTATGGTGTAAAGGAAACTGTATCATCACTTTCTCCAAATATCCATCCGAATTTGCTAAGGTGAAATCCCACAAACTGGTGATGGGAAACACCATCTCTAGTACGGGGCTCACCAACTCGCTGCACTGATGAGTACGGGCGAACCATCTAAGAAACGCGTGCTGGCATGCTGGCGCTTTCATGGAGGCATGTGATCAGCATTAGGCTTAAATATAGTGATAGTTATGATGAACAGCAAAAATAAAACCAAAGTAATTGAAATAATAACTGTTTGCCGTAATATGGCACGGAACCCTTCGTGCGCGTGTTGTATTCGCACTTGATTGTTTTTTTTTAAACGGAAGAGGAACTGGCAAATGTAACAATGGCCCTTCAATCACAAACAACGAGCGTTATGAATTGCTTTTAGTCATCGAACGCTTCCCGAGTTCAGCGGGGAAAGCAGTTACTGTGCGTATGGCCATGAAGTGAAATGTCCTTTGTACTTACATTGTCGGGTCCACTGCTGGACACGTGCATTTCAGTGAAAGTCAAGCCAAGCCAACCACGGTCTGCATACGCACCACGCCGGGTGGACAGCGCCGACACCCTCGCGCCAGCGAACCTGTGTACCACTAGTCTGCGATATGATCTGATACTTTTTTCGTCATCAATCGGTCGCCAGAGCCTTTTCCGTCAATCGTCTGGGTGCTCCAGATGCTGGTGAGGTTGACGTTTAGAGAAACATATGGTATAGTCATGAGTGTAGAAAGGAAACTCCTTTGTGCGTGCACCAAACACCGCAACACCTATCTCCCCTCTCAGCTCGCAGCGTCCCGCCTACGCTCCACGTGTGCCAGGCTGCTATCTATATAATATTTTTAAGTTATCCATAAGTTTTAGTTGTGGTAGAGCCAAGGGGCGCTTATTGCTATTGGTCGAACGGGCCGGCTCGTCCGCTTGATGCCGAGAGATGCCGCGGCCACGCAGAATACCGACGTGAAGTAGAGGCATCTTGTGCTTTTGCGTTTCGTTCGGTGAGTGAGGTAACCGGAGGCCCACTACCCCTCCTAATCCCCGTAACTACTTCAAACACTTTGTACGTTTAATAATTAATAAGACGTTTCAAATAAATACTGACAAGTTAAGAAAGAAAGAAACATTTATTTGGCAATCACACAAGAAAACACAAAATAAAATAAAAAAAAAAAAAAAAAAAAAAAAAAAAAAAAAAAAAAAAAAAAAAAAAAAAAAAAAAAAAAAAAAAAAAAAAAAAAAAAAAAAAAAAAAAAAATAAAAAAAAACATGAAAGAGATTAATTTGTTGTGCGATGTCAAAAAGGTTCCCGTCTCAGTGATATCACAGCACTGTTTTTCAGTCGGCTCCTTCATTGACTTCACGAACAACCGGACAAAAACCATAAAAAAGCATTATTAGTAAAAACAAAAGATACACAGTTGTTAAAATATTGTAACAGTTGAGCGGAATACCCATCTCGAAAAAGTTCAACAATTTTTCCTCAGTAATTTGCTATGCCTTTGCATAAATCAAATAATTGTATGAATTCATTAAGAATACCTAGTAAATAATTAATACAAATAAGTAAATATGACTATCAAATAGTTTCTAATTAGATTTGCGATTTTCGAATAATTTATTATCTGTGCAACGGCGCAGGCGCGTGGGCAAGCACTTAGCGTCTATTGGATCTGTGGCGAGCCCTGGCCGACTTGTTTGTTAAACAAACGCGCGACGGTAGGCTACTGTCGTGACCTTGAAAGTGTCTGGCGCGAAGGTGTCGCTTCTACAGTTGTATTATTGGTTATTATTTTGGTACATTCCCTCTTACACCACATCTTTTGTGCTAATTTACGTCATAATTAGACGCACTCCAAAGGAAGCCTTGTGGAAAACATACGTATGTAGGTATTTAAAATATAGGCTGTGCTCGTACATGTGATAAGATATGAAGGTGAATTACTTGTGTAAAGTTAACAGCTGTTTATTATATTTACGATTATATCACGTGACATAAAGATGTGATAAATGAACACCTTTTTCTTAGAATCACGCTAAATCCTGTTTCTAGATTTAAATGTCTTTTATCCGTGGTGCATCTTTCGACTAAACAAGTCGTAGTTACTTAATTAGTTAGCCTCGCAGAAAAGAGCCAGTGTCGGTGAATGTTTATTTATTTATGTACAAAATCCACAGCCCTCAGTAATAATTAAAAGTCAATAATATAAGTGAAACAGTATGTCAACTTTTTTTAAACCTCAAGATAAAGGTCAGATAATTACGGGCTTTGTTAACAACACGCGTTATACGAATCCAGCAACTTTATGTCTTGAACAATTAAAACACATTAAAGACTAATAAAAGTAGGCCAAGTGCGAGTCAGACTCACAAACTGTGTGTTCCGCACAACCGCCCAAAAATCCGTGTTATGTATTTACAACAAAAAAATATTTCATCATCAATTGCTATCATGTAAAAGTTATTTGATAACGTCTCTTATCGATTCGTTTTAATGCGATTAAATCTTTAATCTGCATCTCTTATCCATACAGTCTCTTTAAGACCACCGCAAGAGTAAGAAGCACGTCCGTCACATCCCAGCTCGAAGGGCTGACACGTTCCGTTTGTTTATTTTTTATGTTACATATTTGAGAAACGTGTTTGGATGTGATTGATATCATAGAAATATTTCACAAAGGATTTAGAATTTATGTAATCCTAATTACTTAACACGCGGTAGAGCCAATCTGCGGCGGTAGCTTCCGCAGTTCCACTACCTCGAAGAATACCGGCGTGAAATAGAGGCATCTTGTGCTTCTGCCGTTTCATTGGATGAGCGAGGTGACCGGAGGCCCACTCCCCCCTTCTCTCCCCGAATACCCCTGAAGGCCGGCAACGCACCTGCAGCTCATCTGGCGTTGCAGATGTACGTCGGCGTAGGTAATCACTTACCAACAGGACACGCTTAGGGAAAAAAAGAAATGAAAATCATAAACATGTTTAATACCTAGGCATTAGAAACTCTATGACGTTCACTTTCATTTTATTTATTTGTACATGTAGTTGCTTTTTATTTATTTATTTAACTTCATATACATTAGAATATATATAGGCGGACTTAATGCCAGAAGCATTCTCTACCAGTCAACCTTTGGACGATGCAGAGATGAAATGAAGTAGGTGTAGGTGATAGAATAGACAGAACTAAAGAGAGGAAAAAAAATATGTAGATAATAAATGTAAATCTATATGCTTTTTATTCTTTGACATTTATAAAAAATGGAATTTGACTAAAAAATGGAGTTCAGGCATCAGTTTTCTACACCGACGTTACCAATTTCACACATAAATTGTAATGATAACTTCTTACCTAAGTTTGGGGAATATTAACTCCTATCTATATTCTGTAATAATGTTCGAACACGCCGGTCAACAAGTTACAGACACATAAACGCGTTTTTCGTGGCCCAGCCGGCATTGGAAAGTCTGCTGGGGGCGACGCCTGCGCCGGAGCGCGCTGGTTGCCGAGCTCGCGGGCCGTATTGGTGAAAGTACATCAGATATTATATGATATTACAAAATATACAGCCGTGCGATACGTATAATATCTTTGTAAAACGGAAGTATGTTTTTTAGAGATACATTCACAGCTGGGCAAAGGCCTCCTCCTCAAATATCTGAGACAGTTACCACGTTGCTCCAGCGCGACGTTGGCGGACTTCACATGTCCACGAAATAATATTTTTTCTTGTTTCTACGATATGCAGGTTTCCTTTCAGCACCTGGGTTCAATGAAACTAAAGCGAGCGCCCTGACAACAAAGCTACTGTAGCTCAACATCAATAATCCGCCTAACCGCGAGATAGAATATGACATTTGGCGAACCCCTGCACCGGCTTTGCTAAGCTTTAAGCTTGCGAACCACCAGACGGTAGAACGATGAATATTTGTTAGTTAGATATATATATATAAAAGTAAAGTAGCAGCCTGTAAATGCCCACTGCTGGGCAAAGGCCTCCTCCTCAAATATCTGAGACAGTTACCACGTTGCTCCAGCGCGACGTTGGCGGACTTCACATGTCCACGAAATAATATTTTTCTTGTTTCTACGATATGCAGGTTTCCTTTCAGCACCTGGGTTCAATGAAACTAAAGCGAGCGCCCTGACAACAAAGCTACTGTAGCTCAACATCAATAATCCGCCTAACCGCGAGATAGAATATGACATATGGCGAACCCCTGCACCGGCTTTGCTAAGCTTTAAGCTTGCGAACCACCAGACAGTAGAACGATGAATATTTGTTAGTTAGATATATATATATATATATATATATATATATATATATATATATATATATATATATATATATATATATATATATATATATATATATATATATATATATATATATATATATATATATATATATATATATATATATATATATATATATATATATATATATATATATATATATATATATATATATATATATATATATATATATATATATATATATATATATATATATATATATATATATATATATATATATATATATATATATATATATATATATATATATATATATATATATATATATATATATATATATATATATATATATATATATATATATATATATATATATATATATATATATATATATATATATATATATATATATATATATATATATATATATATATATATATATATATATATATATATATATATATATATATATATATATATATATATATATATATATATATATATATATATATATATATATATATATATATATATATATATATATATATATATATATATATATATATATATATATATATATATATATATATATATATATATATATATATATATATATATATATATATATATATATATATATATATATATATATATATATATATATATATATATATATATATATATATATATATATATATATGAACCCCTGCACCGGCTTTGCTAAGCTTTAAGCTTGCGAACCACCAGACGGTAGAACGATGAATATTTGTTAGTTAGATATATATATATAAAAGTAAAGTAGCAGCCTGTAAATGCCCACTGCTGGGCAAAGGCCTCCTTCTCAAATGAGAGGGTTTTGGAGCCGGGAAAGGCCCGCTACGCTGCTCTAGTGCGGGTTGGCGGGCTTCACATATCCTCGAAATAATATTATTATTATTTCTCAAACATCCCGTTTTCCTCACGATGTTTTCCTTCACCGCCGAGCATGTGGTAGATGCAGCACTTAAAATTGATATCGTGTAACCCAGCTCACACGCGCTCTGTGAAACTAAAGTGAGCGCCCTGACCACTGGGCTACCACGGCTCTGTCCATTTATCTATATATTGTATTATACGGATTAATTGTACGATCACACAATTAAATAAGGACGATAAGGTAATGGAGAGGTGATCACAAGCCCAGAAGCAGCTCATCTTTAGCTCAGTTCTGACATATGGTTGTCGACCACCACAATAAATGAACGTCGACAACCACGGCGATTTTCACCCACGTCCTCGCCGCATAAGTGTGAGAGATATTTCAAAAGTTTTTTTTCCAAAACTTTACAACCTTTTCAATACAAAATTGGGATTTTCTCTTAAAATTCCACATTGCCCTCACAAACCAAAACACACGAATCAATGTAAAGTCTAAATTAGACGATAAAGTCATTCAAACGGACAATTTTTTTTTTAACATATTCTTATTTTCGGATTTTATGGCGTTTCAATAGATTTCTTTTGAATTTTTTTTAAATCTCGACGTTTCGTATGCCGATACCGGTAATATAAAAAAAATCTAAATGATATTTACATTTGGAATGTGTAACACGTTACAATAATACAAGAAACTATGTTCCCGTTAATGCCGTAACTTGTTGTGTCGATCCTGCGCGAATCGCATAAAACGAACCGGCAGCCTGTCTGGTTTCATTGTCTGTCTGACGTCACCACGCTCGCGTCCAGCTGTTCCGAAATATTTAGGTGACCTAGGTGTTGAGGCTTCGAGACGCCACCGAGCCGGATATAAAGCGGGACCAGAGCTCACTCGCCGACCTTGATCCAGTTGTTGTCTACAATGAAATTAAAAACAAAATGTATGGGACAATTAACTTGTGTCTTTCGCAAGACAGTGAAGAATATTCTCCAACTGTACATCCACGGTTATCTTGATGGCTCGAACATTTATCAAATAAATTACAATATGTCAGTGCCTTTGAACGTGCGCTCCGCCAAGACATGGATTGAGCACTTTTGAAAGAATGTCCTATTTATAAAAATATCGCAGTAAATATAGGAAATATTGGTATGTTCATTCACAACACATTTTTATCATGACCAAGATAAGGCGAAACCGGTTAGTTACTTATACATACATACATACATATATTCACGCCTAGTTGCCAACGGGGTAGGCAGAGACAATCTCCTTCCACTTGCTACGGTCCATACGTCATACGTTTTTTCTATATATATATATATATATAGAAAAAAATGTGTTCTGAAGCTAGTATAAGAAATAATAATAATTGTCACAATGACGAAGCTTCATATAACAACAATCGCAACTATAAACGTATAGACAACCACCCAATTAGTACGTAGTTAACACTATAGTCGTGGTAGCTTAGTGGTTATAGACTATTATACACTTCAAATCATAGCACGCTATTAACTTCAGTCAGGGTTCGAACACTGACGCTGGCACCATCAAAATTGTTCATTGGAATTTTAAGTCCACAATTTATCCCGTGCTCCACAGTGGAGGTACACATCGCGAGGAACTCTGCGTGTGTCTGAGAAATAAAAAAATATCATTTCGAGGACAAGTAAAGTCTTCCCATCTTCAGAACTCCAGCAGTGCGACAGTCACAGGCTGCAATTTTGTATAAAATGTACTAAATTTCAGGAGAAATTCTAATTAATAATGAAACATAAATGAGTTGAATTAAAATTTGTAATTTTATTTTAACTGTGAAAGAAGCGCGCCTCGAGAGCGTTTGTTGGCGAAGCGAATACCGACCCCATTCCTTTGCTGTTTTTAAAAAAATATTTAGTACAGGTTACTCCAAGAGTTTAAAACAGAAACAGCGTTTCGCCTTATAGGACTTTTTACATAATATTTATGTAGGTTAGAATAAACATTACGCGCCATAATCTTCGCGCAGAACAACGCTTCCACGAGCAAGCAATCCACGAGGGGCAGTAATTCTAATTTCTATTAATCGATGAAATTGTTCGGGTTTTCTAATTCGTTTGTCGGTTCGTCTGTTTATCACTGCATTTAAACACTAAAGTACTGCACACATATGCACGCACAGTCGTATATTACCTAAGTTTACACGTTTCTGTTCATTTTTAAACTGTAAGTTGACACATTAACTGTTTTTATCTAGAAAAGAACACATTTCAGGGTATTCCCAGACCATTCATTGAACTGTATTAAACTGAAGGATTTGGATGACTAAAAAATATTTAATAATATAGACCTGAGATTGTTGTCACTCGGTGTATTGTAAACAATTAATCATATTCATCATCATCATCATTATGCCTATATTTCAGCCTATCACAAGACCACTGCTGAACATAGGCCTCCCCCAAAGATTGCCACGAAGCTTGGTCCTGAGCCACCTGCATCCATCGACTTCCCGCAACACTGCGCAGGTCGTCACTCCATCTTATGGGGGGTCGTCCTACACTGCGTTTGCCTGTACGTGGCCGCCACTCGAGAACCTTTTAATTATTAATCATATTGACAATTATTATTATCTCATGCCCTAGTCTCACACACTCACAACACAATCTAATTCCGACCGGTGTCGCCATGCCCCGAGGATGTGACGAACTGATAATGAGTGAGCCGTTGTTGCAAGCAGGCCTTTAGACCCATGTTCTTGAACGGTCAAACGACCGATCGACAACAGATCGGAGGATATTAAACAGCATCTTAAAACGGATAATATGCCGCTCAATATGCTTCAGTTGTATCGCGACTGCTCGCCTCGGAGCCCCCGAGCAATGTTGGGCGAGGTCGCCTGCGCCTGCGCCTGCCTCTCGCTCAATGTTTGTCCAAGTTTTTGCGCAGTCTTGTGAAAACACTACACACAATTTAAGAAATTGATTTAACTAAAGACCACTTGAAGCTCTATGTTCTTAAGTTAAACTGTGTTACCATTGTAATAATGGGTATGTGTATATACGAGTAGTAAAGTGAATTAGCAGCCTGTAAGTGCCCACTGCTGGGCTAAGGCCACAGACATCTTACGTTCACAATTCTGAGAGATTATCAGCTTCGGAAAGACGTGACACATACTTAGTGAAAGTGAGACTGAGTCTGTTAAGCTTTAGACTGAGTAAAAACAAAATGAACTTAGTTCACCTTTAATATACTTTTATTAATCATTTGTAACTCTATTTATTTAATCTTTATTGAACCTTACACAACAGTAATGGGAACTAAAAGCGGACGTAATGATAAAAGTGTTGTGTGACATTGAAGGCGATTACTGAAAATAAGAAAAAAAATTAAAAAAATATACCAAATGCTAATTATACAACACGCACATACAGTCTTGGACTTTTTAACGTGGTAAAGCCAAGCGGCGGCCTTAGCTGCTGCATCTTGTCCTTTTGCGATTCGTTCGGTGAGTGAGGTAACCGGAGGCCTACTCGCTCTTTCCCCATCTCCCAAATATCCTTAAAGACCGGCAACGCATCTGTAACTTCTCCGGTGTTCCAGATGTGGGTGGGCGCCGGTGATCACTTACCAGCAGGTGAGCCGTTTGCTTGTTTGCCCGCTTTCCCATAAAATGAAATATATATGATACATACATTTGTTTATTTTATTGTGCCTTGACTTCTCAGGCAACCTTCCCGAGTCGCACGGCTCCAACAGCAAACGACGCTGAAGAGAAACCAGAACGGTGAAGTAGTACAGAGAGAGTGATAGTCATAGTCTGTATGGTACGAAGCTGGAACTCTATGGTGCAGGTCAATAAACCTTGTGAGCACAAATTAATTGGTGCGTGAAATGTTCAACTAATAAATCTCCAATGAGTGAAACATTTCATATGTGGTTAAAGTAGAAACTATTATCTGAGAGCAAACAATTCGGGTTACGTCTCCACCTACTTGTGGACACAGTTTTGTAAATATCTTACTAAGCAAAGATTACGAGAATGAGAGGCATGGAGATGATTAACAGTTAATGCAAATTTATATTATTATTGCTTAAGATGTAAGGGCTTACGTGGAAGCTCGCTTAGCAAGGAGCTTCGCTTTAATTTAATACTGTTACTGTGTTTCTAACAGTAAGAAATTAAAGTACTGTGCCCTGGTAGCCCAGTGGTCAGGGCGCTCATTTTAGTATCATAGAGCGCCAGTGAGCTGGGTTCGATCACCACTGAAGTTGTTAATAGCAATTTTTAGTGCTGTATTTACCACGTGATCTAAAGGAAAACATCGTGAGGAAACCTGCATGTCTGAGAAATAATAAAAATATTATTTCGAGGGTATGTGCCCTTCCCGGCTCCTATCACAGTAAAGTAACATACAGGCTGCTACTTTACTGTGTTTGAACCTGGATGCCGGTACCACTTAAATTCATAATAGTAATTTTAAGGAAAACATCGTTAGAAAACCTGCAGGTATATTTTTCGATGAAATCTGAGGTCCTAACAACTTGCACTGGAGAAGCGTACCGGACACTTGGCGTATAGGTTTTTGATCTCCGTGCGACCAAGCCGCGACTGCCAAGCATCCGCGCTCAATTAGTGGGAGAGATCAGAGTGTGACACCTACCCGGACGGCTCTTGCCGAAAAAGGATCCCTACCACTTAATAAAGTGGTTAAAGTCAAAGTGAATTTGGCCTATTTCGCTTTAAGACGCCATCTAGTGTTAAATCGTCATAACTAAGATATGATACCGTGTTATTATTAATAGTACAGTATTTCACACAGACACGTTGCCTCGACAGGCCTGTCCTATAAAGTATACAGGAATTTCTGTCGCCGCACCTATATCCTTCATATACGTACAGAGTAGCCGAAGCCTTTGTTTTTTTTTATGGTAAAAGGCGGCAAACGAGCAAGCGGTTCATCTGATGGTAAGTGATTATAGTCGCCCATGTACATCTGCAACACCAGAGGAGCTGCAGATGCGTTACCGGCCTTTGTAAGGGTATTTTGGAGATGGGAGGGAGAATGAGGAGGGGATGGGGAGGGGGTGTGGGCCTCCAGTTACGCTCACTCATCGAACGAAACGCAGAAGCGCTAGATGCCTCTACTTCACACCGGTATACTGCGAGGCCGTAGTACCAACACGGTAGAGCCGGCCCATTCGAGCAGCAGCAAAAGCCGCTTGGCTCTACCACGTGTAAAGAGACTTTGGGTGGTATTTCTCTGTTGTCCCAATTTACATAATTTTATATTTTTATTTTCTTGAATGATAACTTTCGATACGTCGACTGAGCACTTTACGAATTGCGTAGGAAGATGATGAAATAAATGGCGCACACTTCGCGCGTTCCATTTCCAAGAAACACTTTTGGTTTCGAACATGTTCAGGCCACATGCATCATTGAGAAGATCAATCATGATCGCCACTGATGAGGGGCGGATTGACGATCGAGGTACCGGACGTCCATAACTTAGTCCGTACTGACCATTACCGGTTTGGGTATTGCGTGTCAAAATATTTGGTACGGTTATCTGTCTCTCTCTATATTTTTTTCGTTAATTTTTTCATATAAAATTTTTAGCATTTGAAGTCACCAAGTAAATTAGGAAGAATATGCAATATAGTTCTCCAAGAGCCAATCTCACCTGCAGGTGTTGTATTCTGCAGAGCTAACAAACGAGGCCGAGGCTACCGAATAATTGCAGGATATCCATCCGAATTTGACGAACCCCATGTCCACAGAGTAATCACTAGTGTGAGGGTACAGGCAGTGCTCGCCAATCCGCTTGCCCTTAGTGGTGAGTCACATGCCTTGAAATGTATGTCGGCTTTTGCCTTCGCGTTCTTGAACAGGCCTATATTCAGCAGTGGGCTATACTAGGACGACAGCATCATCATCATCGTCATTTCAGCCTATCACAAGTCCACTGCTGAACATAGGCCTCCTCCAAAGATTGCCACGAATCTCGGTCCTGACATCCTGCATCCATCGACTTCCCGCAACACTGCGCACGTCGTCACTCCATCTTGTGGGGGGTCGTGTCACACTGCGTTTGCCTGTACGTGGCTGCCACTCGAGAACCTTTTTTCCCCAACGGTTGTCAGTTCTGCGAGCTATGTGGACGGCCCCTTGCCACTTCAGCTTGCTGATCCTTACGGCTATGTCGGTTACCTAGGACGACATAGTAAGTAAGTAAGTGCATTAGTATCAAAATCAAAAACCCAGAACACTATTGCTGCATTGATATTCATTAGTTTTTCTACTGCAAGCTAGTACAATGTCTAACGAACTAAGTCCATCCTACACGATAGCGGTGAATAGTTAAGGACCGGTGTCACTGGGCCACCAGGTCGTAAACTCGATCTCGCCTTGACCCAACCCACCCAGGCACTAAACTCACCCGACACGTCCCAGACACTAACGAACATTTTAGCACCAATTAACCTTTTCAACTAATACAACAATATCTATGCGACGTCTGTTGTAGCACCAATTTAGGCATTTGAAGAAACTATTCGTTCGATTGTTCTTCATTACGAACTTCACTCTTTGATTTCTCCTATAACGTGACTGTGTTCACTTAAGCGCCAATAGCCGAATGGGTTAGGGTGCGGACTACGAAACATGACGTCGTAAGTTCGAGCCCGCCATTCGACAATTGTCGTGAACCGTTCCTGATACAAGCTGTAAGCTTAGTTGGAGGGTTAACAGGAATATCAGTAATGTTAATAAATAGCATTGCTAGTATTTAAAAAAAAATACATAAATCTCATACGCACATACACCCAGACACGCAACAATAATCCGTAGACTATACATAACTATTCCGAAAATCGTACACGGACCCGTAGAATCGAAGCCACTATTCCAACAAAGACTTCTAAGCATCAGAAGTCTAGTACATATACTTCGAAAACTTATATTTCATACCGCAACAGATTTAACCCTATTTTTCTAATAATAAATGTCTGCTTCGCCGTCCTTGCCTAATAACACGTAACTCTTTGTAAGTTATTTAATCAACGTAGCTTTTCACGCCTTTTTTAGGAAGAGAGACAGTTTTTGTAGTGACAATAGAATTTACGTTATGTCTAAAGCTGAATAAACTGCCCAAAACACAGACAGATAAACTATTATATAATCCAAACGGTTGGGTCATTTAATATTGCATAAAAACTCGATGAAGTTAAAATATTTCAATATATTTGCTTTTTTTTTAACATATGTTACCGAGACTTAGATAACAAAATGGCGACCTGATGTGATTTAATAGTATCAACAGATTACTGACCATTCATAGCACGAACACAAGGTTTATGGAACATATTGAAATGAAAATATTTTCTTGCGTTTAATTTTACTTTTCCATCACCGTTTGAACCACTGGTTGTACGTAACAATGTTGGTTTTGTTATAGCATGAACAATTATCAATTTAATGATTTCTTGTATTTACGCGAGCGTTTTGACCAAGGCTGGTGTAAAGCACGCGAAATTCATGATTAAAAAGTCAAATTAAACTTCATAAAATCCGTAAATAATAGTTTCATTTCATTTCATTAGTGTAGTGTTCGCGCCAAGTAAGATAATTCTTTATGGAACAAGTTTTGAAGGTTGTAAACCATACGAAGAAAATCGCTTTTGATATGGCTGCAGAAATACTAAACTCGCGTTGTATTCAATTTGTTGGAAATACACAGTAGTCTGACCTTGCGGAAAAATGTAGCGAAGCAAAGAAATTTGGAAAACGAATTATAAATATTTATTACGAATTGAGTTTATAAAATATACTTAATATAAAAAGTAAGCGAAAGCGGTGCAGTGTTGAGTCCAAGCGATTCAAATTGATATAAGAAAAGACGATTCATAGTTTTTAACATATCTTCACCATGCACGTGATACGCTCAACGTTCAGTTATATGTAATTAACAACTGAGGCCTTGTTCGCTATGCCCTTAAAAATGTCACAACAATTCCATCTGAAGTTATTCTTCGATAAAATCATACCATTTGTTATGATGTTTCTACATAGTCATCGCTTAGATGTAATTAAATTATGTTACCTTTTACCATTACTTGGGATTGGAAGTGAATAAACAGTTAATCGGTAGTCACTGATGATAATGAAATAATATGTGTTTAGTTATAAATATTATACAAATCGTTGTCAAGATAAATTGGAAGATATTCATTCTGTGAAGTTCTTACCTAGTACAAAGTCAATTTCCTCTTAGTAAAATTTATTGTTCCTAAAAAAAAACTATATTGTAATATCATGCTGCATCTTTTGAACCATGTAACTATTGTGATTTAAAACTAAGTTTCAAACACACAAACGACTTAAAACCCTATTTTACAAGATTATTGGAATATTTTCTTCAAATTTAAATGGGATCACCCACGAGGTATATCCTACACCACCTACATTTCAAGTCGATTGAAATGATTAAAGTAATGTAGTTGGAAGCTTCATTGTCATCAAGTTGTAAACAGCCAACGGCACTTGCATTTTTAGCCCGTTATGTTGCCTTCTTCGGAGGCCATGACCAACATATTAAGCTTCATAAATTCTCCTCTTTTAAGAGATCGCCTGACAGATTACCTTACAAGACAGCCTTAAAAACCAAATGAAAAAAAATATACCGAACGTTTATTATCTAACTCACGTAATATGATCAGCAAAGTCTACAAAAGTCCAACGTACCCTTGAGACCTTTAATAAACTAAGCAAGCAATCATGAGCAGATAATTTGCAGTCTGTATTGAGGCTGCACGCACTCTCTCACGTCGACCGTCTTTCAATACACATTACATTATATTATTGTTATTTTACTTATTACTAACTATACGCTAACATCATGGCGACGTACGTTCGGGCGATATTCTAGAGTTTATTAAGGCTCACAGCCTGTCACGTTCTACCTCTATTTTAAGAGAATTTTTGTAATGGATACAAGACGAACAAAAAATAATGTAAGTACTTAGATAGAATCAGTTAAGTTCAATACAGTTAGGAATAAGGTTTCAGATGTTTAGTTACAAATAACTTGAGTCAACAGTTATCCAGATCATGGCCGATGTTGTGACTGATTGTGTCAATTGTGGAGAAATGATTTTGCCCTCTAAAACTCAAATAGAACTGCAGGTCACGGCAGCTGCAAGATGACAACTGGTTGGTGGTTGTCGACTTGCAGCTTGCAGGCACCGGAATTGTTATCCGGACAAGGATCACGCTTTAAATTCCCACTGGCCGGGTCTATGGTCCATTTGAAACAGGTTTGCGCTGATTTAGTAATAACGATACAAAAAAATGCGTTTAATAATAAATAGATGACCGACCGGTTTCGCCTTACGGCAGGTTATTAAATTATAAAGAAATATTCGACTGATAGATTATAAATTGATTAATGAAATATTCCACATGTATTGCATGTATATATGATGCCTTACTTTTATGCATTTTTTTATATAAACCATTGGGCATAATATTAAAACCTGGCAAGCGTGCATAGAAAGTACCTTATCGAGGAAATGTAATAAAACCATGCCGGTAACGTGTTTTCTATTAAAGTATCGATGAAGCACATAAAATCCAAACTGTGATAATATACTTCACGATGTTCTTTTGTATTCAATTAAAAATTAGAATGTTCATCGTATTTCTTATTTTAAAAATCAACGTCTCTATCGTACCTTTGCCGTTGAGCTGTGTCCGCAAGCGCGCGAGCTCTCTGGACCTGCTGCTGCTCCGCCTATGGCTGGCATTCCTCCTCGGAGACCTCGCCATCTCACTCCGACACTCTCACATTGCACCCACACACACAAACAGATCTCAAAACCGCACACACAATAACGAAACGCGCTTTGTTTACTAACAAAACTTCACCCGCGTGTTCTGTCAAGGCCGAATGACAGCTGTGCCATTGTCTAAAGTTTAGCCAAAACTATGCCCCAGTTGAGAACGGATTATATGTTTCAATACAGAAACTTATATTTTTAATTTAATGTTAATAAAGTCGCAATAACTAGTCGTTCGAGAGGTATTAACGCACGAGCGTCGTGGGGAAGGCACGGCGAGGGACTGGCGTCACGTGAGATGGGCTCAGCGTGGGGCGTGGCCCGCCAGCCCGCCGCAGCGGCGGTGGTTCCGTGCCCGCGCCCGCATCACAATGATAAGGTGATAACGCACCTGTCAATGTTGGGACATTTCAAAATCTGCGCGCATGTCATTTGTGTTTACTTACTATTGTTAATATATATTTAGTATATACTGAATAATACCTACAGCTATGATTGTTAATCACTGTACATTTACAATCACCGGTTATTTCCGTATCAGTATCAAGTGCCGGACCGATTGAAACCCCCCGGATAAGTTATAGGCTGTTGGCCCGGCGACCTTGACTGCTTCGGCGGATGAGAGTCGCGAGCCTAAGACCCGTGAGTAAATTAAATACAAGGACGACGACGCTGCCGGCGCTGGTTGTCAAGGAGGTACTACTGGGCAAAGGCTTCCTCACGATATTCAGGAGGATTTTGAAGCTGTGAATGTGATGATATCCGCAGCAGAACTAAGGCAACCGACATAGCCGTAAAGATCAGCGAGCTGAAGTGGCAATGGGCCGGCCACATAGCTCGCAGAACTGACAACCGCTGGGGAAAAAAGGTTCTCGAGTGGCAGCCACGTACAGGCAAACGCAGTGTAGTAAGACCCCTCCACAAGATGGAGTGACGACCTGCGCAGTGTTGCGGGAAGTCGATGGATGCTGGTGGCTCAGGACCGAGCTTCGTGGCAATCTTTGGGGGAGGCCTATGTTCAGCAGTGGACTTCTGCTGAAATGATGATGATGATGATGATGCATGTGATACTTTATTCTCTTGAAGGTGTAACAAATCTAGTATAGTGAAACATCCACTTGAAACGAATGAAATGCGGTGTTTTTCTTGACGGGATTAGCTTCACTTCATCCACACAGGCTTTCCTTTATTTCTCACAATTTTACAATTAAACTTTCTTATATGTAGAGTAATGATTTGTAACGTGGGAAAGTTGACCTTTACAACCACTTTTAGATTGTTTACTTACTGGTAATGGTACCTAGGTACTGATGGGATAATGTGCGGAGTTTATAGAGATGACGAAGAGATCACAATTGAGGTGAAAGGAGGATCGACTCCCAGAATACCGACGTGAAGTAGAGGCATCTTGTGCTTCTGCGTTTCGATCGGTGAGTGAGGTAACCGGAGGCCCACTCCCACTCCCTATTCCCCTCCTCTTCCCTCCCATCTCCCAAATATCCTTAAACCGGCAACGCACCTGCAGCATCTATTTTGTTGCAGATGTATGTGGGCGACGGTAATCACTTACCATCAGGTGAACCGCTTGCTCGTTTGCCTTCTTTTCTATATAAAAAAAAAAAAAAAGATCACCACGATGTGAATTGATTTCGTTTCTCACTTCCGTTACAACCTTTATAAGTCCACAGCTGAGGAAGCTCCTAATTAAGCCGGCATGCCAAGCGTGGAAGATTTGGCCATGCTCACCTTGAGCTGGTTAGCGAGCGGTGTGTGTGTTTTAGTCTTTAGTTATTCCGTCATCATTGGTAAGACAGCAGAGAGATCGCGTGTGGGTGTAGGTAGATGAAAGGAAAAAATTATATTGCCTTCTCTCGATCCCCTATGTGAAGAGCTCGCACCAATGAGTTATTCGAAACTTATGTCTGATGCTGACACGTGATCCCAAAAAACCTCTTATGAAAAGTGGGTTTCAAAAGTAAATGTTTAGACCTCTGACCACCCCACGACCATCATCACAGTTTTATATAAATTTTTGTATCTTAGTCCTCAGGGTGCAAAACCGATGACCTTCTCCGATTAGTTCAGTTGTTTCTTCCTCCTTTATTTGATTGTAATCGATAGTACTGAACCGTACCTTATTTTTTTTTGTGTGGAGGAAAATGCTTCAAGCATTCACGCTCCTGGCCGGGAGCCCGCCCGACGGGTTATGTCACACTCGGATCTCGGAAGGACAAACATACAGACTAAAAAAACCATCCAATTTTGCTGTTGGTCCGGAGGCCTTTACAGCTTCATCGCGAGAGCGGAGGCCCGCAAGTTGAAAAAAAAAAGGGTCGACGATGGCTGCTGCTGTGAAGCGCTGCGTTATCTGAAATCTCGAGCAATTCCCGTACGGGTCGTAACAAGACCTTCTGGTACCTTTACCATTATGTACAAATACAATCAGACACACTGTACATGTAGGGCCATTAAATCTAACGATTCGAAGCATCTATCAAAACATAGCGTCATCCCCCTTCCTTCCTCTTCTTAATCGTGTTAGAGGCAATTAATGCGATTCCTAATGATACTAATTAACTTAGCATTGCCGGTGGAATTGTTACAATCGCCGCCTCCAACTGCTCAGTTTCCGGCGAGGAACACGTAGTTCCTGACGTCATCGGAGGATACTTTGGATGAATGATGTCATTCATTGTCTTCCGCGTGGAATTGACTTTTTTTATTGCTGCGTAAATAGTACGACTAACAAATGCCTTTGAAGCCCTTCAGAAGCTGGGCACGTGACTACTCTAATTCTTGAGCTGATCAGAGCCGAGGAGATGTTGGTTCAACGATGAGATGTTGGTGACTTTTTATGACCTCGTAAAACGTTATATCTTCATATTATTCTTACGTATGTATGTAGGTAAATACACAACGTATAACAGAATACATAAATTGTATTATTATATTGATTTGTTTATATTATACAGACAAATCAATATAATGAAAAAAAAAAAAAAAAAAAAAAAAAACTATAGGTAGGACTCCAATAATAATTCATATAAACACACTATGTAAATAAATAAATATTTATAACATACAATACAAAAATACGTATAGAAATATATAAAAAAAATAGATAAATAAATATATAATAAAAATCGAAAATAGATATCTATCGTTTCTGTAGCTTTGGTTCTCTACGCCTCTGGTTGCCTGGAAAAGAGATCGTTACTCAGAGACGAGGCCTTCAATTTGTACCTACCAATTTTCTTGCCTTGTTTAATTTCTTCTTTAGTGTACAATAGAGTATATTCATTCAGCGGTTGTAGCTTTTCATAGAGCGCGAGTAAACCCTCTCTAGTACTCGTATTTGAGAAGGAAGCCTTTGTCCAGTAGTGGGCACGTATAGGCTGCTACTTTATTCATTAATTCAATTGTGGCTGGAGACGAATGTCTCGCAACGACTGTGGAAAGATATTCTGATGTTTTTAGTCACGCATGTATAGTGTGTCAGTCTGGAGCCTGGCGGACCGTGTCACAGGATTCATCCGCAGCCTGCCGGTGCACGCACAGTTTGTCGGAAGTAGGCCTTTCCTCGGTGTTGGTGCTGCTCTCCATCACCAGTCAGTGGGCTTTTAGTTCAGATAAATCTGTTAGCTTTGCTCGACGCAGTCATAACTCAGTTTATTATCCAGCAGGGTCTGTTATTATTTCGATATGTGAAGAACGCTAACCCGCACCGGAGCAGCGAGGCGGGCCCTTCCCGACTTCAAAACCCTCTCAAATATTTGTGGAGACCTTTGCCCAGCAGCGGGCACTTACAGGCTGCTACTTTACTTTTTTAGGGTACATCCATGTGCCAAGTGAAAAATGGCGTTTCGAAGAAAAATGTATTCCTTCCTTACATACCTATTGTTACTTGATTTTTTATCTTACTGACGTTTATTGCATATTTAGTTGAAAAGTCGCAATGCTCATCAAAATTGTTGAAATACGTGTGATGCCGGGCCGGGGCCTAACCCTCCAAAATGCAGTAACTCTATCCACCGAGTTAAGATTAATAATAATACCCAGAAGGATAGTTTCATATTAGACGCTATTGGACATAGCGTTATTATATAGGCGTAAGCAACTCGTGCCTGCGTTCTTTGACACGCAAACAGTTGCGAAAATAATGTTGCTAGTGGAATTGTATTTTCCCCCAAAATAGGGAAAAACTCTAATCTGGTCTAGTTAGGATGACTCAGTATACAAATAATAATAACATAATTTCTACATTTCAGAGTCAAACATTGTTAAATAAATTTTTAGTTATGGTGAATGTTTTAATAAAAATACATATGTTGAAATGTTTATATAATTTATCTCAATTTCCGCAAGGTTAAATACCACATTGAAGACCCTCCCGGCTAGATGCGAAAATGGAGCCCTAAAGGGCTAAGTTCTAGTTACCTCACTTTTCATGCGCATGATTGATGTCAGAGGGTTATTATTCTAAGGTTTCATCTTAGATTTATATTTAAAAAAATAATCGTTGTGCAAAATTCATTTACTTACATCACAAAGGAAGGAAAATAAAAAACTGAGTATAAAGAACAAGAACAAATAATATATTTCTTTTATATTCACATCCTTCGCTTAAAGTTAAAATAGGAGAGGAGGGTACGGGGTGTGGTGCAGATGGCCCTCGATGTAGCTCGGACCTTTCCCTAGTTTCTATTAAAATATATGACGCACATTGGTCCCATGATTTTCGAGATTTTTCATTATGTATTAAGAGAATGTTAGGACCAAGGGAGGGTGGTTCTTAATATGTACTTATTATATAAGAGAGCTATTTTACTAGATCATGTCTACTTTAAAATGGTCATTTAAGTAAACATTCATAATTATCCATTACATAATGAATTCATAATTATCATAAATCTTAGAAACAACATTACGTAAAAATTTATAAAAACTTTCATAGCCTCCGTCGACAATAGATTCAAAATATTTTATTAAACAATAATTCTTTGAACAAAGGCTTCTTAAGTGAGTATAGAGATTTGGGCTTCAAAAACAATGAACTTCCTTAAGTATTTCACATATTTGTACCGAAAAATCGTAAATATAAAAAAATTTACGTAAGTTATGTACTACTTACTGCCTACTCCTCTGCCCAAAATATCCGTAGTCATAGAGACGTTACTAAAAGAAGGCAACGGGCAACATTACAAATATCAATCAACGACTACTGCGTCACGTCAATTTTAAAATAGACATAACCTAGCAGACTAGAATTTGATGAAAACTCTTGGAGTGATTTGATATTGATTAAATATGACTTAGTATATTACATGTCATGTACAATGACGTGAAAAAATCATTAGTTATATAAATGAAGGAATATTCGAATGTGAACACGGCGGAAGTCGAAGAGCGGTTCGATGCGACACACCGCTCCCCCCGCACCCCGCCCCGGATAACTTAGACGAGTTAACAGTTAACAATAATAAACTGCTAAATGTATAATTGTAATGTGATGAATTTACGAACAAGATTACGTCCGGAAACCCGCGAACGGTGGACTTTTGTAAAGACTCGGAAAGGTTGCCGTCGTGTTACAACGTACCGTCTATATCACAATATCAGTAAATTTTAAATATCTCTTTTCTTTTCACTTGAAGCCATACTATAATAAGAAGGGAAAATAAAGCGATACGGGATCTGTAAGGGACTGCTACAGCGGGAGACGAACGCATCGACAACGCTTGCTCATATTTCAGGGCCCCTGTGCCGATGCCTAGAGAAATATTAAACGCAATATAATACGGTGCTCCTTAATGCAATTATTAATTAAAGTGCGATGAAGTTAGTTTTTTTTATTTACTAACACGACATTAAAATGTTAATACACTTTACTGCATTAAATACATGCATTGTACTGTTTAACGATTATTTTAAAACTAACGTAAATTGCTCAAGCACTAACAATGATACAATTAGAAGAAGCTAGACTCCAATTCTGAACTATAATTCAAATAGTATCGTGTACAAATACGAATAATTGTAAATATATTCAGCGATCATTATTTATTTACTATAAATTCGAGAAAAAGATATCTCTAACATATGTCCACTACGTTTGTTATTGTATGACACATGACGAGTCAATTAGAAAGGAACACGTGGTTAAATAACAATTGGCAGAAAAAACAAAGCGAACCACTACCTACATTCGAGCAAACTTATAGAACTTATAGCATTAGCACATTGAAGCAATGGCGCCTCAAATACTGGATAAATAGCTCACAAAGCGAGTAAAGACATGGTTCTATAGATACAATTCTTGAACCGGTAGATTGAAAACTATTAAAACAAAATGGCGGTCACGTACTCAGTAAATGCTTATGAATACGAAGAGCTATTATTAATACTTTAACAGTAATATGTTAAAAAGAAAAAGGAGGCGCCAATGCTATCTTTTCTATACACATGTAACTATAATAAATTATTAACAATTAAGAGATCTCTAACAAGTTTACAATTACTTTTTAACATTTTGAAATTCGAATACTTCGGCTTTAAACTCGTAACGGATCCCATAGGTAACACTGAATCTATGAGAAGTAAATTATACGCGCGCTAGAGGTCCGTTAAAAGCGTGATTATACAAAATACAAAAGCGACGTCGTAGCGACACAGCGGCTTGTCGTTAACATAGCCCTCATCACATTTGACATTAAACCATAGTCATCCCTGAGACCGAGCATACCGCCACTGCAAGACCTCAGGACACCGGGTGCTCTGTCTTGCGTGCATCCGACCAAAAATTATATTATTATATTAGATACGAAGCTGAGGATAGCCGGTTGATGATGGTGATATTAATTTATCCCTAATGGGAAAGGCACAGGACTTTAGTCCATACAGCCGGGTCCGTTTTCTTTCACTGTTTGTTATTGACTCTCTGACGATAACCGGGTTAACTATGACATCAGGAGGTCAAACACCACAGTGTCCATAGGTGCTGTAAATCACCCCTGAAGTCGGGATTTAAAATATCTAAGAGAACGCGGTGAAATCCGTAAATAATAGTTTCATTTATCATTAATTACGCCAATTTATTAATTAAATTACTATGCGTTAAGCCTCCTTAACGCATGATCTTTTACACACAATCTGGTCCTTTTATCATTGCTAATATTAGACCAAATAATAAAAGTTAAAACGAAATGTGTTTCTGTCCCGCTCTCAAAGAGTATTTCTACAGCCAATTTAGACAGATATTAATAAAAATTCTTTTTCTAATTAGTAAAATTAAAGAAAAAAAAAATTTTTTTGTAATCTAAATATTGATACAGACAAAGGATATAATCGTTTACACATATTACATTTTAGCAAATCAAAAATCCGCTTTGGCGCTGCTGCCCGTCATCGGTCTGCTTAATTTTGGTCTGGTATACTTCCAGACGGTTGTCCCGCCATCTGTCGGTATCTTCTGCTATTACCAAGACAAGGCGGCACGTCGATACAGGTGCAGTGTAAAGGCGTGCCGCAATCTCTGGTCCACTACCCTTTGATGTGATCGCCGGCGACATAAGCCGTCCGGACTTTAAGACAGGAGGTAGGAGCTGGGACAAGATGAGTGTCACCGGCCGCTCTGTTCTTAATACGGTCTACAGATGACGAATCGTTTGTGTACGAACGCGTCATCGAATTGATACAAAATAGAAACTCGAAGAATTGATAAAACATCCGAAACTACGACGACTTATTTCAATTAAAAACATTAGAAATTTTAGAGAGATAATTGATTGAAACTTAGTTGCACGAATTCTGAATAGAAAAACATAACACGTTGCTGGGGAAGATTATTAGAACTATTACATTCGCAACTTAGAAGCGTAACAGTTTCTTAGGCATTAAAATAATCGGAACATTATTATGTTTTTCAGATAAATTATGATATATTACAATTTTTAAGGTTTTATATTGATATCAAAGTTTTACCTAAAATTTCGGTAGTTTCAATAAATTTAGGTTTGAAGAAGAGTAAGGCAAGCCACACAAGACGTGTTCAATAATGAGATAAAAGGGCTTGACATTATCGGCTACAACATCGTGTGGTTAATTTAGCACCCCAGTCAGAATATACCACCACTATTGTAATCATTTCATTTCAATAGTGTTTTTAATTAGATAGGTTAAAAATCATGCATGAACTTTTACACAATTCCAACTACTTCGTTAAACCGTTTTCCCCTGCGACCGATTAAGTTTAATTTAACCCCCAGGTTAACATCATTTGTTGCATACCGTTCAATGTTCAAAGCATACACACGCATATATGCGCAATAATGTTCACTTGCCACTCAAGTGGCAAGCGCCATGCTTTTATATAATACATGCAGTAATTAAAAAACTGACAATAAAAAGGTTGGAAGCTGCTAAGCTGTAGGAGATGATGACAATGCGACTGGTAAGTCACCGTACATGTGTCTAAGTATGTTTACTTACAAAATTAAATCATTACCCGACATTAGGCTTCGCCTTAGTCGTGTAAAAATAATGTTTAAGCGTAAGACTAGGTTTACCTGCAATCTTAAAGCGATGAGAGCTCAATAGCACTGAACTAGGCCATGATTATTCTTTTAAATTTTCCAATCAAATTGTTCAAAATAACACAGAGATCGTGTTAAGCTGTATCAACATACATAACTATATAATATCTACTGTAAAGTACACGATAACATTTCATGTCGCAATTTAAATACAACTCTTGCATATGTCACATTCAACCCGCGAATAACATTCAGCAGCATGGAACCCGCGCGAATCCGGCGTGCGTCCGGTTCGGCCGCGAACGTTTGCTCAAGAGATGGTGAGGATGGAGCGTCGCGCGCCGTCAGCTCAGGAGCGCGCCTGTCTCGGCCGGCTCGTGTCGTACGCTCGGATAACGTCCGCTTGCGACACAGTCCCGCCCTCCTCTTGCGAAAATGCGAACCCATCTGTATCGCATCCCAAAATACACGTCAATTATGTGCTCAAGTGTGTATATACTAGATACGTTGAAAGTGTGTTTATTTTACAAATCAAAAATGTGAGCCACGTACATTTATTTATATAAAATCATCATGTCAAATATGATCTAGTGCCGGAAAACACACAAACTGTGTACTAAGAAAGAAGCCTTTGTCAATAAGGTCACAGTGTACCTGCGAGCGTCCGTTGGGAACGTTAGCGCTGTGGACAAAGAGTTGTGAGTCTAGGAGGCGTTTGCGGTGCGTTGTGAGCTACTCACGCGACAGTTCGAGCTCCATGTTGACCCTGGTGGCGGAGCGGCGACCGAACACGCTGCGGACGTTCTGCAGCAGGCGCGCGGTCTCCGTGAGGCTGCCATACAGAGCTCGGGGTGACAACCGAATAACACCGAGGTACACCGTAACAAATGTAACGTACCAAACGAGAACGTTCGATTTGGGAACAGCTTTATTCCTGCTCAATTTCAAGTGTGGAAGGTGGAAATCTGTTATGTTTTGATTGACAGAACGATTTTGTTAGCATAGCAAATATTATCGAACGATTCGAAAGCAACGTTCACAGAAAATTATCGTAGTATATGCGCGAAAATATCAGTTTTCCCCCTTCGGAAATTAAAAATACAACGTAATCTAAGTAAGAAGCGTGCGAAGCCGCGTGCGAAGCCATGCAAGCGGAACGCGCCCGTACTTACACTGCGCCAGCCGCACCAACGCGTGCGCGGCCTCCGCCACACTGTGCACAACCACCAACGTTAGTATCCGAGCCACAACGACGCCTTCGCCCCACCGGTATTTAGTAAACAGTCGTCACAGAAGAAAAGAACAACACATTCGTGTCTAAAAATATCCAAAAGCTCGACTTTCATCTTAAGCGAAATCTTCACTCAAAGTTGTTCTGTCAAAAAGTGTATACGTGCGCTAGAGTTTGTGAATGTCATGTTTTGTTTTATCTATGCTTACCTTCTTCAGTTTATTTTTATCTTGGATATTCTTTGACACTTTAAATTCATTAAATCAATTGAACAAGGACTGAAAGTACACAACTGAGAAAATTCCAACACTTTTATTAAATAGAAATTATCAAATACAAACAGTAGCAATAGAGCTTTCTTATTAACTAATAACAATAGTTAAGTCACACGTTAGCCGCACGCAAAGAGCTATGTTTAAAAGTAAATAAGACAAGCGAGAGAATTAAATGAAATAACTTAATCGTAATACCTACGTCATAACAATGGAACTACGAAGGATAGGGGCAAGTGTCATCCGTAATGACAAAGAATACTGTGGAAACGAAAACACTCGTAGGCAGGCTCGATCCGTTTCCACTTTGAGAATCCAGACTTCCTCCTCGTGAAAAGATCTGAGGCTACAATATTAAATATAGGACTGCATGTAAAATATACAATAGCCGAGTGCTAAAACATTACATGTAAACGAAAAAAAAATAACGGAAATTTTAAGAAGCGAAACAGAAGCGGAAGATAATTTACAAGATGCGACTATTTACAAGAATCCGGAAGATACATTAGATTTGATATCGAGATTCGTCTAAAATCTTTTGTGTTCAATATTTAACTATCTCCATTTATATAGATTTATATAATAATGGTACTGTACTATAAGTACGGGCTTAAGATGCACAAGTTACCTTCTGAACATCGTATTGCATTATAATATACAGCCTTTAAAACACGGAATGTATATGTACAAATCTTAGTCGAATATACGAACTCCTTTGCCTTTTGATTCGTACAAAAATATTTTAATCCTAAAGTTCAATAAAAAAAACTTTGCGAATTTACGTGGGAAAGTTCTCCATCAACTTTAAAGAATTCAATCTCAATTTCAATGGACATTGCGCTCGTGAACTCGATCATTGCGAACGCTAAATACTAATTTGTGGCACACATTTTAACTAAGCTACAATATAAAACACATCTAGTTCCTAGTATTCACCTCGCCAGTCTAATTTTTGCGGAATCCGTCAAAATTATTAAATGGGTTCTCACAAGGTACAGTATTAGGACCAAACTTCTGTATACTAAACATGTTTTGTAATAAATAAAGGTTTTTCACAATTTCATTGAATCAAATCTGATAACCGATCATGATATTCCTTTTCAAAATTGTATTTTTCATTACTATTTTTTACTACTCATGAAACTGTTTAACCAAAATATAAACTTGTAACAAATATTAATAATCGTCAATTTGTCTAATAAAATATCCAAGCATAAACCCACTTGACACAAAATGACAGTTAAATTTAATATTTTATATACACAGTTAAAAACGAAGTTTTAAATTTTAAATCAATATAGTTGAAATAATTTAACAGTTGACCGTATTCACAATACATTAAATTTTAAATCTCTACCGATTTGTATCAAATATCACCAATTGGAACAGGCATATTATGACCTCATAATATTCACCTATTACGAGTCGTCTCCTTTGCTTCATCACTTACATTCTAGCATTCTTTACCAATACAACACGTAGCCAAAAACGCTACTTCACTAAGATATTCTAGCCCGATGCTTGCCACACATTTAAAATATTATAATTACCATTTGATGGCCGTTATTCCCCTTATCATATATCTCAGGTAAGTCCAACTTGCGAGTAGAAACAGTTGCTAACATAAGTAATGTATAATATAAAAACACGTCTATAAAAATATCTCCAGAGGACTGACGTACACCTGCACTAAGTTACATCGGATGACTCAGCAAGCTAACAAGCCTATTAGAAGACACACGCAGCGCTGAATGTTGGATAAAATACATCAAAATAGGAACATGAGAAATACTTCGAAGGAATTGTCAATTGTTACACTAAGGAATGACAGACTCGCAAATTTCATGTCAAAATATGAGTCCACTGATATTGAATATTTTTTTTTTTTCAAAAGTAACTATGCAGGATTATATGAAATGTACCTGTACATAGAGATCGTATACATTTAGAACTAGAAATTTCGTGTGATGAAAATATCATTATATTTGTACTGAATTTGACAATTAATCAATAATTTTTTTTTGAGCTTTGGCCTATCGCCATGGGTATATGACCTTACTTTTACTTCGTTTAATTACATGGCGATCCTAAGAAGAAACACAAAGTTTTCAACTTTACGGAATTCTTTTATTTATTCTAAACATGCCTAGAATTAATGTTACTTTCCATAACACGGAAGACATTTAAAAAACTTGCCACGTAATCCCTCCTAATGAAGGAGGACGTTACTGTTAAGAAAACGTTCTTAATTTACAGATACAACTTATTTGTACAGTTAATGTCATTGATGTCTTTAAACATTGCGTTGAGAGTATTTAACTAAATCGTCAGTTTAAACATTGAGATTTGCTAAAGACCAGAGCCAGGCGAGACGGGACGAAATCGATTTGTGATTCCCAACACATTCAATATAAATTCAAATAACGTTAATGGAATGTACATAATTTCAGTTATAGCAACTTTTTAAAAATCGAATTGAAGTTTGTAATTATCTAAAAAATACTTTGGATGTTTTGTAGATTTGGAGTAATATAAAGAAACCTCAAAGTTTTCTTTTTTCACCTTCTCTCATTACTCTCTTTCACAGATTTCAAAGTTTTGGGTTATACTGCACTACCTTCGTCAACTATGACTGACGCTCGGTTATCAAGATTCATATGCCGAAATACAGTACTGCTTAGCTAAATAACTGATCCTCTTTAACTAGCTTACAAAACTGAGTTTAAACAGTTTTTTTTTGGGTTTTTAGTAAGGCAGGGTTTACTTTTCTTTAACTAACCAAATCTGGTTTCGTTCAGCTCTATCTAGCTCTGGTCTTAGCAAGCGATTGGAATGATATTTCCTTAGGATTGATATATACAGGTTGTCGTTCATCACTGAGTCGGCCGCGGAGCCCTAAAGTAGTCAAGCGGCAGCGAGGTGTCAAATGATGTGTCCGTTGCGGCGGGGGCGAAGCTCCCGGGGCGCGACGCGGCTCCGCCGCAGTCCGCGCCTGGCCCCACACACACACACACAACTTGAGACCGGACCGCGACCCTAACATCGCCGCGACCACTCGTGCTAAGATACATTCGCGCTCAACAGCATCACACTTTCGACAGATATTTAAAACAAATAATGCTTTTTCTAGTTTCAATGACAAATGTAATGTAATCAAATGACTAGAACATTCTCTACATATCAATGCTTTCTAGTAAAATGGCCCTGCTCTTTTACTTTAATATAGAAGAAGCCAGGAATTTACTATGGAAGACTTATAATATGATCATTGATAAGACGGGATTAGCTTGGCCCCTTCAGAGTATGAACACATTGACAGAGTAAGTTAATATAAGTTACATTTGGACGAATTTGAAGTTACGATGCGGTGATTATCTTAACACGAGTGCACGAGCTTTGGGATGCAAAGAGGGGCGGTGCGAAGCAAACCAAATAAAACAACTGGAAGGAAACTAAAATACATTGCGTGCACATTGTACGATGTACGCGCGTGCGTCCCACGTTCGGTCGCCATAGCGCTGTGAACTGCGACATGGCGGCCAATCGAGATGTGTTCGTGTGATGGCATATAGATGGAGGAGACTAAAAAGGAATTATAGCGACAAATTATTCTTAAATCAGCTTCATTTTTGCAACGGAAATTAGATGGAAATACAAAATAAAAAAAAAATTAAAAATGTAAATGAAACTGATTTTTCGAAAAATTTTGTGTATGAAATGTTGAAATGTTCGGGATTTTATACATCTAGAATATCGAATGAAAACCGACAGAAACAGACTAAATAATAAATACTAATAATACTTATAATTTTAAACCCTGTTTGGTACTAAATTCTATATACTCGGTTTGTATCAGTTTGCTAATTCTATTAGGTGCTTTTATTATATTTAATTTAGAATAATATAATATATATTACAGTCTAAATTTACATATATACATGAAGATGCAATTACATAAATAATAATGAAATTAGTTAATACTTCAAAACAAAATTAATGAATAAGTGAAGCCTACACATTACAAAAGAATGCAACAGAAAACACACACACACACATACATCATCAAGTTAATCATCTCACGCTAAATGAACAGTTACGTAGATTCCTACTTTTTCTATCAATTCTATTAGGGTTAAATAACTAAAAGATGGATATTCTTACTAATGCGTCCTATCTTTTTAAATATATTTTTTCAATCAAGTAAGAGTTTGCGCATCTGAACTGTTTATATGATATACATTTTTTGAAATTCTTTGCATAGATGACACAATTCACAATAGTTATATGTTCTCTACAAAACAGAGAAATATATAAAAAAAATGCATTGAAATTATTTAGTTTAAATTAATACACCAATTGTTTTTATTCGATATAGATGAAAAACGAACAAACAGTCCGCCTGATGCCGGGGAACTACTCGGCCCATGCACACCTGCAATCAACCTCAAACGAAGAAGGTCACAGGTTTTTTTTATGGGAAAGGCGGCAAATGAGCAAGCGGTTCACCTGATGGTAAGTGACTAACATCGCCCACGTACATCACGTGCCGCAGGTGCGTTACCGGCCTTGAAGGGTATTAGGGAGATGAGAGGAAGTATGAGGAGGGGGACGGGAAGGGGATGTGTGCCTCCGGTTACCTCACTCACCGAACGAAATGCAGAAGCACAAGATGCCTCTACTTCACGCCGGTATTCTGCGAGGCCGTGGTACCAATCCGGTCGATCCGGCCCATTCGAGCAGCAACACGAGCCGCCGCTTGGCTCTACCACGTTTAACTGTGTGCGTTGTCAACCCTGAGGACTAAGATGCAAGGCCTCTCAATCTGTGTTAACACTGGCTCTGTATACCTTTGACATCGGAACACAACAGTAATTGCACTGTTAACTGTCTGGAAGCGGAACCACACCCCACCCACCATACCACCCCACAGGAGTCCTCATCTGCCGCCGGTTAAAAAACGGTAGTGGTACAGAGTTATTAAAGTGTGAAATTAATTTATAACTGGACTATGCTACAGGGGCCAACGCTTGGTCCTTATTCATTCAATCAAGTTGACATTGAATTTAATAAACGTATGTAAATATAAACAGTTCCGATACATACATCCCGCCATTTATCAATACAACATAATAGTGACGAATTAAAAAAAATGAATGAAAGCATATGCTATTTCGTTATTATCACGTTAAATAAATAATATTTACCTTCGAGAGAAAGTAAATATTTTCAAAGATCTATGGAATATCTATTAAGTTTGTTGATCTATTACTGGAAATCCCATTGTTTTGACACGTTAAATGCGGGTTGGGTAGTGCATACGCTCTGTCCGTCCGTGCGTCGGTTAGGTTACACACAACAACTAGGGTTCGGTACTCACGAGTGTCTCGGCTGTGCGAGGAGCGCGGCGGGGTCGCGTTTCTTTATCTCGCTCTCCCGCACCGCTTCTGTCATCGTCTTGAATGCCGAGTTGTGGATGCTAGAAGCAAATCGGATCTTATCGTTATGAGCTTAAAGTTGTTAATGTTATTACATTATTTTGTGTTCGTTGACGTATGAATTTAAAGTGTTAGAATATTGACTGTGTCCGTCCGTTTTAACATATATAAATGTTGCTACTTCTAACTGTACGGTTGTTAGAATTAGATTAGCTTGCCTAGGGCCGTGTGTTACTTTCTCTTATCTATCTAACTTGGGTATTTGTTTATCAGAACTACAAGAGCAGTAGAGCGTACGGACACACACACAAACTATATCGATGTGGCGATGTCTTCCCGTTACTATCGACTGATCAGGATTTTTTTTTTTATTTGGGAAAGGGGGTAAACGAGCGAGCGAAGCGGCTCAACTAACGGTAAGTGATTACCGTCGCACGAGTAAATCTGTAAGACTAGAGGAGCTGCGGATGCGTTGTAAGCCTTTAAGGATATTTGCGCGTGGTAAGAGAGTATGAGGAGGGGAACGGCGTCCGGGTCGGGGAGTGGGATCCCGGGTACCTCACTCACCGAACGAAACGCAGAACCACAAGATGCCTCTACTTCACGTCGGTATTCTGCGAGACCGTGGTACTAACCCGCTCGAGCAGCATCAAACGCTGTCGTTTGGCTCCACCACATACAGAATACTCGCTCGTCTTTATTTTCCCGCATCCCATGCTAGCGATAAGATCGAACGAAATGTTGGATGCCAGTGTCAGAGAGAGACACGGGACGCGTCGCAATACACCCAGACACGAAAACCAATCATCTGAGTGTCACAGACGTCAAACTACATTAGTTACTAATGGGATAGTGTTAAATATAAATAACCTTGTGTTCTTCTAATTCTCGCTGAAAATATTTCATACAAACGTATGCGTAGTTACATCGGTAACCAGACGCGATAAAATAAGTATTGCGGAAATACAGCTCAGATAGTGTTCAAGCCCTGAAAATGCGATAATGTTTTGAATATACTCAATTATTAATTATAAATTCAGCCGCGTCTTATCCCGTGAGAGTCGTAAAAGGAGAAAGTCAGTAAACCATCTGAAATATATCAGACCTAAGAAGATAAGAAGAAGGGTGGGAGAGGGGGTATATACCATCTCTTTCTCCAAATGGCTGCACTTTGTGCCCCCCCCCCCCTCTCTGTTAGCAAACAACACCGGCATACACCGGCACAGCGCTCGCCAGCCCGCTCGACTATCGTAAGGAGTATGGAAAACTTTCCTAGATGTATGCGGGTTTTTGCAGACCTGCGGCCTCCTTGCCGAGGCGTATGGTTCAGCAGTATGGACTCGAATAGGCCGATCTGACCAACCCGCTTGACTCTATGACTAATAATTCAAATGGGAGAAGCTTATGCTGAGCAGTGGACTTTTATATGGGTATTTAATAATGTACTTTTTTACTAATACTTTTTGATAGTATCAGAAAATCCATGGACAATTTATTTATTTGACCGTAAGGGTAGACTGAGGGTTAGACTGTTGACCTTTTCTTACACGCTGTGCAACTTTTTTTTTCAACTTTTAAATAGTCTTAAGGTGACGGTGTTCATTCCTTCATTTGACATAAGGTATTCGATTACATCGTTCTATTATAAATAACAAAAAAAACTAGACTACAATGGACTCGGTGCATTCGAGATTTTACATTGGCAGTACATAGTCTATATTTATATACTATCTATATATTGATGAAAGCGCTATCTAAGATAAATATCTAAAATATTCACGATCGTAATATGAAAGACAAGAATTAATTTAACTGAAATTTGAATGAATGCATTTGTTAACAAGTAACTACGCGACTATATCGAAACAGGTGGTCGCTGAAAACTAACAACTCTTTTATTAATTATGTCACTACTGAAAGAGATAAATGCATTAACGCAACATGTCACTACGAAGCAGTGCGTGAGCGTGTCAGAGACCGTTACAAGTGCGTGTACGAGCGCGGCGCACGCAGCGCCCCGCCCGCCGCCCCGCGCCCGCACGCAATCTTCAATGGAACACTTGCTTGGGTTAAGTTAGAGAATATTAGCGTATGTAGGTTAATTAGGAAAGTTATAAATGAGAAAGGAGAATTCATTCATCCGAATTTGTCGAACCCAAATCCCATACACTGGTGATGGGGAGCGGCATCAGCAGCTCGAGGGGACCGGTACTGCGCTCACATAGGGGGGTCTCTCTACAAGGTTATCCTTAGAGGCCCTTGCTCAATTTCTGATGCTCAGCGCTCAATACCAGAGTAACGTAACCGTAATCCTGCTGTTTCGTACGGCCGCTCTTCCCTGAGGACGTGTGCGGTTATGTAGGTACGCAGGAACATACTGCCTAATAAATTTAGTCGAGTTTCGGTGTAATGTCTAGACAGGGCCAATTCTTTCCATAGACATTCATATAAATACAGTCAGGATAGCCGATTGGTCAGACTAATTGCATTCGAGTGAGAGAAATTTATTTACGATTATTATCGTCGTCCGGAACATTCAAGATGACTGTTCCAAATAAGCTCTGGTGAGGAGTGGGTTGAAGATACATGTCTAGGTACATGTTCGCGGGGGTTTGTTTGATTAATTTTTTTAACATATAAACACGGCTGACACTCACACAGTGACGATCAGATCGGGCACGAGCGTGGCGATCGGGATGAGCAGCATCCCGAACCAGAACACCAGCGAGCTGAACACCATGCGGTCCATGCCGCGCATCACCGACCCGATCAGGATCAGCGGGTAGATGTTGCTGCGGACCGTACAAGGTTATTCATATTAAAGATACTTATTTTATTGCGTGGCTGATTTATATGTACTTACGTACTAAATGAGACATTCAATTTTACGGTTTTTAAGTTATGGTTAAAAGTCAAACAAAAATAATTAACAATTAATGATATTTTAATGCTTAGAATCGAAAAATTCATATAACGCGTAGAGTGCAAGTTCTGTCGACCATTTCTTCGGTTTTAGTTTGAAGCAGCGCCTTTTTAGTGATGTTTTGTAGACAAAATTAAAACGCTTTTTTATCCAATTTAGGCTTGTTTAAGGAAAATCTACACCGGTTCGTAAAAAAACAAGACATTCTCTGAGAAATACCGGCAGGAAACTTAACAGCTGGGATTCCAACCCAAATCTCGTGGTTCAGCAATTAGGTACTGTTTAATCGAGAATACTAATATAATACACTTGAATAAGCAAATCAGTATCAAGTAAATGGTCTTAATAAAAACACGTATTTTCTATTGTGAGTCAAACGCCGAGTAAAGCAGTAGACCTTAGCACCTGAACTACTACTACTGCACTACCCACTGTGCCAAGTCTCAAGCGAAGGTCAAATTACAACAACATTGAAGGTAGAATTACTAGCAACGAGGCGCGCAATTTGTAATTAAACAACAAAAAACACATACCTGTATATAAGTATGAAGACGAACCACATGGCCACAGACCCCCAAATAGCCACGTGGGTCACCCACGTCCACGAGTGTGTCGCTAGACCCGCCTTCAGACACACGGTCAGCACCACGTACTGGCATATACAGAATTTTAGATGAGTTAAATAAATATACCAATACAAAATCTTATATATTTAATAATAATAATAATCCATATGAATACTAATTTCCGTAGGATTGAATTGGAAACTGTAAGATATTCTTGATTTCTTCATCTCCTTGATCATCAACCTATTAATAATCCACTGCTGGACCTCTCCCTGTACGAGAATTTACCATTATCTGCTGCCCGTTGACGGATTGGAATTTTTACGGTTAATCCACGATCTGGTGGACCCTCTGATATGTTCAAGGTCTTTAGTCGATAATTAAAACGAATGTTTTTCCGGGTTTTTATTATTATTACAAGCCATCCAGTCTTGAGTTAGGTTTAAGTCTCTAGCTCAGCGGGAAGTTACTTTAAAATCTATTGCAAAGTTTGCACTAAACAGACAAACAAAAAAGCGAGTTAATAAAACACGAAAAACAGAGTTACTCACGGTGTAGACAAAGTTTCCAACGACAAGATAACCTCCGTCCTTCCCACTCGGCCACAGAACATGATGACTGGCCATCAGCATAGGCAGCCAGAACAGCAGGATTGAATGTAGCAGAGCGTTGACCGCCCATATCCAGAACACCCGGACGTTAAATAACAGCCCTTGCTGAGAGGGAATGTATAGCACGGGATGCTGAGGAGTAAAAAAAAACAGTAAGAATCAAAACTAAAAATTTAGGTAAGTCGAAGGTGAACTTTTAAGACCAAACGGCAAAAACAAAAGTCTATTGCAAATTTTACGTGTGCACGAAATAATTATTACATTATAGCGATTTTATAAAAGATAAACTTTAATTTGCTATTCTTCAATGTTATTATATAATTTAAAGTAGAATATCTAAAGCAGGTCTAGACCTTAAAAAATAAAATCTGTATCGAAAATTAGGTTCAACAATATATTTCGACAATTGTGCAGTACTCACCCTTAACATGATCTCGGGCGAACACAACTTGTCAAAGAGACCGATCGCGAAGGGTGGGAGCGCCGTGAATATTACGTTGTAGAACCCTATCGTCCATCTCTCGAACAGAATCTGACCTGACCTGTTGATACCACGATAAATGTTAAGTAAAAGCATAAAGTATCCGATTGAATCCGAGTGAACGGGAATTCCATCTTTCAATCCAAACTTTAACTGCACGTACTGCAAATTTTTTACAATCTACAATTTAACGAAGCTATTTAAATAAAAAAAAATACATCGTAATTTCAATAGAGAAGATGGCTACCACGGTGCTTGGGATATCACACGAGCTCAAGATACCGTGAGCTCAATTACAAGGTTGTCGGTGGCCGGGTTAACTATGACAGCAGGACGTCAAACACCTCAGTCCCTGTGACCAGGTGAAACATCGGGATTAAAAAGTAAATTTAACGCGATTAAAGGTAAAATCCGTAAGGTATATATGAGCTAATAGTTTCATTTCAAATCTAGCAGTTTCGTAATGAGGTGTTCTAATGGAGACAACTGCAGCACAAAATATTCAAAAGGTCCCTTCATTGGCCATGGGTGTCGTAGAATGTGTGTGTTTGGCCGCCCAACATGTGGATGCATTTCTTCCGGCTGCTATACGGAGAAATAATGCTATGATATACAACCATAATGCTATGATATATAACCATAATGTATTGATGAATACATTACATAATATTTCATGGTCGATATGCTCATACTCACCACGCTGGTCAGACTGGTCTGTGAGCTCCCCATTATCGTACTATGGGATTTGGGTACGGCACATTTGTATGGATTTCCGGCCAACACACGGTTGCCAGAGCCAACATTTGTTACCTACCGTCAAAAGATTTTATGTTTACTAACACACCGTTCACTTACCACGCTGAATATATCGCGAACCACAACTCGATGACGTACAGACAAATGTTTTTGTAGAAGGAGTAGAGAATGAGTTTGCTTATCCTGGAGTAATTCCACGCGCCGTGCACCAACAGGAGACGTAGCAGGAAACGGAACTGGAGTGCCATAATTAACACAGAATAAACATAAAGTCAAGGACAAATGGTTTTAATTCAATTTAGGCTTGTTTACATCATTCATGAACTTCAAATTTTTCCTCGGTCCGAAAAGAGAACTTTTCAGAGAGGAACCGACAAAAGAATTCGGATACTGTTTATTTGCATGAACTTACGCATTGGATTATGAGTAGCATTGCACATTTGACACACCTGTGCGATGCTGTAGTCGGACGCGCAGACTGCCTGCAGCCCCTCGACGCCGGAGATGCCGACGCCGACGGACGCGCGCTGGATCATGGCCACGTCGTTGGCGCCGTCCCCGATGGCCAGCGTCACGGCACCCGTGGCGCGCGACACCAACTCGACCACCTGACACGACCGCCTCGTCATTTTACTGAATTCGGCTGACAAACGAGCTACTGTAGCCCATTAACACCGGCAAACAACTGCAGTCGAAGGTTACGGACTCGTAGTCAACCTTGAGGACTACGATGGAATGCCACACAGCCGGTGCTCATTTTGACTCTATACACCTTTTATTCTATTGATTGCCGTAAGAAATAGGTAAGAGGGTGGCGCCCGACCAGACGGCTCTTAGGCAGAATACGAACCTGCTATGTGCGTGGTAGAGCCAAGCAGCGGCTTTAGCTAGTGCTGGAATGGGCCGACTCGACCGGGGTCACAAAGCTTTTTTTAATGAAGGGATCTGTGCGTACCTCAGCCTTCTGTATCGGCGAGACCCGACAGCACACGACAACTTTACAAGAGATGCAAAGATCGAGGAAGTCCTTCTTCAGGTCGCAGCCCATGGCGTACTTCAGAGTCTTGCCGTCGATGACGAGCGCAACGTCGTTCTCCTTGCCAAGGTTCTCACCGAAATCAGCTGAATGCCGGGACAAGCTTTCCCGTGTGCCCTGGGTCGGGGAATGAGCAAAAACTAACAGTTAATATGTTATCTTATTATTGTAAGAATGTGTCACATAAATGATTTTATTCCTCGGTTAACTACACCAAAAAATTATATGAGAATCAGACTACCAGACCGCTGGATGGTCCGCCTGATGAACTGACAAAAGTCTATGTCCAGCATTGAACTTGAAGTTAAGGAAAGTAAAAAACATAAAAGAGAGATTAGTGCAAACAACTCATTGTGTGCTTTTCTTATTTATACATAGTAATGAAGAAGAAAGGGAGAGGAGTTTCCATGCAAGGGCACACAACCGCTGCCCGCGTGTTCTGGGCATGTGTTCAAAACTGGAACGGGCCCGCAGGCCGGAAGGAGCGCAATGGCGGTAGCCTCGCTCTCATAATGCGGTTTCATTCACTTTCATTCATTACGTTAATGAATTTTTTTTTGTTAAATGTCTACTATAATTCATTTCATTTCATTCAATTGTTTGCATTAAAAAAAATTATCCGATCTTTTCATTCATGTGGTTCACTTCATTCATTCTCTATCCGTCATTTTCTTCATTCATTCCAATCATTCATTCATTTCATTGAGAGGACCTGAGATGCGAAATTTCTGTATGTTGTGTTACGGTGTAGTATGGGTAGTACCGGTAGAGTATTACCGGTAATACTGGTAGAGTATACTAATTTCATTGAGCAACGGTGTACCATACTACACTGCGATGTACTGTACTGATATACTGTAGTGCACAATACATTGCGGTGTACCATGCTGTACTGCGATGTACTGTACTGATATACTGAAGTGCACAATACATTGCGGTGTACCATGCTGTACTGCGATGTACTGTACTGATATACTGTAGTGCACAATACATTGCGGTGTACCATGCTGTACTGCGATGTACTGTACTGATATACTGAAGTGCACAATACATTGCGGTGTACCATGCTGTACTGCGAAGTACTGTACTGATATACTGAAGTGCACAATACATTGCGGTGTACCATGCTGTACTGCGATGTACTGTACTGATATACTGAAGTGCACAATACATTGCGGTGTACCATGCTGTACTGCGATGTACTGTACTGATATACTGAAGTGCACAATACATTGCGGTGTACCATGCTGTACTGCGATGTACTGTACTGATATACTGAAGTGCACAATACATTGCGGTGTACCATGCTGTACTGCGATGTACTGTACTGATATACTGAAGTGCACAATACATTGCGGTGTACCATGCTGTACTGCGATGTACTGTACTGATATGCTGAAGTGCACAATACATTGCGGTGTACCATGCTGTACTGCGATGTACTGTACTGATATACTGAAGTGCACAATACATTGCGGTGTACCATGCTGTACTGCGATGTACTGTACTGATATACTGAAGTGCACAATACATTGCGGTGTACCATGCTGTACTGCGATGTACTGTACTGATATACTGAAGTGCACAATACATTGCGGTGTACCATGCTGTACTGCGATGTACTGTACTGATATACTGAAGTGCACAATACATTGCGGTGTACCATGCTGTACTGCGATGTACTGTACTGATATACTGAAGTGCACAATACATTGCGGTGTACCATACTGCACACGAGGCGACCAGAGATATACCGTGGTGTACTATACTTACATCGAGGCTGTCCTCGTTGAGCAGCACCAGCGGCATGGCGGCGTGTATGAGCCGCGCGGAGTGCGCGATGTTGATGGCCGTCTCCTGCTTGTCGCCCGTCAGCACCCACACGTGGATGTTGGCTTTTAGTAGGGCAGCGATCGTTTCTGGTACGCCGTCCTACGGCAAACAACATTTTACAATGTCACGATGCTGGACGTCTCCTGACCGATTCCTACCACGGCGATAACTTCCGAATACTATCGGCAATCGTCAACTGCGCAGTAGACTGTGGTGTGCATGTACGCGAAAATACTCGAGGCAATCACTCGTTTTTATCTTTCCATATCTAATGTAATGCTTATACGTTAAAATCGGAACAAAGGTCAGATGCAGTATCAGAGGTCATCACTATCAGTATATGGTACAAATAATACCCATGGCTTAGGAGTTAGGTACGCTAATCACTGAGTCACGTTGTCGACATCCGTGTGATATGCAGCAGAGTAAGAACTTGACAAACCTGCAGCTTGTCCTCGATAGCTGTAGCGCCCAGTAGCCTCAGGTTATTCTCTATGAGAAGCGCAGCTTCCTCAATCTTCTGCTCACGGTCCTGTATCGCGACGCTGGCCTTGTGGTATGTGTTCGACCAGTCCTGTAGGTTAAATAAAAAAAAACGATCTAAGATACTTCAATTGTACGTCACATCACATGTGACGTACAATTGAAGTACGCCGCTTCCATATACCGCAGTGTACTTTTATTGAGTACTGCAAAGTACTGTAATGTTCTACGGTGTAGCACGCCGCTGCCATGTACCGCAGTGTACTATTATTGAATACTGCAAAGTACTGTAATGTTCTACGGTGTAGCACGCCGCTGCCATGTACCGCAGTGTACTATTATTGAGTACTGCAAAGTACTGTAATGTTCTACGGTGTAGCACGCCGCTGCCATGTACCGCAGTGTACTATTATTGAGTACTGCAAAGTACTGTAATGTTCTACGGTGTAGCACGCCGCTGCCATGTACCGCAGTGTACTATTATTGAGTACTGCAAAGTACTGTAATGTTCTACGGTGTAGCACGCCGCTGCCATGTACCGCAGTGTACTATTATTGAGTACTGCAAAGTACTGTAATGTTCTACGGTGTAGCACGCCGCTGCCATGTACCGCAGTGTACTATTATTGAGTACTGCAAAGTACTGTAATGTTCTACGGTGTAGCACGCCGCTGCCATGTACCGCAGTGTACTATTATTGAGTACTGCAAAGTACTGTAATGTTCTACGGTGTAGCACGCCGCTGCCATGTACCGCAGTGTACTATTATTGAGTACTGCAATCACGCAGAGTGATTTCAATTTGATTTACGTTACCTTATAAACATGCTCAGGTATATCGGCCACGGCAAAGACCAAGGTCCTAAGACCTTCTGTGGCAAAGTGCTCCAAATGCGCCAAAGTGGCTTCAGCGTACTTGGCGTTATCGGGTCCGCCCTCAAGCCGGGGGTATATAACCGAGTCGGCGCCTTTGCAATAAAGTTTTATCTGACCTATAAGGAGAATAAAGTTTATTGTGAGAGAAGAGCAAGGACAATGGAACTTCAAGTAACACACAGAATTAAGTTTATTTTTAAACTTTAAGCGTAACGGGGTTCGCGTTTTAGGCATTACTAGTTTTCGTGCATGACAGGTGTTTGTGGTGTGCACATGAACGTCGAGATGAAAGTCAGCACCAGGAGCACTGTGTACTGACCGCCGGGTGTTCGCACGATGACCGACATGCGCTTGCGCGTCGAGGTGAAGGCAAGCACGTGCAGCACGTCGAAGGTGGCGAGCGCGCCGCCCGCCCGCAGCGTGACGGACTGCGGCGTGCGCGTCTCGAACACGTAACCGAACGCCGCCGCGCCCAGCACCAGCGCGCGCTCGTCTGCAACACAAGGATGCCTGCTCACATCGTCTACAAAATCCAGGTTCAACGCGTTCGGTAACGACTCTTGACTCTGTTGACCCATATGGCATATATATATGTCTAGGGTGTCTGTGCTCTTACTTCTCCTAAAAGTCATCCCAAATGTTATCAACACATCAACAAACGACGTAACTACGTCAACAGCCTCTCAGCACGTCCACTGTTTGACATCTGCTAAGTGATACACACAGTTTGAGAGCCGACGTAATATTTCAGATTATTCTACCTACTCTAAATGCATAGACATTTCCACTGCAACTTCTTGCTTACTTTGCACCTTGCAACGCCCAAAGGATTTACAAAAAATCCAACAGCGATTTACAAAATAATTAATACATCACTTCCAACAATAAATAAGACCAAATACGGATTACACAAATGTATCAAAATTTTACAGAAACATTGTGCTCAACTTGCAATCTCTGGTTTGTGTGTTTGGGTATGTAGGTGGGTGTATGGATGGGTGTGTGTATGTGTGTATGGGTGGGTGGTATGTATTTGCTACTATTAGTTATTTGTCATAATATGAATATGAAATATGAATAAATAAATATTAATTGGGTCTGTGCATCTTTTTGACTTGACGTTTAAAAATATTTTTAGAAAGATGAAATATGTCTAAGCTAGAGTAATAGTTGTTGTAAGTACAGTTTAAATTTATATGTTATCTTTTAACGGACATTTACGACCTTATCGTTGCGTTTAGCAAACATGCCCAGACTAGTACATCATATTAAACTTAATCCATTCATTCTTCAACAAACATATTCTACGAAATCAATTATGTTATGCTTTGTTGTGAGATAAGCTTAGCTGGACTCGGAAATTTCATTCCGAACCCCTTTTGAAACTGAAATTAACGTATTTATTACCAAAAGGAACAAATTTGGGACCACTTTTATAGAGTATGTGCGTGACTGATGACTTAAAATATACCCTGAAAACAAATCATGAATGAATGAAAGATTTACAAAACCTCACCATTGGGACATTGAATGAATGAACCATTAAATGATGGCAAGTACGATGGGGAAGTGAGTGCGAGGGTAGTACCAGTCTACGCTCGCCAAGCCGCTTGCTATGGGTGAAATGAATTATTACAATGTGAGCTCCTCATTACCTGGTGATGCCGCATGGTAGTTAATCCTCCCGTCCACCATTTCCGGTATAACGGTATGGCAGATGGCCAACATGGTTAGGAACTCCTTGATGACAGGCGCGGTGGGGTGATTGCGCTGCAAGTTCTGGTGCAGCAGCGTGTCTTCCAACTTCTCGGTTGAACCGGGCCGGCCGTAGATAATCTGTTGATGATATCAGTGTTGCAGCTGTGGCAGCGTAAGAGTCTGCTTATGTAAGTAAAATACACTGGGCTCCGAATGACGGAACAAAAATATACCAGTCCTAAATGGTTACGATCATGGATAGCAGCCCTAACGTATCCAGTACTGCGATCGACAAATACAAAATGTTCGTAAACAGATAATTTAGATAGCGTCGCCAGGACTCTTACATCAGGCAGAGACTTTACTCGTCGATACACTTAGAAAGGGTTTCATGCCTTTTTAAAGGTTAGCATCCGAAAATTGTTTTATTATTACTATTGAGACTGGCAGATAGTTACAAACTGTCGCCATGCAGGGCACCCAGCACGTAAAAAGAAAGTAAGATGTGACCTCGGCGATGGAGCAGCTGCGGAACTCCATGACGTTGCAGGTGAGCGTGCCGGTCTTGTCGCTGAACACGTAGCGCACCATGCCCAGCTCCTCGTTGAGGTTGGACGTGCGCGCCATGGCCGGCGTGTCCGTAGCCTCGTGGTACATCTCGCCGTCCATGGCGATGAACTTCGCCTACGAACCGAAGCTGCATCAATATCCTCGTCAACGCGTAGGTATTCATTTATCAATAAAGGGAATATACCGGATGACGGAAGGAAATCCGTCCTAATTTGTGAATATATTTTATTTAACTTGGATCCAGTCTACTCATACGAATTGTTGTAGTTATTCGGATACACGTTACAAATGTAAACCCGAAAGAAAGGGACAGAGTCAAACACAAATGGTCGCATTAATACCTAAGATTTTCGCATATCTCTGTCCCTCTCTGTTGTTCATGCGGTGTGGACGCCCGTATAGCATTATGTTGAAATTTTCAAATACATTTGTTACATTTGTAATAATAATAGTTCGTGGATGGATCTCACATAAAATAATTGGAGTTTTTTAATTTTGTATTTATAATTTAATAAATGTGTTATGCTATGTGTCCGCGCTGGTGCGAGAATAGACAGAGATAGTACGAGAAAAGGAGCGCAATGCAGGCGTCGCGTTGTCATTTCTGTGTAGTTGGGTATAAGTCATTAAAAAAAGTACTTACTTGAAAAAATCGAACAATTTCCGCAGTGACTTGTAGGGATATAGGAATAAGATTGTTGTATAATATCAAAAAGGTTAAAAAGTTGAATCCGAAATGTGCATTCTGCGCCTCTGCAACAAGACAGAACACCGATTATTATCTCTCCACCGATGATGAAGTGAGGATTAATAGGCATTAGGCAATCCGCTATTATATAGTGTTGGTAGCGCATTGGAATAAAATAATTCTATTGTACGTATTGTACACGTGAAGGCTTTTTTTATTATGGGTAATGAGCAAACGTGCATGCGGCTCACCCGATGGTAAGTGATTACATCTGCAACACCTGAGGAGCTGCAGGTGCGATGCCGGCCTTCGAAGATGTAAGGGAGGGGGAGATTGGGAGAAGGGGGAGTGGGCTTCCGGTTACGACACTCAAAGCAGAAGCACAAGATGCCTCTACTTCACGCCGGTATTCTGCGTCACCGTGGTTTACTACCCCGTTCGAGCGAGATTTAGCTTTTCTCGTCGGATCATAACTTCAAACTGCAATCACCAGTTTTATGGACATAACAATAGCGTGCAGCTTTAACCTATATATATATCTTGACAAATGACAGGCAGCATCATCAAAGGTCACCCACCCCTGTACCCGGCGGGCTTGGGCCCAAGGGTGAACGAAAAGGAGCCTAGAAAAAGATGATCGGCATGTTAAGGCGGCCGGAAATGTGAAAAAATGCCCAGGGTGGCATAAAAAGCCCACTTCGTATGCTAGTCGGTGGACTGTGTGATGAGCTGTCTGTCTACATTGCAATAAAATACTTTCTAATCCAACAATAAAAAAAAACTGGAGGGGATAGAGTGAATCAAACTATAATAAATAACTAAATAAATAGTACTTTGTTTAAGTTTGAGTGTTGTCTTTTAGGATCATATAAGAGATTGAAGTAGATGTTCAGTGCAGTCATATGTAAGCGCTTTCAACCAATTACTAAGGACATGTTTCGCTTGATATACTGAGCAGCATTTAATGTCAAAAGTTTTGACGACTTTGTTGTATTAAAACGATGAAATAAAAGGGCTTTCCTTTCGTAGCAACTTAGGACTACTTATTTGTTACAGAAGCAAGATGTTGCCGAGTGTCGAACGCAAGTGTCACGTGACGGGCTGGTTGCGAGCTCACCGTCGAGGCCGATGTACCAGTCGGTGGCGGTGCGACGTCGCAACCAGAACTCGTTGCAGGCCGCGCTCACCAGCGACAGCGCCAGCAGGATCATGAACAGCATCAGGATGTGCGTGTTCGTCTGTCTGTCGATCGACGAACGCTTCAGAGGTGCTGAAACAATAGGAGGTATGTATTTTTACATTTATATTGCGGCCGCGTCAAAGAATAACCAATCCCAGCACATCCCGTGGGAGATGTCAGGGTGGATTGTTTTGCGATGTCACAACTTTTTTTTATAGAATCGTTGCTTCTGACAGATTACCCCGCTTCGTAAAGTGTGAGAATCAAATGCTATTACAACTTTTGGCAAAGAATGGTTTTAGTCAGCGAGTCACCTTTTTCTTTATCAGGACGCGGTTTTCTTTATACAGGAGTGAATCGCGCGGTACCTTTGGTCGAGTTCTTCATGAGCTTGGTGTCGTGTCCGGTGTAGACGACCACGCCGTGCACCCAGGCCGTGTTGCGCAGCAGCGCGCCGCGCAGCAGCATCTGCTCCAGTCCCAGCGGCACCGACCTGCGCACACAGGTCGACCAACTCAACAACAACAGCTGTAGATCATCAGGCGGCCGCAGTTCATTTATCAGCCCGAAAATTCCTCTCCAAGAAGGCGTCAGTAAATGCGACATGCATTTCGTATAAACTTTGCCCACAGAGTTCAGAACATGGTTCCGAATCATGAGTAACTCGTAAAGCTAAAGCAACTTATGTACTTATATAACTTTAACCGTTACGACTTGGACACTGAGACAGCGACGGTCCCACCGCCTGCCACGTTCTTGAAGCTAAGCTATGACGAAAAGTGGCTTCAAAAGACTGGAAATAAATTTCTATACCTCTGAACATCCCAGTATTGGATATACGGTCGTAAGTTTATATTTTATTGTTTATTTTGCTCCCCTTAGTTACTCTGTTGTATTGTATTATATACTTTATATATATTTAAAAAGAGTAAAGTAAAGTAAGCCTGTTAATGCCAACTGCTGGGCAAAGGCCTCCTTCTCAAATATCTGACAGGGTTTTGAAGGCGTGTTGGGCTTGTCACGCTGCTCCATTACGAGTTCGCGGCTTCACATATCCTCAGTTTCCGCACGATGTTTTCCTTCACGTGTTAAACAGCAGTGAAAATTGCTATTAACAATTTTAGTGGTGCCGGCATTGGGGATCGAACCCAGGTCACTTTCGCCCTGACCCCTGGGCTACCACGGCTCTTTAGCTACTTACTACCTTACACCCTTCTAATTTAATATCTAGACTTTAGGATATGAGTTAGTATTATGGATACGTTGTCGGTTGCTCACCTGGAGTTGGTCTCCTTAAACATGCCATTAAATTCATAGAGGTGTCTATTAGGAGGCTCGCACTGGATTGTGGCCTGGAAGTCAGCCAGCGCGGGCAAATTGTCCAGCCGCGCGGTCTCCGGGCTCGCTTGCCGGATCTTCAAGTTTGTCTCTCCGTCAAGATTCGAGGTCTCGATGAACGAGATGCCTTGAGGTTCACTGCGAAAGTATATTACGGACAATGGCAGACAATCACTACGGTGGCTGCTGGCCGCGTGTAGTAAGTGAGCAGCCGTGCATCGCTCGGTGTCTATCGAAGTTTGCCAATCATGAGGTACCAGTAGAAGAGTCACTTAAGTTCAGTGAAATTGGCATATGGCAATCGCATAATGACAATACCAACGAAGCACCATACCGTGAATATTCTGGTTCCACAATATTCTACGAGATGGCGCTTAAAGTAATATGAAATCGATAAAACCGTTATTTTTTTTTAAATAGTTTAAACCGTTTCCGAGTAACGTATTATAATTATGTATATATTTATATACAAGAATTAGTCTCATAAAGTGCAGGATTATAGCAGAATCGGTGTAGAAATATATGACCAATTTTAATTGAAGAGGTGGTAAACCAGGGCGCGACTCGCCCGATGGTAAATGACCACCGAACCCCAGGAACTTCACAACACCAAAAGGAGTTGCAGGGGCGTTGCCGACCTTTAAGGAAGGTGTTGTTTTTTTCCCTGAAGGTCCCTTAGTCGCATTACCAACGACAGCTGGTTCGACCAAGCAGTAACGGCTCTATGTCCCGAGAGTGTAATATTTGTTGGCGTCACGAGCGAGCTGGCGGAGCACTCGGTAACCCGGGACGTGGCGGTTTTGTGTTGCGTATTTAACTACTATTTTTCTGGTACTTTAACGAGTTCGAATATTATATTGCACGAGTTTACATTCCTCATGATCCAAAAGACATGACAGTGTTGCCAGTGATGACATACGGATCCGAGACTTGGTCATTCACTGCAGCCCGTATGAGGAAGCTCAAAGTTGCTCAGCACGCTATGGAAAGGGCTATGCTCGGTGTTTCTCTGCGTGATAGAGTCTGCAACGATGATATCCGCAGCAGGACTAAGGCAACCGACATAGCCGTAGAGATCAGCAAGCTGAAGTGGCAATGGGCCGGCCACATAGCTCGCAGAACTGACAACCGTTGGGGAAAAAAGGTTCTCGAGTGGCAGCCACGTACAGGCAAACGCAGTGTAGGACGACCCCCACAAGATGGAGTGACGACCTGCGCAGTGTTGCGGGAAGTCGATGGATGCAGGTGGCTAGGACCGAGATTCGTGGCAATCTTTGGAGGAGGCCTATGTTCAGCAGTGGACTTCTGATAGGCTGAAATGATGATGATGATCCAAATGTCCAGAGGATGATACGATCTACGGTAGCCTCGACACCGTATAATTATTTAATTCAATAAATAATTTAAGCTACAACTCTATTATTTCGTAATAAGGTATTAGAACATGAAAATAGTTTAAAATTACGTTACACGGAAATTGAGGCTTGGCAGCATGCCAGTATAGTAATTTGTTAATTATACTCAGTGAACAAAGCCGAATTTAATTATGTTAGTTCTTGATGTACATCTAAATCTACCTTCGATAAAGTATCGAGACATGCTCACTTCAGAGAACTATTGCATAGTTAATTGCCGTTGCCGGCGCACCGGCTGCCAGCACACCCACCTGGAGGCGAGCAGCACGAGGTCCGCGGGGAAGAACTGGTTGTTGAGCACGCGGCACACGTCGCCCACCTGCAGCCGCTGCCAGCGCACCAGCTGCCAGCACGCGCCGCGCAACACCTCCACCTTCCGCCGGTTCGTCTCGTCGTCCGCGCGGTGACGCTTCTGTTAAACAGATCGTCGTTACTCTCTGAACGCAGCTGGACACTGCGCTATACCAATTTTACTGGCTTTTACTAGTTCTGGTGTGTTAGCTTTACCACATTTGGGAAGGGTATATCGACCTCGAGAGAACTAAACGCCCATAGCACCTGTACGTGGTGCAGCCAGCTAGCCAACAAACGAGGATCTGGCGACCGAATGATAACGAAAGATTCATCCCAATTTGCCGAAACCCAAATCCCAAAACCAGTGACCGGGCAGCCTCTCTACTCCGAGGATATCAGCCTTGTGCTCACCGACCCGATTTCCAAGCGATATGAGTATGGGCAAACCTTTCAAGAAATGCATACTGGCTTTCGCTGGCGTATTCTTGGAAAGGCCTGTGCTCAGTAGTGGACTTAAATACACTGATGATGATGATGACCAGATGCCTCGTGCCTTAGATGCTGCTGACAATCTTCGCTCTGTGTACTTTCCATCTGACGAGATAGTCAATCCTGCATATGTCGGGCACTATGTCCATCCAAGGGCTTTCCATAAACCCTGAGTCGTGCTTTACGAAACCACTGGAAAAAAGCTGTTCTGTATTATAGCATTTAATCTGCTCTGAGAACAGGCAAGTGCGCACTCACAAAATCTTCAACGATCTCCTTAATGGCACTGACGCTAAGTATGAGTATGAGGGGTGTGAGGGTGGTCCAGCGGCCGGTGGGCGACACGTCGGGGATCTGCTGCAGCAGCGCGATCAGCAGGAAGAAGCAGTTCGAGTAGCGCCGGAACTGCTCGAACAGGAACAAAGGCACGAACGACGGTAAACTGGAACAATTGAGTAAAATAAGCAAAGCATTAGCCTATAATTAAGAAGTCTTTGGAGCGGGTAATAATCCGTCCACGCTGCTCCAGTGCCCGCCGCATTCCCTGCTTCGCACCGCGTCGGAATCTACAAGTTGGCCGCTGAACCGCACAGAACGCTGTTGCTATTGCTCATGCTGCAGAAGAACGACAACTTCATAAATAACGAGAAACCTCCAAGTTCACACCAACGCCATCTATATTTAATCACACCAAAGCAGTATATTTTCGAACGCGCGTAACATAAGTACACTTATATTACTTTGTTATTTCACAGACCTGTACGACTCATTTGAATCCAGCAGTTAAAATTGCAACTACCTAGTCTCAGTGACGCCGGCACCAGGATTCGAATCCAGGTCACTCGCGTATTTTGAAATGGAAGCGACTATCTAAGAAATGCAAAACAAATAACCAGTTTTAATTAAGTATAGGAAAATCCCATTTAACAGAATTGATTACTCAATGCCTATGTGAAGTAAAAGTAAAGTAGCAGCATGTAGATGCCCACAGCTGGGCAATGCTCGCGCTGCTCCAGTGCGGGTGGGCGGGCTTCACATATCCACGAAATAAAATTATTTATTATTTCTTGTACACGCAAGGTTCCTCCTTTACTTCACCGACGAGCACGTGCTAAATACAACACTTCAAATTGCTATCAACAATTTTAGTGGTACCGGCATCGGAGATCGAATCCAATTCACTAGCACCTTATGAAACGTAAGTGTAGAGTCCTGAACACTAGGCTACCATGACTCTCTATATCTGAGGTACCTATACATTTTTTTTATTGAGAGTGTACTTCAATTGGAGATAGTATTCCATTCGCAGTTCAAGAAGAAGCATTCATTCAGCAAGAAGAAGAAAGTACTTTATTCATTGCCATATGAATGCTTTGAATTTTAAATTGTATATAACAAAGCATAACATGCGAATGCTGTTACAATAAAGGTACGGTTTTATTTCAGAACGAGGTCAGGCGACGATTCGGCTTTAACATTAAACAGTCGAATTTAGCGCGGGCCGCGGACGTCCGTTACTGCAACACTGTATCTTTTCACCGCGTTTTTATAAAGTCACTTTCTAATCTGTCTGTTTGTCCGTTAGGTAGAAATTTAGCACTTCCCAATCCACAAGCTAGAGGCTTGAAACTCTGTAGCTGAACATCGCTCTGAACTGGATCACATTGTAGTATTAACTCTACATGTTTTCTAGTCTATCGGTCTGTTTGTTTGTCTGGTAAGGACAAATTATGCAATCGATTATAAACTAGCTTCCTGAATTTATATTTATATTAATCGAATTAAAATATATAATACAAGTTCATCGTACGAACACAACACAGTCGAAAATAGTAATTTTATAAATCGAATGTGATTAAATCTGTACGTTTCGATACCTTGGTTGCATTTAATATCAAATAATTATAATCGTAAAGTGCCTCGTGGTGGCTGCACAAGCTACTTCCCGTGGGTGGCGTAAGCGTCGACGAATGTAAAGAAGAAGAAAGCAGAAGACACCTAAATCTCGTTGACACCAAAAACCACACCCAAATCACCCACTCTAAGTGTACAGGCGGCAGCGCCTAAGGTTCGTGGTGTTCCACGAGTGGAAATAACAACAAAAATCTCCTTTTGATACCTAAGCGACCGTTGTTTTGTAACCGACCGCTGCAACATTTTTTTTTTTACTTGGAGTGATAAACGTTCTCACACTCCACCTGATGGTAAATGACCACTCCAGCCCACGTACACGTGCAAACAACTTCAATCGAACAGAGTTACAGATGCGTTGTCACCCCTGAGGTTAGTCCTGGAATTGGAATGCCTCACAGCCGTTAATTATACCGGTTGTCTGTGCCTTTCTGAACCGTAACACAACAGTGGTTGTACTGATGTTCGGCGGCGGTAAAGAGTGTGGTACCTATCCAGACGAATCTTAGGTAGATAAGGAGTTATCACCGGAAACCTGGTATCCATATCAGTTAAAAAAAGTTAGTATAAGAGTTAAACCTTGGCACTAATAACGTTCGGTATATTTTTGAAGAAACAAAAAATATAAAATATATTATATTTCAGTATCTCGTGGATTTCCACACCGACAGTCGTTTCCGGCGGTTACGCAGATAGCAAACAATTCAATGTTGAAGTCCTTCTCTACATACAGAATACACAAAAACTAACAAATAATTACTATCATAACTCAGGAAACTAAAAATGAACACACTTGTAGACCGGAGAGAGAAAAAAAGACGCGACAGGGGTGAAACATCTACTCGCTTGAAAATAACTGTCTAACAAATGAAAATTCTTAAAGTACGAGTTTCTCATCATTTCATTTAAAGCCTGTAAATAGTCCACAGCAGGACATAGACCTCTCCCATAAGGCGGGTTTACCATAAACGCGAAGCTCGCCCATAAGGCGAACGGATCGCCGATCGCCAGTGCCCGACCCCTCGCACTTCAGACGCTGCTGGCCCGTCACCGGTCTGCTTGATTTTGTTCTGGTATTTTTCCTAGACGGTTAGCCCGCCATCCGGTCGGTAGCCAATGCGATTTTCAAGGCCTCATTGCCTTTGTCGCCTCTCGAGACACCTTGGGGAGGACAGTTAGGGACAGTTGACAGATTCTTCGATACCACGCGGCAAAATTTGATATCAACTTTTAAAAAAAAAAAAAAAAGTCACTACACAATAAGTAAATACTTTGAAAGCAAATCACCTAACGTACAAAGTTACGAGAAGCACCTGTTGCGTAGCCAGTCGAGAGTGGAGTTCAACAGTACGTCGGTAACAGGTGTGTACAAAAGTTAGAAATACTCATCAACAGAGCGATATCAAAGCGCTTGCACGGAACACGTTTGTAAACAAAACGTAAGTACGTAGGACCTGGCCTCTGCGTACTTCTTTTGGCGCGTTTGGGAAAAAATATGAGAGTGAATTTTTAAGATGCGCGCGCACACCGACATCAAAAATGAACAGGATGAAGTTGGTTAATAGATATCTCTTAAATGATTACGATGTGCGCGCACACTGACATCTAAGAATAACAGGATGAAGTTGCTTTCTAAATGTCTTTTAAATTATCTTGCTAACTATTATGGAGACACAATTATGAAGTGTATAGTCTCCATAGTAACTATATTCAAAGTGGTTATTCAAATATTTATGAACCTTTAACACACGTGTTTTACATCAGAGGAGATAAAAAAATATATTCATACATAAATATACATGTGTATTTGTGTGTGATTTTAAATTATATGTGGTGGTGAATGATATAATTTATTGTGAGTATACGTGATGAAAGAGGTTTTCATGTAATCATTTTTTTAAGTGGGTTTAAAGAAGTTAACTGTCGGTATGTATTAAATAAGTATACACACACACTTGGTTTATCTATATGCAAATTTACAATGTAAAATGACAACACTAGGAGATCAAAAATGGCGGAAGTACCGATCGAGTGTGAGTTCCCTGTTTTCTATATCACATACAATGTACAATGTCAAATGAATATTTATATAATTTTACTGTGGTGCGTGGTACAGGTAACATTAATGTTATCTATTGCAGGTAAGCACAGAATCGACAACATAATCCTCTGGTCTAGTGGTTAATTAGATTATTTCATCCGTATGAATAATACAAGAGGCTCTCACTCTAGGGACGAGAAGATTAGCGATAAGACTGGGCAAGCGTCCAATTCAGCGCGACAATAATCACAGTAACAATGTATTGCGTTTTGAAGAAAGAAGAAGAAAGAAACACATTTATTTGGCAATCACACAACAAAACACAAAATAAAAAACAATTAAATAAAAAAAAAAACACATGAAAAAGATTAATTTGTTGTGCGATGTCAAAAAGGTTCCCGTCTCAGTGATATCACAGCACTGTTTTTCAGTCGGCTCCTTCATTGACTTCACGAACAACCGGACAAGAGGTAAAAAAAAAAAAAGCACAAACATCGGATCCAACCGAGTTTGGATTTGAACTCGGTTCTTGAACTCGGCACGTTTACATAGCGCCATGCGATCGACATTCAGGATTATCTCAAGCGTTAGTTGATCCTGCTCTACATCCCCAGCGCGCTAGAGATATGATTACGGGCAGACCGCCAAATGCGCAGGTTCCAGCATCCCTATATCGCGAGCGTTACTTTAACTTTACCTTATACATTTTAGACGCGGTAGAGCCGAGGGGCGGCGGCTTTCACTGCTGCTCACTATGGGTCGGCGTTACAAGGTAACGCGGAGGTCAACTACCCTTTCCCCTCCCCCTCCCACTCCTAAATATTCTTTAAGGCTGGCAACACATCTGTACCTACGTGCAAGCGGCTCATCTGATGGTATGTGTACAGGCCTTTAGGGATATTTGGGGGATGAGACAGTGGATGAGGAGGGTGAATGGGCCTCCGGTTACCTCACTCTCCGAAATAAACGCAGAAGCACGAGACGCCTCTACTCCAGGCCGGTATTCTACTTGGTAGCGAGCGTGCCAGCAGCAAGCGCCGCGTACACAGGTCCGCGCCTACCTGTACTTGGCGGTGGAAATGGTGTTGCTGACGAACTTCTGCGGCTGCGGACGGTTGACGAAGATGATGCGGTTCTGCTGGTCGCCGGCCGCTGCGTCCGTCACGCCGGACGTCGTCGCCTCGTCCTCGTCTGGAAGGACAACGCGCGTTAAAATTATATTTCAAAATACACCACTACGTTAAGGCGTCGTAGGGTGGTTCCTCTGGTGGAGAAGAAACAGACGATAGAGACTCCGTAGGTCCTCTTTTTTTTATAATATTTGATAGTCATGAAATAAAAGGTATGATCCCATCCATAGGCAATTGAAAGCATCCATGTTGTGATTCACACAACTAAAGCACAAGTGCAGTGCGAACTCGAGCAGACCAGCAGACAGCCATCGTGTATTAAGATAATTTTTTTTTACAGAAAAGACGGCAAACGAGCAAGCGGTTCACCTGATGGTAAGTGATTACCGTCGCCCACATACATCTGCAACACGATAGATGCTGCAGGTGCGTTGCCGGTCTTTAAGGATATTTGGGAGATGGGAAGGGAGAGGAGGGGAATAGGGAGGGGGAGTGGGCCTCCGGTTACCTCACTCACCGAACGAAACGCAGAAGCACAAGATACCTCTACTTTACGTCGGTATTCTGCGAGGCCGTGGTACCAACCCGGTCGAGCCGGCCCATTCGAGCAGCAGCAAAAGCCGCCGCTTGTCTCTACCACGTTAAAAAAAAAATTTCTCGGTCTTATACAGCACCTCTAAGTCTTGAGGCAAAAAATAGAGTGAAAATATAATCAGAGCCAGTGCGTCAATAGAGAGGCTTAGTGGTTAGCATATCTCACTGCTGAGCCATGTGTCCTACGTTCGAGTCCCAGCCGAAGTCAATATTTGTCCAAAAACACATATTATTGGTTTTCGGGGCTGGTTTTATTGTGTCCCCGTCTCCCTAACATTTTATCATCCTTTCCTCTTCCTAGACTAGTAAGGTAGAGACGAGCGAGCGGCTCTGTGTGCGCGCTTACACTTGCGGCACTATAATATCTCCTGCGCAGTTGAGAACTGCCAATAGTGCCATGAAAGTTCAACATTACCACAATTCTGTATTTCTGTCTACCTCTCGCTCACACTTGTCTCTTTCGCAACAGAGACCAAGCGTAATCACGGTCGCGTGCTTCAATAATTCACGATTGAATAACTAATTGGAACAGTTAGGTAATAACAGAACCGGAGGATAGTAACGAGAGGCAAGGTTAATGTGAACCGTTATTGTGTTAAAGGTAATTTTCAAGGGTACATTATGTTGTTTGATTTATGACTCGGAATGTTACTAGTTGTATCGATTGGCAATTATAAATCGCTTTGATGAAAAAGAAACATATTTCTTTTTGTTATTGTTTGTTAGTAGTGTGTTCGCCACAATTAACACAAATTCTGTGAAACTTTTCACCCCCTGCCGTTGTTCCAAATGATCCCTGGTGTGAAGTAAATTGAAACAACTAAAACATACGGCTTCTGGTGCAGCTCGAATGGGCACCACCGGGGTAGCACGGCGGCCTCGCAGAACCCTCGGCGAGAAGTACAGGCAGCGTGTGCTTCTGCGTATAGTTCGGCGAGCGAGGTAACCGGAGGCCCCTGTCCCTCTCCTTCCCCAAATATCCTTCAAGGGCGAGAACGCACCTGCAGCTCCTCCAGTGTTGCAGATATACGTGGACGTCGGTAATCACATAGCATCAAATGGGCCGCAGGCACGTTTGCCCCATTTCCCATAAAAGAAAAAAACCTCTGACCGACCCAGTGTTTGGAATACAGTCGTTATAGAAAATTGAGTACTAACATAATTAAATTCATCAAGCATCGATTCAGCTTCCGACCAGACTTCTTTACCCGAGTACCGTTAACTGACCACTCTGTTGCTAACTAATATTAGTTAAAAGTTACGTTGCAAGTTTAATTGTTGTATTGATCTCCAGTGGCTCAGAGGCCGGAGACGCTTTCCTTAATGCTAACGGTACGTGACTATGAATCCCATGCTGGCATCTCTTAAATAATCCAGCACGTGGTAAAACAAACGTTGAAGATAATCATAAACATACATACATACAGAGAATTTTGATATATTATTATAGATATGAAAGTTCCTTTGCCGATGTTTGTCATACAATCACACGTAAACGGCTCAACCGATTTTAATGAAATTTGGTACGGAGGTTACTTTGAAGTCTGGGGAAGGACATACTTTTTATCCCGAGACATTTCAGACTCCACGCGGGCGGAGGTCACTTAAATAATAGCTTTAATCAAAAACAATAGCAATAATCATCGTACATACACGCCCTACACTACTACACGTACCCACACCATAATATGCTATTTGATGAAAGTCAAGAGTTGTAAACGGCGGAGCAGGCAATGGTTCGTTACTTAGCGAGGGGAGCAGCGTGATGTTTGCGTGCATCTGGTGCCGGCGGTAAATAATTTATGTGGCCCATTACATTCTGCTGATTTAAAAATATCGAATGCAGTCCTCATTCGGTGCTGGGTCATCGATTTTTCTTTTTTCCCGCGTTTCATTAAATTAGAATTTGTAGTCATTTGACGTGTCCGCGAGTTGACAGGCTGAGAATGCGACAAGGCTTTAAGTCCACACTGTAACCCATAGTTTAAGGTGTAGCCATAAATAAAGAATTCATAATTTTTTTTTTTAATGAAGAAACGGCAAACGAGCAAGCGGTTCACCTGATGGTAGGTGATTACCGTCGCCCACATACATCTGCAACACCATAGATGCTGCAGGCGCGTTGCCGGTCTTTGTTTTTGTCAACGGGTTTTACTGGCGCGGAAGAAAACCACAGACCCACAATACAAATCTCATTCACCTATTAGGGGTGGAATTATCGAACATCCTATGTTCGTTGGTGCTCAAAAGGAACATAGATATGTACGTAGTAGATACTATCCAAATGGTATGTTTCTAGTTCCAGTAGTTTAGGAACTGCGATGGATCCTAGTCAGGACTTCTTTCTTTATAACTATGGCTATACATAGTAGGTGGTAGGTGGCAGGCATTTTTGCGTTAGCATTCTAGTATTGGGGATAAAAACGGTAATCAAATACCAGCACCGGGAAGTGTCGTTTACAGCGCGGCCAAAGACCAACGCCGCGGGCCAGTAGGGCTAGTGCTTCCTAGTGCTCGCTTTCCTGACCTCCATGAGTCTTCTGGTGGTGCAGCGGATGTAATGTGGTCCTGCCGATATGCGGCGAAGGTGGAACACAGCGGGGATTCCTCGGTGATGGACAAGAACAAAGACAAGACGCTACAAGTCCGACAAGGGTGGTGCTTGCTTTTTTTTTTTTTTTTTAAAACATTAACCTTCCACTGTAGTAATTTCTCCTGGGTTGCGGTGGCATTTTACATACATGAATTGCGCACGGACATACACCCAGACCGGGAACAGTTATTTGTAGTTCGTACAAATACTAGTCCCGTGCGGGAATCGAACCCGCGACCCAAAGCGCCGCAGCTAAACGCTTAGCCACTACGCCACCGAGCCGTCTAAAGACACAAGTCGCCACAACCCGTTATGGAATTGTACGCGTCACATAAGTCACGGACGAAAGGGGGAGCGATGCGTGACCTTTAGGAAACCATATAAGGTTCAGGGGCACATTTTAATATCCTAATACTGTAACATGAGTTACTTCAGGTAGACAGCTATACGTTTTCCCTCTTCTTTGTTGGTTTTATCATATAAGACAAACTGCTCGAGGTGGCTAGAAATTTTGACCGAGACTGGGCTGACACAATCATGACGAAAATATTAAGATTTCCTATTTGTAACGGAACCCTAATAATAGATGTAAAAGTAGAAAAAGCAGCCTGTATATACTAATATTTGAGAGGGTTTTGTGAGCCGAGATGGGCTCACTCTGCTCCAGTAAGTGAACTTCGCATATCAGCGAAATATTTTATACAGACATGCAGATTTCCGAGCACGCGGTAAATTCAGCACTTAAAATTGCTATTAATAACATCAGCGCTGCTGCCGGGCAGCGGGGATCGAACCAACGGGTCACACGTATATGTGTATATACATATATAAAGGTTTACGCCACAGCATACCAGTAAAATTTAAAAAGTTTTCGCTCCATGAGTCCAGCGTCGACCGCGGCTCGGATGCAATTTCACAAGTTTAAATTTGCTAAGTTCTCGGCGCGCCGGCCTTCAATTGCAACCCATTTCACGGTGCTCGCTCTCTCTCTCGCAACACGCTTACTTACAGCTATTCACTTACTTATATTAAGGTTGATCGACAGCAGTTTTTAACGTGGTAGAGCCAAGCGGCGGCTTTTGCTGCCGCAGGAATGGGCCGGCTCGTCCGGATAAGTACCACGGCCTCGCAGAATACCGGCGTGAAGTAGAGGCATCTTGTGCTTCTGCGTTTCGTGCGTTGAGTGAGGTAACCGGAGGCCCTCTCCCCCTCCCCCCTCCCCAAATATGGTAGCGGTATATAATTTTGAGCTATCCCAGGAGGGTACCAGTACCTACGCTTCTGGAGAATCCCTCACTGAGCATCCACGTTCAGGCTTTCCTACGCTACCTAATCGTGGATGCTCAGTCTGCCCCGCGTATTCTGGGGGGGGGCAATATTCCGCTCTCTTTCTTTCCTACTCGAGGCAAACGCAGCAAGGAAACTATGGCATCCCCTACCGCGCTCGCCGTCTGCTGATTTCTGCAATATCAGGGGACTCCACTCGAACCTTAGCGCCGTTCATTACCATCTTGAAACGGCGAAGCCAGCCTTGCTTTTTCTTACAGAGACTCAGATATCGTCTCCGGCTGATACCTCTTATCTCCATTACCCGGGGTACAAACTGGAACACTCCTTTGTGCCCCGTGCCGGAGTTTGCGTATACGTCAGATATGATATCTGTTCTCGACGCCTCGGTAGTCTTGAAGGTTTGGACCTATCTACCGTTTGGCTGCGCATCGACAGCGACGACCATCCGCGCGTCTATGCGTGCCTTTACAGGTCCCATAGCGGTAATACCGTAACTGACCGACTCATCGACCACATCCAAATGGCTACAGATTCCGTGCTACAACAGATCCCATCCGCAGAGATCGTGATTCTCGGCGATTTTAATGCCCACCACACCGATTGGCTCGGTTCTCGCATAACCGATCATGCGGGGAGATCTGTTCACGACTTTGCATTAGCATATGGCCTGACACAACTGGTAACCTCGCCGACGCGGATCCCAGACGTGGAAGGTCATACACCTTCCCTGTTGGACCTTTTGCTGACCTCACACCCGGACGGATATTTGGTCTCAGTCGATGCCCCTTGGCTCGTCGGACCACTGTCTGATCCGGAGTGTAGTGCCTATCGCGCGCCGATCCCGAACGCGATCTGCGGGCTTCCGCCGTTTGTGGCATTATAGGTCGGCAGATTGGGATGGAATGCGGTCTTTCTTTGCTTCCTACCCATGGGGGCAGGTTTGCTTCTCGCTGGATGATCCCACCGCCGTTGCAGATTCTGTCACCGATGTGGTACTTCAGGGAATGGAACTTTTTATTCCGTTCTCTGCAGTGCCTGTCGGAGGTAAATCCCAGCCTTGGTTTGGTCGCACCTGCAAAATAGCGTCACGCCGAAAGCGGAAGTGCTACCAGGCCTGGGCCGATGCATCGGCGTCTCGGGATGCAAAACCAGTGCTCTTAAAACGAGTACAACTCTGCCTCCAGGTCCTTCAAAGAGTTATCGCTGCGGCAAAGTTAAAGCACATTGGCAGAATTGGCGCGAGACTAGTTCGCCTCCCATCGGGATCCCGCGCATTCTGGTCTCTCGCCAAGGCTGTCCAGGGAATTTCTGTCAGCCATCTCTCCCATCTCTACACAAGGAGGATGATTCGCTGGCCCATACTGCAAAAGAGAAAGCCGATCTCTTGGGCTCTCTTTTTGCATCAACTCGACTCTTGATGACCGGGAAAACTCTCCACCTACCATCCCGTGGTGTAAGTGCTCCATGCCGGAAATTCAGTTTCTGCAGAGCTCAGTGCGAAAGGCACTCCGCTCCTGGACATTCATAAGTCGAGTGGGCCGGACGGAATCCCTCAATTGTGCTGAGGATGTGTGCCCTGAGTTGGCACCGGTTCTCACGCGTCTTTTCCGGCACTCCTACTCTTCAGGCGTCGTCCCGGAATCTTGGAAGACAGCATTTGTGCATCCAATACCCAAAAAAGGCGACCGCTCTGATCCGTCCAACTACAGGCCTATTGCCATCACCCCCTTGTTATCTAAAATAATGGAGTCACTCATCAACACCCAGCTCCTGAGGTACCTGGAGGAACACCAGCTGATCAGTGACCGACAGTACGGTTTCCGTCGCTGACGATCAGCTGGTGATCTTCTAGTTTACCTGACTCACCGATGGGCAGAAGCAGTTGAGTCTAAGGGGGAGGCTTTGGCGGTTAGTCTGGACGTAGCGAAAGCATTTGATAGGGTTTGGCATAAAGCGCTCCTTTCAAAGCTTTCATCTTACGGGTTCCTGAGAGATTGTGCAACTGGGTCACCAGCTTCCTCACGGATCGGAGCATCAAAGTTGTTGTCGACGGTGCATGCTCGGATCCCAAACCCGTGAATGCTGGTGTTCCACAAGGCTGTGTGCTATCTCCCACTCTGTTCCTTCTGCATATCAACGACATGCTACAAATCAGTAGCATTCATTGCTATGCAGACGATAGCACGGGTGATGCCCTATATACAGGCCGTGCGAATATTTCTCGGGAACACGTCGACGAGTGCCGGAACAAACTTGTGTCTGAAGTCGAGACCTTGTTAATCAGAGTCTCGGATTGGGGTCGACGTAATTTGGTCCTATTCAACCCCAAAAGACACAGGTTTGCGCGTTCACCGCTAAAAGAATCCCTTTGTCGTTTCTCCTCTTTTTGAGAACATTCCCCTTATTGGCTCAGCCAGTATCAGAATCCTTGGTGTTGACATATCAAGCGACGTTCAGTTCCGTGGTCACTTGGAGGGAAAGGCCAAATTGGCCTCCAAAAAGATTGGTGTGCTCTGTAGAGCGGGACAGTATTTCATGCCGGTCCACCGTTTGCAACTTTATAAGGCGCAAGTTCGGCCCCACATGGAATACTGTTCTCATCTCTGGGCAGGGGCACCCCAGTACCAACTCCTTCCATTTGACCGTATCCAACGTCGAGCGGCTCTAATTGTCGGCGACCAAGCTCTCTCTGATCGGCTTGATCCTTTGGCCTTGCGAAGAGATGTTGCTTCTCTTTGCATTTTTTACAAAATTTTCCACGGGGAATGTTCTGAGGAACTGTTCGGATTGATCCCATTTGCTGAGTTTCACCATCGTACATCGCGACAGAATTCGAAGTTCCATCGATACCACCTAGATGGTTGGCATTCCACCACAGTGCGTTTTAATCGAAGTTTTCTGCCACGCACTTCGATTTTGTGGAATCAGCTGTCGCCAGCAGTATTTCCGAACAGTTACGACTTAGGGACCTTCAAGAAAAGAGCTTATTCCTTCCTTAAAGGCTGGCAGCGCATCTGTAGCTCCTCTGGTGTTGTGGATGTTCGTGGGCGTCGGTGATCACTTACCATCAGGTGAGCCGCACGCTCGTTTGCCCCCTTCTTCTATAAAAAAAAAAAAGCAGCATAACAATGTAACAATAGTCACCGTGAGGCGCGGTAGAGCCAAGCGGCGGCTTCAGCTGCTGCTCGAATGGGCCGGCTCGACCGGATCAATACCACGACCACGCAGAATACCGGCGTTAAGTAGAAGCATCTTGTGCTGCTGCGTTTCGGTCGATGAGTTAAGTAACCGGAAGCCCACTCCCCACCCCATTCCACTCCTTATCCTACCATCTCCCAAATACCCTTAAAGGCCGGCAGCGCACCTATAGCTCCTCTGCTGTTGCAGATGTATGTGGGTGACGGTAATCACTTACCATCAGGTAAACCTATTGATCGTTTGCCGCCTTTCCAATAAAAAAAAAGCTCAGTCAGTGCTCTGGGTACGTATGACGGCGCAGGCGCAACTAAAACATGTATGATTACGATTGGAAGCTTTGAACTTGCCGAGAGGAATCCGCCATGTCATTTGTGTATATCAGTTCACTCGTTCAGTTTTAGTATGCTTTGTTGTTTTAACTTTAGAGTTTGCACTGTAATCAGAGCAAGTTTACTATTTTTACGATAGGGCCTAAACAAAAAGACAGAAGTAAACAAAAATCTTGTAGGTGGGCACCCCTCTTTACTTTTATTTTTTCTAAGAATGTTTGGTTATTCTGTAACATAACTGTAAAAATAACACGTATTCTGTGAAAAAATAGAAACCGGCTATTGACCCCTATTACAGTTAATAAGATGACTCCATGCGCAGCATGAAAATCCAGCAAATATTACTAGGAAAGTTTGTCCATATTCCCACTCGCCCTTCCTATCCCCCCTCCTTATCCTACCTCCCATCTCCCTTCCCTTTCCCAAATACCCTTAAGGCCGGCAATGCGACGGTAATCACTTACCATCAGGTAAACCGCTTGCTCGTTTGCCGCTTTTCCAAAAAAAAAAAACATTCAAGTTTTTTTTAAGATACCTACGTCTTTAATAATTTCGTAATACCTGTGCAGGGGTTTGAAATCGCTGCTCGGCTGATTAGTTAAAAATGATTAAAAAGTTACTTGTAAAATTACAAAACAGCCTAGAGTTACGACGGTCCGTATTTAGTCTGTAACAAGTTTATTTATTTTAATCATTATGCAAAAACGGCACTGGACACTGGCAAGTAAGTCCGACTCGATGAAATATTTTGTGCGGCGGGAACGGGGCGCGTTCCAATTTCGAAATTGCCGAGTGACGTAAATGTGCGTTTTTCAAAAAACGGTGTACACGTGACGCGCCGGTTGTTCAAACTCGATTGCTATCACCTTTTGACATTCCCTGCCAGTCAACCCGGGGGATTGGAGAAATAATGTAGTATTCGTAGGCATGCATTAAAACATACGTTTACAGTTTAGTAAAATAATCATAATAAAAATACATGCAAATATATATAAACCAATAGATATGCGCTTAATATGATATGTTGTGGAGATTGTCCCATTTCATGAAATATATACACAGTTAAATAAATTTTGTAACAGTAATTAGAAAGCACCATACACCTCACACCACAGACGCTGCTGCCCGTCATCGGTCTGCTCAATTTTGGTTCCGGTACATGGAGACTGTTATCCCGACATCTGTTGGTAGCCATTGCTCTTTTCAATGCTCTGCCCGTAGTCGCCTCTTACGACACCCACGGTGAGAAAGAAGTAGCAGATTCTCAAGCACCTTTGATACCCACACAAGAGTATAAAAGGGACTAAAATTTGATATGACGCGGCTGAAGCCGCAGGCGGACGCTAGTATATCTAAACTATATGCCGATTGATCATTAGTATCGGCATGCCTTTGTAGTCTATATCAAGGCCAAGATGGTCGTCGATACGTGACGTCACTCTCACTTGCGCGCTTGCCTAAAATATTGCCTCAATACAAATATGGAACAAAGGCAGGATAAGTCGGTCTTGGCCGATTTCAACCGAATACTACCGGCGGTTGTCGACAGCGCGGGAGATATTATAGTGCCGCACGTGTGTACGTGAACAACCTCTGTGTTGTCATGCACGCACACGTTGTCACGCTTATGCAATAGGGCGGAAGAGTCAGATGCTGTTACAGTGACAGGGGCACCACACAATACTACCAGATCCGGAAAAGAACAAAAGTTAGTGTGTAGCACAAATATTGGCTCCGGGGGTCCCAGTGTCTGCGGCTCGGTCAGCCCCTGGTGAGTCAAGAGGGACCTAAATGACCGGCCTGACTTGGCGAGTATAGGTGTCGTTGTTTTGCACGGCTCTTCTCTGCCCTCCAGCGATTTCTTCCAGACAATCCAGAAAGAAAAAGGAAATATGAACACAAGTATCAAGAAAAGAGTCAGAAGTTCTGTAGGCAAGAGATAGAGTATTATACGTCCGACTCAAAGTGTTTTATACGAGACTGGAGTTGTTCACGTTGATCGTATGATATAACAGTAACAATTGAAGGTGACCACAAAAATGTTTTCTGGACATCCTCTCATCTTATTAAATATTTGTAGGTATACATAATACAGAGGTAAAGGAAAACTTGGATGTTAATTTATATAATATCTCACCACCGTATAGTCAATAATTGGGCGGTCAGAGGTTTTCATACCACTTTCAAGAAGAACAACGCGACAAGTGGTGAGCCCGTCGCCGTCTTAGTGTTCAGGGGCAAACGATAAAATCCTCCTGATTAGGAGGATAATAATATAACGTACACGTAACGCAAGACATGTTACCGAGGAAGAAAACGATGCAAACAAGATGCTGCACGAATCCGAGGCACACTGAAACGTGGACCGAGTCATAAAATTTATTATGTTCCGTGCAAACTCTACTACGGTCAAACTTTATGGGGTAATTAATTAACCCAAATTAACAACGAATTTAATTACATACCAGCCTTGTGGGCTTGGCTCAGGGCCGGAGAGATCACAATCACTGAGGGATGTATGTGAGTGACAGTAATCGCCTGCATCAGGTAAACCGCTTGCTCGTTTGCCGCTTTTCCAAAAAAAAAAAAACATTCAAGTTTTTTTTAAGATACCTACGTCTTTAATAATTTCGTAATACCTGTGCAGGGGTTTGAAATCGCTGCTCGGCTGATTAGTTAAAAATGATTAAAAAGTTACTTGTAAAATTACAAAACAGCCTAGAGTTACGACGGTCCGTATTTAGTCTGTACCAAGTTTATTTATTTTAATCATTATGCAAAAACGGCACTGGACACTGGCAAGTAAGTCCGACTCGATGAAATATTTTGTGCGGCGGGAACGGGGCGCGTTCCAATTTCGAAATTGCCGAGTGACGTAAATGTGCGTTTTTCAAAAAACGGTGTACACGTGACGCGCCGGTTGTTCAAACTCGATTGCTATCACCTTTTGACATTCCCTGCCAGTCAACCCGGGGGATTGCAGAAATAATGTAGTATTCGTAGGCATGCATTAAAACATACGTTTACAGTTTAGTAAAATAATCATAATAAAAATACATGCAAATATATATAAACCAATAGATATGCGCTTAATATGATATGTTGTGGAGATTGTCCCATTTCATGAAATATATACACAGTTAAATAAATTTTGTAACAGTAATTAGAAAGCACCATACACCTCACACCACAGACGCTGCTGCCCGTCATCGGTCTGCTCAATTTTGGTTCCGGTACATGGAGACTGTTATCCCGACATCTGTTGGTAGCCATTGCTCTTTTCAATGCTCTGCCCGTAGTCGCCTCTTACGACACCCACGGTGAGAAAGAAGTAGCAGATTCTCAAGCACCTTTGATACCCCACACAAGAGTATCAAAGGGACTAAAATTTGATATGACGCGGCTGAAGCCGCAGGCGGACGCTAATATATCTAAACTATATGCCGATTGATCATTAGTATCGGCATGCCTTTGTAGTCTATATCAAGGCCAAGATGGTCGTCGATACGTGACGTCACTCTCACTTGCGCGCTTGCCTAAAATGTTGCCTCAATACAAATATGGAACAAAGGCAGGATAAGTCGGTCTTGGCCGATTTCAACCGTAATACTACCGGCGGTGGTCGACAGCGCGGGAGATATTATAGTGCCGCACGTGTGTACGTGAACAACCTCTGTGTTGTCATGCACGCACACGTTGTCACGCTAATGTTAAAGGGCGAAAGAGTCAGGTGCTGTTACAGTGACACGGGGCACCACATAACCAGATCCGGAAAAACCTAAATATATTGGCTCCGGGGGTCCCAGTGTCTGCGGCTCGGTCACCCCCTGGTGAGTCAAGAGGGACCCAAATGACCGGCCTGACTTGGCGAGTATAGGTGTCGTTGTTTTGCACGGCTCTTCTCTGCCCTCCTGCGATTTCTTCCAGACAATCCAGAAAGAAAAACGTACCGATTGAATATTCGCAAACCAAGTACAATTTCAAGAAACAGGCGAAGTTCTTCCGAGCTTGGTAAATGCGCGCAAAGGTCTACAGAGACAGGGGCAGAGTTCCCTGTATTAATAATACAGTTCCCCGTATATTTTTCTTCATTATCATCAGCTTGTATTTCCAATGGCCTAAACACCTTGTAGAACCTGGCAAGAATGAAATTAATGATCGAATGAAATATACTTTATTGTACACCAATACACTTAACAAAGATTATTTAAATAAACAAAAAAAAATACAATAGGCGGCCTTATCGCCAAGAAGCGATTTCTTCCAAACAACCCAGAAAGAAAAAGGAAATATGAACACAAGTATCAAGAAAAAGAGTCAGAAGTTCTGTAGGCAAGAGATAGAGTATTATACGTCCGACTCAAAGTGTTTTATACGAGACTAGAGTTGTTCACGTTGATCGTATGATATAACAGTAACAATTGAAAGTGACCACAAAAATGTTTTCTGGACATCCTCTCATCTTATTAAATATTTGTAGGTATACATAATACAGAGGTAAAGGAAAACTTGGATGTTAATTTATATAATATCTCACCACCGTATAGTCAATAATTGGGCGGTCAGAGGTTTTCATACCACTTTCAAGAAGAACAACGCGACAAGTGGTGAGCCCGTCGCCGTCTTAGTGTTCAGGGGCAAACGATAAAATCCTCCTGATTAGGAGGATAATAATATAACGTACACGTAACGCAAGACATGTTACCGAGAGAAGAAAACGATGCAAACAAGATGCTGCACGAATCCGAGGCACACTGAAACGTGGACCGAGTCATAAAATTTATTATGTTCCGTGCAAACTCTACTACGGTCAAACTTTATGGGGTAATTAATTAACCCAAATTAACAACGAATTTAATTACATACCAGCCTTGTGGGCTTGGCTCAGGGCCGGAGAGATCACAATCACTGAGGGACGTGCGTGGAGTGGTCAAGGTTGGCCGCTCAAAAATCCCCTTGAATAGGACAGAGCATGTTCACTAAATAATTCGAGACACCAATGGTTAAACAAGGTAGAAAATATTCTTTAACTGTTTTATATTTAACTATTACTAATGGAACCTACTTGTGACATCACCATATCCATAAAAACTATGAATCTAAATTTAGGAGCATTGTTTAATATTTTGCAGTGTTGGAATCGAACTTGCGACTCCAAGTCGCGTTGACTGTTGAAGCCAATCCCTAAGCGAGCCTAAACGACTTTGAACTGACCTTACTTTAACAACCTATAAAAAGACATAGGCCTCTCCCATAAGGAGGATGTGCCATAATAACCACGCTCGGAAAGCTGATTGGTGATCGCAGCACCAGACACCTCGCACTTTAGAAGCTGCTGCCCGTCATCTTTAATCATCAGTATTTTTCGAGACGGTTATACCGCCATCTGTCGGTAGTCATGGAGGCTTTTCTCTTAGTCGCCTCAGACCCTTAGGCGACACCCAAGGGAACAAAGGGGGTGGCAGATTCTTACACCGATACAACACTTTACCGTGACTTTAGCTGGCCTTAGACTCACGCAATGTGGAACTCTTAAAACGAAACACAAATAAACAATATAATAAGTTTCATAACGAGGCAAAGTTCTACTCTGAAGAAGGTTTAACTCCAGTGAGGTTTACTTATTTTTATTTATTAGCTATTAGCTGTGGCCCAAGACTACTTTCGATGGTCTTTTTGCGATAATATAGCACTTATACAATAAAAACGCACAAACTGCCATTAAACTACAGATAAACGATGCGCTAACAAACAATACAGAGGATGAACATTGTGTGTGAATATTATTGAAAAACGAGCAACCACAATCGAAGAAGGTCACAGATGCTGGGCTAAGATGGAATGCTTTCAAACAGAAACACCACAGTAGTTGCACTGTTGTTTAGCAGCAGAAATAGGTAAGAGTGTAGTAGCATACTATAATTCCTGGTCAGGAAGCCATAATGCAAGAAACCACTGAGCTAGAAGTCCAAATTACTGCTACAAAAGCCAAGAGGATGCCACAGTATTGTTAAATATCTCAAGAATCATGGACAGTTTTAGTATCAATAAAGTATTGTCAAGCAATGAAACAGCAAATGGTTTTATTTGAATTGAAACTCCTGACCCCTACATTATAGCAAGCAAGTAGGCTTACTGAACTGAGCTAGTCATCAATCCATTCAATCCAATAAAATATATTTTAAGAGAGGAAAAAAAGTAAAGTAAGGCAGCCTGTAAGTGCCCACTACTGGGCAAAGGCCTCTCAACTATCTTTTTTTGGAGGGGTTTGGAAACAGGAAGAGCCCGCCACGTTGCTCCAGTGCAGGTTGGTGAGCGAAATAATTTTTTTTTGTTATTTCTCAGACAAGCAGTTTTCCTCACAATGTTTTCCTTCACCGACGAGCATGTGGTAAATACAGCACATAAAATTCCTAATTACAATTTTAGTGGTGCCGGGCACCTGGAATCAACCTCAGGTCACTTGCGCTCTATGAAGATCTGATCTCACTTTGTTAGTAAAATTTATAAATATTCAAAAAAATGAGCCATCCATATTTTATTCATATACTACAAATGCTGACTGTTTTATACATTTTTTATTAATTTGTTAATTTGGCGAAAACTCAGGATATTTACCACCCAGATATGAATTGTTATTGATAGGTTTGGGAATCCCATAATGAAACAGTCACCAACACAAGAACTAGTCATTGAGATTATTATAGTGTATGTGTTTATTCATCAGTAAGACATAAATTACAAATTCAATAAAGCTAATTTCAAAAATTGTAATTTCTTTCACTGTTATAAACATAAATTATACTAAATATTTATGCAGTTCTCTGTGATACTGATCAAACCCTATAGAACTGCTGTGCGTTGCAAGTTCAGGGCCGGAGAGATCACAATCACTGAGGGACCTGCGTGGAGTGGTCAAGGTTGGCCGCTCAAAAATCCCCTTGAATAGGACAGAGCATGTTCACTAAATAATTCGAGACACCAATGGTTAAACAAGGTAGAAAATATTCTTTAACTGTTTTATATTTAACTATTACTAATGGAACCTACTTGTGACATCACCATATCCATAAAAACTATGAATCTAAATTTAGGAGCATTGTTTAATATTTTGCAGTGCTGGAATCGAACTTGCGACTCCAAGTCGCGTTGACTGTTGAAGCCAATCCCTAAGCGAGCCTAAACGACTTTGAACTGACCTTACTTTAACAACCTATAAAAAGTCCACTGCCGGACATAGGCCTCTCCCATAAGGAGGATGTGCCATAATAACCACGCTCGGAAAGCTGATTGGTGATCGCAGCACCAGACACCTCGCACTTTAGAAGCTGCTGCCCGTCATCTTTAATCATCAGTATTTTTCGAGACGGTTATACCGCCATCTGTCGGTAGTCATGGAGGCTTTTCTCTTAGTCGCCTCAGACCCTTAGGCGACACCCAAGGGAACAAAGGGGGTGGCAGATTCTTACACCGATACAACACTTTACCATGACTTTAGCTGGCCTTAGACTCACGCAATGTGGAACTCTTAAAACGAAACACAAATAAACAATATAATAAGTTTCATAACGAGGCAAAGTTCTACTCTGAAGAAGGTTTAACTCCAGTGAGGTTTACTTATTTTTATTTATTAGCTATTAGCTGTGGCCCAAGACTACTTTCGATGGTCTTTTTGCGATAATATAGCACTTATACAATAAAAACGCACAAACTGCCATTAAACTACAGATAAACGATGCGCTAACAAACAATACAGAGGATGAACATTGTGTGTGAATATTATTGAAAAACGAGCAACCACAATCGAAGAAGGTCACAGATGCTGGGCTAAGATGGAATGCTTTCAAACAGAAACACCACAGTAGTTGCACTGTTGTTTAGCAGCAGAAATAGGTAAGAGTGTAGTAGCATACTATAATTCCTGGTCAGGAAGCCATAATGCAAGAAACCACTGAGCTAGAAGTCCAAATTACTGCTACAAAAGCCAAGAGGATGCCACAGTATTGTTAAATATCTCAAGAATCATGGACAGTTTTAGTATCAATAAAGTATTGTCAAGCAATGAAACAGCAAATGGTTTTATTTGAATTGAAACTCCTGACCCCTACATTATAGCAAGCAAGTAGGCTTACTGAACTGAGCTAGTCATCAATCCATTCAATCCAATAAAATATATTTTAAGAGAGGAAAAAAAGTAAAGTAAGGCAGCCTGTAAGTGCCCACTACTGGGCAAAGGCCTCTCAACTATCTTTTTTTGGAGGGGTTTGGAAACAGGAAGAGCCCGCCACGTTGCTCCAGTGCAGGTTGGTGAGCGAAATAATTTTTTTTTGTTATTTCTCAGACAAGCAGTTTTCCTCACAATGTTTTCCTTCACCGACGAGCATGTGGTAAATACAGCACATAAAATTCCTAATTACAATTTTAGTGGTGCCGGGCACCTGGAATCAACCTCAGGTCACTTGCGCTCTATGAAGATCTGATCTCACTTTGTTAGTAAAATTTATAAATATTCAAAAAAATGAGCCATCCATATTTTATTCATATACTACAAATGCTGACTGTTTTATACATACAGTATTTATTAATTTGGCGAAAACTCAGGATATTTACCACCCAGATATGAATTGTTATTGATAGGTTTGGGAATCCCATAATGAAACAGTCACCAACACAAGAACTAGTCATTGAGATTATTATAGTGTATGTGTTTATTCATCAGTAAGACATAAATTACATATTCAATAAAGCTAATTTCAAAAATTGTAATTTCTTTCACTGTTATAAACATAAATTAAACTAAATATTTATGCAGTTCTCTGTGATACTTCGATCAAACCCTATAGAACTGCTGTGCGTTGCAAGTTCAGAACAGTTATAATTACTATAGTGTTTAAAATCCCTTATAAATACATATCTATACATACACAATCATTTTCTTACTTAAATAGCTTTTTTTTGAAAATGTTACCAATAGGTTAATAATGCGAGTAAATAAATTAACAGTATCATATGGGAAAGGAGGCAAACATGCAAGTGGCTCACATGATGGTAAGTGATTACTGACATCCACATACATCTGCAACATCAGAGGAGCTACAGGTGCCTTGCTGTCCTTTAAGGATATCTCGGGAAGAGGGAAGGGGTGAGGGAGAGTTGAGTGAGCCTCTGGTTACTTCACGCCAGTATTCTGCATGGCCGTAGTACTATGCAAGTTATGCCAGACCATTCGAGCAACAGCAAAAGCCACCACTAGGCACTTCCACATACAAAACAGATTATCTTGTGTCTTTACTTTCTTACACACACTAGTTTGAACCCTCCAAGTTATCCAAAAAAATGAAATAAAGACATAAAATTGTTCAAATTTCTAATGTCTCTCTACCAAAATGTATGGTATTATAGCCTAAATACCTTACACATTGCCACCTTACCAAAAGGTTAAAAAATATATACCTAAGTGAATAAAATAATGATATGAGAAATCTAGGTCTTTAACTGCAACTGTAATCTTTTTAAAATAATTTTCACTCTGAAGTCTGTATCATCACAAAAAACATATTCTCATAGACTTGACTCTCCAATATGGTAAATATTGTCTCAAGTGAATTGATATACACAACACCAGATTCCTGTTTTAGTATAAAAAAAGGCCTTTGCCCAGCTATGGGCTACTAATTGTCTGTTAAAAATGAATAACTTAGGTTTCAGATGCTTACAGTAATCTCGTTGATTCATCTTGAGCACCATGGCTCGGTAGAATCTTGAAAACGGCGCCATCACATTGTGGTTATGGAAGAATCCACTCACATAATCCCTCAAAGCCATTTCGAGGCTAATAACTCAAAAATACACTATAAAACTTGTTTACAACACTTCGCACAGCTCAGACACTAATAAAATAATAAATTTGACACCCATTATCACCGCAATTTGATTCACGAAGAGAAACAAGAAAGACCTAAAAATACTGTGACATTATTTTAACAACGAATATATGTATATTATAAACTAATAATGGGAACAATAATAACATTATTGATGTAATTAAATATGAGTAAAATGCTTGTTGACATTATAATTATCCACTACGCTAATCTATCGATCTTCTTCCTTTCACCGCCCACAACAAAACTAGTCTAGTGATGTGCATTATGTTTTAGCCGATATGTCATTTCATTATGTTGTTAAAGTCAAAACAACAACATTCATTATTTTTTATTTGGGTACTAGTTAAAACTATTATTTACTTTAAAAATATGACGATACTATATTATACTTCTTTCTTTTGCACACTTTGGAAGGGGCACGGGGAGGATTTAATTTAATCGCCACGACAAGTTGGGTATCTGGACTAAAATGGTGTTCTTCGGAGTCTCTGAATACCTCATTTTCCACTATTATTAGCAAAAATAGGGTATTTTAAGTAAAAGTTAGCACAAGTTAGCATTTGTAAAACAAAACGCAGAAGTGTACCCACCATCGTAAAATAAAACATTGTAAGGAAATATTAAAAATAATAATGAATTATGCACAATTAAAAACATTGAATTATAAATTACTACATTAACACTAATAAAACATGTAATATACATTTCACTATATCTATCATAATCTTGAGTTCTGGTAACATAATGATTTCTTGCATTTACGCGAACACTACACATTTTAAATGAAACAATAACCGAGCATACCACTGCACGACCTCAAGATACTGTGAGCACATTGTGCGTAGATCGAACCAAAAGTTATTAAATAAAAGCTGACGGTAGCCAGAGTTACTGTGACATCTGGACGTCTAATTCCTCGGTCCCCCCGTGACCACGGACGCTGTAAAGCAATCGAAACGTCGGGAATATAAAAACATAATTATACGCGATAAAATCCGTAAATAATAGTTTCATTACAAATTCTGATAACATTTTGAGCAGTCTTTTAATATTTTTATTAAAAAACTAAACATTATCGATAATAAGACATTGTGTCACTATTGGGTATAGAACACCAGCGCTTCGTGGTGTGGTACTTTTTGTAACTATAGTGACATTTATTTACGGCGTTATTGCCATTTTATAAAATACTCTTCCCTTTTGTGCAGCGATATTTATTCTATTATGTATGGTTATCACATTCTTTTCATAATGACTAATTTTAATCCATTTAGTATGTGTTAGAAACGACCAGCAGCTTTTGCTGCTACTGGAATGGGCCGGCTCGACCGGGGAAGTATCATTGCCGATTACACGGGTATAGTAGTGTAATTTTTTGCAATTTTTCGTTTCGTTCGGTGAGTGAAGTAACCGGAGGGCCATTAGCCGTCCCACTTCCCCCCTCACGAAATATCCTTATAGGTCGGCAACGCACCTGCAGCTCCTCTGGTGTTGCAGAAGCTCTTTACCATCAGATGAGCAGTTTAATAATTTGTTAGGTAAGTAGTGCTGTTTAATCTAAACGTGTTAGATTACAAAATTTATAGGAATAAGGCATTTATTAGAATAAACCTATTTTCGAATTTAAAAAGTATTTTATTTCCAATTTAAGCTTTTCCAAGGCTCTTATGAAATACAAATCAAAGTTTAATAACCTGTTTATGTCATCCCTCCTCATCCCATCCAAAAATTAGAATGTACATTATAAAACTTGGAGCTAAAGGTTACATATTATTTACCTATTAAATATTAATGATACCACGTTTGATTTAAGAGAAAGCTTTTTTTTAAATAGGTAAAACGAAATAAAATTTTGAATAGTTACTTGTTACTTGTCTCAGCCGCAAGTCAAACCGAGCAAGAGACCTTTGACCTTTTTTTTAGGTATGTGGTTCTAATGAACATAAGGGGAAACTTGCTTTGAAACTTAATTCAAAGGAAGAATAATTTTATTTCTAAATAAATTAAAATGGAGAGATCAAAAAGATGTTAGATTCATAAATAAACAAATAAATTGGTTTATAATTTTATATAGATTCATGATGTCTTTGATTAGTAATGTTATTTATAAATTATATATTAATAAATCTTTCATTAACCGTTTTCAGAAAACACCATCATTCTATTGTACTTCGATATATGCTAATAATATAGAACCTGAGCCAAAAATTCTGTTTTATTTTTGATTTTTGGCCAGTTTTGTGTTTGTCTCCGAGCTTTTAGAAATGAGGATATCTACGGAGTTTCTTTCACCATCGTGGCAGATTGTAAAAAATATTGTTTCAATTGACAAACGAAATTTGCATTACTTATGTCAAATGAAGAATTTTCATTCATTACATTCATGCATTCGTATGAGACGTTGCGGTCTAGCCTCCGGTATAGTACTTACCGCACACGTACATTGTCTATGGACTCAAGGATCTATGTTAATAAAAATACCGTGGATTTTTTTAGCGCCAATAGCCAAATGGGTTAGGGTCCGGACTACGAAACATGATGTCATAAATTGGAGCCCTCCAGTTTACTATTGTCGTGAACCGTTCCAGATACAAGCTGCAATGCTTAGTTGGAAGGTTTACAGGAATATTAGTAATGTTACTTAATAAATAGCATTGCTTGCATGCTTTTTTTTGTCAAAAAATTAGATGATACGCCATTGATATTACAAATACTTTCGACATTGCAACATAAATCTACGACATTTATACTCCTCTATCGCGTTCTATAAAAATTAGAAAGGTGCAGCAGGTGCAAGTGAGGTTGCTATTTGAAGAAAAAAGATGTACAGGGAGGGGAGAGAATGTGAGCCTCATGTTACCTCAATCACCGAACGAAATGGAGAAGCATAAAATACCTCTTCTACTTCACGCCGGTATTCTGCGAGGTGATAGTAACACCCCGGTCGAGACGGCCTATTTGAACAGCACCAATAGCAAAAAAAATGAACAAAAAATAGAAATATCCCCCGCATGATTTTTTATTTAAACTATTTTAAAAATGGTTCCGAACAACAATAATTCGATAGTTCTAGAAGTTATTGGTACGAACTTTGGTAATGATTAGTGACGAGTCCAGGACCGACTTACTACAGTAATAATTTGTCAAGATTCAGGTTTAAAAAAAAACTACTTTGCGAATGGATTCGCGGTAAAATACACAGCTAGTGCGTAATTAAAGCAAACAGAACAGTGTTCTCTGATTCATTACGTACATTGTAGCGATTTTGTGCATAAATGGCTTCCAAAAGCATCCTAAATCAACTGCAAAACAGGTCCGTGTACACTTCCACGGCTCATTGTCCATTGCGCATAATTTGGCATCGCCGCTGGCTGCGAGCTGTGAACGTGAGGAAAAGGCACCTCTCTAAATATTATGTATTTGGTATTTGAACTACAGCGTTGTTATTCAACATACCAATTGTGTAATGTAGTAAATATCTTAGTAATTTTGCGATTGTTTAAAATTGTGGTTTCAAGGAAGTACAGGGATAAAGGAAACTTAATTGTTAGGTATGACGGAAATATATATTAACATGTATACAATGATTTCCGCATTTCTAGTATTCTTTAAAATAACTACTCTTTTAAAAACAAGGTAACACATCAAAGCTGTGGCAACTCGGCGAAACTATACCTTTAAAATCTATGAAAACTAAAAGGAAGATCCTTGTGGCTTCAAACGCCGTTGCGAACAGTCGACATGGCCTTTGACCTGGGTCTTGTTAGCCTAGTTAACTATTAGGTTAAATATATCTTAAATCAAAATAACTATGAAGTTGATAGGAGGTGAATATTTTTTTTTATAGGATTCGCGGGAAACTATCAAGCGGCTCACCTGATGGTAAGTGATTACAGTCGCCCACGTATATCTGAAACACCAGAAGTGCTGTAGGTGCGTTGCCGGTCTTTGAGGATATTTGGGAGAAGGGAGAAAGGGTGAGGAAGCGGACGGGGAGAGGTAGTGGGCCTCCGGTTACCTCACTCACCGAATTAAAGGCAGAAGCTCAAGATGCCTCCGCTTGGCTCTACCATGTATAATATCGTAACGTTGTATCCAATGTGTATATAGGCTGCTACTTTACTTACAGCGCTTTAATTTTTCCTGCGGATCTTAATGAATTAACATAAATTATTTTTTTAAAGACAAAATTAGAATTACAATACATGAAAAAAATTAAACAAAGAATTGCTCCTAAAATGGTAGTTCCTACCGCGGATTTAGAAGATTTGTATTCTGTAATTATTGTTGTTATTAATTGCAGCATTCTGTGACGAAGAATAGAAGAAAGTTTGTGTAAACTGCTACTGTGCGTTTATAATTAAATTATTTGCTGCAAACCCTTTGGATATAAATTCAATATCCAGAATTTGGCTGGGCCCTTTCTTTTGTCTTTTTACTATAAGGTAGACTTAGAAGTATAACAATGAGGTATCACCGCGGCCTTTTTTTTAGTACCATATAAGGAAGATCATTTATATGGACCAAGAATAAAAATGGATCAAGTACCGATCCCTGTGAGACACCCATTTTTGCCACACTCCCCGATTCCCGATCTATGATGATCCTGCAGTCTATGATTCATACGTTAGGTACTTACTTACGCCCTTGAATAATCGGCATTTCAGTACCCCCGCCGAAGTATCCACTGCTGAATTAGCGAAACCGTTGAATTCCTCACTATGTTCGTTCACAAAACCTAAGTTATGTGCAGAGAAAATTATCGATACACCAAGACATATTCCTTATTTGATTTGCAGATCTGTTATTAGAACGGCAGGTAAAAGTAGTTAATTAATAGTGGTCCTACTTTTCAATACTAATTCTTTTTTTTAAATAATGGGCCAAAATGGGTCATAAAGTTTGTAGTTATTTCGACCCACTTTTCACTAGTGTAATTGTTCAGACCAACGATGATGAAATGACGAAAGACTCATTGGTATAATAAAACCCGGGAATAAAAGTCGCTCTTCCAGTTTCGGAGGCAAATCTTCTAACCACTTGACTATCGTGGTCTTCAAATAGATATGATTGATTTCAACACCCTATTTGAAGATATAATAAATAAAAAATATAGAAAACTTAATCCTACAAAATTTAACTTAATGCCTGGTGCGGAGCCAAAAGCTAGTAACTGTTGTTATAAAATACGCCGCAACGCGAGTTTAGAACTCATTAGGGGAAGTTAATTAGCGCACTACCGAAAACTGTGATCGACTATAATGAGGCTGGATCTACGCTCCCGTGTTAGTGCAAGGCAACAGCTAGGCGGAAATAGGCCAACTGCGCCATTCATTTTGATCATAATTTATTAGTTGTTGCTCTGTGCGTCGCTAGTGATGTAATTTCAAGCACCTAGTTATATTGCTGTGAATCGTATTATTGGGATATAATTTTTTTTAGAGACATACGATCAAGTCATCTCCGGCGCCCACGAACATCAGCAACATCAGAGGAGCTGCTGATGTGGTACGGGCCTTTTAAAAAAGACGAATAGACTTTTTTCTACAAGGTTCTCTAGTCGTTACTTTTCGTAAATACCGCCCAATTCCTCCAAAGTCGTAGTGCATAGCAAAAATAATCCGAAGGAAACAGTGCATTTCTTGCATGGATTGTCAACCGTCTAAATGATGTTGGTGGAAGTTAGTATTCTATCACGATGTAAAGTAAAGCATCCTTCGCAAGGCCAGTGGATCAAGCCGATCAGAGAGAACTTGGTCACAGCTGATTCGTGGTGCTCTTCGCGCTGCTGCAGTGAAATGAACGGAGCTGGTACTGAGGTGCCCCGGCCCAGTGATGAGAACAGTATTCAATGTGGGGCCAAACTTGGGTAGTATAAAGTTGCAGTCGGTGGAACGGTAAGAAATACTGTCCCGCTCTACTGAGCAAACCTATCTTTTTCGTGAACAATTTGGCCTATTCATCTAGAAGACCTCGGAATTGAACGTCGCTCGCTCACTCGTCACACCGCCATTGCTTGTCAATTAATGTACAAACGAGGCTCCGAAAGATTCGGAATTTGCCGAAGTCCAATCCTTCAGACTATTGATGTGGGAAGCGAAAAAGAAATAGATAATTAAATTGTATTTAGAAGCCATATTTGCAACCTTGTATTAAATGAAGAATTAATAAGGTTCACTATCCATAGCGCCAGCCATGTGCCCTCAACAATAACATATTGGCGAACGATGAAAATCGATACTAATTACATATATTTCTAGCTACTTTGTAAAGTGATTCAATGACATATTTATTGACAATGGTTGCAACATGCATCTTACTTATGAAAAGGTGCTGCTATGTATTTTTTACATACAAAATATATTAAGCGTGGTAGAGCCAAGCGGCGGCTTTAGCTGCTGCTCGAATGGGCCAGCTCGACCAGGTTGGTACCATGACCTCGCAGAATACCGGTGTGAAGTAGAGGCATCTTGTGCTTCTGCTTTTCTTTCAGTGAGTCAGGTAACTGGAGGCCCATTTCCCCTCCCCATCTCCCAAATACCTTTAAAGGCCGGCAACGCACCTGCATCTCTTCTGGTGTTGCAGATGTACGTGAGCAACTGCAATCACTAACCACCAGGTGAACGGCTTGCTCTTTTGCCGCCTTTTCCATAAAAAAAAGACAAAATAACAAATCACAAATTATAATTTTGCCCGTTTTATTCTTTGTCAGAGCAACCTTATTAGAAAACGGTTATTACTGCGATGCATCATCTATGATTATCACTACTATGCTTACTCTGTGAAACGTTATTACATTGTAATAAAAATAACATTCGACCGTCGAAGTTTAAATGTCTGATGTCAAAGAACTACATACTTTTTTTACACAATGTAATGCATTAATTTTCATCCACTTCCAGGCGTACGAATGATTTAGAATTTTGCATAAGTATGAAGAACCGACAATACAATAATATGATACCTTCGAGTTTGTCTGACAATACCATTGTGTAGTGCAAACAATACCATTGAATGGTTACTAATGAACCCATCGAGTTTGGCAACATTATGTTTTGTTAAATATTAATAATGATTTGTTTCGTCTGAACAAGTCCTATTAATTTCACCTGATAACGAGAACCCGATGGTACAGAAAGAGAAAAGCGTGAATATCACTTTTAAAACTATATTTTCATTTCTTAACTTATTGATAGTCAACATTTCTAATTCAATCCGATACGTTCGTCCTCAACGTGTCTTCACGCGGTATGGTCTTGAATAGATATAAAGGTTATAATAAGTGTAATACATAACAAAGCACGCTAGAATAATGAATGTAAATAAATGGAATAAAAATACTCGGTTTTTGTTTTCATTTAACCTTGACCTCGCTTGACATGTTACACGTCAAGGCCGAACTGGGCCGGGATATGTGTACGTGAAATGCAAATAAGGAAACATTATGTAAAAGGTAAATGAAAATATTATTGAAGCGTAACATCAGCCGTAACGCCCAAGTTAGATGGATTATAATATTATTCCCAATCTTTTGACGGGGTCCGCTTTGCTGCTTCCACTTCGCCCTGTCGAGGACATCGTCCTCCGTGACGTAGCAGTTCGTCATGTCGTATTTATTGACAGCTCGGGCTGGCTCTCGCCGTTAACCTGGTAACTACGTCGAGTTTGAGCGTCACATTGTCTCAGCGCACTAGTGGTTTTCCTCTATCATGCCGAAACCGTCGCAGCCGGTTTTACTGAAGGTTTTCAACGATTTAGAGTGCGCCATGACTTCGCACATCCATCGCGGCGTCTTTATTCCGACGACATGGTTGACGATGGTGATATTAATTTATCCCTAATGGGAAAGGCAAAGGACTTTAGTCCATACAGCCGGGTCTGATGCACGTCTACTCTGTTCCACGTCTCCAACTCTAATCTCCGACGACATGTACACGAGTGACGTGGGCTCGGACCCCACTGTCACCACTGAGCTTGTTCATAGCGATCTCAAATGCTGAACGTACCACGTGCTGGACGGTGAAAGAAATCACCGCTAGGAAACCGGCATGTCTGATAAATTATAAAAAAAGCGTGAGCCCAGCCTATAAACCAGCACGGCTCTGTTAAGTTTAAAAGTAACACCGAGTGAATATAACCAGACAGAAGGGCCTGGGGGTATCGATGCGCTGCCATGCGTTTCGCTCCCATAGTGGCGGAGAAAATTCATCAAAATATTGGTATGTAACGTACAAAAGGAAAATAAAAACGTATAACTTGATAACAAAAGAACATCAAGAACAATGAATGCAAACGAAAGGTGATTTAGAAAACAGTTTCATAAGATAAATTCAAATTAATATTTTAATTGACTTTGCTAGGCGGAGAACTGCTGTGTGGTTCTACTTGAGAAACGGTTTTAAATCTAATAAGCATTTCTGTATACGCTGTCTGGTCATAATGGCTTATATCGAAAATAGTCGCTATTTCAAAGTACCAAGAAAATTGTTGCGCGTCGTTAACCACTGGTCGCCGAACGGTCGTCGTTTTTTTGATATATCATAAATCCTCCCACTGGAAGAGACTTCTCTCTAACCGGTGCACTACGAATAAGCTGATGAACAAGATATCTGAGTCGATATTCAATCATCTAGCAATGTAGTTTAGTGGAAGAAAGGGGGTGGCAGACCGACTCAGGTCGCCAATATGTGCCATATCTAGATTATTGAGATCTGTGTAGGGCAACAAGATGGCTGTTATAAATTCTAAACTGGACTAGAAGAGTTGTTAATTAAATCAACTTAAAAAAAATTAAACAATTGAATTGTAGATCTGAGAATGACTAGGATTACTATTTATGATTACGTAGTCTGTACGGAGCCTAAGCATAAAAAATAAATGTATAAGCCAATAGTGAATGTGTCCAGGCCACGTGCCGCGATCGATGGGGCTTCGCAAGGCCAAGACGCCTGCACCTGCCCTTCGTTATCTCATTACTCTTGCCACGGCATCAAGCCGCCACCTGTCATTATTGGTTTCATTATGGATAATAGAATTGTTAAATCAAAGTTGACTGATATTGTAATTTACTTATAAAACTCGTTATGATTTATTTATTACCACTCAACGACAAACAAACCGTATACGTACATAGCTAAATAAAATAGATTTTTTTAACGGGGTGGGTTTTAAATATTTATAATTGGTATTTTTTTTCTCCAAATCTCAAACTCACCTCCAGGCGGTGAAGCCCGCTGATTAACGAACGAGGCTCTGGTGATGGACCGGATGGCGTGAAATACATCCGAAACATCTCGAACAATACCCGATCAAAATGAAGCAGATCGATCACGGACAGGTCTGAGGTGCGAGGTGTCTGGTACCGCGATTGCCAACCCGCTTGCCGAGCGTGGCGATTGTGGCAAATCCTCCCACTGGAAGAGACTTCTCTCTAACCGGTGCACTACGAATAAGCTGATGAACAAGATATCTGAGTCGATATTCAATCATCTAGCAATGTAGTTTAGTGGAAGAAAGGGGGTGGCAGACCGACTCAGGTCGCCAATATGTGCCATATCTAGATTATTGAGATCTGTGTAGGGCAACAAGATGGCTGTTATAAATTCTAAACTGGACTAGAAGAGTTGTTAATTAAATGAACTTAAAAAAAATTAAACAATTGAATTGTAGATCTGAGAATGACTAGGATTACTATTTATGTTAAGTAGTCTGTACGGAGCCTAAGCATTAAAAATAAATGTATAAGCCAATAGTGAATGTGTCCAGGCCGCGTGCCGCGATCGATGGGGCTTCGCAAGGCCAAGACGCCTGCACCTGCCCTTCGTTATCTCATTACTCTTGCCACGGCATCAAGCCGCCACCTGTCATTATTGGTTTCATTATGGATAATAGAATTGTTAAATCAAAGTTGACTGATATTGTAATTTACTTATAAAACTCGTTATGATTTATTTATTACCACTCAACGACAAACAAACCGTATACGTACATAGCTAAATAAAATAGATTTTTTAATGGGGTGGGTTTTAAATATTTATAATTGGTATTTTTTTTCTCCAAATCTCAAACTCACCTCCAGGCGGTGAAGCCCGCTGATTAACGAACGAGGCTCTGGTGATGGACCGGATGGCGTGAAATACATCCGAAACATCTCGAACAATACCCGATCAAAATGAAGCAGATCGATCACGGACAGGTCTGAGGTGCGAGGTGTCTGGTACCGCGATTGCCAACCCGCTTGCCGAGCGTGGCGATTGTGGCAAATCCTCCTAAAGGGAGAGATCATTCTTTTTTAATGCGATTGGCGGCAAATGAGCAATCGCTTCATCTGATGGTAAGTGATTACCGTCGCCCACGTACCTGTACATCTAGAACAGCAGAGGAGCTGCCGGTGCGTTGCCGGCCTTGAAGGGAATTCGGGAGATGGGACTCCGGGAGTGGGCCTCCGGTTACCACACTCACCGAACGAAACACAGAAGTACAAGATGCCTGTAGTTCACGCCGGTATTCTCCAGGCCGTGGTACCAACCCGGTCGAGTCGGCCCATTCGAGCAGCAATAAATACCGTCTCTTGGCTCTACCAAATATAAAAACCTATGTTCTGTAGTGGACTATTTACAGACTGTTAAGGTAAGGTGATATTTATTGATAAATTAATAAGTGTTTATATACTAAGCCGTTATTTTTAAGTGATATTTACTTACTTTCATATTTATTTATTTATTTACTTCTATCACGTGTACCGCAGGTGTTTCTTTCTCATTCAGAAAAACTAACTACTAGCAGAAAAAGTACACGTTACATGCATAGGGATCAGCCTCATTTTTAAAACAACCGAACATAGATCCAAGATCGGAACTCTAGTACAATGATAAAACGTAATTTCTCTCGCATTGTCCGATGAATGTGACACAATAATTGTTACTCGTACATAGTATGTATACGAGTACTGAATACTATGTACTACGTATACATACATGCTATCTATAAACATAATTCGTATTGCACCTTGATGTGCTAAAGGCAATGCGACATTGAATGCCCAACAAATACACTATAAATATCGAATACTTTAACTGGTAGGTTGTAAACTATAGCAGAATAATAATGTGGGTGACTGGCGTAAGATACTTATGTATAACTAAGTTAACTTTTAACTGTCATTGTTTTACTAAAATAATGAAACGACGCATGACATGATTCAAATAAATACTACTATTTGTATTTATTTGAAACTAAATACTAAATAATTTATATTTTTGAAATACGCGTTGTATAATTGGAACTGCAAGCGACATTTCGATGCAAGAATGAGCTTTTGTGTATAAAGTTATGCTAAGCTTCTCCGGCCGTTGAAGTTTCAAATCATTTAAACAAGCTGAAGTTTGAATATGAATATAGTTAGTACTTCTTTGAAATTTCAACGTCCAGTTGACACAATTAAATGCCAAGTAGTTGGAATGGAAGATGGTATTGATACTGTAGATTCGATAAATAATTTTTAAAATAGATTCAAACTAAGAATCGTACCGCAGGAATATGGGAGAAAGGACATTCTTGGGAGGGAACCAAGCGGTTTTCCCTTTTCTCATGGAAATGTTATGGCACAGCGTGGGTTATGTTCTATCTTCCGTAAAGACAAGAAGCCGTTTTGTGCCATAGCATATCCAAAGATTATGTCTACGCCTACAGAGTGATGAAGGAGAGCAAGTCAAAGCTTCTAAAATAGTTATTTTATATATTTTTTTATTTAATAACAGCTATTCCAGGCCCTGTTTCCTAAAATGATAGCAACGGAATCTGACCACGAGATTGTTCACTTTGTCCGTCGAGGAAATAAATGCGCACGTAAAAAAAAGTAAATTAGCAGCCTGTAAGTGACCTCTGCTAGGCAAAGACTTTCTTCTCAAATATCTGAGAGGGTTTGGAGCCGGACAAGTGCAAGGGCCCGCCAAGCTGCTCCAGTGCGGGTTGGCGGGCCTACGCATAACGTCGAAATAATATTTTATTTTATTATTTCTTGTAAAAATAGTAAATTGCTATTAACAATTTTAGTGGTGCCGGCACCGGGGATCGAACCCAGGTCACTTGCGCTGTTGTCTTTCTGTAAGAAGGGTGTGGGAGAGCCAGTAGAATAGTGGTAGTGAAATAACCTGATGTGGCATTACATCTTAATGCACGGGGGTGACAGAGCATCCGTAACCTCCGATTGAAATTGTTTGCCACCCCATGGACTGCAGTAGACACTTGCAAATAAAAAAATGTTCGGAACACCTGGCTACTGGAGCCCATGGACACCTGCAGACACCTTCAATCGAAGACCACTAAGACGGTGAGTCTTAGTCCTTAATTATAATGGCTCTCTAATCAAACTCATAAATTTACTCATGTAAATAATTTGTTTACAGAATGTACAGAAAGTTAAAGTACTTTCTTCGAGTGTCCATCATGATTGACAGAATAATGACTGTAGTAGTTCAAGGTTGATATTTTGTATTATTGCTTTACATCAGTGATTGCTAAAGAGTAAATATATAGCCTGAGTATGATTCATGGTGCCCATCACCTTACGTCGGTCGTTGCAAAATTATGAGAATATTAAATATTACTTCTCCCGACTTAGTGCCATTTTATACGTATGCTACAATTTAATATCTTCGCGAATTCGTCACGCTTTTATCTACCACTCCACACGGACAGAAGTATCGATAAAGATAGAGACAGTCGTACGATGTCACATCGATAAGGCAAATGGCATTTTAAATTCCAATTTGATGATTAAACTGCAACTTGGTGTTCTTTGTAGGCTGTTGAATGTAATAAACAAAACTTACGTCCATAGACGTATTGAATTTGACTTTATTTTTTTTGGAAAAACCGTTCAAACGAGCAAGCGTTTCACCTGATGGTAAGTGATTAACGTCGCCGACGTACATCTGCAACACCGGAAGTGCTGCAGGTGCGTTGCCGGCCTTTAAGAGTATTTGGGAGATGGCATGGAGGATGAGGAGGGGAATAGGAGGGGGAGAGGTTACCTAAATTATACATAACAAATAAATGAACGTGCTCGTGACACTTACATAAGTACTTAGTAGCTCCAGCTGCATAACATGAATTGTAACATTTTGCTTAAACCTAACTTTTACTTACTAAAGAGGTCGAAGCCAAACACATAGACAACAAAATAATATCACCAAAATAATAAGAATCCTGTCCGATTCCGAACAAGGAGATAACTTCAAAATACTATCAACTGCGCAGGAGATATTATAGTGCCGAAGTGTACGCGCGAACACAGCCAATCGCTCGTCACTCGAACCTATCATTTGTGTTTTGCACAAACATTGGCTTCGGCTGGGATTGGAACCGTGACCCATGACTCACCAGCCAGGAACGCAAACCATGACAATATCCATGAAAAATATGCGCAAATAAGTTAGGACGTATTTTATGATTTAAGTATTTTTTATTTAATAACAGCTATTCCAGGCCCTGTTTCCTAAAATGATGGCAACGGAATCTGACCACGAGATTGTTCACTTTGTCCGTCGAGGAAATAAATGCGCACGTAAAAAAAAGTAAATTAGCAGCCTGTAAGTGACCTCTGCTAGGCAAAGACTTTCTTCTCAAATATCTGAGAGGGTTTGGAGCCGGACAAGTGCAAGGGCCCGCCAAGCTGCTCCAGTGCGGGTTGGCGGGCCTACGCATAACGTCGAAATAATATTTTATTTTATTATTTCTTGTAAAAATAGTAAATTGCTATTAACAATTTTAGTGGTGCCAGCACCGGGGATCGAACCCAGGTCACTTGCGCTGTTGTCTTTCTGTAAGAAGGGTGTGGGAGAGCCAGTAGAATAGTGGTAGTGAAATAACCTGATGTGGCATTACATCTGAGTGCACGGGGGGTGACAGAGCATCCGTAACCTCCGATTGAAATTATTTGCCACCCCATGGACTGCAGTAGACACTCACAAATAAAAAAAATGTTCGGAACACCTGGCTACTGGAGCCCATGAACACCTGCAGACACCTTCAATCGAAGACCACTAAGATGGAATACTCACCGTCCTTAATTATAATGGCTCTCTAATCAAACTCATAAATTTACTCATGTAAATAATTTGTTTACAGAATGTACAGAAAGTTAAAGTACTTTCTTCGTAGGCTGTTGAATGTAATAAACAAAACTTACGTCCATAGACGTATTGAATTTGACTTTTTTTTTTTTTTTGGAAAAACCGTTCAAACGAGCAAGCGTTTCACCTGATGGTAAGTGATTAACGTCGCCGACGTACATCTGCAACACCGGAAGTGCTGCAGGTGCGTTGCCGGCCTTTAAGAGTATTTGGGAGATGGCATGGAGGATGAGGAGGGGAATAGGAGGGGGAGAGGTTACCTAAATTATACATAACAAATAAATAAACGTGCTCGTGACACTTACATAACTACTTAGTAGCTCCAGCTGCATAACATGAATTGTAACATTTAGCTTAAACCTAACTTTTACTTACTAAAGAGGTCGAAGCCAAACACATAGATAACAAAATAATATCACCAAAATAATAAGAATCCTGTCCGATTCCGAACAAGGAGATAACTTCAAAATACTATCAACTGCGCAGGAGATATTATAGTGCCGAAGTGTACGCGCGAACACAGCCAATCGCTCGTCACTCAAATCTATCATTTGTGTTTTGCACAAACATTGGCTTCGGCTGGGATTGGAACCCGTGACCCATGACTCACCAGCCAGGAACGCAAACCATGACAATATCCATGAAAAAAATATGCGCAAATAAGTTAGGACGTATTTTTATGATTTAAGTATTTTTATTGCGTCCCTCCTCTTCGGTCTTACTAAACACAAACAATTATGTCTAAATATTTATGTTAGAGTAAAAGACATACACGGCACCCAGCTCCGAACAAGGATTCCGTGTGTCTTAGTGACTTGGTGATAAAATCCGTCGTCTGACGAATTTACGTAAAAGAAAGTAAGTAAAGTATCAGCTCGTAAGTGCCCACTGCTGGGCAAAGGCCTCCTCCTCATTTGAATATTTATCTGAGATGGTGTAGGACCCGCGAATGGCCCGCCACGCTGCTCCATTGCGGGTTGGCGGGCTTCACATATCCTCGAAATAATATATTTTTTTATTATTCATCACATATGCAGATTTCCTCACGTTGTTTTCCTTCACCGCCGGTGGTAAATTCAGAACTTAAAATTGCTATTAATAATTTTAGTGGTGCCGGCACCGGGGTTCGAACCCAGGTCTCTCGCGCTCTATGATACTAAAGTGAGCACCCTGACCACTAGGCTACGACGGCTCTACGTAAAACCACACAAAATGATTACAAACTTTTCGAGAAAAAGAACTTACTGAGTGTTTTGAAAGCCGCAAAAGTCCTCAGCAACCGCTTCCACATTGAAATAATGAATTCACTGATCCAATTTTATTGTGCGAGTCACGCGCCACGGGCGATTTCTATTCATATTCGATGCTAGGTAATTATGGAGAAGATGGAGAATTAGAGAATAGTGAAGTAGTAATCAATGACGTGAGCGACGTAGAAGACGAGGCAGGTCGCTATGTACATGAAGATAAGAATTTGCACCAACATCGTGTCACGTTCACTGCTGCCGCGGTACTGGGGCACGGCGAAGCCCCACAGGCCTCAGGCAAGGTGAATGCCGGCGAGTGGCTGATCTTGTTGGAGCTGCGTAAATGGATAAAGTCGGAGTACGTTTCGGTTAAGCCAATAAATTTGATAATGAAACTATTATTTACGGATTTCATCGCGTCTAATTATGTTTTTATATTCCCGACGTTTAGATCGCTTTACAGGAGCCGTGGTCACGGGGGGACTGAGGTGTTAGACGTCCAGCGGCGGCTTTTGCCCTTGCTCGAATGGGCCGGCTCGACCGGATTGATACCACGGCCTCGCAGAATACCGGCGAGAAGTAGAGGCATCTTGTGCTTCTGCGTTCTGCCCCACATCCCCTCCCTATTCCTCTCCTCTTCCCTCCCATTACCCAAATATCCTTAAAGGCCGGCAACGCACCAGCAGCACCTATGATGTTGCAGACGTACGTGGGCGACGGTAATCACTTACCATCAGGTGAACCGGTTGCCCGTTTGCCGCCTTCGCATAAAAAAAAAATGTCATAGTTAACTCGGGCTACCTTCAGCTTTTATTTATTAATTTTTGGTTTGATCTACGCAGAATATGCTCACAGTATCTTGATGTCGTGCAGTGGTATGCTTGGTTTTAGATTATTTTCGTTTAATACTGGATCCCAAGCTGGTGGTAGTACCCAGCCGTGTTCTCTATTGAAATTCGGATGTTTTATGATTTCAATGGCCGAATCATCCTTGGCAGAAATCGGTGTTCTTTTACGAGGATTTGTGGTCTATTAAATCTGATGTAACGGTTGGGGCGATCAGGGATGTGGTCTCAGATTGCAGACTTCCTAGAGCGTCGGTGTTTCACGTCAGCTGTGTGTTTTTCTATCAATCAATCTGTTCATCACATACTTACGTACATATTTCTATGCAAATTGGAAGTGAATATACTAATTTAAGTAAATATGTAAATTCGGACAATACACATAACGTCTACCTCTTCCTGATCAGCGTGTTAAATTCACTGCTGAACATAGGTCTCTCCATGTACTCACCACGCTGGGCAAGCGGGATGGCGAGCGCAGTTCCGTTGATCTCGCTCTGTTGATGCTGCTTCCCACCACTGGTTCATGGGATTTGGGTTCGGCAAATGCGGACGGTATATGCGTCGTCATTCGTTCCTTAGAGCATCGTTTGTTAGCAATCAGAGTGCACCACGTGCAAGTCGTCATTTCCAAACGTATGTGGTAGAGCCAAGCGGGAGCTTTTGCTGCTGCTCGAATGAGCCGGCTCGACCGTGTTGGTACCACAGCACAGACTACCGGTGTAAAGAGTAGAGGCATCTTGTGCTTCTACGTTTCGTTCGGTGAGTGAGGTTACCGGAGGCTCACTCCCTCTCCCCATCCCCTCACATCATTCTGCCTTCCATCTCCCAAATACCGTTGAAGGCCGGCAACACACCTGCCGTACCTCTGGTGTTGCAGATGTACGTGGGCGACGGTAATCACTTACCATTGGGTGAACCGCTTGCTCGTTTGCCACCTTTCCCATAAAACAATATTTTTTTTTGTTTTTGTCTTTTTTTGGGTAGTGCTTACTCCGATGGATGTGGAAGTCGTAATAAAGAGTACAGTTTAATAGCTAATTACCGGATATCTTAGTGGATTGACATATTAACACGATAAGTCGATTGTGTCTTATTATGATAGATATGATTGGATCATGTATGCCTAGTATCTTTACGATAATTGAATTAAAGTATCTGTCTGTAGGCGAGTGTTTTATAGAGTTTCTAGAAAATATCGCTAAGGGGATAGAAAAATAATCCATATTATGTCGTGCCCATTTTCACATCATAGATTATACGTCAGTCACATCATAGTTTAATGAGAGACCTAATCAACAGCGTGGCTAGAATAACACAGAGAAGCTGAAGGCGTTGGATGTTTGTGAAATTACCATTAAATTTTACTTCTTCTTTTAAGTTTTATTATCAAAGAGTACCGTTGGTCCTTGGTTCAAATCGTAGTTACGTCTAAATATTTTGTAACATACGTACTATATATTCTTCTTTAAGCCGAACCTAGCCTCTCCAAGAGAGAGTCAGCTAAAGGTGGCATATATTTCTTGGAAGAAGCCCATACTCACCACGCTGGACAAGCGGGTCGGTGAGCGCAGTGCCGGGAGTTTCGCACTACTGATGCTGCTCTTTACGCGATTCGGGTTCGGTATATCGTAGGATGGATTTTGAGTCATCGATCGGTCGCCAGAGCTTACATCAGCAGGGTGCATCAAGTGCAGATGAGCTTGTGGTAAATAGTTGACATTTTCCCCCGTTACATTTCCAAGGTTTCTTTTTATGGGAAAGGCGGCAAACGAGCAAGCGGTTCACCTGATGATAAGTGATTACCGTCGCCCACGTACATCTGCAACACCAGAGGTGCGGCTGGTGCGTTACCGGCCTTCAACGGTATTTGGGAGATGGAAGGGAGAATGAGGTGGGGGAATGGGGAGAGGTAGTGGGCCTTCGGATACCTCACTCACCGAACGAAACGCAGATGCGTGAAGCTAAGCGTGGAAGATTTGCCCACACTGAACCACTCCGGGCAGGTGCTGGTAGTCTCGCATTAGAGATACTGCTCCGCGTATCGCACATCCTGATGAAGATTCGCCAGAGCCCGGTTCGAGCGTGCACCGCGTGCAGGTGAGGTCGACCTTTGGAAAACGAGACGGTATATTCTCTCTTACCCCACACTTACCCTAATTTACAAGATACACACACTCGGCAATTTATAATGTGATTGACAGCCGCGGACGGTGTTCGGAAATTGACGCAGTATTCGAAATCAGTCATGAGGACAGGTTATGTAATGTTGGTAGCATTGCTTGTATTATTTTATGTCACACGGCTTTCAAATGATGATGAGGTTGTTGATTTACTTCTACTTATCATAACCTGCTCGGTAAATATATTGAACCTCTTTCGAATAGCTTGTACCGAAGTCTTCATATATTTTTTTTAAGGTTTAAGGGTATTTGGGAGTGTAGGGTTAGGAGTAGGGATGAGGAGGGAGGTGGGGAGGAGAGCGAGCCTCCGGATACCTCACTCACCGAACGAAACGCAGATGCGTGAAGCTAAGCGTGGAAGATTTGCCCACACTGAACCACTCCGGGCAGGTGCTGGTAGTCTCGCATTAGAGATACTGCTCCGCGTATCGCACATCCTGATGAAGATTCGCCAGAGCCCGGTTCGAGCGTGCACCGCGTGCAGGTGAGGTCGACCTTTGGAAAACGAGACGGTATATTCTCTCTTACCCCACACTTACCCTAATTTATAAGATACACACACTCGGCAATTTATAATGTGATTGACAGCCGCGGACGGTGTTCGGAAATTGACGCAGTATTCGAAACCAGTCATAAGGACAGGTTATGTAATGTTGGTAGCATTGCTTGTATTATTTTATGTCACACGGCTTTCAAATGATGATGAGGTTGTTGATTTTACATTTACTTCTACTTATCATAACCTGCTCGGTAAATATATTGAACCTCTTTCGAATAGCTTGTACCGAAGTCTTCATATATTTTTTTTAAGGTTTAAGGGTATTTGGGAGTGTAGGGTTAGGAGTAGGGATGAGGAGGGAGGTGGGGAGGGAGAGCGAGCCTCCGGATACCTCACTCACCGAACGAAACGCAGAAGCACAAGATACTTCTACTTCACCCCGGTGTTCTGCGAGGCCGTGGTAAGAACCCAGTCGAGTCGGTCCGTTCGAGCAGCGGCCGCCGGTAAAAGCCGCCGCTTGGCTCTACTACGTGTAAAAGTACATATGGTAATACATGAGGCAAATAAAGGTTAAGTCCAAATCCTCGTAATTAGAAATTGTAAAATTTTTGTACGTAATGTACATAATATTTTTATTAAAATTAACAAAAAATTTTTTATTTTAATTACTTAAGAGAGGATGTGTTCTCTCCCTGCCCTGGTGGAGTCGTGTATGTGTACCCTTGCCGGTATGCGGCGAAGGTGGAACACCGTGGGATTCTGGTTGGTGCAAGCACGACATGGCCCTTGCCCTCGCGAGTTCTACGTACCACATGCTTAACCTGAATGCACTCCATAACCCTCCAAATCCAACAGTGGTATTTTTTACTGCTAATTCACCACAAAAAAAATCATATGTAGTTAATTCTTTACCAAAGGTAACACTGGAAAAGAATTTCCATGGGTTCGTTTCTTTTTAAAGAAAAAGCTATATACATACTACTATGTTTACTACAGAACATATTTCCATGGCAGTGAAGAGAAACGAGTAATCATAGATTGAATTGCATGAAGTCACTTTTACATGAACAATTTCAAATCCAAACATAAGATAAAATGACTTAAGTCAAATATTTCTTATTCGGTATTTTTTTGTAGGGGTTGTAGCATGCAGTCAGTACACAAGTGCTACGCAGCGTCTACACTGTAGAGCCATCTACGTAGAAAAATAATCAAGCGAAAATGCACAAAAATACAGAAAAGAGGATATCTATGAATGTTTGGTTCATTATTTGTTATTGCAGGTTTTAATAAGATGTCTTCTATCACCGAGCAAATCGTAAAAAAAACATATTTCTACAGGACATGGAATCGTACTGTAAATACACTAAAAGAGTCTCTCAATGGGAGGCTTAGCCAAATTAGGGTGGATTGGCGACAAAGACGAATATAAAGCTCGTTTTAACTTTAATAGTATAAACTTAAAGTTGAAGTAAGTATGTGTTTTATGTATTTTAATTGTATCTTGTACATAAAAGTAAAACCTTTATTATTGATTACCTGCTCGATTCTTTATCTACGAGTACGTTACATTGCATATAAAAACATTGTCAAGGAAACGATTAGGTCTACTTACGACTGGGTCCCTGGCCCTCGACCTGGGTGGCAGGGGAGGCAGCAAGCCCGTCGATACCATCAGAGCTCGCGATCTGATGCAACGGCAAGTCGACGGCGCCGGGCGCGCCCCCTGGCCACGCCATCGCGCACTACGCACATCGCTGCTCCATCACTAAGTAACTATTTGTCTTTCAGTTCTGTTCACTGGCACTGGCAATATATAGAAACACTCGCAATCAAAACCACGTGCAGACACTGAGGAAAGGTTCTTGAACACTTTTAGCACCAATAGAGTCTTTTTAGTTTAAGTTACACCTTAAGAGAACATTATAATATTAACGAAGGAAAAAATATGTTTATTGCTCCACTTTTTTTTATATCTATGTACTCTTAGATTCAATTAAGCCCAGCGGAGGCTTTAGCTGCTGCTCGAATGGGCCGATTCGACCGGTTTGGTACCACGGCCTCATAGAATACCGGCGTGAAGTAGAGACATCTTGTGCTTCATCGTTTCGTTCGGTGAGTGAGGTAACCGGAGGCGGATACCCCCTTCCTATTCCCCTCCTCTTCCCTCTCATCTCCCAAATATCCTTAAAGCCCGGCAACGCACCTGCAGCATCTATGGTGTTGCAGATGTATGTGGACGACGGTAATCACTTACCATCAGGTGAACCGCTTGCTCGTTTGCCGAATCTTCGATAAAAAAAAATTTAAATAACAAAACTACATATTCTCATATATGAAATCTCTCGAGGGGTTAACGGAAGAGTGGTCGAGGAGGGCGATGGCTGCCGCATGGATCATGCTTGTGAATAGGTGATGCTTGTGGAGGCCGGTCTGCTCGAGTGTGCAGTGCACTTGTGCTTTAGTTTGTAGGATAACTGTATTCTCGTGGCGGGCTTTCAGTTGCCTATGAGACCATCCCTTTTATTTCTTGACGTACATCATAATTATTGAGTGACCTGGGTCCATTCGCCGATGCTGGCATCACCAAAATGTATTATTTTATAACAATTTTAAGTGCTGCGGCGTTGAAGGAAAACATCTCGACGAAACCTGCATGTCGGAGAAATAATAAAAAAATATTATTTCGTGAGTATGTGAAGCGCTCTCTCGCACTGGAGCAGCGGGCGAGAGAAGGAGGCCTTCGCTCAGCAGTGGGCACATACCGGTCGCTACTTCATATACTAATACACATATATAAATCTTTCGTAGATCGGTCCGTGGGGTCTTCGAGCGGTTACATTTCTAAAGGAATTATTTCCGTGCCTGATCGTAGCCATTGGTACTCAGTGGGCTGGTTCATTTCTCATTCAGCAGGTGAAGTACTAACCGTTCAGCGTGGAAATGCGACCAGCATTTTTGGCACCATCTCGCGAGAAAAAGACTTTTTGATAACGTGTATATAAAAAAACGAAATAACGATTACGCTACGCGAACGGATTAAACAACGGTCAGCACTGAGCGTGGGCGAGGCGAGCGGGACCAAAATAGTTTCTCCAATGTTTGTACACGGTGGATGCTTCACGCAACGGGACGAAGGTCACATCGTAACGCATTTGTAACACGTTCTAAGTTTACGTCTGTATGTATTCACACTCGCTAAAGACGCATATTATTAATGTAAACTGCAAACTACTATATTAATGTAATTGTCTGTGTGTTTTTTACATGGTAGAGCCCAGCTGCAGCTTTTGCTGCTGCTCGACTGGTACGGCTCGACCGGTGGACTGCCGCAATCTCACAGAATACCGGCGTGAAGTAGAGGCATCTTGAGTGAGTGAGGTACCGGACGTCCACATCGCTTTCCACCAGCCTCTTCTCCGCTCTCCGGGGTTTTGAACCCAGGACCCATAGCTCACACAATCAGCTATTAGCTTTGCCTAGTGCATAGCTGAAAGAGAATGCTTCAGTCCACCATTATGTGCATGAAAGATTAAATAACTAAGATACAGTAGCGGCCTTTAAATGCTCCACAGCTGGGCAAAGGCTGCTCTCATTTGTGAGAAGGCTTCAAAAACAATATTTACGACTAGCGACCCATGGATTTCACATATAATTATAATTTTATTTATAAACAACGTTCATAGCTTCATAATAGAAATGGCTTCAAACCATTGATTTTAACCAAATATTAAAATACAACAAAAAGGTTTATTGTGGGTTTTCCTTTAAAAATATCCCCTCGGGGATTATATATTATATATATTATAGTTTATCTTCTATGTTTTCGACAGCGTAAACCAAGTAAGCACATGTAACACTGCTTTAATATATTATTCATCTCGGATCTTTATCACAAAACCAAGAATCTATTTACACCTACAGACTATGTGAATATGTTATACATATAAACCCTCCTCGTGAAATATACTAAGTCAGGGGTCTTCAAACTCCGGTCCGCTAGTACTAAAAAGGTAACTTAAGTACCTTACATATCTACATTTCGTTCACTGCATGTGTACATAGCTATTGCACCTATGTGCAGCTTACACAGATGCGAAGTGCGCGGGAAAAGTGTGAGATAACGGGCGAAATTGCCGAATCACAACGGTACCAAGGCCAACGACCACGTCAGAGCGGAGGCTGGGCGCTGCGCATGTCGACTGCCCCGGGACATTCCCGGCTATGATTATAATTACACATGGGTAATTCGCTTAAGAATATTTAAAATGAATTAATTCAATCAACAGACTGGATTGTTAATAAGTTAATGATTCACTCGAGAACATATAAATTCCAAAAAAATATGAGTCGGTGAGTCAGCGCCCAGTACCGCGGCATCGAAGCTCTCTATTATACAAATGTAATCTGTCTATGATTGAATTTGAATTTGGAATATTTCGAATTCACTGTTCCACGCTGTCGCGCACACATGTAGTCTCGTCACCAAATAACTGTAAATACGGATTTTTTCTACAAACCTAACGTATTTAACTGCCACTGTATTGACTGCTAAGGCTTTTAAAGCATGAAGGATCAATTTATTTCTAACAGTAATAGTCCTTGTTTGGTTTTGGATTTCGGTGATTAAAAGACATGCTAATTACCTAAACAGTAATTCGGAATTCCACAAAGTGTAATGAGATTTTAGTTTGTAACTGATTTAATTAGTCACTTTATTATGAGGTCATTGCTGAAACGAACTATGCAGAATCATTATAGTGAATTGGGAATATTTAAGGTGAATTAATCCATTGGGGTGAATCAGTATATGTGAATAACTTCAAATGAGTGCATTCAGGTCATTCATGTCTACATAACAAAGGATTATTTGTTAGTTTAAATAGAGAAATATTAACACTTTGGCAAATTGGGAAAATGTACAAGAATATATTCTATAGCAATCACGCATGTCACATTTGATGGTCGGCAGAGATTACAGATTTCCATCTCGCGCCTCTGGGAGAGAGAACCTGACGTTGGATGAATGGATTCTATTGTGAAAGTAAAGAAGCAGCCTGTCAATGTCCCACTACTGGGAAAACGGCAACCTGCAATATTATCAATAGAGCCCTTATTTATTATGAAGGAGTTTAAATAGAAATATTAACCGCACACGATCGCATCGCAACTATAGGAGTGAGGATCGCCTTCCCTTCAATGGCTCACAGGAAAGTTTTGAAATGCCCAATCACCCACAGGTCTATCGTACACATGTTGAATCTGCCTCTACTCGGGGGCCACGTGTTTTGGCTACACGATCTGGTGTTTCCCAGATTAACCTCCCCTTCCCCACTGTCCCACTGTGTTGTCCTTCCTGATACATCTATAGGTAATGAAGAGTAACGAAGTTATATCAATATTGTTAAAATAAAAAATCAATAGGTTTTTATGGGTTACCAATAGAACACTATAAAGACATTTAATCTTTACCATAGTACTCTGCTGCTAGGCTTCGTGCAAGGAAGCATTAGAAGTTATTTTCACACTCAGCAGGAGAAGAGTCGATCGCAGCATCAGATCCCTCGCTCAATAAGTGATCGTGTTAAAGGGTTTGAATGTAAGTGACGACGGCTCGGTGGAGTAGTGGCTAAGCGTTTAGCTGCGGCGCTGTGGGTCGCGGGTTTGATTCCCGCACGAGACTAGTATTTGTATGGACTACAAATAATAGTTCTGGGTCTGGGTGTTTGTCCATGTTCAATTCATGTATGTAAACTGCCTCCGCGACACAGGAGAAATTCCTACAGCGAAAGGTAACGTTTAAAAAAAAAAAAAGGACTGTCTCCAAAAGTACAGCTATCAATCGATATGTAAACTATTTCATAAATAACGAACAGAGGTAGCTAATGGATCAATTTTGATTTTATCAAATTATTAATGCAGAGATCTACATCGAATATCCTTGTGATAGTCGAAGCTGACAAAAATAAACTTCAGATTCTTATCAAATAATTGACCACTCGGGGTTCTAGGAACAGGAATGATTGTAAACACTTTAAGAGGTGGTCCGCCATTCGATCTAACCATAGATATAGCTTAATGAATGAATGAATAAAAAATCTTTATTCTAAGAAAGACAATATCCGAAGGTTCCTCTGACGGAGAAGAAACTGGCGAAAGAAACTCAGTAAGCATCCTCTTTTTTTTGTCAAAATTTCCATAATTATAATGTCCCATAAGCAGCTGAAAGCATGCTACAAGAATACAGCATATAGTTACCAACTAACTCAACGTTACCAAATGGATTAGCAAAATCAAGGTACTATTCAAATGGCGCTCTTTCTCTTTTTCTTTATCTTTATCTTAAAAGTAAATACAAACGATGCTAGATCATTTCTTATCTCATGTTGCAATTTTTTAATCCTCACAATAAATGTAATCCGGCTTTTGATGGCGCTTTCTTGGAGAGAAGAAACAGAAGTAAACAAGTGTAGATACTCGAAGGTAACCGATAAATATCCATTTAGATATAAAAAATAAAGAATTTTAAGCGCCATCGAAAGGGATATAAAAACTGATTGCTCAAATACATACACAACACCACCACAGTGTATGTGAGGAATATGTAAAGTACTACCATACCCTTATAGTCAGCAATTGCACGTGGTAGAGCCAAGCGGCGGCTTTTGCTGCTGCTCGAATGGGCCGGTTCGACCGGGTTGGTACCACGGCCTCGCAGAATACCGGCGCGAAGTATAGCCATCTTGTGCTTCTGCGTTTCGTTCGGTGAGTGAGGTATGTGGAGGCCTTCCCTTCCCCCTCTCCACCTCTATCCTCATCCTCCCTCCCTTCTCCTAAATTACCCTTAAAGGCCGGCAAAGCACCTGCAGCACCTCAGGTGCTGCAGATGTACATGGACGACGGTAATTTCTTTAACATCAGGATTGCCGCCTTTCCAATGGAAAAAAAAGACCGACATCTTGCGGAAGATTTTCTAACGCTCTTCCTATAGCTATAATATACTGATATTTAAAATAATAAATGTAATAAGTATCATTGAACTAATTACAATGATTCAACTTCAAGTATTATGTAATAAGGATGCTCCCCATCACAGATTAAGATGGGGAGAAGCGTTAGTGATGCGAGATGCACGATTGCCTAGCGTGGTTGGATAAAAGGTCTGTGGGTTTTGGTTGGCTCTTATGTTCAGCAGTGGACTAAGACAGGCCGTCTAAAAAGAAGATAAAGATACTATGAAAACGTTCGCGGAGAATATGTGACAAAATAAATCAAGCTGAACTAACTAGTTCTACAAGTTAAAAAAATTGGCCGCTGATCAAATATTTTGCAAGTTAATGCTGTTTCACAGTTAATCGTTTATGTAATCCCACTTAAGTGAAGGCTCGAGATAAAATGTCGATCAAGTTTAAAAGAGCAAGCGTCAGAGAGATCACTAGACTCTTGTTATGGATGTTTAACAAAGGTCTCTCTTATAACCTTTCTATAACTGAAGAAGTGCTTTTAAAATTCATATTGTCTATGGTCGATATATGGCGTGTGTCGCACAACTTCGAAGCATACAATTTTTACTTAAAATTGAACTCGCAACCTTAAGGACTTTTAAAATTAAATTACTAACTCTAGCCAGGACTATAGCGGGGACGCCCTGATGTAGGACGAGGTTAAAAGCAGTCGTTGGCGGCAAGTCTTCCGAACATATTTCCCACAGATTATAGGAAGCAGTGAAGTTAGTGCAAGAGCACCGGCTATGCAGCAACCCACCTGCCAAGGGTGAGTACCAACTCTTATTGGCGCTTTCTTAATAAAACCTAGTGGGACTTCCAGTAGTGGGACTTGTGTAGTCTTTTTAATAGGAAAGGCGGCAAATTAGTAAGCGGTTCACCTGATGGCAAGTGATTATCGTCGCCCACGTACACCTGCAACACCAGAGGTGCTGCAGGTGCGTTGCCGGCCTTTGCAGGATATTTGCGAGGTGGGAAGGAGGGTGAGGAGGGCATCAATTCATAATTTTTTTTTTAATGAAGTGACGGCAAACGAGCAAGCGGTTCACCTGATGGTAAGTGATTACCGTTGCCCATATACATCTGCAACACCATAGATGCTGCAGGTGCGTTGCCGTTCTTTAGAGATATTTGGGAGATGGGATGGAAGAGGAGGGGAATAGGGGGGGGGGCGGTTACCTCACTCACCGAACGAAACGCAGAAGCACAATATACCTCTACTTAACGCCGGTATTCTGCGAGGTCGTGGTATTAATCCGGTTGAGCCGGCCCATTCGAGCAGCAGCTAAAGCCGTCTTTTAGCTCTAGTGAGGTAAGCGGAGGCCCACTCCCCCTCCCCATTCCACTCCTTATCCTCCCTACCATCAACCAAATACTCTTAAACGCCGGCAACGCACCTGTAGCTCCTCTGGTGTTGCAGATGTATGTGGGCGAAGTTAATCACTGACCATCAGGTGAACCTATTGCTCGTTTGCCGCCTTTGCTGTAAAAAAAAAACATGTCCGTCGCAAATCGTAAACGAAAATCTTTAGTACCAATAAACCCGAGTCACAGTTTACATACAGTCATTCGCGCCGCACTAAAAAGTACAATTAACACGTTACATGTTAATCCGCGTGACGTATCAGCCCGCTGTTAATTACACATTACAGCCCGGCTGTCTGTCGCTACACTGTACATATCGAATACAGAAACGACGTGACAAATTGCCGTAATAATTGCTCGCTCATTTTCCTTTGTTATTGTACGAGTGTGTAATTGTATTTTTTTTTATGGGAAAGGCGGAAATCAGCTTGCGGTTGACCTCATGATGAGTGATTACTGACGCCCACGTACATCTGCAATACCAAAGGAGCTGCAGGTGCTTTGCCGGCCTTGGAGGATATTTGAAGAGGGAGACGGAGAACGGGGGAGTTACCGGAGTATCTTGGCAGTGGGGCTAACCAGGTCTCGGCTCTACCACGTACAAAATATAAATTGAAAGGCAGTGTTCATCTTACCGAATTCGACCGATTATCTTGTCAAGCCGACTCTTCTAACTTTTACATTTAGATGATTCGGTTTGACATGAAGCTACCGAATATTTTATAAAGATAAATCACCCATGAACTACAAAGAGGTTGCAGAACAAAAAGATAATAATTACGTACATATCTCTACTACTACATCAGCCTATATTAACCCACAGCTGAACACAGGCCACTCCAGAAAATCTCCAGCAAAGCCGGCTTATAATTGTGGGATATATCCATACCCTATAGTCGTCAGTATTCTAGCTCTAGAGATGCTTCTCGTATGAATTAAACCGTTAAACTATAGAAAACCGGTAAATATAACTCACGACTCATTGAATATCTCTTTCTCAGATCACTAAACGGTATAAAACCACAACACAGCTTCGATTTGAAGCAAGAAGTTAAGTGATAGTCAAATTGCTAAAAAAAACTTTTTCACTAAACATTCACCAAAAATATTCCCGGCACGGCAACAATTGTTTTCGACAGCAACTGAACTGAAACTTAACTACGTTCCGACACGGACAGACGGACGGACGGACGGCAATCTAGACGCGAGCACATTTTATCAACGCAACTATCGCGACCGTTGATTATTTTATCTAATCAATATAGTAATAACCGTTTAGTTAAACGATATTACAGATTAAATAAACATTACTGCACGAATGGCGAAACACATTTGTTGCACAATTTATATTTAGTTTACTGTTACTGTTACATGATTAGCTTCGAAAAGTTGTCAGGTTTTTTAGGTTGGACTCGTCTCCTCTTAAAAACCCCATCGTCGTTGTTCACTAGAAGCCACGCACTTGACATTTCATAGTACTAATTCCGGCTGGTCACGGCTCAAACTTCTGTCTTAGGAGCTTTTACGCCTCACGGATTTCCCCACAAACTTTCAAGTCAAAAACTTCCATCTAAATGAAACTTAAACGCGACCGCAACTGTATACATTGGTTTAAAAAGGTAGTAGAGAACATTTTCGTAATGTCCAGTTACAAAGGAGATAATTAATTTAAAACCTCCGCTTTAATTATCTTTTCTAATGAAAGAATATCACAATACAGACATATTTTAAATGAGTAAAGAAGCTGCCTATAAATGTCCCAACGCTGAGTAAATGCCTCATCTCAACGCTTTGCCGGACTGTCGGATATGTATACATATATATACTTAGACGGACTTTGCGTTCCTTCGTTATAATAAAAATGTTAAGTGCATCTATCGAAAGGGAAATAAAGACTGATATCTCTCATACATACACAACAACACCACAGTGTATGTAACGAATATGTAAATTAATATCATACCTATTAGCTATTGCACGCGGTAGAGCCAAGCGGCAGCTTTTGCTGCTGCTCGAATGGGCCGGCTCGACCGGGCTGGTACCACGGCCTCGCAGAATACCGGCGTGAAGTAGAGGGATCTTGTGCTTTTACGTTTCGTTCGGTGAGTGAGGTATGCGGAGGTCTTTTCCCCCTCTCCACCTATATCCGCATCCTATAGGTCGGACGGTAATCATTTACCATCAGGTGAACATCTTGCTCGTTTGCCGGCATTCCCATTAAAAAAAAACTCGTATTACTAAGACATGCAGATTTCCTCGCGATGTTTTCCTTCCTCGCTGAGCATATTTTACTCCAGCACTTAAAACTGTATTATAATTTGAGTGGTGCACCGGCGTCGGGGATCAAACGTGAGGCACACGTCTTAATCAAGAAATTAAAGAGAGCCCTCTCTCTACTAGGATACCACGGTTAAATGCGCTGCGTAGATGTAAGAAGCTATAATGTTTTAATATAGTTGTATTTGTTTGATAAAGTAAATGATGTAAACTGGGCATAAGTTTCGAGGAGAAGTCAAACAATTCTCCGTGCTCCACAAGTGGGTGGCACACGAATAATGAATTCTATATGAGTTTTGTTCTACACAGTTCTCCTATGGATCCCTTGTCAGGGATCATACGCTTAATGCTCCTGTAATTAAGGTCGGAGTCGGTCAACTCTTATTGTAATTCGCGTAAGGGTTTAACTAACATTAAAATTATTTCATTACACATTCTGCAATTCAAATTAGTTTGTCCAACAAATTACAAACCCTAAGCCGTTGAAAACTTTATGAAAGTCTCTAAAACAATGTTCGAATATTTATTTTTAAATTGCGTTTCCAGATGGCTGTTTAAAACGACAGACAATCTACTATACGACTGCAATATTAAGACTTATGTATATACACAATATAAAGTAATTAGAATCGCAGACAATCCGTCAGCATATCAGGAGACTCAAGTTCGATCCCTTCCATGTGTGAGATTCGTACCAATGAGCTTTTTCGCAACTTACGTACGAACTGCATCGACGACCTGACACGGGTTATAAAATTTAAATGAATGGTCCCAAAAGCTTTTTGTTTTATTTACTTATATTCCCAGCCGCCTGCTGTATGATCAAATTGTTCATGAAATTTTCCATTGACGCTGTCGTGGAAAATCAAATAAAAGTCTGTAAATATTTCAATTAACAATTTTAGTGGTGCCACCAGCGTTGTGCCCGGGTTATAAGTGTACTATGTTTAAGGCGTGCTGTCTGTCCGTTCTGTCCAGTGAGTTATGACGGCTACACTTATCGTAACGAACGACAAAATGTCGGAATTGATAAAATAACTCGTTGAATCATCATCATTATTTCAGACTGTCACAAATCCACTGCTGAACATAGGCCTACCACAAAGCTCGGTCCTGTGCCACCTGCATCCATCGACTTCCCGCAACACTGCGCAGGTCATCACTCCATCTGGTGGGGGTGCGTTTGCTTGTACGTGGCTGCCGCTCGAGAACCACCTTTATTCCCAAACGGTAGTCAGTTCTGCAAGCCTGCTGATCCTTACGGCTATGTCGGTCACCCAAGTTCTGCTGCGGACATCGACGTTGCAGACTGGTTGAATATACTTATATTAACTGAATACAAATAAACTGTTATTATTTTAACTACCTTTAAACTTCGTTCCACTTAACCTCCAGATAAAACAATTAAAATTAATTAATAGAACCAATCACTTTTCCTATGATTTCGCGTACGTTCTACCTGCGCGGTGTTAAATAAAAAACTGATTAAATTTTGTTATCTTGTCAGTTTGTTGCGATAATAACATACAACACAATCTCGCGGAGTTCAACAAATATTGGGTAATATGACACGCACTCGAGAAACCGCTTCTATGATTTACGCACCATCTTTAACAGTGATAACATTCAGTTTTTCATTCAGAGAGCTATAAAAAGTAAAGTAGCAGCCTGTAAGTGCCCACTGTAGGGCAAAGGCCTCCTTCTCAAATACTTGAGAGAGTTTTGGAGGGGGGAAGGGTCCGCCAGGCTGCTCCAAAGCAGGTTGGCGGACTGCACATGTCTTCGAAATAACATTTTTTATCATATAAATTTATTATTATTTCTCAGCCATGCAGGTTTCGTTGTAAATTAAGCATTCAAAGTTGCTATCAACAATTTTAGCGGTGCCTGCACCGGGAATCGAACCCGGGTCTCGCTCCATGAAAGGCCCTGACCACTAGGCTCCTGCGGCTCCTGTAGAGATATGCGACCCACTATTTCCGCATGCATTAAACACTTATGACGTTACATATGAAACTTAGCTCTTGGTACTAGCTGTCGAGGGCGACGAGGGTCGATAGAGGCGAAATGTGGGTCGTGAAAGTCCGCTTGGCAATGCTGTGTTATGCCAAACGGACGACAGACACGACCGCTTTTGATATAATGACTTTGACAAAGAAAGAATGCCTCAAGGCTTATCCCAGCTGTTCGTTTCTTACTTTAAGGTATCAGCAGTAAAAGAGAATAATATTCGTTAACGTGGAAACGTTTATCCTTATAATTGTTTAGACACAAACATACAAAGGAGATCATTCTATTTATGCATTCTAGATTGATTTTTGTACCTACTGCCTAACCAGGGTCAAATCCATAAGCACGGAACTGCCTGTGATGATGATGAGTTGGGCCGGATTCAATCACGCCGACAGATCCGAATACTATCGGAAGATATATTAAAGTATCCCAAACGTACGCGAAAATACAGAGCCACTTCACCTCCCTATATCTGATTCAATGCATATGCGAGAAGATCCGTGGAAAGGTCACATGCGGAGGAGATGAGACGCACTAACGTAGATCTTCTGAGGTGGTATATGTTCGACAGCGAACAGATTATACTGTTAAAAAAAGAATTAAAAATATATCAAACGTCCAATTAAAAAAAATTGTTAAATAAAACCGGAATTGTTACATTCTAAAACTTTAATAAAGTAAAATAGCAACCTGTAAGTGCCCACTACTGGGCATGCGACTCCTTCACAAATATCTGAGAGGAGTAGGGAAGATGACCCCGCCATATCTTCGAAATAATATTTTTTATTATTTCTCAGACATGCAGGTTTCCTCACGATGTCATCCTTCACCGCTGTATAGTTAATACAGCACTTAAAATTGCTATTAACGTTTTCGGTGGTGCCGGCACCGGGGCTCGAACCCAGGTCACTCGCGCTCTATGACTACAGCTACTACTAAAGCGAATGCCCTGACCATGATTTTGATTAATATGAATCGGAAAAGTATATATTTACAATAAAACAATCATAATATTTTATTTAGTACGCAAATAAACTGCCACCTAGTTCAGATATCAGGAGAATACTTTCCCATGAAGATAACTTAAGTACACACCCGATAAAGTCGGGTTACCGAAAATATCCGGCTTATCTTCATCGCTGGCGGGTTTGTGGGGTGCGGTGGTGGGAGCGGCGCGATCTGGGCCGTCCACATGCTATATGACGTCATCAGAATGTACGGAACTAAAGCACGCCTTTTTATATACACGGCGACCATGAGCCGGGGGGAAATGACGGACGGCTTTAGTGCCGTAAATATAATTAATGATTTTTTTATGTCTCCCTTTTTTTATCTATCTATAGGTTCCATTTATAGGCTGGACGTTGGAAAGTGCAAAAAGGAGTAGTTTCGTTGTATATTACGAGTTATGGAGGTGTGGTGGTCCGGGAGCGTCGTAAGGAAAAGCTTCGAAAATCGAAGCAGTTTCGACGACGAGGTTCGTCACTCTTGGGATGCGCGAATTCCATTTCGCAATCTCTCCCTACCCCTATGGGTGACAGGCGTGAGTGCTCCTTCTCTGTCTTGTTGTTACTACACTTTTACCCGTTTCTGCTGCGACGACTGATGCAAAGTAGCAGCCTGTAACTGCCCACAGCTGGGCAAAGGCCTCCTTCTCCAATATCTGAGAGATCTAATAGGTGGAATTCACACGTCTTCGAAATAATATTTATAATTATTTCTCAATCACGCAGGTTTCGTGGTAAATTGAACATTTAAAGTTGCCACTAGGAGCATTTAACGTATTATATTTAAAAAAAATGTTTCCGGCCTTAAGGCGCGCTCACTGAGTTCGCAACCTGGAGGACTCGGGCCAGAACCACCCGCTTCCCCCCCCCCCAGTGGCGGATCTGGTTCATGGCACCGCCGCCGATCAAATGTCGACCGTGCCGGGAAAGCGTATTACTTATGTATTAGAAGTAATAATTTTTTATTCTCCAGTCTCATCACAGGTAAAGGGTTTGAAAAAAAAATCATAAATATCTATCTATATCTCACTAAAAGTTCACTACGCATGGTCACCCGCGCGTCTCCTTGCCGGGTTGAATCTGATCACTCCCTGATTCCACTACCACGGGAGGACATTTTTCTTGATTGTTATTATTAAAGAATACCATTTTTTTTGCGACCTGTTCTATCAAAAGGCGTTTAAGTAGATTTCTCATTTAGCAAATCCTTCCGTCGGAAGATCATTATATAAGCTAATGTAAAATTATGTATCATTTAACGAATTATTTAAAATATTTATGTGAATACTTAGATGTATTATTCTTTATAAATTGATTATTACATCGAGTAATATAATTCATCTAATAAATTCGTAATGTTGGCAGTGTTTTGAGTTACCGGGTGTTTAGTGTTGGCAACATTGTCCTACTCAGTAAGCGGGCACAGGTTGGAGACCGATGGGCATTACTACTTTGGTAGCGGTGAAGGAAAGACGCAATTTGAATTATCTTTGTAATATCTGAGTAAAGAGAAATAAACGAATGTTTGATACGTGAGTGTTGGGTTTAATTATCGATGTACCTGATATATTTAGTTTTACACTTAAGTTTACCATGAGGTCGCTAATGAAGTAACTTTGTACACAAATTTTCCGGCTCCACGACTACGGAACCGGGCGTCGCGGTTCCCCCAAATGACACGGGCTCGTTTGTAAACTAAAGGAGCGTCCGGAAGACAAGGTCTGCTCTTTACATTTGCAAGGGTTTTTGGTGCCGGAAACGGTCCGCCTCCCTGCTACATGCATATATAGAGGTCTTGGAGGACACTACATGCAATCATGTAAATCGCTATTTCAAAAAGAAAAGTATTACTTAAGTAGACTTGTATATATATATATATACATTAAAAAGCCGCGATATTTGTAAAACAACATCCTGCATTATTTTTGTTTAATATAAGCCTCAGAGAAATGAAATTGAGAAAAACATCAAATAGAAGAATACATTTCCCAAAGTGTAATAAAAAAATCGTACGGTATCAGTATAAAAATATTTAATACTTTACCCTGATGAGCTGAAAAATTTTCCTTTAATAAAATGTAAGAAACACCGTCACCAATGACTTACATAATCGTTTTTATAGCATTAACGAATATCTTAACCATAGAAAAACTAAATGTATTTTTTGATATAAAAAAAAATATTACATATTTTTATTTATAAGACTGGGGAGAGAAACGTGGAGACAGTCCGTCTGATGGTAAGTGAGCAGCTTATTAACACCTGCAAACAAATTCAACCGAAGAAAGTTGCAGATGCGTGGTCCCTGTGGGCAAGGATCCAGTCCAGCCTCCTGCCTCGCAGCCCGTAATTATCCAGAGCCTCTACACATTTCAAACCGAAACCCAACAGCGAAAGAAATCGGAAAGAGAGTGCTTGTATACCATAAAAGAAGCCAACTGGAGGAAACTCGTAAGCGCCGATAGCCAAATGAGTAAGGGTGCGAACTGCGAAACATGACGACGTAAGTTCGAGCCCGCCATTCGACTATTGTGGAATACCACGTCCAGATACAAGCTGTAATGCTTAGTTGGAGGTTTAACAGGAATATAAGTAATGTTACTTAATAAATAGCATTGCTAGTATTCTTAAAAAAAAACTGAAGTCCAAATTACTGCAGCCGTATTGTTAGGTATTTCAAGAAATACACATAGACAGTTATAGTGTCAATGACCATCCACCCACTAAGACGATTCCTAATCAGAGAACGAACCTACTACCTTACCATAGTATATGTATTATAAATGCTTTATCTATGACGAGATTGCTTCTAATAAGAAGAAATCAAGGAACAAAAATGAGATTCGAATTTTTAACCTTTAAACTGCCAGTGTTAAAAGTTTAACGATTAAATCTCACTACGCAGTTAAATATGAAATGTAGAGTTGTGCGAATGAATTGTTTATGCCCACGATTCAGGAGAAGCTGACGCTGCAACATGTCTGATTCGGTGTCCGAAACATTCTTGAAATTAATCCCTTTCCCTACTACCACCGACGATGTCGTTCTGTTCGTTTTTGACCGCGGCGACAACTTCCGTATACCACCGGCGGTTGTCAACTGCGTGGGAGATATTATAGTGCCGCAAGCGTAACGTTCGGCCACTCAAGCAACGCGATATGGCTTATGCGATAAGATAGGAGGAAGGACTCCACTATACTGCTAGACTCCATAGAGTCAGTAACACGTTCATGGGGCAATGTATACGTTTCTACAACAAAATCCCAGCATGTGCTCTGTCTTCCTATCAATAGGTTTAAAAGATTGTTAAACAAAGACTTTATAAAAAAAGGGTTATTATAGTATAATGGATAATACACGATAATAACCTCGGGGAATGAGTTGATCGCTCCAGAAGCCATTTCTAGAAATAACATTATAATAGTACATTATTAAAACGTTTTGTTTTGAAAAACTAAAAAAAGAGGACACCTAGCGAGTTTCTTTCCCCTGTTACTTCTCCGCCAGAGTAACCTAATTACGAAACGGTGTTATATTTAAAAAAAAATTACGTTTGACAAGTGAAAAGTATGTTTCTTATGTTGAATGAATTATTTGATTTGATTTGGATCCGATGCAGTGCAGAACAAAAGCCAGTCCTGAAAACCGTTCATTTATCTTTTGCACAAATATTGTATTCAGCTATGTATCGAACCCGGGACCTATAGGTCAGCAGTCATATTCCTAACTACAAAGCCTAGCGGTCGTCAGCATCGCTGAACGTGTATTAAGAGTAGCACCTCACTGTTGGACAAGGGGCTGAAGCAGGGTAGGGTTGGCTATGTTGCTGTTATCGGACCTCAGATATACTCGAAATAAACTTTTATTTCGCAAACATGTAGATAACATGTTATTGGTTATTTACGCTTCGCTAATATCGGATAGATCTTTAATTGTGGCGTTAATAAAAATCCTTTATTTTTAATGTGAAAGTTTGTCTGTTCAACGCTCAATCACGCTTAAGGATTGAAGAGATTTAAATTAACGGAAAACCGGAGGCCCAAAACCCCTTACCTCTTCCCCCCCACCCCTTCTCTAATCCAAAAAAAGGTTTGGCAGATGTTCGTAAGCGATGGTAATCACTTACCATCAGGTGGGCCGCTTGCTCGTTTACCCTATATCCCAAATAAAATAAAAATATTTTGTAGAATTTGTATTCTTTCTATCTCAATTAAAAGGGTCCCTATGGATAAAAATTGAGACCATGTAAATAAATATTTTTTTTTATCAAATCATATTATCATTAAAAAAAACCTATTTTTTAGAATATATTCAGGTTCGGTTTTTGCCTTGTTAATAATTAAAATTTACGTTACCAGAATACATTTGAACTTGGCAAGCTATTTCATTTCAAATGTCTTTGTGACTTGAATTTCAACGACCGTTACTATAGCATCAGACAGAAACTAAGACATTTCATCTAATGATGAAAATATTATTTAAATTGCTATCTATTTAAAAGCTATTTTATATAATGTTGGTGCCAGTTATGATTGCGTTCTGATAAAGCGACTTTGAATAATAAAAGGAATAGACAAATGACAAAACCCACAAAGAAGTAGAGCGAATGTCTTTTTGTTCAAGTTTAGAAAATTTCAAAGTTTAACTTCAGATATAAGTAAACTCTGAGACTGAAATCCTCCAAATACAGTGAGAGGGCGCTCACCAATGTGCCTGCCCAGAGTCGTATGTATGGAGCTTTTGTGGAGCTTTCATAAAAAGGTCTGTAGTCCTATTGTGACCTGTGAACTTACACATATTAGTTAAGAAAGGAAAGAAGAGTCGAGTTGTTATCAGTTAAATTATTTACCGGCAATTCTTTTTTCAAACTCCGGAGTTACCGGCGGAAATTTTGAACTCGATAAGTTGAAGTAACTTCGATTGGATGCACTCGTTTTACGCTTTCATTAAAAAAATAAATCACATATAACTATCAACGCACGGCATACAATATTAAATGAAGTAACATTAAGGAATAAAGAATAATCTACGTAAACATCGGCCGGTGGGAATGAACGCTAGGCCGGACACCCGCCGTAGGCACGCCCGAGCTTGTGCTACGACGCGGCAGCACTGCCGCGGCTTGCCTTGCGAGCTTTGAGCGGAACTTTCGCTACTGTATTATTCTACTGGTAAAACATTGTGTTATCTTTAAGTAAAGTTGTGCGCCCTGTGATGTCGGCGTAATAATTTGCGCCACTCCCTTTCTTTCCGTGGGTAAGTTTTAAGTCGGTAATCGTCGAGGGCTACCTTCCGATGGCGGGATAATCATCTCGAAATATATCAGACACAAATTAAGCAGACCGATGACCGGCAGCAGGATGTGAAGTGTCTGATAATGCCATCGCCAATCGCCATATGGCAAAGCCTCCTGACGTCAGAGGCCTATGTTCTGCAGTAAACATTTTATATACTGTCAAGGTAAAGTTACAATGCGCCTGCAGCTCTTCCGGTGTTGCAGATGGACGTGGGCGTCGGCAATCACTTACCATCTGGTGCGACGCATGCTAGTTTGCTCGCTTTGTCTGAAAAACCGTAATCAATTCAATGATTTTCATCTAAAGCATAATCACTCAAGTTAAGTAATAAAATGTTCTGGTCTCATTTTGTTTAAAACGAAGGCAAGCCACGACAACGCACAAGAGATTAAACTTTAAAAATAACTCTCGGAACCTCGGAACTATAAATCAATGCATGCAGGCACATAAAACAAAACCATCTTCGTCGTGCAGTTTTCTCATGCACTGCACTGCATCACCGTTCTGTGAATTGAAATCTTCCTGTAAATTGAAAATGAGACTAAAATTACGATCACCGCCAGGGTCACGCCATGGGGCTGAACCTGACACTTGCCACTTTAAGTTCCTCCTCTTCCGCTCCGGACCGTCTTTTTTTTTTAATGGAAGAAGGGGGCAAACGAGCGTGCGGCTCACCTGATGGTAAGTGATCACCGACGCCCACGAACATCCACAACATCAGAGGAGCTACAGATGCGCCGCCGGCCTTTAAGGAAGGAATAAGATCTTTTCTTGAAGGTCCCTAAGTCGTAACTGTTCGGAAATACTGCTGGCGACAGCTGATTCCACAAAGTCGACGTGCGTGGCAGTCGCGGCACGGGATCTCGATACTACTTGGTACTACTATAATACAGTAAATCATAAAGTTTTTATGATTAGATGTTTCTGGCTAAACCGGATATACTGAATGGATTTAAGTAAACGTTGACAAAGGGTTTCATTGAAACAAATTAAGCTCATCCGTATATTGGGTATTCATCAAATATTGGGGTGGTCTATACATATTTGTAATTTCAACCCACTTTCACCCCGAGGTTATCTGGGTCAAAGTGACAGGTGGTGAGCCTGTCGCCATCTCAGTTCACTTAATACTTAATTTTGGGATCATGGGTTCCTATGAAACAAAGTAAAACTAGTAAAATTAAAGTCCATGCAAGTAAAGCATAAATACAAAAAAAAAATAGAAGCCCATAAATGTTCTACTGCTGGGCAAAGATCACGCAATGTCCGCCACGCAGCTAACTATAAATTGTAATTCATATTTTAGTTGTACCGGCACCGGAACCTAACCCAGGTCTTTCTCAAACTTAAATCAAGCGCCCCAAGTACCGAGTCACAGCGGCTTTATTCCTACCTAATATCACGACTTTATTATTACTTTCCATTATTAGGGAATTTGTCTTCAAACGGGTGCATTAGAGCCAATACAATGGAGGTCGGTTCACAAAACGAGCTTTCGTTAGCTTAATTGGATTTGTTGGCATTCTTAGATGAAAATTAAAGCTGGATCCGCCCAAGAGCAGGGATTTTACGGAAGCTTTATTAATATCTTAATGCACTTATTGATAACGTAAAGGTCAGTACCCAGGTTTTTTTTTATGGGAAAGGCGGAAAACGAGCAAGCGTTTCTCACCTGATGGGAAGTGATTACTTTCGCCCACGTACATCTGTAAAACCAGAGGTGCTGTAGGTGCGTCGCCGGCCTTCAATGGTATTTGGGAGATTAGAGGGAGGATGAGGAGGGGATTGGGAGTGGACTGACCCTCCGGTTACCTCACTCGCCGCACGAAACGCAGAAGCACAAGATGCATCTACTTCACGCCGGTATTCTTCGAGCATCAGCAAAAGCCGCCGATCGGCTGTTACACTCTTTACAACTTTGGCGATCACAGATGCGATGCCACCCCTAAGACTAAGATGGACCTCACAAACCGGAACACAACAGTAGTTGCCCTGCTGTTTTGCGGCAGACACTGGTAAGAGTCTATCCAGATGACTTCTAGGCAAAGAAGGAATCGAATACCAGTAAAAATGGTACATCTGTAACACCACAGGTGCTGCAGGTGCGTTGCCAGGCTTTAAGGGTATTTGGGAGATGGTAGGATAAGGAGTGGAATGGGGTGGGGGAGTGGGCCTCCGGTTACCTCACTCATCGAACGAAACGCAGAAGCACAAGATGCCTCTGCTTCACGCCGGTATTCTGCGAGGCCATGGTACCAACCCGGTCGAGCCGGCTCATTCGAGCAGCAGCAAAAGCCGCCGCTTGGCTCTACCACGCTTAATCTGAAACATCTCCTACTGTAACGATACTTCTTGCCCTCGACAAACAAAAATTATGGACGATACACTGTTTCCGCCATTATTTTAATGCATCCCAAATTTAATGACAGAGCGCAACAGTTACAGAAGAGGCTACACAAGCTTCGAGCGCTTCTGCAATATTAATTCTAAGCTTTCTCAATCCGGCAATATAATGAATGCACAAGTTTCGCAAGCGTTGAAGCTTATTTATGATCCGTCTGGGTAACAGATTTCAACTTAATAAGGCATATTGAAGTTCCAGCACACCTGGTCTTTTATTAATATTTAACTTACGAACGCTACGTATATACTAAATGTTTAATAAAAAAAAAATTATTACGTATTCATAAGCTTACAGATACTTCATACTTCGGATAGGATTATTTACAGCGTTACAATGTTACAGTGGATTACAATAATTAGAGACCTACGATGATGTCACAATGATAAGAATTTCGTTAGTTATTTCTAAAAAAAGGGGTTTCCAAGCCCAAGCGGTAGCTTCTGCTGCTGCTCGAATGTATGCCGGCCTATTCGAGCAGCAGCTGATGCCGCCGCTTGTCTCCACCGCGTGTACAAAAACTCTCATTACATTACGAAGATAAAAACCAATATCGACGTTACTTTACGTAACGCGGATAACCGGTGTCTGACCAATTCGTTTCGGTATCGGAAAATGTCGAGCACATGCAGAACATGTTAGTGGATCTTTTTTTAACGCCGAATTGTGGGAGGAAAATGTAATTTGGTTTAAAACTCTGCTCGCGTTTTCATTTTAAATGCTCTATTGGATACCCGATTCCCTAGTTGGCAGGACGCTGCCTTCGGAGCCAAGAGTCGCGGTTCGAATCCCGCCAGAGGTACGCATTTGTGTAATGAATTTTATTTTTAAGTGAAACCTAGAGGTTGACCTGGTTGAAAGTAATATAATGTTAAATACATTTTAAAAATAACTTAGATTTCATTATTGGAACATACGTACACATAAATACATATCTATACCTTAATACGAACATAAACACTTACGCGCATGTATACAAATATATAACTATGTAATTAAATATATATAAATAACCGCCTGCAGATGCAGTTGAGACTCAACTTTATTGGCCAAGTTTTATTTTAAAAACATTCATTGTTAAGGAGCCCTTTGCCCAGATGAGGATTGATACAGGCTAATGGAGAAGTAGGATAGCTTATAAGGGATATTTTTCATAAGTCTTGTTTCCTTGGCAGCTTTGCATGTGAATCTTTTATATATTTGTCTCTAATATCTATATATGTACACAATTTTATATATAATAAATCATTTATTGTCTTTACTTAATTAATGAATTAAACAATGAAATACGTACGACGTAAGATGATGAGATTGGTTTGTCAAATGTCAAATGTTATTATTTTTTTACTCTCTACCATCGTTTCGAAATGAAGCTCCTCTGACGGAGAAGAAACAGGCGAATCAACCTCCGTAGTTATAGAGGATAATAGATCTATGGTTATTTTTTTTTCTATCATAATAATGTACAAGCACCACAAGAATACAGTGATCCACTAAGCTAAGGCACAGGTGCATTGCACACTCGAGCAGACCGGCCTTCTTAAGCATATAAATTCTTGTGAGTGACTTGTGTGTGACAGGTATGACGCATGCGGCAGCCATCGCCCTTCTCGACCATATCAAAGGGAAGTGGACAACCCTGTCAGATATTTGAGAAGGAGCCCTTTCCCAGCAGTGGGAATTTATAGGCTGCTACTTTACTTTACTTTTTACCTGTAGTAGAAGAATCCGCTCTACCATACCTTAATAATTCCAATTTACATCATAGGGGATTAAATATATTTATGCTAAATGAATATATAACGTACAAATATTCCACATTGCGCCGTACCGTATAAGAAAAGCTTTTACTTAATTTCATCAAATCAAAAATATTAATCCACGCCTTTCTCGTGTACAACGAGCTTAAGCTTGTGCAAAACTTTCTAGTCAAGTAAAACGGTAAACTTTTTAATTGAGCTTACAGAGATAACTTTCTTATGTGTTAGCGGTTTTAGAGATTCGGCTATATGTACGATTATGCTTTATCGGGGCGAGAGGGAAAATTAAACATCTATTTCTACAAATAACAATGCGATGCTCCGCGTCAAAAGCGTATTCACTTTTATTATTTAATTATTAAACTATGTTAGATAAAAAAACAATTTTCTTCTCGTAAATGTAAGACAGAATTGCATTATAAAATATAAATATTTGTTCCATCATCATTATAATAATTTCAGCCTGTCACAATTCCACTACTGAACACGGGCGATAGGTCCAGAGTCGATGATTGCTGGTGGCAACATCCATCGACTTCCCGCAACACTGCGCCGGTCGAGGTCGTCACTCCATCTTGTGGGGGGGATCTTTCTTCCAGTGTCTTCACTGTCCGTTTTGCAAGCTATGCGGCCGGCCCTTTGCAACTTCGGCTTGCTGATCCTAGCGGATAGCCGCTAAGGTCAGCAAGTCGGTTACCCTAGCTCCGCTGCGGTCATAATCGTTGCATCGACTCTATAGCGCAGAGAAACACCGAGCATAACTCTCCCAAGTCCCAATTTGCCGAACCCAAATACCACATACTAATGACGGGGAGCAGCGTCACTAGTGCAAGGGTACCGGCGCACACCGCGGTATGGGCTAACCCTCCATGCAACGTATGCGAGCTGGCTGACCATGTCCAGCAGTGGACTTAAATAGGCTGACGACATGCTTTACTCTATTAGATATTGTTTTGTGTTAACTTCATACACAGCACCCTCGCGGATGAGTTAAAGATTGCTCTTTAAGATAGGGATTCTTTGATGTTTACTTAATTAAGTTCTATCTGTGTTGGGGAGCTTCCAGCCATCGGCAGAGAGAGTTCCATGGCCTACATGTAGGACTCAATGAATTTGTCGGTTGTATGAATTTAACGTTGACCTGAACACTAAGACGGTGACAGGCTTACCACATGTCATTAAGTACAAAATAAATTCTCGTAAAAAGTCGGTAGAAATGACTAAAATGCAAATGTTGACCTCTGTACAACCCTATATTACACAACACAGAGAACTTATATATTTTTTTTTATTAACAGTAGACAAAGTTATTTGTCCCGTCACAACGTACTTGATAATAACATTATCTTTATAATTAAATCTTTTTGGTTAGTTTCATGTAAACCTGTGAGGAACAAAAACATTTTATAAGGATTCTACAAACGATGCGTCAATGAGTTTTTTTTTTCAACGTAAGTAACGCGCTGGATGTTTTTCAATAGTTTCTTTATTAAAGTAAAGTAAATTAGCAGTCTGTAAGTGCCCACTCCTGGGCAAAGGCCCGCCACGCTGCTTCAGTGCGGGTAGGCGGACTGCACATATCCTCGAAATAATATTTTGTATATTTCTCCGACATGCAGGTTTCCTCACGATGTTTTCCTTCACCGCTGAGCACATGATAAATACAGCACTTATAATTGCTATTAACTGTTTCAGTGGTGTCTTACCCAGGTCACTCGCGCTCTTCGAATCTAAAGTGAGCACCCTGACCACTGGGCTACCGAGGCTCTAGTTCCTTTATTAGTTTTAACTAAACGAAAACTTTACTGATCTTTCCGTCAAGACAAAGTCACCGATTTCAAAGTACATCAAGTCCCTAACCGTGTTTTTACGACGCGGCCCGGCGCAGCAGTGCACGTTCAATTTAACGGGTTCTCTAAAATTAACACGACTTGCGAGTTTTATAGTCTGTCAGTAAACAAATAAAATCTGTAACTATAATGACATCGCTCCGACGTTACGTCATTTGAAACGTACCATTTGAGAATGCTATATTCTGGCTTTAATACAGTACAGTTATTATGGAATATTCATATACGTTTATGTTGCATGACGTGAAAGAAGAGGTTCCTCTGACAGAGAAGAAACAGGCGAAAAAACACCGTTGGCATTCTCAATTTTGTTTCTTTACAGATTTTGTACAAACCAAATAATACAATATTAAAATAAACTAATAGGCAATTGAAACATATTCTATGATAAAGTAACATAATAAAACATGAGTATAAAAAAAAAAATCAACCAGGATTTGCAGATCTGAGCAACGGCTGTGGCAGCCATCTCCAATGTGTGGATAAGACGTTGACTTATCAGCTTTGAGTGATGATGATGTATGAGACCCTCATAGCATAGCATAGCATGGCACTTTCGTGGGAAGGTCTATGTTAATTTGTGAACTTATACAAGCTCATTGTTATTTGAGACGGAGGGCCAATTGTAATATGTACGTTACAGTTCACTTTGTTTCACTTTGTCTATATTGGTAGTTAGATTAACACCAGCAGCTGAACAAACAGATCGACACAAAACCGGAAGCCTGCAGCTCTCAATATATTCATTACCGCGGCGGCTGACGCTGAATATCAATGGCCTTTTGTTATTTCCGCTCTGTCGGATGTTTGATGTTTTGGTACAATTTCGAATGTTGTAACCAATTGGCGCCAATAGCCGAATGGGCTAGGGTGCGGACTACGAAACATGACGTCGTAAGTTCGAGCCCGCCATTCGATTGTTGTCGTGAACCCAGTACGGATACAAGCTGTAAGCTCAGTTGGAGGGTTAATATTCCTATTAATAATGTTACTTAATAAATAACATTGCCAGTATTCTTTTAGCAAAAAAAAAGAAAATTGTTTTATATCTAATGTACCGTGGTAATGTTACGCTGAGACAGAGTTTTGTTTTAACTATCTTAGAACGCAAGTCATCTTATTTCGATTTCTGGTGTCACTGAAATTGTTATTTGCAATGTTCATTCATGTGTTACCATTTGATCGAAGGTAGTACCGACATCTATGTGACATAAAAAAATGTAAGACACGCAAATGTCACCAACAAAATAACATCACAAGATGGCGCTATCCGAAATACATCCTGCTACTAATCTTAAAATCGCGATATCAAAGTTTCTGCAGTGGAAACTTCATGGAATGGAAAGGGCTATGCTCGGTGTTTCTCTGCGTGATAGAGTCTGCAACGATGATATCCGCAGCAGAACTAAGGTAACCGACATAGCCGTAAAGATCAGCAAGCTGAAGTGGCAATGGGCCGGCCACATAGCTCGCAGAACTGACAACCGCTGGGGAAAAAAAGTTCTCGAGTGGCAGCCACGTATAGGCAAACGCAGTGTAGGACGACCCCCCCCAAGGTGGAGTGACGACTTGCGCAGTGTTGCGGGAAGTCGATGGATGGAGGTGCCTCAGGACCGAGCTTCGTGGCAATCTTTGGGGGAGGCCTATGTTCAGCAGTGGACTTCTGATAGGCTGAAATGATGATGATGATGATGTGCTACACCAGAGACGCTGCAGGTGCGTTGCCAGCGTTTAAGGATATTTGTGAGATGGAAGTGAGGATGAGGTGGGGATAGGGGGAGGGGGAGTGGTTACTTAGCGCTCTGATCGAAAATCACAAGATGCCTTATCTTCATGAGGGTATTCTGAGAGGTCGTGGCACTACCCCGGTCGAGCCAGTCCATTCGAGCAGCAGCAAAAGCCACTGCTTGGCTAAACCACGTACAACTTTTGCAAGTCGAAAGGTATTCGGGTCTGGTTGTGTTGCGTTGATTGTAAAAATTACAAATGTTATATATAAGGCGAAAATTAATTTCAAAATAATAGTAATAAAAGCGAAGGTTATTTAAATTTAAATGTTTTACTTATTTAAAATGTACAGTCACCCGCGCGGCATCACTGCTGACAGCCCGTTTACTCCTTGCTTTCATGATAGTGACTTCTTGTGATAAAACATGGCAGAGCTTTGTGGCCATTGTGTTTCGTGAACAAAGCGAATGATATTTGTTTATACGAATCCTTCATCCTCACTTAAAACCTGTTCTAAAATAAATAAATAGTCTTTAAAGTAATTTATTTTTTGTCCGCCATTTTTATTTTGTTTTTGCAAGAACTTACTCCGTGATAACATAATGTAAAATGCACGAATACAGTGTGTGTTATGCAATGCACGTGTTAATGAATGCAAAAATGATATATATGCATTACGTGTAGCAACAACTTAACGTGTGGAGTATGGAAATTTTGATCTGTTTCGAATCAACGTGAAATATGTCTTTAAGATATAAGTATACAGAATACAACACACTCTTATGTGATGTACTCCACATAACTTCCGAAAAAATATCATCAGTTACCAACCGCGCAGGAGATATTATAGTGCCTCCAAAGTACGCGCAAACACTGAAGCACTCCCGCGTTTTTATCTTCCCATGTGCGATGTAACGCTTAGGCGCTGAGATGGGAGGAAGGGTTAGATGCAGTATTAGATACACGGTATGAATACAAGACGACCTGACACGAAAACCGATGATTTGTGATTTTGCACTAATATTGACTTCGCTCAATAGTCAGGTACGCCAACCATTGAGCCAAGCCGTCGTCTCACACTCTTAACTCGAGTCAAGAAATATATATCTAATTCAAAAGTCGTAATAAGATAGCTCTTTATTTATCAATATTTACGATTTGGCACCTTTTTGTCTGTGCTACCGAACTCCTGCCTCCGAGCACCGCGAGACCTGGATTTACATAATCCTCGTCGAATTGAATTTACTTTTCAATTGCGTTTCGCCTCCGGGACGTGGGAACACATGTTCACATGTTCAGTTTCGAACTACAGTACGACGTGTTTCACGTGTTAAATGTAAAAAGAGACCCCCGAGAGTGACTTGCATGAGTTTATATTATTTTAAAGTGCTTAATCTTCCTCATATCGTTAAAAACAAAGATTCCAAAGATTTATCGTATGGTGGTGGTACAAGAGAATCTGCCATCCCGTCTCGTCCTGTGGGTGTCGTAAAAGTCGACAGAGGGAAAAGCATCATCAGGATTAGAACAAAAAAAAAACAGCGGTTGCCAACCCGCTCGCCAGGGGTGGTAACAATGGCTAAACCCCCCTATGATGAGAGGTTAATCTTTAATCTTTAGGGGAGGCCCATGTTCAACAGTGGACTTGTGGTAGGCTGAAATGGTGTTCTTCTCTGAGAAGGTCTCGTTCTGGGAACCGCTGTAGATTTTGACGTACATAACAGCTTTAAACAAGCTTTAACTGAATAAAAAAGTTTTAAAACTTTGACTTTGAGAAGTGAATGTGGCGTGGCGTATATATAAACCTACCGCGTGAAATTTTCTAAGCCACTGTGAAAACCGCACTGAAATCCACTTATAAGTTTAGAAGTTAGAAACGACTTTGTTTTATACTATTCATAATAAGTAATGGGGATGTCGACATTTGTCAAGCTTGTCGCCCTCCCGGGGTGTCGCTTCGACATGTCATCTCCGGTTGTTCGGCGCTTTCTAACTTTGAATATCTTTTTTTATGGGAAAAGGGCCAAACGAGCAAGCGCTTCACCTGATGGTAAGTGATCACAGTCGCCCACGTACATCTGCAACACCAGAGGAGCTATAGGTTGTCTTGGCCTTTAAGGATGTTTGGGGGGATGGGAAGGATGATAGAGAGGGGGTTGACGGAGAGGAAAGTGGGCATTCGGTCACCAGACTCACCGAATGAAACGCAGAAGAGCAAGATGCGTCTACTTCACGCCGGTATTCTGCGAGGTGTGGTTTTAAGCGTGGTAGAGCCAATCGGTGGCTTTAGCTGCTGCTCGAATGGGCCGGCTCGACCGGATTGATACCACGGCCTTGCAGAATACCGGCGTGAAGTAGAGGCATCTTATGCTTCTGCGTTTCGTTCGGTGAGTGAGGTAACCGGAGGCCCCACATCCCCTCCCTATTCCTCTCCTCTTCCCTCCCATCTCCCAAATATTCTTAAAGATCGGCAACGCACCTGCAGTATTTATGGTGTTGCAGATGTATGTGGTTGACGGTAAGCACTTACCATCAGGTGAATCGCTTGCTCGTTTGCCGTCTTTTCCATAAAAAAAAAAAATATTTACGTGGTACACCGGTCGAGTCGGCCCATTCGAGCAGCAGCTAAGGCCGCCTCTTGGCTCTACCATGTAGACGTATTTGCACCGATATAACTTAGTAGAATATTACACAAGGAGCTCGCTCTGATATACGGTCTCTTGGATCGGTAAGGTAGTCTTTACTATAAGTACTCGCCGGAAACCGTGCTCAAAATTCACCGCACCAGACTCTATTGGGATCGGCTCGTCATCACGGACATGTCGCTTCTTGCGATTAACCGTGCTGACCGGGCAAAAAAGGATTTTTTTGGTCGACATCACCATTCCATACGAGGAGAACCTCGTGAAAGCCGAAACGGACTAGAAGACAAAATATTTGAGCAAGTTTCGGAACATCTGAGGCGGCTGGGACTCCGTGACGGATCGCTCCGGGTTCAAACGCAGAAGGCAGTGCTTCTTGATAAAGCCTAAATCGTCCTCCGGTTTCTTCCTTTTCCCCCTAACCCGTTTTTTATTGTAGACAATCCCACCAGATCAGAGTATATATAAATATCCCATAAAAAATAATAAATTAAAGAAGATACGTAGTATATAGTAGTACTTGAGGGTTAGTTGGCGAAGAGGCTATGCGATCGGATTAAATTTTACGTCGGGTCGCGAGTTTGTTTCTCGTATTGAACAAATATTTTGTATTATATAATGCAACTTCAATGCTGTCTTACATTAATGTTACAGGAGAAAAATTTGTTTTTTTTATTCAATATAGATTAATAATCAAAATGGGCGCGGTAAGTTACGCTTTCAATGTAATTTGCCACTTTCTCAGCGGTAGAGAATAACGTCGTAGGAAGGTCTCATATGCTATGTTCGGTGTTTCTCTGCCTGATAGAGTCTGCAACGATGATATCCACAGCAGAACTAAGGTAACCGACATAGCCGTAAAGATCAGCAAGCTGAAGTGGCAATGGGCCGGCCACATAGCTCGCAGAACTGTCAACCGCTGGGGAAAAAAGGTTCTCGAGTGGCAGCCACGTACAGGCAAACGCAGTGTAGGACGACCCCCCACAAGATGGAGTGACGACCTGCGCAGTGTTGCGGGAAGTCGATGGATGCAAGTGGCTCAGGACCGAGCTTCGTGGCAATCTTTGGGGGAGGCCTATGTTCAGCAGTGGACTTCTGATAGGCTGAAATGATGATGATGATGAGGTCTAATAAATTATAAAAAATCGAGGCATATACAGTCCGTCTCCCACTACGGAGCATCGCGTCGCGAAGAAATCCTCCCGACGCTCAACTCTCTCTATAAAGTGATAATAAATCTCTGCCCAGATTACATTTATAGGCTGCTTCTTTACCTTTCAGAATTTAACGTAAATTACGTATGGTGGTTCCCATGTGTCGAATGAGACTAATTGAATTGAATGTGTCAAACGGTATTGATAGCGTTTCTTTATTTAATTAAGCTAATAATAAAAAAATAAAGCTAAAAGTCACTGTCTGATCCGGAGTGTAGTGCCTATCGCGCGCCGATCCCGAACGCGATCTGCGGGGTTCCGCCGTGTGTGGCACTATAGGTCGGCAGATTGGGATGGAATGCGGTCTTTCTTTGCTTCCTACCCATGGGGGCAGGTTTGCTTCTGGCTGGATGATCCCAACGTCGTTGCAGATTCTGTCACCGATGTGGTACTTCAGGGAATGGAACTTTTTATTCCGTTCTCTGCAGTGCCTGTCGGAGGTAAATCCCAGCCTTGGTTTGGTCGCACCTGCAAAATAGCGTCACGCCGAAAGCGGAAGTGCTACCAGGCCTGGGCCGATGCATCGGCGTCTCGGGATGCAAAAACCAGTGCTCTTAAAAACGAGTACAACTCTGCCTCCAGGTCCTTCAAAAGAGTTATCGCTGCGGCAAAGTTAAAGCACATTGGCAGAATTGGCGAGAGACTAGTTCGCCTCCCATCGGGATCCCGCGCATTCTGGTCTCTCGCCAAGGCTGTCCAGGGGAATTTCCGTCAGCCATCTCTCCCATCTCTACACAAGGAGGATGATTCGCTGGCCCATACTGCAAAAGAGAAAGCCGATCTCTTGGGCTCTCTTTTTGCATCCAACTCGACTCTTGATGACCGGGGAAACTCTCCACCTACCATCCCGTGGTGTAAGTGCTCCATGCCGGAAATTCAGTTTCTGCAGAGCTCAGTGCGAAAGGCACTCCGCTCCTGGACATTCATAAGTCGAGTGGGCCGGACGGAATCCCTCCAATTGTGCTGAGGATGTGTGCCCCTGAGTTGGCACCGGTTCTCACGCGTCTTTTCCGGCACTCCTACTCTTCAGGCGTCGTCCCGGAATCTTGGAAGACAGCATTTGTGCATCAATACCGAAAAAGGCGACCGCTCTGATCCGTCCAACTACAGGCCTATTGCCATCACCCCCTTGTTATCTAAAATAATGGAGTCACTCATCAACACCCAGCTCCTGAGGTACCTGGAGGATCACCAGCTCATCAGTGACCGACAGTACGGTTTCCGTCGCGGACGATCAGCTGGTGATGTTCTAGTTTACCTGACTCACCGATGGGCAGAAGCAGTTGAGTCTAAGGGGGAGGCTTTGGCGGTTAGTCTGGACGTAGCGAAAGCATTTGATAGGGTTTGGCATAAAGCGCTTCTTTCAAAGCTCTCATCTTACGGGGTTCCTGAGAGATTGTGCAACTGGGTCACCAGCTTCCTCACGGATCGGAGCATCAAGGTTGTTGTCGACGGTGCATGCTCGGACCCCAAACCCGTGAATGCTGGTGTTCCACAAGGCTGTGTGCTTTCTCCCACTCTGTTCCTTCTGCATATCAACGACATGCTACAAATCAGTAGCATTCATTGCTATGCAGACGACAGCACGGGTGATGCTCTATATACAGGCCGTGCGAATATTTCTCGGGAACACGTCGACGAGTGCCGGAACAAACTTGTGTCTGAAGTCGAGACCTTGTTATTCAATGTCTCGGATTGGGGTCGACGTAATTTGGTCCTATTCAACCCCAAAAAGACACAGGTTTGCGCGTTCACCGCTAAAAAGAATCCCTTTGTCGTTTCTCCTCTTTTTGAGAACATTCCCCTTATTGCCTCAGCCAGTATCAGAATCCTTGGCGTTGACATATCGAGCGACGTTCAGTTCCGTGGTCACTTGGAGGGAAAGGCCAAATTGGCCTCCAAAAAGCTTGGTGTGCTCTGTAGAGCGGGACAGTATTTCATGCCGGTCCACCGTTTGCAACTTTATAAGGCGCAAGTTCGGCCCCACATGGAATACTGTTCTCATCTCTGGGCAGGGGCACCCCAGTACCAACTCCTTCCATTTGACCGCATCCAACGTCGAGCGGCTCGAATTGTCGGCGACCAAGCTCTCTCTGATCGGCTTGATCCTTTGGCCTTGCGAAGAGATGTTGCTTCTCTTTGCATTTTTACAAAATTTTCCACGGGGAATGTTCTGAGGAACTGTTCGGATTGATCCCAGCTGCTGAGTTTCACCATCGTACATCGCGACTGAATTCGAAGTTCCATCGATACCACCTAGATGGTTGGCATTCCACCACAGTGCGTTTTAATCGAAGTTTTCTGCCACGCACTTCGACTTTGTGGAATCAGCTGTCGCCAGCAGTATTTCCGAATAGTTACGACTTAGGGACCTTCAAGAAAAGAGCTTATTCCTTCCTTAAAGGCCGGCAGCGCATCTGTAGCTCCTCTGGTGTTGTGGATGTTCGTGGGCGTCGGTGATCACTTACCATCAGGTGAGCCGCACGCTCGTTTGCCCCCTTCTTCTATAAAAAAAAAAAAAAAAAAAACTTCATAACCTGTACCTGAGAAAGTTATGGTGACAAATGGACAGACAGTCGCTTAAGTCTCACCGCAAGTGTTCCCTAGAACATCAATGTACTAGGGGCTAGGTTCCTTCTCTGCCTAGGAGTCGTCTGGATGGATGCCACCCGCTTACCTATTGCTGCAGCCAATCTTCAGCGCGTATACTTAACCAGTATAATTACAGGCTGCAAGGCATTCCATATTAGTTCTCCGAGATTACAACGCATCTGTGTCCTTCTTCAAATGAAGTTGTTCGCAGGTCCGCGGGCTTTGTACTTGGTAGAACCAAGCGACGGCTTCAGCTGCTGATCGAATGAGCCGGCTCGTCCTGATTAGTATCACGGCCTTGCAAAATACCGGCGTGAAGTATCTTGTGCTTCTGCGTTTCGTACGGTGGGTGAGGTTACCGGAGGCTCTCTCCCATCTCCTAAATATCCTTCAGGGCGGCAACGCACCACTGGTGTTGGAGATGTATGTGTGTAACGGTAATCACTTACCATCAGATGAACCGCTTCGTTAGCCGCCTTTCCCATAAAAAAAATGTTTCCATGACATACAGTAGCCACTTACCACCCGGTGGACTGTTAGATCGTTTGTGGTCTTAATCTAGACAAAGAATGATTAATTTTATAATTAAATTTACATACTTACAAATTATGTGTTGTAACTGATAACGGAGATTGTCTATTAAATACAAAAAAAAACTTATGAAAAAAAAAAACCTTTGAACAAACAGGTTTGCTTATTTAAAGTGCATTCAGACACGTTTGACCCAGAACTTGTTTATGGATACACGAACGTTAACGAAGTTTCAATAAAAATTCCTTAAGCTATACTAAATGTTCATGGTGGCCGGGTTTTATATTATAAACACCGTATGACGAAGGTTATAAAACGATTGCAAATATTTACGTAAACAACTCGCTACGCGACGTAGCAGTGCTACGTACTGCGGGGCGTCGTAGGCACGCGCGAGCTGAAGCTACGGCGCGACAACACTGCCGCGAAACTGCTACGCGAGCTTTGTGCGGAGCTTTTTACGGTAAGTGGGAGAGAGTGAAATTTATATATTTCAAACTTATAGCTGGACCCTTGTGACACAATAATATTTTAAGTATTTTTCTTATGTTAAAGAATAAATTTTAACATTTGCATAATAGAAAATAGAGTATGTATGTATGTTTGAACCGTGGTAGCCTGAGGGCGGGGTACACACTTTAGTTTCATAGTATACGAGTAGCCAGGGTTTGAACCTCGGAAGGCGAAGATGAGGCCTAGGATTTTTTGGCCTTAAAGATGTCCAGATTATAGTGTTCCGGAGAAACTGACCTCGGCAGAGAGTTCCACTCCTTAGCCGTCCGCATAAATAAAGAAGAGGCAAACCGCTTCGTGCGTAATGGAGGAATGTCTGCAGCATAAGGGTGAAACTGCTCGCCGCGCCTAGTCGTTCGGTGATCTGAGATAAAGGACTATCACAATGATTAAATGACCCAAAAACCTTAAATATTTTAACAAAACAATATTTATTTGAACGTACAAATATAATATACTAACTTAAGGACTTCATAATACAAGTCGTCAAGTTTGTATATTACATTAATGTTTGTATATAAGCATTACCATTTAACTTTTGTTTTATAGCGATTAAACAAAACTTCAATACTGCAATCAGATTAAATATTGAAGCTCTGCTATACAATCCTCTAAGCTCAACACTCTCGGATACGTTTGTGAAGACTTAGAAAAGCTTTAATACGTTTTTAAAGCTGAACTTTGAACGGAGCTAAGTAAGAGGAGTTTTTAGTAATGAACTTAGAAGTTAATTTAGTTACGTATATTTTTTTAAAATACTTTCCTATTCGTTATAGTAAGCCAATTAATCCATATTTTGCATGCAAAGCACAATCATAGAATAATTTAACGTAGAACTAATAACCTCGAACTTTTCGTCATACCGCGAGTTCTTTTACAGGCTTTTCATTAGCACGACCTGTGTGTATCATTGCATTGCTCTATATATATATATATAGATTAGATTTTCACCTACTTCCAGACCTCAGAATTATTACGGAATTTTACACATGTATTATGAATCGATTATAATATAATAATATGCTACCATCGTGCGTGTCTGATGATGGAACGGGAAGATCTTTGACGGAACCGATCAATGACTGCTAATAAATTTATCGAGTTTGGTCATATTAGATTGGTATTAACGAGTCCAATTCATTTCACCACCTGATGACGAGGATGTATATTAATCTAATTGTTTATTTACTAATCAAACTGTATAAGTGTATTGTTGGACCTAGGTCTGACCTAGGCAAAAGCTTATGCCTGCTTTTGTTTCTTGGAATGTTTGTCCATAGTGACAGGGCTGGGCAGACAGTTGGGTGTGTACAGTACCGGTACCTTAGCACCAGAGATGCTGCTGGCCCATCAATAGTCTATTCAGATGTCAGCATTGTTCGCCAGGGCCACCGCAGGTCAAGTTGCCGATTGGAGAGAAAAGGTGTCGTAGTCCCTCTTACACAACGGTTCTACGTCCTGCAGTGGACTATTTACATGCTAAGGTTAAAGCAAAGGTTAGTGAGGTCAGACTGATGATGGGGAGCAGTATCATTAGTGCGTGGGTACGAGAATTGCGCTCAGCAACCCGGCCTCCCTACGAGGATAGTTTTTTTTATGTGAAAAGGGGCAAACGAGCAAGCGGCTCATCCGATGGTGATTACCGACGCGAGCTGAAGGAGCTGCAGGTACGTTGCCAGCATTAAGGATATTAGGGAAAAAGCCGGGGTTAGAGGGAGGGGAAAGGAGTGGGCCTCAGGTCACTTCAGTGGTCGGTATTATACGAGGCCGTGGTGCCACCTCGGTGGAGTCTGTCTGTCGCCCCAAAACTCCTCCTGAGAAATGCATGCCGGCTTGCTGGCGCATTCTCGGAGAGGCCTTTGTTCTGTAAAAGACTTAAATAGATTGAATATGATGGCGAGGTGGTCTTGCGAGATTTTCTTAGGGGATCTTCACAACACGATTTTCATTCGGTTTTCACGTTTTGGAAGGCATTCAGTTTAAAATCAACGGTGCAAAACAAAAAGTTTATAAATAAAATAAATAAATTTTACTTAATGTTGTACGATATATTTTTGACAATTACGATTTAATAATGCCAAATATCCTTTTCTAAAGAAAATATCTTTTTTTCTTACCTGCCGCTGTTTATTTATAACTCAGCGCCAATTTTCCAAATATAATGAGTGTTTGCTAAAAATATAATTTCTTTTCCTCAGAAATGCCATGGTTCAGATCGTTCGCAATATTTGCGCAATTTTACTTTTTTTTTTAATTAACAAATCACGATAACCGAGAGGTGAAAGGATCTGCCACTGTATCAGGAGATACGAGTTCAGTCCCCCGTGGAGCGTCCGTACCAGTGAGTTTTTTTTAAATGGCCGGGATTTAGTCCCATGTCTAGACCTCAAGACCACAGTATTGGATATACGTTTGAGTGAGAACTTATTTGTCTATTTATTAACTTTTTCATGCCAATTAGTAACAAGGAGATATCACGTGAACTGACACATGCCATTCGTAGTATGAAATCCGCAATTTAGAAACCCAATAATTAAAATTTAATATGCTCTGGCGATAGCACCATAGCAAAAGCTCTTTCCGAATTTGCTGAACCCAAATACTACAGACTCCAGACAGGACACTGGCGCGTCTATGGCGCGAGGATCCACTTGCCCGTGTGGTGAACCATTTAAAAAATGCTTTCTGGTTTTTGGTGGCGCTTTTTTGGAGAGGCGTATGTTTAGTAGTGGACTTAGATAGGACACGAGAAATGTAGAGCATCTCTACACTAATGCTGTGCAGACAAAAGCTTCTATTAAAGTTTCTAGCTGACTTCATATAGGCCAGGACGCTATCTAAGATGTTTTAAAAGCGTATTGACTGTTAAACAAATAATAAAGTGAGCCCAATTTGTTCAAAACTTCGAAGGCCACTTCCATCCAATCCAATTATCTGTGTTTGACGGACAAAGTTAAAACAAACTTCGTAATTTAACGTACTTAATGTTTTTTTTTACTTTTATTTATCTATGTGTAAAGTTCTATCGTTGATATGTGTCATAGTGAAGCCGTACTTTTGTTATATACGTAATTAAATGCCACAGATGCGAAATAAACTCCATCGGGATAGTGTTCACAATAGCCCATATTGACTCATCTAGTATTATCTATTAGTTGTGCTAATGTCACGTCAATGCTCTGTAGTACTAGGATTTAATGACGCAAGGACAGAAAGCCAAATAGACGGTTTATATATGATTATATTTCCGTCAGGTTTGTTTCTAGCAATAGGGCGGCGCACCTGATGATAAGTGTTTACCGACGCCCACTGACATCTGCAACACCAGAGGAGCTGCAGCCGCTTTGCAGGCCTTATACGATTGGAGAGGAGGAAGGGGAAGTGGGCCTCAGGTCACTTCAGTGGTCGGTATTATACGAGGCCGTGGTGCCACCTCGGTGGAGTCTGTCTGTCGCCCCAAAACTCCTCCTGAGAAATGCATGCCGGCTTGCTGGCGCATTCTCGGAGAGGCCTTTGTTCTGTAAAAGACTTAAATAGATTGAATATGATGGCGAGGTGGTCTTGCGAGATTTTCTTAGGGGATCTTCACAACACGATTTTCATTCGGTTTTCACGTTTTGGAAGGCATTCAGTTTAAAATCAACGGTGCAAAACAAAAAGTTTATAAATAAAATAAATAAATTTTACTTAATGTTGTACGATATATTTTTGACAATTACGATTTAATAATGCCAAATATCCTTTTCTAAAGAAAATATCTTTTTTTCTTACCTGCCGCTGTTTATTTATAACTCAGCGCCAATTTTCCAAATATAATGAGTGTTTGCTAAAAATATAATTTCTTTTCCTCAGAAATGCCATGGTTCAGATCGTTCGCAATATTTGCGCAATTTTACTTTTTTTTTTAATTAACAAATCACGATAACCGAGAGGTGAAAGGATCTGCCACTGTATCAGGAGATACGAGTTCAGTCCCCCGTGGAGCGTCCGTACCAGTGAGTTTTTTTTAAATGGCCGGGATTTAGTCCCATGTCTAGACCTCAAGACCACAGTATTGGATATACGTTTGAGTGAGAACTTATTTGTCTATTTATTAACTTTTTCATGCCAATTAGTAACAAGGAGATATCACGTGAACTGACACATGCCATTCGTAGTATGAAATCCGCAATTTAGAAACCCAATAATTAAAATTTAATATGCTCTGGCGATAGCACCATAGCAAAAGCTCTTTCCGAATTTGCTGAACCCAAATACTACAGACTCCAGACAGGACACTGGCGCGTCTATGGCGCGAGGATCCACTTGCCCGTGTGGTGAACCATTTAAAAAATGCTTTCTGGTTTTTGGTGGCGCTTTTTTGGAGAGGCGTATGTTTAGTAGTGGACTTAGATAGGACACGAGAAATGTAGAGCATCTCTACACTAATGCTGTGCAGACAAAAGCTTCTATTAAAGTTTCTAGCTGACTTCATATAGGCCAGGACGCTATCTAAGATGTTTTAAAAGCGTATTGACTGTTAAACAAATAATAAAGTGAGCCCAATTTGTTCAAAACTTCGAAGGCCACTTCCATCCAATCCAATTATCTGTGTTTGACGGACAAAGTTAAAACAAACTTCGTAATTTAACGTACTTAATGTTTTTTTTTACTTTTATTTATCTATGTGTAAAGTTCTATCGTTGATATGTGTCATAGTGAAGCCGTACTTTTGTTATATACGTAATTAAATGCCACAGATGCGAAATAAACTCCATCGGGATAGTGTTCACAATAGCCCATATTGACTCATCTAGTATTATCTATTAGTTGTGCTAATGTCACGTCAATGCTCTGTAGTACTAGGATTTAATGACGCAAGGACAGAAAGCCAAATAGACGGTTTATATATGATTATATTTCCGTCAGGTTTGTTTCTAGCAATAGGGCGGCGCACCTGATGATAAGTGTTTACCGACGCCCACTGACATCTGCAACACCAGAGGAGCTGCAGCCGCTTTGCAGGCCTTATACGATTGGAGAGGAGGAAGGGGGAAGTGGGCCTCAGTGTATCTCATTATATCGAACAAAACACAGAAGCACAAGATGCCTCTACTTTACGTCGGTATTCAGCGAGGACGCGCTCTAGCCCGCTCGAGGCGGTCCATTCGAGCAGCAGCAAAAGTTGCCATTGGCTCTGCCATGTACTAAAAGTGTAGTAGTCCGACTGTGGTGTGATGTGTACATACTTATATTCACGCCTTGTTCCAAACGGGGTAAGCGGAGACAATCTCCTTTCAATGGCCACGGTCCTGAAATACGTCTTTCGCTTCTTCCACTTTCATCAATCTTCGCATGCATGCTCGTTGGTTTAGAGTACTCTCGACCTGGCCTATTTTCAGAACGTCTCCGATTTGATCGTGAAATGTTCGCCTAGGTCTTCCTCTCCCGACTCTACCATTTACACTCGCCTCATCATCAGGCTCAGTGATGTGTGTGTTATGTAATCTGTGTGCTGGTGGTGTGTGTAAAACTATCAGACTGAAAATACACAGATCGATGACGGGCAGCGCCTAAAACGCGATGAGTCTGGTGCTCTGATCACAAAACGCAACGATTATGACAAATACTTCCATTGGGAGAGGTCTATGTCCTAACAGGGTTACATAAACACTTTCATGTTAGGTTACTCATATCTTTTTTCGGACGGAACTAACGGTCCGAGCCGATCTATGAGCCGGAAAAACGATGTTTATTGGCATAAAACATTTCGTAATCGAGTTTTGCTATTTAAAATGTTAAAATTATTGAGTAAAAAAACGGAACGTTTTAGTTGCATGAAAAACCTTTAGCCGATTAATTTAAAAAAAAAAACTAAAATCGCACGGTAAAGCTAACACGCACAATTTTTTTTAAACGTTGTTTTCATTTGATTACTAGCGTATTATTCTTCCGTAAACCAGGTGCAGGTTTTCCTTGGGAGCGATTTTCAAACGCAGTTCACATTAACGCGCGTCGGTGCTCGTTAAATCTAATAGATACATGTAACAGAAACTAACACGTTTAATAGGACTTTAAATTAGTTTACGTGGAGTCGGAAAACAGTAGACGACTCTTTGGCAACTACGTCTGTTGCGCAAACCAGTATGAGCCACTGGTTTGCGCAAATAACGTTCACGTCTAAATTTCTAATAATAGTTAGCTAGGAATTGCTAATAGCTGTTTTAAAGCGCTGTATTTACTTTGTGCTCTGCGGTGATGAGAAACATCGTGAGGAAACCTGCATGTCTGAGAGTACAGTCAAATATTAATTCGAGATTATATGAAGCTTGCCAACCCGCACTGGAGCAGTGTGGCGGGCCTTTCCCGGCTCCAAAAATCCTCTCAGATATTTGAGAAGGAGGCCGTTGCCTAGCAGTGGACACTTACAGGCTTCTACTTTACTTTATGTGAAAGATGACATGGTATGATTTTTGCGAGGAATAACTTTACACGGAATTGTTGTGAAATATTCTAATGGCATACGGTATAAGACCCCAGTGAGCCGTTCACTCTATTATATCCTTTCACGATAAAGTCTAAAGTGCGAAGTGTCTATATATTATGTGATCGCCAATCTGTCTGTCGATCGTAACGATTGAGATCAACCTAGTATATACGAGGCTTCATTCGAACCAGCGCCCCACGGACGGACAATATCACGATATTTTTATTTTCTGTCTTAACGATACTTTTGCAGCCATTGTCTCGCGATTCACACCCTCTATTTTTTTAACAAATGCCAGTAAACATCGAGGTCGGCGGAACGGGCGTCCCAAAGAACCGCTGGCACCGTTATAGCGCACCAGCAAATGTCACGTCCTATTATGACGAAGATATTCTAGTCAAATAAAATGAACCGAAAATATTATTTCGCGGACCCGCAATGGAGCAGCGCGGTGGACGATTCCGGACGCCGAAACCCTCTGAAAATAATGTAATGAAAATTAGCTGTAACTTTACTTTTACTGTCGTAAGGAGATCATCATGATGCTTTAAGCAATTAACATTGAAGGTGTCCGATGATACATATAGCATACTTTCAAAGTTACCTAGTACGTACCTAGTAGTGAGTACTTAATTCTATAGATACTGAACATTTAGGAGAACCGACGGAAAGAAGAGTGTTTTAGTTCAGCAATCGATTAATTATTAAATTGATTTAATATGTTACAAATATATTCGCAGTGAAATCTATAAAGGCCCGATATCGGAACACGGTTTCACATCGGCGGCCCAACGGGAAGCGTAGGCGCTAGCGCTTGCAGCGGTATCCGGAAGCTCCCAGCCGCAGACGGCACCGACACTTACTTAGAGACTTAGTACTAGGTTTGATTCTCATTTGAAGAATGTTTTTTTATATTTTATGGAAGAGGCGGCAATCGAGCTTCGCCCACGTACGTCAACAACAACAGAGGCGCTGGTCTTTAAGGATATTTGAGGGCAGGGAAGGAGGTTACAAACACACAGTCACCGAAACAAATTTCATCTATCTAGATTCATCCAAAAATAATCTACCCGAATCTCTAATTTTACCAATTCTTGATTATGCTGATGCATGTTACTCAGACTTAAGTATGGAGCATATAAATAAACTTGAGCGCCTCCAAAATCTGTGTATACGGTTCATATTTGGCCTTCGCAAATATGACCATGTTTCTGAATTTCGAAATAAGCTCGAGTGGCTCCCAATTCGTATTCGCAGTGCATGAGCATGAGTATTCTCATATTTTATCAGTTTTGTTTTCTGTGCTATTCAATCCAACCACTCCCTTTTATCTAAAAGAGCGGTTTGAGTATCTCTGTGATTTTCATCCTGATCGTTCTCTTCGGTCTGATGACAATTTAATACTCAGAAATCCTTCTCACAGCACTTCTTTTTATTCCAAATCCTTTTCTATTGAAGCTGCTCGGCTTTGGAATTCTCTTCCACTTCATATTAAGCGAGCACAATCATTACCTATTTTCAAGCGCCTGTTAAAAAACACTTTATGCCTCCTTAATCTCTGTTTCCTGTTCCTCGACGTCGTTGACTTGTATCTCTGTAACAGTATGTACGTGTATATGTATTTCATATATTCATATTATGTATATTTTTTGTATTTATTGTATTTGCACATTATGTGTATGTATTATATGTTCACTTTACTTTATATTATGTGTACACCCGAACCCGATACTTATGTTCATATTTCCTTTTTCTTTCTGGGTTGCCTGGAAGAAATCGCTTCTTAGCGATAAGGCCGCCTATTGTACTTTTTTTTGTTTCTTTAAATAATCTTTCTACGTTAAATCTTTGTGTGTCCAATAAAGTATATTTCATTCATTCATTCATACCCAGGCTTGGTTGGAAAGGCAATGTCATGAAAAGCAACGGAATCATTAAACGTAAGCTGGGAGACATGAGTCAGAGAAGCGGCAGGGATTTGAATCCTGGTGACATTTGCAGGATCAAAAATGATAAATGTTAAGAATTTAGTTTTTATTTCGTTGCGAAGCGAGCCACACGACATACGTCCCACCTGATGGTGAGTGGTGGATGCTGACGACGTCTACTTGCATTAAAATCAAATAGCATATGCTTCGTCACCCCGGAGCACTCTGATGGGATGCCTCGTTACCATAAACGGATCAACGGTCCGATCACAGAGCAGCATTATTCCCACCGGGGGCATCTCCGAAACCGTCCGTCTTTTCTCAGATGTTAAGAGTTTCCATTCCCTTTTTAATCCCATTTCCGGAGGAATCCTTCCTAAATGATTACCTAACGTTATAACAGAAACCTACGTTATACCTAATGTTCTATTACGCAGAGGATTTTATGCTTGTATTCTATAAACCTGGAGTCCTTTACCGGCCGAGCCGACGCGTTTGTTTCACAGCTTTAGTACAGCCGAAGAGTGTCTCTACCACATATTTCTACTGATCCATTATCGAGCAGAGTACCGCTGCTGTGTTGCCGTGATCGGCGTCAGATTCTATCTGTCCTCCAATGGTTGTCGTTAGAGGCGACTAAGGGAAAAGCCTTTGCCATTTTCATATGCCTTAGTCCGATGACAGATTATGTACAGATGGCGGGATATCTATCTCAAAAGTTACCAGAACAAAATGAAGCAAACTTAAAACGGGCAGCAGCGTCTTTTTTATGGAAAAGGCGACAAAGTAAGGGTTTCACCTGATGGTAAGCGATTACCGTCGCCCACGAACATCTGCAACACCAGAGGTGCTGCAGGTGCGTTGCTGACCATTAAGAGTATTTGGAAGATTGGAGGGGGATGTGGGCCTCCGGTTACCTCACTCGCCGAACTAAACGCTGAAGCACAAGATGCCTCTACTTCACGCCGGTATTCTGCGTGGCCGTGGTACCAACCCGTGGTACCAACCCGTGGTACCAGCCGGCCCATTCGAGCAGCTGCAAAAACCGCCGCTTGGCTCCACTACGCTTAGTACTGCAATCGCCAATCCGCTTAGTGTAGCGATTATGGCAAATCATGCATCTTATGGGAGTGGGCAACGTCCTGCAGTGGACTATTAACAGGCTGTCAAGGCAAGGTAAGATGAGGTACAGAGTACTGAAAATCTAGAGCTATACACTCGTATAATTTTCAAACGAAAGAGACAGAAACAGATATTTATTTTATTTCGTTCTATCAGAGCTCATTTAGACTATAGTGACAGGTGGTCAGCCTGTCACCAGTCACCAGTTAGTGCCGATGCCAATGACGAAAGTCGTACATACATTTCGCAAACTCCTTGGAAAATACAAGATACTAGTCGAGCCGAACTTTGGTCTCCTGATTCAGACGCAGATCCGCTTAACCACACGGCTATCATAGTGAAAAAAAAAACATAAAATATTAAGCTTCACAGTCCAGGGACGAAAGTTATTGAATTTTATATTATTCGTTTATTATTTAAATGTTATAATTCTTCTAATACAGCTAATACTGTTATGAATAATTATTTTGTGAAGAGTCATAGAAAAAAATTGTATTATTATATTTAAAGTTAGCATATTTATTTAGCTCCTTAAAAGAATGTAGGCATTTTAAACAACCCGGTATGTTCACTGAAACTTCTAACAACTGTGACACGTACACGGCACAACACGGTAATGTATTCATTGTGATCACAATTGAATACATTACCGTGAGCGGAAAAAGGTTCAGCGTTTCGGCGGCCGCACCGGAAACGTGTGGTCGCCACCATCCGCGCCCATTTCCGGTCGCGCCCGGCACATCGTGCACGTCTGTGTACGAAGACATCCACCAAAGTGATACAAGATAAATAGACCACTATTACTGGATTCGGTAAATTTACACAAAATTTTAGCGTAGCAACTTGTGTCAGGCTAAATGGAGCATATACCTTCTCTTTCTCTCCCACTCCCCATCCCGCATCCTCATCCTCCCTCCCAGCTGACAAATATGAATATAATGGTAAATAAGATAAAACCATTAAAAAGTGACAAAGAAGTTGGTTTATATCTGTGTTCCGAATTTTGACTAAATTAACCGACATTAGTCGGTTGCCAGAGTCTGGTCTGTTGGCCAGTGCTGCGTTTAGATTAGGTTGGCATTAGATGAAACGGCTGGTTTATTTTTCCTTGCACAATACTTTGAATTGTTTCACCACCCTTCCGAGTGAACTAACCGATATGCAGATTTATTATGAATGAATGAAGGATCGAGGTCTCAACCGTGTAAGTTTTTAGGTACGAGTAAATGAAGCAATTTAGTAAATATATATTACAATAAATTATAATTAAATAAGGCGATTGGTGGTAAGGATTTTTTTTCACGATCGGAATACGCTCGTGAGGGTGGCGGGATATTCTCTCCCGAGGAGGAACAATCTGAAGCGGCCGGCGATTGTTGGGTGCGAGGAAATACTCAAAACCAGAAAAGAGGGACACTCGTTTGTCTATGTCCTTACATTGCCGTATCCTGTTATGAGATAAGACACGAGAAACTAAAAGATTTATGTTTATTTAAATATATATTATTAATAACAATATTTATTTATTTTATTTATTTATTTATTTATTCTTTATTGTGTCCCTTAAAAAAAAAGAAAGGAATACAATGGGCGGACTTAATGCCTTTTGGCATTCTCTACCAGTCAACCCTGTTACCAGTCAATATATGTCACGTCAATAAGTTTCGCTCAGCGCCACATAGAATGCCTACAGAAAATATCACTGAGTTATAACAGTCCCTTACATATACTTTTATATAGCTCAAACTACAGACGAAATTCATTTAACATAGTAAAAAGTAAAGTAGCAGCCTGTAAGTGCCCCCTACTGGGCAAAGGCCTCCTTCGCAAATATCTGACAAGGTTTTAGAGCCGGGAAGGGCCAGCCGCGCTGTTCCAGTGCGGTTTGGTGGACTTCACATATCCTCGAAATAATTTCTCAGATATGCAGGTTTCCTCACGATGTTCAGCTTCACCGCTGAGCAAGTAATGAATACAGCACTTAAAATTGCTGTTAAAAATATTAGTGGTGCCGACACCGGGGATCGAACCCAAGTCACTCGCGCTCTATGAAAGTAAAGTCGTCTTGACCACTAGGCTATCACTGCTGTTGCCCCATACCAAATATTGATTTTTTATATTATTTTTAACTACATGAAAAATATACGGGAATTACACTTCGCATAGCCCATATTAACCAATTCAACAAATTTTTTTTAGTAAAAGAATGTCTGTCGGTATATTTCAAATTAAAAACTCTTGAAGCTACACGTATTTTCATGAAACTTACACAGATAACGGGCAGCACCCCCGGGATCAACTTCGCGTATCTTTCATGTTAATATCTCAAATACTACACTCTAAAGTTTCTAAAAGCTAATTCTAAAGCGACGCGGTCGCGGGTTCGGCACGCTCACAGACAAAATTATGATTCTTTTAAAAAGTTTAAAAAAATTCCGACGTGACTCGCTATTGGCTGGCTGAACTCCGCAATCAAATCCGAGAACTTTACAGCTGTGAGTTCAATCAAGAATGGAATCATACTACAGCACTTTTTGTATACGTGGTAGAGCCAAGCGGCGGCTTTTGCTGCCGCTCGAATGGGCCGCCTCGACCTGGTTGGTACCACGGCCTCGCAGAATACCGACGAAGTAGAGGCATCGTGTGCGTCCGCGTTTCGTTCGGTGAGTGAGGTAACCCAAGGCCCTCTCCCCCCTCCCCCCTTAAACGCCGGCAACGCACCTGCAGCACGAAAAAAAAAACAGAAGGCGTCTTCTGCGAAGATCGGACCAAAATTAATAATTAAAAAGCTCGACGGTATCTAGGTTTTTATAAGATGAGGCTATCAGTGCCTTTCGCGACCAAGTGCAAAACGACGGGAAGTTTTTTTTTTAATTAACTCGATGAAATCTGTAACATCTCGCGTGTTAGTGATCCTCGCTCCGGTGATGCTGCCCAGATCTTTTTTTTTTTAATTATTGGATGAAAAACGTGCTAATGAAAACCAAAAATGAAAGTTCAGAGAAACCGATGTGTTGTCCCACTATGAGACTTCAACTAAAATGGAATGTCTCTCAGTCCGTAAAATTATACTGACTCTTTGTTCTGCTCCTTTCAAACCGGAACACAACAGGTTTTGCACCGCTGTGAGGGTGAGGAATTGGGTAAGAAGGTGGCTCAGACGTCTCCAGTACAAAGAAAAAGTCTACCGCCTAGTTGAGGGTTCAGAAATTTTCAGGTATCGACTCCACGCTCCTCGCCAGCAAGCCTCGCAGTCTTTAATAACTTAGAATTAGACTGAACTAAGCACTTTTTCTTAGAAGTTGTGTTTGTAGCGAAATAGAACTCGATTCACGAATATTTTCATTTACCGAACGTTAACTTGCCATTGCAAAATGAATCATATCTCGAAACTGACAAAGTTAACATTCCTCGTTCCGCTTTGTGTCCCTTTCATCTTATAGCGCGGAATTCTATTTTCTCTTAATCATAAAGTACGAGTATTTCTATTCAAATACGGCTCTGTAACTGTATAGCCTCAAGGTGAAAACAAGGTCTTCTAATACTGTACCTATTTGAAGGCAAAGGTAAAATTACAATCTACAACTGAAATCTATGCATATAAAAATTCAGCTTACGTATTTTTTTTTTATGGGAAAGGCGGCAAACGACCATGCGGTTCACCAGATCGTATGTGATTACCGTCGCCCACGTACATCTGCAACACCAGAGGTGCTGCAGGTGCGTTTGCCGGCCTTTAAGGATATCTGAGAGATGGGACAGAGGATAAGAAAGGGGGGTGGGGAAGGGCAATGGGCCTCCTGTTACCTCGTTAACCGAACGACACGTAGAAGCACAAGATGCATCTAATTCACGCCGGTATTCTGCGAGGTCGTGGTACTGCCCCGTTAGGGTATTTTTTATTTTTAGTTTTAGTTAGTGATGTTTTTAATTAAAATATAAGAGAGTGCCAGTATATACTTAAATTGAATAACCTAGTACGCTTCTTACAAAACGTATTTAGTTTTCATAGCGAATTTATTAAGTCCTAATTGTACATTATAGAAAGCTGTCACTAAAAACTTATTACTGTGAATAGTCGCTATGTTCATTGCAGCAGTTTAATGAGCTCGAAGACAAAGAGAGAACATGAAGTGAGTCTATAAGTCGCTATGAGTAGAGTTCTGTATGATCGTATTTTAAATATCAAGTACCTACATGCGCTGTAATTTACTAAATGAACTTGAAGAAATAGCAACTTAAATGAAATGTCTTCTCCAGATACAAGCTCTAATGCTTAGTTGGAGAGTTAAAAGGAATATTAGTAATGTTACTTAAATAGAAATGCCAGAATTCTTAAAAAAAAAAATACGTGAAGAGTATCAGACCGTTTGAATAAGGTTTACACTGTTCGAAAGATTACGACTCGAGTTAAAAACAGCGATACGTTTGAATTAAAAAAAAAACAACCAAGAGTGATTCTATTTATTCATATATTTCAACACGTGGTAGAGCCAAGCGGCGGCTTTGCTGCTGCCCGAACGGGTCGGCTCGGTCGGAATAATAATAATATACTATATTTAAAAGAGTTTGCAAATATTTAAATGTTCGCTAAAAGATTGTCACATTATTTAAATAATATTAAACATAAACGATCCATATTATTTACGCGCGGTCAAGTGCGAGTCGGACACGCGCACCGAGGGTTCCGTACAAGCACATAATGTCTGTGTTACGTATTCACTAAAGAAATTGTGTTTTCTTTCATCGACTTCAGAACCCTAAGCCTTAGTCAAATGCCAATTTATAATGTCAGCGACCCCGCAAGACATTTTACATGAGCAACTAAATTACGCTGTTTTTCGAGGACTTCTCATTGAGTACAATGCTTTATCGATTAACCATATTTTTAAAATACACAGAGAATTCGACTAAAATCGCGATTCATTTGGTGATTCAAAATTTTAAGACAGAGCGAAAACGAAAGAAGTTCAGGAAAGAGTTGTAACTAGATTCTTAATGACCGTACTAAAGAGACGATGTCTCTATTTAACTGATGTTTATTTATAAACCAAATTATGCGAACGGCACAACACAAGCTGCCCCCGACCAATCAACTCTCGCGGACCAGCGACGCAGTTACACCGAAATTGGGGATTTGCTTTTGCGCCGCTCGCAAATGAAGTCGACATTGAAAAACATAACCTAGGTACCCCCACTTGCTGGCCGCTGTTTTTACGTATTTGCATATATGTTCGTGTTATTTCAAAGCCACACTTTATTAAGTTCTTATTGTAGTCTGTGTATAACCATACACTGCGACATTTAAACGACAATGTTTGTTTTAAATGTATACAAAAGTGTTTAAGCCATTATAAATTATTACATCTCGTCAACTAAGCTGAAATATTGTAATTAAATTAAATATAGTCTAGAAGAGTCGTGGTAGTCTAGAGGTCAGGGTGCTTGCTTTAGATTCATAGAGCACGAGTGACCTGGCTTCGATCCCCGGTGCCGGCACCACTGAAATTGTTAATAGCAATTTTGAGTGCTTAATCTCCCACGTGCTCGGTGGTGAAGGAAACCATCGTGATGTAGGTTTCCATACATGTCTGAGATATAATAAAAAATATTAATTCGAAGATATGTGAAGCCTGTCAACCCGCACTGGAGCAGCGAGGCTGACCCTTCCCGGCTCCATAACCCTTTCAGGTATTGAGAAGAAGGCCCCCTTTACCCAGTTGTGGGCACTTACAGGCACTTACACTGCGTAGACTGCTTTTATGGGAAAGGCGCCAAACGAGAAAACGGTTCCCCTGTTGGTAGGTGATTACCGTCGCCCACCTACATCTGCAACACCAGAGGAGCAGAGGTTGGGCAGAGAAAATGTAAGAGTGCACTGTCCAGAGGAGATAACTAAATATTATGTTTATATATATTGTCAACCGGTCCAAAAAGTTTTTTTTGGCATAATGGGTATGAGATGGTAATACCGAATGCCATGAGATGACACGCACGGAATGTCGCAGTCGGAGGTTATCTGTAGCCACCACACGGTAAACTCCAAAGCTGCTAAAATCGAACTGCTGGGCAACTGTTGGTGTTTGAAAGAGAGGAGAGCATGACGGAAGTATGTATCAAGATTAGGAAAGATAGTTTAGAGCAAGTGAATGAGTTTGTTTACTTGGGAACAATGTTTACGAGACATGAATGTGAGAAGGTACAAATGTGACATTGAAAGGAGAGCGATGGCAGGTAATATGGTGAATGGGGCATTTCATATATTTATAAACAGCCAGACGATATCTCACAAAGGTCGTTTGGCTGTGCATAGAGGGGTATTGGTACCAACACGATGTATGTAAGCGAAAGCTGGTATGGCAGAAGAGGCATGAATGCAGGATAAATGCAGTAGAAATGAGAGCGTTAAGAAGTATGATTGATGTGAAGATAACTGACAGGGTTCGAAATAATGTGATCAGAGAGCGTTGTGGCGTGAAAGACGACGAGCTGGTTTGGACATGTGGAGAGGATGAATGAAAGTAGGTTGACGAAACAAAAATATGAGGCGAGTATAAATGGTAGAGCCGGGAGAGGAAGACCTAGGCGAACATTTCACGATCAATTCGGAGATATTCTGAAAAAAGGCTAGGTCAATAATACTCTAAACCAACCAAATATGCATGCGAAGATTGATGAAAGTGGGAGAAGCGAATGACGAATGTCAGGACCGTAGCAAGTGGAAGAAATTTGTCTCTGCCTACCCCGTTGGGAACAAGGCATACATACATACATATTGTCAATGGTATGTTCTGTTGGTTATCCCAAATAAATAATAAAAAAGGGTAAACATTGTAACCATTTATCGAAACATTTTCTTTAAGGTCAATTAACTTTTTTCGCTGATTACACAACGAACTCACAGGGACATTTGTGTTTCATTCTCGTAGATCCTACAATTATTTCTCGCAACGAAAAACATGCTCAATTACCAAAAATAGAGTTCATTTTGTTAAGCTTTAATTTGAATAATGATGTATCACAAAAATATCATTTTATTTTTGTAACGATGCTTGCCGAATTAACGTACATCCACACAATGTCGGCAGCTGGAGTGCGTGCCGATATCTTTTCATCCAGCAGCCTGAAAGTCGCCACCGTTGGGCAAAGGTTGGACTGACCTAAGAGGGTTTTGGAGCCGGGAAAGGTCCGCCTCGCTGCTCCATTGCGGGTCGGCAGTCTTCACATATCCTCGAAATAATATTTTACATCACTTCTCAGACGTGCAGATTTCCTCACCGCCGAGTACCTCACTCTCACGTACTATGATATTAAATCGAGTAAACGACTAGGTTTTTTTTTCCAAACAATTAAAAAGGCAAACAAACAAGCGGCTCATCTGATTGTAAGTGCTTACCGACACCCACGTACATATGCAACACCAGAGGTACTGCAGGTGTGTTACCAAGCTTTGAGGAAGGAGTAAGCTCTTTTCTTGAAGATTACTAAGTCGTAACTGTTCGGAGATAGTGCTGACGACAGCTGATTCCACAAAGTGGAAGTGCGTGGAAGAAAATACCGTGAGAAACGCACGGTGGTGGATTGCCAACCGTCTAGATGGGTTTGGTGGAACTTAGTGGAACTCAACGGCTGGGATCGTTCCGAACAGTTCCCCTCATAACGTAACATTCCCATGGTAAATAAGGCACGAAAAGCATAGAAATAGAACATCTCTTCACAAGGCCAGTGGTTCAGGCCGATCAGTGAGAGATACCCTCTACATTGGATGCGGACAAATGTAAGGAGCTGATACCCGCGTTCCCCTGTTTAGAGATGAGGTTGCAACAGCTCCGTCAACAGATGATATTAATTTTTACCAATGGCCATACTCTTACAAACTGTATCAGTCATTCTATTGTCAGGAAGCTTAGTCAATAAAGAGCAGGTACAGTGTTGATGCGGAAATAACTTTAGTGTATGATAATGTTTCATATCTATTATCGATTTCTAAAACAGCTCTACTCTGTACGTACTTTTTTTTTTGAAAATCCTCACGAATCGTCTAATATCGATGGTTTCTGAAAAAGGCTATGGTACCATTGACCACATACATACTCTGCGCCAGATTGTACAGAAGACCGAGGTGTACAATTGACCGTTATTGTCTGGCGTATGTGGACTATGAGAAAGCCTTCCATTCAGACGAAATTTGGTCGGTGCTCTGTAGCACTGAGATAGTTATCTCAAGACACTGTTGTCTCCCGCGGTGACAGATAACACTCCCGGTATAACGAAGTGCCGAGGTGTCTGGGCAATGAGGCTACGATGTCAGAAAAGTGTGAGCGAATTAATAGGCTGACGAAGAAGTAGACGAGGACAGCAGATTTTTTTTTATGATCAATAGGCTTACGTTTCACCTCAATCTTGCTTGACGGAAGGTGAAGAGGAGGCCTAGGAGGTATCTGTTCACTTTGGCCTTAAAGATGTCCAGATTATAGCGTTCCGGAAAAACTGACCTCGGCAGAGAGTTTCACTCCTTAGCCGGACGGCTAAGTACGGCATAATGAAAGAAGAGGGAAACCGCCTCGTGCGTAATGGAGGAATGTCTGCAGCATAAGGGTGAAACTGCTCGCCGCGCCCAGTCGTTCGGTGATGGAAAGGGGAAGGGGGTATCAGATTATGCGAAACCTCCGCACACTCTCCGAAATGTATCCGATAAAAAACCGAGAGGCAGGCCACTCGTCTACGGTGTTCGAGGCTCAGAAGATTTGCCTCCACGGGTGAGTCACTGCCCATGATCCTCTTCGCTCGGCGCTCCACCGAGTCCAAAGCATCCAGCTGATATTTAGCAGAACCATCCCAGCGATGGGAACAGTACTCCATGCAAGAGCGGACCTTGAGCCTTGTATAGATTCAAGAGCTGCTCCGATGTGAAGTACCGTAAATATGCTGTAAAGATGCCGCTTGCACGTATACTCTTCACGGCGAGTACTTAACTAAGCAAGTTTTTATGTAAATTTATAATTAGGTTTTCCGATTTGTGTTCGCTTTTAACCTATGCTACATAGGGTAGGGTTGGGTTGTCTACGAAACGAATACACGCGCGTTTGCGTTCCCGAAATGTGAACACGTTAGTCGCGTATTAAAAGTTAACGCCTTTTATCACGTCAACGCAGGCATAATTTGTTTGCCGACATCGCTCGGACCGCACCTTAACATTTTGATAAAACTCTTACGTATTAGGCTCACTTTATTACTGTAATTTAAGTTTAGCAATTACATTTATCATGTAACACACCTAACACATCAGCTCGACAGACGTCACTCCCTTTATTTTTAATTATATATATATAATTTATATAAATATAAAATATATACTACCAGGTGGAAGGATTTATTTTTGATTATGATTTGAGCACTTTATGCATTTTTTTTAAAACTTTATTACTTACACCCCTTATAATTTGAGGTTACAAAGGGCGGACTTAATGCCTATTGGCATTATCTGCCAGTTAACCCATGGGTTGGTGAGACAGCCGTAGCAGGTGTATTTATTTAGTAAATTAACTTAGTAATAAAATTAATGAATAAATATATAAAATAATGTACATGATATACATAATTATATACTATTATATATGTAGATAGATAAATAAACATAAATTAGAAACACAATAATAACTAAATAAGTCCATTTAAATTTTTTAAAAGAGTTCCTGCTTGCCGATTTCTTAACTTCGTCGGGCAGGGAGCTCCAGAGCAGTATAGCCTGAACCTTAAAAGAGTTGCCGACAAAACCGGTGAAGTGTTGTGGAATACTAATCTTAAGATTAGATGAAGATGTATGTATGTTTGTATGTTAGTATGTTCATCTGCTCCCGTGTAGCTCATTAGCTACTTATCGTATCTTGACGAATGAGGTGTCATTAGCTTTGTCTTAAAGCCCAGCGTGTCCTAGGATATATGATAAGTGGGTTACACTTCTTACTGTAAGATTATCTGGATTGTTTTCTCCGCAGTGGAGTTTTCGTTTTTAAACCTATTACTAATCCCACTGGCCTGCTTGGAAATTTTTAACATGGTAGAGCCAAGCGCCGGCTTTTGCTGCAGCTCGAATGGTCCGGCTCGTCCGAGTTAATATGACAACCTCGCAGAATACCGGTGAAGTAGAGGCGTCTTGTGCTTCCGCGTTTCGTCCGGTGAGTGAGGTAACCGGAGGTCCAGTCCCCTCCCCCAAATACCAGACGTGTTGCAGATGTACGTGGGCGTCTTACAATCAGGCGAACCGATTGATCGTATGAAGCCTTTCCCATAAAAAAAAATGTAGTTTGTTAGTTCGTTTGTCGATCCGAACCAATGGAACAAAGAATTGCCGGACCGCTGCCTAACAGCTGTGTGTTCTTCGATCGCTGACCCCCAACAAAGTGTAGCGATTATGACAACTCATCCTAGAGAGGTCTGTCTTCACCAGTGGACTTTGAGACTATTAAATAAGAAGATTTTATTTTTACGGACACTTTGTCCTGTGTTAAAATGTGTTAGTCCTGGCTGTAAGATACCAAGGAAAATTAGACAATTTAAAGAAATTAAGGTACAGTTTACAGACGTCCATTGGAGGTTAGATGTGTGTTACTCTATGCTGATGCGGAATTATATTATTATTATGGTGGGGTATTTCTATATTTACTCATCTGGTTGGGTTGTATATATAAATAAATATAGATACAAATAAATACCATAATATAAATAATATTTTATTAATTATATATATAATAAAATTAAATAGATAACTAAAACCCAACCAGATGGAAGCCCACGGCAGAGGAGACCAGACGGCCGAGGGTTAGGGAGAAAGCGTAAGACACCGGCGGACAATGCGAGCGGTATCAAGTAGCACCGCCTTCTGCATTTGAGCTCGGAGCGGTCCGTCACGGAGTCCCAGCCGCCTCGGATGTTCCGAGAGGCTGACTGGGATTAACCCATTCGCAGAGACGACTATCGGAATAATTTCGTTCGGCATACCACCCCACATGTCGGTTACCTCGTGAGCCAGGTCCAGATATTATTATTAACCTTATTATTATCATTATTTGGGGTATTTCTATATTTACTCATCTGGTTGGGTTGTATAAATAAATAATATTTATTTATACAACCCAACCTATCATTATTATATTTTTTGTTGTTATTTATATTTTGATTCCTCATGTGTTACAAAAAGCCTGACGACTGCTCGCGAAAAAAAACACACAGTTTTCCGACAGAATACCAGCGCTGTAGTTGTGGTTTAGCATTGCTACAGCATTATGCTGAGTCGGACACCGTTTTGTTGCTGCAACTCAACAAAATATTATTATTATTTTTTTTTGTACTGTGAATTAAGATTTCCTTATGTATTACTTGAGTTGTGGCAATGAATAAAGTACTTTCTTTCTTCATTCTTACTTACTTCGCCAAGAAATTACAGTGAACCTACTAAACGTAAACAGGATACATTTAATCCAGGTCAAGTGTAATAAAACTAAGTATCATAAACGTTTAAGCACAGGCCTCGCGTGCTGACTCAATATCACTAGTCAATTACCCTTCAAAGCCAACACTTCTAATCCGTCCGGCAAGGTTCGCAAGCACACATGCAAGCAGGCATGCGTGTTCGCGTTGTACGTGGTTACATGGGCACAGCTAGAAATTATGTCAGTCGTAAAACCTTACCCAGAAATCATATACCTGTGAAATATCAAGTCATGCAATTACGTTACGTCAGTGACTGCCCGCGGGGTGAAGCCGTGATCTGTAATTTCACCCGCAGCGAACTTTTCAATGAGGTGAGAAATATCCTGTGTAAACTCGAAAATTCGTCTAAAGTTAAAACAAATATTCACGTTATAATATTATAACGTGAATATTTGCAGGACTTCTTCAAGAGCGCTTAGCTTATAACTGTCTCCGAACACATGACAAAAAAGAGTATACCTATAGAGTTTCATTCGTCTGTTTCTTCTCCGTCAGAGAAACCTGGTTACGAAACGGTGGTAGATTAAAGAAAAAAATATCGTCAAGTGAAATTTAGGTTCCTGTGTGGAAGATTTGCAATAATTTAATCAATACAACGCTAAGTGTGACTATAAAAGCCCAAGCTACGGTAAATTGGCGCTGTGAGCCTATATACCTAACACATACTCGCCCTCTCAAGGGGCAAGGACTGGTTGCGACGGGCTTGCACCGACTAAAACTCCTCTTCCCCCGGGACTCCGCCTCGGCTTTGGGGTCAGGAGAGCGGTGGTAAAGTATAAACTCCCTTCACAGCCCATCAACACGCATCCGAAGTGGGCTTATTTATGCCTTAAATTACCCAGACCCGTGACGGACGGACAGCGGTGAAGGTATGCGTGTTGTGTGGTACAGGTAACATTAAAGGCAAATGATGAACAAGGTTTCAAAAGCTTTTAAGGTTTTAATGACAATTACTAATATTCTTTTCTTTTGTTTGTTTCTGAAATACTTCACTGTACGAGGACATTAGTTTGTAAACCCTGTACAATCAACATTTCTTTGGACGTAGAATTTTTTTGGGATGGTTTGGAAAGGAGGCAAACGAGCAAGCAGCTAGCCTGATATTAAGTGATTAACGGCACCCACGAACAACTGCAAGACCAGAGGAACTGCAGGTGTGATGCAGGTCTAAAAGGATGTTTGTGTACGTGGGAGGGGAGGAGTGAGCCTCTGGCCTCACTCACCAAACGAAACGCAGACGCACCACCTGGCTACTTGATACACCTTGGATTTAGCACGTGTTACATGACCGTATTGTAAGTGACAAATGCTCTCAAGTTGAAAGAGGACAAGAAGTGGACTCTGGAGAGCTGATGTTAAATAATGATGGTGGTAATGATAAACCAATCATGAAACCAAACATCGCCTACATTCTTTTAATGTACGTGATGTTTGGTGCGGGGTCCGCACGTTTCTTTGAGATATTAACCTAATGGTAAAACAGCACTTTAAATTTATTTAAAAATCTAATTTATTTACATACTAAAATATATTTCTAACACGCTTGTGGTATAAAATTTGCTGTGAATGCTATAAAAGGTAATAGGCACCCATTCGTTGTAGCGGGGCGTTGTCCGAATGTTTATGGCAGCGATCACGGCAATGAAAACACTGCGGAGGTATAGGTTCGGCAATTTGACGAGCTTCTCTATGATTAATGAATCAGAAGGTTTACAAAAGGAAGATAAATGACAACGTACAATTTTCTTTACAAAGATTAACTATAAAGTTCTAGTCCTAATCTAAGGAGAAATGTCATCGAATTTTATGAACTCTTCTAAATAAAGAAACGATTAAAAATCAAACCGTGTTATGGTAGTATAGTGGTTCAGGGTGCTCGATTTAGTTTCATAGAACCCGACTGACCGGCGTTCGATCCCCGGTGGCCGGCACTACTAAAATTGTTAATAGTCATTTTAAGTGCTGTATAAAAATAAAGGATTATTTTGAGGATATGTGAAGCCCGCCAACTCGCACTGGAGAAGCGGGCTCTTCCAAGCTCCAAAACCCTCTCAAATATTCGAGGAGACGTTTGCCCAGCAGTGGGCACTTTACTTCTTTTTTTTATTTCTTTTATTTCTGCGTAGACGCCCTAAGTCGTGAATACGTAGCGATCTGACGTCTACGAGCAACGTAGCAGTTTTTTTTCTAACTTAAGTAGTGACTTACTCTATTGCACGGAATTCGTAGTTGATGTAAATCTTGTTCCTTTTGTGACATATTTCTAGTCAGAAACTTTACAACCTTAGGTTACATTGTTATCTTCTTCTCGTCTGGAATATGTACATACCACAAAGTCTTAAGGTGCTGCTACAGCTGATTCACGATCACGAGATGACTGCTGCAAGTTCAGTGTATCTTTATACAGAACTTGCAGCAGTCAAGGACCGAAGCTCAAAATTCCTCCACTAGCAGTGGAGAAAGCTTCGACTGGGGCATTAAGAACATTGAAAATAGAACAAGAATAATTCACATATCCTTAAGGATCAGTAAGCTTAAGGTAGGAATGGGTTATGTGACCAAATATTCAGAAGAATCTATAACCGCTGGGAAATAAAGATTGTCAAGTGAATTTCTTCAGCTGGGAAATGTATTTAAAACTCTCAATCACTTATTACTGGAAGTCCTGATGTGCGGACGGTCTAAGGACTCAGGATCATTGGCCCCGCCAAGACATAGTTAAGCGACCTACACAACAAACCCGACACTGCCCGGCGGGTCGGTGTCGGTGGCCTTATTTTGAGAAAAAATCATATCGGCGACCAGATCCCGCGCGTGCTGCCCGGCTACAGCATCATTTGCAGCATGGAGTGGGACGATGAAAAACTGTGACTGTGTCGGCGGGTTCGGTGTGTAGTGTAGAGCGCTATAGTGTTCTCATATTAAACTTGGTACTCACCCAAGCATCTCCACTTCTTCGCCCGGTACCACAGCTGACGCAGTCCGAAGCGAGAAAAACTCTGAGCGCACTCATTTCCAAGAACTGATGAGTTAATATTGCGCAGCTCATAAGCTAGAAGGAAAATATTTCGAGTTAAAACATAGACCGACCACTCATTAACATTATAAACATCCGGCAAATGTCCATTGGTGTAATTATGTACAAAGGCAGATGTAGGCATGTCGGAAGGTTTTGCGATTATCATCACGCTTGGCAGATGTAATGGGACAATCAGTAGTACCCTGGATGTGAGTGTTTAAGGATGACTACACAGCTCGCGCTTACTTTTATTTATTTTATTTACGTATGTTGATAGATGTCAATAATGCTTTTGTAAGCATTTACTTCACGCTGGTATTTTGAGAAGGCACCGCGTACTGCCACATCGAGCCGGCCCATTCGAGCTGCAACAAAAGCCGCCGCCTGTCCCTACCACGTACAGAATGTCACAAACTAATGATGGGGAGCAGCAGCAGCACGAGTGCAATGTTACCAGTATTGCCCTCACCAACCCGGTTGCCCAGCGTGGTGATAATGGGTAAACTCTACATGAAATAATTTCTTGCAGTCTCTTTGCAGACGCTTTCTTGTAAATGGTGGACTATAATAGGCTTATAATGAAGCTTTTTATTATATCTTATCTATGTATTATTTTTATTACATATTATTTAAGCGTGGTAGAGCCAAGGGGCGGCTTTAGCTGCTGTTCGAATGGGCCGGCTCGACCGGATTGGTACCACGGCCTCACAGAATACCGGCGCGAAGTAGAGGCATCTTGTGCTTCTGCGTTTCGTTCGGTGAGTGAGGTAACCGGAGGCCCACTGCCCCTCCCCATTCCACTCCTTATACTCCCTCCTGTCAACCAAATACTCTTAAAGGCCGGCAACGCACCTGTAGCTCCTCTGGTGTTGCAGATGTATGTGGGCGATGGTAATCACTTACCATCAGGTGAACCGCTTGCTCGTTTGCTGTCTCTTACATAAAATATATACATATATTATTGTTTTGTGGAGTCTACCTATTATAGATTCTTTATTCTTTTTTTTGCACCTGCCATCTACTTTTCACCATGATAAGGGTCGACTGATAGAGAATGCCACTTGGCATTAAGTCCTCACATTGTAACCTATAGCTCAAGGTCAACGATAAAAAATAAATAAATAAATAAGTAAATTAATAATCCACATTTATGTTAAAATTAACCATTACGTTTAATTAACTAGAACCAGGGTATTTATATAGCATAAGGTCAAGGAATTAACATTAATTTCAGGTCAGTGATAATTAAAAAGCTAGTAAGCGGCATTGGGGCAAGCGATCCGATAACATTGCAAACAATTAAGTTAATTAAAAACACATCGCCTCATACTTTATTTTTGTATAATGAAATTATTTATTTATTACTAGCTACTGGTTATACTGTGGCTTAGATCGTTTAGTCGTATATAAAAAAAAAATTAGAATCTATGATGGGCTAAAGATCAGACTGTATTAGAAATTTGACAGTTATAATAATTTTTTATACTCTATAGGCGGCAAACGAGTAGGCGGTTCACCTGATGGTAAGCGATTACCGTCGCCCACGTACATCTGCAACACCAGAGGTACTGCAGATGCGTTGCCGGCCTTTAGAGACATTTGGGAGTTGGGACGGAGGATGAGGATCGGGGATGGGGATGGGGAGTGGGCCTCCTATTATCTCACACACCGAACGAAACGTAGAAGCAACAGATGCCTCCAATTCACACCGGTATTCTACGAGGCTCATTTGAACAGCAGCAAGAGACGCCGCTTGGCTCTACCACGTATTAAATATAGTAAAAATAGTAATAGACTACATTATCTATATAATAAAAGTTATCTCGGCAACGAAATAAGGCAGAGGTTTTGCATTTGATACGTATATTCCTGAAAAATATTTATTAGATTGTTAAAATGACTCCCCTCGATATTATTAATATTATCAAATTACATTAAACTTTAATGTAGTTGATTCAAAGAGATTTCAATTAATGTGGAGCTATCGGTTAAAGTATTGAAGTACAGAATATATTTTATTGTTTTTATTTACATAGCAACTAATAAGAAATAAGAATCTCTTAAAAATTTATATCTCTTTAAAAATGTCATCGTAGTCGGAACCTGGTGGACCTCTCGCTTCATCCGGAGAATGCATTGATCTATTAGCAAGCCCCGGTTGTGCAACATGTACCGGTGAACAAACGAACTACTGGAAAATGTGAAATCATCTAAACGCAGAGACGCAACGCAGCTGTTAGAGCCGGGTCGCCTTTCGTGACAGATACGTCCGACACCTTCTCGGCTGCCCTTCATCATAAAACCTCTCACTTTACACATAAACGAACAATCTTTCTTCTTTCGTATTCTCTATTAGTTAATTGCCCCCACAAAGTATTGTCCCACGCGGACACGCCATAATATATAAACCAACTCGGGACCAATGTTTTCCCGTGCGGGATTCGAATCGGAAACCCTTAGCGTCGAAGTTAAGTTCACTGCCCATTAGTCTATCGTTGTATCAAGATAAAAAGACACTCATTTACTATAAAAATATGCTTATGTATTTATCTAGATAGTAGTTGAAGTGGTTATCTTTTTAATATACGGTATCTTATTATGTGTTCTTCTTGAAATTATGTTTAATTAACATCATCAACTTCAGCATCAGCTTGTAAATGCCCACCGCTAGATTGCCCACTGCCTCTCCATGAAAACACCAACATGAGTTGGCATGGAAACACCAACATAAGGGGTGGCGGATTGGTGAACGCAGCGTGGTTCTCCTGCACCATGCGCTCTCCAGAGCTTTTTTTTTTTAGTTTAACGTGGGGTAAAGGTGCTCGCACCTACCCGTCACCGTCTCCGGTGATTGATTATGTCGGGATCAGCATTGAAGATGCCGGACCGACTAAAACCCCCACGGTAGATCTGCTGTTGGCCTGAGGCTTTTTCAGCTACATCGGTAAGACTCGCGAACAGGAAGCCCGCAAGCTCTCCAGAGCCTCGACTGTTAGTACTATTTCAGTATAAAAAAAGTTAAAGTAGCAGCCTGTGAGTGCCCAATACTGGGAAAAGGCCTTCTTTTCAAATATCTGAGAGGGGGCCTGCCACACTGCTCCAGTGCGGGTTGGCGGGCTTCACATGTCCTCGAAATAATATTTTTTCTCAAACAAGCAGGTTTCCTCGATGTTTTACTTCACCGCCGAGAACGTGGTAAATACTTAATTATTTTTTCATGGGTATGGCGGCAATTGAGCAAGCGGTTCTCCTGATGGTAATTGGTTACCTTAGCCCACGTATATCTGCAACACCAGAGGATTTGGGAGATGGGAGGGTGGATGAGAAGGAGGATGGGGATAGAAACTGGGCCTCCGGTTACCACCCTCACCGAACGAAACGCAGAAGCACACGATGTCTCTACTTCACGCCGTTATTCTGCGAGGCCGTGATATCAACCCGGTCGAGCCGGCCCTTTTGAGCAGAAGCAAAAGCCTCCGCTTGGCTCTACCAACAACAACTACTGGTATATTACTATTAACCATTTTAGTGGTGCCGGCACCCGGGATCGCATCCGGGTCACTCGCGCTCTATGAAACTAAAGCGAGCGCCCTGACCACTAGGCTACCACGGCTTCTAATTTAGTATATTCCATAACTATTTCTATCCAAAACATTTGCACAAGCTATTGAATGGAAGAGGGTTACATTCGAGATTCAAAACAAAGTTAGTACCGATTCCCTGTCAGGCCGTAGATAACTGGATTGTTTAATTGTTGAATAAAGATATATTACAGATAGGAACCAATATCAACGTGTTGCTACACACACACAGATACCGTTGTATAGTTACAATAGATATTTATGTACATGATCTATACTTACGAAGATCGAAGAACGCGAAACCTTTCTATCATATTCCAGAACAATACCTTACCTTACATTAACGTTGCCGAGGACGGGTAGTAAATAAAGAAACGCAAGAGGGTAGGTTAGGTAGATAAATAACTATCGTAGCTATATAACGATATCTCTGGGTTTGTGCACGCTACAAACGTACAGAACGTCCTTGCGGGACACTTATATAAATAACTGGCAGTTGTGCCCGGCGTTGGACGGTTTTAAAACGTATTTGAATGAATGAAATATACTTTATTGTACACACAAAGATTTAACATAGAAAGATTATTTAAAGAAACAAAAAAAAGTACAATAGGCGGCCTTATCGCTAAGAAGCGATTTCTTCCAGGCAACCCAGAAAGAAAAAGGAAATATGAACATAAGTATCGGGTTCGGGTGTACACATAATATAAAGTAAAGTGAACATATAATACATACACATAATATGCAAATAAAATAAATACAAAATATGAATATATGAAATACATATACACGTACATACTATCACAGAGATACAGGTCAACGACGTTAAGGAACAGGAAACAAAGATTAAGGAGGCATAAAGTATTTTTTTAACAGGCGCTTGAAAATAGGTAACGATTGTGCTCGCTTAATATGAAGTGGAAGAGAGTTCCAAAGCCGAGCAGCTTCAATAGAAATGGATTTGGAGTAAAAAGAAGTGCTGTGAGAAGCATTTCTGATGTTCCTTAGCTTTCATTTTAAACGTGTACCGACTGTTAGATGTTTTTCTATTCGCGTAACATCACTATGGTTTTACACTATCCTCTGAATGAAGATAATCGACCATTCAATGCGTTATTGTGGGCATCTACGATCACTTACCACCACCATGTGTCTTGGTTGTCATACATTGGGCTTCTGACACACGGTGGGATAAGCGCCAGGCGTCTGATACTCAATCTTCAAGAGTGGTGCCAGCAACGGTCTGAATACTTACTTAGCTATGATATACCCGCAATACAAGACACACTGAAAAGGATCGAAGTGTAGTTTAATTTGTTGGGAATTATAACACTTATATTATTATGTCCGGCAATTAGATACTAACGCGATAACACGGACAGAATACACATTGTGCTTCAGTCGTCGCCGATAACTAGTTATGATAACGGAAACTTCATGTCATTCACAAACTGATAAGATACATTCACACCAAAATTAAAAGACTTATTGCTTCCGAAATGGGTAAGATACAAAGATTTGTCCACTTACATCTACCGGCGATGTCTTGGTAACTGTCCCGACGTGGTCTCCATGGGGTCATTGTCACAGTTTAGTACCTACACTTAATATTAACACTTAACGAAACTATTGTAAATAACGTATGTGTACACAGTGTTTATATTGTTTTCCACTACTGCATTGAGACAGTGCTGCCACGTAACGGCGATCGTCGTGAACTACATTGATTACTTTGAAATGTAATAAGAGGGGGGAATTTTTTTTTTTTTATTAAGGTGGCAAACGAGCAAGCGGTTCACCTGATGGTAAGTCATGATTAGCGTCACCCGCGTATAATTGCAACACCAGAGGTGTGTTGCCGGCCTTTAAGGGTTTTTTGGGAGATTGAGCCTCCGGATACCTGGGGTCGATTTTGTGTGAACTACAAATAATTTTGTTTGTAAACTAGCTTCACGGAGAAGTCCTTGTGGTTCCTACAGTGGTAGGGAGTTGTTATATGTGGATATTGAAAAGAAAAGGTATTTTAAGAAAAATATCGGCAACTGGGATAAAGCAGAAAATTTGTGAAATAAAAGATTAACTTTATCAGTAGCACTTTATATTAGAACTATGTTAGAATTAAATAAGATGGTACAGTCGTGCATACATTTAAAAAAAAATCATTTATTATTTGGTTCATTCGCTTTGTAAAATAATAACTGTTTTTTACTATTCTTCTTCCGCCCATTTAAGCCCACCGCTGAACATGTTTTTTTTTATAGGAAAGGCGGCAAATGAGGAAGCGGTTCACCTGACGGTAAGTGAGTACCTTTGCCCACTATATCTAAAACACTAAAGGTGCTGCAGGTGTGTTGCCGGCTTTTAAGGGTATTTGAGAGAAGGAAGGGAGGATGAGGAGGGAAAAGGGGAGGGGGAGGGCCCTCCGAATACCTAACTCACCGAACGAAACGCAGAAGCACAAGATGCCTCTACTTCGCGTCGGTATTCTGCGAAACCGTAGTACCAACACGGTCGAGCCGACACATTCGAGCAGCTCGATGTATGCATGACCAGTGTGAATGTAGAAAGGTATTCAATGACTCAAAATATCTATTTGATGTTTTTTATTTAATTAAAGTGCACGGACAGACAAAAAACAATCTTATGTATTAATACTGTTATTGTTGATGAGGGGCGCCGAGTCCTCCGTCTCCGATTTCTCACTGTCACTCGTCACTGCAAAGAAAACATTTCGGTAAAGAAACTTCTTGTATGCGGTAGAGCCAAGCGGCATCTTTTGCTTCTGATGGATCAGCCCGGTACCAGCGGCCTTGCAGAATATAGGCGTGAAGTAGAGGCATCTTGAGCTTTTGCATTTCGTTCGGAGAGTGAGGTAACCGGAGGCTCAAATACGCCCCATCCCCGTTCCTCATACTCTCTCCCCATCTCCCTCTATCCTTAAAGGCCGGCAACGCTACGGGCGACGGTAATGACTTACCATCAGGTGTGCCGTTTGGTCGTATGCCTCCTTTCCCAAACAATGAAATATATATATATATACGTGAACGTGTTAGCGAATCTTATGTAATCTAATCGCGCATATATTAAAATATTCATGGTTACTAGCGGAAAAAACTACAACATTAAAAAGCATAGTAGCTATATAGGCCCTACAGATGTACGAAAAATATAAATAAGCTTGAAATAATAAATTAATAACACACATTTAACACTTGTGCCGCCGACTGTACAAAAGCGTAAATAATAAATGCATGCATTATTAATGAAAAAAAAAAAACAATATGTGAATTTAATTATGTTGATCAATTAATTGCCGTGCGGCGGGAGCTTAAAAAACTTCTAACCCCCTTCGACCTGTCACCCACAGGAGTCTGAAGAGACAAGAAAGACAAAACAGGAAGCCGACAAAGGGACAGGCCGCAGATTGATCTTTCTAAACATGCAATAGTGGCGTCTGGTACTACAGCCGCCAACCCCCCCTAACCCCCTCTAGAGAAGAGTTTTAAGCCATAATTTGTAAACAACTGACAAAGCAATACCTTGTTTCTTTTTATTTAAAACAAGTTAAACTACAATCTTCGTTACTTAAACCAAATATAAAACATTTTGATTGTTTGAATTACTACGTAAAAATACTCTACCATAATTAACTAAGTAATGACTACAATTCGATGACTGAATGAAAAGTCAATCTGTATATTATTAAGTTATATATGGAATATGAGAAATATAATAAAGCAGACGCTCTAAAAGCGAAACTAACCTTAGCCTCCTGATACTTGTAGCTTTATAATTTTTATTCGACATACATCTGAAACATTGGACTTTATTGTGCAATTAAAAAAAAAATTTAAAAATCGTGTTGGGAGAAAGCATTTCACTGCTCGAGACATTTAAATTTATGATATATATGGTTGTCTCACATCATAGTGTCGGAATAAAACAATATTTGATAATGTACATTCGCTTATATTTGACATTAAAATACACTGCGCAGTTATATGACACAACACGACATGACAGAATATTTATTTACAAGTCGTCTCATACAGTGCCCCTTGTAGCCAATGACATAAAACCACCAACATTGTCAATAAGATTTGAAGCTACAATCGGAAACAACCCCCATGTTGACATTTCAACATTTCGATATAGTGCATGCTTTTTTTTCTAATTTATTTATCATTCAGAAACATTAGAACTGTGATGTTTCAGTTCTATATCGTATTAACGACATCAAATTTTTAATACCATAGACAACATTCGCGGTCCTACATCGGTCGGATACTATGCAATCCCCGTTCACTTTAGTAACTTTTGTCACAGAATCAATATACATAACTACCCTACATATTAGTCACAGACAAACTTGAGACTGTCAGACGTATATTTAATCTATTTTTTGACATACACTGCACTGTTACACACGATGGTAAAATATTCTGTAAACCATAGTGCATTTAAAATTTCACGATTACAGTTCATAGACTATAGATATCATAGACTAGATAGTTGCTAGCGAGTGTTGATTAGTATGTTTCATAAAATATAATACTTGAATATATCTAAGCGCAGCCCACAGACAGAGCCCTTACTCCATACAATGAATCTCCAGGGGCTATTTAATATTTAAATTCAAATAGTCGGTCAAAGCAAGCGACATCCGACGACAGAATTGTCTTACACAGATACAAATTCCCTCCGCTCTTATGAAAACATGAAACTAATTTAAAGACATCGAGGAACGGTATAGTATATCTTTTAACTAAAAATGTAACATAATTAGAATGTAAACACTTTTTTGTCAAGCCCGGTCCGAGCGGAGGGTTTACATTTGGAAAAATTATCAAGTTTTCTTTTTTTTTCCTAATAAAGAAATAGGCTTATATGGAGAAGGTACGCTAACCGTGGTCGTTCTACAAATATACACATACATAGAAAGATAATACAGGTAAATTGCAGTAAATAGCGATACTATGCAGACACAGCTTAGTTATATGCAGCCAACACCAAATACAACTAGCTTACACATTTTAAACCCTAAAATCACAAACGGTAGGATCGAGATTTTGTATGACAGAGTTAGTGATAGATCATTTATGATAATGTTTCAATAATTGGGTGTTTGACAAAAAGTTTTCTTTACTACTACATTCTCTTAATACGTTCACGTCAAATGCCCAAATGTTAAAGACAATCTAGCAGTGGTTAAGAGGACGAGGGCATAAGAGCGAAAGCTTTTCATTGATCCCCGAATTTTTCAACAGCATTGTGTTTCTGTTTGAGCGAGGTGACTTTGTCATTTTGCTTTACTTTTAATAATTTTATTCTAAAGAACTAAAACATACGTAACAAATCACAATATAATCATAACAAATTATATATTAGCGCCAGATGATATATTAAATAGTAAACGATAAACATTATTGATCCGAAACTGTTTTAGCTGAAGTATCAATCGTTCAGCATGGTCCTTCGGAGTCCAGGCATATCGAAGTACAACTCTAAGACATCCATTTATCTTTGCAACATCATTTGTTTATTTCTACAGTTTATCCATGAAAAGAAGAAGCAAGAAGTAGAGGGGATGGCTAGCTGGCGAAGATCACAAAAATCATTGTTGAATGTTTTAACACCATTGAATGGCAACATCCTAAACTTAATTTTAATAGCGGTCATACATAACATTCTTCTGGCCTACATCGCAATGCATCTTTCCATTCGTATAACAACCTAATGAGCTAACAATAAAGTCCAAAATTCATAAACACAACAATCATCCATCTCCACTTACTGCGCGTAACCCTCTATGAGCACTTCGTAAGAACCCACCGTCCGTTTCTGATCTAAAAACAACAAGGCAATGTTAATCTGGTCCCGTTCTGTCCTCGCGTAGGGTCTGCATTGAAATATAATTGCCGTACGATGACAATGACAATGTACGGTCAGCGCGAAAGGGAAACGCCATTTAATTCACAGAAGCAGACTTAAAATCGTGACACGTTGACAAGGAAATGTCACTCCATTGTCACAGAATGAAGCCACGATATCTAAAAATATTTAAAACGAAACTATATAGATATTTTTAACAGTTTTAGGTTTTTATTTCACAGTTGCTATAATTGAGTACATATTGTAACACTCTGCCGACACTACAATGTCTAGTAAACTTGGGTAATAACAATCACAAGATTATGAGAAAACACATCCGTTAACGGCTTAGAGATAGTAATATTTGCTGATCGAAAAGTAACCTTAAAGCAATAGCGGTAAGGTAGTAATGGGGAAGACGGCCGCCGATTCATTCTGCTGACGTTGCGATATCGTGACAAAACAACATGGTCTTAATATATTTAGTGTGCACTGTGAGAAATGGTGACTGAGCTTCAGTGAGCTTAAAGACCGGTGGTGTTTTACAATATTAATTATCAAAAAAAAATAAGCTCTCTAGACCGATACTACCGATACTTAAAAATGGAGTGATCCAGAGGTCTGGATACTTTTTAGTCGTTTCAACAGACTTTTCGAATTTCACATAAATTTCGCGTGAAGTCATTTCGTAATAAAATCGTATAGTTTTATTTTCAAGAGATAGTCACATATAATCCGGTATGATTTTATCGGAGAATGATGTGACACGAAATTGTTGTGAATTTTTTGTGGTATAACGGATAACGTTCCTGTTAGGCTTATTTGGAAAGGCGTGACAGCTGGTGAGCCTATCGCAAGTTATTCTTAAAAGTCATCGGTACGAGCATAGGAGATCGATGTTAAGTGGTACGTGGTAAATTCACGATGAAGAAAGATGGGTGCGTCGTGAACCCCGTGGGCTGCATTTTTTCCATAAAAATCCTTAACAATTGTTCAATTTTAAGATTCGTACAAGAAAATGCCACAGATAATATTTAACACTGTCGGTGGCGCCATCTAGGTCAAACTTGACCGTCGTCTTCCCTAATTGGTTTTAGCTTAGTTATATGCAGTACAGAAATAAGTACAAGTTTGTTCAGGCTATGTTCTATGTCGACATTAACACTATGACTACGTTTAATCTCCGTCACTCTGTCCGTCTGCTGCGACGTCGGCGGACTTGGCGTTGAGAATTAATATTGAGCGATCGACCTCTATGTCAGCTAATGATAAATGTTGATTAAATCTAGTTGGATAGTCGCTTTGAAGAACTGACTCAAACACCGAATTGCTAAAATAATAGGCAAAAATGTTTAGCGGGGAGGCATCGAAGACAAGAATAGGGGGGTGGGGGGGATTAATAACATAGTGGCGAGTCAACGGGGCAGACAGACTGTTCGAAAGTTGTTTTATAATTTATTAATCAGAGGAACAATAAAATGATATCCCTCTAAACAAAACAAATCGAATTGAACGCTCGAGTTGGACGAATCACTGGAACAGAGGGATATCGCGTTTCTTAACCCTAACAAACAGTTTTACAATAATTTTATACATGCATCGTGTCGGACGCGCGATATTTCGCAATAAATTAACAGACCGGGAATGACTTTTGCCTGTCACCCCCACCCCCGCCCCCACCGCTCCCCCCTCTCCCGCCCGCACTACGCGTGCGAGGCTCGCTTGTGCAGGCGGGGCTGCGCGCGCCGGCCGCTCGTACCGTTTCGTTCGTTCGCCTGCGGGCCCGTGTGCGCGCCCGCAAGCGTGCTCGCCGGCGGGTACTGTATGCGGAACAGTCCGATCTTGAGATGGTCGCAGATCTCCATACATATTTGACCGCAGTACCGTATTAGATCGACGCAGACCCATATCTGAAAAGATATTTTATTCATTTATATTTCATTGAATCGGATACAATATACGATCAAAGGGCGAACGTAACGCTAAAAGTATCTCTGTCTGTCAAAACTTTGGTTGGAGTGATAGAACACATAAAAATAAAAATAAGGTTTAATACATATGGTACACACAGCATAATGTAATAATACAAAATATAAAAGATATATATTGTATCCATATTCATATCACTATGAACTATGACAATGATGATGACATTCTACCCGCCAAGCGTGAACTGAATCGAAAACGTAGACTCCATAAAAGATTAGAAGTGGACACCGTTAAATACAAAATAATAATAATAAACATCAAATAAAATTTCACTTTAGCAAATTACTAATTAAAAGGTCATCATAAAACCTTTTAACCATCTGTATGGTATCGGTGTAAGACGCCACGTACTTTGTTCCCGTGGGTGTCGTAATAGGCGACTAAGGGAAGAGCCTTGAAAATCGCCGGGGCTCCCGAGAGATGGCGGGCTAACTATATCGAGCTGATGCAGCGGCTGAGGTGCAAGGTGGCCGGTATTGCGATTATGGCAAATCGTCCATACTGGTGAGGCTGAAGTAGTACAATGGACTATTCTATATTTTCTTCATTCAGTGGACAATATCCACCCAATGTCGGTACGTCTGTCCACAAGACTCCTAGTGATGGTATATTTGCACGAGGCAACTCTGGACGCTATACTCTTATGACAGACAACGGGCCGATAGCCAAGAAAGTGACACCTCCCTTCCCTGCTGCAGCTGGAGGTTGCGACCTCCGAACCCTGCCAGGGGCTAATACTTGTATGAAGAATACGAATTTCCGTAACCGTGGATGTTCATATATTTGATTATATACTTTTTTACGAGGTAGACCCAAGCTTTAGCTGCTGCTTGATTGGTCCGGCTCGACCGGGTCGGTACCACGTCTCGCAGAATACCGACGTGAGGTAGAGGCATCTTGTGCTTCTGCGTTTCGTTCTGTGAGTGAGGTAACTCCTCATCCTCCCTCCCATCTCCCAAATACCAATAAAGGCCGGCAACGCACTTGGAGCACCTCTGGTGTTGCAAATGTACGTGGGCGACGGTAATCACTTACCATCAGGTGAAGCGATTTCTCGTTTGCCGCCCATACCATCCCATTATCATCCAGTTACCAAGACGCAGGGGATCCTGGTTTGGGACTGGACTGGGTGTGTGATTGTCGAGAGTCGAGTCGAGAGTCCGCGTGCATTTCTGACTCGCTACAGTAGCCAGTGCCTCGAGGTCATCGGATGCCTGAACGCGTATTTAAAAGCTACTCTTGCACCATCAACCTCTTTCTTGATACAATCAGTTCAGATTTGATAAGTGTTAAAAGTCTGGCGGAAACACCTGAACAGTGCAATCTTCACTTCAGATGATGTCTTGCTATCTATCTTCACTGCTCCTATGCAAGTTGGCGGACTATGCTCGAAATACATTTCTTCGCTCGGATATAAAAATTCCATTCGATTGTTTCATTCAGATGAATCAGATATTTAAAATTAAAACAATCTTAAAAGCGTCAGCGTTGGGATCGGACTAAATCGGACTAAATCGGACTAAATCGGTCTCAGGCTGTTGCCAAAAGACTTATTTATCTGTGGTTCATCTAAAACACATGTTGCAATAATTAAAACTCCTTTATTACACACCATTTCAAAAACTCCTCCATTTTGACATTTTTCTATGCCTTTGCAATATAGATGAAATCGCTCGGTTAGCAAGAGAAATCGAAGCGCACGGGTACCAGGAGATCAGATAATGACGAGGATTGATTTGCTCTCACCGTGCACAGCCATAGCACGTAGTACTCCGGCAGCGCGTTGTTGAAGTACTGGTTGAGGAACAGCATGGCGGGGCCCAGCAGCGACCAGTCGTAGTACTCCATCTCGCTCTTTGTCATGTGAGCCACCTGAAACGGGACAGCGTTTAAACTTTCAACGTAAATTATCCATTTTCGCATTTAAATTTACTTCCTTACATCGACATATTGCGACGGAGGGCCGTGGTGGCCCAGCGGTCAGGCCGCTCACTTTATATATTTCATAGTGTGTGACGTGGGTTCGTGACCGGGTGCCGGCACCACTGCAATATGTTAATAGTGATGTAATTTCAAGTGCTGATCTTTTCACGGGCTCGAAGTTGAAGTGAAGCTCCGCAAGGAAACCTGCATGTCTGAGAAATAATTAAAAAGAATATATTATTTCGAGGACATGTGAAGTCCGCCATCCCGCATTGTATTAGCGGTAAAGATGTACTAGCGGGTGCCCGCGAATCCGCCCGCGTGACCACAAATTGTCATTTAAAGTCATTGTTGTAATATAAAGTAGGATAAAACTTGCCAGTTCCGGGATCATTAGTAAATTTAAATGTTCCATCAAAATCTTACAGACTGTTAACTCGTTTTTCACCCATTTGAAGAAGTGAATTAAAAAAAAACTCTTCTAATCTTACTGACCACAAGCCTGTTGGTGACCTTCGCAGCGACCATGCCAAAGGCGAGGATGTATAGAGACGGATGATTCTCATACACGTGGGACTCGCTCTTCTGGAAGATGATGAACGCCGGCACCACCACGAACGAGAACGGTATCACCGGAGACAGGATGCTCGTGCCCTGGGGAAGGTCGCGCTGTAACAGGGGCTCCGGGGACAATCGTGGTTATGGGACAGCGTTTCCAGAAATCGTTTTATTGCTTCTGCTCACCGATCAAATGCTATCCTTATTGGATTGTGTTTTTTTTTTCGTTGGAAACGCCGAACTAGGCATTGACAGCGAAAAGTTTATGTTAAAATACTTTAAAAGAAATGTAGCGAGATGGGTTTCTTTACTTTGCAAACACAAGCACAAATCAAAAAAAATCTCTACGAAAACATTTTTAAACCACAAAATTTTAAATTTTTCAGTCATCAATAGATAAATGATTAAACAGGTAAAATTTCCCATTAATAAATCACAAAACAGAAAAACTACAATAACATTTTCTTTCCAATAAGAACCACAAACATAACTACAATTTTAAAGTTAAATAACAATTTTTTACTTTTCCGCTGTCAATAAAGTTGTATTTAAAAAATTAAATAAAAAAAGTACAAACTCCAGGCAAACCACAAACATATAGCAACCAATATATATATATACAAGCCAATAACCAATTACATACTATGTTAATACACTAAGCTAGAGTTAAAGCGAGCATGGCAGAAAAGAAAACGTAACTATGAACAGTCATTATATACATAAGAGATATCCACGGACGTGATTTAACGTAGAGATCCTACCAACAATTGAAGTAACTGCAAATGTATGTTATAAGAAAAGTATTGGAAGCAAACTCCATTCTTAATGAAGCACGGATTCAGAGAATATATTAGATTTAAACGAACATATGAATAACACGTGAACGCCGTCGGTTATTTCATCATTGCGCTAGCGTTTTTAGTATCTGCGTGCGTTTGACCAAAGGACATGGTAAATATGTTGTCAAAATGTTGTCAAAACATAACCTCAAATCACGTCACGCGCATACAAATGAACATAGCACAGATGGATTACTAAAATACTTATTGTTCTGTAATTCAACTGTGAACGCGACGTCATAACATTGAACGCAGAGGATGCCCTTTTCAAATTCCAAAGAATACATGTTCGAATGACGAAGAACGTTTGTTTTGAATGCCACAGAATGCTTGTTTAATCACCGAACGATGTAACAAATCGCTGTTTGCTTTAGGCATATCTTGTTTACGAATATTCCTTTGTCATCTCTTTTTATCTCATATGTCAAATCACTCAAGATTTTACGTCTGTAACACGAGATGTTATATCTCTACACGATACAGAGTAACGGATTTAATAGAATTAAATTTAAACACCAATATCGTGCATTTTGTGAACATGAACATGACGTGTCACAGAATCCGACGTTATAATACACTATATAACATGCATGCGGTTATGTTTAACATGTGCATGTTTCATTTTATTACTCATTATTATTGTTAATTTACTGTGTAATATTACCCGATATAAAATTGTATGATACAATAATTAAATATTTAAGATACATACTAATAATTACATTATAAAATACATATTGTATACGCGTTTATACATATAATGCTAAAATGCTTGTTCGCGTGGCATGCGGTCACATACGAACGTCACATGTTATTGTGTCAGGCATAACACCCATTGTGCAATACGGGCGCATGTTACAATGCTGTAGACTCTTACTGCAACCGTGGAGCCGTTCTTTCCCACTCCACCTTTCATAATGAGTTTTACGTAGCCGAAAACGAGGGACAGCGCCATGAGCACCACGGCAAAATTGGACATCATGTTTACGCTAATGTTGATCGTGGGTAGCTGCAGTTCACACATTTCAGTGTAATGATGTTTGTTCACATGCCCGCATGTTGGCATGCCCGCATGTTGACATGCGCACACGTTTGGCGACATGCGGTTACGTTTGTAGCGTCGGGACGTGGTCGGCGGCGGCAACAACAGAAAGAGAAATAAAAACATGCCATTAATACCAACGAACGTGAAAAAAAAAACATATCGATTTAGAAGAATGTGTGCTATCTTCACTCATTGGTTCTTCTTTTTTTTTAATTCCACATACATATTAATAACTTTAAGTTCCCATAACCAGAACAAAAAAATACCAAATATCTATCACCCCGAACAAAACTCAACCGTAAATGTTTCAATATTCAAACCTCTGGCCGCCCTACAAATAGCATAATGTAATCTGTTATAAATTAGACACTTAAATTCATCTGTAAGCAGCAGCTGTTCCGAGTAGAGATTCTGCGTGAACATGAAAAATGTGACCGTAACCAAATGAAAGAAAAATGTTAACTAAACTAGTGTTCACAGGTGACGCTCGAAAGCGTGAAGTAAAGAACTACCGGCAAATAAAGCTCAAAGCTCCGTTCAGAATTGATAGAGAATATTTGTGAACGAACTACGCCCACATATTGTACTTTCTTAAATATAATTATACTGTTCAAATCGGAACACAGAACAGTGACGTACCACCATACATATATATTTTTAGTGTGGTACTTTTTTTGGGGTTCATTAATCCGCCAACTGACGCTTGGACAGATGCTCTCTACTTAGACTTTTCTTATATCACCACTACATTGCGAAAATTTTATCTAAACCCTTGAGCTCAAGACAGGCAACTTATTTAGATGATTGTAGTGGTACGGTACAATGAAACCGGCATGTAGGACAAATCCTATTAATATTTCGAGGATATATTTCATATCGCCACTGCAAAATAAACCTGTTGAAGCCGGGTGCTGTCCCGTGGCATCCAGCATTGGCAGGCCGTTAGTAGCCTAAGCGTAATCATAGTTGACAAACATTCTCTATGGTATCCGGAGCGACGCTTCTGGGCCAAGGGGTTTGGTCTTACGGCGACAGTGGATCCGTTCCTCCCGCAACCGCCGACGCGGAACGTGCTGGCAAAGTTCGCAGACAACAGTAGCTGCGTGGCGAAAGACAGCAAGCACGAGTGCAGTTTCATGGGTATGTCCACGCCGGATATCTGTGCGGTGCGTTGGACCCCCCCGGGGGGTCGACGTATTAGTGGATGTTGCCACACGGTATTCGGGAATATGAATGGAGTGTGCGTGAGATTTCTTAGTGTGTTGTTTAGAAAACATTGGTCGTTCGGTTCGGTTCGGTTCGGTTCGTTGACGCGTCTTCAAATTTGGAATGTTATCGTTCGATTATTTGAACACAGTTTTATATTAATAGTTTTTATTTACGTGCCCGTGAAGTGGTTTAAAGATCAAAAAGTTTCGGCGTATCGATGATTTTTTGTCAAAATAACTGTCTGTTGTTTGACTGAATTAATTAAATGTCAATAAAATGAACTATTTATGTATAACGTCTATAATGTATAAACTTCTGAGTAAGTCAAAGTAAAGAAAATACGAAAAAATTAAAGAAACAAAACTATTATGTTCGGATTTCATCACGTTTATTTTTCGTTTATATGTTCCCGACGTTTCGAGTGGCGGGGGGCGACTGAGGTGTTAAACGTCCTGAGGTCATAGTTAACTAAATGTCACAAAACAAAAATTAAAAGCGATAAAATTCGTAACGTAATAGTTTCATTTCGAATGTGGTGTTGGCTTCATCATTAAATGAAAGAACTCTTCATATTATTTAAAGTTGGATTTATAATTTTTAAATATTTATCGAAAATGTACAAAGGAACCAATAGTTTTACAGCTACCATAATAACTTTATCTGCTATATTTGGAGCTATTATTGTGGATTCAAAACATATTCATATTAAATCCAACAGTACATAATATCATTAATTAGTTATCACAAACAATAAGTACCTAAAAACACTAAAACTACACAAACGCATTAAAATACAATGAGCTCATTTAATTGGATTATTATTATGTCATGAATAATCCAATCATTAAAAATATTTATACTACATATAACAGAGATCGCTTTCAGAGAGACAGTAAATTCAAAATGAATCGTGAGAATACTTTCAACTGGGCTCGATTAAAAAAAGAAATTGACATTCATTAACGAGTGCTAAGTTAAATTCATTTGACGCTGATAATCATTAATACAAAGCGTAATTATTGTATTCAGAACTAACGAATCTTTAGAAATCATTTGACGAACCTCGACTACGAATGTGGAATGGGTGAATGTATGATGTACGAATGAGTGAAGACCCACGTGACTTACATAAATACATTAATGATAAAACATCAATATTAAAAGTACTCTACTTAAACTTAATTAAAAAAAATAACTCCATACAACTTGCAGGCCATGCTCAAAGTTCTAGAGTAATAACGTAGCAGAGACTCCAGTGTTACGAGAGAAGGAGATCATGTTTGCGATAGCTAACAGCATTAGTCTGACACGTTTCTGCTATGTTAGCATAGAAATAGACTAACAGTGAGCATAACCCAGCATCCACAGAGTAGGATCGTACTAGACATGCTATTAAAAAAACCCACATGATTAATAATGATTAATAAGCGACAGGACCAATATACCTCCAGATTTACCGAATCGTAACTATAATACAACCTAAATTGCAGTCTCGTACACACGGCGTTTTTAATTGTAAAGGTATATTACATTAAAGTAGCAGCCTGTAAATGCCCACAGCTGGGCAAGGGTGTTCTCAAATATCTCCGCCACTCAGCATAATTGAGGATTGACAGACTTCACATGTCCTCGAAATAATATATATTTTTTTTAATAATTACTCAGACATGTAGTAGGGTCCGTCCCAATGTTTTCCTTCCCGGCACCGGGTTTCGAACCCAGGTCACTCGCGCTCTATGGAAGTAAAGCGATCGCTTTATTGATTGTAATATTTACGAAAGGTTTGTGAATCTATGTAACATAAATGTATTCAATAGACCACCTTAAGAAACCTCTCCGATTTAATGAAAGATAGGCAAGTTAGTGATCGTGCCAGGTAGTGTTAGGAACGTCTGACGAGGTTAGAAGTATAGAACCGAAGCAACCTATTACACAAATATGTATGATTTTAATCTGATATAGATTAATAAGTGCCAAGTCATTATTGACCTTACAAAGTGCATAATGTGATAATTTAAAGAAAGGTTCACGTTCTATACAAACAACACTAACAGAGGACCACAACTCCACGCGATAGTGATTGGTCGTTTGTAACCTGCCAGCAATCTATCGTGAATTGAGAATTAGATGAATCTCCCGTTAAATCAATCAAAAAGTCATACAAAAACGTGCAAACATTTAATGTACTTAACCACAACTATACCTACCCCCACCCCCCACCCTTGTCCCCGTGGGAAGTGAGGCCACCGACAGATGGCAGGCTAATGACGGGCAAATGCCAGACACCTCTCAGCAGCGTCTAAGTTGCGAGGTGTCTGGCATTTAGTAATGCGATCATGGCAAATCCTCCTTATGGTAGAGGCCTATGTCCTGCAGTGGACTGTTAGCAGGGTGTCAAGATCAGGGTGTTTTGTATAGACTTCTACATTCAATTCTTAATGTCGGGTCGAGTTGAAGCTTTGGGAATGTGTGTTGTTATGACTTGCAGTACAATAATGTGTACTCATAATGATGCCGGAAGGTGGGAATAGGAACCGTCTATGGAACTAGTGGAATTAACGACTCTGTGCTCGTGTGTTTTTTTGATAAGGGCGAGAAGACTGTGATAGTACTTAGAAAAATGATGGTCTCATAAGATAAAGGTCACAGCAGGCCGTATGTGAAAGCTCAAAGTTGCTCAGCGGACTATGAAAAGAGATATGTACGGGGTTTCTTTGCACGATAGAGTCTGCAACGATGATGTCTGCGGTAGAACCAGAGTACGGTTACTCTAGGGATCAGCAAGCTGAAGTTGCTATGGCAGCCACTTAGCTCGCGGAACTGACAACCGTTGGGGAAGAGAGGTTCTCGAGTGGCGGCCACGTACAAGAAGGAGATGGAAGCGGGTGGCTCTGGACCGAGCTTTGTGGCAATTTTTGGAGGAGGCCTATGTTCAACAGTGGGCTGAAATTATGAAGATCAAATATCTGCCCATGCGAAACTGATCCCATTAAAATATATTTGGCGATAAAGCTACTTTTCTCATAACAAGGTGGAAGCAGCCGTGTGTACGAGTCTATAATGAATATACCAAACACACTTTCATTATGAAACTCTACTATTACCGACAACATATTGTAAGAGATAAATCTAAAAAAAAGGTTACATACAGTTGAGTTGGGGGCGTGGAGGGGTGGCAATATTACGGATTATTAAATTACGTCAAGGTTAAGGATGTCTCCCTTGAGGTTCATACTCGACTAGACAAGAGCTAAATCAGGTCAGGCAGAGTCCCGAGAAAGTGACGTTAATAATAAATCCACTCGATAAATTTATAACTTCCCCAGACATAGTTTAGTGGGTAAGGTAAATACAGTTATCATAAATCGATTAAAAATAAATATTTGTTATCGAGCGATTTTACGCGTTGAAGTAAAGGAATTGAGCGATTGAGATAACAGGAGACTCAGTTTCTGGCAATGGACAGTACAGCATTCATCGTAGAGCTCAGGGCAATGCATCTTAGATCTTAATCCTTGAAAGAAGACAGTGTGAAGTGTGAATGAGGCCCAGCCCGATCCACATCCTACACGTGCGAAATCCTCCACAATCCGATGTGACTGTGTGACGATACTATCAAAAAGTCCTGGCAGTCCGAGGACCCAGTTTCGAACCCCATTCGAAGTTAATGTAAAATAACGATGGAGCGATCGTCGTAAGCCCCTGGAAGTATGTAATTATGCGCCTCCCGGGAGTCTGAGGAACCCATTGTGCGCACGAAATGAAGGACCCCTAATAGCGTCATGCACAGTTAACACTAGGATGCACAAACGGACACAGCCCCCAAGCCCCCAACTCTGTCATGGTGACGCGCTCACTGCAACCGTGGAGCCGTTCTTGCCCACGCCGCCTGCTAATATCGCGGCAGCCAGCGCGCCCAGGGTCATAGTCGCGCCCACTACCGCCACACCGCCCAGAGAGTACCGCACTTCGATGCCGCCCACCTAACGCGGCAGACATATTACCCATGGCCTCATAAATGGAGGATATTGAACTAAATACATGAAAATACAAGTGTTTATACCAAGAGAGAAAGGAAAATTTGTATTATTGTGATATAGACCTTCAATCCGGAGAAAGTCTATCAAATATATTCAAACACTTCATTTAGTATAGCTGTGTGGAAGCATCTTAATAATTTAACCATCCCCTTTCATCTCGCAGGTGTCGTAAGAAGCGAGTAAGGGAAAACCCGCATGGAAAACTCCTATCTTCTTATCTTCGTTCTATCTCCCGGAGTGTCGAGAGTGTGTAAGAAAATATGTGCGAAAATCGAAATCATTCAGTTCAGCTTTAGTTGCTTACTAGTTATAGATGTTCAAACAGACAGAAAGAGAGAGTAGGACAATAAATATGGTAACGGAGATTAAAAAACAAACGTCCAAATTTATATGTTTTGATATATTAATTGCACGGGGTTTCATTACTGAATCTGTTAACTATAAGGTACCTACTAAGGTACCTGTGTGTGTGGTGCCGGCATAAGAGTATCCCACCCCATTTCTACTTGTGGGTGTCGTAAGATGCAACTAAGGGGAGTGGTTCTGTCATGGTAATCTGTCGCGTTCTATCTATCGGAGAGGCACTATTCGGCTACACTGTGCATTGCCAATAGGCAATCGGTGATCTCCGCCTAACACCCATGTCGGTGACAGACGTGAGTGCTTTTATTATATAATACCCATATCAGAAATTATGTACTTATATTTATTCGTCTATAGGATGACTGCATTTACTGGGATTCAGTGGTAGAAACGAATAGACTTTTTTTTCGAGGAAAGGCGGCAAACGAGCAACGATTCACATGATTACCGTCGCCCACGTACATCTGCAACACCAGAAGTGCCGCAAGTGCGTTGCCGGACTTTAAGGGTATTTGGGTGATAGGAGGGGGGATGAGGAGGGGAATGGGGCCTCCGGTTACCTCACTTATCGAACGAAACGCTGAAGCACAAGATGCTTCTACTTCACGCCGGTATTCTGCCGAGGCCGTGGTAGATACTGGTAAACCCGTATACACTTCTTGAATTTAACCTTAATCGTTGTCATAAGGGACTGACGCGGACAGCGAGAGTGAAAGTTACAAAAGTTTTACAAACCGTATATCGACATTATAACGTATTATACTGTACGATGTGCTCAACGTTACGGTTTAAGCAGACATTACTAAAATAAACGCTTCTAAAATAGCCGTGGCCTCGACGGACTTGTCCAACAGTGGGTTAATTTATATCAAACGTAAAGCATACGGACGTAAGTAAGTACCACGACCTCGCAGAATACCGGTGTGAAATAGAGGCTGTGCTCTTACGTTTCGTTCGGTGAGCGTGGTAACCGGAGGCCCACTTCCTCTCCCTCCTTTTGATATTCTCTCCCATCCCCCAAAATATCCTTAAAGACCGGTAACGAACCTGGAGCTCCTTTGGTGGTGCAGATGCACGTGACCCACAGGAATCACTTACCAGCAGGAGAGACGCTTGTTCTAAAAAAGAGTATCCTAAACAACACCTTTGAATATATTCCATTGCGTTTTATTAATATGTCGAATCCCTCTAAACCCTCAATATTTGCATCCGTATGTCCATTTTGTATTTGAACACACGAAAGCACGTCAACGCTCAGTACACGTTGCAATCGGGATGGGTTCGTACGCGTTGGCACGGCTCCTGCTCGAAAACGAGTCCGACATGCGGCTGGCTTAACTTAACCATACGGGACAATAGGTGGTAGGTGGTAGCACCTTACCCCCACGTTAAAGTAAAATGGGGGCCAACTATTCAACTAACAAGCCGCATATAATACCGTAACGACGGACAAATGCAGTGCATTGGCTTGTTAATTGTAGACAAGAATTACAGTATCCAGTTAAAGCTTTTTTATATAATTTCCGTTTACAAGCTTCTTGATTGCCCATGTTAAGTAACTCTCGTTTTAACTAACATTACCTATTTTAATCATTTATATAATCACTAAGATCGTGTTAACCAACAGATTAACGCAAGTTTATAATCAAAACAGCTTTTTAACTCTTGTTTACTTTAACGTTCTGATTATACGTTGGTCAACGTGCCTTAGGGTTGTTGAAAGGTACAGGAAATGCGTTTACCTTTAATTACAGTCAACACTGAACAATTGAACCAAATAAAAGTAATATGTAAACGTCCCTAACACTAAACGTATACCATGGACATTATATGCTATGCCACAAATCATTTCACAAAAATTCCATGAGACATGATAACCCGATGGAATTATATTCTGTTTAATTTATTCAAGATATGCTCATCGACAAACGAATCCATGTATTGGATGTGGAAAATAACAAGGTATGGTTTCATGGTCGAATACACGGCATTTATGTGAAATGTTTTTGTGTGATATTGCGGGCAAGACCCCTGGTATACGTTAAAAACCCACAAGTCATTTGAAAATGATTGCGTCATTCAATTATTTATAAACATAGCATTATGTTTTTGTGTGTCAGTGTAATATGTTACTATTAGAGTAAACTGTTTTTTTTTATTAGTGTAGTTCGACATTTTTTTTGTCGTTTTTTTTTTGGTTTTTTACTTTTAGTAAACGTTTTTTGTGAGATGTTAATTAAATGTGTATTCTGTTATATCTCCATTCGATGGTTTACCATCAAATATATTAATCAGTGTGCATTAACACGATCCACCCATAACGAAACATCTTTAGGTTCAAACACCACTTCCTCCGGCGAGTAAATAAACAATACACTTATGCAGCTCGAACCTTAAAAAAATTTGCATGTACGTCATGTGGGAATTTTTAAAATTTAATGCCTTGCGTATGGGTAATGAAAAAAAAAATGAAAATACAAAAGAGACCTTTTCGCAACGATCGGACCATGAATCGGGAATGGCTTCCATCGACGCTGACCCCCCGCTGACTGCGGCACCCCACACCCTTCCCCCGCGGGTGTCGTAAGAGGCGGCCAAGGGAGAAGCCTCGAGAAATCGCAACGGGCACCGAAAGATGGCGGGACAACCATTACCAATTTATTAGGCGGGATTACCAACAATCGTAAATTAAGACGGATAACGGGCAAAATGGTCTAACATGCGCGTCTGGTGCTGCGATCGTCCCCCGCTTTTCGTGCGATTATGGAAAATGGCCCCGATGGGAGAGGCCAATGGCTTTGGACTATTCACAGGCTGTAAAAGTAAAGTAAGCTGTATCAGGAAATAATTTGGGTGAAGAGCGATTGAACAGTTACGTAATGACGCTGCAAGCTAACCCTCCCCTCCTTTCCTGCGTTAATATGGGTCTTAAGTATTGGTGGTGGTAGCCAAAAATATTCCCGTCTTTTACTCTAGCGCTTCATCGATTGGTTCCCTTTTCCACCTTCTGCGATACCCACGGGACAAGATGGATTAGGTTATATTTAACTGTGATCTGGAGTGGTATACAGAACTAACATGATACGATTGTTTGGTATATTTTAATTTGAATAAAAAAAAAAGAGAAGTAAGAGTCATTGATAATTATTGTATAGATGAAAAGATATACAAAACGATTTGTAACCTTTTTAAGCCCTGATCCGATCATTGCGAAATGACAAAAAAAATGATGTGCCGAATCCAGTTGGACTACATTACCTGAGTGGCCCAAAAGTCCGCGCCGAGGGTCGCGGAGATGAGGTGTATGGCCATGATGCAGTACTGAGCCTCCGTGACGTCGATGCGACCCATCTTCAGGGTGCCGGTCACGTAGGCCTGCCAGTGAGCGCAGTAGAACAACGTCATTGCGCAGAAACACTGAAAATAAAAAGAAAATACAATTTCCAGCAGGAACTGCGCCTGCAACGGGTCCTCTCCGCTGCTGACCACAGGGCTGCTACTAAGTAACCCTTCAATTGGGATACGCAGATAGCGTTCTTGGTACCTTCCGTCGAGGTATAGGGTTGTACAGTAACTTTAACTATATCGATTATGTAGAGCCTAGATCAAACTGATTTTTCAACGATGATTCGTTGAGTTGGCTGTCAATCGATAATTTGTGCATAGGGCTGCCACAAAACATGGACCTTAGTCACGTGGTGCGAAATTGTCCTCCTCCGGTTACCTCACTCACCGAACGAAACGCAGAAGCACAAGTTGCTCTACTTTACGCCGGTATTCCGCGAGGCCGTAGTACTATCCCGGACGAGCCGTCCTATTTGAGCAGCAGCAAAAGCCGTCGCTTGGCTCTAACACGTGCAGTATTAAGGGTCATATAAATCACTATATCGAACAAGCCCTACTAACGATTGGCTGAGATGAAGTCCGTTTTCAGTGACAATGAACCTGAAAGACTTGCGTCGATTCAAAGTACATTATTTTTCTTTTTAAAAATACAAGTATATACTATTCTCGTACATTAAGGATGTTTGTTATTCCCCTCGCCCCGTTCTTTAATTATGCAGCCGACGGTTCGGCGGGTGGACCCGCCACAATGACGGCGGCATTGCGCTTCTAACCACCTACCCTCAAACGAAATCGATCGACAAAGTAATCCTCCGACTGGATTGCGAACGGTCACGCGAAAGTTCCGACGATGCGCACAGCACGCGTAGCCTGACAAAATCTTCACGGAGTAAACAGGAAGCCAACAATAGTGAACAAACAAAAATTTTTAAATTCTGTGGTGATTAAACATTTAGTCCTTTTTAGACCAGTTTTCAACAGAGCTTATTTGGTATATAATATTTGGTGAGAGCCGGTGAGCTTGTCGCAGTCTTAGGGACCAAGCCAACGATACAAATTGTGATTCGAATTCGAGTATCCAGATTTATTTATTTATTTTATTTATTTATTAAACTTCATATACATGAGAATGTATATAGACGGACTTCATGCCAGAAGCATTCTCTACCAGTCAACCTTTGGACGATGCAGAGATGAAATGAAGTAGGTGTAGGTGATAGAATAGAGAGAACTAAAGAGAGGAAAAAAATTATAATAAATGTAAATCTATATATAGATACAATATTTCAATACGCATACATACAATAGTAAATACATACACACGTACATACTTACATTTATATTTATTTAAATATTAATAACTTAAACATTAAATATACATAAAAATACACTATTATTGAGATGATTTTGCCATTTCCCGCATTTCCAGTGCCAGGTTCGAACTCAGATAACCATCGGCAAACGATGGGTAAGTAAATAACTTAATTAATTGTCATGATTTCTCATCAGCGGAAATCCCGAATGTCTGGAAGCACTAATTCGTATATACACTAATGTCGGTTACGTGGAGGGTTGCCAAGATTTAAAATAAAAAAAAGTTCCCCATACATGCATGATATGACGAGATAGTCCCCGTGGCTCCGTTCTTGCCAACAGCCCGAGCGGGACGTGTATTGCGTGGGCTTGTCTGCAGGGACTTGGCAATAGATTAATAAAAAAAACAAATCTAGTTGAATTTCTCTTCCTCAGAATCTTTGAACCGAAGTAGTTGGTAACGTTGAACCTTGTTACCGACAGTCTAGACCTCTGATCACCCCAGTATTGGATTGTGTCCTGAGAGCTTATATTGGTCAATTAAGTAAATACTTCAGTATTAAATATTCATAAATGAAACTGCCATCACATCTCAATTCGTGTGCGACAAATGACGGAAAAGTCTGAAGAACCTAATGATCACAGATGGTGACGTGAGCATCTTTAATATAACGAGCCCAAATCACGCTAATCACTTTATGTCAGGTGAGCCGTTAATACGTTTGGCCCCCCTTTACCATAAAAAAAAACAATTTATCCCAGCAGTGTGCTGATCAGTATTATTTACGATGACATTAAAAGTCACTAGGGACCGTGCAAACCAGCTTTTCCGAGAGTAACAAAACTTTACAGAGGTAATTAAAAAAAAATGGTATTAATCTCTTTTGCTTGATTCTAGAAAAAGACTGACGTAAGACTAAAGATTATCATTACTTTACGTCTAAGGGTTCTTAATTATTTCAATAAAATAAGCGATAAAGGGATCAGTCTCTCAAGAAGATAAAACACAACTTGGCAAGCTACGCCACGTACGCGTGCCGCTTGCCAAGACCTTCTGTCGGTATACAGCTGTCCTTGGCATTCAAATATCGCTGCAAATAGTTTCCGAAGACTATACGATCCAGTAAGTCATCAGGATATTACAGAGACAATAACAGTGCGTTTATTTATTAATTTTTATGGGAAAAACAAGCAAGCGGTTCACCTCATCGCAAGTGATTACCGTTGCCCGCGTACATCTGCAACACCAGAGGTGCTGCAGATGCGTTGCCCTCCCTTAAGGGTATTTGGGAAATAGAAGGGAGGTTGCGGAGGGGGATGAGGAGGGGTAGAGGGCCTCCGTATACCTGACTCACCGAACGAAACGCTGAAGCATAAGATGCCTCTACTTCACGCCGGTATTCTGCGAGGTCGTGGTACCAACCCGGTCGAGCCGGCCCATTCGGGCAGCAGCAAAAGCCGCCGCTTGGCTCTACCACGTTTAATAAACTAACAGACCTTACACAGTGCTACTACAAACTCAAACTGTAAAATAAAATTGTATTTCGCTATGTTTATGACAAGATAATTACCCACTATTTCATCAGCCTATTCAAGTCCCCTACTGAACATGGGCCTCTCCAGGAAATGTGTGCTTTTGCCGGCGCTATCTTTGCTGTAAGCTTTTGCTTTCACCACCACGTTCGGCAAGTAGGTTGGCGTGCTCGGCGCCGGTAGCCGCGTACTAGTGACGCTTCTCCCCATCACTGGTCTGCGGGATTTGGGTTCAGTTCAAATTCGATTGGATAATTCGCCGTCATTCGGCTTGTTAGCTAGCCAGGCGGGTGCATCACTTGCAGGTGATGTTGGCATTTGGAGAAAGAGATAGTATCCCCTTACACCATACAAGATAATCTACATAGTTTTCGGTAGCGGCGTAATAATCTAACAGCCCTTTTATTCGTGGATATAGAATGAGACGGGCAAAGTTTCAAAATAATCCGTCTCGTTCTATTTCCCGAAGAGGTTATATAGGGCTTTTGGTGCTGATACGTATCAATAGAGCCATGGTAGCCTAGTGGTCGGGGCGCTCACTTTAGTATCATAGAGCGCGAGTGACCTGGGTTCAATGACCTCGGTCCGGGCACCACTAAAATGTTAATAGCAATTTTAAGTGCTGTATTTACCACGTACTCGGCGGTGAAGGTAAACGTCGTGTGGAAACCTGCATATCTGAGAAATAATATAAAAAATATTATTTCGAGGATATGTGAAACCCGCAATGGAGCAGCGTGGCAAGCCATTTCCGGCTCCTACACCCCCCTCTCAGACGTTTGAGAAGGAGGCCTTTGCCCAGCAGGGGGCACTTAAAGGCTGCTATTTTACTTTATGTATCAAATATAAAACCGTAATCTTCGGTCTAGCCCCAAGGGTGACAAGCGTGAGTACTTATGTATTCAGTTATAAAAACAAGCTCAACACAACACGGTTTCATTCACATAATGAATGCATGTCTATGGTCTATGGCGTACTACTCCGCTCCCAAGTCGTGACGGGATATTACAGCCCATCTTCCTCAATAAACGGATAAATGCCCGATAAGATAAAAGCAGCTCCTAGCAAGAAACTGTTTAAGAGTCTACTTCGTAATTACCTAACAGAACAATAGATCATTGACAATATTCGGCTCATCTATTTTAGATTTATATTATATATTTATTTATGTATCCTTTTATATACTTGTATACGTATTTGTGTATTTTATGTTATAAATATTTATTTAATTATATAGTTTATTTATATGTACTAATCAAGTTATTTTTATTGGAGTTTTTTTTTTTTTTTTTTTTTTTTTTTTTTTTTTTTTTTTTTTTTTTTATTCTTTGTTTTATACCTGCCAACTACCTTTCACCATAACAAGGGTTGACTGGTAGAGAATGCCACTTGGCATTAAGTCCGCCCATTGTAACCTTAAGCTTAAGGCAATAAAAAATAAATAAATAAATCATTGTTTTTTTAAATCGGACAGGCAGTTCCTTAGATTGGGGTGTTCAGACATACTAATCTCTTTCAGTTTTATAATGTCAAGATATTGGTCGAGATGACAGTCGAGTTATGGAAGGCAGCAAGGAAGTTAACACGTGAAAGTTTTAATTAACAACGATAATTAGGAGTATTTAGAAACGTATTCGTAATTACAATTACAAAACGTCTGCGGTAGTCTCTAGCTTTCATAAATACTCAATTATGAAATTCAAATGTAATAATGAATTGCTGTTTCATGTCACATTGAAGTCTTACGTTAGGAGACCAGTAATACTTTCATTTTTCAAAAATTTTATTTTATACATTTTGAACGTATCGCTCTTACAGGTGTGCCCTCACAAGTATTTCACATTCGATCGAGATTGGATCGAAAATTAATAAATCTGGAAGTCTAACACCTCGGTGCCCCCGTGACCACGACTGCTGTAAAACAATCGAAACGTCGGGAATATAAAAAAAAAATAAACTCGATGAAATCCGTAAATAATAGTTTCATTTATTAAAAGGATTTAATTGTTCTCAAATAGAGTTTTATTATTTTATTAATAATTTGGAAATTATTTGAATAAAGTTTTACTAACCTTATCGTACAACGCTACAAAGGGCAAAATATGGTGATGGCAATTCAACTCTTATTACTATAGGTTTTCTGCTACATTACGATTTTCTGTTTTTTTTTTTTATTCTTTGTTTTATACCTGCCAACTACCTTTCACCATAACAAGGGTTGACTGGTAGAGAATGCCACTTGGCATTAAGTCCGCCCATTGTAACCTTAAGCTTAAGGCAATAAAAAATAAATAAATAAATCATTGTTTTTTTAAATCGGACAGGCAGTTCCTTAGATTGGGGTGTTCAGACATACTAATCTCTTTCAGTTTTATAATGTCAAGATATTGGTCGAGATGACAGTCGAGTTATGGAAGGCAGCAAGGAAGTTAACACGTGAAAGTTTTAATTAACAACGATAATTAGGAGTATTTAGAAACGTATTCGTAATTACAATTACAAAACGTCTGCGGTAGTCTCCAGCTTTTCATAAATACTCAATTATGAAATTCATATGTAATAATGAATTGCTGTTTCATGTCACATTGAAGTCTTACGTTAGGAGACCAGTAATACTTTCATTTTTCAAAAATTTTATTTTATACATTTTGAACGTATCGCTCTTACAGGTGTGCCCTCACAAGTATTTCACATTCGATCGAGATTGGATCGAAAATTAATAAATCTGGAAGTCTAACACCTCGGTGCCCCCGTGACCACGACTGCTGTAAAACAATCGAAACGTCGGGAATATAAAAAAAAAATAAACTCGATGAAATCCGTAAATAATAGTTTCATTTATTAAAAGGATTTAATTGTTCTCAAATAGAGTTTTATTATTTTATTAATAATTTGGAAATTATTTGAATAAAGTTTTACTAACCTTATCGTACAACGCTACAAAGGGCAAAATATGGTGATGGCAATTCAACTCTTATTACTATAGGTTTTTCTGCTACATTACGATTTTCTGTTTTTTTTTTTTTAACTTTTTTTATGCGGCAAATGAGCAAACGTTTCACCTGATGGTAAGTGACTATCGAGGCCCACGTGCATATTTATGTGTTGCGCGGGCAGTTTACATACATAAATTACACACGGAAATACACCCAGACCGGGAACAATTATTTGTAGTCCATACAAATACTAGTCCCGTGCGGGAATCGAACCCGCGACCCACAGCTCCGCAGCTAAACGCTTAGCCGCTACGCCACCGTGCCGTCAAATCTGCATCACGAGAGGAGCTGCAGGTGCATTTCCGGCCTGTAACGATATTCAGGTGATGGGAGGGATGATGGGGAAGGGAGTTTGGGAGGGGGCAGTGGGCCACCGGTATCACTCGCCGAACGAAACGCAACAGCACGAGATGCTTCTACTTCACGCCGGTATTCTGCGAGACCGTGGGTAGTACCCCGATCGAGTCGGCACATTCTAGCAGCAGCAATAATCGCCGCTTGCCCCTACCATCTACATACTGTCAACATGTATGCTATGTATGTTTTGTACGTTTATATTAATGGAATATATACAACAACTAAAAACTTTCGCCGAACGCGTTAGCTATAGCATTAACTGAAAATTTATTAACGAAAATTATGTTTATTTATGTAACGTATCGGCAGTTACATAATATAATACTATAGTGCGGAGAGTGTACGTGCCAACACAAAGCCAGTCATTGATCTTAACCTTCCCGTATACGATGGAACGCTTGTGCCAAGATCGGAAGCAAGGTCGGACGCAACGCGGGTCACAACGAAACAGAAAGAAAGAAATTAAGTATTAAACAATGCTTATTGTAGAAAGAAACACATATTGAAAAAAAAACCCATATTGCACTAACAAAAAAAAAGGATTAAAAATTCACCAACTAAAAAGAAAATAAACACAATAACAAATACTAACCAAAGTGAAAAAAAAACAAACGTGACTACTAATAAAAAATTTACATGTTGTCTATGCCCCGATTTATCTCTGATATGGCCGCGGCCGTAACATTAGTTTTGGCGCGAAACAAAACCCAACCCGTAGCAATTCATTTATTAAAAAAAATAAACTAAAAACCCGACTGTGTAAATTTTTCTCTTCCTCCTCTCTTTTTTAATTCGCTGTCACTACCATAAGCCGTGATAGCCTATTGATTAGGGCGTTTACTTTAGTATCATAGAATACTAGTGACCAGGGTTCGATCCTCGGTGCCGGCACCACTAAAATTGCTAATAGCAATTTTAAGTGCTGAACTTACCATGTTGCCACGTGCTCGGCGGTAAAGAAAGCCGGCATGTCCGAGAAATAATAAAAAATATTGTTTCGAGGATATGTGAACCCCGCCAACCCGCACTGTAATATTGAACAAAGAGGCCTTTGCCCAGCAGTGGTCACTTACAGGCCGATTGACTACTTTACTTTAGCCTCACAACGCCACCCAGTATGTTCAAATCGGTGAAGGCGTCAAATTATACATTTCCGTCACGCGACCATCTCCACCGAACGGCTCACATAGTAAGAAAATTATTCACCGGTTAAACGAACGAAACGAATGAGAAAACGTACAAGCTGTATGGTAAACACACGTATCATACGGACGGAGGCGAGAGACACCCGAACACGACGCCTAACCTCGCTCGTGACCGTCTCGCCTCGTTATATCATCGCCCGAGTTCGAATTCGTTTCCAATGTCAGCGGAGCGACGCCACGATGCTCATTAGCATAGGACGCTTCGCATGTAACAATACGCCGGGTGATGTCCGACTTGAAGTTTAAATTTGAATATAAAATTAATTGAGAAGAAGAAGAGGAAAGAAAGATAGAAAGAAACAATGTTTATTCGATGCTAAAACACAACAAAGATATGACAGATAATACAATCGTACACTTCCAAGATCTACATTCCATAATATAGGCATAACTAAGTTGCTTTTAACAAATTAAAACAAAATAAAAAATTAATGTATAATGTCTTCTGTGTTCGCAAAGTATCACGCGATACCACTAGTACCTATTACAAAAGTAAGGAATAACCTTGACAATGCCGACCGCGTGGTAGGCATGTGTCAATAAAGTAAATACGGAAGCAAATCAAACAGCGACGCGTACCTGGAGAATAAGATATACGATAACGAATAACACAGCCGTTACGATAACGAATGAATTAACGAATGAAACAATTATTTTTTCATTGGTTAAGATCGAAGAAGACACAATTTAAACTACTGCTCGTACGGGCCGGCTCGATCGGGGTAGTATGTACCACGATCTCGCTGAATACCGACGTGAAGTAGGAGGCATCTTGTGCTTCTGCGTTTCGTTCGGTGAGTGTGGTAACCGGCGGCCCACTCCTCATCCTCGTCCTCCCTCCCAACTCTCAAATATCCTTAAAGGCCGGCAACGCACCCGCAGTCCCTCTGACGTTGCAGATGTACGTGGGCGACGGTAATCACTTACCAACAGGTGGACCGCTCTCTCGTTTGCCGCCATTCGTAAATAAAAAAAAAAGTTTTCCATTTTGCGCGACTCACTTCTGCAGAATGGTGGCACGCCTCGTGTATTTAACACGAGGCGTGATAAAAAAAAATACTACATGTGTAAAATATTACAAGGACTTCCAATATCCAGCGCGTGTCTTGTGTTTAAATAACATGTAAACAATTTTTTCAATTAAATGGAAATACTTATACGCTATGCTGTTAAATTTAAAACGAATACTGTTAATTTAACTTAACGTTAAACGTAACTGTTTTTCGTTGTGGCGGCCAATCTTCAAATAAACTGGTACATCAATTTTTAAAGTTTTTTTTTAATTTGATGTTGCGAAGGACGTGGTTTAATTTTTTTTGTTATTTCTAATACTTTTTTTTTTATTTTATTTTAACTGGGCAGCGGCGTGTAGAACAGCTAGGTATATAAAAGTGAAATACCACGAAATCTCAGAAGCTATAAATCATACAAATTTTAAATTAGGTAAGTAGAATTCACACGCTGAACGCTAAATTTACCAATATAATTTTTTAATTATACCAATTTTTTGACGGCTGGGTGGCGTAGTGGCTAAGCATATAGCTGCGGCTTTGTGGGTCGCGGGTTAGATTACCGCACGGGACTAGTATTTGTATGGACAATTTATATAAGTAAACTGCCACAGGAGAAATTCCTACAGTGGAGGGTTAATGTTTTCTTAAAAAAAGGAAAATAACTTGATTCGCGGGCGTCTGTGTTAAAGCGATTCAAAGATGGCGCGCCTTTGCGCTGTCTAATGGAATTAAAACGATTTCACAGACGTCGAGTGACCGTCGCGGTTCACACAAACGTCTGAACGTTGAGACACGTCTCAAAATGGTTCACTCAGGTCTTTACAGCAACGCAGATCGTTGTTGCAAAACTATGAAGCAAGGGTACGTAAACCTAGAATCGCGACATTCACGCAAGTGTCCGCCATTTTTATTTTTAAACCTTCGCATCAAACTAATTGAAACTGACTGATATACGTAATTTAATCTTGCAGTGACTCATGTGTTCTATACTGGCTTCTGCCTGCGTCTACGTTCGCGTGGAAATTTTTCTCGAGGATTTGTGAAAGCGGTGTGTAAAGTTCGATGTTGGCTGCCGGTCAGGCCTCATCATCATCACGATTTCTGCCTATCACAAGTCCACTGCTGAACATCACAAATATATATATTGGTTGTATACTGTAACCTTGAGGTTTTGAGGTATGCTCGACGGAAGGTATGACGTAGTTTCCCGAGCAGCCTAGCCGAGTTGGATTCGTCGAAATTGGACTTACCTACTCGGACAATTTGTCCCAGGTGGTATACGTACTCGTCGACAACTTCGAATCTATTGTTCCCACCAACCAAGGCCAAAGTGAACAGACCTTCTAGGCAAGCGTGTACCATCCTAGGCCTCATCTTCGCCTTCTATGGGGCAAGATTGAGGTCAAACGTAAGCCTATTAATCATAAAAAAAAACAACCGGTATTGGTTTGACATGGACGTCAGATATGATATCCTTGTCTTGTTCTCGCTCACCATGTTCATCTTGATACCGACATGTCGGTAGACACATGAGGTTTTCTGAGCATAGCGCTAAACTCCTCCAGCGATCCTGCCATAAGAACTGTGTCGTCGGCAAATCGAAGGTGGGTGATATTCGCCATAGATGTTGACACCGTATCCTTTCCAGTTCTGCTGCTTGAAAACATCTTCCAATGCAGCCGTGAAGAGTTTCGGGGTTATGACATCACCCCACCTTTCAGCAGTTGGATGGGCTCCGTACTCTGGTTCTGTACACGGTTAGATATTGTAGCCTCGTTGTATTACAGTCGTGGCGATAGGATATATTAGGCCTATGTTGAGCAGTGGGGTTTGAAAGCTGTTAAATAAACATAGATGTAAAGTAACTTTGTACAGTTTGTATTATTTGTTTCATCGTCCATAACTCAAATAATTATGTAACTACCTTGACTCCAGATAGTCGAAGCAGACAAAGGCTCGGGCCCAGAGCTGTATGAATGACGTCGTTGGTCCCATAACGACATTTAATGACCCGGAAATGACTGGGCGGCTCAAGATCAATCTTGACTCACCTCGCGATGCGATTCGACAGGAAAATTAATTCGCTCTAAATTAACTTCATTACTTGCAGTTTGATTCGCGTAAACAATCGTTTGTATGTATATATTCACGCCTTGTTCCCAACGGGGCGGGACAATCTTCTTCCACTTGCTACGGTCCCGATATACGTCTTTCGCTTCTCCCACTTTCATCGATCTTCGCATGCATGCTCGTTGGTTTAGAGTACTCTCGACCTGGCCTTTTTTCAGAACGTCTCCGATTTGATCGTGAAATGTTCGCCTAGGTCTTCCTCTCCCGACTCTGCCATTTACAATGGTATGACAATATATAAGAAAAATCGGCCAAGTGCGAGTCTGACTGGCGCAACGAGGGTTCCGTGCAACCACACTATATATGTGTGTATGTATTTTCAAACGTAATCCTTCGGATATCATGTTTTTTTCAATGTTATTCATGGTTTTATGTTCTGTAATGACCTTTTAAAAAGGATGGATTTGGTAATTATGCGTTCTGGTAGTCGTCTAAGGAGTTGAAAGACTTTTAATTTCCCACTTTGTCGAACTAAAGTAAAACAGCATTGTCATCTCAATCGAATGTTATCATTGTATAATACTGTATGTTCGTCTCGTATATAACGGTTCCTTGGTTTCGGCCAAAATATTTATTGCTAAATAATTAAAATAGAAATCTAAATTTATCTGAAACAATATTGTAAACGTTCTCATTCCGTAAGTATTGTGTTACATTACAATTTGGAAACCTAATAAATAAAAAAAAAATCTTTAGCTCGACATGACTTTTACTTTGTCGCTTTTAAATATTTGTTTAATGTTTGCACAGTTAATGACACTCAATTTGACGAAGGAGCGAAAAAATTAAAACGTTGCACTGGTCCAAGCCACGGGCCTCTCCCATAAGGAGAATTCACCATGAGCGCCACGCTAGGCAGGCGGATTGGCGATCACATTACCAGACACCATGCACCCTAGACGCGGCTGCACGTCATCGGTCTGTTCAATTTTGGTCTGGTTGGTAATTTTCCAGTCGGTTATCCCCGCTATCTGTAGGTTTTCAAGGCACTTCCTTTATTCGCGTCTTACGACCTAGATAACACATTACCAATAATATACAAAAAAACATGTAAAAATAAAGTAAATTAAAATTTATTTATTCTTTATTGTTAGCCTTAAGCTTAAGATTACAATGGGCGGACTTAATGCCAAGTGGCATTCTCTACCACTCAACCCTTGTTATGGTGAAAGGTAGTTAGCAGGTACAAAACAAAGAATTAAATAAAAATAAAACTATAGGTAGGACTCCAATAATAATAAGTTAATAAATACATATAAACACACTATGTAAATAAATAAATATTTATAACATAAAATACACAAATCAGTATACAAATATATAAAAAAATAGATAAAAAAATTCATAATAAAAATCGAAAATAGATAAGCCGAATATTGTCAATGATCTATTAGGTAATCACGAACTAGACTCTTAAATGATTTCCTGCTAGGAGCTGCTTTAATGTTATCGGGCAGGGCTATATGTTTCACTTCTGGAAAGAACTCCTTACATTTTCGCTTAAAGCTGGTAAGAGATATCCACGCTGCTCTAATGCGAGTCTAATGCAGAATCTCCTCGGGTTCAATTTCATCATCCCTGTTATTATTATTTTGCAGAAATGCAGGTTTCCCCACGTTACTGTACACCCCATGCCCTGTAAACCTCCATGTCTGAAATATAAACGTTGCTTCACAAGAAAAATAAACTGTCGAACACATACCTTTTGTTATTTAGTAGATCTATATAACAAAAGATATTATAAATCTACAGAGATTAGCTATCTAAATCTAAATCTACGGAGACTGTCGATACTGAGATAAACTCTCAAGATGAACTCTAACAGCGCTAACTTTTTATGGGATAGGCGGCAAACGAGCAAGCGGTTCACCTGATGGTAAGTGATTACCATCCCCCACGTACATCTGAAACACCAGAGGTGCTGCAGGCGCGTTGCCGGCCTTTAAGGATATATAGGGTTCAGGAGGGGGATGGGGAGGGAGAGTGGGCCTCCGGATACGTCACTCACCGAACGAAACGCAGAAGCCTAAGATGCGCTCTCCTTCACGCCGTTATTCTGCGAGGTAGTGGTACCAACCCGGACGAGCCGGCCCATTCGAGCAGCATCAAAAGCCGCTGCTTGACTTTACCACGTTTCAAACTACTGTAAAATCTAAATACCACCCACTAACGGATCGCAAATTCACCTAATCCCAAAGACCTTAAATTATATAGTACCATTGAGCCCAAGATTAAAATTATCTACATTGTAATAGGAGGTACTAATAAGAGAATATTTTATATTGTCTTAAAACTACCTAGCTTAAGCTATTACAAATACAAAATTATGTAGCGTACTATGTCCCTTACAAAAGCAACAAAATAAATAATATCCGAGAAGTCGAACAACAACATCGCAATCACAATTAAGAGAGATAAAAGTAATGGAACCTTCTCGCGCAGTTATTTATAAATGCGTAGGTAAATGCGAAGTATTGAAAGGCATTTAATATTGCGCAGGTTCTGAAGCGGACCGGTTTACGCATTGAACTATATTCCGCAAGTCTCTAGTCGGATCACTTCCTAGAACAAATCGACTAAGGCAATCAATCGGCAGTGGCTGCGCAAATTTAGGTTAATCAACTCTAGCGTGAATCGTGATGTAATCCTTCTATGATAGGAGGGCTTGTAAAGTTAATTCTAATAAGTATTTACTGGTTAATTATGCGGCGAAGAGTAATGAAAGTACCCCATGCCTGGACCACTTCGGAAGATCATGTCATTTAAATGAGAGTAATATGAGGCTGAAGAAAATAGATTTTTCGTGATTTAATGTAAAAAGTTGCAGTAAAATCTCTTTGGTTGTACTGTTTGTATCTAGTTGTAAACAAAAAGCAAAAACGTTTTCGCGCCATTTTTCAATTTTGTTTTTCTATCCACTGTATAACAATAAATACCCACACAGATTTTCACCTGTTTATATCTCTTCAGAATTCTTTAGGTAGTGTCAGGTTAACATCAGGAGAGGACTGTCAAAACTACTTGTCGCCGTCTTTGATCAGAAGTCCCAAAATTTCTACAGCAATGGGATTATGGCAACAAGGTGAATATGATAAAAATATCTTGAATTTGTAAAACTTTTTCCCTTTTTTTTATTATATTAAGAAATTTTAAATATTACTAAGAAACTACAACGGAAAACATTAGGTAAAATCTCATGGCTTTGAATTACGGAAGAACCATTTCAACAAATATCTGACATGGGGGCCAGGGACGAGGGGCGGTGTCTCAGGAGAGTGGAATCTGCGATCGCCGATCCGACCGGATCTCGATGGTGATAACGGCGGATTATTAATTATGTTTAAAGTATTTCACAGTACGATTGTTGAAACCGAAATTACGTACCGTAACGTACCAGATTTAATACGTGCAGTAACACGGTAAAGTGCTTGTACAGCAAGCGTCGAGCTGTAACCGCGACTTCGACGTCAGAGAATACTTAAGAATTCACGTAACTGTAGAACTAGATAAACTGAGTTAAGTCGCTGTCCAATGGCTTCTCTCAAATATTATTCGAGAGACACTAAAGTCGGTAAGGATCCACCAAGTTTCGAGTTCGCCGACTTCACCGAGTCCTCGAAACGATATTTTTATCTATTTCTCGGGCACGCTGGTTTCATAAAATTGCTATAAACAATTTTAATGGTGCCGGCACCCTGGCCGATCGTGTGACATTAAGGCGATACTATGAACACTAAGCTGCCACGGTTAAAAAGAGCTTCCAATATGAATTTAATTTTACTGCTGCAGTTTCATACAGTATTTCCGTATATGCTACAGAGGCAATGATAAGTAAAATATTTATCAATGTAGTAATGTAAAATAAATAAGACAACGGTTTAAATATTGGAGTTTGTGTTATCAGGACAAACGGGGATAAATGTTAAAAAAAAAAATCAAAAGCGCTAGAGATTAGAGAGAGAGAGCGGAAAGCTACGTGTTTAAATTCAACACGTCAGTAGTTGCAAAATAATTAGGTTGTGTAGCGTAACTCACACTAGCTGCGACCGCGACTTTGTTTGCAATTTAACTTAACCTTTGAGGTATTAGCAAAAGTTTATTAATTAAGTTACACACCTATGGTAACCCTACCATGACGTCAAATGTTCAACGACCGCACATAAGCATGGGATGCAGTGCACCAATCAATAGTTTCCCGGATCAGGTGGTGTCTCGTGATCCCCTGACACTGCGTCAGACGCTTCCTCTGATCTTATCGCAGAAGCGTGAAGGCGTGTCGGTGTTTGCATGTGCACTTGAAGAATATCTTGCCCATTGAACAATAACCGACGCCAGAATCCGCCAGGATATCATCAAAATAATCATAGTCTCTTTCATTTTATTTAAGCAGGCTTGTTTAAAGCTCTTATGAACGTCAAAGTTTCGCAAAACTTGACCTTCTCAGAGTAAAACCCGGCAAGATATTCTAAGTACCTTTTATTAAAGCCGTAGTATAATGTCAAATGTATATTAATATTTTTATATACGTCAATGTTTAAAATATATCAATGCCCAAGGAACTTACAAGTGCACACTAAAGAGTTATTTCCATACATCATAGTCCTTAATATATTATATTAATGTTTTTTTTTTTAGGTTAGACAGTTGCACTAAACACATACATACGAGTATATATAACTATAACCACAGTCTATCGGACGGAGAAAAATATGTTTTTATTAACACACTTAAATGAGATTGACCTGAATGTGTTTGGTATCAAAAAATTGGATTCTTATAATGGATATATCCATTTGAAACTTTGCGAACATATATAATTCCGATGACAATACGATAATATGGAAACATCGACCTAATCCGAAGACGGAGCTAGAAGGTGGGTGCCGGAGCTCATGAATAGCTACCAAGTAAACCCATCGGATTTTGCCTCATTTTTTGTATATTAATTAAAAATTAAGGCGTGGATTTCAACTTACATTTATAACATCAGGTTTACAAAGTGATTACGGAAACAAACTTAAGTAGGTATTCAATACCTATTATTTAAAAAATCGTTTATTATTACTCAGCGAGAACATAAGAAAAACTCAAAGCTACAGTATAATTTTTAGTAAAAAAAACAAAAAATTCTTCTACAACCGCGTAATCATTATAAACAATTTTATTCACATGTCACGTGTGTTTGGTACGCACCTTTACAAATATCTCCATTGAATCGTACAAGGTTTTTCAATATGTTATCATTCTGATTTGAATCAGTACACGAACACATCATTTTATTTAATTTTGTAGGAATTTGCTGTTTTATTTACAATATAACATGCACACGTTGAAACTTAGACGATCGTCTTACTGTCTATCTTTATTTCATAGATTATTTTACATTCATATTTAATACGTATACAAAATAAGGAAGTAGCTTTACTGTCTGTCTGTACGAATGGAAAATTGTAATCTAAAGCAAGTAGCACTCGATTCTTGAACTAGTCCGGAGCAATTATAGAATTTACTACTACGTACTACATCGACCTAGGTACAGGCCTAGGTCCACTGTTGAACATAGGGCTCTCCAAGAAAGTACCAGCAAAAGCCGGCATAGCGAGTCGCTGTCCGCAGTACCAGTGACGTCGCCTCCCCACCACTAGTATGTGGTGTTTGCCTTTCGTACATTCGGTTGTATTTTCTGACACCAGCGGATGCCAGAGCCCCTTCCGTTAATCGGCAGGGTGTACAGCGTGTGACAGAAAGAGGGTTTTTTTTTTAAAAAAACTTGTACTTGTTACAGGCTAATTACTAACCTGAAAGAACATCCACGTGGGATACTCCCCCAACTTGACAGCTATGCAGGCTCCGAGCGCTATGAACACGGTCGATATACTGTCGCATCCATGGTCGAAGAGTTCACCGAGCGGCGACTGGCTGCCGGTACGGCGCGCTTGTTTGCCATCAATGGCATCCAGGCTCTGGTAGACGAAGACGCCGAGGGCGCAAAGGGCGCACGCCCATCGCGGCGGCTCCTGCCGCGCGTCAGGACTGTACCTGGTGGGAAAAGGCAAGGTTATGGTCACAAATGACTGTCATCTAGATTTTGTACGTGGTAGAGTCAAGCAACGGCTTTGGCTGCTGCTCGAATGGATCGGCTCGACCGGGGTAGTACCACGGCTCCGCAAAATACCGACGTGAAGTAGAAACATCTTGTGCTTCTGCGTTTCGTTCGGTGAGTGAGGTAACCGGAGGCTCACTCCTTCTCCTCATACCTCTCCTCATCCTCCCTCCCATTTCCTAAATATCCTTTAAGGCCAGCAACGCACCTCCTGCTCCTCTGGTGTTGCAGATGTTCGTGGGCGACGGTAATCACTTACCATCAGGCGAGTCGCATGCTCGTTTGCCCCCTTTCTCATAATAAAAAGTGACTGCTGCAGCCCATGGTCTCTTAAACTCACTAAACCTTTCGAACCAGAACACTACAATTGTTACACTAGTGCTTGGCGGCAGAAATGGGTTGGAGGGTAGTACCTAACCAGAAAATTCCTAGGCATAGATAGAGCCTAAGCCCTATTAAAACTGTACCACTCTCCGTCACTTCCCCATAGAATTTTAATTCAACAGATGATTTTCCTGATGATATTTAGGGAAAAAATTGAAAAAACCTTAAATCCTAAACCGCTTATCTATTTGGATAAATTATGCGCCAATATATTTAAAGATGAAGATTAAAGACCTGCTTATGTGCATTATAATTATCAAGTTAACCTGTTAATGCACAAATATCGCCCTTTAAATATATACTATAAACTTATCATGTTTAAAAAATAAAAGTGTGTTACATAAGTAACCAGTTTGGGTTCGTTTTAGCATAACCTCATTAAAACAATTCAAGTACTTACTATACTATCCATTGGAATATTTAACAATAACTTGACAATTGCTTTCAAGTTAGTATCTGTAACTGTCCCATGTAGTAGGCTCTGCCTCTACCTGAAGCTGTCTGAGTAGGTACCACCCCCTTGCCTATACCTGCAGTGCAACCACTGTTGTGTTCTGGTTTGTAAGGTATACAGAGCCAGGAAATTTACAGACTGTGAGAAATTCTATATTAGTCCACAGGGGTGACGATGCATCTGTAACCTCTCTTACCTGTACATGGGCTGCAGTAATTGCTTACCATCAGGAGGAACTGTTAGCACATTTGACACCATGATCCAATTATTTATAAATTATGGTAAATTTCCAACCAGAAACATGGTGGTAGAGCCTCACTGCGGTTATTAACCGGATGCAACATGAATAAGGTGGCTCAAATGAGAAAGGATCACACACAGAATTTAAAGCAGTATACAGCACTGCTGTTTCGCTTGGTGAGTTATAGAACGGTAAACCCTATTACTGATAATAAGGTATTCCATCTTAGATCTCAGGGTTGACAATGTGCATACATCAGGTGAACTGTGTCCTCGTAATAATATATATAATTATACTAACCAAGCTTTTATATATACTATGTAGTAATATAGTAAAGTAAATACAATCAAATGATAAATTTATTACATGTTAATATGCTACATTTCTTTTTCTCTATCGGTACTCCTATTTTCCTTCTCATGTGCCACACTAATTTATATTAAAAAAATCTTGTGAAGAAGTGTCAGTCACGAGAACCTCAACATCCTATGCAGCATCTAAGATGAGAGGTATCTGGTACTCCAATCACCATTCCACCAACCAAGTGTCGTCATTATCACTAATTCTACCATTAGGAGAAGCATATGTCCAGCACTTTACAAAGGCAGCTGAAAATATATTTGCAATGGAACAACAATCATAAACTATGGAACAGAGAACACTACATGTCCACAATAGCAGAGCGGTTAGGGATTGGCCACTGAGGAGACTGAGTTGATCACTCATGTGGATGGGCATGATATTCCAAGAAGGAAGCATTTAAAAATTATATGCTTATCCCATATTCCGCATGAAGTCCCGAGTGATAGTTAGTCTTTGTGTGTATGTGTGTATGTATGTTTCAATGGATTTAAATTTTTGGATTTCTTTTATTTTCCTTAGGAGTGCTATAGCCTATGTTTTATACTACTTAATTGAACTACAAACATTCAAATGGTATGTATGTTTTTATTCAATTAAAATTAATGAATGTGAACAAAATTTAGCAGAGATACAGATTCCAGTGAATAGACTAAAGGAAACTTTTTACATGAACTTAACTATTATATATGGACTTATTCCAGGATGATTTGTACCAGTATGTAACCAGTATTGCATAACAAAACTGTAATTTATAACAAAATCATTCCTGCCTTTATTTAATCTAATACAAAATCTAATAGAGGGGGGAAGGAAGGGGACTTTATGAGCCAATGAGGGCAGCAATAGTGAGACTACTTCCTGTCAATGTTAAGCATCACTACTGAATTGTGATAGTAATTACATTAAAAAACAATATCTCATACTGCAATTTAAAAGTATCTTTCCTTTTTTTTTATTGAGATATTCTCATGGGGAGAAATTGGAGTGACAATGCCAGACGAAGCCGAGGGCAGAGGCTAGCTTATTTATAATTGACGAGGAATCAAAGTTGCACCGACTATTGTCACTACAGAGGGCTTAGATGCGAGTTACAGGGTTCAGTCTAAATAAAATTATTGATGATTGAGTAAAAATTAACAAACAAATGGTCGGTTGACCCATGCAACCCACTGCAAGGCACAGACCTCTCATGAGGACCATTTGGCATAATCGCCACGCTCAGTAATCAGATTGGCTATCGCAGTATCTGCTTAATTTTGGTCAGGTATTTTTCAAGATGATTATCCCACCATCTACCATTCGGGCTTTTACCTTTGTCGCCTCTTATGACACTTATGGGATGAAAGTGTGCAGCAGATAAAGTCAATGGGGCTTGACCCATTAGCATCTTATTACCACTATATATATATATATATAACTTGGCTTAATCATAAACAATTCTTAAGCCTTTGTGAACAAACTTGTTTTGATAGGTCATTCTAGAATTATCTCAATCTGTTTTCAATAAAATACCAGTTAGCATTTCCACATTGTCTGCAGTTTTGTTTATTTATATGTAGTCAATATAAAGAAAAGGGCTTCAACATATTGTAACACCTAACACCTCTTCGATTAAAATAACCAAATCAAGTAAACTAAGAAACATACAATGTTTTACAAAGGAATTCTACATATGATTCTTTTTAGTGAGAATATGTAGCCTTCATTTCATATTAAATCATAGCTATTTTAATAAAACAATAAATATACTTTTAGACATTGTTTCAAAAGTGAAATATTGGCAAAAACTTAAAAAATTTATTACGTCCTTATGTCCTATCTTGGTAATTAAAATGACTATATTAAAAAATTCAAAATCAATTATCTCAAAATCTATTATTGAAAATGGCTTTTTATTAATTAGTTTTATATGTTGTATTAACAATGCCACATTTGAAATTTTGTAATAATTCTATGATTATCTGACAATTTGGAAACTATTAATACATCAATTTTAAAACCACAATATCAGAGTGGTTATCGGCCTCCGAATCAGGAGACTAAAGTTTGATTCCCTATGTTGAGAGCTCCTACAAACGTGGTTTTGGAAACTTATGTACAATTTGTATAATTGCCTTGGACACCATGATCACCACTGATTACATTGTCCTCAATAAACTGAAAAGTAGGAAGTGGGTGGTGAAAAGTAGTTTGAAAAGACTAAATGTCTGGACCTCTGAACCTGAACCTCCCCTATATTGGGTTGTTGGTTATAGTCTTTAGAATGTTTTTTTATATATTATTTATATTATTTTTATACAGACATTTAGATATCTAGAAAGTTTCTAGTACTGGTAGAAATGTATGCGATCGAAATAAGATGGTAAAAATTACCTAACATCACAAGTACTATAAATATTATATAAAATGATGTATAAGAACCATGATAGCGCATTATTTTACTACAATAATCTTATCGGTACATAGTGGCGCGAGGCGCGACGTAACCGCGGCCAATCGGACGGCACTCAATTCCTTCGTGAGGCATTCACATAAACATAGGCATTGTATAACGACAAAGTTATTCGCTAATAAACGATTATTGACATAAAAATGTTGTAGAATGTAGGTTAAAGAAAGTTAAGGTGTCTTGCGAAGCGAAAATGAAAGTCGTTCCGCCCGTTTACCCGCGACACTAATTGCAAAATGAACAATAAGTAACACGTAATTTAAAAAGCTACTTACCAAACTAAAATTAATGTGGTGACTATATTTACTATTAAACCTAAAATTGTAATGAGATTCGGAGCAAGCCATAGCGGCGTTTTCGAAACCAGCCAGCACCACCAAGGTTGGAGCCATGCGTCCAATATACTGGCACTAGAACACGAATATTTATGTTCACTCAGTCTTTTTAACTGTGCTGCGTTTAGAATTCTGTCTTTATAGAACTGCATTTTTGTCACTGTCACGACATTAAACAGATAATAATTAAACGACACGATAACAATTAAATTAAATGACCACCACTCTTCGCAAATTCCAAAAATTATACTTCACTATCAATAACACGTCTATATTCCACCAAATTAACACTCTTCTTGACAGTTTGATTTTGATTTGACAGTTTGACTCTGACACATGACAAAGACATACAGAGTACAGCGCAGACAGAGTATAGAGGCATCGCTTTGAGCACAGAGGCAGAAAAATAGATTAATAAACCTTAGATCATAACACACAATTCAAAAAGATCAATACGAAAATCTTCCTTACAAAATATTACAAAAATTAAAAAGGTTCGAGGTCGAAACTTAATATTAGCGACAAATATGGGCCTTATTTTGCACGCTCATGAAATTCTACTATTATTGGGATAAACGCCGTACTGTATAGATGTATGTCAATACTGTGGGTTGATGCTGACATACATACATGACCGTGTGAAATATTAAATGGATAACCTGACTACTGATCCGCTACTGAGCCTCGAAATCGAGCCGAAACCAATATTTGTGCAAATAAATTATTGATATTCGAGTTAAGTTGAGCTGTGTTGCGTCCCGTGTCACTGCATGTATGTAAATGTAGCTCTTACGTTATTTCGGGGGACTTATGAATGATGATATGATCACATAAACATAATACGTATCTAATCAATCAACCTTACTAAAATAATATGATGCCAATTGACATTATGAGCATAGCATACTTACGATGGTTTCTCGAACAAAGCGATGAAATCAATGTAACAAAATAAACGACAATATAGAACCAAGTGAGTGTATCTCAATTTGAATATTTTGCTATAACTCTAATGAAATATTTTCATATTTTTGTATCTTGCTCGAAGGACCACTTATAATATCCTTTACCCACAGGGGTAGGTAGAGCTTATAAATTTCCGTTGGGCATAAATAGGTGCAGCTAAACGGGCTTCCGCAAATTACTGTTCACTTATTCGTTGATTCGAGTTGATACAACGGCCTCGCAGAATAATTAGTTAATTTAGTGGAGGTCTATCACCCGGTCCCATCTCCGTTGACCTAAATATCCGGAAAAAGAAGACTGGCGACGCACATATTCCATAAAATAAAAAACGATCGATGTGAAAACACGTAGCGGGTGACAAGCGCGTATTACACGTTAACCGCTTTTCATGATTCTTTTTTTATTGAATAGGCTATACTTTGAGGGCCCTATTTAAATTTGAAGAATATATTCCAATAAGGGTGACTAAAAATAAACTGTTAAACGATTTATTAACTAGGTATATAATATTTTTGGAAAATGGATGCGAAGCCGGGGTCTATTGTTGCTAAGATTTATGTTAGGAACGCATAATAATATGCCTTCATAGCATAAATATCGTAATAATAAAACACAAAAGTTTACTTCAACAATATTTATATTTTAATTACAAAGTGTTTAATACTAGAGACAATTAAACCAAATAATTAAAAACAACATTTTTCGTACAAATTTTTAAGTCTTTATTCAAATGTTTCTTAGAACTACTCATTTATCTACATAGACTGTTATTAGTGCCAATTGCACATACATATTTAATTTATTAATTCTTGTGATAATGGAAAAGTTTTTGTGTGAGAAAACAATATTTTTTAATAAGTATAGCTGACAATTTATTATAGTAAATGAAGATATATTGATATTTTGTACATTTTTAACATCACTTGGCATTTAGAAAATATTAACAAGATCTAATTTAATAAGACAAGCACGGATTTTAAATTTTTAAAACAAAATAAAGAAATTTACAAATTACTTCTTTTGTTCCAAGTATTCGTATCGCACTATTATTTTTTTTTATATAAGCCATGTATGTAGGTATCCAAATCCAAAAGGCCTGGTTAACTTTTTTGAAAGACAGCTTATGAGTGATGAGTATATAATGTAATCTATTTATTTAGCAAAGGTGTAGTTTTTCATTTTAAAGGGGCTTTAATTTTTTACTAACAGTCATATAATCCTGTCCTTAAGTCCGGATATGACTCATAGCAACAGAATTTCAATTGTGTCAAAGTTATGGTACGTGAAGGTTTAAAGAAATCAAATTAAATGAGAGTTACTTAAATATTTGTTTGTGTTTACAAAGGTTTAATAGTAAGTTGAAGTTGAACGAAAACTTTTTTGTTCAAAAGTTTTGTGCGTTTTATACCTATATGACAGTATTCTATTTATGACTCATTAATTACATATTATGGTGCGCTCATGTCGTTTGGTAGCAATTGATTAGCTCTTTTCGACACCTTCCTTTCTATAATTTAGTTCATTATCCTTGTATGTTATTATTCTGTCGTAAAGGCAAACAATCGCTACCTACTCTTTGATTGTCCTTTTCTCGATTCAATCCTTTTCTGAAGCGTTGTCAAAAGAGCTCCTAACACATTGTGGCCTGGTAATCGTTTGCCGAAGAGTAGTCTCTTGACGGAGTCGTCGTATGTTAGTAAAGCCACCATGTTCTGGAGGAGAAAACCTTGACAGTACTCCAGCAGTTGCGTTGCGCCATAGACCTAGAAATAGAACTCGTCGTATTATTTTATTGTTTCATGTAGATTATGTTTTTAATGATGTGTTAACCGGACCGGTGATAATAATGTATGTATATATTCAAGCCTTGTTCCCAACGGGGTAGGCAGAGATAATCTTCTTCCACTTGCTACGGTGCTGACATACGTCTTTCGCTTCTTCCACTTTCATCAATCTTCGCATGCATGCTCGTTGGTTATATAGTACTCTGGATCTGACCTTTTTTCAGAACGTCTCCGATGTGATCGTGAAATATTATCCTAGATCTTCCTCTCCGGACTCCACCATTTACGCTCGCCTCATATATTTGTTTCGTCAACCTACTTTCAGACATCCTCTCTACATGTCCAAACCAGCTCAGAATACCTTTCTCAATTCGTGTCACTACATCGTCTTTCACGCCACAACGCTCTCTGATCACATTATTAAACATATGCAAATAATTATCATGTCGTTATTTCAAGGCTTACATCGTCAAAGTCTTAACTTTGACAGATTTAGTTTTAAATAGGCAAGCTTAACACAAGCTCGTGTCTAGCCTCATAGGTGCCATTGGGATAGGAACGAGATGACGATCGTTTCTTATCCCTAAACATTCATAACAATAGATTTTTTTATTACTGCAACACATCATGCATTAAAAATTAAGTATGTTTTTTATGAGCCATATTAGTTTCTTATGAAACTAGATTTATTGGATTTAAAATTGATTCATATTGCCTGTTGTGTAACTTAAGTTGGGTTTTAAGTCAAGAAATCTTTAAGACCACCTCCTTATAATAAACGTAGTGATCGTGCATGTTTTTGTTTTGTTGAATCTCTCTTATTGAATCTATGAACTTTTTAATTGTGTTAATGTTCTCAACTGTAAGCGACATTGTTTATTGACTTTATCAGTAAATAAAGTACATAAGTTAAACCAAATAGAGGCTATAAAATGATACCGAGTTATTTGAACGGTTTCTATTAGATGAAAAGTAACCTTGGTTGTATTTCGAAAGACATTAAAGTCGCTGTATAATTGATGGAGAAATATTATTGTTGTTTTGCTTGGCATCGTGAATTGGCAATGGTACAAATAACATTAGATTACAATAAATTGAAATGAAGAGATAAACTTTTAACGTCAACGAAAACAAAATTATACATTCTCAGTTAAAAAACATACAATTCAATTTACAAGTTTGTATATTTTTAATAAAGGTAGGTTCCTCCTCTGCCTAAGAGTTGTCTGGAAGTAGGAAGTAGGAACCTGGAGTAGGAAGCATTTCTGCCGCCAATCGACAGTGCAACTGTTGTTGTGGTACGGTTTGAAAGGTATAGAGAGCCTCTGTAATTACGGGCTCTGAACATTCCATCTCCGTTCGCAGGTCCATGGGTTGCAGTAGTCACATACCATTAGATATTCTTTCCCATAAAAAAGGACTGTTAGCTCGTTTTTCACCCTAATCTGACAAAAAAAATTAATAGATAGAATGAAATTTTGAGAGATATGCTCTCGAACTTCAACTTAATACCTCAAGTTTACCGTCTCTTGGATATTGGTGAGACATTTACATGATACTGTTTAACTACTGGATAAGACACAGTACCACTTGATACGGAAATTACAAAAATTCTAGACGCGAAAACCTTTAATGTGTATTTATGTACAAAAAAAGGATTACAAATGGCGGACTTAATGCCTTTTGGCATTCTCTATCAGTCAACCCAGGGCGTGAGGAAATGTGGTGATAGGTGCATCAAATTTAAAATAATAACCTATTTATAAAAATACATATCTACACAAACACATACATATACTAATACATACTATAATATTTACATACATACAAACACATTAATACATACATATATAATAAATCAGATTAAATACTAACAAGAATCAGATGGTTTTAAAAAGTGTTCGCGTACCAATCGTTTGAAAGAATTGTAATGTATTCGGGTCTAAATATTCATTAATCCTGGTCATCTACAAGGTCCTACTAGGTGGTAGGCTCCTTTGCTGCTTACTTATTCCCAATTAGCAGTGCAACCACTGTTGTGTTTCGATTTGAAACGTATAGAGAGCAGAAAATAACGCTGGATATGAAATTTTGTATGTTAATGTCTAATCTCTTGACTTAGTCATTATAGTAAGTATTAATAAATCTTTTCGTTAATAGTTAATAGTTCATTTATAGGTGAACTGTTCACCAATTCAGGTTAAAAAAATGGGTCATTATAAATTACCTTAGCATGTATATAAACAGAGACGAGATTGTGCAGGTCGACAGTTTGTGCGGCGCGCGCCTCGCAGTGCCGCTGCAACGGCAGCAGCTGGAAGAACGACGCGGCCGCCAGCACTTCCAGCACATCGCTCTCCGGGATCTGCAGCCCCGCGCAGCCTCCACAGTATAGGTACTTCATTACTTGCTGTAGAGATAGAAACATAATTTACAACAACCTGAATGCATGATGCAGGCGGAATACAATTTTAATCCAATTATCATCCTCTTCTGCACCCGGTTCAGGCCGACTAACGGACTAGGTTCTGGCAACGGACTGATGCCAAATCCACCTAAATATAGGAAACCCAAATCTGAATGAATAGCATTAATAGGAATCGTCATCTCTATTGTCTACAAACCACCACTGCGTTCGCTAACCTAAGAAAAGGTCATGATCCGTCTAAGGTTCTTGAGCAGTAGATTTATACAGGATATTATGATGACCAGTCGAAGTGATTGAATCTTCCTAAACGATCACGACCATGGCGTCAGCTTCCGAATACAATCAACTGCGCAGGAGATAACATAGTGCCGCAAGTGTACGCGCAATCACAGAGGCTGTCACAAGTCTTCCAATGTGACGTATATGCGATAAGGTCGGACTAAGAGGCAGACGAAGTACGAACGAACCGGAAACAAATAATCGGAGTTTGAAATAATAATTTCGGTAGCCACTAAGGCATGCGATCGTCAGTACAGTGACTGTTTAATAAATAAACGCTCAGTCGCTCGCTCACCTCGAAGATGTGGTAGCGGATGTCGTTTATTTGCACGAGCGGTGGCGCGGCGGGCGTCAGCTCGGCGGCCCGCGCCGGCGCCAGCATGGCTCGCAGGCGCGGCGACTCCGACACCAACACGATCTTGTGCCCGTAGAACAGCCGCCCCTCCACGCTGAACCGGTACAGAACAGAATCAACCGTCAACACATCAATATGTGAGGTAACCCAAGGCCTGGTAGTGTAGACCACTCCCGAAACTGATTATAATTTAATTTCGTTTTCGATTCGAATTAAAATTCATATTTCTGGACTGATGCGCACTTATCAAGCTAATACATGTTATTTCGTGCACGCACTCGATTGTGCGCTCTCTTCGGGTCCAGAAGTACGAATTACCACGAATTTGGTTCTTTATACTGTGTTCTATTGAGTCAAAACTTGAATCTGTCGAGAACTGATCAGTCAAGGCCAGAGTGAACAGACATCTAGGCAAGCGTGTACCATCCTAGGCCTCATCTTCGCTTCGATTGAGGTCAAACGCAAGCCTATTTTCTCATAAAAAAAAAAGAGACGGCGATTTTTAAAATCAACAAGTTTTAAGCGATCGGAATTTAACAATACTGCAAGTTCAACCACATAGACAATCATTCATGTTTTTATTTTAGGCTGAAGGCCTCGTAGTCAATGCAACAATAAATAGTAGTAATACACGACACTTTCGGCGCTTACTCTTAATATTTTGGCTTCTTGTTTTGGTGCATAATTTTGATAATGTATTAAACCGCAAGTGCTCATGAATGTGCATTGAGATTAGAATATTCGTTTCAAGATCTGAGACCGTGAATTTTTGTCTTAATTCTCTTTCAATATATTATTTCATAAATCTGGAAATTAAAAGTTTTGACTGAAGGCCTTGTATTCAAAGCCACGATTAACAATAATGAGGTTATGTCGTCTCACCGGAAGGTGACGTCGGCGAGCGAGGGGTTGTTGACGTAGGAGGGGTCAACGCGTGCGGGCGCGGGCGCGGCAGGCGGCGGCTCCTGCACTCGCGGCACGGGCTCCCAGCCGTAGCACGCGCATAATATGTCCGCCAGCAACAGCACCGTGCCCTCCTTCTGCAGATAATGACCATTAGCTGTGGGCATCAGTCTTTAGCTCTGGGCGCATGGCCAGCATTCGTCATGGATTCAATAGTTGACTTAGGCAATTCCAAATTAACTACAATCGCGCCATTTGTCTAATAGTTTAGGGTGCAGACAAGGGGATGTAAGAGAGAACAGACATCTGTTTCTCCAAATATCCATCTCACTGCACTTGGTGCACCCCCTGATAGCTAACAAACGACGCTCTGTCAATCGATTCATGGCGGAAAATACATCCCGCAGAACGGTGATGGAGAGGTTTAAATTTAGCACAGCACTTTAGTAGAGGCAAATAAAAAGTGTTCATATCGAGTCTATTGCTGATAAGGATAGCGAATTTAAAAATATTTTAATCTTCATATATAATGCGGCTACATCTGTGTGTCCGTTCGGAGAGCGTAGATACATGTTGCTTATAATATCATTGTAGGTAAACATACGTTGTTATATTGCCTCACTTTGTACAAAGTAGTTGATACGAAACTATCTTTCTGGAGATGTCCGTATGAGCTCTAGACGCATGTCAGCAAGCATTGGATATAGAGACCCAAGAGTAACACAGTGAACAAAGAAAAGCTAGAGCTTCCTTGGGAATATATTAGTTGGTGGTCAACAAACAAACAAACTAAATCTATTAGACATCGTCAACCTCGTAAACTGTTTACTGCTTGTTATAATCCCTTTCACACACCAAATTATTCCAAATATTGTTGTTAATCTCAAAACAAGATATCTACAGTACTTACATATATCAGTCGATAAATTTAATATAGATTATCAACTAAAAATCAGATTGATTAGTGAAAAGAAAATATTTTTTTATTTGGCGTGATATTCTGTCATGTTGTATGAGAATTTTATTTTTCTTTTTGGTAAAGGGAGCAAACGGGCAAACGGCTCACCTGATGTTAAGGTATTGTCGTCGTCCACGTACATCTGCAACACCAGAGGAGCTGCAGGTCTTTAAGTATATTTGGGGGACGGGAGGAAGGATGAGGAGATGACAGGTAGTGGGACTCCGGTTAATTCAATCACCGTACAAAACGCAGAAGCACAAGATCTACTTCACGCCGGTATTCTGCGAGGTGGTGGAGGAGGTATCGAAATAAATAAATCAGCATATTTAACTTACTTTGCTGTACCGGAGGATATTAAACAGCAGAGGAAGGCACTCGTAAATAAACTGCTTGCTGTAGTGACTGTCGTCCGATGGACACACCTGCAAAATATTTATTGTAATAAAATGAATGGTCATTAATGCCTCTAACGACTATGACGCATATGCCGCCTCGGTATTGTATTTCGGATCTCTCACTCGCTCATCAATATAGATTATAAAGTAAAAACCGATAATATTTTCTTAATAATAATGTTAACCAAGTTTAGATTTGTTAGCATTATGCCTATGCCTATTATGTAAAACTGGTACCTGCAAGAAGTCTTGTAAGAGTTGATCAATAACGTGATCGAGGGAAGCTTCCGCAGCGGCTGCCAGCGAGAGGGTCCACGCGTGAAGGGACCATGGGACTCCTAGCGCACGGAGCTCCAGGGTTATATCTGAAAGTTATAACATTATTACCATTTAAAGTGAATTAATGCTGAGTAAGGGAAAATGATCTGAGGACCATCTAGTGTTGAAGTCCAATCCCACAGACTAATCATAGGGAGTAGCATGGGTTCAATTACTCGAGTTCATCTCCTCGTTTTCTATAAGATAAGAGGAAGAAACGGAAGAAACTCAGCCAGCACCTCCTCCAGCGAATAGACGGGCGTGGCAAAGTGGTAACGTGACAGTACCCACCCAAGTGGTCGCTCTCCGCCGCGTAGTACATGGCGTCCTGCAACGCGCGCTGCTGCTGCTTGGTGAAGGGCGGCGCGCGGCCGGCGGCGGGCGGCGAGCCCTCGGCCAGCACCTCCTCCAGCGATAGCACCGCGCCCGCACCGCGCGCGCCCCCGCGCACCGCCGCACGCAGGCACGCGCGCCGCCCGTGCGAGCAGCACACCGCCACTGCGCTGCAACCAACGCATGTACTTGTAAACTTCGTGAAATTTCATTTACACCGTTCAATTGAGTCACGTACAACGGATTATTTACTGTGTCATAATAAAAATATAATTCACGACTGTTTTCACTAACCCTCTCACCATCCGCTCACTAAAAATATCAACTTTCAACCCACTGTAGCTCAGGTGTATTTGTAACGACGTGACAGATAGTGAGCCTATTACCGTCTTAGTGTCCATGCTATAAATCGTACACAATCCTAGGAGCCTTCTACATAGAGCCCTAACCAGTCGCCTATTGTTTGTTATTACCCAATCCCTGCTTTTACAAAAATATCAATTGAGTAAACGGTCTTGACATTTAATGGACTGGTGTAGTAAACATTAACGAATGTTCTTACATACATAAAATGTGAAAGAATTTTAGTTTTTATTTAATCTGTACCGGGTGACATTTAGATGGTTCTGGAAAGGAAATAAAATAATGCTATTTCCCTCACCGAACTTATTGGTATATCAAGGCCATATTTTAAAAAAAGACAGTTTTTTTTCCAAATTTAAAATTAATTATCGAATTACACGCGGTTCTCATATTTGTTGGAAACGCAAAAGTGAAATAACTGTCCGCGTTAATCTGATTATCATTTTGGATCTCATAACCATTTAACCCGATAAGATGTCCTGTCGAAACATTTCAAAATAACTTACTTATATTTTGTACATTTAACATAGTAGCGGTACCCTAATACCTAAACATACTAGAGTTGCAATATTCACGATAAATATGTGGCTTACCTTATTTTAGGGTTAACGTTCATTTAGGATTAGGTAGAATAATTACATTATATAAAATCGACATTTTCAAATTGAAATATTTGATATACAAATCTGACTGTTTATGATTTTCTTTTATTTTTTTAAAAAGACAGTTTTTTTTCCAAATTTAAAATTAATTATCGAATTACACGCGGTTCTCATATTTGTTGGAAACGCAAAAGTTAAATAACTGTCCGCGTTAATCTGATTATCATTTTGGATCTCATAACCATTTAAAGTGAATTAATGCTGAGTAAGGGAAAATGATCTGAGGACCATCTAGTGTTGAAGTCCAATCCCACAGACTAATCATAGGGAGTAGCATGGGTTCAATTACTCGAGTTCATCTCCTCGTTTTCTATAAGATAAGAGGAAGAAACGGAAGAAACTCAGCCAGCACCTCCTCCAGCGAATAGACGGGCGTGGCAAAGTGGTAACGTGACAGTACCCACCCAAGTGGTCGCTCTCCGCCGCGTAGTACATGGCGTCCTGCAACGCGCGCTGCTGCTGCTTGGTGAAGGGCGGCGCGCGGCCGGCGGCGGGCGGCGAGCCCTCGGCCAGCACCTCCTCCAGCGATAGCACCGCGCCCGCACCGCGCGCGCCCCCGCGCACCGCCGCACGCAGGCACGCGCGCCGCCCGTGCGAGCAGCACACCGCCACTGCGCTGCAACCAACGCATGTACTTGTAAACTTCGTGAAATTTCATTTACACCGTTCAATTGAGTCACGTACAACGGATTATTTACTGTGTCATAATAAAAATATAATTCACGACTGTTTTCACTAACCCTCTCACCATCCGCTCACTAAAAATATCAACTTTCAACCCACTGTAGCTCAGGTGTATTTGTAACGACGTGACAGATAGTGAGCCTATTACCGTCTTAGTGTCCATGCTATAAATCGTACACAATCCTAGGAGCCTTCTACATAGAGCCCTAACCAGTCGCCTATTGTTTGTTATTACCCAATCCCTGCTTTTACAAAAATATCAATTGAGTAAACGGTCTTGACATTTAATGGACTGGTGTAGTAAACATTAACGAATGTTCTTACATACATAAAATGTGAAAGAATTTTAGTTTTTATTTAATCTGTACCGGGTGACATTTAGATGGTTCTGGAAAGGAAATAAAATAATGCTATTTCCCTCACCGAACTTATTGGTATATCAAGGCCATATTTTAAAAAAAGACAGTTTTTTTTTTCCAAATTTAAAATTAATTATCGAATTACACGCGGTTCTCATATTTGTTGGAAACGCAAAAGTGAAATAACTGTCCGCGTTAATCTGATTATCATTTTGGATCTCATAACCATTTAACCCGATAAGATGTCCTGTCGAAACATTTCAAAATAACTTACTTATATTTTGTACATTTAACATAGTAGCGGTACCCTAATACCTAAACATACTAGAGTTGCAATATTCACGATAAATATGTGGCTTACCTTATTTTAGGGTTAACGTTCATTTAGGATTAGGTAGAATAATTACATTATATAAAATCGACATTTTCAAATTGAAATATTTGATATACAAATCTGACTGTTTATGATTTTCTTTTATTTTTTTAAAAATTGCATAACCTCCCAATGAATTTAAACGTGTTTTTATTTAAATTTAATGTCAAAAATGTGATTTATGTTACGTTGTTTAAACTTTGAAAAAAACTTCTATCACGCTTTTCAAAAAGTGATTTTGAAATCATCAACTCTAAATTTGTTTTTAATTGTGGGCCAGAAGTGACCCTCGGAAAAAACCTGTAAAGTACCTGTAACATCCATACTGAGCAGCTGCGGAATAGCACAAGGCATCATTGAGCTGCGTGGAGAGGAACGGGTCGGCGCCGTGAGACAGTAGTAACTGTACTAATTCAAGGTTTCCCACACCACAGGCTACCTGCAACAGTGAATGGTTTACTATTAAATCGTGTACAGCACTATATAGTAATACATGTCAGCTAACAATAGTGTTGTGACTCTTTTGAGATCAATTATCGAAAAAATTACAGTCAAACGTCAGTTGAATCCTTGTAATTAGTTGTAAGTATAAGAATCTGCTAAGCTCTTTAATTTCGTAGATGGCACACAGCGACGAGGCTAGCCAACTGGTTCTCGCCAACGCGGTCTAGTTCCTAGAGATCCGAAAAGTGGTATGCGGCAGCGCGTTTGGTTGCGCCAAGTCGTGCTCACCTGCAGCGGGGTCAGCGTGCAGACGTCGTCGCCGCGGGCTGGTGCTGCGTCGACCCGAGCGCCGGCGGCCAGCAGGCGTCGCGCCACCTCCACCGCGCCGCCGCCCGCGCGGCCGCACGCGTACACCAGCGCCGTCCAACCTGACAAACAGAGAGGACAGTGCATATAATTTACTTCATCCGCATCATCATGCCGGTTGTAATCCAATGTTGTACATTGGCCTTTTCAATAAGCGCTTAATTTTTTTTTTGATGTGATTCCTAGGATCGACAGTTGAATTTTATCAATCAGCCGAGTCGCTAATGACTCGTCTCTCAGTTAGCAGGGTTACACCACGTGCAAGTGAGGTAGAGATTTAATGACGAAGTTAATTAATCCCCTGTGACATCCATCCAATAAAAAGGTGGATAAGTAACCTTAATAAAAATATTATGTGATTTTTGCTTACAATTATCTTGGCACTTTGAATACTTTCTTACGTTATTTTCTTTATTATTATACCGACAAGACATGTACGCTCAAAAATCTATCGAAAAACAAGTAGAAATCGTCACATTAAAACATCTGCATGTATGCCGATAAGAACATGTAACTAGAGGGACATGCTAAATATTATGAGTCCTAAGTAACGCTAATCGTGAACGACCCCCTTACGTAACAACTCTGGGCAGTCAATGGAACCGTTTGTAATATTAAAAAGATAATTTTCTTCGCACGTTATGAGGAAGCATATGAAATGAATTACAAAGTGAGTTTGTAGGGGTATGGATAGCTTAGTAAATCTTAAATTATTAAAAATCAACGGACCGTGTAAAGATCCCTGTGGTATACCGGATAGTACAGAGATTAGTTTAGAGGACAAGCCATTAAGAACCAGAGATCGAGCTCTGTTTGGGTTATAGGATGAAAACCATCAATAGAAATCTCTATGATTCCCATTGACAAAAGTTTGCATACCAATATCACGTGATCCATTCTTTCGAACGCCTTGCTAAAGTCCTTGTATAGGACATTGATATTTAAATACGGTGAGACATAACGTCCGATAAATATTTACAACGGATGATGTGGTTTGAAGTCTCAGATCATCCCCTTTAAAAGCCATGTTGATTTTCACTAAAAACTTTCTTTATGTTGAGTCTTCTCTAAAATTTTGGCTAATATGCAAAACTTTGATATAGGCTTATAGTTTGAGTACGTTTTAGCTGATTTACAAATCACTGAAACTATAACATCATCAATGGAACGCCTAAATAATGATAATAACGCGCATTTAACTACTCAAATTAACTCTTGAACGATTGAATAAACGAATTTAATAATAATTATTCATCACACGTTCTTCTTTAATGAACTTGCTGTGCCCTGTCAAAGAACAATTAGTTGAATATTATAAGCTAGACGGTCTAACTATGACACCTTCTGTCTGTTTGAATGACAGCGTCTTTTATAATACGAAACCTCTGTTATTTTTATGGCCGATCTACTTCGTGTCTTTGTTCAGTAGTGAACTGTTGAGAGGCTGAAGATGTTTGTGCAATCATTTTGTATTCATTGTGTACTTAAAGTAGCACCCTGTAAGCGCCCACAGCTGGGCAAAGGCCTCCTTTTCAAGTAATTGAGAAGGTGTAGGAGCCGTCACGCTGCTCCATATCCTCACATATCCTCGAAATAATATTTCTTTTTTTTTTCTCAGATATGCAGGTTTCCTCACGATGTTTTCCTTCACCGCCGACCACGTGGTAAACACAGCACTTACAATTGCTATTAACAATTCTGGTGGTGCCGGCACCGGGGATCGAACTTAGGTCACTTGCTATTATACTAAAGTGAGCGCGCTGACCACTACGCTACCACGGCTCATTGTACTTATTGCTGTATATATATTCAATGTTATATAATAAAGTAAACAATATTTCTATTATACGCAAGCGCAAACAAAAGTGAACCTTAAATACAACGAGACGGTTAAAAACGGAAATTGAGAATCCTGCGTCAGTGACACTGCAGAGCTATGCACTCACCAGCGGTGGGCGGCGTGTAGCTGCCGGCGGGCTGCGCGGGCGGGTGAGGGTGCGCGGGGTGCGGTGGCGGGCGCGGAGAGAGCAGCGCCGAGTGCTGCGTGGCCGCGCCCACCGTCTCTACGTTCGGATCCGCACCCGCTTCAAGCAGCATCTGGAATAAAGGATGAGATAATCTCTTGACAAAAAAAAAAAACACTGTCAGACCAGTTAGGTACCCAATCAAATGATTCAAAATGTTTTTCTAAACAATTTTAAAATAGGTTTTCTACATTTGACAGAATTCATCTTTACCTTCGGCCCGAATTAAAACAGAAGGCAAATTAGAAAATGCAGGGAGCTTACTTGGTGGTAGACCTGCTTTCTTGCCAAGAAGCCGATTACTTAGGTGCCCCTGATGTCGTTCGGTTTGAAAGGTAAAGATAAGAGAGCGAATATAATTACAGGCTTTCAGCAGTGAGGCATTCCATTTTAGTCTACGGGGGTTAACTAATGTATAACTTCCTTCGTTAAAAGTTGTTTTATGGTGTCCATGGGATCCAATGGGCACATACTATCAGATGAACTATTTGCACGTTAATACAATAAAAAAAATTGCATAAGTTGTAGCCCATAGAGGACGCAATATTAGAAATCGGCTATGAGAGAATCTCTATGAATACTAACCGCCACAACGTGCTCATCGCCAGTGAGCGCCGCCTTCATCAGCACAGTTAGTCCGGAGCTATCGGGAGCGTCGAGCCCTTGCGGCGGCAGCAGCGCACGCGCACCTCCTATCAGTTCTGGTCGCCCGGTGAGCAGAGCACGGTGGGCTAAGGACAATGCTGCGCGGCTCAGTTCTTCAGGGTTGCGGGAACACCGGGACCATGATGGCTCTAACTCCTCCTCTGCTCTGTAAACCGAAAGTACTAATTTACGGTCTTCTAAAAGAATAAGTAAAATTAATAACAATGTAAGGAATTTGGTAAACCGATCTAAAATTGATTCTAAATCCATAAAATGTCATGGAATCCTGAAATCTGCATATCTGAGAAATAATAGAAAACATTTTTTGCAGACATGTGAAGTCCGCCGACCCACACTGAAGCAGCATGGCAGACCCTTTCCGGCTCTCCCAAATGTTGAGGCAAGAGACCTTGTAAAGGCTTGTCCGTTAAAGTCTTTTAAGGTCTTCGACGTCCAGATGGTCTGTCTTCGAAGTTGAGAGTCACGGGTTTGTACCCCGAAAGGCCACTAAAGCCTACAACACGACTGTTACCATAGCCTCTAAGCCTGCCCTGGCGCGGCCTGGTCTGTCAGATAACAGATCGGGAGACCCTGGCCTAAGAGGGTGGTAACTACCTAGAGAACTCCTAGGCAGAGGATGAGTCTATCGCATATGATATGTGAGTTAAAAAAATATAGATATCCGACTCACGTGACTGGGCGCGGCGGGCAGTCGGCGTGCGGCAGTAATAGTCGCGCGGCCTGGCGCACGTCGTCGGCGTCCGGCGCAGCGGGCGGCGCGCGGAGGCCGGCGTGCGCCCGCGCCGCGCGCACCCACTCGCCCAGCGGGGGCAGCGCGCCCGCGCCCCGCGCTCCCCACAGCGCAGCGCCCCACGCCGCGCAGCCGCCCGACCCGCCCGACCCGCTCGAGTGCTCCAGCTGAACCCGCAAACACAAACGCTCGGACAATAGGAACTTAACGATTATGATTTCCATTTTTTTTTATGGAAGAGACGGCAAACGAGAAAGCGGTTCACCTGGTGGTAAGTGCTTACCATCGCCCACATACATCTGCAACACCATAGATGCTGCTGGTGCGTTGCCGGTCTTTAAGGATATTTGGGAGACGGGAGGGAGGAGGAGGGGAATAGGCAGGCGGTGTGGGCCTCCGGTTACCTCACTCACCGAACGAAACGCAGAAGCACAAGATGCCTCTACTTCACGCCGTTATTCTGCGAGGCTGTGGCACCAATCTGGTCGAGCCGGCCCATCCGAGCAGCAGCTAAAGCCGCCGTTTGGCTTTACCACATACCACATTTTGGCGATTGGCTACTCGATTTCGATTACAGCGATAACATTCAAATACTAGCAGTGATTGTCAACTGTCCGAAGTATCTGTGCAATAAGTGTTTTTTTTTTTTTTTTATGAATAATGGGCTTACGTTTGACCTCAATTTTGCCCGATGGAAGGCGAAGATGAGGCCTAGGATGGTACACGCTTGCCTAGATGTGTACGAGGAAATACCATTTATTCATTCACACAAAAAGGTCTTGTTGCCTTATTCTAATACTTTACATTGTGAGAGTCAGCTGCCTGATTTAGGTTTAGAAAACGGAAACACAGAGAAACTCGGTAATCTTTACCTTCCCCTGTTCGATGTAATGCCGGATCAGCTTCAGTTTCGAGACTCGAAGACCAATTAATACGAAAACTAAATTATAAGCCTATAATGGCGGATTCGTTCGGTTATATTTAAGTTGACAAGTGACAATACTTGGAAAATCACAAGCAGCAGCCGCTACCTTCTGTTTTAGTTCGTTAGCTAAACTATGTAAATCACAGACTCCGAGAAGAGATGTCACTGCTGAATTAGGTCGTGATTGTGGTCTGTTACTGTAAACATGTAGCTCTAAATTGAAACAAACAACAGATGCGTCATCACCGCTGAGGGCTAAGATGAAGCTCTTTACAGTCTGTACCTACAACTCTCACCGAACCAAGCATCGTCGTCACTTGCACGTGGCGCATCTGTAGCAGAGACTGAATGATGGCGGAATATTCATCCGAATTTGCCGCATCGAAATCACACAGATTAGTGATAGGGAGCAGCGCCACTAAAGATTCGGTAGCGGTCCAGCGTGGTGACAAGGGCAAAGCTTCCAGGAAATGTATGCCGGCTTTTTCTGGCGCTTTCTCGGTTAGGCCTTCGCCTTGTCGAGCAGTGGATTATCAAAAGCTGTTATAGTATTGGTAGCGAAGTGGTGTACCTGCGAGCAGCGCATGTAGTAGTAAAGCGCGCGCTCGGCGGCGGGCGAGAGCGGCGGAAGCGCGGGCTGCACGCGGCGCAGCACGGCGCGCAGCTCGGCGGGCGAGCCGGCGCATGTGGTCAGCAGCACCGACGCGCTCGATGCGCCCGACCCGCCGCCGGACGCGCCCGAGCTGCCGCCCGACGCGCCCGATGTTCCGGAACCGCCTACACACAAAATACATACAAGACATAACGAACATGAAATAAAACAATTACGGCCGTACCCTCAATACAAGGGAGGTCAGAGATCATAAAATTTTTTGGCGTTTCAACCGCTTTGTCACCAGAGCTTATTTGGAACAACGTGACAAGTGGTGAACCTGTCGCGGACTTGGTGTTCAAGCCATTAATACAAATCGTATATAACTTACTATAAAGTAATTGACAAAACAAAAATTTTTATTTTATACTTTGGATCATTACCCGTGAGATCAAAGGCTGTGACATAATACACAGAGATACTTGTAAGGTCCATGTGTAAGTAAATGTAGCAGCCTGTAAGAGGCCACAGCTGGGCAAAGCTCTCAAATACAAGAGAGGGTTTTCATAGTTTCAAGGCCTTATGTACACATTCTTAAATGAAAAGACGAATTATAATACTATATAAATGCAGTTCTGGGCTAATGTGGCTGTGCCTAAATATAAAATTTGAGATGAGTGCACCTTTGGAACCCTCTATTAGGCCAGTTTTCTCCCGACAAGGGTTTCGTTCTAATTTTAAGTAAATTTAGAATCTCGGTAAATAAGAACATGTAATTTTTAGATTAGGTATATGAAACTAACCAGAGCCGTTGGTTGTGATCCCGGAGTCGTGACTGAGACCCAGCTGCCGATTCTCCGGTCTGGACATGCCCGATGATGAGCCGGATCCAAGCGAACTCATTGATTCCCAGCGAGATAGAGATAATGCTCCTGAAATCAATACCATGTTAATAAAAACATAGGAGTAAATAAACGAGATTAATAGTACTTTATGTACACATTCTTAAATGAAAAGACGAATTATAATACTATATAAATGCAGTTCTGGGCTAATGTGGCTGTGCCTAAATATAAAATTTGAGATGAGTGCACCTTTGGAACCCTCTATTAGGCCAGTTTTCTCCCGACAAGGGTTTCGTTCTAATTTTAAGTAAATTTAGAATCTCGGTAAATAAGAACATGTAATTTTTAGATTAGGTATATGAAACTAACCAGAGCCGTTGGTTGTGATCCCGGAGTCGTGACTGAGACCCAGCTGCCGATTCTCCGGTCTGGACATGCCCGATGATGAGCCGGATCCAAGCGAACTCATTGATTCCCAGCGAGATAGAGATAATGCTCCTGAAATCAATACCATGTTAATAAAAACATAGGAGTAAATAAACGAGATTAATAGTACTTTATGTACGTGGTGAGGTGAGTGAGGCAACCGGAGAACCACTCCCCCCCATCTCCTCCATATATTCCCTCCCATCCTCCATAAATACCCTTAAAGGCCGGCATCGCACCTGCAGCTCTTCTGGTGTTGCAGATGTACGTGGGTGACGGTTATTAATAACCATCATGTGGGTCGCTTGCTCGTTTCCACTTTTCCCAAATAAAAAACAAAAAACCTGGACCTAATTTAGTGCTTGCATCGACATTTGTTGTTCAGTAACATGTTAGTAAAATCTTGTATATTCCGCCAGATGGCGGAATGATCAGCTCAAATATATCAGAGCTAAATTCAGATCGATGGAAGGCAGCGGAATCTAAAGTCTATTGGTACTGTGATCACCAATCTGCCCAGGAAACTTGGTGATTATATCAAACCTCCTTTCGGAGACGTCTATGTTCAGCAGTGGACTTAAGGCTGCAAGACACTCGCTCGGTAATCAGATTTAAGATATCGTATTGCCAATCGTATTGCAAATTTGAATAATTAAGATCAAGCACATTTGAAGTTTTATTTCGTCATCTGTCGTACGTCCGTAATCTCTTACAATATCGACGGGACGAGATTGGGTGGCAGATTCTGGTACTTCGCTATTCTTTTACATATATGAATAAACAAATGTATTTCTTGCAAACAACTTCAATCGAAGGTTGTTTGCGTTGTCTATCCTGAGGAGTAACATGGACTCTCTCGCAGCCTGTATTTATACAGGCCCCTTATTCCTTGCAAAGAGTCGCAGAACAAGAGGATATCTGTGGATGTATGACTATTGTCAAAGGAAGCAGGCATAATAGTAGTGTCGATAAAGCGTGACTTACCCGAAGCAACTCTGCCGGCGTTGAGGTGGCTGTAAGGCTGAAGCAGCCCCCACAGGTCGGCGCAGTTCGCGACCGCGAGGTCCAGCGCGGCGGGGGTGAGGGGGCCGCCCGCTCCGATGCCCCCCGCACCGCCTCCGCCCCCCGCCACTAGAGCGATCTCCTCCAGGAGACATTCCATGCCCGCGCATAGATAGATTGCTGCGTACCTAACATTACGACACACCCGTTTATTTTCTATATGTATTTTAAGTCGTGTAATAAAATATGGTAGCCCATGAACGTATAACTGCTGGGCAAATGCCTCCTCTAACTTTTCAGATGGTCGTAGCAGTAGAAGACTGGTCACCATCCAGCTGTAGTGCGTGTTAACGGACTGCGCGAGTCCTCGAAACAGTTTTTTTCCTTTTTTAATTTTCCTATTAACCAGGGATTCCCAAAGTGATCGATATCAACCCCTGGGGATCGGTTTAGGTTTCCCAGGGCGCGATTTAGGTTTCCCAGGGCGCGATTTAGGTTTCCCAGGGCGCGATTTAGGTTTCCCAGGGCGCGATTTAGGTTTCCCAGGGCGCGATTTAGGTTTCCCAGGGCGCGATTTAGGTTTCCCAGGGCGCGATTTAGGTTTCCCAGGGCGCGATTTAGGTTTCCCAGGGCGCGATTTAGGTTTCCCAGGGCGCGATTTAGGTTTCCCAGGGCGCGATTTAGGTTTCCCAGGGCGCGATTTAGGTTTCCCAGGGCGCGATTTAGGTTTCCCAGGGCGCGATTTAGGTTTCCCAGGGCGCGATTTAGGTTTCCCAGGGCGCGATTTAGGTTTCCCAGGGCGCGATTTAGGTTTCCCAGGGCGCGATTTAGGTTTCCCAGGGCGCGATTTAGGTTTCCCAGGGCGCGATTTAGGTTTCCCAGGGCGCGATTTAGGTTTCCCAGGGCGCGATTTAGGTTTCCCAGGGCGCGATTTAGGTTTCCCAGGGCGCGATTTAGGTTTCCCAGGGCGCGATTTAGGTTTCCCAGGGCGCGATTTAGGTTTCCCAGGGCGCGATTTAGGTTTCCCAGGGCGCGATTTAGGTTTCCCAGGGCGCGATTTAGGTTTCCCAGGGCGCGATTTAGGTTTCCCAGGGCGCGATTTGTTGTTCAGTAACATGTTAGTAAAATCTTGTATATTCCGACAGATGGCGGAATGATCAGCTCAAATATATCAGAGCTAAATTCAGATCGATGGCAGGCAGCGGAATCTAAAGTCTATTGGTACTGTGATCACCAATCTGCCCAGGAAACTTGGTGATTATATCAAACCTCCTTTCGGAGACGTCTATGTTCAGCAGTGGACTTAAGGCTGCAAGACACTCGCTCGGTAATCAGATTTAAGATATCGTATTGCCAATCGTATTGCAAATTGAATAATTAAGATCAAGCACATTTGAAGTTTTATTTCGTCATCTGTCGTACGTCCGTAATCTCTTACAATATCGACGGGACGAGATTGGGTGGCAGATTCTGGTACTTCGCTATTCTTTTACATATATGAATAAACAAATGTATTTCTTGCAAACAACTTCAATCGAAGGTTGCTTGCGTTGTCTATCCTGAGGAGTAACATGGACTCTCTCGCAGCCTGTATTTATACAGGCCCCTTATTCCTTGCAAAGAGTCGCAGAACAAGAGGATATCTGTGGATGTATGACTATTGTCAAAGGAAGCAGGCATAATAGTAGTGTCGATAAAGCGTGACTTACCCGAAGCAACTCTGCCGGCGTTGAGGTGGCTGTAAGGCTGAAGCAGCCCCCACAGGTCGGCGCAGTTCGCGACCGCGAGGTCCAGCGCGGCGGGGGTGAGGGGGCCGCCCGCTCCGATGCCCCCCGCACCGCCTCCGCCCCCCGCCACTAGAGCGATCTCCTCCAGGAGACATTCCATGCCCGCGCATAGATAGATTGCTGCGTACCTAACATTACGACACACCCGTTTATTTTCTATATGTATTTTAAGTCGTGTAATAAAATATGGTAGCCCATGAACGTATAACTGCTGGGCAAATGCCTCCTCTAACTTTTCAGATGGTCGTAGCAGTAGAAGACTGGTCACCATCCAGCTGTAGTGCGTGTTAACGGACTGCGCGAGTCCTCGAAACAGTTTTTTTCCTTTTTTAATTTTCCTATTAACCAGGGATTCCCAAAGTGATCGATATCAACCCCTGGGGATCGGTTTAGGTTTCCCAGGGCGCGATTTAGGTTTCCCAGGGCGCGATTTAGGTTTCCCAGGGGTCGACATAAACGAACACTGATTTTGGTGGTCGATGAGGTCTAAAAATTAACACATGTTTTTATTTGAAACTTTCAAGATACTGTATATGTTGTGTTACGTGTACTAAAGTATGACTAATATTTTAGTAGGAAGTATCATTGATGTATTTAAAAAAAAAATTACGTAATTCGTATTAATCATTATTAATAACACTTGATATTTACTGAATTTTATATATATTTATTTTGTTAAATTTTAATGCAAAAATTACCAACCACAAAGTTGGTTAAGTGTATAATTTAAATTAGTAAGTATTTTGTATCAATAGGAAAAAATATTCGAGATAGGATTTTTAAAGTAACTTGGCTATCTTGCCAAAAATAGTTTGGGAATCCCTGCTCTAAACAATTCGCTGTTGAACAAGTACGCCTTTGTTCAACAGCGAATTGTTATAGATGAGAGAATTTGACATAATCACCACGCGACCTTTGTACGAAACACCTAAAACAGACTGGCTGACCATCAAATTCCAGAACATTTAGGTCAGTCATACCATGTGGCGAAATTGTCTAGATTTTTCTGATATATTTTTCAGTCGACTTTCATGACACCCACGACACGACATGGATAAGAAGCAGATTTTATTTACCCCGCCACCAAATACCAATCTCACAGGCGCGTGATACCTGATCGCGAGATCACACCAGTGATACCTGTGGCACCATGATTGTAGGTAACAGTTCTAAGTGATGATCTACCGACGGATAAAGAAAACATCGAAAGTAAATCAGCATATAAGAAAGAAATTGATCATAATGTGTCCTGGAATCTGCATAGAAGCGTAACGCATGCTTAGTCATGTTTGCTAGTCATGCTGTTGTCATTTAATGCGTACAGCAAAGGATTGAAACAACTTGCGCAGTGAAGTCAGCGTGGTTTGGAGACAACAAGAGAAGAGAGAGTAGACTATTTTAAGTTTTAAGATAACACAAGGAGATGGTTCCTTCTGTTATCACGATTAAAAAGCACTAATAAGTGACCTTTTCGGCTCTTAAACCTCAGAGTGCTGTAACCTTATTCGTTTAGTTTTATGGGAACTATTAGTGTAGATGATTATAAAATAAGGAAGGCATTTAAAAACAAAAAAACGGTAAAAGGTCGAATAGAATTATGATTAGTGTTGAACGGTATGGAAGCCCAATGATGTGCAAATATGAATTGAGTACAAGGGAACTGACAGCGCAGTCGAGAAGGTTATGTGCTGGTGTATTTATGTACATATGTGATGGCGTATGTATGTATACGAGCGCTCACTCGTGCACGAAGGGTGCGACGCGCACGTCGAGCATCCAGCGCTGGAAGCGGCCCGGCGCCAGGCTGGTGCGCGCGCGCGCCGCGGAGCCCAGCCGGCGCGCCGCGCTGCCGGACGTCGCGTACATCGTGGCCGCGCGCTGGCAACCCTGCACAACACCTTATTAATGACACAATTCTTTTCATAATTGCAGAATCACAAACCAGCTATGGAACAGCGCGGCGGGCCATTCCCTGCTCATAAACCCTCACTGATACTCGTATTTGAGAAGCAGGCCTTTGCCCAGCTGTGGGCACTTAAAGGCTGCTACTTTACTTTAAACCAGCTATCAGTCCAAGTGTAGTATGGGTAATTGGTTACTCGAGTCCACGGAGACCTGCAACTATATTCAAACACCGAATGCTGCAGCTGCATTATCACCTCTGAGGACTAAGATGGAATATACATACAACCCAGTAATTATACTGACTCTCCTTGCTCTTTAAAGCAGAACACAAAATTGTAAGCACTGATGCTTATTGGCAGAAATAAACAAGAGGGGGGTAACTGCCTATATGACTTCAACAGAAGAAAAGAAGTACTATTTTTACTAATAATAGACAAGATTCAAAGAATAATAAAAAAAAAAACGAATACTATTTTACTATGCCAAGTGTATCAATGAAACATGAAAATGTAGTAGAATGCTACTGAGGAAAATACGTCACATCTCCTCTTTGAGTATACCTCAAAGTCACCGCATCAGGACTGGAATGAACCGACATAGCCCTAACGATCAGCAAGACGTGGCAATGGGCCGGTCTCACTTATCAGGGTCAGCTCGCACTGAAAACGGACAGGGAAGAAAGGTTCTCTAGTGGCGACCTCGTTTATCCAAGCAGCAGTAGTGGGGCTACCCCTCACAAGATGAAGTGACAACCTGCACAGTGTTGCGGGAAGTAGAAGTAGATGGATGCAGGTGGCTTAGGTCCGTACTCTGTGTCCATCTTTTACTCTGTGTCAACAAATTTAATGTTTGGCACCCTTACTATATCTCTCCACGCCCCGGGTTGGCTGGCAGAGAATGCCAAGAGGCATTAAGTCCGCCCTTTTTAATACTTTAATTTAAAGGTATTTAAATAAAGTTTGAATAAATAAATAAATAAACCTACCAAGTGGAAGTATGATCACTAATATATTACAAGATAATAAAAAAAGAAAATCTCTCTATTTAAAAAAGAACTACGTTAGGTTAGGTTAACCTACATTTGTCGATAGTTTGGTCAAGTAAAGAAGGGTCCTAATTAGCTTTCAATTAGCTCTAAATATTGAGCAAAAGTTTACTGTTTCTCGGGCATTCTGAGCGCACTGATCCTATAGTGGTCCAACACAAACAGTTACTCACTTTGATGCAAGAATCCGCCAATGGTGTACTCAGCACGACCCTGAAGGCCCCCGCCACCTCGTGCTTCGAACAGAACCCGAAGTTCTGCGACAGGCGTTGTGCTTCCCGTGCTATTCTCACCAGCGCCCTGAAAAGATATATAACTAAATGATAGAGATACAATAACTAAACATTACGGTGGGCCCTAAACATTTACATAGTGTTGTTGTTTGGTTTACCTTACTGCAGAGCTTTTTACATACATCTAAAATAATCGTATTTCTCTGTACAAGCTGCCCGTCTATGAAATGCCATGCCGCTAAGAGGCGCCCAATCCTTACCAGTTTTTAAAAATCTCGTCAAGGCTCACTATCTGTGTTAGTAACTTCGGTTATTTAGACAGTTCTTTTATATTTTTATTGATTTAGTCTATATCGATTGCTTTTATGCAACTTCCAAATTCATTTATAACAATCGGACAGGATTGTGTTCCAAAGCTTGTCTGGAAGAGATCGCTTTTACACCTCTCATGTCTAATTACGTTTTTGTACTATTATATTATTATCCTATTTTTGGTCTGCAATAAAGCGTATTCTATCTATCTATCTATAATCGTTGTCACACGTTTATTTATCCGTATATTGATTTGATGATGACTCCGAGAAAGCTCCACCTGTCTGCAATACATTTTGCGGAAACTTTGCCCATAGGTACTCACCACGCTGGGCAAACGGGTCGGGGAGCGCAAAGCGCAATATCAGCGCTGTCATAATATCACTTTGTGAGGCTACACCCCATTACTGGGTTCGTAAAATTATGATGCACCACATGCCGGCTGGCATCTGGAGGAAAATGAGGAAATATTAAATATTCCCCCTTGCACCGTAACCTTTTTTTTTTGATATAAAAAAACATTTACTTTAGTCCCTCGAGCCGGATACGAAAAAGGTTCGATATCAGCAGCATCATGTAGCTTTGATAACGGAATCTCAAATAATTAGGCTTTGTAAGGTAGTTTAATCTGACCATACCTCTGCAGTAAATACGCAAGTCTCGGAGGAGTGTCCGGTGCCATTTTGACTGCTACTTCCCTGCACCGTCCGTTCTGGAGAGCGCGACTCACCTCGCTCGCCGTCCAAGGTACACACCGTAACTCCACAAGCCTGAAATATTGATAATTAAAACGCTTCAGTACCCTTTTTTAATGTCCACAGCTAGACATAGGCATTTCCTGTAGAGATTCCGTTGGCTGCCTTTAGCAGAGTACCAGAAAACTCATAGACAGTCATCAGAATACAGTTTTTTCGATTGTTCATCTTCTTTTGTAGTTGATTTCCATTTATTGAAGGCTATAAATGATATTCCCCTTTATCCAGACTTTAGAGTAGACGTTTTTTCCACTGACACCACTTGGCAATCGGCTTTAGTTTGCAGTACTGCTGTATACTATCCTGGTAAACATATTAATGTGTTACTGCATAGTCAAGGCCTTTTCTCAATATCAGTGATTCTTTAGAGCCGAAAAACGCCACACTGCTTCACTGTGGTTTAACGTACTTCAAACGTCCACAAAATATGTTTTATTTCTTAGACGTGCAGGATTCCTGACGATGTGTTTGACCGCCAAACTCGGGGTAAGGCGAGCACTTAAAATTCCAATAAACAAACTCAAAGTGACCTCTGACCATTAGCTACAATGACTCTAGTTGACTCCCTAAATTTAACTAAAATTAAGAAGAAATTGGATAAACACTAACCGATTATGCGAGTCCACCCACACGAACTCATCGGCGCTGGTGACGTTGGTGCACACGGTGTCGAGCGATGGCTGGCGCACGAGCGGCGCGCGTCTCCTCCTCGCTTCTGCAGCACTCCCGCCATCTGTAGTCGATAATTTAATTAACGAAATAAAAAAAAAACCCTTTATTCTTCGACGTAAGAAGAATAATTTTGTAGGTCCGATTGAAATTCTTGTCATTAGTCATTCATTCATTCATTGTGCCCGCGGCTGTGTCAGCGTGATTGAAGTAACATAACATGTGTCGTTATGAGAAAGTGTGCCGCACCACTCTCCCAATCCCTAACCCAAAAAAAGAAGAAAGAATCATCGAACCCAGATCCTGTCTCTTTGACAGTCTGGTCTCGGATTAAAACGGTAGATTGCCACAAAGCGTCTCTGTAATACAACTCTGGTTTGTATACAAAAGCTGTGGTGAATCTAGGAATATGCCTGGAACTCCGGTTACCTCACTTACCACACGAAACGCTAAAGCAAAACGCGTGTGGCGTTTATATGGAACGGTTCATGGTGGATTTACCACTTTTATTTTAAATTTATTTATCTGTTTATATAATCTTAGAAAAAAATGTCATCTTCGGTATACATTGTTTCTTTCTTCCGTAATCCCTGTATAAATTGTATAATTTTCATACTAAATACGAGTACAGTACGCAGGTACTTAGTACGTCTACTAATTATAAAATTACCAGGCGCTCCAGTATTGCTTCCCCCTCCGCCGCTGGAAGCTCCGCTGGTGGCGGTGCTGCTGCTGTCTCTGGAGCGAAGTGTCAGCTGCTTGATGGCTGACCTGATATCTTCTAGACCTCCGCCACCCGGCCAAGGCGATTGCAGCTGGAATTTATTTTCTTTATTAGCCATGATGGGATGGGATTACCAGACAGCATCGGCAAAGGGGTATCGTCACAACCCTAGGCGGGAATTTCCTCTCCGAGGCGAGGATTCTGACCCTGAAATTGCTAAAATTTAAGAGCCAGCTGGGGACCTTGACCCAGCACTGACCGATGATAACTTTTTAGATGATTGGTTAAAATAATTCGTTTTCAAAACCGTGCAGCTGTTAAATCCGCGGCGCATTTACTTTAAGCTTTCATACATTGTTGTATAATTTCAAGTCTGTCTGAAAAGTTATAACGTTAATAATAAGTTCGTATAGTCAACATCTATAAGGATTCTAGTTAAAAGTTACGGGTACAGTTCAGCGAACTTTCCTGCCGTGTAGCAGATTTAAATCTTTGATTAAAAAAAGGTAGAGGTTTATTGTATGTTTATAAACTAATTTCTACAATAAACATCATAATTTCTCATTTAATCACAGCGCGTTTTAGATCACTGTCTGCGGTTAAATATTACGGACGTACGTATAAGTACTGTGTATAGAGAACACTATTCAAGTATCAACAGAAGTAATGGCATGTAATTCTGCATAACATTTCCGTTATGTGGCGTGACTGCCATTTCTCGAATCATTAAAAGCTGTAGGACGCTTTTACAAGTTATATCTTCACATTAGTTATAAATAACGAGATTCCGTGAGGTAGAATATTAATATTCTTCGAGCTTATTAAGGTCCGGAAGCAGTCGGGTCGCTATCGTAAGAACCTTGCCGTTTTTTGATGGAAGAGCGCAACGCGATTGCAGGAAGTGTAGACTATAGTACCATAGAGAAAGGCTGTCACTGTCTTGAACTCAAAGATGAACACCGGGACAAATATCAGCCTGTAAAAGTAGCTGCTGCCCAAAAAGGCTAAATAAAGGCTTCTTGAAGCCAGCAGGGCCACGCTGCTCCACTATTATTTCTCATTTTGAAGACGTAAGTTCATAAAGATTTCTTCACGATCTTCTCCTTCACCGTCGCTATCACAAGGTTAATTTAACACCCAAAATTGCTTTAAACCACTTTAGTGGTATCTGGCATCGGTGATCGAACTCAGGTCACTCGCGTGGTGTGAAATCAACGCAAGTGCGACTATCACTAGGCTGCCTCGGATTATTGATTCCATCTAGAATCTATGAAATAATATCAATAGTTTTAAATATCGTTCGAAAATGAAGTAACTCTTAAAGAACAATCGGCAAGAAACTCTGGGGTTTTGTTTTCTTCTTCACTTCTTCAGCGAAATTTATGTTTAAATTCTGTCACTCTTTACAGAAATATTGTACAATTTCTATATATATATACGAGTATATCGTCACTGCCATAGCAAAGTTCGGATGGCATCTGTCATTTTTAGATCCGTACCTAATGTGGTATTACATAAAACGTAGTGGTTATATAATCTTTGATATTACCCCGTGTGACGCACTTACAGATCTGTAACTTCTTTAGTCTATGATCATAGAGTAAATACTCGAAGTGTAGATAGGACTTTAGTTCTATGTTCGTGACAGATACGCAAATTAGGCGTGGACGTGTCGATGTCATGCGTCCACTTGTACGCGCGGACACAGAGACAGTCGACCGTCATGTGTAGCAGATACGATGTGAGGTGGGTTACCTTATTGTGGGGTCGATGTTTGGTGCGTGCGTGAGGAGGTTGGCGGGAGCGTCGCGGCTCGTCGCGTCCGGCGTCGGCGCCTCCGCTGTCCGACATGGACGCGTGCCCCGACGACCGGTTCTCATCCGAACTGCTGTTACACTCACGTACGCCATTCTGGAAGGAACAGTCAATTTACTCGATTGCGAAACTCCAGCCGAGTTCGGTAGTTGTTGCAACTGGATGCTTATGTACATATCCTTTGTCTGGTCTAAGTATATTGCAATTGCAATCAATGGACAGCATTCGTAGACAGCCAGGGCACCCTCTAGTTTACTGGTAAAACGATCTCGAGGAGGACGGTGACTCGATGTGGTCTCGAGCCACTGTGATAGCACCCCGGGGGTGCTGGGGGCAGGGTAATACTGCCCCCGGGACGGGGCTATTTTAGCCAAGCGAAAGAGGGGCCACAGTTGTGTTCCGAGCGGAGATCCCGTGACCCCTCGTCAGCGTTGATGGCGACCACCGTGGGGTTTTTATTCGGTGGGAGACCGACATAACCCAGCTATCCCCCAGGGAGCTGGGTATCGAAGAAAAAAAAACGGGCACCCTCTAGTCAGTAAATTAAAATTCGATTTTCTTATGAGAAAGGGAAAGGAGACAAACGAGCAAGTGGCTCAACTGATGGTAAGTGATTACCGTCGCCCACGTACATCTGTAACACCAGAGGGGCTGCAGGTGCGTTGCCGACATTTGAGGATATTTGGGGGATGGGACAGAGGATGAGAAGGGGAAATGGACCAGCGGTTATTTCACGCCGATATTCGACGAGGTAATGGTACTACCCTGGTCGTGACTACCTATTCGAGCAGCAGCAAAAGCCTCTGCTTGGCTCCACCGCGTACCGATCACGCCTTGATATTCCGTATTTTTATTTCATGTCGGAAAAACACGGATACTAAGTATGAGAATTCGTCAGTTATATCTAACCTTGTTAGTGTTTATTTAGTTTAATTTCTAGCATACAATTCGGTAGTAACTACAGTAAATAACATGCAATTCACTTTGTCTAGACATTACAAAATTTATTCAAATAAAACAAATATATTCTCATAACATAATCAAATTAAAAAAATGCGCACCTTTTTATCTCGACGCGCTTACGAAACCACTTCATTCAGAAGCTGTCGTATTCAAGATGGCGTCTATTGTGGTACTTTCGCTTTCCGATGTCAGACGCAGCTTCCCACCGATTACGCGTTTCCCTATCGCGAGATCGTGGGATCCCCGTTATAGACAATGCTATTTATTTTTTTCTACCACTGCCACTTTCGCCGTTACGCGACAACCGTAGTTATCAGCTACGTCTAATTAACGAGATGCGTCCCGATGTACGTAGAATAAAAACATACGCAAGCCCATTCACCGGTTTCGAATGTTAGCACCTTTTCTCGCAACTCTGTTATTGTCATTATTTTCATCTACGTGATGAGAAAATTGTTATTTTTTTATGGTAAAGTGGGCGAACGAGCAAGCTGCTCATCTGATTTTAAGAGATTACCGTCGCCCACGTACATCTGCAACAGAAGAGGAGCTAAAGGTGCGTCATCGGCCCCCTATTTGGGAGCTCGTTTCTATAAAATTTTCCTCAATTTCCAGACATCCGAATGATTATGAATTTTGCACGAACCGATTGCAATACTATCGAGCTCGTCTGCTGATGGAGCTGGAAGGGTGGGTATTGGAACCACCGAATGGCTCCTAGAAAACCTATCGAGTTTGGGCCCGATAGATTTGTCTCAGTCCTATTCTAACTAGTTCTATTGGCGGACTTTAGGCCAACGATGTTATTGTTGATGTTTTGTACATGATAGACCGCTCGGGGGACCGCGGCTGCTGTGAAGCACACGAAACGTCGGGAATATAAAAACATAATTAAACGCGATAAAATCCATAAATAATAGTTTCATTTCAAATGTGTAGTTTTCGCGTAAATACAAGGATCTTATCTCAATCAATTCTCTATCTTAATTGTATGAGTTATTTGGTATGCGTAGTATCCATTGCAAATAAAATTCCGTACTATTTGAACGGTAATACATTTTAAAGGAAACAACGTTGTTGTAGACGTTTTTTTTTAAGTAAAAAATTATTCGTGCCTTGTTCAAACGATAGAAATTACGTATATAAAGTATGTCTCAGAATGTTTTTCGTTTTTAGATGTTAAATAAAAAACAAAATATCAATTAAATCTCGTTTTGTTTAATGTTAATTTAAAGAGCAATTCTTGAAGTTTATTTATGAGAAACAGCCGTTTGCACATGCGCACCGTTCATTTGTTCACACTCATTTAACCTGGAGCTAAAATTTTCAATAACTCGCTGGAGCATCGCTCTTGGAATAGAGTTGATTTCTTCAGTGATTCTTTGCTTCAAAACATTCAGGTTGGGTGGCAATGGATTGTAAACTTTGCTTTTAAGGTAGCCCCGTAGAAAGAAATCAGCAGTCGTTAAATCAGGGCTCCTCGTGGCCAATTGATGTCTCCTCGGCGACTTATCACTCTTCCAGGGAATAAATCGTGATTGCCATATGATCCGGACTTTTTTGGCTACAGAAATGCAAAACCAGACAGCCTTAATGTATAATATTAATAAATGTCTAGATTTATGACCATCCCATTATTGGATATACGATTGTGATAGATCAAGAAAAAAAATCAAAACTTCGAATTTATTCGTTAATCAGCTTATCCGAGTACATTACGAAATACATCGGTCTTTTCTCACCCGGACGCATCGCTCGCCGGAGTGTTTAAAATCGAATAAATATATACAAATGAAAATATTGTTGTCGGTCGGCGCGGCAGTGCGGCCGAGATACCGTAACTTTAAAGCGATTCTCGCATGATTGGCCGCCGTAACTGAATCCAACCATATCAGTGCACGAAACGATTTGAAACGATTACACTGTGTAATATTTAGTGCGACGAAATCATTGCGGTATATATTTGCGAGCCGGGTTGCGTGTGTTTTCGAACAACTTCGCAGCCTACATAGAGCTACATGGATCAGTCTGTTGGGCAAAATAATCCTCGCAATGTTTGAGGGAAAGGTACGCAGCGCTGCTTCAGTGGTAGAGCAAAGCGGCTTTTGTAGCTGCTCGAATGGGCCGTCTCGATCGGGTTCAGTACCACGACCCTCGCAGAATACCGGCGTGAAGTAGAGGCATCTTGTGCTTCTGCGTTTCGTTCGGTGAGTGAGAGAACCGGAGGCCTTCTCGCACCCTCCTGTTTTTCGCCTCCCGATTCTCCAAGTACCCTTAAAGGCCGGCAACGCACCTGCAGCTCCTCTGGTATTGCAGATGGACGTGGGCGGCGGTAATCACTTGCCATCAGGTAAGCAATTTCGTTTGCAAACCAAACAAAAAAAAGAGTTAGTGGACGAAATTGTGAAAATGTTTACATGTTTTGTTGTTGTTATTAGCTTTAACTGTATGTATGTATCTATGACGGATATAATGAAATCTTTCAATTAAATTTTCACCCACTTCCAGACGTTCAAATAATTTTTTTTATTAATTATCGAGCTGTTCCGATGATGGAGCTGGTAGGTGAGTAACGCAAACCTTGAATGGCTACTGGTGAACACATCCACAGTTTGGGCTGATTAGATTTCGCCTCAACGAGTCCTGTTCATTTCACCTGATGACGAGGACCTGATGAAAGGGGAATCGAGCAAGTATAGTTCAGTTTTATAATACAGATATTAAGGGGTTCCTCACGATTGTTAAGAGTCAAGCTCGAGATTAAGTTAGCACATAAAATTGTAATTAATAATTGCAGCGCTGCCGACACCAGGGTCCACTAAATCTCGGTCACTCGTGAATCAAAGTGTTGCTACATTATTTCGTCAAAGGTACACATATTTGTGTTCGACTGTTCTTGAGATTTGTTTGGACCTCATCGAAGTTTTTTTTTTATAGGAACGGCGGCAAAAGAGCAATAGGTTCACCCGATGGCAAGTGATTACCGTCGCCCACATACATCTGCAACACCAGAGAAACTACAGGTGCGATGCCGGCCTCAAAAGGTATTTGGGAGATGGGAGGAAGGATAAGGAGTGGAATGGGGAGGGGGAGTGGGCTTCCGGTTACCTCACTCACCGAACGAAACGCAGAAGCACAAGATGCATTTATTTCACGCCGGTATTCTTTGAGGGCGTGGTATTAATTCGGTCCAGCCGGCTCATTCGAGCAGCAGCTAAAGCCGATGATCACTTGCAAGCGGGAGTATCATACGCCTGGTACCGTACCACAGCACAGGAGCAGGACTATCAAATGGTAATTAAAACATGGAAAGAGGTTTAAGGCGAGTCTCGTGGCTCTACTTTCTTTCTCTGATTTCCTTCAGATATTTTTAAAAAAAAAAGTAAAGTAGCAGCCAGTAAGTGCCCACTGCTGGGCAAAGGAGGCGTTCTCAAATATCTTAGATGGTTTTGGAGCCGGTAAGCGCCCTCCCCGCTGCTCCAGTGCGTGTTGGCGGGCTTCACATATTTTCGAAATAATACTTTTTATTATTTTTCAGACATGCAGGTTTCCTCACGATGTTTTCCTTCACCGCCGAACACGTGGTGAATACAACACTTAAAATTGCTATTAACAGTTTTAGTGGTGCCGGCACCGGGAATCGAATCCTGTACACTGGCGTTCTATGGAACTAAAGCGGGCGCCCTGACCACTAGACTACCACGGCATTTTTTATAATCAATATCAATATCAGGTCTCTTATGTCAATAGTTTATATAACATATGGCCTCTAGTTTAACTTATTTTCTCGGACTAGACCCCTTAGCGACGCTGGGCTGATCGGGTTCGTCCAGCTCTGGACAGGACTAGCATATTTAACATGATTATTACGCCGTGTTTAATAATACATAAGTCTTCACGACGGTATATCCCAGTATTGGCACTGGGATGGTCAGAGGTATCGGAATTCTTTTTTAAGACCTTTCAAACCGCTTTTCATCAGCGTCTATTTGGTGTTCGTGCCAACGATAACAATCATAAATATGTTTCCATAAACTCTTCCTTATGGGCCTTTCGCATAGGGGATCGAGCTGAGTTCTCTAATTTGGAGGCATATCCCCTGACCTTACCACTCGGTCATTTTGAGTTGTTTTAGAAAAAACTTTAGTTATAATTTCAACGACATTAATCCAATTAGCTCAGACAGCGATCGTGTCGCAAAAATACATTGTAATGTAACCAATGATTCTGTAATACTATATTGCAACTTAACAGTTGCCAGACATGCGTATATTCCATTAGATTTAATTTTAATCCACAAAAAAGTTACACATCACTTAGATAATATATTTACGAACGATTGCCGCATAGTATATAACACCGTGATGAATTTGGTCGACTGACCTGAGGAGAAACTGTAGCTTTTTAGCTACCGGTAAATACAACGAGCATGGACTTATTGGATTTGCCTCAACGAGTCCAATTAATTACACCTGACGACGAGGACCTGAGGAGACTTGCGGCCGCGGTCTCGACTAGCGGATAGGCAATCACATATCTCGAACCTTAGAATCTGATGCGCGTCATCAGTCGGTAATTTTCGAGATGAATGAACGGTAATAGTGATTACCGTCGCTCACGTACATCTGCAACAGCATAGATGCTGCAGGTGCGTTGCCGGTCTTTAAGGATATTTGGGAGATGGGAGGAAGGATAAGGAGTGGAATGGGGAGGGAGTGGGCTTCCGGTTACCTCACTCACCGAACGAAACGCAGAAGCACAAGATGCCTCTACTTCACGCCGGTATTCTGCGAGGCCGTGGTACCAACCCGGTCGAGACGGCCCATTCGAGCAGCAGCTAAAGCCGATGATCACTTGCAAGCGGGAGTATCATACGCCTGGTACCGTACCACAGCACAGGAGCAGGACTATCAAATGGTAATTAAAACATGGAAAGAGGTTTAAGGCGAGTCTCGTGGCTCTACTTTCTTTCTCTGATTTCCTTCAGATATTTAAAAAAAAAGTGAAGTAGCAGTCTGTAAGTGCCCACTGCTGGGCAAAGACCGCCTTCTCAAATATCTGAGAGGGTTTTTAGAGCTGCAATGGGCCCGCGACGCTGCTTCATTGGCTTCCTCGGATCTAAATGAAGGTCGTATGTTTCGAACGTTAGTAAATTCTGTCAGATTTTGACAATCAATGCAATATAATCGAACATGGCCGGCGTACGGCCTGACCTGTTTCATTAGTAAACGTCAATATACGACGCCGTAAATCCCGCCGGGCCCACCGGCTGCGCAATAAACAGCTATAAAACTAACAGTTTGAAATATGAACTAAACGTTAACGATAATTTAAAGGAGTCCGGCGAGGTTAGACAACCTTCACTGCACATGACAAATATAATTAAAGATTCCGATGAAGAGCACAGAAGTGAGACAGGATATGCTTACATACGCTAAAAGATTATTGGCTTATGTATTTTAAACGCAAAAAGAAGAAGTCCTATTGCGGTACAAAATATGCAGAGCTTTAAAGGTACGACAGACAGAGACACAGCGTAGAGTTAATAATAGGGCTTTCTTTTTTACTTATTTTCAAAGTTTGTGCTAAAACTATCAAGTTAAAAGACCGAAGTGTCCGAGGTCATTTTAAATGTAGAGCAAATAAATACCAGAAACTGGTATTATCAAACGCAATCGCATGTTGCGACAGACCGACTTTGCCATATGCTGCTTATTAAATCCATGTTCTACCTTTATCGTAGGCATATTGTTCGCTTTGAACTATTTTGGGTTTCATTTTCAATGCAAGATTTCGCATGAACTCGAAATGTGTCATCTAAACATCATTCTTTTTTTTTATAAAAAATAGGCTTACGTTTGACCTCAATCTCGCTCGATGGAAGGCGAAGATGAGGCCTAGGATGTTACACGTTTGCCTAGAAGGTGTTTGTTCACTTTGGCCTTAAAGATGTCTAGATTTCATTCTGCACATTCGGCTCAAAAGCCATCACTATTGTGTTAAGGTTTAAAGGGTACAGAGAGTCCGTATAACAGACTGGGAGGTATTAAATCATAGTCCTCAGGGGGTGACAATAGATCTGCAACCTTCTTCGATCGGAGTTGTTGCATGAGCAGTACCCATTGTTACCTGGTTTGTCATCAAAATACAATAGAAAAATATATAGACTAGTCGTCCGTAAGGAATGAACACATTTAGACTCTTCTCTCTCTTTTAGACCCTTTGGCAAATGTCAATTTTACGCGCTGAAATGGGCCGGCTGGACGGGACAGGTCACCGTGGCATGACCTCGCAGAACACCGGCCTTGAAGTCGAGGAACCGTCGCCGAGGATTCCATCCGCCTCCACATCTTCTCTCCGATCCCCCAAATATTATTAAAGGCAGGCAACGCACCTGCTGCTGCTCTGGTGTTGCAGACGAACGTGAGCGACGGTAATCACTTACCATTAGGTAAGCCTCTTGCTCATTTTCCCCCATTCCCGTTGAAAAAGAAAAAGGTCCGCTAAAGCTAGTTACATCGCGATGAATCTTCAAGCGAATCAAGATATCATTTTTAATTACGACCAAGGTATACAGTTAGTTAGGACCAGGACCCGCCGTCAGCTACGGGGAAGACGTAGCAGTGCCGGAGGTGATCGTGCAATGCCACATCCGGGTAATTATTTGTTCTCATCTGTATGTATATATATATGTATGTATATATATATGTATGTATGTATGTTTCCGATAAAACCGCTTACCTATACACACGATTGAGCACCATGATACTAGCACGCAATGTAGTGTTTGTTGCGTGACAGATACAGTACAGATAGGTCGCTGGTGAGGTTCGAATCCCAGCCTGATCTCATATTTGTACCGCACACAAATTATTGGTTATCAGGTCAGGTTGTGTTGCTTTATTACATTCTCTTTTTTGTGGAAAAGACGGCCAACGAGCAAGCGGTTCACCTGATGGTAAGTGATTACCGTCGCCCACATACATCTGCAACACCATAGATGCTGCAGGTGCGTTGCCGGTCTTTAAGGATATTTGGGAGATGGAAGGGAAGAGGAGAGGAATAGGGAGGGGATGTGGGCCTCCTGCTACCTCACTCACCGAACGAAACGCAGAAGCACAAGATGCCTCTACTTCACGCCGGTATTTTGCGAGGCCGTGGTATCAATCCGGTCGAGCCGGCCCATTCGAGCAGCAGCTTAAGCCACCACTTGGCTCTACCACGTTCGGAATGGTGTTAGTGAGTGTGAGTATGTATATATTCACGGCTTATTCCCAACGGGGTAGGCAGAGACCATCTTCTTCCGCTTGCTACGCTCCTGACATACGTATTTCGATTCTCCCACTTTTGAGCGTAGGCACTATAGCACAACCGAAGCAGTTGGCAATTTCCGATGAGAATCGAAAGTTGAGCGTCGGAAACGATATTCGTTTTAAACTAGACGACTCTCTACTGAGCGAACAACATCGGGGAATCAGCATGGGGGACAAAATGAAACCGATCACGATTACCATTAGCAACAGAGTCACGCAACGCGGGGGCATGTCTGTACGTACACGTTCTCTATGGTATATACAACGTTCGAAAACCCATCCTCCTCGACAAACAGTGGTGAAGGTACGTTGTTATTTTGAGTGAGATGTCGCGCGGCTCACGCTGTGACGGTCCTTTCTGTCGCTTCATCACAAATTCCTTGTGATATATATGAATTTGTTTTACAAATAGCATATTTTTTTTCACTCTATGTTTTATCATCTTTATAATTATTATATATCACTTGTTCATGTACTATTTGTGTTGATGTGCGTGTGGGAATAAATGTCTTTATGTCTTAAATCAACCAAAATAACGATTTATCGAACGGTGCACCGTTATTATGATAAAATCTTCACTACATTGAATGTTTACGTTACCTGTACAGCTGGCGCGGTCTCCGTCGATCTGTGGTGATGGTCGTGCTTGGGGGCTCTGCGTTCCAGGGCATAGCTGCTCTGTGCCGGGGCGCTGCGTACCGGAGCGCTGGCGACGGTAATCTGGTTGACTGCCGTGACCGGCTTCAGCTGGGCTGTGCTCGGGGAGTCGGTTGACGCGGGCGGCGGTTCCTCGTGATTGGCTGTTGGCAAGCGTTGTTTAAATATGAATTATAATTCTATATATTATGTATATAAATATAGCAAGTAAATAGATTTTTATAAACGTTTGTCTGTCCGTAACAGTTTAAGTGCCTAGCAGATATTAAAATTATAACGTTCTGTGCTATAATATTGTTTTTTTTTTCTTTAGAAATATATGTACGTTAAGAATTCTGTACGTGAGAGCCTAGCTACGGCTTTTGCTGCTGCTCGAAAGAGCAGGCTCGACCGGGGTAGTGCCACGACCTCGCAGAATACCGGCGTGAAGTGAAGGCACCTTGTGCTTCTGCTTTTTGTTCGGTGTGTAAGGTTGTGGCTCGGTCCCCCCTGTCCCAACTCTCGTCCCGATCATCCCTCCCATACCCCGAGGGCAACGCACCTGCAGCTCCTTTGATGTTGCAGATGTACGTGGGCGACGGTAATCTGGTTGACTGCCGTGACCGGCTTCAGCTGGGCTGTGCTCGGGGAGTCGGTTGACGCGGGCGGCGGTTCCTCGTGATTGGCTGTTGGCAAGCGTTGTTTAAATATGAATTATAATTCTATATATTATGTATATAAATATAGCAAGTAAATAGATTTTTATAAACGTTTGTCTGTCCGTAACAGTTTAAGTGCCTAGCAGATATTAAAATTATAATTGACATTAATAGGCTTTAAAAAAAAGTTAATTTAATTTAACTATAAAAAGCATAATTTAACTGACATACATTTTATTTACACACTGTTAATATATTATTACACAGTTAATAACAACATTTTATTAGACATACAAATTATACTTAATAAAATTCAAATAATTTTGTAACGATGTGCGCGCGCATCGTTAAAATTCACTCTCATCATTTTACCCAAACGCGCCAATATAAATATAACCTCAAAAATTCAAAAGTCATTTCGTAGATGCAAAATATCATTCGATTCAAGTAACTGACAACTGACCAAATATCCGTTACCCGAAATCGAGAAACGACAAAGATCAAATCCACACAATAGTCTAAACACGAAACACTCATGTTGCTACCAGCGACCGGCCTACAGGGCAAATGATCCAGCAATGGAATATGCTAATGAACATTTAATCAATCCCGCCAGCGGGGCTATAAATACACAAGCGGTTCATTAAATTATAGACGCTCATTCCATTTATTACTGTGTAAATAGTTACGGCAGAAGGCAAAGATTCTCCGGTGTCTCCATTCTAAACGTCTGTTCGAATAATTGGACCTTAATTATGACCCCCATAACTTTTACTTACGCATCCTATATGCGTTTCCCTGTAGCCCGTATTTATTCAATTAGCTCGTACAGTAATTTAAATTTTATGACCTCATGATATGTTCGCCTCTAAATAAAAATACCTTGTTGATTTAAATCATATATCATATTAGAATCGTACATTTTAGCAGTTACGAATCGCTCTGTAGGAATTTTAACTGAAGTCTTCATGTCTTGAGGACACTAACGGAATCCAACGCTTAGGTTGAACTCGCAATATATAGCCAGATAAGAGCCCGCAAAATTGGACCCACCGTATTTGACTCTTCTGTAGTTAAATACGCTTAAGGCTATAATATATATCTATAGGCCTCAATATACACGCCTATAGACTTGTCCCTAGAAGCTGGCTTGCTAGTCCGCGAGTCCGTGTCAAATCTTTTTTTTTTAATCTACCACCGTTTCGTAATGTGCTACCTCTGTCGGAGAAGAAACAGACTAAAGCAACTCTGAAGGTATCCTCTTTTTGGGCATGTTTTTTTTTTTTTATAACGATTTCTTGTATTTACGTGAAACCTACACATTTGAAATGAAACTATTATTTACGGGTATTTCATCGCGTTTAACTATGTTTCTATATTCCTGACGTTTCGTGGTCCCACCGTGACCACGGCTGCTGTAAAGCAATCGAAACGTCGGGAATATATAAGCCTAATTAAACGCTATAAAATCCGTAAATAATAGTTTTAATTTCAAATGTTTTTTTTTTAAATTAATATTTATTATTACAATATTATGTTATTAAAATACAACTTTGAGAAATATCTTGTGAGCGATCCATTCATTCCCGAGGGGTCAATATCATGTATTCCATTACATCACAGGAAACCATTTTATAGAGTCTTCGTTTAATACATCTCTTCAACCTCTTGATAGTAAGGCTTTACACTTACTGGGATTCGCTGTAGAAATGTATACATTGGACCATGAACGATTTGCTAATTTTTCTTTTACTGGATAGGTGGCAAACTAGCGAGCTGGTCACCCGATGGTAAGTGATTACCGTCGGCCACTTACATCAGTGACACCTGAGGAGTTGCAGATGTGTGGCCGGCCTTTGAGGATATTTGGGGGATGGGAGAGAGGATGTGGAAGGTGGGGGGACAGGGCCTCTGGTTACCTCACTCATCGAACAAAACGCATAAGCACAAGATACCTCTACTTCTGCTTATATTTTTTAATTTATATTAATATCTACATTAGACGTCATTGAAGGCAAAAATAGCACGCGCTTTCTGATCACTGGTAATAAATACTCTATGCATATTTCTTATAGGTAATGCGTTTGGACGGACAGACAAAAGACCTCAAATATCTGAGACGATGTAGGAGCCGGGAATGGCCCGCCACGCTGCTCCATTGCGGGTTGGCAGGCTTCACATATCCTCGAAATAATATATATAATATTTTTATTATTTTTCAGACATGCAGGTTTCCTCACGATGTTTTCCTTCACCGCCGAGCACGTGGTAAATACAGCACTTAAAATTGCTATTAACAATTCTGGTGGTGCCGGCACCGGGGATAGAACCCTGGTCACTTCGGTTCTATGATACTAAAGTGAGCGGTCAGGCCACTAGGCTACCACGTCTTTTAAACCGTGTACCGTTAACTAATACCGTATTCCAGGTTACCATGGATGGAATTTGAGATTGAATACAGCAGCAGGGCGATACGATTAAACGGAATTGGATTCTATCTTGATCTGTTGCTCTTAAGCATGCAATTTGTTACAGCCGCGTGACCATTTCGAGGGAATCCCCGACCGCAGGAATGTTGAAACGCGGAAGGTCGATGACCATGCTTGATTATATGAAAATTATAATCTAAATATAAGTTTAAAAGTTATTAGGAAGTCATTTATCATAGAGTTAAATCGGCTACCAGCTATCTAATTAAATTTGCAGTCTGCAGTCGGTGCCTTAACCTTTTATTTATTCTAGGTTTACCAATAGTTGTTAAATTGACACAAATTGTCAGAAACATTGGTATGAGCAAGTGGAGCACAAGCAATTGTGGGCGAACTGCACATGCACTGTATTATACGGAACAAGATTAAATTTAAGTATTACATCTAAAACTTTTTAGCCACAGATAAAACTAATTATCGTTACGCTAGGATTCAATTTAAAAGGTTAAAAGCTCGCGAAAACAAAAAAAAACACAGGGTCCCGACAGAATACCAGCGCTGTAGTTGAGGTTTAGCATTGCTACAGCATTACGCTGTGTCGGACACCGTTTTGTTGCTGCAACTCAACAAAACATTATTATTATTATTTTATTTTTTTGTTATGTTAATTCATCATCATCATCATCATTTCTGCCTATCAGAAGTCCACTGCTGAACATAGGCCTCCCCCAAAGAATGCCACGAAGCTCGGTCCTGAGCCACCGGCATCCATCGACTTCCCGCAACACTGCGCAGGTCGTCACTCCATCTTGTGGGGGGTCGTCCTACACTGCGTTTGCCTGTACGTGGCTGCCACTCGAGAACCTTTTGTTATGTTAATTAAGTTTTCCTTATGTGTTACTTGAGTTGTGGCAATAAATAAAGTACTTTCTTTCTTTCTTTCTCTTTCTTTCTTTCTTTCAATTAAGAAAAGTATATGTCGGGAGTATGTACGGGAGAGATCGAACCCAGAACAGTTTTTCAGTGATCATATTCTAGATCGCTCCAGCCATCTCATTAATTTGACAGACCACATATCCTCGCTACAATACTACGATTTCTTCCAATGATGATTCGCGGGGATATTGAAATTAAAACAATAGAGACGATGGCTGGGTGCGACGATCAGCTTGGGATCTTGTAGTAAACAAAATTAAATCCAAAACCAAGTATACCACTGCGCGACCTTAAGATACCGTGAGCTCATTCTGCGTAGATCGGACCAAAAATTAATAATTATAAAGCTGACGGAAGCCGGGTTAACTGTGATATCAGGAGGTCTTTATACCAGGTAGAGCCAAACGGCGGCTCGACCGGATTGGTACCACGGCCTCGCAGAATACCGGCGTGAAGTAGATGCATCTTGTGCTTCTACATTTCGTTTGGTGGGTGAGGTAACCAGAGGCCCGCTCCCCTTCCCCATCCCCCTCCTCATCCTCATCCTCCCTCCCATCTCCCAAATACCCTTAAAGGCCCTTAACGAAGCTGCAGCTGCTCTGGTGTTGCAGATGTACGTGGGCGACGGTAATCACTTACCATCAGATGAACCGATTGCTCGTGTCGCCTTACCTATAAAAAAAAGTTCAAACTCCTCAGTCCCCCCACAGTGTCCACAAGTGCTGTAAAGCACCTGAAACGTCCGGATTATAAAAGTTAATTAAACGCGATAAAATCCGTGAATAATAATTTCAATTCATATATATGGTGTTCGCGTAAATACTAGAAATTATTACATAATTATTATTATATATTTTATGCAACAGTAACTCACAAAATAATTAAATAAAATTACAATATCTGTGAGGCTCTGGTCTTAAATCGGGTACAGGTCCAGCCGTGGACGTTTAAAGATTGTTACTAATCTGTGTTCAAAAACTTTATAAGTAAAGTGATAGATGTATTGAATAAACTTTAATCAGAGTATACGTGAATGGGAATATATTGGCGGGAAAGTGTCTAACTTTCCCGCCAAAACACATGTTCCGTTATAACTTAAATAATTCGAAATGATCCGAAATTATAACTCCTGAACAAGACAGGTCATTCACCGGCACGAAAATAGAGATTTGAAAACTAACAATGTTCATTGTTTATTACAATTACGCTCATCGCTGTGGGGTTCTAACAAAACAACCAGCAAGACGAACACATTCGGAAACGGACGTTTTTTATACCTATTCTTAAATTTATTTACGTAGCAGAGATAAGCGGCAGCTGTTGCTGCTGCTGGAATGGACCTTCTCGACGGAGGTAGTACCCCGACCTCGCAGAATACCGGCGTGAAGTAGAAGCATCTTGTGCTTCTACATTTCGTTTAGTGGGTGAGGTAACCAGAGGCCCGCTCCTTCCCCATCCCCTCCTCATCCTCATCCTCCCTCCCATCTCCCAAATACCCTTAAAGGCCCTTAACGAAGCTGCAGCTGCTCTGGTGTTGCAGATGTACGTGGGCGACGGTAATCACTTACCATCAGATGAACCGATTGCTCGTGTCGCCTTACCTATAAAAAAAAGTTCAAACTCCTCAGTCCCCCCACAGTGTCCACAAGTGCTGTAAAGCACCTGAAACGTCCGGATTATAAAAGTTAATTAAACGCGATAAAATCCGTGAATAATAATTTCAATTCATATATATGGTGTTCGCGTAAATACTAGAAATTATTACATAATTATTATTATATATTTTATGCAACAGTAACTCACAAAATAATTAAATAAAATTACAATATCTGTGAGGCTCTGGTCTTAAATCGGGTACAGGTCCAGCCGTGGACGTTTAAAGATTGTTACTAATCTGTGTTCAAAAACTTTATAAGTAAAGTGATAGATGTATTGAATAAACTTTAATCAGAGTATACGTGAATGGGAATATATTGGCGGGAAAGTGTCTAACTTTCCCGCCAAAACACATGTTCCGTTATAACTTAAATAATTCGAAATGATCCGAAATTATAACTCCTGAACAAGACAGGTCATTCACCGGCACGAAAATAGAGATTTGAAAACTAACAATGTTCATTGTTTATTACAATTACGCTCATCGCTGTGGGGTTCTAACAAAACAACCAGCAAGACGAACACATTCGGAAACGGACGTTTTTTATACCTATTCTTAAATTTATTTACGTAGCAGAGATAAGCGGCAGCTGTTGCTGCTGCTGGAATGGACCTTCTCGACGGAGGTAGTACCCCGACCTCGCAGAATACCGGCGTGAAGTAGAAGCATCTTGTGCTTCTACATTTCGTTTAGTGGGTGAGGTAACCAGAGGCCCGCTCCTTCCCCATCCCCTCCTCATCCTCATCCTCCCTCCCATCTCCCAAATACCCTTAAAGGCCCTTAACGAAGCTGCAGCTGCTCTGGTGTTGCAGATGTACGTGGGCGACGGTAATCACTTACCATCAGATGAACCGATTGCTCGTGTCGCCTTACCTATAAAAAAAAGTTCAAACTCCTCAGTCCCCCCACAGTGTCCACAAGTGCTGTAAAGCACCTGAAACGTCCGGATTATAAAAGTTAATTAAACGCGATAAAATCCGTGAATAATAATTTCAATTCATATATATGGTGTTCGCGTAAATACTAGAAATTATTACATAATTATTATTATATATTTTATGCAACAGTAACTCACAAAATAATTAAATAAAATTACAATATCTGTGAGGCTCTGGTCTTAAATCGGGTACAGGTCCAGCCGTGGACGTTTAAAGATTGTTACTAATCTGTGTTCAATTGGTGGTAAGCCTGTTGCCGTCTTAACGTCCAGGTCAACGATGACAGCCTCCACAAAGTGGACCGAACTCGGATCTCCTGAATCCACCACACGACTATCACAGCTCTATTATGCTAAATGCATCAAAGATGGTCCGGCAGCTTTACTGTGGTTAGAGCTCCCCATATATATAAAGAGTCGGCTGCAATGATGCTCCCGTGCCAATTAGTAGACTCCACGGTTCCATAATACGAGGTTCGGACCCTACTACCATGACACTACCCTCTCATTCTTCTTCTCTTCTATGGGGTAGAGGTCAAACGCCCACAAATCCGTCACTTAATTATACTAACACTAAGAATAATGTATGTATGTATATATTCACACCATGTTCCCAACAAGGTATGCATAATGAATGAAGAATCATATAAATGAATTTTTATCAAAAAACTTACTTTAATAATAGCTTTCATTATCTTGTGTAAGGATGAACATAACATACTTCGACCATTCGAATCGGTCTCGACCTAATCCCACAGACTAGAGACGGGGTGGAGCAACACTGGCACCGGCCGGCTTGCCCAGCACCGTGAGTGTGGGCAAATCATTCAAGAAACTACTATATCAGCCAGGCTCGTTCAGTCTATTTCTAAACATAAATATCTCTCATATCTATTGTCATTACGAAAATCTTTCACACAAAACGAATGTCTGTCCGTCGTCAGATCTCCGACATTCCCCTTTGAAGCGTAGTCCTTTGATTTTCAAATAGCATCCTTAATTGCCTGATAAACTTCTCTGTATAATAGGCCATTTGTCTAACGGCGCTCATACAATTCCGCCGACCGGTGCTCGGTAAAGGCGTGACGAAAGTGCCGGCGTGGCGATCGCGGATCAAATCGACGGAGCGCCGACACTCCGGCCACACAACTGTGCTTCAGACCGTTGTGTCACACTTTAGTTTCTTGGATTGCCAGTAACACGATCTCTATAATGACAATCGTTTGATAATCTTCATTCGAGCCCTAACATACTTGAGGCAATCGTAATGTACCAAACGATCATGGTGTGCAAGATAGAGAAATAAAATGGAAGGAAAAATTCAAAAACTGCATTAGATTTTGGTCTTTCCGTTAGTAATGTTGGCTTTGTGAGTAAAATATGATACATTCCTCATTAGGTTCATGATAAAAAATCACGTGACATGTGGTACAGCCAAGCAGTGGCTTCAGCTATTGCCCGAATGGGCTGGCTCGACCGCGCAGAATACCGGCGTGAAGTAGAGGCATCTCGTGCTTCTGCTTTTCGTTCGATGAGTAGAGGAACCGGAGGCCCGTTACATCTCCCCATCCTCATACTCCCTCGCATCTCCCAAGTATCCTACAAAGCCGGCAACGCACCTGCAACTCCGCTGGTGTCGCAGATGCACGCGGGCGACGGTAATCACTTACCATCAGGTGAACTGATTTCTCGTAAAAACCGCCAATCGCATAAAAAAAATACGGGTTGAATTTTGCAGCCACGGAAAACATTTTAGGCGTTTCGACACTAATAACTGGTGCTCAATTGGTGGTAACCACTGTGCCGTCTTAACGTCCAGGTCAACGATGACAGCCTCCACAAAGTGGACCAACTCGAATCCTGAATCCACCACACGACTATCACAGCTCTATTATGCTAAATGCATCAAAGATGGTCCGGCAGCTTTACTGTGGTTCTGTTCCATATATATAAAGGAGTCGGCTGCACCGATGTCCCCGTGCCAATTAGTAGACTCCACGGTTCCATAATACGAGTTCGGACCCTACTACAAACCAGCACTACCTCTCATTCTTCTTCTCTTCTATGGGGTGGGGTCAAACGCCACAAATCCGTCATAATTATACTAACACTAAGAATAATGTATGTATGTATATATATATGTATGTATATATATATGTATGTATATATATATGTATGTATATATATATGTATGTATATATATATGTATGTATATATATATGTATGTATATATATATGTATGTATATATATATGTATGTATATATATATGTATGTATATATATATGTATGTATATATATATGTATGTATATATTCACACCATGTTCCCAACAAGGTATGCATAATGAATGAAGAATCATATAAATGAATTTTTATCAAAAAACTTACTTTAATAATAGCTTTCATTATCTTGTGTAAGGATGAACATAACATACTTCGACCATTCGAATCGGTCTCGACCTAATCCCACAGACTAGAGACGGGGTGGAGCAACACTGGCACCGGCCGGCTTGCCCAGCACCGTGAGTGTGGGCAAATCATTCAAGAAACTACTATATCAGCCAGGCTCGTTCAGTCTATTTCTAAACATAAAGCCTCTTCAATAAAGCGACAGGAAAAGCTGGCACATCTTTTAAATAGGCTCATGAATGAAAATGTTTTCAACAAAAGTTTGCCTCTTCTATATCACCATCGATGTCTACACTAATCTGCAGCGTCATAACCGTATTCTAAGATTAAGAATGTACCTTAATGTAGATGTATATTTAGGTATTACGATACGATACGAGACGATTTATTCATTTACATAACACAAAAGTTACAAGAAATACGATTATACAGAAAAAACAATAAATAAGTAAAAACAAAAAGAAATAATTTATAAGAGAAGCTGAGGCTCAAGAGGAGTCGACTGAGGTCCACTTTACAATTTATAACTCGTGTAGTGTCAAATGAAACGTTGCTGACTCAGCGTAGTGTCGCGGGGTCAACCGCAACGCTGATCTTCACTCAGTAGGGTCTGTCAACTGCGCGTTGTACTTCGCATACTGTCTCATAATCGCAGTACCCATGATATGTTTGCTGCAAACGCGCTGCTCTTCCATGATCTACCTTCCTACTTAGGTATTGAACCAACGGGGGCACCGATTGCATATATATATATATATATATATATATATATATATATATATATATATATATATATATATATATATATATATATATATATATATATATATATATATATATATATATATATATATATATATATATATATATATATATATATATATATATATATATATATATATATATATATATATATATATATATATATATATATATATATATATATATATATATATATATATATATATATATATATATATATATATATATATATATATATATATATATATATATATATATATATATATATATATATATATATATATATATATATATATATATATATATATATATATATATATATATATATATATATATATATATATATATATATATATATATATATATATATATATATATATATATATATATATATATATATATATATATATATATATATATATATATATATATATATATATATATATATATATATATATATATATATATATATATATATATATATATATATATATATATATATATATATATATATATATATATATATATATATATATATATATATATATATATATATATATATATATATATATATATATATATATATATATATATATATATATATATATATATATATATATATATATATATATATATATATATATATATATATATATATATATATATATATATATATATATATATATATATATATATATATATATATATATATATATATATATATATATATATATATATATATATATATATATATATATATATATATATATATATATATATATATATATATATATATATATATATATATATATATATATATATATATATATATATATATATATATATATATATATATATATATATATATATATATATATATATATATATATATATATATATATATATATATATATATATATATATATATATATATATATATATATATATATATATATATATATATATATATATATATATATATATATATATATATATATATATATATATATATATATATATATATATATATATATATATATATATATATATATATATATATATATATATATATATATATATATATATATATATATATATATATATATATATATATATATATATATATATATATATATATATATATATATATATATATATATATATATATATATATATATATATATATATATATATATATATATATATATATATATATATATATATATATATATATATATATATATATATATATATATATATATATATATATATATATATATATATATATATATATATATATATATATATATATATATATATATATATATATATATATATATATATATATATATATATATATATATATATATATATATATATATATATATATATATATATATATATATATATATATATATATATATATATATATATATATATATATATATATATATATATATATATATATATATATATATATATATATATATATATATATATATATATATATATATATATATATATATATATATATATATATATATATATATATATATATATATATATATATATATATATATATATATATATATATATATATATATATATATATATATATATATATATATATATATATATATATATATATATATATATATATATATATATATATATATATATATATATATATATATATATATATATATATATATATATATATATATATATATATATATATATATATATATATATATATATATATATATATATATATATATATATATATATATATATATATATATATATATATATATATATATATATATATATATATATATATATATATATATATATATATATATATATATATATATATATATATATATATATATATATATATATATATATATATATATATATATATATATATATATATATATATATATATATATATATATATATATATATATATATATATATATATATATATATATATATATATATATATATATATATATATATATATATATATATATATATGATTATAATATCGAAAACGCTTGGAAATTAACAGTGATATACTTTTGTATAAGTCCAATAATTGTGTGATTATTCAGTCTCTGCTGGCATGTAAATACTACTCTCCAAAAGAGGGAATTCGTTAAACCTTTCTTCCTTCTATAAAACGTGAATGCATCAACAACTTCACAAGCGTGTGTAATAATAAAAAAAAAAAAAAAAACATCTTTTCAATTATAAGATTGTATATTTACGTAAAATTAACGAAACTATGCTCCTGATAGTAATACATAACCGTGTATCATAAACGTATTTTCAACTAAAAGAGATTCTTCGATGTGGTTCAGCGCGGTCTACCACGAGAGATAAGGTCGAATGTCTCACTGTCCTGCAGTGAGACATTCGACTTTATTGGCATATCGGATTGGGCGTCCGTTTCACATCACGATTCATACTGGTGGAGAATGTGAGCGTGCTCTCTCTCCTGTCTATCTGACCCCATTTATATATATGTAGCTTTCTAAGCCACACTTTTGCTGCATCATAACTCTATCACGTTTGTACGTAGGAGAGTATAAAACGGATTCCCCATTAGCACAGTTTTGTTTATCATAATTTGCTAAAATACAATCGTTAACAAAAAAAAAAAAACATCTTTTCAATTATAAGATTGTATATTTACGTAAAATTAACGAAACTATGCTCCTGATAGTAATACATAACCGTGTATCATAAACGTATTTTCAACTAAAAGAGATTCTTCGATGTGGTTCAGCGCGGTCTACCACGAGAGATAAGGTCGAATGTCTCACTGTCCTGCAGTGAGACATTCGACTTTATTGGCATATCGGATTGGGCGTCCGTTTCACATCACGATTCATACTGGTGGAGAATGTGAGCGTGCTCTCTCTCCTGTCTATCTGACCCCATTTATATATATGTAGCTTTCTAAGCCACACTTTTGCTGCATCATAACTCTATCACGTTTGTACGTAGGAGAGTATAAAACGGATTCCCCATTAGCACAGTTTTGTTTATCATAATTTGCTAAAATACAATCGTTAACAAAAAAAAAAAAACATCTTTTCAATTATAAGATTGTATATTTACGTAAAATTAACGAAACTATGCTCCTGATAGTAATACATAACCGTGTATCATAAACGTATTTTCAACTAAAAGAGATTCTTCGATGTGGTTCAGCGCGGTCTACCACGAGAGATAAGGTCGAATGTCTCACTGTCCTGCAGTGAGACATTCGACTTTATTAACATATCGGATTGGGCGTCCGTTTCACATCACGATTCATACTGGTGGAGAATGTGAGCGTGCTCTCTCTCCTGTCTATCTGACCCCATTTATATATATGTAGCTTTCTAAGCCACACTTTTGCTGCATCATAACTCTATCACGTTTGTACGTAGGAGAGTATAAAACGGATTCCCCATTAGCACAGTTTTGTTTATCATAATTTGCTAAAATACAATCGTTAACAAAAAAAAAAAAACATCTTTTCAATTATAAGATTGTATATTTACGTAAAATTAACGAAACTATGCTCCTGATAGTAATACATAACCGTGTATCATAAACGTATTTTCAACTAAAAGAGATTCTTCGATGTGGTTCAGCGCGGTCTACCACGAGAGATAAGGTCGAATGTCTCACTGTCCTGCAGTGAGACATTCGACTTTATTGGCATATCGGATTGGGCGTCCGTTTCACATCACGATTCATACTGGTGGAGAATGTGAGCGTGCTCTCTCTCCTGTCTATCTGACCCCATTTATATATATGTAGCTTTCTAAGCCACACTTTTGCTGCATCATAACTCTATCACGTTTGTACGTAGGAGAGTATAAAACGGATTCCCCATTAGCACAGTTTTGTTTATCATAATTTGCTAAAATACAATCGTTAACAAAAAAAAATATCTACATTATCTATCATTTTCTACATTAATAAAACTAATAAAGTTTTTTTTATAGAAGAAGGGGGCAAACGAGCATGCGGCTTACATGATTGTAAGTGATCACCGACGCCCACGAACATCCACAACACCAGAGGAGCTACAGATGCGCCGCCGGCCTTTAAGGAAGGAATAGGCTCTTTTCTTGAAGGTCCCTAAGTCGTAACTGTTCGGAAATACCGCTGGCGACAGCTGATTCCACAAAGAGCTTGTTACTTTTTTTAACTTAGGCTTCAGTGCGAAGTGAAAGACGTTTTCTGTTTAATCATTGGATGAAATAAACAATTTTTGGGACTTAACCTGCAATCAATCGTAATTTATCGCACAATGTACGTACGAAAACTGACGTCATGTTAGAACCATAAAAACATTTAAAATAAGAATAACAAGAATGAATATCTTAATGAATCATGAATGATCTCGCGATCAGTGTTGTCGAGAAATTGATAAAGAATTTAAGGATAGGTATAATGAGGAAGAAGTCGATATAAACCAAAAGAAGATTGAGATAGTGATGGACGCGTACCAGGAAGCGTCACAAACAAGGGACACGGCGCGTGGGAAGGGAGTGGATATTGATGACGCTTTGATAAAGATGCAAAAGGCGATATATTTTACGAATGCCAAGTAATTTTACGACGTGAAAATTTATTCACGTCGATAGTAAAATGATATTCGCTTCTGTGTGATAAATTATCTGTACTAATTATCCTGATAATGTTATCTTGTATTTACAGCAACATAACATATTTGAAATTAAACTATTACGTATGGATTTCAAAAAGGATCGATGACCTTTTAGTTTTTAGATCTCTTAAATTTTAGTTACGAAGTCCCAAAAGATATTTGTTGTTCCTTCATTCCACACGTGCTCCCTCACATAGGTAACAACACAAATATACCCCGTTCTTCTATAGCAGAATTCTAATATAATGACAATGTTTTCCATCGACCGTGTAGCTACCGTGTAATACTGAGGAGGTCAGAAATTTATTTTAGTTCAACCGACCGAAACAAATAAATGAGGCGAGTGTAAATGGTAGAGTCGGGAGAGGGAGACCTAGGCGAACATTTCACGATCAAATCGGAGACATTCTGAAAAAAGGCCAGGTCGAGAGTACTCTAAACCAACGAGCATGCATGCGAAGATTGATGAAAGTGGAAGAAGCGAAAGACGTATGTCAGCACCGTAGCAAGTGGAAGAAGATTGTCTCTGCCTACACCGTTGGGAACAAGGCGAGAATATATACGTACATACAAATACTTGCGTAACATTAAGGGGTTTTTATTTCCGAGAAATTATTTAAAAAAAAAACCTTTTTTATGGCTTGTCACGAGTATTCCATTTTTTTTATACTTTTTTGTATTCGGATAGCATGTTTATTGTAACATAAAACCTATTTAAAGATGTGTATAAGGTTATTCGTGATTATTCGGAGTCCAATTAATAAAAAAAAAAGTAATTCGACTGGCGAACAGGTCAATAAAGGAGATTGTAAAACATTTTACTGCATTCGAAGAATTTCAGGAAATAGATCATTAGACGAGAAAGAACGTGACCGGATCCGATCCAACCTCGTCATGTTGCAGACACATAAATCTGATGTAACGTTTGTTTCATATTTTTGTACGCGGTAGAGGCAAGCGGCGGCTTTTGCTGCTGCTCGAATGTGCCGGCTCGACCGGGGTCGGGTTCTAATACCCTTAGAAAACCAGCGTGAAGTAGAGGCGTCTTGTGCTTCTGCCTTACGTTCGGTGAATTAGGTAACCGGAGGCCTACTCTCCCCTTTTCCCCATCCACCTTCTCACCCTCTCTCCCATCCCCCAAATATCCTTAAGGCCGGCAACGCAACTGTAGGCCTTCTGGTGTGTACCAACAGATGAGCCGCTTGCTCATTTGGGCCTTTTCTCATAAAAAAACTATTGCCTGTGTGTAATGTCCGAAAAAGTAGCGTTTATTTCAAACTGGTTTCAATCGGGCGGCTTTTTCATATGTTCTTTCTTTAAATAATATTGAATTAATGATAATTCATTATTTTACGAAGAAAGAACGAAAGGTTTGTCAAATTTTAAGTCTTGTTATTATATTTTTACAATCTACCATCGTTTAGTAATGGGGTTCCTCTCACGGAGAAGGAACAGACGAATGACAGATATTAAAGGGGTATGAACGCTACACGAAACCGCCACAAGCAGAGGCCTCTAAGCGAGCATGACCCACACAAGTCCAGAATACACATAGATATGTCTAATATAATAACGTCATTGTAACTATACGGTAAGTTCCTTCCCAGTTCCTTACCATACGAAGACGTAAGAGTTGATAGGACGTTATCTATCGATCATTCGTTACGATATATTTATAATATAATAACATATTACATTTGCACTGGTGTTTGATAAACGATTTCTGATAAATGGTTTTAGGTAATGTGCGAACTAGACACTCTTCTAAATAAAAGAAGTAAGTTAAGTTATCAGGCAACGTAACGCTCTTGCAAAAACGTTCGAGTTTACTCTTTTTCTTCTACCACAGCAGCCTCCTAAGTTTGTAAAAGTTAGTAGAGAAACTTTCACGGAACTTATCGCGTTTAACTTACTTTTTTGCATCGGGAGCATTTCCAGTGGTCACGTGGGGAGGTTTTTATCACACATATGTAATGTTGTAATGTTGACACACGGAATTCTTGTGATTTGTTTCTTTTTTTTTTTAATTAAAGTCAAACATCTAAGCCATGGTACAACAAAAAGCCGCGGTAGCCTAGTGGTCAGGACGCTCTCTACAGTTTCATAGAGCGCGAGTGACCTGGGTTCGATCTCCGGTGCCGGCACCACTAAAATTGTTAATAGCAATTTTAAGTGCTGCATTTACCACGTGCTCTATATTATTTCGAGGATATGTGAAGGCCGCAAACTCGTACTGGAGCAGCGTGGCGAGCCCTTCCCGGCTCTTAAACCCACTCTGATACTCGTATTTGAGAAGGAGGCCTTTGCCCAGGAGTGGGCACTTATAGGCTGCTACTTTATCCAAACACACATATTTTCATATTCATAATATTATCGGCGTAAGAATTTGCCACTCCCTTTCTTCCCGTGGCTTTCTTAAGACGCGACCAAGAGAAAAGTCTTGGAAATTGCAATGACTGCCCATAGATGGCGGGATAAGCATATCGGAAATTACCCGACCGATAACGGGCGAGTCTAAGGTCCGAGCGTGGCGATTTTAGCAAATCCTAGAGGCCCTTGTCCAGCAGCGCACTGCTTACACGTTGTGAAGGTCAGCTGAGGTAAGTTTATGTTACATAGACTAAAACCATAGAATAAAAACACATCGGCGCGTACGCTCGCAAACAAAATTATAAAACGAACGAAATTTTTGTTTTAACGGTGTCTGTTTAACTGTTCAGCAACAACTCCAGCGGCTGAACATCAGCGCTGTGGCTGCACTGCTGCAGCATGATGATGAGTCGAATGCCTTTTCGTTGCTACAATCCAACATATTGTATTATCTGTCATATCTTTTTTATGTTGCAGCATCGAATAAACATTGTTTGTTTGTTTCTTTCTTTCAATTAGGCAAATATCCTGATGCTGGGTTAGTGTTGCACGTCACGAATCCATAAATCTTTTTGTGGCGTGGCAGTCGCAAGTGCAGTTGTACGTGAAACTGAAACGCCGAGTTTTGCATAAAGCAATTCTTTCGCGCAGAACTCGAATAATGGGAAATTTTACAACATTCTATAGCTACTTAAGGGAAGCAATAATACAATGAGACTGGCAAGACAGAACAAAGGTAGAAGAGGAAACTGATTGCGTATTTTGAAATTGGAAGGGCTAAACGTCATGATAGCAATTTTTTTTTAAAGAATACTAGCAATGCTATTTATTAAGTAACATTACTAATATTCCTCTTAACCCTCCAACTAAGCATTGCAGCTTGTATCTTGAACGGTTCACGACAACAGTCGAACGGCGGGCTCGAACTTACGACGTCATGTTTCGTAGTCCGCAACCTAACCCATTCGGCTATTGACGAATTAATAATAATTATTATTATTATTATTACTATTAGTTTTTCCGCTACATCTTGGGGCTAATAAGCGGTGCAATCACTGTTTTTTTACAGGTTGGAAGAGTAAAGATTACAGGCTTAAACTCAGATCACTTACGAATCTGAATAAAGTTTTTTTTTATGGTAAAAGGAGGCAAACGACCTGGTCGTAAGTGATTACCGTCGCCCACGTATATCTACAACACCTGAGGAGCCGCAGGTGCATTGCCGGCCTTTAAGGATATTTGAGAGTTGGGGAGAGAGGATGAGGATGGCGGATGGGGAGGGGGAATTCGCCTCCGGTTACCTCACTCATCGAACGAAACGAAGAAGCACAAGATGCCTCTATGCTCTCTGTTTTTTTTTATGTGAAAAGCGGCAAACGAGCAAGCGGTTCACCTGATGGTAAGTGATTACCGTCGCCCACGTACATCCGCAACACCAGAGGTGCTGCAGGTGCGTTGCCGGCCTTTAAGGGTATTAGGGAGATGGTAGGGATGAGGAGGGGGATTCTGCGAGGTCGTGATACTACCCGGTCGAGCCGGCCCATTCGAGCAGCAGCAAAAGCCATATGCCACAACGCACTGACCCCTGAGTAACGCTCCAAAGTATACAAATGAATTGCGTCACAGCGAATCAGGGGTACCCCTTCCATTGCCAACCATGCACGAACGAACACTAAACAAATTCAACGGCTGTGAGTTTAGTCGATTCGGAATCTAAAGTGTATGCGATAAGAGCTCTTTTTTGTAGACGTGACGTGTTTTTCATGTGTTTGGTCGTCCTTGTGTGACCTTCGAGACGGTTAACGAGCTGCGATAATTATATAAAACTTTCAAAATAAGTCCGCGGAAGTCGAAAGTGGAAAATGTTCTCAGAAGTGAACTCGTTTTCGTTGTCTCCGGCATCTCGAGATTTTGAATAGTATTCGTTAAAAGATTTTTTGTTTTTATTTATTCTCCCGGGAATCTCCCACTATGCCATAAACAATTTCATAAGAGTTCAAATTCCACGTGAATTCTTTCCCCTACATAATCATAACGTGTTATTTTGTTAATACGATTTCGTTTATACATGACGTAGTTACCGATAAAAGTGGTGAAAAATAAAACGATATCTATTTATCGCGGAATAACTACGATATTGTTGTGAAATATTTTTATGTTATAGCGGGTCGATATGTTTAATAAAAGTAGGCAAGTAGTAAGATTTTGACTATGCTTAACTAGTTTAAGGTGAATGTAAATACCACGTGCTCGGCGGTGAAGGAAAACATCGTGAGGAAACCTGTATGTCGGAGAAATAACAAAAAAAAATATTTCGAGGACATGTGAAGCCCGCCAACCCACACAGGAGCAGCGTGGCGGGGCGTTCCCGGCTCTGAAAACCATCTCAGATACTTGAGAAGAAGGCCTTTGCCCAGCATTGCGCACTTACTGCCTGCGACTGTACTTTAGCTAGTTTAGTTTTAATGTATACTCTAATTTAGCATCACTTTTTATTCTGATTCTGTTGGTGACTTCATCTTTTATGAAATAATATTAATTGCTATTCCAGAGCAATTTGCAGGCTCAATACCTTCATAACAAAGTTTAAATGTTAAACCGACTTGAGACTCACGAAAACGTTTTCTCATGCATTGAAAAAATTCAGTTTGAAATTAAAAAAAAAAAACCAGCCGGAGCACGCCGAGAAAATTACAAATGTCAATTTGACACAACTGACAATAACAAACCATAATTGTCTATTTACAGTTCGTTGAACTCTTCAAGATTTCCTTTTAAACTACCACGGCCTCCAATTCGCGAATTGAACAGCGATGGACAGCGAGATGCGTCCAATGAATTCACTTCGGTTGCCGATGAGCAAGAAAGTGAAAATAATTACCGGAGATAATGTTTCTTTACAATCTGTTACGATGCCGTTTCCGACGAAACGTAAATCATTCATTTTAACTGCCGCCCAACGGCCATATGCGCAGTTTAACAAACATGCTGTGAATAAAACTCGGAGCGACGGTTTTGTTCTACTGTGTAGTAATACAGATAGACAGAGTGGAAACTACTATTTACGGGCTGCCTTCTATCTACACTTAAAGGCCGCCAACTCACCTGTACCACCTCTGGTGATGCAGGTGTACGCGGGCGACGGTAATCACTTACCATCAGGCGAAGAGCTTGATCGTTTGCCGGCATTCCCATAAAAAAAAAATTAACGGATTTTATCGCGTTTTAATTTGTTTCTATATTCCGGACGTTTCGAGTGCTTTACAGCAGCCGTGGTCACGTGGGAACTGAGGTGTTAGACGTCCAGATGTCATAGTCAACTCGGGCTACCTTCAGCTTTTAATTGCTAATTTTGGTCGGATCTACGAAGAATGTGCTCAGAGTATATCTCGAGGTCGTGCGTCCAAGTGGTATGCTTAGTTTTGGATTTAATTTTTCTTATCACTGGATCCCTAGGCGGTGGCAGTGCCCGGCCGAGGTGGTACACCTTTCCGTAAATTCAGTACTGAAAATTGTAATTCCAGTGACACCGGCACTGATATTCGATACACCCTGACCTCTACTACTACAGCGCAATAAGCAGGCTAAGCAGATAAAGTGACGTAAATTTTTTTTTTATTAGAATGTGTCGTAAATAGGTGGTAGCAGTCCACCTGGTGGTAAGTGTCTGCTGCAGGCCATGGGTAAACAACTACAATTGATAAAGGTTACAGAGGCTCTGTCACCCCCGAGGACTAAGTTGGAATTCGTCGCAACCCACAATTATACCGGCACTCCATACTTTTCAAACCTTAACACGACAGTTGTTTCACTGCTGATCCCAGGACAACACCCCGACGGTTCTTAAGCAGAGAAGGAGCCCACCATCGGTTCTTAAACGCGGTACTCAGAATAGCGACGTGAAGTGGAACCTTCTTGTGCTTTTGCGTTTCGTTCGGCGAGTGAAGTCACCGGAGGCCCGCTCCCTCTCATCTCCCATATACCCACAAAGGCAGGCAACGCACCTGTACAACCTCTGGTGTTGCAGATGTACGCGGGCGACGGTAATCGCTTACCATCAGGTGTACCGCTTGCTCGTTTGCCGCATATCCCATAAAAAAAAACGTCGTAGTTGAATTAAACATTTGCCTTAATTAAAGTCGTTAAAACAAAAACTATTAAATATGAAGAGCGAAACTTCGCACGAGGTCTTTGACCAGCTGCAAGCGATCGTTGTCTGTGCTAAACAATTACAGTTATTGTTATTTAAGGTGAATTAGTTGGCTTACATGCCATCGCATACTTATTTTCTAAATTACGTATGGCCTGTTGCTGTTGATATATGATTTGCTTTAAGCATATAATAAACAAGAATATCAAACTGTCTCCACCCGGCACACGGAGTGAGCTCGTGTAAAGATTATAAAATAAATAAATGTTAAAACAATGGAAAAATGCTTTTTTTTTCCACATTGTCACTAAACCCATGGGTTCAAAATTACACAGAAGCTTCTATCTCATTTATTTCTAAGATTTTATATATACTCTTATAGATTACCATAACGTAATATTGTTTTTTTTTTTTAAAAATTAATAGCTATTTTGGTGTAGGAGTTCATTTATTAAATCTTTATTGCATTCCTTTATATAGAAGGACACAAAAGGTGGACTTAATACCTATAGGCATTCTCTACCATCTATGGTGTGATGAAATTAAAAATAATTCCTATAACAATTTTTTGACTACTTTACTATTGTTTTTTTTTTGAATATGCCTATGTCCGTCTGTTTAAATGTAAGAGTAGTTTAAAAATAGTGATTTTTTTTTTTAAATCGAACCATTAGTTCGACCTATGTACTCTCTCTTTGTAATATTAGAAGATAAAGAGGATACACTAGTATTAGGTAATATTAGATTACATTATAACTACAAGAGTATTAGGTAATATTAGAAACACATATCAAAAATTATGAATGACTGCTGAAAGTTTGACACACAAACATAAAACTGCTTTTCGTTATTAAAACCGTTGTAACAGAAATAAAAAAAAATGTAATAAACTTTTATATAATAGGCTTATCTGTGGAGGCGAGCGACTTCCTCAACACAATGAAACATTTGCAGCGTAAGTCTACACCGTAACGGTTAAAATGTGAATTAATTATAACAACAAAATTACACAAACGTAATCGAGGTTAGTGTAAAATGAACTAACTCTATAATTGAGATCACTCACCGTTTTCTCCAATCTTGAATGAAACTCCAATCGCACTGATCTTCGTCATCCAGCATCGTGGCTTCGTGACGGTCGGCTCCGTTTCCTCCGTGAACGAGTTCCACCAGCTGACGAGCCCGTTCGAAATTACCCTCGAACTCCACTACCATAAAGCCGTCGGGGCTCAATGTTTCAAAAACGTCTTTCTTGTACGTTGCATCATTTATAGCGGTTGCTTCTGTAGCACCTTCAGGTTTGATTTCGGAATAAATGGCCTCAGGCACCTCGACCTCCGACACTAATCGCGTTCCACCTTTGTCTTCTTCTCGACTCATGTTCCCGTTTTCCGTATCTTCTAAAAGACGGTTCACGTAAATCGCTTCGTCTTTCGATGGCGTACCTTCCCTCTGTCTAGCTTCTCTTTCTTCCTTTTTCTGTTCGCTATGCTTACGAATGATGGAATCCCCGAAGTATATAACGACTTTGTTGTTGTTCTGAGTTATTTTATTAGCTAATCCACAGTCATTAGCGTTATATTTGGCTTTCTTATTTTTATCCTGCGATAGTCGCTCAGCCAGCTCCTCGTAGCAAGGCGGTCTATTGCTGTAAGTCTTTTTCTCTGCGACTGAACCTTTATTCCCGTCTTTCTTCTTTTCGACACTTTGATATACCGGCGGTCGGCAGCAGTCATCCAACTGAGATGTCCAAGGTTTCGGTTCACTGTAAATATGCTCCGTGTGAGACGAAGCTTGCGGCAAAGGCGCGTATTTCTCGTTAACAGCTTTAGAAGGCGAACTGTCGCTTTTTCTGAAGTTGAGAACGTTCCTACGCACTTTGGAATCAGATGCATCGTTGCAATTCACATTTTTCAAACGCGTTTTTCCCAACAATTTGAAAAGCGGCTTGTGCTCGATGTTGTGCGGCTTGATTCTGTCCGTGCTCGGGGCCCTCCTCATCTGACACGGGCCCGGCTCCTCCTCCTTCTGCGGATACAGCTGCTCGCAACTTGTTGACTTATGTGTTGCGATCCGCGTTTTGGAATTCCCTGGCGGCTCCCTATTCTGCCAGTGTCTGACGGATAGACGAGCTGCACCGCGTATGAATTTGATCGGTTCCCACGCGTCCGATTTCTTCAGAATGAAGTTGTCGGACATGTTGTGTTGGACGGCGGTTTCCTCGCGTCTGCCGCGCGGCACGACTGCAGCTCTCGACACAGGAAGCAAGAGCAGCGCGCTGAGCACAGCATATCTGCGCCGTAGTGTCGGCCGCACTGTCGTCGCGTCTCGGGGTCCGCAAGAGCCATTGTTGTCCCCCGCTCCGTCGCTGTCCGCATGCGAGCTTCACGGATCAACGTTACCGCTGCGGCGTAGTTTTAGCGCGCGTTTGACTGACGTGTCGGATGAAAGTATACCAGTTAGCGCTTGGTATAAAACTGCAATCGACAGTAGCTTATTGCGATATTAGGAACTTGCGTATGATTAATAGAAACTAGATTATTATTTATTACTTTTTTCATATTGAGCGTGCATTCTTGATACATTATTTTGTATTCAATAAAATTTAACAGTCGTCTATTAGCGCCCTTAACATGAAGGCTAGTTAAGCCTTCAAGGGCGCTGGCTTTAGAGTCATACATCGGGAGTAACCTGTGTCCGATCCCCGGTGCCGGCACCACTAACATTGTTAATAGCAGTTTAAAGTGCTGTATTTACCATGTGCTCGGCGGTGAAAGAAAACATCGTAAGGAAACCTGTAAGCCTGAGAAATAATAATACAATATTATAGTATACCGTGGCATGGAGGGCCCTTCCCGACTCCAAAACCCTCTCAGATATTTGTGGAGGAGGCCTTTACCCAACTGTGGACATTTACAGGCTGATGCTTTACTTTTTTTTAAGTTATAAATATTATTACATTACATTTAATTATTTGTTGCAGAACTAAGTTGATTTGTAATATATTTTCCATTTACTAATCTATATAAATCGTACGTCACGGTAGCGCAATGGCTAAGCGTATGCAGTGCAGAGGGTCGCAGGTTCGCATCACGTCGTACGGGACAAGTGTTTATACGACTTGTAAACTAAACAAGTATGCATGTTTACTCGTGTGCTACCTTCACGACATTGGAGAAGTTTCTACAGTTATAGTAACGTTTAAAAGAAAAGCAAGTTTAACGAAAACGCGGTAGCTTAATCACATAAGCATTTTCTAGTCTTTTTTATTCTTATTTATTTATTTAATATATTAAAAAAAAAAAAAAAATTATAGGAGGAAATGGTCTGTACTAATATACTGCATATATATGCCGTTCTTATAATTATATGCAGTTGATAGAAAATCTTTTTAGGACCCTGCTTTAAGAATGTGTTAAAGGAGTTTTGGGCTTGTACAGCTTCGTCGGTATCGTGCTTGCCGGCTTCTGACCCGCAAGCTTGACGCAAACGATTTCGAACGTGGTAGAGCCAAGCCTCGGCTTTTGCTGCTGCTCGAATGGGCCGGCTCGACCAGGTTGGTACCACTACCTCGCAGAATACCGACGTGAAGTAGAGGCATCTTATGCTTCTCCGTTTCATTCGGTGAGTGAGGTATCCGAAGGCCCACTCTACCTTCCCATCCCCTTGCTCATTCACCCTTCCATCGCCTAAATACCCTTTAAGGCCGGCAACGCACCTGCAGCATCTCTGTTGTTTGCAATTATTCAATGGTTATAAATTTACTATCAGCGTTGGACAGGAAATGCTACAACTGCTTATATTCCTAACACATGTTCGCTCAGGACCCGTGTAGGGTCAGCTTATTTGAAATGTTAAATTAGTTATCCAATAAGACTTACAGTCGAAATCATAGTAGGCTAGTTATATTATAAACGTAAAAATTTTTTGGAAGTCTGTTGCTCAATCACGCCCCTATCTATATGGGTTGGATTTAAATTGGATGAGACACTGAATTTATATCTATGCCAGTCGGTTTAGCAAGACCAGCATCACTGCGACCATGGATAAGCCAAGGAGCTATGAATTGCACCAGTTTCTTAGTGATGTGCATACGGATGGTAACTACTACTGCAGCCCGTGGACACCTGCAAACGACTTCAATAGGAGAAGGTTACAGCTGCGTTCTCACCCACGAGGATTAATAAAGCATGCCTCAGAGCTTGTTATTATACTGGCTCTCTATATCCTTCGAACCGGAGTACAACAGTGGCTGCAGCGCTGATTAGAGGGCAGGGGTGTTACCTACCTATACAGTTCCAGCGCAAGAAGACGAGTCCTAACACCAAGTCAACTTCATGAGGGCTTAAAGAGTGGTTGCCCAAATGATCTCTACATTGCCCTAAGCTGAAGGTAGCCTGAGTTAACTATAACATCTGGACGTCTAACACCTCAGTCCCCCCGTGACCACGGCTGCTGTAAAGCGATCGAAACGTCGGGAATATAAAAACATAATTACACGCCATAATATATATTATTTCTAAAATAAATATCTTCTAAACAATTGCGATATATTTTTAAATCCTAGCTGAGGGAGGGAAATGGCTTCCTCTGATAGAGACACCATTTTCTTACGCAGTTAGGTCCTAGTCTGGTGTTACTGTAAGAAACTAAATAAACATTGGTTATTATATTAATATTTATAATTGTATTACCAATGAACATTTTTTTGTTTAAAAAACGTTACCTACCGCTTTAGGAATTCCTCCTGTGTCGCGGAGGCAGTTTACATACATGAATTGCACACGGACACACACCCAGACTGGGAACTTATATTTGTAGTCCATATAAATACTAGTCCCGTGCGGGAATCGAACCCGCGATCCAAAGCTATACGCTTAGCCACTACGCTACCGAGCCGTCAATTATATTTTCAATGTTAGACGATGATTGATTAGGCCTCGACCGTCACGAACCTTCGATCAGCATCACGCAACGTAAACGTATATTGGAAACAGTGAAGGCATTTGCTCATTAGATATAGATACAGCCCACCATACGGTTAGACATAACATGGAAGCGAGGTGAACAGAACCATATGTTAAGTGTCTAAATATATTTCGAACTGGAACTCTGCAGCGTATGAAACTAATACTGGAGTGGTTTTCAAAACGATTTCAAGTGGAATGCATCGATCGACCGGGACTCGATTGTGGGATGTTTATAAACTGAGAAGCGCTTTCGAATATTTGCGATGATAAGAGACAAAATCGAGATGTATATTTGAGATAAATATTTCAATTATCTTATGTGCATCATCCAACTTGCTGATTGTAAATCCACCTTGCTGATTAAATGTACATGGTAGAGCCAAGCGGCAGCTTTTGCTGCTACTCGAATTGGTCGACCGGGGAAGCACACCTCTGAGAATACCGGCGTGATGTAGAGGCATCTTGTGCGAGGTAACCGGTGGCATACTTGCCCAAGCCGGGAGGGAAAACTCGACCAGATCACTCTTTAGACGCTGCACGTCTTATCTTTTTGTGTACCGCACAAGGAAATTTCGTCTGTCGGTGAGTACAAAGCGACTCTTTCCGATTAATAGAAAGCGGTCCTTAGCAGTCAACTGGTATAATACCAGTAAACCATAAATCGGCAACACAAAGTAAGCGGTGTTGTAATATACCACACAATTTCAATCGTGGTAGAGCCGAGCATCGGCTTTTTCTGCTGCTCGAATGGGCCGGCTCGACCGGGTCGGTACCACGGCCTCGCAGAATACCGGCATGAAGTAAAAATGCCTCATTTTGTGCTTCTAGGTTTCATTCGATAAGCGCGGTAACCGGAGACCGGCTCCGCCTCCCCATCCCCTTCCTCATCCTCCCTCATCATCATCATCATCATCATTTCAGCCTATCAGAAGTCCACTGCTGAACATAGGCCTCCCCAAAGATTGCCACGAAGCTCGTTCCTGAGCCACCTGCATCCATCGACTTCCCTCAACACTGCGCAGGTCGTCACTCCATCTTGTGGGGGGTCGTCTTACACTGCGTTTGCCTGTACGTGGCTGCCACTCGAGAACTTTTTTTCCCCAACGGTTGTCAGTTCTGCGAGCTATGTGGCTGGCCCGTTGCCACTTCAGCTTGCTGATCTTTACGGCTATGTCGGTTACCTTAGTTCTGCTGCGGATATCATCGTTGCAGACTCTATCACGCTGAGAAACACCCTCCCTCCCTTCTCCTAAATACCTTTAAAAGCCGGCAAAGCACCTGCAGCACCTCTGGTGTTGCTGATGCACGTGGGCGACGGTAATAACTCACCATCAGCTGGAAACGCTTGCTCGTTTGCCACCTTTCCCATAAAAAAGGAAAAAACTTTTTCCTAAAACGTGAACTGTTCTCGGTAGTGAATTAAACGTCCATATTTAAGTTTGCGCAAGATAAAAATCGAAATAATTCACTGAGCATTCATTGCCTTTCGTTCATCATGCGAAACCGTGGAAGACAATGGTGAACACGGCTCGGTGACTTTCTCTGACAGCTCTGGGATGGGAACCTTGTTAATTATTGATATGACGAACAATACCGCGACCAGGCCGGGAGTGTGTTTTATGCAATGAAAGTATAACAAGTTACTCCACGGTTTTATGTTATTATGTTTTCTTCTCGTTTCACGACTCGCATAACACTTGCTATGCGGTGGTTGATAAAACTTTAACTTCTTTGTAATTGTTATGTGAATTATTCAGCGAATGGAAATTATCTCACATTTGAGTCGATTCTATGAGTTTAGTGCCGGCCGCGGCAGCCGGGGCGCACGCTTTAATAATACCAGCGCGAGTTACCCGGGTTCGAATCCCGGTGCCATAATTATTGAATTTAATGCCTACTCAGCGAATAGTATAGAATTTTTAACCGTGGTAGAGCCGAGCGGCGGCTTTTGCCGCTGCTCGAATGGGCCGGCTCGATTGCCGGAGGCCGGATTGGTACCACGGCCTCGCAGAATACCGGCTTGAAGTAGAGGCATCTTGTACTCGGTGAGTGAGGTAACCGGAGACCCACAACTTCTTCCCATCCCTCTCCTCATCCTCCTCCCATCTCCCAAATACCCATATGGGCCGGTAACGCACCTGCAGCACCTCTGGTGTTGCTGATGCACGTGGGCGACGGTAATAACTCACCATCAGCTGGAAACGCTTGCTCGTTTGCCACCTTTCCCATAAAAAAGGAAAAAACTTTTTCCTAAAACGTGAACTGTTCTCGGTAGTGAATTAAACGTCCATATTTAAGTTTGCGCAAGATAAAAATCGAAATAATTCACTGAGCATTCATTGCCTTTCGTTCATCATGCGAAACCGTGGAAGACAATGGTGAACACGGCTCGGTGACTTTCTCTGACAGCTCTGGGATGGGAACCTTGTTAATTATTGATATGACGAACAATACCGCGACCAGACCGGGAGTGTGTTTTATGCAATGAAAGTATAACAAGTTACTCCACGGTTTTATGTTATTATGTTTTCTTCTCGTTTCACGACTCGCATAACACTTGCTATGCGGTGGTTGATAAAACTTTAACTTCTTTGTAATTGTTATGTGAATTATTCAGCGAATGGAAATTATCTCACATTTGAGTCGATTCTATGCGTTTAGTGCCGGCCGCGGCAGCCGGGGCGCACGCTTTAATAATACCAGCGCGAGTTACCCGGGTTCGAATCCCGGTGCCATAATTTTCGAATTTAATGCCTACTCAGCGAATAGTATAGAATTTTTAACCGTGGTAGAGCCGAGCGGCGGCTTTTGCCGCTGCTCGAATGGGCCGGCTCGATTGCCGGAGGCCGGATTGGTACCACGGCCTCGCAGAATACCGGCTTGAAGTAGAGGCATCTTGTACTCGGTGAGTGAGGTAACCGGAGACCCACAACTTCTTCCCATCCCTCTCCTCATCCTCCCTCCCATCTCCCAAATACCCATATGGGCCGGTAACGCCCTGCAGCACCTCTGGTGTTGCGGATGTACGTGGGCGACGGTAATAACTCACCATCAGCTGGAAACGCTTGCTCGTTTGCCGCCTTTCCCATAAAAAGGAAAAACTTTTCCTAAAACGTGAACTGTTCTCGGTAGTGAATTAAACGTCCATATTTAAGTTTGCGCAAGATAAAAATCGAAATAATTCACTGAGCATTCATTGCCTTTCGTTCATCATGCGAAACCGTGGAAGACAATGGTGAACACGGCTCGGTGACTTTCTCTGACAGCTCTGGGATGGGAACCTTGTTAATTATTGATATGACGAACAATACCGCGACCAGACCGGGAGTGTGTTTTATGCAATGAAAGTATAACAAGTTACTCCACGGTTTTATGTTATTATGTTTTCTTCTCGTTTCACGACTCGCATAACACTTGCTATGCGGTGGTTGATAAAACTTTAACTTCTTTGTAATTGTTATGTGAATTATTCAGCGAATGGAAATTATCTCACATTTGAGTCGATTCTATGAGTTTAGAGCCGGCCGCGGCAGCCAGGGCGCTCGCTTTAATAATACCAGCGCGAGTGACCCGGGTTCGAATCCGTTAACAAGGTTGGGAACAAGCTGGTGCAACGTGACGAACCTATCCTCGCTCAACAGCCCATCTCAAATATTAAGGGAGGTCTACGCCCGGTACTGGAAGCTTGACATGTTGCTAATTTTCTTATCTTCGTACGATAAGCCAAGAAATAATTTCAAAAAATCACTGTCAATTATCTGACGTATTGACAGTTGAATGAGAACATAATTGACACTACGGTGACAATTAAGTTGACAGTTGAATGAGAACATAATTGACACTACGGTGACAATTAAGTTGACAGTTAAAGACAAGCGCAAAGAATAACAGATTCCTGTTGTAGCCTAATAGAGTGTCTTTAAATGAAATGGGTATGGCAGAAGAGGCATGAAAGCAGAATAAATGCAGTAGAAATGAGAGTGGTAAGAAGTACGATTGATGTGAAGATAACTGACAGGGTACGAAATAATGTGATCAGAGAGCGTTGTGGCGTGAAAGACGATGTAGTGACACGAATTGAGAAAGGGATGTTGAGCTGGTTTGGACATATGGAGGATGAATGAAAGTAGGTTGACGAAACAAATATATGAGGCGAGTGTAAATGGTAGAGTCGGGAGAGAAAGACCTAGGTGAACATTTCACGATCAAATCAGAGACATTCTGGAAATGCGAAGATTGATGAAAGTGGAAGAAGCGAAAGACAAGCAAGTAGCAAGTGAAAGAAGGTTGTCTTGAACAAGGCGTGAATATATATAATATTAAATTAAATAATTCGTTTTACGTCATTAAATGAGCTCTACTTAATTAGCACTTAATAATTAGTAAAGCAGTGTGGGACTACCCCCACAAGATGGAGCGACGACCTGCCCAGTGTTGCGGGAAGTCGATGGATGGGGTGGCTCAGGACCGAGCTTTGTGGCAATCTTTGGCGGAGGTCTATGTTCAGCAGTGGACTTGTGATAGGCTAAATGATGACGATGATGATGATGATTAATGAGTAATTTTGTCCTTCTGTCAATATCGCTTCCTCAAATCCTTCGTATAACTTTTAACTTCAAACGTAGATATTCTTAGTCTTTTCATTCACTACAAAAAGCTTAGTTTTTTATATTTCGAATGTCTCTATGTTTTATTTTGTTACACACGCAATATCTTCGCTGGTTCACACCGATTCTGATGATTCCAGATCCCAAATGAATTTGAAGAAGACATACCAACCTAAGGGTAGGTCAATAGGAGTTGAAAACCGGTCGCTTCTTCTTTTTGTTTTTACTTTCTGCTAGCGAACAACGAACCACTAGTGATGTAAGTCGTTCTGTTCGTTCGATCTGGGGTTTTAAAGCAATTTTGTATTACAAAAGACTGAAGAGACTTCAGATATCTTTAAAATAAGAACTGGGTTCCAAAGTTTGGTAAGGATATATCTTAACAAATATGCAAGAGCGCAGTCTTCCTGTTTAAGGTTTCAAAAGGCTTTCAAAAAGGGTTATTATAATATAAAGGAATACTTGGATGATATAACTTCCCAGGGGTTGATGGCTCCCATTCCCATTCTAGATAAAATATTGTAATATTAGACTATTAAAACGTTTTGTTTTGAAAAAAAAAATCAGTTATATTAGTATATATTTCTATTTTACGGAGTTTCTTTTCTTTCGCCGGTTTCTTTTCCGTCAGAGGAACCTCATTAGGAAACAGTGGTAGATTTAAACACAATTGCGTTTGACAAGAGAAATGTATGTCGAAGAAATGATTTGATTTGATTCGAAGGATTTGGTAGGTTGGCAGTGTTTCAAAGTTTTAATAAACAAACAGTCGAACTATCAACGAAATGGTTTTAAAATTCAAATTGAATAATTGATTATTTATACTTGTGATTGCTTCCACCATTTTTTTAAAGGGTAAGGCGACAAATGAGCAAGCGGTTCACCAGATGATAAGTGATTACCGTCGCCCTCGTACATCTGCCACGTACATCAACACCAGAGATGCTGCAGATGCGTTGCCGGCCTTTGAGCGTATTCGGGAGAAGTGGAGAACTTGGTGAAACTTCATCATACAGACAAATATTATTATCTCTTGTCTAGTACAAGTTTTCCCAACATATTTTAATTATTATATAAGTAACCGACCGGTTTCTCCGTAGGGCATATTCAGAATAGAATTGTTAAAATTCTGTTTAAGTAATTGTTTAATAATTGGAAAATTTCTACAATATTGAATATATATATGGATCGTCGGGTCTGAAATAAACATTTTATTATTATTATATTATAACTAGTGCCGGTTCATATTAAAGGAGGAAAACTTTTTTTTTGTTTTTACTTTCTGCTAGCGAACAACGAACCACTAGTGATGTAAATCGTTACACAACGTAGTCTCGATCTGGGGTTTTAAAGCAATTTTGTATTACAAAAGACTGAAGAGACTTCAGATATCTTTAAAATAAGAACTGGGTTCCAAAGTTTGGTAAGGATATATCTTAACAAATATGCAAGAGCGCAGTCTTCCTGTTTAAGGTTTCAAAAGGCTTTCAAAAAGGGTTATTATAATATAAAGGAATACTTGGATGATGATAACTTAGATGATATAACTTCCCAGGGGTTGATGGCTCCCATTCCCATTCTAGATAAAATATTGTAATATTAGACTATTAAAACGTTTTGTTTTGAAAAAAAAAATCAGTTATATTAGTATATATTTCTATTTTACGGAATTTCTTTTCTTTCGCCGGTTTCTTTTCCGTCAGAGGAACCTCATTAGGAAACGGTGGTAGATTTAAACACAATTGCGTTTGACAAGAGAAATGTATGTCGAAGAAATGATTTGATTTGATTCGAAGGATTTGGTAGGTTGGCAGTGTTACAAAGTTTTAATAAACAAACAGTCGAACTATCAACGATATGGTTTTAAAATTCAAATTGAATAATTGATTATTTATACTTGTGATTGCTTCCACCATTTTTTCAAAGGGTAAGGCGACATATGAGCTAGCGGTTCACCAGATGATAAGTGATTACCGTCGCCCTCGTACATCTGCCACGTACATCAACACCAGAGATGCTGCAGATGCGTTGCCGGCTTTTGAGGGTATTCGGGAGACGTGGAGAACTTGGTGAAACTTCATCATACAGACAAATATTATTATCTCTTGTCTAGTACAAGTTTTCCCAACATATTTTAATTATTATATAAGTAACCGACCGGTTTCTCCGTAGGGCATCTTCAGAATAGAATATTTAAAATTCTGTTTAAGTACTTGTTTAATCAGTGGAAAATTTCTACAATATTGTCATCCTTCTTCTCTCCCTCGCCCTCATCTCCCAAATTTCTTCATAGGCCGGCAACGCACCTGCAGCACCTCTGGTGTTGCAGATGTACGTGGGCGACGGTAATCACTTACCATCACGTGAACCGCTAGCTCGTTTGGCGCCTTTCCAAAAAAAAAAAAAAAAAAAAAAAAAAAAAAAAAAAAAAAAAAAAAAAAAAAAAAAAAAAAAAAAAAAAAAAAAAAAAAAAAAAAAAAAAAAAAAAAAAAAAAAAAAAAAAAAAAAAAAAAAAAAAAAAAAAAAAAAAAAAAAAAAAAAAAAAAAAAAAAAAAAAAAAAAAAAAAAAAAAAAAAAAAAAAAAAAAAAAAAAAAAAAAAAAAAAAAAAAAAAAAAAAAAAAAAAAAAAAAAAAAAAAAAAAAAAAAAAAAAAAAAAAAAAAAAAAAAAAAAAAAAAAAAAAAAAAAAAAAAAAAAAAAAAAAAAAAAAAAAAAAAAAAAAAAAAAAAAAAAAAAAAAAAAAAAAAAAAAAAAAAAAAAAAAAAAAAAAAAAAAAAAAAAAAAAAAAAAAAAAAAAAAAAAAAAAAAAAAAAAAAAAAAAAAAAAAAAAAAAAAAAAAAAAAAAAAAAAAAAAAAAAAAAAAAAAAAAAAAAAAAAAAAAAAAAAAAAAAAAAAAAAAAAAAAAAAAAAAAAAAAAAAAAAAAAAAAAAAAAAAAAAAAAAAAAAAAAAAAAAAAAAAAAAAAAAAAAAAAAAAAAAAAAAAAAAAAAAAAAAAAAAAAAAAAAAAAAAAAAAAAAAAAAAAAAAAAAAAAAAAAAAAAAAAAAAAAAAAAAAAAAAAAAAAAAAAAAAAAAAAAAAAAAAAAAAAAAAAAAAAAAAAAAAAAAAAAAAAAAAAAAAAAAAAAAAAAAAAAAAAAAAAAAAAAAAAAAAAAAAAAAAAAAAAAAAAAAAAAAAAAAAAAAAAAAAAAAAAAAAAAAAAAAAAAAAAAAAAAAAAAAAAAAAAAAAAAAAAAAAAAAAAAAAAAAAAAAAAAAAAAAAAAAAAAAAAAAAAAATTTCTACAATATTGTCATCCTTCTTCTCTCCCTCGCCCTCATCTCCCAAATTTCTTCATAGGCCGGCAACGCACCTGCAGCACCTCTGGTGTCGTAGATATGCGTGGACGACGGTAATCACTTACCATCAGGTGAACCGTTAAATCATGTATCGCCTTTGCCATATGTATATATATATATAAATAAATATGTTATTATATAACTCAATAACTAACTATAACTCACTAAGTAACTAATGTTTTATCATTAAAGGGCATGACTGTCAGAAGGGTAGTGAACGTTTCATTAAATCGACTTTAACGCCAGCTTCCAAACATTACGACGCAGCGCATACCTTTATAAGAAGAACAAAATAAATTCACACAGGGCCCGATACAAATTATACAGTCATTTGCGAGAAGCATCCCGCTACCGGATGGCTGTCCGAGGGCGTGCTCCCAAAAAAAACCAACTCGGGACTCCAAACTGGATTCGTCTCAAAACTGGCGGTGACCATATATATCGCTTAATTTTCAACACTGTTACTTTATTAACATTTTGACGATGCACGCGGGATTTATCTGCCGAATAACGTGACGTGGTTGAGCCAGGCGGCGGCTTTTGTTGCTGCTCGAACGGGCCGGCTCGACCGGGTTGGTGCCACGGTCTCGCAGAATATCGGCGTGAAGTAGAGGCATCGTGTGCTTCTGCGTTACGTTCGGTATGTGAGGTAATCGGAGGCCCTCTTTCCATCCATCCTCTTCGTCCCTTCCACCTACCAAATATCGTTAGAGACCGGCAATTCACCTGCAACTCCTCTGTTGCAGATGTAATCAGTTATCATCAGGTGAGGTGGTTGCTCGATTATCATAAAAAAAATCTTATTCACAATTTCATATATCAAAAATCTCATTCACAAAAGTCTCTTTAGGTTAGGCCCATTTGAGCAGCAGCAGAAGTCACATGCTCTGTCACGTACAGAACTACACACTACTACTACAGCCCATGGATACATGCAAACAACTTCAATCGAAGAAAGGTTAAAGATAAACCTGTAAACCCAGAGGACCGTGATGGAATACCTTACAGCCCGTAATCATACGGGATGAAGGTGTAGAGCTATCCAAAGCGGAGGGACACAATAGTTGTTAAGCTGCCAAGGGACGGCAAGAGAGTGGTAACTGCCCCGACCACTTTTACGATACCATTACGAAATATTTGTGATAATTATTAATATTATTCTTATGTAATCACTTCCAAATTATACTTCTTTTATTCATAATCACGATATTCTTCAAATATTATGACATTCCTCATTTCTGCCATTTTATACTTCTTCCATAAATTGTTTGTGTAAATGTCAAAATTATAGTTACGTGTTTGCAAAACTTTTAAGATATTTTAGTAATGATATAGACGTATAATAATCGTATGTTGTTTTTTTGTTTAATGTAGATAATTTTCGCATGACCCATCCGAGCTAAACCATGTATCAGCTAGAGAGAGATTAAGAAATTTTTTTTTATCTTCCGCATCATACCGTGACATGGTGACAACGCAAACCTAATTGCGTTTCTCCTTAACAATGTTAACTGTACAGTAATTAGGAATGTCCTCGATTGTCTTAACGGACAGTGTCCCTAAAAAATCCGGAATGCCGCCGCCGCGCAACGTTTCGACAGGTGCGCCGCGTGCGGCTTTAAAAGACGCGGATCGGCTTAAAATCGTACATCAGTGCTCTGCTTGAGTAAGCACTTGCCACGGAGCAATGAGATTCGTTGCGGTTGCATACATTAGTTCGGATGGGCCTCGCAGAATATCGGCGTGAAGTAGAGGCATCTTGTGCTTCTGCATTTCGTTGGGTGAGTGAAGTAACCGGAGGCCCATTACCCCCCCCCTTCCGCCATCCTCATCCTCCCTCCCCAACTCCCAAATATCCTTAAAGGCAGGCGTGGCATCTGCGGATCCTCAGGTGTTGTAGATATACGTGGGCGACGGTAATCACTTACCATCAGTTTAGGCGCTTGCTCATTTGGATATGCATATGCCATAATAAAAAAAACGGTGTTCCTAAGGTCCAAGTGTCCGCAAATTGGGTCGTGAGCCACACGTATGTGCTCGATCCCCGACATTGAAGAGGATGTTTGTGCAAAAGGCTATCGATTCGCGGGACTTAAAAGTACTGTAGGGTTTTTGGTATTTGGAGGTTCTAGCGAGTCCGTGTGACTGTCAGAAAAACAAATTTCGTCGCCCTAATATGTATAATATAATATAAAACCAAGCATACCACTGCACGACCTCAAGATACTGTGAGCACATTCTGCGAAGATCTGACCAAAATTAATAATTAAAAGCTGAAGGTAGCCCGGGCTTGACTCTGACGTCTGGACGTCTAACACCTTAGTCCCCCGTGGTTATCAAAAACGTCGGGAATATATAAAAAAAAAAAAAAAATTGTAATGTTATTATATATCTTGTCCAAATGGCAAATTTAAAGCCAGCTAACAAAAATAATAGAAGTTCACAACTATCCTATATAATATAATAGATGAAATAACATACAATCATCTATAATGTTGGAATACGCCGCGTTGTTCGGGTTATAAAATATTTACAGATAAAAACAGCTTGGCATAAAATGGCCGCTCGCAAGTGCACCATCGCGCAGCCGACAGCACTACAGACGTAGATTCACTATCCCCACTAATCACCATGCCCCCATGCTTCCGTCTGCCAATGACCTTAGCCACACTAAGGCTGGGAAGTGATAGGACAGTAGGACTCATTGACGGGGCAAATTAAAAAAAAATGGATGTAAAAAATACATTGAAAGCACTTCTGGAATCAATATTCCTTACATTTAAAAACTGTCTAAATACATCAATTTGTTATCAAGAAAAATCCTCACAAGCGTACATACAAAGAATTTTATTTATATATATATACACAGAACAATTACCCACGTCCCTAACTGGGTTACCTTGTTTCTTGGTAACTGGACAATGATCTTATCACTGAACTTACCACGGTATATATATACATACATAGATAAGTAGTCTTATATACATATATATAACTCTGTATAACATTGATATTCATCACCCAAATGTTTGCCATTTCATACAAATATTCGTAACGGACATTCGAACCTCCAACCCACAGCGTCGAAGGCTACCAACTTCACTATCAACTTGTCTATCGGCTATGTTCACGTTTATATAATAGCGTACCTATAGTGACTAAAAATCTGAGTGTCTTTTTGCCTATTGGAAAACCCACTTAAGAGAAAATATTGCATCGGATGCTGCTCGTGACTGATCAACGCACAGCAGAAACTACTGCGCCTGGAAGCATGTAATTTTGCATAGAAATTTATTTCCCAAGGGGGTACAATACGTGGATGGAAGTTTGTAATTTTTCGATTCGAATGTGCTATATTTTATCTTACTTAATATTACTAACAACGCGCACAAAGCCGCTAACAACCACTAGTATGTAATAAAAGATGAGAATAAACATCAGTTGGCTTTACATAGGGAATATAACAAATGAAATTATACTATGTATGAAACAATTGTGGATAAAAGTACTATGTAGGGATGAGTACTGTTAATTTTCGTATTGCATATTAATATATAAGCTTTTGTACGTGGTAGAGTCAAGCGGCGGATTTTGTTGCTTCTCGAATGGACCGACTCGACCGGGGCCGACGACCACGCAGATCTTGAGCTTCTGCGTTTCGTTCGGTGAGTGAACCACCGAAGGCCCATTGTCCTTCCCATCTCACAAATATCCTCGAAGGCCGGCAATGTACCTGCAGCTTCTCTGGTGTTACATATGTAAGTGGGCGACGCTGCTCATCAGATTGCAAGTGTTTACCGAGCGATAGACGTTGACTAAGATCACTTTACCGGCTCGTACCGTCGGGTCGCAGGTTCGCTTTAAGTCTCCATTGCCGCCGAGCTAACGGCACAGACTATACACTACATAGTACTAGAAGTACCAAGTTCGTCGAGCTCACAGCTGACCCATATTAGCATCCACTATCAATAAATAACTCGCGTAATGTGCGCCTTGAGCTTAAACTTGCTTCAACGACCTCCCGACGTAACGTTGTAAGAGCTTTAAATATTGTAAATATAACACGTAACTATTTTATGTTGTTTTATTGCGAGAGTAGGGTGACCATGGTAATCTTATTTTTACACCGGTTTTTTTCTAACACTCTTTCCAAGTTCACTGTTGGAGATAGGATTCTACATGTGCAAGCACACTGGCCACCCCTAGCTTCCATCATGGCCTCGACCCCTCGTCGTCTTTATAATGGCAACGCGTAACCACTGTGTAAGGACGCGACAACCTCACTTGCATGAGGCACGAATATTTTTTTAATGGGAATGGCGGCAAATGAGCAAGCGGTTCACCTGATGGTAAGTGATTACCGTCGCCCACGTACACCTGCAACACCAGAGGTACTGCAGATGCGTTGCCGCCCTTTAAGGATATTTGGGAGATCTCCCATCTGAGGATGAGGAGGAGGTAAATATAAGTACTTACCCCTGTCAACCACAGGAGTATACAACTCAGCATCCGGACCTCCACAACCCATTTTCGCCTCTCCCGGAGATAAAATGTTATGAGATTTTCAAAGTTAACCGTCTATTTTTTTTTTATGTGAAAGGCGGCAATCGAGCAAGTGGCTCAGCTGATGCCAAGTGCTTACCGTCGCCTACGTACACCTGCAGCACCAGAGGTGGTGCAGGTGTGTTGCCGGCCTTTAAAGGTATTCGGGAGATGGGACGGAGGATAAGGATGGCGGATGGGGAGAGGGGGAATTGGCCTCCGGCTACCTCACTCGCCGAACGAAACGCGGAAGTACAACATGCTGGTAGTAGAAGCAAAAGCCGCCGCTTGGCTCAACCACGTTAAGAAGGGCAAACAATCGCTAATTTGGGTTTTCGATTTGTCGAGTTGTTGGGTTTATGTCGTGACGAAACAAGTTTCCTTTAATTTGCAATATTTAAATACATATTGTGATTCAAAATGAAGATATGCAAATAAAAAATTAATTTGGATATTTGTTAGCTTTGGATCTGATTTTTTTATTGCATTGAGATGACAAATAAGCTGACAGTCCTAAGTGGCCTGCAGTCCATGGACACCTGCAAACAATTTCAATCGAAGAATTCTTCTAGTAATCTACCCATGCGCAGGTGTCCTGTTTTAAATAATCATTATGTTTTTAACCTAACAAAAAAAAGATTTTTTATCTTTTTATATAGTTAGTTAAGAACAAGTTATAATCTTAAACAAGGAAAAAGAGTTTTCGCTGCCGTTCTATACCATGCTCGTTTATCAGTCAGTAAGATATAGTATTTCCGTTCACATCTCACTATAACAAAGTTTCTTTAAAAACTATTAATAGACGTATTAAAATCTTCATAAATATAGTCACCCTACATTAGCACACATCAAACAGTATAACATATTTAAATAAGCCGCTCAAAAAAATTTGTAAAATTTTAAAATTATAATTTGCGATACTCCGGTCGTGGGAAAAACCTAGTGACAGTTTTAATTTAAACAGTCTAAATATATGGAGCTATTTTTATCATTTAAATATAGTCAATCTTAACTGTAACACTTAAACGACCTTTTTCTGAAACTAGGGAACAAGAAGAGGAACCAGAAGCTGGCAATACTTCGGTCCGGTCCAGGTCCGGTTGTGAGGCTAATTTTTACGTATTATACTATATATAAGAAACAAATATATGAGGCGACTGTAAATGGTAGAGTCGGAAGACCTAGGCAAACATTTCACGATCAAATCGGAGACGTTCGGAAAAAAGTCCAGATCAAGAGTACACTAAACCAACGAGTATGCATGCGAAGATTGATGAAAGTGGGGAGAAGCGAAAGACGTATGTCAGTACCGTAGCAAGTGGAAGAAGATTGTCTCTGCCTACTCCGTTGGGAACAAGGCGTGAATATATACATACTATACATATACGATTATACGTGACCGAAGAAGGCAACATATCTTTGTCATAATGAGATGTGATAAATAAATGTGAATAAAAAACTTCCCGTATATAGCTATAAGATCAAAAGAAGGGTACGATTCGTATCAGACACATATAACGCTACTCAACACTACTGAACTGATACCAGTACTTTTTGATTTGAATATTGATCTCGGCAGAACAGGCGATCCGTTCGCCTAACACTAACCACTAAACCACTCGGTCGTCTAACATATAGTGACCTTAAAGGTTTAATCAAGACCTCAAATAGCTTAGCACCATCGTGTGCCAAACCACCGAAGTTTTTATGGGTTGCCTAAACTACATAGAATAAATACTCCACTAGGTTATTACCAACTTACAGATTGGCTCAATATGTAGCAAAAATTCATTCACCGCTCAAAGCACATAGTAGAGCACATATAAAGGATTCATAAGATTTAGTCAGTGAATATATATCTTTCGATCTGTCGATTGATCTTACTGACTATTTAAATTGAAATGCTTACCCGTTGAAGACTGAATCTCAATTATAACGAGGAAGGTAGCAGAGAATAACATGCCAATGGAATATGCAATTTTACTTAAACATCACCTCAAATCTGGTTTACTGTTGTGGAAAGAAGAATTCAAGGTCTATTGTATTAATTTCAGTTACAATTATTGCACATGAAGTTCTATAATTTAAAGTAATGTTTGATTAAATAACCAGACTACGAATACAAGTTTCCTTACCGTTAAGAACAATTAAGGTAGTTAGATACAATGTTATCCGTGATAACGTAAAGTTATTTCACTGGATAATCAGGTAGCGACCCTAAAAACGTTGCAATTTTGGCTGGCAATTTTTTTAGTAAAATATTGGTATCATTCTAAGCGATTTCGATAACTACAAACTGAATCTCAATCAATCTAGCAGGACACAAGCACATCACTAACGAATTCGTCATGTTTAAGACCGGGGCGATAACATTGGAGAAAGATTTTTATGCTGTGTCACGTTAAGGACGTTGAAATCCGTTTCCAGAGAGACGGACAATTTTAATTTGATTAAATTAATATTCTCACAGGAAAAGAAATCAAAAAATGAGACCTCTGAACCGGCAAGAAACTTTGGGCTCAGAGAACTGAGGTCTTTTTTTTCAAACCGGTGTAAAGTCAAAGTTAAAACTGTAACTTTTTTATTTAATTTAGGTATGTATAAAGTTCTTATGAAACAATTTTATTGTAAAAGCTTATGCCTTTACTTAGAAAACATTTTCTAGCTTTAGCTAATCTTGATCTAGAAACCATAGCGTATCATCTCGTCACAGGAGGCCGTCCGTTTTTGATTAAATACATTTATATTTATCCATACGTTAATAATGTTTTGAAAGATAAACAATCTGTCAAAATATTAGTCTCCTTCAAGTTTTTCAAAAGGTCAACCTTTTCACAAACGGGTATTGCAATTATTAACTATCTCTTGCTTTTGTAAAATGAGTTTCCAGTTTGGCTGCAGATCTCCACAGTAATACAGCATTGGACATGATGCTGTGGAAGTAAGCAAAGTAGACTAATTTAGCTGATGTTTCATCAGTCAACTCTCTAATATTTCTAATAGCGAATATTGCTCATCAATATGTGCTTCCCACTGAAGCTTGGAATCTATAGAACTTCCGAGAAATTCGGAAAATTTAAAATTTTCGTGTTCTTATTTAATATTTTGTCAATTAATTACAGCATTCTGCAGCGACATTTTCTTTCTCCGTTAATAACCAAATTCGCCGTAAACCATTTAGAAACAATGTGCAGTATTTGTTTGGGTGGTTCTAGTTCCATTCGTTACTTTAAACTTTAAATAACAATGAGGTATCATCAGCAAATAGTAGTATCACAGGCGTTTTTGTACCATAGAGGGAAAATCATTTATGCAGATCAAGAACACAAAAGGGCCAAGTATAGAACCCTGAGGGAACCCATATTTACTAAACGTCTACGTTTACGTCCGGCCCACAACACTCCGTTGATTATTGTAATCTTTTGCTTTCGGTTCGAAAGATATGACGATAACTGATTGTGCGGCCTCGCGAATGCCGTAGTGTTTATGTTCATTAATTAAAACTTTATGTTTCACACAATCAATTAATTCTTTTGAGAGATAGATCACAGAAGACACCGACAGGTAGATTTTAAGGTTCACAAGTTGGAATGTAACAGTTTCGGTTTTGACCAGCAAGACCAGCAGAACCGTAATTTAATTAAGTTAAAAACTTTACCTCCTAGGTTTAGGGCGCAGGATTTCATGAGGGGCGGGTTGACGGCGTGGTGGGGGCCAAGCGGCGCAGGCGCAGGGCGTGCGATCGCCTGCACCGCCGCCTGCTCCGGCGCTCGCTCCAGTCGCTACTCCGCCCGCCGCCCCAGCGCCGCTCACTGGCGCCACCTCGAGGGGCGTGCGCGCATCCTCACTGCAAAAGAATAACTTTTTAGGTACAACCAAAAAACATAGATGAATTTGTGTCCTATTTTTTATGTAAGTAAGAGAGATAAGGTGGAATATACAAATTCCAACCTCTCCTGCGCGTGGTGCACACAGCAACCAACCAAAACGAGGCTCTAGGGACCGAATGTTGGCGGAATGTTCAACCGAATTTGCCGAACTGAAATCTCACAGACTTATGACGAGGAGCAGTACCACCAGTGCGAGGGTCTAGAAACTGCTACGCTCAACAACTTGGTGAGTATAGGCATATTTTTCGGTTTGTTGGCACTTTCTTTAAAATGCTTATGTTCAACTGTGGACTTAAATAGGTTGTTGAAGAGGCAGAAGAAGTAGAGTTAAATGGGCCCGACTAAGAAAACATTATCTTTATTATATAACCATGACAAACTAACTTAGTACCACTTGTACTCGTAACTTAACAATCTTAATTAGGCAGTTTTAAGGAGATAAAGAGATAGAGAGTCGGCGATCGTAAATCCAGACACCTCACATCTTAGACGCTACTGCCCAGCACTGGTCTCAATAATTTGTATCCCGCATATTTAAGATGACTATTCCGCCATCTGTCGGATCTCCCTTCCCCCGGACCAACTGCATATCAGCGGCCAATGTCGTGGTGGTTTTTAGTCGGTCTGGGTAAGTTTTAAGTAGATGATAAGCATCTTTCACCAACTCTAAATAAAATAGATCTGTCGGAAGCCGAGATTTCTTAAGTAGTTCCCTCATTGACATATACGTCACGTTTGAATGATATTTGACATCGCCACCACCTTACGTAAAACCACTTAACGTAAATCACAACAAATCCTACAAAAACAACCTCATTCACATCAGCATCGTCTCAATCAACCACAAGGACAGGTCGACAATCAGCGCTGGATAAAAGAAAACGTCATGAATTTTCTACACGCCCACTCCCCTCATTATATCAGATTAAACATAAAAAGAAACTCCGTACTGGAACATAACGAGCTCTTCGTCGCCGCACGTGCACTGCATACAACGAGCCGCTGTGCACCGGATGTGCGCCTGAACAAGGGAACACTGTCTCGCGATTCTGTTTTTCATAACAGTAACATGGCGATATACTAAGCTCTATGGTCAGTGACATACGGGTGGTTTTTTTTTTTTTTAGAAGAAGGGGGCAAACGAGCACGCGGCTCATCCGATGGTAAGTGATCGCCGACGCCCATGAGCAACATCCGCAACACCAGAGGAGCTACAGATGCGCCGCCGGTCTTTAAGAAAGGAATGGGCTCTTTTCTCGAAGGTCCCTAAGTCGTATTTAATTCATTCGTTTCATATTCTAATTTCAAAAGAGAAGATGTTTTAAGCTTTCATCAACTTCATCACCTCCCATATTAACCGCTCGTACCATTTCATCAGATCATCAATTATAGATGCAATGTGGTATTGACGGCCTTCATGACTCGATCAAAAGTTTGAATGAAAATTTAAATATTATTAAATATTTGTAATTTCGTCAAGGAGTTTTTATTTTATGATGAAGGCGGGAAAACGATCAAGCGGCTCACATGACGAGAAATGATTACCGTCGCCCATGTTACGGTCAATCCATCGAAATGCCAAGCAATAGTTGCTGGTAGCTCGGGGATGGTACAGTTTGATCATGCCAATATAAAATAATATACAATAATAGCGTAATTCCGTACAGTAATGTGGTAAAAACCTTGTTTCGCTCATAGGCTATGCGGTAAATTTGAAAGTAATCGTTAATAATATAAGTCGTAAATTTCTTTCAGGCCATTGAGACAGTAAGACCCCTCCCCTCATTCCCCTTGGAATGGAGTAGCATTCCCTAATTAATTTTCGTTTTCGCTGATATACGGCAAATATTAATAATGTTGGACCTAAAGTACTTAGATTTATGACAGAAAGCAGCGACATGCGAGGCGTCTCGTACTAAAATGGGTAAACCGCCTATCATACCAGGCAATACAGCATATCATTCAAAATTCGAAAAGGGTCTTGTCTAATCGTGAACTGTTTACGTGCTTATAATAAATCAATAATAAGCGCCATCTGTCAGAACAGTTAAAGAACTCTGAAACATCAGCGAGATGATGTGTGCTATAAAATTTCGTGATTCAGAAAAGCACTTAATGAGCGAGCGTTAGGATCGCTGAAGCTTGACCGTGGGTCCGTGATTCGTTTCCCGCGCATTGTTTCTTTGCACGGTTCATTTAGCGCTGAGTATCGAAGCGTAATTTCCTCCCACGCCCTTTGTATGAGGCAGCGACTGCATATAAATTTCCTAATTTATGCCAATAGATTTAACGTACTGAATTTACCACGTACTCGGTGGCGGTGAAGGAGAACGTCGTGAGGAAATCAGCATGTCTGAGAAATGAAAAAAAAATATTTCGAGGACTCATGAAATCCGCCGACCCACACAGGAGCAGGTGGACATGGGACATTTGCTGCAATATATTTTTAGTTAAGTCAATGCATGCGACTTTCGGTGACAGCAGGAGACAATGCGAATCGTCACAAGCTGTTGCAAAAGTCAACTGAGGATAATGCCAAGAGATTCTCGTAGTCTACGATAGATGGCGGAATAATTAAACTACTAACATACGAAAGAAGAACTTCGAAACTTCAAACAAAAGTAAAGAACCAGCCTGTTAATGCTACAGTCAGAGAAAGCCCTCTTGTCAGCTTTTGAAATGATTCCTCAAAATATTTATTCCCGTTTATAATAAACTGAAGACTAGGACTTTAATCACATAATTTAAATTAATTGTGACAATCACCACACTGCTTCAATATTTAATGAAATAATCAGCATCTAAGGTATCTCTAATGGCCAATGTGCCAGTAGGCGACGCAATTAATTATTATCAAGATGGCGACGGTGATATGCGTGAGAAACACATAAGTGCCACTAAACATTTGTCAAGAAAAGCATAAGTTCGACAAGTACACTCCGGAAGATTTTTATCAACGAACTGGATAATTAGATAAGTAAATTGTACAAAATCTTCAACTAGAAGACGCAGCTTGGACTCGAGGCTTAGTGCAGTTAAAACGACGGCTGGGACAGGCACTCCGACATTCATGTAGAAATTGAAATACACCTGTCGCGCTTATAATTTATCACGTTAGTTTGTGACCGCGCTCGACATGTTATTAATTAAAATATACTTGTAAATATGTCGGAGGTTGTCGGCCATTTGCATAAGCTTCGCGAATAATAAAATAGTTTAAACTATTAACCACGAATATCTTGTACGAAGACGAAGCGTCCATTCACGTTCGAATGAAGAAATATTACCCATAAATTTACGCTGCTAAAACATGATTTACGTCTACTTTAAGTGGAGATTTTGACGTTCGTAAGAGCATAAAACTGACTACCAAGCGGCTTAGTGGTGGACGTAGATGGGAGTGGAGTTGTAAGTTGTAATCCTAGCCCAGGCCAATATAACTTAAACATAAATATGAATAAGCGTTTTGTACGTGGTAGAGCCAAGCTGCGGCTTTTGCGGCTGCCCTAATGGGCCGAGTCGACCGGAGTAGTACCGTGACTCGCAGAATACCGGCGTGAAGTAGAGGTATCTTCCACTTCTGTGTTTTGTTCGGTGAGTGAGGTAACCGGAGGCCCAGTCCCCTCTACCCCAACCTCCCTCCCTCCCATCTCACAACCTCAAAGGCAGACAACAGAACCTGCAGCTCCTCTGGTGTTGCAGATGTACGTGGGCGACGGCAATCACTTACCATCGGGTGAAATATGAGACGATTGCTCATTTGCCCATTAAAAAAAAAACTAATTATTGGTTTTCGAGTCTGGTCGACTTGTGCGGCGTCTGACGCTGACAATTCGGATACGCGAAGCTGAAGGCGTGTCCTTCTGTATTTACACGTACACTTACGGCACTATAATATGGTGCGCAGTTGGCAAGAAACGTGATTGAATTAGTGAGTGAATTAAAAGTTAAGGTCACGATTGCTAGAAAAATTATAAACAGCAATGACCATTGTTAGAACGGTAGTCCTACATATGTTTATTCAAGTTTACAGGCAGAGAATAATGATCCCTATGATGTTATGTCAATAAAATTTACATTGTTAGTATATACGTGTATATGTATTTCATATATTCATATTATGTATATTTTTTGTTTTTATTTTATTTGGATATTATGTGTATGTATTATATGTTCACTTTACTTTATATTATGTGTACGCCCGAACCCGATACTTATCATATTTCCTTTTTCTTTCTGGGTTGCCTGGAAGAAATCGCTTCTTAGCGATAAGGCCGCCTATTGTACTTTTTGTTTTTTGTTTCCTTATAATCTTTGTATGTTAAATCTGTGTGTGTACAATATAGTATATTTCATTCATTCATTCATTCATTCATTCATTGTTGCGACACGTCATGAAAACGGTCAATACATTTCGCTACATCATTAGGAGTAATATTATTTAACTAACGATACGGGCTACGTTAAGTAAATCAAATGACATCTTTTTGATGAAAATAAACTTCTATTTAACTGTGTATAGGTCAGTGCATTGGTAATGAAGTTAGCAACGTAAGAAGAATGAATGAAGACAAGCAACACTTTGTGTTTTGGCCGCCGCCAAAGGTCTTCTGTGGTGTTACTATTTTATACGAAGTGTTCCAGCGAAGTATTATTCACCGACGTAAAATTCAATAACATCATGGCGCGGGTCGTAAATCTCTCGCCAATGAAAGGGCTACTAGTCTGTACTTGCAAATCACAGTACGCCCTCGACTCTACTAACGTGACATATACACGCTATGCTTCAATGGAGACACGTCATAATCCCAGCTGGAAATGTCCCGAATATTGCGAGCACGCAACCAAAATCGGGCAACACTGACAGCTCTTTGCGATCGTGTGCAACGAGCGAAGCCAGAGACGTTAGTTTATTGGGAAGTTCGAATGTCACTCAAAGATTATATCAGCACACGAAAATGACAATCATTATGTAACAGAGGACAGACTGTGGGAAATTTGTCAACAGGAATTATCAGCGGCGTTTCATTCCAACATAGCATCCGAGTGGAATATAATCAAACAAAAATAAATTAGTTTCCGGGAAGCAACAGACTTCTTTAGAGTGCAATATTAAGAGAGATGAAAAATAGTCTGCTAGAGAAATCGACAGTTATATCAGTGCTTACAATTTAACAGAAATGTTAAGGATTTAACTAATCAGTTAAATATATTTAACAAAGTTACACAAGAGAGATTGTGATATTGAAATAAACGTTGCTAAAAACAGGACAGAGAATTGTTTAATACACTTAATTGATCAGATTCGCAGAATACCGGCGTGAAGTAGAGGTATCTTGTGCTTCTGCGTTTCGTTCGGTGAGTGAGGTAACCGGAGGCCCACGCCCCCTCCCTATTCCTCTCCTCTTCCCTCCCATCTCCCAAATATCCTTAAAGACCGGCATCGCAACTGCAGCGTCTATGGTGTTGCAGATGTATGTGGGCGACGGTAATCACTTACCATCAGGTGAACCGCTTGCTCGTTTGCCGTCTCTTCCATAAAAAAAAAAGATTCACATCTAATCAATTTTGCTAATCGATATTTTAAATGAAACTATTATTTACGGATTGTATCGCGTTTATGTCGATTGCTTTTCAGCAGCCGGGGTTCAGGGGGGACTGACGTGTTAGACGTCCAGATGTCATAGTTAACTCGGGCTACCTTCAGGCTTTATCTTATTATTTTTTGGTTCGATCTACGCAGAATGTCCTCACACTATCAAATAAAAGCTGAAGGTGTAGTGTTCGACTGAATACAAGAATCCATTATATACATTCATATTATAATCCCCTGGCTCCTGATGATATGCTGTATGTGAGTAGGGTTGCCAAAATATCTACGGTGAGTGATGTAGGGCCTCGGGCTGCGATTGCTTCACAGCCTTCGTCCCCGAGATGTCCTAATAGCCGCAGTAACACAATTTAATTGTATAACGTCGTTTTAATATATAAACGTCTAAAATATATAAGACGTGGTCGAATTATAAATAAATAAATGAAACAAACAGTACGTAGGTGTTCTGAGTACAATCCACGATAGCCGAGTAGAGATTCTTTCTTTCTCCGAATCAGGAGAGTTAAGTTCGATCCCTTGTTACGTCACTAAAATGTTTCTCAAAACTTAATACGTACGATTGGTAACGTTCGCGTGACTAAGACGGCGTCAGGTTCACCGCCCGTCACGTTGCTCCAAATATGACTAACTTGAAGTTGAAACAAACTAAAATCAATGTATTGATCTCTAGTCACCCCAGTGTTGGGCGAACGGTGGGGAAAGTCAGTCCGCAAGTAATACATGTTGATAGTTAAGCAGGCGAAAGAAACCCAAGCGACGATGCTTGGCGATATAAGTAATGTTATTAATCATCATTAAAGTATTGCATTAATGATAGACAGCCCGGTTATTATTTCTGTTAAAGGCTAATATATCTTTAGCCCGAATGGCCTCCGAAGCCATTTTATAGCCAAAAGTGGCTGTAAGTTTGTTAAGAATATTATAGCGCGATTAATAACCAACTTGAAATTCAAAATGTGCTATTAAAGTTATAACAAAGTCACTTTAGTTACGTCGTTGCATGCTTCCAGCGAGTGCTTGGTAATTTAGTATCGAGTTGATGTCGGAAGTTAGTATAATTACATGCAACACATTGGTAGGTAAATAAACGTGGCTTCGATCGAAATTATCGTTCCGAGAATATTCTATAACTATTCGAAAATCAAAATATTATCAAAATTTAGCACTATGTAAGGTACAAGGAAGACGAAGGTGTTGTGGATGTACGTGGGCGTCGGTGATCACTTACCATCGGGTGAGCCGCACGCTCGTTTGCCCCTTCTTCTATAAAAAAAAACCAGGAAAAAAGGAGGCAAAGACCCATTGAAGATCACGCGCAAGGGATAGCGCACCGTTTGTAAGTGGTAAAATAATTAGAAGTTCGTCATCCGGGCGCTTAATAACAATTTTATATTAAAATAACTTATTTACGTACTACTTTGAAGGAGTACGCATGTGTATAATATATTTACACGTGTGTGTATTTTAAAAAATATAATTTGTTGCAGTAAGAAATACTTTCGTATACTTTAATGCGAATACAGCTAAATGTGCTCGGAGGCGTAATGTTCACAAATTAACATTTAGGAAGCTGCTCTGACACTCCGGGGCACGGATCGCCAGCGTCCGACCGGTAGCCAGGGCGCTGTCATTAATCATAGTGACGTCACGCGGGCTCTCGCCACAGTTACCGGTAATTTGAGACCGCGGGCGATTTAGGATTCCTGTTCGATATTTAAATTTAATTTTTTCGACGCGGACGTCTCACGAAGTGGAATTTGAGTTGGTAAGTAAATTAATTATTTTTCTATATCCAAATAAGTGTTATAACACTAATGGATATATCCAAGTAAATACTTTTAATTTGAGGAGCCTTTGCTCACCTGGGAACTGATTATAGACTGCGAAAGACACAAATGAAGGATTTTTGCGGCACAACTGAAGTAACCTCTCGAATTCAACATTATCATTACCAACACTTCTCCAAGACCTTCCCGTAATAAGTACTATGGCTTCAGTAGGCTTTTATTTTGTAAGAAAAACAAATGAAATAGAAAATTGTCAATATTGCATAATATGAACGATAGGTAGAAACAAACCTAACATTACTTCATGTAAAAAGTAAAGTAGCCGCCTGACAATGCTCACCGCTGGGCAAAGGGTTTTAGAACCGGTAAGGGTCCGACACGCTGCTCTAGTGCGGGATAGGGGACTTCACATATCCTCGAAGAAAAATTATTTATTATTATTTTCGGACATGCTGGCTTACTCACGATGTTCTCCTTCACCGCCGAGCACGTGGCAAATTCTTTAGTGGTGCCGGCACCGGGGATTGAACCCCGGTCGTTCGCACTCTATGCGTATGAAACTAAATTGAGCGCCCTGACCATTAGGCTGCCACGGCTACTTTATGTATTCAAGATTGAACTGTAAAAAACCTCAAACATACAAAAATCTCATAAATCGTACATGCAAGAAACTCGCGAAGATCGTGCGATGGTCCGATTATTGAAACAATGCCGAATTGGTAGCAGGTGTTTCTGTCCTGACAAAAATAAAAAGCTTGGTTACAAAACAACAGGGTCCCAGTGCCCGCATATCAGCCGCTCTTCCCGGCTTTTACCTGACACAATGGAACTCAAAAAACGCGCAAAAACAACCGCTGCTCGATTTATTCGTCCCACCTCAAATACCGCGCATTTTTTACTTGTACGTCCCTTATAGGTAACTATTCCGAATAAGGTATCTTTGATAGCGTCTCTAATTTTATCTTGTTCTATTAGATAAATCTATTCTAGGGTTAGGGTTGCTCCGATTTTATCACAAATATCGACTTAATAGTATTTTAATTACAATAGTAATTAAAATACTTAAAGTTTATACATCGAAACCACACACAATATTTACTCCTATGAATACGTTTCGACCCCTTTAACACTCTTTATAGAATTTAAAATATTACTATACTATATATAATATTACTTACAATTAAATTGAGTCCTCAAAAGTAGTTCTCAAAAGATAAAAGTTTTAATATTAATTTGGTACACAAAATTGACATAGCCTAGTGGTAAGAGTTCGCTTAAATTTCACACTACGCGAGTGAGGTGGATTCGATTCCAGGTGCAGGCACCTATTATTCTAAAATATAATTTAAGAAGTGCTCGTGTACTGGTGAAGAGAAACATCGTGAGAAACCCGTATATAAGACCAATAATAAACAAGAAGTCACAAGAAGCCCGGCAATCCGCACGGGAGCAGCGTGGCGGAATTTTACGAGCCTTTCCCCAGTACTGGGACAGGGATATATTGCTACTACTTTATTTACCAGTTACCATACCAAAACGATGGGAAATATACAAAAACACGAATTTGATTAACAAAATATAATTTTTAATATTTATTCCAGTACCCATAAGGATTTTTTCTCATTACTAAAGCTTTCGGACGCCGAATTACAACGTCCAAATGTCAAGGCAAACTTCACGCATCACGAGAAAGTAAACGCGTTGAGTACGTTAACTTTGTCCGTTAAAACCGGAGACGTCTTTTATCAAGATCCTGAATTAAATGAAAAACAATCTAATTACAAGAGTACGTTGCAAGTACTGTTAATGGAATATTTTCTAAAAAAAAAAAAAAAAAGTAAAGTAACGGCCTTTGCCCACTGCTGGGCAAAGGCCTCCTACTCAAATACTAGTATCAGAGAGGGTTTAGGAGCCGGGAAGGGCCCGCCACGCTGCTCCAGTGCGGGTTGGCGAGCTTCACATATCCTCGAAATTATATTTTTATTATTTCTCAGACATGCAGGTTTCCTCACGATGTTTTCCTTCACCGTTGAGCACGTGGTAAATACAGCACTTAAAATTGTTTTAGTGGTGCCGGTACCGGGGATCGAACCCAGGTCACTCGCGCTCTATGACACTAAAGTGAGCGCCCGGACCACTAGGCTACCACGGCTCTCGAATATTTTCTACAATCAATTTATTAATTTTATCGATAACTTTGAAGTCACATCCCCATTATATTTCATCTGTCAATTACGCTCTTCGATTGCATTTTCTGCTCGATAATGGTTCAGATCACAAGCACCGGCTTTTACTTATTTCAGTTTTTATGTCACACAGCTCGTTTGTGCTTCGCAAGGATGCTGTGTCTGTGTCGGTCTGTCACAAGTTATTTACGTTTACATTATTTTTCTCTTCGTTTTTAGTTTAGTTCGTTTAAATCCGCTGTTGAAGCGCCAGCTAGTCGGCAGACATTTCATCGCGCTGGGCCTGCACCTTCACGCACCGGTGATGTGAGAGGCCCTGATTTTTGAAGTGAAGTAATCGTCTCACCCGACGGTAAGTCATTAATTACGGTCGCCCGTGTACATCTGCAACACCGGAGGGGCTGTAGGTGCGTTGCCGGCCTTTAAGAATATTTGGGAGATGGGAGGGAAGATGAGGAGGGGGACACTCATTGAACGAAACGCAGAAGCACAAGATGCCTCTACTTCACGCCGGTATTCTGCGAGGCCGTGGTACTAACCCGTTCGAGCCAGCCCATTCGAACAGCAGCAAAACCCGCCGCTCGGCTCTACCACGTTTAAAGACTTCCCGTCACTCCATCTTATGGGGGGACGTGCTACGAAGCTGCCACTTGAGAACATTTTTTCCCCCAACGGTGGTCAGTCCTGCGAGATATGTGGCCGGCCCGGCTCCAGTGCGTAGCGAGCTTCACATATCCTCGAAATATTTTTTTTTATTTCTCAAACATGAAGATTTCACGATTTTTTTCTTCACCGCCGAGCACGTTGTAAATACAGCACTTAAAATTGCTATTAACAAATTTTAGTGGGGCACCGGCACCGGAGATCGAACCCGGGTCACTCGCGCTCTATGAAACTAAAGCGCACCCTCACTTCTAGGCTACCACGGCACACATGTTGTACTAATGTATCAGTGTTCATACATTAATATTATAAATTAAGAGTGTACATATGTTTGTTACCAACTACTAAACCACTGGACCGACCCATTACTCCACTCAAAAACTATTTCTAGTGAAGCTACATAGTTATGGTTAAAGGATATGTGCTCTAATATGATGACGTATTCCTGGCCGATTCCAACCGCATACCATTGACAATCGTCAACTGAGCAGAACGTCATAATGCCAAAGTGCACGCATAATAAACAAATGCCTTATCCGATACTGTTACAAATTATTTCACAAATATTCCGTGTCTAGTGATTCCACGATAAAATCACACTGTGATTATGTAGTATAAATTAATATTTGTATGTGTTATTTTTCACATCCTAAACGTGATTCCGTTTGATGTCCATGAACCAAAATAACGTTGTATGATTTTATCAGTGAATGATGTGTTTTCACACAAAAAAATTGTGTTGCCCCTAAGGCTTACTGTTCTTCATCATGACGTTAGCGAGGCAAAGGTTTTGCAATAAGATCGGAGGAAGGGCAGAAACAGATAATTTTGTGTTGCACAAAAATTTATTACGATTGAAATTAGAAATCAGGACCTATGGCACAGCACAACTCCCCTAACCACAGAGTCACGCGATCGCCAGGCGTTGGTTTTTTTACACGAATATTAATGTTATGTTATATTATTGAGCGAAACGAAATTTTCAAAACATAAAAAAGCAACATGTGATTACGCATCTGTTAAGTAGAAATAACTGTTAAATGAAGTGCCAACTCAAAGAGATCGTGTTATGGATATCCTGCCGTATCTTTATGCAAATTAAATAATAAAAGAAATTCTTCAATCAGAGTTCATAAGAAGGTGCCAGTGAAGATAATTCGTGACTGACAGACGAAAAAATATGTTTATGACAGTTCTTTTTTTATAAATAAAGCTGCTCATACGTTAGTAAGAGTTACTTTATAAAAAATATATGTAAAAAGTGCTGACAAAACTAACCCGAGCGTGTCGTAAGAAGCGACTAGTGGAAAAGCCTTGAAAATTGCAATGGCTACCGACAGATGGCAGATAACCGTCTCGAAAAATTCCTGAAGAAACATTTGCAGATCGATGACGGACTGCAGCGTCTAAGATGCGAGGTGTCTGACCAATCCGCCGAGCGTGGCGATTATGAGAAATAATCCAACCCCTATATTGTGGTGTGGATGTCGTAGTAGACGACCAAGGGTTGAACCCCGCTTGACAGCACAGATCAGAATGTTGGCCGATGATATCACTCACACTTTATGTATGAATATATAGTTTAAAGTTAAACGAAAACGCAATCTCATTAGCATGTTTTTCTTAAGCCAATTTAAAATTCTCAAATCGGTAAAAAAAAACCATGAGGCACAACCCTATCAAATATCCTGGATCACTTACAACTTATCAGATTTCGCTATCAACAAAGTATCATGAACTCAAACTCAGTGCCCTTCACAAAAAAAAACAAAAAGCGGCGCGAATTCGCGCGCTTTATTTGACGTATCACGTTAGGCTCGTGCTTCTGCTGTCAATGTCAGCCGTCATGATGTGTGAAATACATCAGATATTTTTTTAATTTAAAAATTTGAAGCCAACGTGTAACGTGTTGGAATAATATAATGTGTGCTAAAGAAAAAGAAAGTTTTGGTGCAATGAATACGTGGTTACTTTTAGTACAATATTTAGCTAACGGCGTTTTAATAATTGTACAACATGAATCTGTATTGGCGGAATATTTGTTATTGAGCGTAACGCTGTTACCAGTATGAAATTGTTTTTACCATATTTTTGGTAGATTTTTTGCCATTAATTGGTAAACTCAGTATCACAAAATTGTGCGGGTAGGTGGGCTTCACATATCCTCGAAATATTTCATTTTTTATTATTTCTCAGACATGCAGATTACCTCACGATATTTACCTTCACCGTCGTGAACGTGGTGAATACCACGTTGCAGGTCACCTGCGCTCTATGATACTAAAGTGAGCGCCCTAACTACGCTAACACGCTGCCGCGTATTTTCAGTGAAACGTTTTTTCATAAACCGAACGTGTAAAGAACATTTTCGACGAAAAGTTGAGAACGCGGTTGGTCGGATAATGATACAAAGACAACATGCGCAGGCGCTTGCGGTGTGTGAGGGAGACCGTTGCGTCGCGTAAAGCTAAAAAGAAAAAAGTAGTAGATAATAGTAGGTAGCTGATAGTATTAAGCCCGCGGCTTTGCTCGCGTGGTCGCTGATTGCGGTCAAAGAAATTTGTGATGCAGAAGAGTTTTGTGTCTTACTCCATGGTTTGGTCTGCAGTGGCGTGTAATATTAAGCACTATAGTATTATAAAGAGTTAAGTTCAAAAAATATATATGTTAATGTTTTCCAGTTCGTTATTATTAAAGAAATAAAATAAATATTTGAGATTGATACACTCAAACACCGTTTGACCGATCATCATGAAAGTTGGCTCAAATAAGTGTTCTTTCATGGTGAAGGGTTCTATCGAGATGGCGCTGCGGCACTTCAACTTCTATACCGTTTAACCCATCGCTATGAATATCGGTAAACGTAGGTATTTACGTAACTTGGCACTACATGGCGTTGCAGCACTTCATCTCCTGTGATGTAAAAATACTCATCGCGCCATCTACCGGAAAGGGCAGAACAGCGTCTGCCGGGCCCTGTTAGTAATATACAAAACTGTTCCATATTAGACTTAGGTTCGGCCATTGTGTTATTCGCTTGCAATTGTCGTAGAGAATTCACTTTTCATAGCAATTCATAGCTTCAACGAGTTCTTTTCTATTTATATTTTTTTTTTTTATTTTTTTCTTCGTGCCAAGAGTCTTAAGTGCTCTTTTATGCACAACAGTTTTTAGGTTATTTCTTTATATTTTATTTTATTATACCCATTTTGGTGCAACTGACTCAAACATTGTGGACAATTTTCCAACGTCAATACCTTGGTTGTTTAATAAGGATCGGCTTCCACCATTACTTTTAGTTCATCGTCATTTACCTTAGTGGCTGGTCTTCCTCACAGTTCACTCTTCATGTTGAAGTCACCACTACGAAAGCGATTCAACCAAAAACGGACAGTGCGTTCGTTAGTCGTTTCCTCCCCTAACTCCCTAAAGTCTCCATGTTTAACTCGACTACTGAATGTAAAAACAATTGAATATGAAACCAAAGAATGCCATAATTTTTTTGAATTTAGAAGGTTATAGTTTTCTTTATTTAAGTTTTTAAATCTGGGCACAAAATCTAGTATGCTTCTTGTTTTCCTTTATGGCGTTTTGTTGCAATCGCCAATGTGAAAACTTGTGAGATGAGGTATGTTTCACCAGTTCTAGCTCAGATAGTCAAATACAACTTTGCCTGGAAGCTGGTATGCTACATCTCGTTAACTAGAGAACCGGTTAGATGTCAGGAGTAGAGACTAGTGTTGCGTCGCGCACAATATGTTTATTATTCATTCACCGGTTGGACCGGCCGGCTGTCCCGGGATCAACTGTTATAGTGATATTTTAAGCAAGTCCGTTATTTCTGGCAGACAATTATTACTGAAGCACAGAACGATGCCGTTTTTGTGACGCATAAATTAATTTACGGTTTCTTTCGCAGATAAAACCTATAAAGTATTTTGTAAACAGGATATATCTGTTCGCGTAATGTTCCGTTTGTATCTTCATCAGCAAAAGTCTTTGAAACTTAGACCCCTGCATGTAATACTTGTCCTTAATCGTACCATACCAATCCAACCTTGATTCCATCTCACAAACCTCCTTCTGTACATCGTATTTAGCCTGTCACAAGTCCACTGCTGAACATAAGCTTCCTCCAAAGATTGTCACAAAGCTTGGTCCTGAGCTGCAGGTCCCGCAACTCGTGCAGGTCGTCAACTTCTTTTTGTGGCGAGGGGGGACTGTTTATTATATATAGGGGGGAGTATTTCAGCGGGCCTGTGTGCATTATAAGCGTAGCAACTTCAACCTTGCAGTGGAAGACAACGTCTAGGATCCGTAAGTCATCACTTGTACATTCTTCATTCTTTTAACCATACCACATTCTTCTCCTGTTGGCAATGCTTTAAATTTAACCCCTCTTAAAATCTCCCTTCTTTTCTCGAATCCTTCTTCATTAACTTCATCCTCGCATACTTACATCATCTAACCTGGGAAACTTTTAACACAATTTGCAAATATTCTTCTGTAAGTACATACTCTAGTAGTGTTTTTACTTTTATTCTCTCATAATACAGTTATAATTAACCGTATTATTTTATATCTTGTAACTGTCAAAAAATAATCAGCTACTTCCTTTCTTCCCGTTGCCGTAAGAAGCGAGGGATAAGTCACGATAATATCGTGACAATCTCTGCATCCTTTACCGCTATGCCAAAAACATTTAACAAGAATTCCGTATGAAGTTATATCTTTATAAAATCATAATGTGTTATTTTTCACACGCAGGACATGGTTTTGTTTATTGGATAAATGATGCTCAAAACTTAGAAGGTATTATTTTGTTAGGGATTGATTGAAACGGAATTATTGTGACAATAAGGCTGCTGTTCGAATGGGTCGACTCGAGCGAATTAGTACCACGGCCTCGCAGAATACCGGCGTGAAGTAGAAGGCTTCTTATGCTTCTGCGTTTCGTTCGGTGAGTGAGGTAACCGAAGGCCCACTCCCCCTCCTCATCCTCCCTCCCATCTCCCAAATACCCTTAAAGACCGGCAACGCACCTGCAGCTCCTCAGGTGTTGCAGATGTATGTGGGCGACGGTAATCACTTACCATCAGGTGAACCGCTTGCTCGTTTGTCGCCTTTCCCCATAAAAAAATACCCTTTTGTGCTAAAACACTGTCAGCTCTACAATTACATCTATAAATAAAAAAATATCAATGTATTAATCAAACTTATAGCCCGGGTACATGCGATAATCTCACAATTATAATTACCTCTGCGACGTGACTCCAATCAACGTGCATGCGCGGACAGGCGCAAAAACTACAGTTTTCTATGTTTTAGATGTATAACATGGATCGGCATTCAAGACACGTTCCCTCTATATCACCCTATAAGCGAGGTGCACGGAACAGGTTTCCATTTACGAATAGACTTCAAACAGAAGCAAGCCTGTCCGCTCTGACCCATTTATTGTTATAGACGACAAAGCCACGATAGCCGGGGCTCTACCACCGGATCAGGAGACACGAGTTCGATGTATTTCTTTCTATCTACCTTGTGTATATTTTTTATCGTTAGCCTGAACACCTTTCACCTTATGGGAAAGGGGGCAAACGAGCAATCGACTCACGATGGTAGGTGATTTCTATCGCCCACGTACACCTGCAATACCAGAGGAGCTGCAGGTGCATTGTCCGCTCGTTTTGGATATTTGGGATATTGGAGGGAGGATTGGGAGGGGGATGGGGAGGGGGAGTGGACCTCCGGTTACCTCAGACACCGAACGAAACGTAGAAGCACAAGATGCCTCTACTTCACGCCGGTATTCTGCGAGGTCGTGGCACTACCCCGGTCGAGCCCATTCGAGCAGCAGCAAAAGCCACAGAGCAACAGCTTGACTCTTCACACATGGTGCCACAAACAGACACAGTATTTAGAATAAAATTTTATAAAAGCTTAGGAAAAGGCATGTCACCTTACTTACAGGATCCCACGGAAAGTCAGTAGATACAGTCGAGTACAGTTGAATGAATATTAATATTATTCAGATCTATAACTTATCTAACATTACACTGGAGTGAAGCCACAACTTGACAACAATATTAGGAGACAAAATACAGAAGGAAAAATAATTAAAATAGAAATAATACAATGATTAACTAACGTACGATCTTCTATAGATTCTTGTGTGATGCTCTCCGCATTTTAGTTCTAAGCTCAGAAGTTTTAGTTGAACGTATGTCCACGTCCATTTTTTAATATTCCACATTATATTTACTAACCATTCTATTTAGAAGCGCATTAAATCTTATATTCATAAGAGACATTTTGGTACAAAAAGAGATTCTAACTGACCTAATAGATGCCGAATCGCTGTCGGGAGCGTAAATATGGACAATTAATAAATCTATTGGACAATCAATTAACACTTTAAAGAAGCTTGTCAAAGAAACATAATTAATAAAGGCTTACTATAAAATAGATCCCATCACCCTCCTATCTTCCTAATACCCTTAAAGGCGGGCAGCATCACTGGCGTTGCAGATGTACGTGGGCGACGGTAATCACTTACCATCCAGCTGGAGCCGCTTGCTCGTTTATGTTAAAAAAAAACCTGGCAATGAAAAAACAAAGACTACGGAATTTCTTGCCGGTTACCTTCTTCGAGAGGGTCTTGTTTCCCAAACCGGTGTAAGTGACGTCCATAAATGCTTTAGATAAGCCTAAATAGGATTAATAATTGTTGACTTTGTCTAAGCCGGCCGTTTCATATTTCTATCACAAATCGGAAACGCTTGTGTGTTACTGCTTTAAATATCTTAGCATTCGATGTAAGCCAAACCTAAACCCGTATTCTATTACAAGGCCCAAGAGTTATACTAATTACGCTCGTAATCTCATATAATTGCGTGCTAAGAAACACAAATCGGACATTTCGAATCCGTTCAACGCTGAACCGTAAACGTACGCAGGCGTCTCTCGCTCCAATAACTGAGGCCGATGGAGTTATAAAACAAGTTCCGGGACGTCGCGAACGCTCGCCTGCTGACATCACAAGATGATTATATGAACATACGGTAACAAGTTTAGTTACCCATCTTACAATCATCGGATCCACGACCAGCTTTGACCCGATTAATCAGTATCTGAGACTTCGTAACAAGGCGACAATAACTTGTGTTTTTAATTTTCGCGCTGTGAGCATAAATATTTTTCGGGTAACTTAGCCGTGAAATTACCATCGAAATCGGTTCAGCCGTTTCCAAGATTGGCCCCGAACGACAAACAGCCTAAGAGTTATTGGACACTTAATTCAAAGTCACAGACAAACACTTTTTACTTATATATATGTATAGACAGATGTTTTATTTATTTCTTTATTTATTTAAACTTTATTTGCACATTACAGAACAAAAAGGCGGACTTAATGCTAAGAGGCATTCTCTACCAGTCTTCCATTAGATTGAACAGAGAAAAAGCAAAAGGGTGAACACAAATATTATGTTCATATATATATGCTCGCATATAACTACTTTAGAGTCCGGGCCAAATATAATGTCATACACAAGTCCTGAAAAACTCAGTACCGGGCTTCCATCCATAGGGAATCGAACTCGGGTCACTTAATTCTGTAGCAGAACCCCTCAACCACTTCCCTTAACCATAAGCCTCTCCAAGAATGTGCTTAAAAAAAGTAAAAATAAAGTAACCCGCAAATGGCCACTCCTGAGCCAAGGCCTTCAATAAATATTTGAGAGATATTGGAGCCGCGATTGATCCACCATTCAACATGCAGCTCCTGTGCAGGTTGACAGACTTCACGGGTCCTCGAATTAATCCTTTTTTTATTATTTCTCAAACATGCAGGTTTCCTCACGTAGTTTTCCTTCACCGCCTCGCAGGTGGTAAATACAGCACTAAAAGTTGCTATTTCACAACTTCAGAGGCTGGGTATAGTGTCCACTAAATCCTCGTGTTGTTTTTGTAACTTGAGAGTACATAATATTGTGTGGTTTGTAACTTAAATAAATTATGTAGGTAACTTAAATCTGATAGAGCCAAGCGTCGGCTTTTGCTGCTGCTATGTTGTGCTGCTTTCGTCGGTATTCTACGGCCTCGTACGGAATACCGGCGTGAAATAGAAGCATCTTATCATTCGTTCGGTGAGTGAGGTGACCAGAGGCCCACTGCCCCTCCTTCTCCCCATCTCCCACTATCTCAAATATCCGTAATAAGCACAACAAGCATGAATCTTGTTCCTCGGTTTAAAATTTCTAAAATTAATCTGCCCCGTGAAAAATTACAGGTTAACTAATTAAACTTTGCCGTGGTAGCCTAACGGTCAGGGCGCTCACTTTGTTTTCATAGTGCGCGTGCGACCTGGGTTCGATCCCCGGTGCCACGTGCAGTTAAAGGAAAACATCGTGAAGAAACCTGCACGTCTGAGAAATAACAAAAAAAATTCTGTTAATTCGTGGACCCTTTCCTGCTCCAAAACCCTCTGAGATATTTGTTAGGAGGTCTTTGCCCACATCACTTACAGGCTGTTTCTTTTTAACATATTTAGCGCTAGAATTACCTTATAATTTTGTAAGACAAAGCTCATTCGTAACAACCCCGGCCACTACACAGCGAAGTTGTCACCGTTAGCATGTCGTAAGTATTTCATAATAGGCTGTACCGTTTAATCTAAAGTATGTCCACTATCTTATGTGCTCAGTATTGTCTGTAGTCGCGCTTCCTTGTAACGTCGTCATTTACTACGCTATTCAACGGGCTTCTCCGACGCGATTTACGACGATCCCCGACTATATCTCCGACGGCGACCGACGCCCACGGTCGAAGTATTTACAACTGAAAAAATATTACACGTAGCGGTTCGGATCCGCGGTCGGATAACGTGACGAATGAGGATTTCCAATCTTAAACACAGTCATTCGGCTGTGCTGGCTCATCACACATCACGACGATAAGATCGAAATGTATCGATGATGGATCAGGGACCAATTCTGAGTACAATATTTAACTTTCACTGGGTACTCACCGATGCGTTGGGGTCGTTTAATCCCTACGAGAATATTATGCCTTTGAAACTGTCGTTCCAGGAAGACATAGTTGTTAATTGTACATGCTCAATGATCTAGATCTGGGATTCCCAAACTATTTTCGGTAAGAAACCACATTTCCAAAATGTACTGACACCTCAGATCCCCATAGCCAAATCACTTTAAAAATCATATCTCTAGTTTTTTCCCTATTGATTTAAGATACTTACCGATTTAAAAACATTGCGGTTGGTGAGTAAACTTAACATAAGAACTAAATACTTTGGGAATCTCTGATCCACATCTGTAACAACTTGCTCTACCTGTCACTTAAAAGCGCACATAGAAAAGGGCTATAGTGTTTAAGTTAGCATAATGAACGAACAACCTTAGAAGTGTTCTGCTGAATCGCTAGTACTGACTCTGAACGATTTCAGAGCAACTAACACTTGTTTTTTATTTATTTATTAGCTTATATTTATTTGTTGATCATATGTGTTACTTGTATAGATGTTAACATTTTGATTATGTCCTATATGATCTACCACTTATTGGCATACAAATTTCAAGACATAAGGTATATTACATTACATTATTACATTGTTGATCAGGCGTCAAAATCAAAATTTATGACAACTATAATATATACAAGTAAAATAAAATAATAACAATATAAATAAATGTACATGTCTAATTTAAAATTTAAATGTCCAAAAAAAAAATAAGTTACTATATCTATGTAATTAGTCAAATTTTATCGCAAATAAATTCCTGTATTGTGTAATAAACTTTATCCACCAATATTAATTTAAGATTTTATTTAAAATCTTCTATTTTCTTGTTTTTGATATTGTTAGGTAAATGATTGCAAACTATAGGAGCCATCCCCAATACACTATCACGCAGCAGAGCAGTTTTTTCCCGGTACATTGGCAATTTTATATTGCAATCGTTCTGTAATCCTTTTTTTGTCTGAATTAAATGTGGAAATATTGAAGTGAACAAAAGCTGCAATTTCACTGACATAAATACTAGGTAATGTCAATATTTTATGTTCTTTAAAGTAAGGTTCGCAGCTGTCAGTGGATCGTCTTGCCCAGCGATTGTAAAATACCAACGATCACTGACTACATCGGAGATATGTCCCGGCGCTATTTCGCAATGGCCGGGGAACAAGAAAACCCGCTGATGGTAGGTGCATGCATTCCGATAACTGGTCGACCCGGACGACGTTAGACCCACCAACCGACCCGGGGAATTGATCACGTCCCTCGTCGACGCCTAAAAGCGCGTCGCGCAAACAATACGCTAGATGCACCCGCGTACCAGGATGATTCTCCCCAGCTATAGAGATCGAAGCATCGTCCCTCGGAGAGGAGGTCCCAGCCTCTCTTATACGGTCCATATTTAGCTAATCAAACAATGATAGGCAGTAAAGGATTTCTTTTTAAAAGAAAGCAGTCTATTTCTTGCCGTGGGTGTCGTTAAAGTCTAAAGGCTTGAAAACCACAAGGGCTACCGATGCCTAAATATCCAGCTCGAAAAATACCAGACTATACGCAGACGGTTGATGGGCAGCAGTGTCTATGGTGCGAGGTTTCTGTGGCTGGACAAATTACAAGCGGGTAAGGTAAGGTAAGCTATGCACGTATGGATATTTAGTTAACTTTAATTCTACTTCGCATATGCTCGTTTCTAACTCTATTTCACAAAGACACATCTCACTTAAGCTGTCGTTAGACGACAAATAATTTTCAAAAGCTCTATAAAAAAAATAACAACGAATCTTATTTTCAATAATATTACCAAGTTTTTTCCGCTATAAATATTTATGGAAGATGTACATACCATTGTCTCATCAGGAGCTTACGTAAGGATTCCAGCACAGTCACCGAGGAATGTGAGAACTTAACGAGTGTCATTTTTCATCGCTGTATCATGTCACGTTTCTTTGTTATTCATACAAAGGATGATTGTAATAAATTATTGACCCTATAAAAGATCAGTAATGATGTAGTAAGAAATACGACGAGTTTTTTTTTTATAGGAAAGACGGCAAACGAACATGCGGTTTACCTGATGATAAGTTATTACCGTCGCCCAGGTACATCTGCAACACCTGAGGTGCTGTAGTTGCGTTGCCGGGTTCTTTAAGGGTATTTGTCAGATGGGAGGGAGGATCAGGAAGGGGATGGGGAGGAGGAGAGGGCCTCCGGTTACCACACTCACCGAACGAAACGCAGAAGCACAAGGTGCCTCTACTTCACGCCGGTCATTCTGCGAGGCCGTGGTACCGATCCGGTCGAGCCGGCCCATTCGAGCAGCAGCTAAAGCCGCTGCTTGGCTCCACCACGATTAAAATTTGTGGAATGTGAGAAGGGATAGAAGTGGAAAGGTGCGACGTGTTCGCCGGGCATGCCGTACACATCCAGTTTTGTAATAGCGTCGTGAAGTTTTAGTAAAAGAAGAGCCAATAGATGAACCACTGCCGATTTTGATTGGATTTTGAGGCCGAAGATACTCCATTGTGCTGCTCCAACGATTCACAATTACTTAGTCTGTTTCCTCGCCATTTTTCTATTAACTTTCTAAAAACGGAACAGCCAGAGGCTTAAAATACTTCCGTCGACCTTTACAGAATTAAACTAAAAATTTCTAATTCTATATACATGATGACTCTGAGACCCGAGTACAATTTTGTCGTGCATTCATTATAATATCCCGAATTATGTAAATTGGTATATTGTTCCTCAAATGTCAACAACACCTGCCCACGGGCTCAGGCTACCGACTGATGGAAAATAGTCTTTCGAAAACACTGCGCTATGAAGCACTGGGGAGGCAGAGTCAATAGCCAAGAACAGAATCTTCTGAAAACCAGCGCTGCAGTCTCGTCCCAACTGCAGCATTAAGCTCACTGTGGTCTGTTCACCACCTGCGCCACGCAGCACGTCAAGAACACCTCTCGTTAAATAGACTCTTTGTTTAAATAATTGTATTGTTAAATGTTTTGCAAAGTTTCTTTCTTTCTTCCTTTATACTTTCTCTCTATATCCTTATAAATCCAAATTGGACATACTTGACTGAAGCCTCAAGGACGCAAGCGCATCATCCGATGTAGCTGGCTATTTTGTGCCCTGTGATGTCGGCGTAAAAATCTTCCAACGCCCTTTCGTCCCTTGGATGTCGTAAGAGGAGACCAAGGAAAAAAGCCTTGAAAATCACAATGGCTACCAACAGATGGCGTGCGATAACCAGCTGGAAATATACCAGACCATAAGCAGACCGTTATCCGTCGCATGGCGATTGTGGCAATCCCTCCTGATGGGAGGATGCAAGGAACAAATTACAAGCAGTTAAGGTAAGGTATGGTCTATTTCGGTAACTTTAGTCCCACTGCTTGTTCCACTTCACAAATTCTAGTCCACAAAGAAACTCTGTACATCTCCAACTACCTAACTAATCTCGAAACAACTAGAATAGTTCATTTTAGTTATTATTTCGTTAGCGTCTGATTACCATCAGACATCATTTTGCTGTGAATACAAGCGGGCTGATACTATTTTCGTTCTACAAAAGTCTGTCATAACAGCTATTTATTTATTTAAACTTTATTTAAATACCTTTAAACAAAAGCATCACAAAGGGCGGACTTAATCCCTCTTGGCATTCTCTGCTAGTCAACCCGGCGCGTGGAGAGATATAGTAAGGGTGCCAAACATTAAATTTGTTAAAAAAAAGAAACTAAAATACATGAATAAATATATAATGTATACACTTACAATTAGATACATACAGACGGAATAAATACACATATATATATATATATACATATGTACACATACATACAGCATACACAATATTATTATACTATAATATATAATTACAATGACCGATGATATCAATTCCACTAAGTGGGAACGGATGTCTTGAAGAGGTGTTCACGTACCAGTCCCTTGAACGATAACTTACTGGACACTCTCCTAATGTTTTCAGGGTATTTACAACCTTACTTCTAAAATATCTCTTAGAGATAAATTTAAAGAAATTATTATATTACATATTGTCTGGCAATGTATGCATGAAAATGTTATCTATGTAGTTCATAACAATGCTTAATAAGAAAAGTGATCTACACGTACCTAAGGTCTATACAAGTATCAAACACATGTTTATAATGCCAGTTCAGTTATTGGGCAATGTTTACGATTCTAAAACAACGTCCCATTAGATATACATTCACAATATTCGGCTCATCTGTTTTTGATTTTTATTATATATTTATTTATGTATCCTTTTATATACTTGTATACGTATTTGTGTATTTTATGTTAAAAATATTTATTTAATTATATAGTTTATGTACTTATCAAGTTATTTTTATTGGAGTTTTTTTTTTTTTTTTTATTCTTTGTTTTATACCTGCCAACTACCTTTCACCATAACAAGGGTTGACTGGTAGAGAATGCCACTTGGCATTAAGTCCGCCCATTGTAACCTTAAGCTTAAGGCAATAAAGAATAAATAAATAAATAAATATTCGGTCTCCCTGTCAACAGTGGAAAAAAGTTTAATAAACATATATTGGTTAAAAGTGTTATCATAATAATAATGAATACATGGAACCATTCCATACGAAAAGGACTTCGTGAAAGCCGAAACAGGCAAGAAGACAAAATACCTGGACCTGACTCACGAGGTGACCGACATGTGGGGTGGTTATGTCGCCCGAAATTATTCCGATAAGTCTGCAATTAATCCTCCGGAGACCTCACTCACCGAACGAAACGCAGAAGCACAAGATGCCTCTACTTCACGCCGGTATTCTGCGAGGTCGCGGTATTTACCCGGTCGAGCCGGCCCATTCGAGCAGCAGCTTAAGCCGCCGCTTGGCTCTGCCACGTTTAAATTATTGAAGCGAGGTCCGTCAACCAGCACAGGCCTTTGTCCAGCAGTGGTCTATTTCTAGACTGCTACTTTACTCATCCTACTTTAGAATTCATGTAGAACCCAACCAGTTTTAGATACAACGAGGAAAATTCCAAGAAATCTCTCGTAGTAATTAAGTAAGTAATTTTATCGGTAAATATTCAATGCTAATTAAGTTGTTGTTAAGTTATAGGCTAGGGACTGCCCGCGGCTTTGCGTGATCACAAATTTTGAATGTTGATCATAAGCCTCTCCGCGAAACTAGAAGAAGAAAGAACAAGAAAGTACTTCATTCATTGCCACAACTCAAGTAACACATGATGAAAACATAATGAACGTAACAAAAAATAATCATATCTTATTTTAGTTGCAGCAACAAAACGGCGTCCGACTCAGCGTAATACTGTAGCAATGCTAAATGAATAATCACAACTACAGCGCTGGTATTCTGTCGGAACACTTTTTTTTTTATTTTTTTTTTGCGTGCAGTCGTTAGTCTTTTTGACTTTTTGTAATACATGAGGTATGTCAAATATAAATAACACAAAAAATAATAATAACAATACAAATGACATTAATAAGTAATATTTATAAAAAACAATTAAAAAGTAACTTGTTGAGCTTGATTCCGAATCAGCATAGAGCAATACACGTTCGTAAGTGGATCGTGAAATCGATGAAAATTAGACATACGTATCCTGTAAGATTCGCCCGTACTCACCGAGCTTGGCAAGCGGGTCGGTGAGCGCTGCGCCGGCACCCTACCACCTGTGACGCTGCTCCATCACTGGCACGTGGGTTTTTGGGTTCGGCAGATTCGGCGCCAGAGTCACTTTTATTGCCTAACAGGATGCGCCACTTGCAGGTGAAGTTGGTGCTTGGAGAAAGAGACAGTATATTCCACTTTAACTATTAATTGAGTTAAAAGTATTCCATAGTTGCCAGATGCCAGGTTGCTCGACCATTCTTGTTGCAGCGTGTCTAGTGGTAGCAGAGAAGCGACCGACCACAGACCCTATTTTCGGACCTTAAGGGACGTAATAGTTTTCTCAAAATTAAACGGGACTATCCAGGAGGTACAGATGATTTAATAATAAAAAAAATAATCATCAAAGTCGTCGAAGATATTGCGTAACATAGAGAAAGAAAATACAGACCAATTAAGGCTAAGCATTTAGCTGCGGCGCTGTGGGTCGCGGGTTCGATTACCGCACGGGACTTGTATTTGTATGGACTACGAATAATAGTACCCGGACTGGGTGTTTGTACGTGTGCTATTCATGTATGTAAACTCCGCGACACAGGACAAATTCCTACAGCGGAAGGTAACGTTTTTGTTTTAAAAAAAAAAAATATGATGATATAGGGTAACCTTCTCCTATTTTGAAGTCTGTTGAAATTGTAACCAGTGTAATGTAAACGGAGGTACGTTAATTTTAATTACAATTATTAATAACAGTGTAATGGCGTCTAACAACAATCTAAAGCGAGGCAGCTGGAGCAATAGCGGGCTTGTTGCGAAATTTCAAAACAATATGTTCGGTGAAGTTTGATAGCGGAAATCGCTGGTGGCGACAAACGCTGTTGTCAACGGAGAGTTAACTGACGTTTGATCACAACCCCATCAGACGATAACGACTGTCATGATGATCGGACATCTTTCACAGGATACTCCGCCAGATCTCGCTCATCAGGGAGACGTAAATCTAATCACAAATGCAGAGGCACCTTACCTCGTCGGATGTAAAGATATGAAGAGGCTGAGGAGTTCTGCAACTTCAAAGTATGAAGGAGAATCTATCCTAATACATTTATCATCATCATCATCGTCATCATCATTTCAGCCTATCAGAAGTCCACTGCTGAACATAGGCCTCCCCCAAAGATTTTTCTACCTCACATCATGGGAGGGGTTTGCCTTAGTTGCCACGGCAAGCGGGTTGGCAACCGCAGTTTTTTTTTTATTGTTCTAGTGCAGGAAGATGCTGCTGCCCATCTCCTAATATAAATTTTTACCATTAGTCGTCCTTTACGACACCCATGGTCAGACAGGGTTGGCGGTATTCTTTACTTTCGACAGCCACACGGAAACTAATACATTATCTACAGCATATAAGTGATAAAATACTGAATATAAGAGTTAGTTGAATTTGTCCCCGACGCTAACGGAAAACTTTTAAAAGGTTTAGACTTTTACTAAGATTACTAAGATGGTTGACGGGTGAATTTCTTTGAAACTTAATTAGTTCAAAGATATCTGTCATGCCTTCGCTAACGTAAAGCATTGACACAAAAGCTTTTAGATAAATCATATTAAGACGTTAATGAATATTAAAACGATAATGTAAGAAATAATGTTATGACGTGACAATAATGTCTTTATCTTTTCTTTTTTTTTTTACGAAAACACCGCACATTTGTAATTAAACAATTATTTAGGGATTTAATCGCGTTTAATTAATTACTGTTTCGTCAACTCGGGCCAACTTCAGCTTGGAATTATTCATTTAGGTCCGATGACTATCACATGGACGTCTGACACCTCGGTCCCCCGTGACCACGGCTGCCGTGAAGCAATCGAAACTTCGTGAATATAAAAACAAAATTTAACGCGATAAAATCCGTAAACAATAGTTTCGTTTCAAATTAAATCATTAGTTATGTTTTGCGTATTGTATAATAAACAAGGATATTTTCCATATATATATATATATATATATATTCTTTTAATTTTAATATGATGTAGTTTTCGGCTACAGATATTTGCATGCTGTATTCAGCGGCGAACGTTGTCAAAAGTAACTTTAAACATCTAAATGTCTATTCCATAGAAACTAATCCAGACTTAACCAAAGATCTTAAAATGTAACGTGTGTGTATGAAGTTATTACAGTAGTAGAACAGTGATTAATTAAAAAAAAAAAAAACCTCATCACGATCCTACCGTACCTAGCCATCCATCCCACATATGTTTCTATAACCGCACTGAAATCACCACTGAAAACTAACTTTCTCCGTAAGGGTGAGGTGGCACTGCGCGCGGGCGACACCGGGCCGACGTGAAACACACTGCCGCTACCCGCGCCCGCCTCTCCTATAAATTCTTTACAAGACTCGTGCCGAAGCCTGGCCCTGTACTGTCGCGAACAGATTACTCTCGAACAGCCCTTTGGACTTGTTTTCATACCGACAAAAGGAGATATAATAACAGAGTGTTGTTATTAATTCGTTTTAATTCAAATTAAACTTTAAAGCCGATTTATAGTTTTTAAGTAGATTTCCAAAATAACCAATTATTTTTAGCATTGACATATAAACAACAACAAAGAGTGGATTTTTTTTTTATGAAAAAAAGGCTTACGTTTGCCCGTTGGAAGGCGAAGATGAGGCCTAGTATGGTACACGCTTACCTAGATGTCTGTTCACTTTGGCCTTAAAGATGTCCAGATTATAGTTTTCCGGAAAAACTGACCTCGGCAGAGAGTTCCACTCCTTAGCCGTCCGCATAAAGAAAGAAGAGGCAAACCGCTTCGTGCGTAATGGAGGAATGTCTGCAGCGTAAAGGTGGAACTGCTCGCCGCGCCCAGTCGTTCGGTGATGGAAAGGAGAAGGGGGTCAGGTTATGTAAAACTTCCGCAGACTCTCCGAAATGCATCCGATAAAAAACCGAGAGGCAGGCCACTCGTCTACGAGGTATACTAACTATGTAACTTCAATATGCAGTTTTGTAAGGCAATTTTTTCCTAAATCATTAAATATATGGTACAGAGTTATGTTACACAATTGCTAAACTAACCAACCAAACAGATACAACTATCTTTCATAAACTTTTAAACGAAATATTTAATAATATCAAAACGTCTAGTATCATTTTCAATCCACGTGGGACATTCGAAAAGAAAACTTTTTCACGCGAGTGTTCTAAGCAGGCGCGCGCGCAGGCTCCGGTCGTCGCTCGATCAACCAGTCCGACCGCTTGCACTCCCCCTGCACGCCTCTGTCCCAAACTTTGTGTCCGTTCCGCATTTGAAAAAACACCCTCCTTAATCACCATAAAGTCGATAATCAATCGCGCGACACTCGTTCATATCAACCGTCATTTCGTACAAGACATGCCATACGGGGTTCTCTACGTATTTGGCCAAAAGCTCCCCAATGTGAGCTTTAACACAACGCCACAGGGACGATTTTGTCTGGCGGATTGCACATTTAGAGGAATGCACCTGCGGCCCACTGGACACCGCGACGAACGCAATTGGACTACAACAATAATATTTACAGTTTCGTTAAATACGATCACTAGGACACGTGCGTCCGTCTGTCGGTCGTGCCGACCCTATAGGTGACGACTAAATAGATAACGAATACATACACCCGTTAGCGCCATCTAGCTATTTAAAAGACTTTCGAGTTGCAGAACTCTCGATTCGTGGTGGCCAGGGCGAACGCCGCTGGCAGTTGATGCAAACCTGCGGCGGTCCCGAAACGCTGCTGCAGGATAGCGCTGCAAAATAACAATTGGCTGCGTTAGATTCAATGCAGAGGCGTGACGCGATGCTAATTGGTTACCCATACCTGGTAGCCTAGTGGTCAGGCCGCTCACTCTAGTGTCTAGTATCATAGAGCGCGAGTGACCCGGGTACCAGCCCCGGTGCCGGCACCGCTAAAATTGTTAATAGCAATTTAGTGCTCGGCGGTGAAGGAAAACACCGTGAGGAAACCTGCATGTCTGAGCAATAATAAAAAAAAAATAAGACGTGTGAAGCCCGCCAACCCGCATTGGAGCAGCGTGGCTGGCTTTTCTCGGCACCAAAAACCCTCTCAGATATTTGTGGTAGAGGCCTTTGCCCAGCAATGGGCACTTACAGGCTGCACTTTACTTTCCTTTCCTTTACCTTTACTATAGTGTGTTCGGGAATTACACGATTAGATTATCCCACCACCTTTGCACCATCGGACATCTAGATATGTCCATCCTTTCGTCGTTGATGTACTTCGCATTCGAACGAAACGTTCCGTACAGCCGAGTACAGAAATAACTTTTCCACAGAGTAGCACATAGAATATTAAGCCTAAAAACAAAAGACAAGAAAAGTTGTGTACCACAGACATAAGGAAAAAAACAAATGTTATAAATGCCTAGAAACATTGTAAGACTTAAATGGAAGTGGGCTGGTCACATTGCACGGTATGAACAATGATAAATCGATTTAAAAAAAATAACAACTCAGGACTTGCCCGCGCAGTAAAAAAACAACAGGGGAAAACCAAAACAGAGATGCATAGATGAGATGAACAAGGTGGCTGGCAACGACTCGAACACTAATGCTAAGGATAAAGAAACTTAGAGAAAAATCGAGGAGGCCTTTATTTATCGATTACTCTAATATTTAATTAATTAACAATTTATTTTGTTTAATATTTAATTTTCGGTGGCAGCGTAGAGGTCAGGGGGCTCGCTTTAGTTTGCAGGGAGTAGCATCACTAGTTCTCCGGTACCGGCGCAGCGCTCACCAGCCCGCTTGTCCAGCGTGCTGAATGCCTGGTGGCCAACCTTCCGAGTAACGCGGTCCGGCTTATGCTGGTGCTTTCTCTGAGAGACTACTGTTGCAGCAGTGTACTTAAACAGGCTGATGATGACGAAGTAGAAGATATTTGAGATGGTTATTCTGCATGTCGAGAACTCGCGGGATGACGAAGCAGCAAATTCTCTTATATCGCCACAGATTAAAACTTTAATTTAATTCTAAGTGCCCGACTACTTGGCAATGTCTTCCATTCGTGTTTTTTCTTTACACGTACCACTAAAATGATATTGACAACTGAATTCAACGCGAGCGAAGTCGCGGTAAAGTGCTGGTAAAATATATTTCGAGGCATTCACCAAAGTCCTCTCAAATATTGGCTTTCCCGAAGTTTAGGATGCTTCTTACTATGAAAATCAATATCAATCATAGCAAGATTTACCAGGCGCAAGACTTCTTAGACAGCTGTAGAATTCCAGTTTGAAAGTGCCAGTAAGAATGACAGACTGTGAGACATTCCATCTTAATCCATCAGTGCTGACAACACAGCTGTAACCCTCTCCAATTGAAGTTGCTTGCAGGCGTCCACGGGCTGCTTACCATCCGTTGGGCTGTAAGCTCGATTGTCCAAATCCGATAAAAAAAAACCTAATTCCGCAAGACACTTCTACCAATCAATAGCTTAACGATAAAGTTATATGCGGTACGATCGCAAATAGCAAAAACACTTAATCACTTAACAGTAACTTGATTAACTAAAGATTTAATTCGATAACTATTTCCACTCGGCTTAGACTCGGAAATAATTAAATTAATTATAGATACGATCAGCTGTAATAGGTTTTCGATTCTAGATTTGAACGCCATCGTTGTACCGGAGAAGCAGCCTGTTGGTAAGTTGAGTGTTGCCGGTTCGATTACTCGCTTCCTTACTTCCTTACTTTGTATACAGGGTAGTTAGAAAAATATGCGTACTCTATAAGATGAAAAATATTTCTGTTCTACGACATTTGTTGATGAAGACTCGCTTTAGAATTTATTTAGCCTGCACACCACGCAGGGTATTGATTGAAAGAAAGACAGAAGAAAGACAGTACTTTATTCATTGCCACAACTCAAGCAACACATAAGGAAAACTTAATAATCATAAAAAACAAAATCTAAAATGATTGCGACTGCTTCTTTAATACGTTCCGCATAGTTGTAACATAAACTTGAATATGTGTTATGAAACATTATAAAACACAATTATATATATAAAAAAAATATTCACAAACAGTTCTTGGATTTAATTATTTTAAAATCAAACAGAGTTCTTGTATTTTTAAAAGTTTATGACTATTATAATCTACTTATAAATCTCGAATATGATCTCGGGGAGATTAAAAAGTCTAATTAAACGCGATTAAAATCCGTAAATAATAGTTTAATTTAAAAAAATCTTTTGCGTGAAACAATCTTAAGCATGTCAATTCAACGAAATAACTCATGTGTAGTATATTAATGGCGTCTGAGGAATTTCCTTGTTTAAAAACGAACGACGGATGTAACCTAATTTAACGGAATTCCTGGGCTGCCAACATTCAAATGTATGATTTGTTTCGAAAATCAATGGCATTATGTTCTCTTTTTATTAATAAATTTTATGTTTCTGAATTTTAATGTGTTTATTTTTATTTTTTGGTAGTCTTATGTTAATAATTAATTTCCTAATCAAACAACCACGGAATTAGCTTCATAGTATGACATTAGTTTAACCACAATATTGACTTCATCATCATCATCATTTCAGCCTATCAGAAGTCCACTGCTGAACATAGGCCTCCCCCAAGGATTGCCACGAAGCTCGGTCCTGAGCCACCTGCATCCATCGACTTCCCGCAACACTGCGCAGGTCGTCACTCCATCTTGTGGGGGGTCGTCCTACACTGCGTTTGCCTGTACGCGGCTGCCACTCGAGAACCTTTTTTCCCCAACGGTTGTCAGTTCTGCGAGCTATGTGGCCGGCTGCTGATCTTTACGGCTATGTCGGTTACCTTAGTTCTGCTGCGGATATCATCGTTGCAGACTCTATCACGCAGAGAAACAATTATATGAATATTGACTTAATTGCACCAAATTGGTAAAATAAAATGGGTGGCTCATGAATTTACCGATGAAAACATAGAGGAGCACGTGTTTAAGCTTGTCTTACTTTGATGAGTAGATACAGAAATGAAGAGATTTTGAACCGAATTGTTTACTCCGGTTACCTCACTCACCGAACGAAACGCAGCAGCACAAGATGCCTCTACTTCACGTCGGTATTCTGCGAGGTCGTGGTACTAAACCGGTCGAGCAGCAGCAAAAGCCGCTGCTTAGCTCTACCACGTACGAAATATATATATTAATAATAATAATGTTTGAATCTATCAATATAAAAATTTCCTACTTTAACCCCTAATATATATCGATAGTAAATTTATAGTTAACTTTTACTAACGATCTGTTGGTCGGATAGAATTAAAACAAAAATTGGCAAATATCTACTTGCCACCCAAATATGAAACCGGATAAAAATTATGTTTTTTTTTAATTGTAACTATATTTTATGGTCAGTCTAGTTAGATACCGAGGTAATTAAGCAAATTAAACGTGTTTTGATAAATATTCGAATATACTTCCCGTAACCATAACCATAACCTATACTAATAAAATAAAATTATTTATATTCATGTGTGTGTTTGAACAGATTTCAACTAAGCTAACTCATAGATAATGATTTCTTGTATTTACGCGAACACTACACAAATTAAAAAAAAAACTATTATTAACTGATTTATCGCCTTATTTCAGACACTGTGAGCACATTCTGGTTAATCGGACATAAATTAATAAATAAAAGCCGAAGGTAGCCCGAGTTGACTATGACATCTGGACGTCTAGCAGCTTAGTCCCCCCGTGACCACGGCTGCTGTAAAGCAATCGAAACGCCGGGAATATAAAAACATAATTAAACGCGATAAAATCCGTAAAAAATATTTTCATTTCAAATTCACAGATTATGATGGAATTTTTTTTCTCTTATCATTCCAAAAATGCTTAATATATGTTACCTATCCTGCTAAATATTCAGAAAGAAAAGTGTTTTTTTTAGTAGAACGGGATGAAAAACGTAACATGGTAAGAGGCCCATGGACACTTATAAACAACCTTAATCAACGGGTCTCAGATGCGTTGTCACACCTTAGGATAAAGATGGAATGCCTCACAGCTCGTAATTATACTGAATCCCTATACTTTTCAAAATATAATAATAATAACAATCTAGACGTTGTAGAGCCAAGCAGCGGCTTCTGCTGGAGCCGGCTCGAACGGATTGGTACCTCGGCCTCGCAAAATACCGGCATGAGAAGCATCTTATGCTTCTGCGTTTTGTTCGGTGAGTGAGGTATCCGGAGCCCCCCCCCCCTCCCCTTCACCTCCTCATCTTCTCTTCCATCTCCCAAATACCCTTAAAGGATGGCAACGCACTTCCAGCACCTCTGGTGTCGTAGATATACGTGGGCGACGGTAATCACTTATCATCAGGTGAACCGCTAGCTTGTTTGCCGCCTTTCCCATTAAAAAAAAAAATACCGGAATGTAACAGTATTTGCACTGCTGTTTGGTCAGAAATGAGCAAGATGGTGGTACCTACCGAGACAACTCCTAATCACAGGGGTTACTTCTCTCAGCGCAAATTTATCATTGGCGCTCAATCACGCTCAAACGAATGCAAAAGTACTGAACAAGAAATTCAATGATATAATAGAAACGTTACTAGTGCACCTTAAAATGAAGCGTACAGAAGACTTCAATTGTTGTCTCTGAGCTCAGTCGCTTTCTAATAAGAAGGCGTACACGTACTTCCCAGTTCCCGCTAACGGTTCGGAACATTTTTTTTGTGAGCTTGTATAATATTATAAGATTATTGACGAAATTTAGCAGATATTGTAGATTATTCAATGGAATAGGATACGTTTTATCTTAAGTCAGAGCTCGTGGGGCAATATTTGCGGCCACGCGAACGAAACCGCGCGCGGCCGCTAGTTTACCAATATCTATTAAATTAAATTCTTTAATATTAATGAGGTCATTGGGACCCAGTTTGGCACGGCCATGTATGTTATGATATCGAAGTGAATCTAATCTCGAAAAATATCGAATGGCTCAACGGTTGCAGTATCTGCATTCTGATTTTCATCTGATTTATTAACTCGGGTTCGAAGCCCAGCCGAAGAAAATATTGCAAGTTTTTAAATCATGACTCTGTTGATTATTTTCATAAAATCAAATCTCAATACTTACGTCAGTACCTACCTTTCCCGCGATATCAATACTTTTTTTTTTTTAATCTGTGATGTCCCACTGGAAGCCAAAGGTCTCCCCCAACTCATTCCATCTGTCTCGACTACTGTACTACTGTTTACTGCGGCCTCCAGCCAATTATCTATACTAATGTAAAATAATATGTATGTTTTTACCAGTTAAACTAAAGTAATTTCACAGACTTTGCTGGACTTTTAATTGTTTTAATCTTGTGATTCCATAAATGCTACAGTATTCTGACATACTTAAATTTTTTTTAAATAATAAATGGATAAGTTTGTATGTTTGTTGTGCAATCACGCCTTAAAGAGGCCTAGATATAGGTGACTGGGTGATAGAGACCGTTGAAAAACATTACAATAGAAATAAAAATTTGATAAACAAAGTTCACTCTGGAAAGAATTGTTTTTTTTTTTTGCTCTTTATTCAGAGGAAATGAGCCAGCATTTCTTAAGTTCCCGATGCAATTTGCATAGACTGCCCAACCCTGCCGATACGTGTCATTATGGCGGATATCCCAGCAAATATTAAAAAAAATAAATAAAGGGCTGACATTGAGCACTGACACCGACGAAGCGATCATTCTACTTACATAATTTAACCAGCTCGTCATGGCATGGGTATTTCATTCTGTGCTGATTCATATTTATTTGTTATAACATCTAGAGAGTTTAATATTCGTAACTCTGCAATTTGAGACACTGTATCAGATCATAACCAGTTCAATTGAATACCGTTGTACTGTTTAATTTAATTGCTTTCTTCATTACACAATTTGATATAGTTTCAGTTTTAATTAATTTCTGTACTTCATTAATGTATTGCGTGGTGGACCCAGGCGGAGACTTTTGCTGCTGTTCGAATGGGCCGGCTCGATCGGGGTAGAACCACGGCCTCGCAGAATACCCGCCCGCGTGAAGTAGAGGCATATCAACCGGAGGCACACTTCCCCCACCCACCACCACTTCCTTTTGCAAGTATACTAAAAGGCCGTCAACACAGCTGCAGCTCCTCTGGTGTTGCAGATGTACGTGGGCACCGGTAATCACTCACTATCAGCAACTACAAAGAAATATAGATCTCTTGAATACCTCTCGGACTCAGAGCCTGTCCAATGAGCTGGTCGAATAACCAGGCGGCCTTAGCTGCTGTACCGTACGATATGTTCTACTATTTTTTTTTTATAGGAATGGCGGCAAGCCTTTCGTCTTATGATTCATGCAACTGTAATTCCAATGCAGAAGTGAGTGCGAGGTCTGACTCATACTGTCTTCTGCATTGGTCAGACTTATCGACTGTTCCCTTTCCGTTAGTAATTAAAATTCTGATTTTTATTGGTTTGCTTTTATTAACTTTGTCTATTATTTTCTTTTTCTCACTCTCCATTTTTTCTTTTAGTAGCTGCTTACAATGCACTTTGGAAGTTCATGCAGCTCGCGTTGGAGTCGGATCTCCACCTGGCGTGCCTAGACATTGCGTGTATCTATTTTAATGCATAATGTATATATATTAATCAGAATAAGCATGTCTAATTTCTAGGTTATAACTGACGATCTCAAAAATAAGAGCCTATCAAGAAAACAATTCAAAACGATACCTAACTGAACAATACCAAAGTATTATTTATGCGCAAAAAGTTATGATAATAATTACACAATATAATTTTAACTATGTTCGTTGCTCGCCTTTGTGTTACAATAACACAAGGCATATTAAAATTTAATTATACTTATACAAAATATATAACTGGTTATTCATTTAGGAAAGAGATTAAATCGAGGTGGATATAAAGGATTTACAATTTTAATTTTAATTATAAATTGGGAGCAAAATTAAGTACGGAATGCTGACAGGGTTGCCACAAGAAAAATTCAGTTTACACTGCGCCGAGTCGACCGAAACAGTAATACTTGCTTATAAGTTCTTCGCACTACGATATGATTCTTACTGTCAATCGTTTGAACTGCCAACTGAAATGCATTACCATGATATAACTTCTTGTGTGCCTAGGAGCGGTCTGGGTGGGTACCACCACCCATTTTCTTACTTCTGTCGCCAAGCTGCAACTAACTTTGTGTTCCAGTTTGAAAGATAAACGTGTGCCAATATAATTATAGATGTTAGGCATTCCATCCCTTCTTAAAAAATACAAAGATTCGGGTTACCACTGTGCTTATGCGATTAGCTTCCGGTCGCGGGTTGATTCCAGAACTACTGTGTATCTATTAGGACCGACTTATAAAAATCGTCTGGGTTTAATTAAAACGCAAAAATATACAAGACAATGTATTTGAAATAATACATTTGCCATTATACTAATTAAAATTTCACATAGATCGGTGAATGTATCTGATACAGAATATATATTAATTAATCAATTTTAACTTAAATATGTACCTTTAATCACATCCGTCGTCCTACGGCTCTACCTGCAAAACAATTGTTTTATCTACTGATAACATGATAACACACCACTTTCCATTTTGCCCATTCAATTATTTATATATTCAAGTTTGCACAGGCACACTTTAACACGGGCTGAAAGAAGAAAAGCTATCGATTTAAAAATTATAACCTTGTAACTGTAATAAAAATGGTAGTTTTTGATATTTCTATCTATGCCCTAATAATGAATTAATTAATTTAAATAAAACAGAGTATAAATTGAAATGCCTTGTGCGTGTTATTACATTCATTTATTTCACAATTATTCATATAATTTTATCACCATTAAATATATATATTTGATAGGGTCCTGTCAGGAGTTAGGATAATTTTGTTTTTTACAAATTAGCGAATGTAATACAAATGCTATTTTTAATACATTCATAATTAGACACTTATTAAAATATATGTATAGAAGTAATCTTGTATTCTATCGTAATAAATAAATGCATGTATCTTCTTTGTTTAATTCTTAAGTTTTTTAAGAAAATTACTTTTTAAGGAAATTCTATTTTTAAAGTCACTTGCATTCAGAAGAATTATGCTTCATTAGGGGTGTAAGAAAGATGTCCTTCTAAAAATACCAAATTCACCTGCAAGTGTGGTGCAACAGCTAACAGATTTATCGAACCCAAATCCCACAGACTAATGATGGGGGCACGGTTTGCACTCATCATACTACTAGCCCAGCATGCTGAGTTTGGGTGGACCATTCCAGAAATGTACACTGATGTTGTCTTGCTGGGACCGATCCAGCAGTAGACTAAAATTGGCTAAGGTGGCTTCATATGTGTACAAATTGGAATAATTTTCAGATAAACATGGTAGTAATTTTCGTCTTAGAACATAATCAAAGGTGAAATTGTAATCCAGCACTGGCATATGTTCTTCTTCGTTCTTAATTATTGGCTTTTCGTGATAGAATTCTGCCAATGTCAGGTCAGTCACCGAAACAACAAGTAAATAATAATTATATTCTTATTATTAATAAATATCAATTTCGCGAGAGACTTCATAATCTACAACAAAAGGTATCATATGTTTAATAACCGTCACTGAGGTTAATTCATAAATTATTAGTGAGGATGAAATCACACAAAATATTAACAAGGATAGAAAACACCGAGGACAACAAATATGGGAAATTTACGGGATGTAATCGGTCGTATAATGAATGTGAGAGTTTAGAGCGTTCGAAGAACAGATAGTGGGCGGATCCTACGTCTCGCCCACATTCCCAGATTGAGTGACCCCTAATCCGAAATCATTCCAAATGTACCGCAGTGCAAGCATGTTTCATAAACAACCAGTAAAATGTGTTATTGACACTGACAGTTATATTTTTTTTTTAACGGGTCGGAGCAAGGCAATGATTTATAGCCGTATTCAGCCGTTATAATCGATGTCACATGCCGCTTACGTGTTTGGATTAGTACTCAATAAATAAGTGCGTCGCTTCAACTATAAAAAACATGACATTGACTGTTGGAAGTCGCGGCAAAAACATGACTTTGGCAGAATTCTATTAACCCGTGTCATAGTTGTCACAAACTATGTTTTGGAACTATAGTTTCTTTAAAGTATAAGGTAATAATAATACATAAAGTAAATAAGAAGACGCGTTTGTTCATGAAGAACTTTTTCTACAATCCCGTAGTGTTTATTTTCAGAAATTTAGAAGCGTCTCTACGCGCCAGCAAACTTAGACATTACAGTACAGACAGTAAAGTAAGCACAATTCCAGTAGAATATTGAGCTTTTCATCAAGGATTCAGCGGTGACACTAAGTACTGACTCAATAACTTAACATATATGACTAATAGATAATTTATTTCTCTTCGTTCCGCGTGTTTCTCAATCTTGTTACTTTTCGAACAGTATTGAAAATGTAAATATTTTTTTTATTACCATTTGAACAATCAAATGCTGATTGGCTGTTGATATTATTATTAAAAAACGAAAAATTGTGACACGGCTGCGACTCGGGAGGTCAGAATACTGTAGGTGTGCATTACATTCAAGGTTCAAATTCTGGCTTTAATTGAAAAGCCAGAATTTGTACAACTAGATGATTGATTTTCAGACCTGTGTGTATAACAGTATATCAAAGTGCCTATCCATGTCTCTGACATAATGGGCATTTGACCCATTCTCATATCGCATAAGCGGTACATCAGATAGGGGGTGGTAAAGACGAGACCCTGTGTGTCCTCATACACTTACACCACAATAATATTACCCACTATACCCATACTTGGGTGGTCAGAGGTTTAGACATTTGACTGCAGCGACCAGACCAGGCGGAAATCGAACTCCCGAACCTCAACGCTTTTAGATTTATCTACCTACTCACTTACGATTTAGCCACTAACGCGTCCGATAACCACTCCATCGCCTGGTCCAGCCCCTCGTCCCTTATGGCGGACGTCTTAAATATCTGGAAGGTTCTGTCACGCAGAGCGTCCAAACCCAATGCCTGGTGGACTTCCGCCACGGTTAGACAACCAGCCATGTCTTGCTTGTTCGCTAACACCATTAGAACTGCATTAGCCAGCTCCTCCTCCTGTAACAAACACCCTAATTTGAGTTTAAGAAAAATTGACAATACTATTAACTTCACAAGTCTTTTTAAAGCTATCACTGAACACAGCCCTTTTCAAAAAATCGCCTTGAAAAGCCGACATGCATTTGCCACTACGTTTGGCAAGCGGTTTAGTAAGGGAATTTAAATGGATTTGCCACACCAGTTTTAAAATAAATTTTTGAAATGTAAATAACTGGGAGTATAAATAAATCTCGTTCTTTTTGTCTTTCGTAACAAACAAAATCAAAATCTTTATTCTTCGTATCATAGGAATATAAATTTCACTAGTCAAGTCTCTATTTTTTTTATCCTCTACAATTTCGTATTGAGGTTCCTCTCAAGAAGAAACAGGCGAAAGAAATCCTAATTTTTTTTCAAACATATTTTTTTTATATTATTTTTACACAATACTATTAAATATTACCAATACAACTTTAAGAAACTGCTTGTTAGAGAACAACTTATTCCCTTTTTATAAAGTAATTGTTTAATAAATCTTTTCGCACTTACTGGGATTTTGTTGCACAAATGTTGGCCACATGAACTTGTTACTGACTCTATGGAGTCTAGTAACTGTCATCATACCAGAATAACACAATTATAATACCATAGAACTATCTTCAAATATTTTGGAATTTCTCGAGGACATGGTAAGCTCCAACCCGCATTGGAGCAGATCGGCAAACTCTCCTCGGCTCTAAAGCACCCACTGAAATTAATCTGGGCCAATTATTACCTTTGCCTACTAGTTGTTCATTAAGTGTCCATAAGCTACTTTGCTAAGTTTTCTTGCAATATTCTGATTTTGTGATAAGTCAGTGTAAGTATGCATTGGAAACCAGGAATGAGTGTTAAATATGAATTTCGACTTCATATCTTCAGGGGCGTTCAAGTATAACGAAAGGGGGCAGGAGGGGTCATTTTCTTTTAATTTAGCTGACAAAGACAGCTGGGGGATTATTAAGTAGTAGTAATCATAAGTTTTCAATATCGTATTTATTATTTAATTGTCATTTATTATTCAACATTGTGGAAACTTTAGATACTGAGTCCATGAACAATTTTTTATTTTCTAATTTTATTTAAAAAAAAATTTTTTTAAATAAATCTGGTTTTATAAATTTGAAATTGGTCATTTAATATTCTTTCATAATGTTATTATTTTGAAGTATAATAATTGAAAGTTTACTTACGTAATACTTGAACGCCCCCTTCATACATCAAGACATTACTGAAAAAAAGTGTATTGGAAATCAACAAATCAAATGAACAGTATGAATGGATGTTCTGCCATCTGCCAAATGCCATGAGATTTTCAAGCTGTCCTTTAGTCGTCTCCTGTGACACGCACGGGAGCAAGGGATTGGCAATTTTTTTAATAAATAAAATAAGACATGATTATACTTGCAAGTTTAAAAAATATGATCAGGAAACTATTGATAAAGATGTCAAACAACTGATAGAACAAATATTCTAATGTATTTTCCATGTTTGACATTACAAATACAAATGGTTGATTTGCTTGATTATTTATAAGCAGATGTTAGCAACATTTTATTGTAGTTTCGTATATTCTGCAACTTTAATTGCATGCAACAATGTTACCATAGTAAATAATATATAAATGAAAATCTGAATCTGCAATCAAATAGACCTGGCGGCTACAATCGGTAAATTTTACTTTAAACATATGAACTGATCTTTTAAAAATAAAGCTTTTTTTATTTATTTATTACAGAACTATGAGCATTTCTCTTGAGCTTTTACATGCGGTTCTGTGGTATTTAAAACGAATACTTGTTAATATTACTTCTCAGCCTGCCAGGTAAAACGTCTAACTCGAGGTTACAATATTCCGAATGTTCTTCTGTTTTAGGCGATACTGTCAAACTTATTTGCCTGATGTACTGTGGTGTGCCTATTTATATGTATAATAGGTACAGATAACAATACAAGGAATTAATATTGTATAAGGAAATCTGAAGTATTACTATAATTTGGGTATTGGTATGTATTAGTCTCAATAGGCTCACTGGTTGGTTCACCGAGTCCAAGTCGTAACAGGTATAGTATCATAATACAGAATGAGTATTAGGAATAGATAGAAATGTCCCTACTACACCATCACTTGTCTAATGGCAGATATTAATCTCAGATCAGAAATATTTAAGTTAAGTTTTTCAACAACGATAATCCCTAAGTATTAGATCCTCTCCACTGTTTCTATTCCTTTTTAGTTTAGCTTGATATTCATGTTTCTAAGAACTTCCTGAACAAAATTGTTTTTTTCTTGTGTTACGTTCATTTAATTCAAAGTTATTAACTTTTAGCTAACATCATGATCGTATCGTCAGCAAGTTGTATTGAGCTTTGTTATATTGGGTAGATCATTAACATACACAAGAACAAAAAATCCAACTGCTGCCTTGAGAGACGCATATTTTTTTTCTTGCATTTGTCAGTTGATTTACAGGTAACTGCTTGGCCACTCGTAACTTTGATAGATCTGCGTACTGTTTTCTATTTAATAATAATGGTATGGTGATCAAAATCGAAGGCTCTGATCAAATCTAAATTTTTTTAAGAAAACCAAACTGCACATGTGTGTAATTATATAATCGTTGGAGCATAGATTTTAAAAAATATTGTCTAATAACGGTAAGGAGAGCAATTGGTTCTCAAGGTAGTAAGATCCAAAATTTAAATATAGTTGTAAAAGATGGTGCGGTGGCAACAGCTCTTATAACTCTCTGCCTGAGTGGTGAAACTCTTTGTCTAATGACAGCAGAACATCCGATTGTTGTATTGCACGCCGGAATACGTTGTACGCTCGTTGCATACAACTAGTCCAGAGCTCACATGTGGTTGAAATTCTGACAATATGCTTCAATCAACGCTATTTTAACTTGGTCACAACAGCGTGCGAACCCTCCGAGCCAGAATAGTGCCGCGCATCGCCGCGCTCTTCTCTCTCTTTCTTTATTATCGTCATCATTTAGACTTTAGCTAACAATATGACCAAGATCCTTAAATTTATCAAAATCATCCATATTAAGATCAATTAGGTATACATCTGGAATAATCGAAGGCCAATTTTCGTACATACATTAGTACAGATTTTTTTTCTATTGTATGCAAAGGCATGTGTTTTAGCATACTATTCACAACAATTTAATAATTTTCCTAATCCTATGATTGACGAACTGAGCAGCATGACAACCATGACGTCAGCTTATCCCGGGTTTTACGAAACATACTGTAGTCTTAATTTGAATATTCGAACGAACCACAATATTTATATTTCAATGAAAGCTTAAGGGGTGTAATTAAATTCACAAGTATGGCATTTTTTATGAAAAAATAGGCTTGCGTTTGACCTCAATCTTCCCCGATGGAAAGCGAAGATGAGGCCTAGGATGGTACACGCTTGCCTAGATGTCTGTTCACTCTGGCCTTGAAGATATCCAGGTTAAAGGTTTCCGGTAAAACTGACCTCGGCAGAGAGTTCCACTCCTTAGCCGTCCGCATAAAGAAAGAAGAGGCAAACCGCTTCGTGCGTAATGGAGGAATGTCTACAACATAAGGGTGGAACTGCTCGCCGCGTCTAGTCGTTCGGTGATGGAAAGGGGAAGGGGGTATTAGGTTATGCAAAACCTCCGCACACTCTCCGAAATGGATCCGATAAAAAACCGAGAGGCAGGCCACTCGTCTACGGTGTTCGAGGCTTTGAAGTTTTGCCTCTACTAGTGAGTCACTGCCTATGATCCTCTTCGCTCGGCGCTCCAACGAGTCCAAAGCATCAAGCTGATGTTTAGCTGAACCATGCCAGAGGTGGGAACAGTATTCGATGCAAGAGCGGACTTGAGCTTTGTATAGATTTAAGAGCTGCTCCGATGTGAAGTACCGTCTCACCCCCGAGAGGATACTAAGTTTTTTGGCAGCAGTGTTTGCTATGGACTCGATGTAACGACCGAAATTTAGATTAGAAGAGAGATCTAGACCTAAGAGCTCAAGACGGTCATTCACCGGAACGGGGACATTCCGGAAAGTCGGAGTCAGTTGGAATGGACTCCGTTTCGCCGAAAAAAGACAAGCCTGTGTTTTAGAGGGGTTAAACTCGACCAAATTGGCATCACCCCATTGGGAAACAGCCTCCAAAGTCGAGTTCACCCCCTCAATCATCGATTCCCTGAAAGACTGGACTTTTGCCTCAGACTTTGCTGCCATAGCATGAAATAAATTATTCCCAAAAGGCTGTCATAAAGTATTGGTAAACACTGTTGAAGGATTGCACCAAAATGATGCATTATTATTTAATATAGATCCCTCCTAACACAAAAAATTTCAAGCGCTTTGTAATTTATTTGCGGGAGGACTTTTTTATAGATAACATTATCACTGCTTGGTTATGAGTTTATGAACACTACAACCATTTTTACTCAAAAATACTTGTTTTATATCATTTCAACAAGAGATAATAGTTAGTTGAAACTACACTAGTTTTACTTGATAAATAGATAACATATTACATTAATACTAATACCTTTTAATTCCAATAACTAAACATTGTTGCCAAATTATTATATATTGGCAAGGCTGAAAAAGTCACTGCAAAATACTAGAATTTTTAAATTATGTATTATACTGATAATAAAAAAAAAGATTTAATTTTATTATTAGTAAATGTCTAATAATTGTGTAAACAATAGGAAGGAACCAAATCCTGGCAACTCTTAGTCAACATCACAACTCTTCATTCTTTGATTACACTATGTGACACATCAAATAACTCCATTATTAACAATAAAAAGATGGCCAACAATAATTGCGACGTTACACGAAAATTGGATACCTTGGGAAAAAGGGTGTTATACTCGCAACCTATGACTCATCAAAAGGTTCATCATGGATTAATTAAATTGCTGTGCCAAAAAATGTATATTACGGACCAAATTTATGGTTAAAATTGCTGGGCCCGCAACTTCGTTCAAATAATCAAGTGGGATTTGAATTTTTGTGATGTTCGACTAATGACGTAAAAGGCAATTTAAATATGTCAGACCTAACCATAAAACCAAGTGCGATGACTTGAACCGGATAACCAACACTGCTAGTTATCGCACTGCCATCACCAATATGTCTACCATGCATAAAGATAACGCAGACGAACAAGAGAGAAAATGTACAAAGTAGGGTTCTTTTAGTATGTAATATATATTAATTACCTAATTATAATAATTATAGTGATGAAAACGGCTAGTTGCCTAGTGTATGTTCAATTCATACGGTAGTATAATTACCTTATAATAAGGTGTCATGTTACAAAAACAATTCAGAAATTATTACAAAGACAACAAATGGTTGGAAACAGGCTCCACTAAAAAATCAGTTTCGAGCCAAGCATAAAACATAAAAAATGATATTTAATTTTCAAAGAGCATTCAATTCCTTATTGCACTGATTATTATTTTTGAAAATTCGTAAAATGTACAAACAAGTAATTACAAGACAACCATACCTACTGCCCAGCTAGATGCAGAGATGGCATCAAGATGAAGATATGTTTTTTTTACAACGGCTTGATGCCTAGAAACGCTATAATGTAAGTTGTGTCACTATCAATAGTCTATTGCTTTCTATGTTATGATTATTTATACCTACTGCCTAGCAATTCAAGCTTGCATCCTTTTTCAAGCCCCTGTATTTTTGGATTCATTATTAAAACAGCTGGAATCCTTAGTAGCGGTGTTAAAAGCTCCATATAAATTTGTTGTTGATTTGAACATTGTATTATGCTTATTGCTCAGGTCCTACAATTGAGAGTGTGATGATCTGACTTATTATGGACTCAAACCCCAAGTAGCACTATCTTCGGGTTTTTGTATGATGCATGTTCAGATGTATGACATATAAAACTCTATCAGGACTATATGACATATAAAGTATAACTATGACAGTTTCATAAAAGAAAATCAGTAAAACCATTATAATTACATGTATTTCCCTTATAATTATCATTGATTTCTAGATGCCCACTAAGTATACCCACCAGGTTAGAACATAATTTATTTATTTATGTAATATAGATTTAATACAAATAAATAATAATAAATAGGTCAATAAAATATATACTCAACACAATGTTAAAAAAAATTAAATAACTAGAACCCAAACACACCAAAGCTCAGCAGGGAATACCTGATAGTGGACAGTCAGGGAAAAAAAATTAAGAAACTAGCAGACCTATGATAGGGTACTGTAAAATGTACTAACAAACCTTAGACCATGTAAGTTTCTTTCTCAACTTGAGGAAGTTAGTCAAACACAAATATCCAACTAAATCTTAACAGTTGGCAAAGTTTTTCTCTGCCTAGGAGTTGTCAGGTTTGATACCACACTATTACCCATTTCTACCACCAACCAGCAGCACAATTACTGCATTTCCGGTGCATAAGGAATAGAGCCAGTATATAGCAGGCTGTGACGATTTGGATCTTAATCATAGGGGTGACAATGCATCTATAAACTTCTTCAGATAGACTGTTAGCTCATTGTTCAGCGCCATGCAATAAAATTAAAACAAAAACCCTTACAATAAATATTTAGACAAAAATGGACTTACTCTTAACATATGCACCAGTTCATCCTTGGATATTCCAATTCTATCTCTGTCAGCCGAGTCTACCACATAAATTATGGCATCTGTATTCCCATAGTAACATCGCCAGTATGGCCTAGAAATTTATCATTATGTGTATCATTTACACATTATGTTACCATTTAAATTTATCTATACTCATATACTGTTCTATTCATGTTTTAAAAAAAAATTAAAATGAAAAATGACCTGAACCTCAACAAAAAATCATACCTTATACTGGTCTGCCCACCAAGATCCCACACCTGGAACGTGGCGTTTTTGTACTTAACTTGTTCTACATTGAAGCCGATTGTTGGTATAGTGGTTACTATCTCGCCGACTTGCAGTTTGTACAGTATTGTAGTTTTCCCGGCACCGTCTAATCCGAGAATCAAAATCCTCATTTCTCGCGCCCCTATGAATCGCCTGAAGTAACTAAATAGACCTCCTGTAAATCGAGATCCATTCTTAGATGATTGGACACTAGTTACTATCAAAAATCCACACAATATGTCAACACGCTCACCCATTTTAAATTATAGTCTTATATCCTAACCAATCATGAGTTGATATTTACGGAATGATTTTGTATTTACACTAAAACGTACAAAATTTTAATAATTTCCTCTATGATTTAAATAACTACTTGTATTTGGTTAACAATTATAGTCAATGTTGATATCATCACACAATCCAAAACTCCGAAACAGACAAGAAATCAATTGACGAAGCACAAATCTATAGGTGCAGCAGTGTTGCCACGACATTTCCGGTTCACGTCGCCAAATATTTGATACAAAGTAGCTTAGTCTCCAATTTTTTCTCTTCTCTAAAATATAATAGCCTAAAATAACCTAATTAAAAGTCAAAAAGCCTTATGAGGATAAATTATTTTATATTTACTATCTTTTGTGCCGATCTTAGTCGTAGTAGCCTAGTGGTCAGAGCGCTTGCTTTAGTTTCATAGAGCGTGAGTAACCTGGGTTCGACCCCCGGTGCCAGCACCACTAAAATTGTTAATAGCAAATTTGAGCGGTGTTTGTAATTGTTAATACGTACTCGGCGGCGTTAAAAGTTGATAGTTTTCAACAAATCCTACAATGAAAAGTTGGTAGATTAAATACCGACATTCTTAAAGTATTTTAGAGACTCTCTAATTTGTATAATTTTAAAATGGTGACTTAAATAAATATTAAATGCGTCATGCATACTGACATCGATATTTAAATCTATAATTATTTTCGATTTTTGGAGTAAAAATCGCAGTAATTGGTGAAAAAACAAAAACGTTTGTTAAACGTTTACGTATGAAATGAAAATTTTGGATCTTTTACGCCTTATTTTATTGCACATGATATATTTTCACTATTTCATAAAATTTCTAGACAGACCAATGAGATTAATGAACCGCAACGTTTTTACGGTCTAGTCGGTCACATACTCGAATAACACATATAGCGCGACTTTTGCCAAACTTACATAAGCTATCTTTTTAGGTTCCTAAAGAAAGACAGAACATAACAATACCTCGTACTCCTTGACTGCAAGTCACCTAGACTAGGACAACTCGGACTGATCGGTGCAAGATGGCCACCGCGGCCGACTCTCATAAGGGCCAATCGGTACCGGCTTTTAATTAGAGCCGAGCAGCGACTTTAGCTACTTGTGGAATGGACCCGCGCGACCGAAGTAGTACCACGCCCTCACATGATACGGGCACCATAATATCATAATGCCGGCCGTCACACAGTGAGGTTATCAGGCCCACTTCTCCCTCCCCCCTCCTCATTCTCTCTCGCATTCCCCACATACCCTTGAAGGCCGGTAACGTACCTGCAGCTCATCTGGTGTTTGCAGATGAGCTGCAGGTACGTTGGGCGACGGTAATCACTTACCATCAGGTTAGCCGCTTGCTCCTTTGCCCCCTATACCATAAATAAAAACCTATTACACTCTGCACTCTTTAGTGGCAGTAAGTTATGTTGTACAAAGTATACTCAACTAATCAATGTACAAGTTTTCGTAATCAATCAAGAGTCATATTACATTATTTTGATAATGCAAAGCAAAGAAATATAATGAAAAAGAATTAAGAATTTTATAACTCATTTTCTTGGGTTTAGTCTCCTTAAACAATTGGAATAACGCATTTTATTTGCTAATATGGCTTGTATGAGTAAGAGGCACTGCAGTGGTTACACGACTACTACGTCTATTAGTACTTAATCGGAGATATAATGTAATAAATTAACTATACATGTATATACGACTGTGCACTGTAACTATATAAATCACTGTTTTTTTTACAAAATAATAATAATTTCCTTACTTAAATATATTTTTTATGTCGTGTAAATGGTAACACGTTGAATATTACAGACTAAAAAGACTCACAAGTGTGCCTTTTTAGTCTGTAAAAAGATATCACATATTTGTCAATAAGACTTATTAATTTTTTGTTAGTGTATACTTTACAATAGGAAATTTAATAAGAATTCCAATATTGTTATTAGTTTTTAGGTGGTTATAGTTATAAGCTTATTGATGATTTAAGCAATATGTGGACCAATATTTTTGACATGGGAACAGATCGGATTACATTGTTGTTGAAAGTAGCCGCAAGGCAGAGAAATCTAAATTGTATACAAATTTAAAAGTTTTGTCTTCCTTTGAGTTAGCATATATGGCGAAAAATCAGTAGCAACACTGATGAACAGCTAAGGAAAAAGCAAGCTCTTAGATGTTGCCACAAAACATAAAACTGTCGTATTTGATAATTTTGATTTGTACATATCTCTTATAAAATAGTGTCCTGTGTCACATATATTTTGAAGAAAAAAATATTTTCTTTATTCTAGAGAAGCTAAAACAATCCCATTTATAATTAACATTTACATTAATTATTTTACATGAAAGTGACATCTTGTGGAATAACATACAACTATCAGCGTAATGATGGTGTCGAACAATAGATGCTAGAAAAATTTCATGAGCACCGACAGATGGCGGTATATACATCGGTAACATAAAGACTACGGCCTGATAGTCTAGTTAGTTGGCAGTGAACCTGTCTTCTAAGCTTAGGGTTGCAGGTCCGAATCCCGCTAAGAGCAAACATTTGTATGATAAATATAAATGTTTGTACCCGAGTCATGGAAGTGGCTGTCATTATGATCGTCACCATAACCCTCTGCGAGTTCTATTTTTTTTTTTGACAATGTCTCGTTGTTCGTCTTCCACGGTACCATCTTCGTTTCGATCGCATTTGACTGCAGCAGCAGCTCTGATGACAAAGGGCATTAACACTTAATCTTATCACATCACAGTAAAATAACAGACTTTTAAAAAATCAAGTTTAAAGGATTAGATGCAGGGGAACGTACAATACGTAGGTACATATTGCTAACAAAAAGTATAACCCCGCTGCACTTCAAGACGATGGTTGGGGGATTCAGAAGCAACTTTGCATTATTAAGCAATGTTGCTTCAACTTACCTAAATAAGTAATGAATATACAATACCCTTATTGCGAAAAGAAGGAATATTTAGAAAGAAAGAAAGTAAAACAATTAACATAATGATTTTTTGATGAATGACAACGGAAAAGAATAACTATTCTCAAACTAAAAATAAAATAAACACAACAAAAATAAAAATAAACTTAACTGTGTAATAAATTTGTGTGCTGTCTATGTCACGATTTATCTGTACTGCAACGTTGCCGTGAAAAAGCTCTCACTTAGCTTTAGTCTAGGCAGTTACCACAGCCACGGCGCTGATTTTCAACGAGTCCAGTCATGGACAGAGCATTCCGATTCACCTGTAATATTTTTAATGAGAATATTTGAAATGTAGGTTCCGAATACAGAATAAAAGGTTGAACGTGGTAGAGTCAAGCGGCGGCCTTTGCTGCTGCTCAAATGGGTCTACTCGACCGGGGTAGTACCTAGTACCACGACCTCGCAGAATACCGGCGTGAAGTAGAGACATCTTGTGCTTCTGAATTTCGTTCGGTGAGGGAGGTAACCTGAGCCCTTCCACGCTTCAACCGCCGTCCCTAGCTTAGTATGTGGAGGGCTGGTACCATATCGTGGGTTGAAAGGACTAAAATGTTTAGGTTACTATTATTATTGTAACTCCTCACACAAGAGGCGGCTAAGCGAAAAGCATTTAAAATTATTATGATTACCGACTGATGGCGGGTTACCCATCTCGGACCACCAAGAGACCAAAATTAAGCAATTGCTTAATTTTGAGATGGGCAGCAACGTCTTAGGTGTCTGGTACTGGAATCGCCAATCCGCTTGCCGAACGTGGCGATTATGCCAAATCCTGCTTATGGGAGAGGCCTGTGTACAGCAGTGGAGTGTTTGCAGGCTGCTATGGGGAGGTATGGCCGATGAAGAAGAGCAGGACAGTTCCCTTGTTCTTAAACCTTACATTAAAACATAAAGTCACGTGGAAGAATTAGAAAGTTTGTGATTCCTCGTTAAAAAAAAAATCACTGGTCTCAAACCAGATGCTGGATTCCTTTCACATGACTCAAATACTGTTTTTCACGTCGAGGCTATACTACGTCGTTATAAAATAAAAACAGAATTTTATAAATAGATCGCGTTTCAAAATATCCGACTTTTGTTTACGAGATCTACAACTGCTTTTATCTTAATAAAACGACGGCTTTCACTGCTGGTAAACCCTTAGCAGTTTGAGCCGATTTATACTATTAAAAAAGCGCATATAATGACTAGGGCCAGGTATAAGTCTACCTGCTCCAATCTTCCGATTCGCAGCCAGAGGACAGGGCTTAACAGGCCGTTTTCAGGGGTAATCCGTCGCTTGTAAGGCCTCGAGTTAACACTCGCGGTGCTTCCGTGCGACCCTATATGAAGAAAGGGTGGAGAGCCCATGGGAGGGGCCCGTGAGAAGAGACCCCATATGGGCAACCGCCGTCAGGACTGCGTTAGTGTGCAACTATAGGTGTGTGTGTGTGTGATTATAGGGCAACCTCTACAGTAAAACAACAAATAATAATAAAACTGTCAAGCGTGAGTCGGGCACTCGCTAAGGATCCCGAACTGAATGAAAGAAATAAATTCTATTCGTGACTTAAGACAGATTTATCGTGTGTTGGGACTCTCGATGCGCGGATCCGACCCGCCCATGTCCGGTTGCGTTTTTGTCGTCGATCCTAACGCTGCGACTCTGACAGGATACAAGCTCAAACTAGTGAAGCGTGTTGCGGAAATGCCAAGAGCGTCACAGAATCTAGCTTTTGTCTACGATTTGTATGAAAATGTATCAATTGTACGTCCCGTTAACTTGACGTTTCCGCGAAGGAAATGAAATGCTCGATTTAACTGGCGGTTGACACCTTCACTGCCTAGAAGTCGTCTGGGTGAGTACCACACTCCATTTCTGCCGCTAAACAGCTGTGCAGCTGTTATTGTCTTCCGGTTTGTAAGGTATGGAGAGCTAATATAATTACCTGCTGTGAGAGATTCCATTTTTTTAAGTGAAAGGCGGCAAACGTGCAAGGGCTTACTTGATGGTAAGTGATTAAAGATACCTGGAGGATGGGAGGGAGGATCGAGTGGCGGTAGGGGAGGAGAAGGGCCTCCGGCGACCTCACTCACCGAACGAAACGCAGAAGCACAAGATGCCTCTACTTCACACCGATATTCTGCGTGGTCGCGGTACTACCCCGGTCCAGCCGGTCTATTCCAGCAGCAGCAAAAGCCGCCGCTTGGCTCTACCGCATACAGAATTCACTGGCCAACCCAGATCCCCGCACACGAAGCAAATGAATGAATCACAATATTCACTATTTTGGTTTATTTTTGAAGCATGTCGGGCATGCATATCATTATGCTCTGGAATGAAATACGATTGAGAAATGAGTGATTCAGTATTCCGATAATTATAGTGATCTATTTGCATCTATTATAAATTATCTATATAAATGGTAAAGTCGGGAGAGGAGGACCTGGGCGAACATTCCACGATCAAATCGGAGACGTTCTGAAAAAAGGTCAGGTCAAGAGTGCTCTAAACCAACGAGCATGCACGCGAAGATCGATGAAAGTGGGAGAAGCGAAAGACGTATGTCAGGACCGTAGCATGTGGAAGAAGATTGTCTCTGCCTACCCCTATAGGAACAAGGCGAGAATATATACATACATATATATCTATTTGCTAAAGGATCCCCTCATAATGTTTCTATATTAGTCTCGACACCGATGATCGATTGCTTTCACAGCTCTGCTCCCCGGCATTAGCCTGGATTTAAATGATTATATGTTTGGACGAGTATGCGTAAACACTTTGGAATACGTTGAAAATATTTAGAAGCTCGATGATTTATGATTATTGACTATTGTATTTATTATGCCAAAAACTACTATAATTTTTTTTTTATGAAAAAATAGTCTTGCGTTTGACCTCAATCTTGCCCGATGGAAAGCGAAGATGAGGCCTAGGATGGTACACGCTTGCCTAGATGTCTGTTCACTTTGTCGCCTTGAAGATATCCAGGTTATAGGTTTCCGGAAAAACCGGCATAAAGAAAGAAGAGGCAAACCGCTTCGTGCGTAAAATATGTGCTGTATATGTATATATATATGCTCTTTGATTATAATATAACCTTAATTTGCGAGCGTTTGTCGAGCGAGCACTTTTATTTAGGACAATTTTTTTTTAACGAACGTTTTCGCCTTAAGTCATATTTACGGTATTTAAAAATGTGTTATGAAACAAGTACAAGAAATATAAATAATTGTCGACATGACGAAGTATTACCCAGTGACAACAATCGCAGGTATAGAACAATCTATACCTGGGATTGTTGCAATCTATACCCGAATCATCCTTGGCATAGATCTGTGTTCTTTTGCGTGGATTAGTGGTCAATCACACACCTACACCTGCAGAGTACCTAGAGCGTCACATTAAATCGAAATAAAACCTAGTAAAATCCGTAAATAATAGTTTCATTACAAATCTGTAGCGTTCGCGTAAATAAAAATAAACATTACAGGAATAAAGAAATTTTATTTATTGCAACATTACACAAACGCTCACATATAATATAATTATACACAAACTAAGGCAGAATAAACGGTAATATCTACTAGTAAATATATAATATATTCTGTGGTATTGTATTTAAATTATTATGTTGGCACACAAGCATATGATACAACAATGGCCTCCCGTATATATTTATTTGCATATTATTTTATTAATTACTTATTATCTTTTTTTTTACTGGCTCTCATACTCTTTAAACCGGAAGACGAACGTCGTAACTCTGCTGATCAGCGACAGGAATAAGGGAGAGCGTGGTTCCTACCAAGACGCCTCCTGGGCAAGAGAAGGAGTCCGATCGCCAGGTAATCAGTGCAATCCAGAGTAAAGCAATAACAGGCTGCAATGATGAGGTTGATGGGGATCCAAGACGGTGCTGCTTAAAAAACATACCTCCTAGCTTTGGTACATCTTCCGTTTCCGAGAAGTTAAAGTTAAGTTTAAGTTAAATTTAAACACAGTAGGGATACGATATCGACACCATTTCCGAGTTCGTCTAAGTTCACCGCTGGACATAAACCTTTCAAAGAAGCACAAACAAAGCCCGACCTACCCTAGAGGTTTTTTTTTATGGGAACTATACCGATAACCGGAGGTCCACTACCCGCTTCCCTCAGCCTTTCTCTCTTCCCGAAATATCCTTAAAGATCGGCCACGCACCTGTAGCTCCTTTATATGTGTACTAGGGCGTAATCAAAAAGAAGTGTACAGTACGTCGCCTCGAACTCATTATGAATACTAGTAATAGTTATTATATACTGCTACTAATTACTATATATTTAATTTTCGCGCCTTTTTCGACTTTTTCTATTTATTTTTAAAATGAGGAATACGTGAGTTGCAGTCGATCCAGTCCGCCACCCTGCGCCGCCACTAGCGTGGTTTGGGGTTCTTTGGATTTTTCTCTCAGATGGCTTAAACGACACCCGTATATTTTTTTTTGCATAACGGCTCACGTGATGGTAAGTGATTACCTAACATACATTTGCAAGCATCAGAGGAGCTGCAGGTACGTTGCCGGCCTGCTAGGGTATGCGGGGAATGCGTGAGAGAATGAGGAGGGGGGAGGGGGAAGTGGGCCCGGTCTGGCTGACTGACTGTCGGCGCGCATTATGATATTGTGGTGCAGGTTTACTGACTCACTCTCACTCACACACACGGCTTCGTTTGCGTTTTAAATATATTGACATTGTCGTGTACCAACGGAAGGAAGGAAATTTTACACAATCATCGTTATTAATGTTACTTTTTACCCAAATAGATTAAACGTAATAAAAACACCTTATTCTGCGTTTGAATTTGCTTTTTGTTCGAGTTTTCGGAACTCACAACCATCAGCCATTGTCAATATATGCCAGCGGTATGACGTAACATACCTATAATTTACATGACGCAGGTAATAAGTTGAAACGAGACATCGTCAAAAATGTCTGCTGTAAAGCAATCGAAACGTCGGGAATATAAAAACATAATTAAACGCGATAAAATCTGTAAATAATAGTTGCATTTCAAATGTGTAGTGTTCGCGTAAATACAAGAAATGATTAGGTTATTTTTTTTTTTATGAGAAAGGCGGCAAACAAGCTAGCTGTTCACCAGATGGTAAGTGATTACCGTCCCCCACATCATGTACATCTGTAACCCCAGAGGTGCGTTGCCGGTCTTTGAGGGTATTTGGGAGAAAGGAGGGAGGATGAGGAGTGGGATGGGGAGGGGGCGGGGGCCTCCGGTTACCCCACTCACCGAACGAAACGCAGAAGCACAAGATGCTGATGCGCCTGTATTCTACGAGGCCGTGGTACCAATCCGGTCGAACCGGCCCATTCGAGCAGCAGGAAAAGCAGCCGCTTGGCTCTACCACGTGTAAAATTAATTATTATTGATTTATTAATTTTCTTTTTTTTCTTTATTGTACATTATTACACAACGTTAACTATGAATAACGTGGATGTAATGAGGGTTATAGTAGAGAATACACATTACGTAAAAGCCTTGGTAACCCAGTCCTTGGACGTCTAGCCTGGTGGTAAGAGTGTTCGCTTTAATTTCATACTAGGCATGTGAATAGGATTCGATCCCCGGTGTCGGCATCACTGAAATTGTTAATAATAATTTTATGTGCTGAATTTACCACGTGCTCGACGGTGAAGGAGAACATGGCGAGGACCATGCAGGTTGCATGGCTGTGAATGAAAAAAAAAGGACTTTTTTTTCAAGGACCTTTGAACTACGCCAACTCGCACTGGAGCTGCGACGCGATCTCTTTCCGGGTCAGAATATTTGAGGGGAGGCCTTTGCCCAGCCGTGGGTACACACGTAGGTAGACACTATATGTAATTATGACGAAAGTAGCAAGCAATAAATTGCCCGTTTTCTATATAACAGTACCTGAGCTATTCTTCGCGACCGAACTATTCTCATTGAGCCTCCTATAACAACCTAACATATGTTACTAGAGGTATTTGTGCAAAAACGAATATTCTCTATATATATATCATATATTATCCCTATGATACCTATCTAGATAAACTTGGAAAGTAGGTAATTTAAATCTAAATACAAAAGTTTCATCGAAATCGTTAGAGCCGTTTCCGAGGAATTTGTTACTTATATATATATATATATATAGGTACAAGTATCGCTTGCTTAAAGTACTAAGCTTAGAGGAAGAATTGTGCACGATCATTTGAAACCGGGGCAGCATAATATCAGGAAAAAATCGTAAGGCACTGAACTAGACTGACCCAGATCGAAGAACCTCGCCGGGTCATTGGCCCTTCAGTGTATCGTATCAGCGACCTTTGCAAGGACGGAGTTCACTGTGTCTTCTTGCGTAACGGAGCTCAGATTTTTCCTTATAGCTCAAGGTCGCTTCGTTACTTCATACATTGGTGATTCGATTTATTTTGAAAGTTCATTGAAAGATGACGATAATGAAGAGTCAGCAGAGACGTCACAAATATTCGCCTTTACCTTCTCGTATCTGAATCTCGGTGACATAATACCCAGCTGATTTTTTTTTATCGGATTGAAGTGTAAAACGAGTTAGATGAGTTGAGAGTAAAGCAATCCACAAGGACTGTGAGCGGCTCCAGCTAATGGACACCTGTAAACAACTTCGATAGGAGAAGGTACAGTTGACAGGGAGATTGGTAAGAGCAGTGCCGGCATCGTCGTGGTTGTGACGCTTCTCCCTATCACTGGTTAGCGTACCTGACTGCCGAGCGATGGGTCCAAAGTTTGCATCCCAGCCGAAGTCAATATCTGTGCAAAAATCACAAATTATTGGGGTTTTCGGGTCTGGTTGTGTTCTGCCTTCGATCTTATCGCGTAAGCGTTACATCGTATATGGGAAGGTAAAGACGAGCGAGTGCCTCTCGTGTTTGCGTTTACATTTACGGCACTACAATATCACCTGCGCAGTTGACAACAGCCGATAGTACTCGAGAGTAGTCGCCAACCAGGAGGACATCTATCGGAGGTGGTTAGACAGCCATCAGAGTTCTGACACGAAGGTCACGCGATCTTATAGTTAATTGGTATATGTTGATAATGATTTCCATCCAGTAACATCTTCCTCTTCACCGCTTTTGATAGACGCAAAAGCCGAACATTTGTTGATGGATTGATATCTCCCTGGTAGATTTCCACCGCATTAGAACTCTTCCATATCCTAGTTTTTAATTCTATAGATAGACTTTCCTTGTTCCTTTGTCACAAACTTAATTTGACTTAAGTTTATAACTTAAGGTCTCGTATGCCACTGGAAGTGTTTATGTAATGAGCGAGCGTGACACTCTTCATCAGATGATCTTATCTGTACCAATAAATCTTTGTAGTAGCGGCATGGGGGATCGAACCTCTGTACGAACGCTCGCCTTTGATAAAATTTAAGACAATCGCCTGGAATATGTTCCTCAAGATAATGAGGGGTGAATCAAAGAAGACCGACGCTCTAGGAAGTCTGCAGTCTGTGATCAAATCCTTGAACGCCACAACCGTTACATCGGATTTGATAGACCACAAGTCCTCGCAAAAGAACACCGATTCCTGTCAAGGATGATTCGCGAGGCTATTGAAATCAAAGAACATCCTAATTTCAATAGAGACTGATGATGATGACTGGGTACTACCACCGGCTTGGGATCCGGTAATAAACAAAATTGATTTTAAAACTAAGCATTGCACGACCTCAAGATACTGTTAGCACGTTCTGCGTAGATCAGATCAAAATTAATAAATAAAAGCTGATGGTAGCCCGAGTTGACCATGACAACTGGACGTCTAACACCACAGTCTCCGCGCGACCACGGCTGCTGTAAAGCAATCTAAACGTCGTGAATATAAAGACATAATTCAACGCGATAAAGCCTATTCATATTTATATAATTTTAAATTTGATGTGATGACATTTCTTCACGCCCTGTGTTGACTGTTAGAGAATGCCAAAAGGCATTAAGTCCGCCATTGTAATCCTTTTCATGTACACAATAAAGTATAAATAAATAAATAAAATCCGTAAATAAGTTATTACAAGACAGAAAAGAGACGAGAAGTAATGTCACGAAGGTCGTCATCCCATATGTTGTGTTTTGCATTTGTTTTTCAACCGACTTCAAAAAAGCAAGAGATTATCAATTATTGTCTATTTTTTTTTTGGATGTATATTACGCGATATGATTGCCAATTGTTAACTGACTTTGATGATTCTTTTTTTCATTGAATAGGCGTTACCTCAAAGATTTATCGATTTAAATTGGTAAGATATTATTCCACCCCTAAAGGTGGGAAAATAGGGGTTGAATTAGGTTGTAAGTAAACTTTTGAAATTACATTTAATTTCACTTGTGAGATCCCAATATGCCTCAAGTCATCAGCTTCTCACGCTCGACCATGGCCTGCCTTTCGCACTGTACTTGATCCCGACAAGCCCGAGTGCTCGACAGATATAAGATAGACAAGGTTGTGATCCGTGTACCGTGAGGTAACGGGCTCTAACACACCGTTTATATACAACAAGATGAGAGTTTCAGAGACGAAAAAAAACCTTGAGGAAACCTCCTCCAATGGACTAGCAGACATAGACAACTACTCGAGGAGACCATTCCTTTAGGAAGACCTGTGTCAGTCTAGGGTATATGCTAAAGAGACGTTACCGATAAAACTTTAATGCAAACTCTGACAAAAGCCTTCGATGTATAGATATGTGGCATACACTAGACCTTACAGACGACCAGTTTCCAGCATGCCCTTCACTTATAGCCGCAAGATTGCTGGAGTCATGGAAGACGATGAATCTCCAGAAGAGTAGGATACACGCCGCCAATGAACGGCGATAATATGCAATGAAGTGTCCCATTACACTCGTCTAACATGTTTAATAATTCTTTAATTCCGAGTAACTTGCTCATTATATCAGCTGCAAGTATCCGCTCTCTAGCGCAGTTCACCCGTCGATTGGTAGGTCAAATTGACCTTACGGAAATTACTGCAGTTGTGAAAGTAATGAGGAAAATATGCCCCGATACTGGGAACCGAAGTCCGGCACATACGCGCGCGCTCAGCGTCACGTGTCTCAACGCAGCTTGAGCTCAATGTCAAACGATTGAAAAGATATAATAAGGGTGACCACATTTTTTTTTTAATTTAACGCGGGGGAAAGGTCCTGGCACCTATCCGTCACCGTCTCGGGTGACTGGTTATGTCGGGATCAGCATTGAAGATGCCGGACAGACTAAAACCGTTTATCCTTTCCTGTTCAATCCGTACTTCTCCTGTTCAATCCGTACTTCTTTGGAATGCACTCCCACTCGAAATCAGAGCGTCTAACAGTCGGTACATATTTAAAATGAAAGCTAAGGAACATATCCTTAACAAAACGGCAGAATCATCTCAGTAATAGTCTATTTTCATATTTATTTAACATTTAAGTTATTAATATAGTTAAATAAATATAAATTTATGTTTTACATGTGTATGTATTTATTATTATTATATATGTATTTATTATTGTATGCGTATTTAAATATTGTATCTATATATAGATTTACATTTAGTATAATTTTTTCCTCTCTTAACTCTCTCTATTCTATCACATACACCTACTTCATTTCATCTCTGCATCGTCCAAAGGTTGACTGGTAGAGAATGCTTCTGGCATTAAGTCCGACTATATACATTCTCATGTATACGAAGTTTAATAAATAAATAAATAAATAAAACCACCACTGTAGATCTGCCATTGGCCCAGTGGCCTTTACAGAGACTCGCGAGCAGAAGGCCCGCAAGTTAAAGCGTGGAGACTGGGATTGTCTTGGACTCGAATGAATATCATTGTACAGCCTAGTGCGCCAGCCCAGGCGCTCACTTTGGTTCTATAGAGCGCGAGTGACATGGTTTTCATCCACTGAGATTGTTAATAGACAATTTTAAATGTTCTTTTACCACGTGAAAAAATATCGGAGGAAAACTGCATGCCTGAGAAATATTATTTAGAGGTGGCGCACTGGTGCAGCGCGGCGGGCCCTTCCCGACTCCGAAATCCTCTGTGATATTTGAGAAGGAGGCTTTTGGCTAGCAGTGGGCACTAACAAGCTGTTAGTTTAGTTTACTATTAACCTTAACTGTGTAGTGACCCGATATGTGAAGTGTGTGTTTGAACATATTTATTTATTTAAACTTTATTACCATCACCACATAATGTGGATTTAATGCTTTTTGGCATTCTCTGGCTGTCGATTCGGAGTGAGGAGAAATAATGTAATAGGTACATGAAAATATACTTTTATATTTCAGTAAAACAATTAGAGACTAATTTTTTTTATGGGTAAGGCGGCGAAGTAAAAAGGCAAAGTGAAGCGCAGCCGGCCTTTAAAGGTATTTGGGAAATGGGGAGGGAGGATGAAGAATGGGATTGGTAGGGGGAGCGGGCCTCCGGTTACCTCACTCACAGAACGAAACGCAGAAGCACAAGATGCATCTACTTCACGCCGGTATTCTGCGAGGCCGTGGTACTAATCCGGTCGAGCCGGGCCATTCGCAGCAGCAAGAAGCTGCCGCTTGACTCATATATACACACATACATGCACAAATCCGCTTATATACAGAAACATTCTTTGTTATTGTTTCCCCACCAGCCTGCCAACCAACGCCACGGGAGAATGTCTCATGATCGCCACTCCACGCAGGCGGGTGGACGATCTGTGCATATAACTTAACTTAACTTACACAGCCTCATTCCTCACAGGATTACACAATACTGTCAAAAGATGTTAATAAGATATTTAAACTTTAGTGTCACGCGGCCTTTTATATACGTAAATTGCACATACCCTAACAAACATCCGTTATCCGAGGGCAAAAATTATAATGTGTCGACAACCCTGCTATACTTACGCCTGGTGCATTACGTCACTGTACCGCGAATCAGTAGTTTTTTCTTTTATCTTATCTAGAATCGATGGTCAACGACCACAGCGGGCCGCTTACCGATGACGTACGAAGACATGTCCGAAGCCCCTGTCCCGGATGAACAAGCCCCGTGTCTGAGCTCATATTTGTTCGCTTATGACGTTGCTCTACTTCACGGTGACAACAACTAAAGATCGACACTCTGTACGATAAAATACGTTGGTAACAATCTTTTCATGGACGTGTAAGGAATTTATCTTAAAAAAAAAATCTTTCAAAAGCAATAACTTCCAATTACGTAATCATTCTCGTCTAGTCAACATGATTGGTATCACTGGGCGGCAGGCGCCTGTTCTGGCTTGGTGCCGTCAGGGTAGATACCACTCCCTCATTTTTTGTTGGATCGCGGAGAAAGACGAGCTAGCAGTCCACGTGATGGTAAATGGCTACTGTGGCCCATGGACACTTGCAAATGACTTCCATAGAAGAAGGTTATAGATGCGTTGTCAACCATGTTGGTACCACGGCCTCGCAGAATACCGGCGTGAAGGCATCCGGAGGGCGAATCCACCACCCTCTTCTCATCCTCCGTTCCATCTTCCAAATATCCCTGAAGGCAGGCTACTTACCTGCAGCACCTCCGGTGTTGCAGATGTACGTGAGCGTCGGTAATTACTTATCATCAGGTGAACCGCTTGCTCGTTTGCCGCCTTTCACATAAAAAAAAATCATCAGCACGTGATGGACCCTGCTGAGGTACGTACGAGGTTCTGGCGATAGACAAAAGGCTTTAACGCCATCATACTATGCTGAACCCAAGTCCCACGGTGATGGGAAGCTGTGTCTATATTGCGACGGTACCTGCACTGCGCCAAGCAGCCCCCCTGCCCGTGTATGCCCACGCTGAGTATGGGTAACCATGAGTATGGCATATGACCATACTCATTGTTACCCATACTCACCACTCCACTGACATATATGCCAGCTTTCGGTGCTTACATGGAAAGGCCTATCACCAGCAGTAGACAGCAGTAAGTAGAAGTAAAGAAAGAAAGAAGAACGGGACATTTTTCAATATTGAATAATTAATTAATGTAAGTCTAGTAATTTATCTTAACAGTGAGTAATTTTATTATCTGTATTACGATGAGTAACTCCAGCATCCTTATCGCTGTTGCTATGGAAATAACTGAGTTAAGTTTTTAAAGTTATAAATAACTTCTATTATTAATTTCGTCTGACCTTTATCTTAGATTATGAAGAACGAGGTCACGTATGGAGCAGCTATGATTTTTGTAATTTTAATTGTAGTTTTATTTATTCATTAAGAGCTCAAATCGGAACCATTGTAGTTTTCAGCCTGTAGTGTCGCTGCGTGCATGTTACATACCCTTTAATGTGTGTGTACATACAGACATTACGAATATCCGAAACATGAACATACAAGATATCCGAAAAATTTTGACATTTCTGATGGACGGCGAAGGATCCCATAAAAACGTGTGATGTGGCGGCTTCTAATCTCCAAGGTATAGTAAAGTAGCACGTAAATGCCCACTGCTTGGGAAAGGCCTCCTTCTCATATACCTGAGAGAGTTTTAGAACCGGGAATGGCCTGTCACGCTGTTCTAGTGCGGGCTTCACATATGGTTTCCTCACGATGTTTTCTTTCACCATTTGATGTTGTTCTGGACTCCTCCTGGTCTTTCTGTCGTTCTGTCTATTCTTGATCGTGGTTTCAATTATTATGAATTTTTTGGAATTGAGTAGGTCGTAGAGCCAAGCTGAGGCATTTGCTGCTGCTCGAATGGCCCTTCGAATGGGCCCTCGAATCGGAAGCCTTCTCCTCCCTTCCTCAAGCCTTCCCCGTCATCCTTCCCATACCCGAAATATCCTTGAATGGATGTGTGATACGGGATCAATACATTCGAGATTCGTGGTGTGTGAGGACATGAGTATTGTATGCGTGCGCGTGCTTGTGAAGAGGTTCGCTCAGGCTCTTCATCGGATACAGGAAGATAAGGACGCAATACTAAGCCTGGTATTAAGAGAGAGCCCCGTGCGGGACGTATTACAGTGATAAGATCAAAGAGAGCTTGGAGGACGCTGGAGCAGGCGCGGTCAACGCCTCGCGTTTTGTAATCGAGACGAAAAGTTCCTCAATGGAATATTTTTTTTTTATATTCATTTGATATTAAACAAACGAATTGATAAATGATTACGCACCGACACGCCTGACCTCGGTGAATAAACGACGGCTCTAATTTTAGTTGTTACTCGGTGACGTAACTTAAGTCAAGCAAGCCCGTATACATTATCGGAAGCAATTGCAATATATATATATATATATATATATATATATATAGCTTCGGAACGTGCCTACCTCAATGCGATGGCTTTATTTTGTCTAACCGGCGTTTGGTTCTGAAATAACGCCTCGCATATTATTGTTACGTTTTGACCAGATTTAAATAAAATAAGTGATGGATAATGGACTGTACGAGACACGTTTAATGTTCACTCTGCACCGCCCGCTTACAACCATTGCACGTAACGGTCTGTCACTATTTTGCCTTCTACCCTCTTTGAAAATACTACAATTATAGAGATGGCTATGGTAGAGTCGGGAGAGGAGGACCTGGGCGAACATTTCACGATCAAATCGGAGACGTTCTGAAAAAAGGTCAGGTCAAGAGTACTCTAAACCAACGAGCATGCATGCGAAGATCGATGAAAGTGGGAGAAGCGAAAGACGTATGTCAGGACCGTAGCAAGTGGAAGAAGATTGTCTCCGCCTACCCCGTTGGGAACAAGGCGTGAATATATACATACATACATAGAGATAGCTATGCATCGAAATTTGATACATTGACCTGCTACTTTACTCTTGGATTTTTCATAATCTTACTTCTGGTGGTTTGGGTAAGGAGATTGTTTACATCAGAAATATGTGCCTCAAGGAAACCTAACTTTTCATAGAATATATGTTAAGGTTTCTTGAGGTCAAATCAATTCTGCTACGCATCAAACACAATGAAAGTTGTTAGTTAAGCGTTTATAAACATAGTCATCATAAGTTTGCTGTTAGATGGTCTTTCCAGTAATAGACACCAAGCCTAGTCCAGAGTAATAATATATTTTTTTTCGGTTTATGGGAATGGGGACAAGCGATACGCATCAAACACAATGAAAGTTGTTAGTTAAGCGTTTATAAACATAGTCATCATAAGTTTGCTGTTAGATGGTCTTTCCAGTAATAGACACCAAGCCTAGTCCAGAGTAATAATATTTTTTTTTTCGGTTTATGGGAATGGGGACAAGCGAGCTAGTGGCTCATCATAAGTGATTATCGACGCTCACGAACATCTGCAGCACCAGATGCCTTGTCGGCCTTTTATAATATTTGAGGAACGGGAGGGAGGAAGATGTGGGGATGGGGAGTTACTTCACTCACCGAACGAAACGGCGAAGCACGAGATGCCTCTACTTCAGGCCGGTATTCCGCGGGGTCGTGGTACTACCCCGGTCGAATCGGCCCATTCGAGCAGCAGCTAAAGCCTCCGCTTGGCTCTACCACGTCGAAGACTACCAGTTAATCCGTCGACATTATCTTTTCTAATTCAAACTGCTGATAACCTATCAAAAAACTACTGTGACGTCATCAAGTAGAAACATGTCGGCGCGTGTCGATGATTTGGCAAAAAAAATCCGTTTACTTATCAAAATTTTTAACACAAATATTCGATCGGACAACCAACGATTTCCCTGATATGTACAGAATGACAAAATACAGACATGATTCATTTAAATGTTACGAAACTTTGCGTCATGGTCACAGTTTAACGTGGAATCGTCACTTCATCTGATGGTTAGCCAAATTGAAGAGGCCTTTAAAAACAAAAGCATATGTCTGGCTACCTTCATATGCACGCTGGGGCTTGTCACCAAAGATCATCCTGTGGCTGTACAAGATGATCATCCGTCCAATGAAAACATACGGCGCTCTAATGTGGTGGACAAAAACCAAACACACCACAACTACAAATAAGCTTCAGAGTAAGAGACTAGCCTGTATGGCGGCCATAGGTTGCATGTGAACCACCCCCACTGCAGCTCTGGAGGCTATGCTGGATCTACCGCCGCTACAACTGCTAATACAGCAGGAGGCGGCGTTGGCTGCCGACAGGCTGAGGACTTTGAATCTATGGAAAGATTGCAGGGTACCGCATACAAATATACTTGAAGATCTGTTTGCAGAAATGCAAACGGTTCAACTGATGGTAAGTGATTACCGTCGCCCACGTACATCTGGAACAGCAGAGGTGCTGCAGGTGCGTTGCCGACCTTTAAGGATATTTGGGAGATGGAGGGGAGGATGAAGAGGGAGATGGGGAATGGGAGTGGGTCCCCGGATACCCCACTCACCCAACGAAATGCAGAAGCAAAGATGCCTCTACTTCACGCCGATATTCCGCGTGGCCGTGGTACCAACCCGGTCGAGCCGGCCCATAGCCGTCAAAAAAAATCCGGAAAAGGCAGCGGGAAGTCCAATGTTTGTACAATTAGCACAATAAATTGTTAATAAATAAATAAGTAAAGAACGAACTTATACATGCTCACAGCTGGATCAAGGTCTTTTCTCAAATATTTGAGAGAGTTGTCGAGCCGAGTAGAGTCCATCTGTATCCAAAAAAAAAAATTAGGACTAAAATGTCTAGACATCTGTATCAGCTTATTTATTATCAGCTTACATATTATACAGCATATCCATGAAATAAAATATTTTTTATTATGTTATTTCACAGAAGTGCAAGTTTCCTCGCGATATTTTCCTTTACCAACGAGCACGTGGTAAATACAACACTTAAAACAGCTATCGACAATTACAGTGGTGCCGACCACCGGGGATCGAACCCAGTTCACACGCGCTCTATGAAACTAAAGTGAGCGAATTGGAAATATGTTTTGGAATTACTGATATAATAGAATTGTGATTGGATATTACACGCCAGTATTCCATATTATAAAAGAAGACTTGGTATAACAGAGTCAAAGTTCGCCGAACCTGATATCAGCCTTGTAATAATTACGTATTCCAATACCAAGGTCCAATGATTGTCTAATTATTATGAAATACTTGTATTCGCGGAATTCGCGTGTTATATCTGTTTAAGATATGAACAATGCTTATTAATTGTGGGCGTAAAATAAATTGTTTCTATTATTTTTGGTATTGTTTTAATCGATTGAATGTTTAAACGAATTAATACCGATTCACTAAGCAACCACGATAGCCTATTAGTCGGGGTGTTACGCTTCAGGTCAGCAGAGCGCGAGTGTCACGGGTTCGATTCCGGGTGCCGGCATTACTAACATTGTCAATAGCAATTTTAAGTGTTGTGAGTAATAATAACAAATATTATTTTGAGAATATGTGCAGTCTATCAACGCGCATTGGAGCAGCGTGGAGGGCCCTTCCCGGGATCAAAATCCTCTCAGCTATTTGATAAGGATGCCTTGGTTCAGTATTGAGCATTAATATACACGCTAGTTTTCTAAGCAGCAGAGTTCAATCTGTAATAATACAATTATTATGTAATCACTCTGATTCCATCGACTAGTGGTTAGCCTACATGACTAGTAAGCCATGGGTCCACTGTTCGTATCCCAGCCGGAGCAAGTATATGTAGAACTCACAAATTATTGGTTTTTAAGGCCTGGTTGTATTATTCTGTTGCGTCCCCTATCTCTTACACTGTTTTTTAAATAATACTAGGAATGCTATTTAACTAACATTACTAATATTCCTGTTAACCCTCCAACTAAGCATTAGAGCTTGTATTTGGAGTGGTTCACGACAATAGTCGAATGGTTGGCTCGAACCTGCGCAGTCCGCACCCTAACCCATTAGGCTATTGGCGCTTTTACCTTATTCCGATCTTTCCTGTGATCTCATCGCATAATGTAGCCAGAGGTTCATCTGACAGTGACGCCCGCTCACAGCTCCAACATCCGAGGAGCTGCAAGTGCTTTGCCGGCCTTTGAGGATATCTGGGGAGGAGACGAGTGGGTCTACGGTTACATCACAGCACAAGCCGCCGGTGTTCTATGCGACTGTGCTACTCGAGGTCGAATGGGTCGAGCCGGCCCATTAGAGCGACTCGAGCCGCCCCATTCGAGCGTATTTGCTCGTTTTTTACCCCCATTTGAATAAAATGATCTGGAAGGGAGGTTTTTTGACCTCAATTCCATTACAAGGACATTTTACCCTACAATATAATTTACTATACCGCTATTAAGTACAAACAGATGTTAACAACAAATAATAGCATATAGTTAATTTTCAAAATTACTAGATAAATTTTTGGACTATCCTTAATCAATGAATCTTTATTATATTTTCAAATTCATAACAGACAGATTTTGCACGCGCTCTTTATTGTAATAATATATTTTTATTTTAACATTCCTTCGGGCATGACACTCTAAAAATAATTTACAAACAAAATTAAAATAAACACATTGCTTTCAAAAATAAAACACCCATCGTAATATAAAAATTAACTTTACAAATATACCAAAATCATAACACATTGCTAACCCACTCGATAGGATATCCACGTTCAAGTTGGCAAAAATTGAGGATATATATTTAAAAAAAATGCATACCTATTTAATTTTACGTATGGGAAAGCGAACGAGTAAGCGGCTCATCTGATCTGATATAAAGTTATTACTGTCACCTACGTACATCTGCAACACGAGAGGAGATGTAGGTGCGTTGCCGGCCTTTAAGAATATTTGGGGGATGGGAGAGAGGATGCGGAGGGGCGATAGGGGAAGGAGGAAGAGTGCCCCCGGTTACCTCACTCAGCGAACGAAACGTAGAAGCACAAAAAACGTATGCCTCTACTTCACCTCGGTATTCTGTGATGGAACTACCTCGTTCGTCCCAGCCCGGTCAAAGCTGCCGTTTGGCCCTAACACGTACAAAACTCTAAGTGGCAGGCTGTACATCGTACATAAGTTAAGAGAAACGCAACATCTAAAACATATTTCATGTGTCATGAAGGGATAAACAAACCACATAGCTTGCAGTGTGGAGCTGGCATACGATAATCTACCACCCAATGTAATTAGAGAAACGCCAGTATGATCACAAGGTCGCGGTAGACGGTGGAATAACCACCTGGAAATGTGCAAAATCTAAATTATGATGACAGGTCTGACAGCAGGCAGCGGCGTCTATGGTGGCGTCGATGGTTCCGCTGTCGTCTATTGTCTATGTCTGCCAAGACAAGAAGAGATAAGAAGGACATATTAAGTTCGTTTTCATGCACATAACATAGGGTGATATTTACTCGTAATTACTACCTAATTGTAGCAACGAAAACGTTACGTATATATTTTTTAGACATTACAATATTTGACGTAAATTTGTTGTGCCTATTAATCCATTGACAGGATAGGGAATACGGAAGATTTGAGTACACCAGTGGACCACTTAAAGGCAGTCCACTGCTTTTCCACGAGGTAGAGCCAAGCGGCGGCTTTTGCTGCTGCTCGAATGGACCGGCTCGACCGGTTAGGTACCCAACCTCGCAGAATACCGGCGTGAAGTAGAGGCATCTTGTGCTTCTGCGTTTCGTTCGGCGAGTGAGGTAACCGGAGGCCCGCTCCCCCTCCTCCCCTTCCTCATCCCCCCTCCCGTCTTCCAAATACCCTTAAAGGTGTTGAATATGTACGTGGGCGACGGTAATCACTTACCATCAGGTCAAACGCTTGGTCGTTTGCCGGCATTCCTACATAAAAAAAAAAATACGTCCTAGAAGACCAATCCTTTAAAGCACTGTTCACATGGCTACCCTAAAAAAAAACAAGCCATAAATAAGCGGGACAGAGGCATAAATTAATTAAGCACGTGGGTGACACGTGCAGACATTCCGCGCACTATGTCTGCGGTATGTTTTCTTGGAACACACTTTCACCGTTCGGTATCTGACGCAATTTAGATGAGCAGTGTCATGAACATACACACGTTACTGTAAGCGGGGGACACGAATGACGCCTGCGGCAATCTCTTCAAAAGGTGCTAGAACTTAAAGATATAATTGTGCCGCTTTAGTTGTTTGTCCTGACGTGTATATTTGTTTGTATTTTGTATTAAAATTCATTATTCTATATGTATATGGTATATTTGTATATATTTTATTTATGTATATGTGTATATTTTGATATTTATATCCTTTTAATTGTTTTATTCTCTTAGCTGCATCGCCTCTATTACGTATATATCTCTGCTTAGCCTAATGGTTGACTGGGAGAGAATGCCTCTAGGCATTAAGTCCGCCTTATGTACCAATCTGTGCATAAAGATTAAAAAAAAAAAAAATTTAGGTTTTTTTTTTTGAAGTCCCCATGTCACAGTTAACACGGGCGCTACCGTCGGTCATCTACTCAGAAGGCGCTCACAACAGTATCTTGAGAACGTGCAGTGGTATGCTTGATTTTGGATTTATTGTAATTAGCTTGTTTTTTTTTAATTTCAATAGCCTCGCGAATCATCCGATTGGTGGTTCTTATGCGTGAATTGTGTGCTTTATCGAATCTGACGTCATGGTTGGAACGATCTAGAATATGATCACAGAGTGAAGACCCGATGTTGCACGACAGCTGAATTCTTTAACTGCTGACGCGTTATTATTTATATATATGAATGAGAGGTCATTCCTTTTTTTTTAAATTTCTTTTGGCATAACGGACAAGGCATCTGTTATCGTTGACACAGAGTGTTATGGTGTACATTAGAGAAATTGAAATGGCAGACGGACAGGTGCAATAGGCGACTTTAGTTTTCGCGTGACCCCGATATAGTCGTAACAACTGTCACTACTATATCGGGTAATTTTAGCCCACTGCTGAACACGGACCTCGCCAAGGAAGCCCCGCAAAAGTCAGCACTTAAATCTTGAAATGTTTGCTACTAACTACGCCAGGGCAGCGGGTTGGTGAGCGAAGTGACCAGAGCACTGGTGCCGCTCCCCATCACTAGACGATGGGATTCACACGTGCAGGCGAAGATGGCATTTGCTTATTCCCCCTACCGATGCTCGTACGAACTGAAAAAATATAATCATCATCATCATCATCATTTCACCCTATCTATATGATCTTATATTTATATACCAGTATCGTCTGTGAACCAAACAGGTTGGAAAAATGTTTTTCTGTTAAGTGTTGAACAGATGCTGCAAATGCGTTTCGATTGGAATGTTATACTCGTAAGTTTCATTATGATAAATACACAAAGTTACTTAAATTATTGATGTTCACGTCATCATCATCATCATCATCATTTCAGCCTATCAGAAGTCCACTGCTGAACATAGGCCTCCCCCAAAGATTGCCACGAAGCTCGGTCCTGAGCCACCTGCATCCATCGACTTCCCGCAACACTGCGCAGGTCGTCACTCCATCTTGTGGGGGGTCGTCCTACACTGCGTTTGCCTGTACGTGTACGTGGCTGCCAGTCGAGAACCTTTTTTCCCCAGCGGTTGTCAGTTCTGCGAGCTATGTGGCCGGCCCATTGCCACTTCAGCTTGCTGATCTTTACGGCTATGTCGGTTACCTTAGTTCTGCTGCGGATATCATCGTTGCAGACTCTATCACGCAGAGAAACACCGAGCATAGCCCTTTCCATCGCGCGCTGAGCAACTTTGAGCTTCCTCATACGGGCTGCAGTGAAGGACCAAGTCTCGGATCCGTATGTCATCACTGGCAACACGCACTGGTTGTATACTTTCGTCTTGAGGCTTTGCGGTATACTCGACTATATATAAAAATATAAACCGTTAATAATTTCCATAAACAATTTCTTTGCCTCTTTAAAGAAATATTGATTTATATTTTAAACTAAATTTATTGAAGAACTAGTGTCTGATTTAGACAAGACAAAAGTGGTTGTTGATCCCAATTATAAAATGACATCCTTTCGCACACAACTTCATCCGCGTGAATCCGTGAACTTTGCTGGCATAAAAAGTAACCCGTTGGTTCAAGGTATGTATTCCCAAATTTCATCAAAATCAGTTTTCGCTTAAGCCGTGAAATCGTGACAGACAGATCGAGTTACTTCGGCGTTTCCATTCTATCTTCATCAATGTATAAAGACGTATGTACTTCGTTGTGCAGGTACATCTGCAAATCAACGGCACCGAAATTGAATTTTTTTTAAACATGTTTATTATGACGTGGCGAAGGACATAGCCACATTTTTTTTTATTCTCTGATTTTTTTTTATTTTAACCCCTCAACGCCAGCTACAACAGCTGTTATGGTTGTATATAAGTGAAGTAACACTCGATGAATTTCTGATTTCTTGTCCTCCCCTCCGGTTGTATCAAAGTCATATGTTTATGAATTAAGAGACGTATAGGATATTAATTTTAGACAATACATGTATACACATTAGCCGCTTAGTATCGGGGTAGGAATCTGTCACCCCCTTTCCTCCCTTGGGCCTTTAGATCGCAGTGACTACCGGCAGATGGCGGGATAACCATCACGAAAAATACCAGGTCACCATTAAGGCAGCGGGGTCTAAGGTCCCAGGTGTCTGGTAGCGTGGCGATTGTGGCTAATCCTCATTATGGAGGAGGCTGTTGAGAGGAAGGTTAAGCTGTTGAGAGGAAGAAAAGGGAAAAACAATCTCGTTCATACCCGTTGGCGTTGTCGAACAAACAAACATACATACAAACTTTCATATTTGTTATATTAGGACAAAACATAATACGTGCAAGTACAAAAGTATATAATACTAATACTTCAGAATTCATAAAGAACATTTTGATAAAAGCTTTTTCATCGAAAGCCCTATATTTTTAAAGTTATTGCTTCTAAATAAAGCCGCGCGCCGCAAGATGTCACCGGCGAGATTGGCGCGCTTCGCTCCGACCACGTGCCGCCGCTCGTTCCACGGTCGTCTCCGCATTTGAGTATCAAAACATATTATAACAAATAATAACGTATTCGAATTTGCAACCTAAACCCTTTCGCAATTGAAACTATATTGCCTGTGACATTATTGCAACTCCAATGATGAAACTTTCACGTTGTTACAAAACACTTTGCGTTAAGTTTCATATACAATCTACATTAAGGTTGATATTCCATTGTTATCGTTTACGACTTAGGTCGTTTGGTAAGTGAGAACGTTGGGTTCATTCATGAGCACAAATGAGGTCGGGTCGTACGGCCATAGTAAAGTGAACGCGTAATTTCGAAACCCCGTCAGTTACCAGTAATCTTTTATTTAATTAGCGCCGATTGATAAGTATGAATAATTAATAATAACTGGGCTTTTATTGTTTTAATTATTTCAAACGTAAAGGATATCCAGCAAAAAGTTTTCTGTGAACGTTGTTTTGTTCTTCTTAATTTGTAAAAAAGGAGCAAAGGCGTACCTTATTTTCAGAGGTCTAGGAATCCGACCCACACTGATGAACTAGAAATCACATGTCATTGAAATTATTTTTTGGTATTCTAAGGCTTGCTGGTTTCGTACCCAGTCATTTTATGGAAATGGTAACCTCACTTTTTAACCTATATCTTATGTAAATTTATAACATTATATATAAGAAAAAATGGCTTTGGGTTGTCTGTCATTTTTGATGCTGCGCGCCATGTCTGTCAGACTCTGTGTATGTATAAGTATTGCTAGAAAAGCGTAAAAAGATCTGGGTTAGGTACGTTTCGTTTCCAATTCAAAGTTTTTCACAATAACGCGTTAATAAATTTGACGGCGGAGAGGACAAATTTAGTGAGTTGGTTCAAATCAGTTCAAATATTTTGAGTGACTCACGTCGCGGTCAAAGACGACCATGACGAAAGAAACGGTTAGATGACAGCATATTGTACCAGCCAAGATCAATACGGGCTTGGGAATGCCAGTCATTGTCCTCGAGGTGAGTACCAAGGATTTTTTTTTAATTGATATTCTTCGTGTGCGCTACGGTGTCTGTCTGCAATAGACAAATGGTCTGCCTTTCGATAATATGTATCTGACCATAAATTATTTGCGGAAAAAGAAATAAATTAAGAATTCATCAGTTCGAAACAAAGACAGGTAACAGGTAAAGGTACAGGATTTAATCATTCACTAATTATTAAATCTGATAGCAGCAGCAAGCTGAAGTGGCAACGGGCCGGCCACATAGCTGGCAGAACTGACAACCGTTGGCGGAAGGTTCTCGAGTGGCAGCCGCGTACGGGCAAACGCAGTGTAGGACGACCCCCCACAAGATGGAGCGACGACCTGCGCAGTGTTGCGGGAAGTCGATGGATGCAGGTGGCTCAGGACCGAGCTTCGTGGCAATCTTTGGGGGAGGCCTATGTTCAGCAGTGGACTTGTGATAGGCTGAAATGATGATGATGATGATGAAATCTGCTAGGATAAATTTTTTTTTTCTTTTCAGTTATTAAATCTTCTCGGAAACATTAAAAATAGAATTGCCTTAATTTTGAATAAAGCTTAAACATCACGGTCGCATTACAATGATGTCGCAGACTGACACTAACCGATACTAATAATCCCCATCCCAATAAATAATCAAAAGGTGCGTCGCCACTGGACTTTAATCGAATGCTTCTTTATCACCGCCATACTTATAATACCGGCCAAGTACGAGTCGGACTCGTGCATCGAGGCTCTGTGTTATATATTAACCAAAAAAAAAAATTGTTTTATTTCATTCCGGGATCCTTAGCGCGAGCCCGACTCACACTTGTCAGGTTTTTATTATATATAGTATATATAAATATCTTATAGATTTTTAGAGTCCTTTAGGGTCCAACACGCTTCTCGATTGTACTTTGAAGGACTTCACATGTCCTCAAAATAATATTTTTTATTGTTTCTTGGACAAGCAGGTTTCCTCACGATGTTTTCTTTCATCGCCGAGCACGTGGTGAGTTGCTAAACTTAAAATTAATATTAACCATTTTTGGAGGTCACCCAGGATCCTACCCGTCACTCGCGCTCTATATTATTTATTAATTTTTTCAAACTGCCACTATAGACCTCCAGGCTATGGTTAGTTCATTATCAGAGGATGCCAACAGGCTTCAATGAACAGGAATAACAATCCGCAGTATGTTACCTAAAGTTAAATGTAAAAGCATTAAAGATTATAAATAAATAAATTAAACAGAATTCGAAAATTCTTTCGTAAGAAGAGTGCATTATTTATAAAAGTCGTAGAAAGAAGTTGTAACTTACAATAATGACACTAATCTGCCGTCTAACATTTTTCTTTTTAGTTTAATGTGGGGGAAAGGTGCTCGCACCTAGCCGTCACCATCTCCGGTGACTGGTTATGCCGGGAGCAGCATTGAAGATGCCGGACCGACTGAAACCCCCCCACGGTAGCTATGCTGTTGGCCTAGTGGCCTTTACAGCTTCATCGGTAGAGACTCACGAGCAGGAGGCTTGCAAGTTAAGTTTAAATCTTAGACGATTGCAATATATTTTAAATACCTAACAGTGTTTAAACCTGTAGATAACCACAGATCCAAGTCGCGGCTCGAATGAACCGCCTCGGCCGCGGTAGTACCACGACCTCACAGAATACCGGCGTGAAGTAGAAGCATCTTGTGCTTCTGCGTTTCGTTCGGTGAGCGAGGTAACCGGAGGCCCGCAGTTCATCCTGTGTTGCAGATGTACGTAGGCGATGGTAATCACTTATAACCAAGCGAGCCGCTTGCTCGTTCGCCCCTCCCCTTAATATAAAAAGTCTACCAAGCGGTATCCGAAGTACGCTCGCCAAGCCCACTTGTGGAATGACTACCTCGCCCAGCATGTTCTTTGAATCTTAAAAAGTCTTTTAGAATTTCGCGTCCATTTTAAGTAAAAAGGAAAGGTGAAGAAGTTGAATGTTTTCTTTACTAAAATCTAATAGGTAAGTGAACGTTGAAAACGCACATTTCCTACCCTTAACTGTAACTTGCCATTACAATATCCCGGTACAGGCGCACGATTGACGTGTCACGCGTTGTTTCCCTTCGATCCACTTTCGTGCGTTCTTGGAATATGCTAACGAAGTGAAATTCATTGCCTGCTAACCGTTCACTAATCTTATTATTAATTATATTCCCGTGAAACCGCTTTGCATGGAATGATTCAGCGTACAGCCTATCGAGGCCATAAACAAGCAAACGGCAAACCGAGGTTTTCACGGAACTCGAGTCAGGTATGTAATCGTATGGCCGTAGAGTGGGTCACAGTAGACGTGCATTCAGACAACTACAAACCGTTATAATGACTAGGAACTACCGTTTTTTTTTATTTCGTAAGAAACCTTGACGCTTGTTGTAGAATGGGAAATACACTCTGATAACTTACTTACCTGAGTACTTATTAATTCAGTAATATTCGTACCGAGAGACGAATTCATATGGATCAATGAAAAAGAATTCTTCTTGCATGTCAAATTGCATGGGAAAGATGAAAGATTAAACACCGAAGCAATGAAATCATACGGGTTTAGGATGTGACTACTGCAGCCTATGGACATCTGGAAACAACTTCAATCGAAGAATGTTACAGATGCATTATCACTCCAGGGGCAAAGGGTGAAATGCCTCATATCCTGTAATTATACTGGCTCTTTATACCTTTCAAACCGGAAGACAACATTGGACAACTCTGATGATCCGGTTCATCACAACACACAAATTCCTTGTGATGTTTATTAACTTATTTTTTATATAGCATATTTTTTTTCTTTTGTTTATTTCGTTTTATTTGGTTATCTTTATATATATTATGTATCTCCAGATCATCTACTATGTGTATAGATGACGGAATAAATGTCTTTATGTCTTTATTGGAGGCAGAATTGGGTAAAAGGATGGAAGTTAGTATATAGTAGACATTCTTTTTTCTTCGAAAGAAGACCGTGTTTTAATGCAGTAACTCTAGTCATAAAGCCTCAGGAGAAATGAATTCGGGAGGAAGGTATAGGAAGGTTTTTTGACTAGTACCATTTTCATTTTTATTTTAACTATTTTAATTCATACAGTATAAAATAAATAAGAAAAAGAGTAGACCGATGGCTTTACGATAAAATAAACAATAAATGCAAAATTTACTTTGTCATACAATAGGGGTCAAAGCGTGAATTTGACATTTTAATGAAGTGACCACTCCGAATTGAAATGAAATTCGAGTGATCCAACATTCGCGCGATTAAAACTTTTTTTACACAAAAACTATAACATTCACATTGTTTTTCCATTCAGTATTTGAGATCTCAAAATTTGAAATTCGAATACGTGCTCTAACGACGTGGTTCTAACGAAGCAGAGCCAGCAAGCAATATCAAGTTTTGAAGACGATGTGACTATAGAACGCGCTGTGCGTTTACTTACATAACTTAAACTTGAAGAGTGAACCACGAGGTGGACAGTGAACTAAATGAATTAAAAGTAATGGTGGAAGCCGATCCTTTTCAATCAACCAATCAATTAGCGTCACGGTTTGACAGTATAGAAAACTGATTTAGGTTAACTTTGACATATCACCATCATCATCATCATCATCATCATCATTATCATCATTCCAGCCTGTTACAAGTCCACTACTTTAACGTATAGTTAGTTTTAAACATAAATAGTTAAAGTCGCGTCGCAGGCAATAACAAATAGGCAGGAAATTTTGAGCTGAACCCCGAAAAGCACCTTCTACTTGGACTGCTATACAAAATATTAACTGCCTGTAAAGTAAAGTAGCAACCTGATTTTTTTTATGGAAAAATAGGCTTGCGTTTGACCTCAATCTTGCCCGATGGAAAGCGAAGATGAGGCCTAGGATGGTACACGCTTGCCTAGTAGTAGTACAAGCTTCACATATAGTCGAAATATTTTTTTTTATTATTTCTCAGACATGCAAGTTTCCTCACGATGTTTTCCTTTACCTTCCTCGGCGGAGCACGTGGTGAATACAGCACTCAGGCCATTGCTATTAACAACTTTAGCTGTGCCGGCATCAGGGATCGAACCAAGGTCACATGCCCTCTACGAAACTAAAGTGAGCACCCTGCCCACTAGGCTACTACTGTCCTTACTGTAATATTTTATAGTCTCAAACCAATGCTCAGCAAAATGATACAAGTTAAAAAATGAATGCGTCAGTACCCTCTGCACTTATTTATTCTGTGCACATACTAGAAGTATTCACTATCTCAACATCTAGATGTGACGAATTGAAAGGAATTCCCAAAACCGCATAATGCTCACCGATAGGGAAAACAGTAAAATAAAATAAGAAGGCGTCTATACTAGTTAATCCTAGACAGAGAAAAAGGATACCGCCTAGTAAAAGTTATAAAAACAATCTATTTATGGTCTATGACAAAATTTACTACGTTTTCTGTACGTGATAGAGCCAAGTGGCGGCTTTTCCTGCTGCTCGAATGGGCCGGCTCGACCGGGTCGGTACCACGGCCTTGCAGAATACCATGTCAAGAGTTTTGCTATTTAATCGTAGATGGCTGTCATGTTGAAACATAAAGACAGACAAAATACATTTTATATGTGTGATGCATGATGATATAGCATTATTTTTCCATTTTACAACATTTATTTGCCACTTAACAGAAAGCAAACTTTGTCACGTTGACTAAATGGTCTTAAAGTTAAAACTTCAGAGGTTAAAGAAATTAAGAAAGGAATAAAAAAAATCCATTCGAGTCCACTGTCGAACTAAACCCTCGCTCGGCTAGCGAGATAGCCAACGAACACCAGCTACCTTGCGCTTTGGAAGCATGCTGTATGTGACCGGTCTAAGTAATTTATGATATGTTATACTGGATATGGTTCTGTCAGCTATCGTAAGTTATTGGATATTTCAGAAACTCTCTAAGTTGATTGACAGACAGACGATACCGGTGAAATGAGATAGGAGTTTTATGGCACCGTTACACAGTATTACCGGCTTATACATGGGGTAAATCGATACATGGGTTGCTTGCGATCTTAATGATATAAAGTGAAAAATTTGGGTAACACTGTACATATATATGACTTTACATACATACATATATATATATGATAACTAAATTAATAAAGGTGTTATGATGTGACAGCTCGATTCCGAAACAACACACGCAATTTGTATGAATCAAATACAATTCTAAGTTTCTAAGATGATCACGCATTTCGCTTAAACCGGGCCTTGCGTGCGTAGAGCGGGACATCAAAATAAGTAAATCACGCATCGCAGACGTTAGTTCTCGACACCCGTGACAATGTAGTGTACAGATGATAATTTTGTCATCTGTCAGCGACAACGAGTTTCGGAAGGCAATGAACTAGTCACAATACCTCTACCTTCATACAGTTTTAAACAGCGGGTAGCTATTCAATTTATAGTCACAAAACTAGCCAATATTCTTTTAGTTATTATGCTTATTTTAATTACATAACATATTTACTTATTTAGAAATTGACTGTTTTTATATAATAAAGATTTTTCTAATTTATTATTGTGCTTCAAAATTGTATAATTCTTCAAAATTCTTATTTTATAACATTTTGAGATAGATAACTTTCTAACAGTTACGACTTAAGGTCGAACAGTTACGACTTAGGGGCCTTCAAGAAAAGAGCTTATCCCTTCCTTAAAGGCCGGCAGCGAATCTGTAGCTCCTCTGGTGTTGTGGATGTTCGTGGGCCTCGGTGATCACTTACCATCAGGTGAGCCGCACGCTCGTTTGCTCCCTTCTTCTATAAAAAAAAGATAATTTTTTTTTATTACAATTAAAAAAAACCTTTTTCGAATTTTTTTCCCGTGATGGAAAATGCGTTACGCAACTGGGTTATGTCGGACTCGATTCTCTGAAGGAGAACCATAGCGACTAAAAACCATCCACGCCGCTGTTTGCCCCGAAGGCTTTTACAGCTTCGACTGAAGAGACTCGCGAGCAGAAGGGCCCGCGAGTTGAGTGGAATGACAATTAATTTAATGGAGCGCGGATTTATACGCGGGAGGAAGGAGCGAACATAGTAAATGAAGTAATCCGATTAAAACGCAAGGGCTATTCGATATGACTAACAGTTTAATGACATCGGCAAGAGCGGCGACCCCGCGGGATATCAAGGTCGGCGCATCGGCGACTTCAAACGCGGTCAGCGCACGCACGCCGGCTACACGTAAGTACACCTACACGATGTCTATGGAACCTTTATGGTTTCAAATTTGGTAGGTAGAATTTCAGTATCCGTCCGCTAAGAAAAGATATTACAAATATAAGTGTAGGACATTAAAATTTGCATTTATGTGTCAGCCCTTTTCGCAGAAAAACAACCTTCAGGGTAGACCAAAAGGTGTAGAATACGTGGTAGAGCCATGCTGGCGGCTTTTGCTACTGCTGAGGCATCTTGTGCTACCCATCCCCCTCCTCATCCTCCCCCCCATCTCCCGAATACCGTTGAAGGCCGGCAACGCACCTGCAGCACCTCCGGTGTTGCAGATGTACGCGGGCGACGGTAATCACTTACCACCTGGTGAACCGCTTGCTCGTTTGCCGCCTTTCCCATAAAAAAAAAGTAACTCATTATCACGTCACTATCGACCTTCGAGTTCGTAATACTTCCAAGGCAAAGGTGCCGCCATATCTTCGTTAACCCATGACGTGTTGCGGACAATAGCGATTGTATTGTTATTTCACGTTAACGGTTAAATAACGCTAAGAATCAGTTTACGGAACTTCTGTGAGTAACACTAACACACAGTATTGCACAACACTGTGATCGGACAAACTGTTCTACTCTGTAGTTTTGCACATAGTTCGAGAAGTATTTCGTGTGCTGGAGTTTTGAAAGCTTTTCATTATTAATTTTGGTCCGATCTAGTCAACGGAATATAAAAACAAAAAATCAACAAGATAATATCCGTAAATAATAGTCTCATTTAAAATGTGTAGTGTTCGCGTAAATACAAGAAATCATTATATGAATCATATACGAAGAGAAAACGTGAAATGGCAATTTTCAAAGCGGAACAAGTATGAACATCCATTGAAATAATGTAACGGTACAGACTGTTTAGCGTAGTTAAAAACATAAGATATAGAAGTGGCAGAAATCTACAATCTACGGTAGGAGTTAATAATTTTTTAAAGTTTTTCCTTTGAGTAAATGCTTAAAAAGATTTGTTGTTTTCACTCTAACACCACACATTTCAAATTAAACTATTATTTGCGGATTTTATCGCGTTTAGTTTTATTTTTTCACATCAACTGTGACATCATGACTCCCAACACCTTAGTCCACTCGTGAACACGATATATCGGGAAAAAAATAAACATAAAATTTATTTAATGTCTAAAAATATAATGGTATAAACAGACACAATTTTTACGAAGTTTACTAAGTGTTACTTTACTTCATTAAAAAACGACCTACTATAAAATTGAACAATACATCGAGAACAAGGATGTGTAGAAATATCCCTCAGTTCTGCACTTGCGAGTCTGGACGGTACCCGGGGTCTAATATTTACATTTAGAAAGAAAAGTAAGAAAACAAACAATGTTTATTCGATGCTACAACACAACAAAGATATGACAGATAATACAATATGTTGGATTGTAGCAACGAAGAGGCATTCGACTCAGCATTAAGCAGCAGCAGTGCAGCAACAGCGCTGATGTTCTGCCGCAGGTCTTGTTGAATATTAAATCTCGGGAACAGTTAAACCAGACTCCGTTAAAACAAAAAGAAGGAAATTACAAATATATCTAAAGAAAGAAAACGAATGTTGATGTTAAGGGAATACAATTTGAAATTAATGACATTACCTAATCATATTTAAAAACAATTATCTGCTAAATATACACCACAGAATAACACCTTAGAATATTTACATATGACATAATAAAACAACGGAAATTAAGCCTAATTAAGCTTAAGTTTGTATCTCTCACCGGTTCTTCCTTAAACTCCTGTTTTGCGAACCCGTGCAGATTGGAAGACAAACAAAAATTAAACATGTATATTTACGTAATTCTGTATATATACATACTATCATTGCATACGTATGTTAATTACTCACGGAGTTTATTTGGTATGTTTCCCCTATTTTAAGATTGTAGAAACAATAAATAATAGATCAGTCAATATCTCAGGTCGAAGAAAAAATTTCTTTAAACTCAACCGAAAATGCTGAATCCAGATGCTACAGAATAGTGGTAAGGAGCAGCGTTACTAATGCGATGCTGACGGAATAAGGCATAGACAAATCGTCTGGGTAAACCATGCCAAAATTTTCAGGTCCAAAGAACCTTTCAGGTTCGCTAGACACGCGACTTTGAAATGCTGATGAAAAAGAGAACGTCCAATAAACGTACCGGCCGCCGCGCGTTTCTGAAAGGGTTTCGTTGCCGGAAAGAGCCGGTAATAAAACAAACAACATGGGGGCGTTGTTAAGTAAATCCTAAGATTGTTCTATTTTTAAAATTCACGATGATGCCAGCTGTCGCATGCGCGTGACGTTCTTATAACAAACAGACAATCTTTGATAACGATAAGCGCGTTGTGACATCAGCGATGTGACGTGAACTGTCAGAACCAAACCACCAAACTTAGTCACAAGCCAGGATAATATCAAGTGATACGTTTATACGTAACGAAGTAAGTCTTGCGTTTAATGTTTTCTTGTATTTACTGGGAAACGTATTCGAAATGAAACTATTATTTACAGATTTGAAAAGCTTCAGTACATATCAGTGTACTGAAGCTTTTAATTATTAATTTTGATCCGATCTCCACAAAGTCCTCACAGTTTCTTGAGGTCGTGCAGTGGTATGGTTGGCTTTAGATTAAAAAAAAGTAAAGTAAAGTATTAGCCATTATGTGCCCACTGTTTGGCAAAGGCAATATTAAAACAATATTAAAAATCCAATAAGAAGAAGAAGGGATTTAACGTTTAAGCATCTGTGAAAAGTATTCGGCGGTCAAGTGACAAGGCCAATGTATATATTTATTGAAACAAGAAAATATTTATAATTAAATGCTTTGTCGGTTCGCGTGGGTAATTCTCAGGAGATTGCTAAATACATAGTTGGTTTTGTTTACTTTACAAATAACTTTTGACTTCACTGCGCAAGCGCGCGCATGGCCCGCCGACTCATTCACGTAGCGACCAATACCCAGCTGAAATTATCTCCCCTTCGTTTATTATTCTTTGATGGGAAAGGTGACGAAGGTATTTTAATGTTGGAGCCAGGTGTTTTTTTTTTAATTTTTTATTTGAAAAGCTTTGGCATTTATTGCGCACTGACATTTAATCTCCATACTACTTTATTATAGTGTGATAATAAAAAATAACTAAATACCAGCTAAAGCAAGTGTACAGCGTAGGAAAACTGACCGCCGTGCTGCTCGCCGAGATCGTCTAGTTTGATAATTGAAAGCTATGGTTGCGTATTCGATTCTCGTCAGAGGCAAACATTATTTGTGTATTTATCCCGGAACACTCTCACATTTCGTCTTACTTTGGAAAGGTCTAAAAGGACACCCCTTTGTGGAGACTATGCCAGTTTTTTTTTCAATGTTTAACTCAACAGCACGGAATACACTGCGGGCTGTCGAACGATGCTCTGGTGTTGCCTTGTGTCTGTCGGGAGTTGCTGTCCCTACTTGATGGAAGATAGAGGGTGACTAATTACACTGTCCATTAACAATCATAATGTATGTCTGTCTTCTCGGTGAGAAATTAGTGGATTAAAGCTGTGAGTTTCAATTTTCATGTGTCAAGTATCAAAAGCTTACTATAACCTTAATGATGAGGAAGCATGGAATAATGACCTTACAGTTTAATATTTATCTTGTAACTTCACGTCGTTATTTGTAAGTAGTATATAATTCATTCATTAGATTTTTTAATGTAAATTCACATAATTATAAATGGTCTCGTAGAAATCTTGTAGGTGTGTTTTTTGTTTGCTATATGGCTGGAGTATATCCTGTTCGCCTAGGTCTTCCTCTTCCGACTCTACCATTTACACTCGCCTCATATATTTTTTTCGTCAACCTACTTTCATACATCCTCTCCACATGTCTAAACCAGCTCAGCATCTCTAACCTTACATAATGACCGTATAATAATTGTGTTATTTTTAATAATTACTTATGAGAAGCCTATTATGTACGTAATAGCGCCAAGCGGCGGCTTTAGCTGCTGCTCGGATGGGTCGGCTCGATCGGGGCTCTACTTCGGCCTCCCTGGATACCGGCATCATGTACTTCGTCGAAGAGGCCCATTCCCCTCTCCCTTCCCCACTCCACAAATATTCTTATCGTCCCCCCCCCCCCAAACCCTTACCTTTTAGTTAATTATGTATTATTGCAAAGTCATGCGCGTTAAAAAGTCGTGTTTTGTAGTCGTGGAAAGTTCCTCCACGCTTTTACAACCCGTGTTGCTTAACCAGTCTCGAAATGCAATATTTTTACTCAGATTTTCCGTAAAGGAAAACATTATGTTTAATAAATAATAACATTATGTTTATATAAACACGGATTACGTGATGGTATTACGGAAAATATTGCAACTTAATTAATTTAGTTGTGCCTAAACCCTCAACCTTTCGTTTGTATCGTTAAAAAACATGTATTTTTTTTAATATGACAACATAATAATGTTAAAACAACAACACTTAATACATAATTACTCGATAGTCAATGCAAAATAAAACAATAACAGTAACAGGATTAAGAAACAAAATTAAGCTTTTTCTTTTTTGATGTACTGGTACAGTGTCATCCTTTTACTCTGTGAAGGATATCGGGCTGTATGGAGAAATAATACCAAATGTTTCTTCCAACCTTACCTTAATTAACAAGGTGCTGCTTATCACCAGCGATTGGATGCAGTATCTTCACTGCGAGCTTACCGCCACTGCGCTTAACAGTTAACCCGTCTACAGTTGTTGTCAGTTAAGCAAACCTCGACCAAATTCGACCTAGAGGTCAATCGACGAATCCAACTCTGCTGGGCTGCGTTCGTGTAACTACGTCATATCTTCTCATCGAGTATACCGCAAAACCTCAAGAGAAAAGTATGCAACCAGTGCATGTAGCCAGTGATGACATACGGAACTGAGACTTGGTCCTACACTGCAGGCCGTATGAGGAAGCTCAACGTTGCTCAGCGCGCTATGGAAAGGGCTATTCTCGGTGTTTCTCTGCGTGATAGAGTCTGCAACGGTGATATCCGCAGCAGAACTAAGGTAACCGACATAGCCGTAAAGATCAGCAAGCTGAAGTGGCAATGGGCCGGCCACATAGCTCGCAGAACTGACAACCGCTGGGGAAAAAAGGTTCTCGAGTGGCAGCCACGTACGGGCAAACGCAGTGTAGGACGACCCCCCACAAGATGGAGTGACGACCTGCGCAGTGTTGCGGGAAGTCGATGGATGCAGGTGGCTCAGGACCGTGCTTCGTGGCAATCTTTGGGGGAGGCCTATGTTCAGCAGTGGACTTGTGATAGGCTGAAATGACGAACCACCTCAAGCCAACCTCACATTTGCGACATGGTCACTATGTGTCTTCATATCATGTTTTTGACGTGGTAGACCCAAGCGGCGGCTTTTGCTGCTGACCGGGGTAGTACCAGGACCTCGCAGTATACAGAATACCGGTTTGAAGAAAAGGCAGCTAGTGCTTCTGCGTTTCGTTCGGTGAGTTCGCCTCCCCTGTCAACTTCCCCGTCTCAAATATCGCTGTACGGACAAAAATCAGACGTACCAGGCCGACGGTAATCACTTAGCATCAGGTGGGATGCTTGCTCCATTGCGGCTTTTGTAAAAAGAAAATGGTGGTAGCCTCCTCCTTTGCCTAGGAGTCGTCTGAGTTGTTATAACACTATTACCCATTTCCGCCGCTGAACATCTTCCCATACATCTTAGACCGCAGGGGGTGATCATGCATCTGTGACTTTCTTCGATGCGAGGTTGTTTGCAGATGTCCATGGGCTGCAGTAGTCACGTACCAAAGGGTGGATTTTCATTTCACTTCATTTGCTACGTGCTCGGCGGAGAAGGAAAACTTCGTGAGAAAACCTGCGTGTCAGGAGCTCCCTTAATGGAGCAGCGTGCCTGACTCTTCCCAGCTGCAAAACTATCACGAATATTTAAGAGGAGGGCTTCGCCCAGCACTCGACACGCGTCAAGCAGCACTTTGAAATTAGCCTTACAGATACCAGCATATACCTTACCAGCGCCGCTTTCGGCAAGCGCCTCGCGAACGAAGCGTGAAATCAGACTGTTATTTTACACGTATATTTGAACAAGTTGAAAGATATTCACAGCAAGTTTCGCAATCAAATACCTTAGTAATCAATGAGCAGATAGCCTCCGTTTGAAGTTTCATAGTATGCGTGTATCTAAGGGTTTGATTCTTCGGCGCCGGCTCTGCTATAATCGTTAATTGCAATTTTAAGGTCAGAATGTACAGCGAGTTCGTCGTGAAGGAAAACTTGCATGTCGGCGAAATATTTTTTTTTCTTAAATCCTTTAACCCGCACTAGAGCAGCGTGGCTCCATACTCAAACTCCAAAAAGGACTCTTCTGTGCTTACTACAGAAGAGTCCTTTTCCTGTCCTGAGTAAATTACTCTTTTGTTTATTCTGAGCGAGACATTTACAGCATGCTGTTACTTCTACACCGGTTACTGACTCATTAAACTCATTAAACATGATACAGCGTTACATTTTCTATTAATTCCTACGGAGCTGTGAAAAGTATTATGACTTGTAGTGTTTATTAGAAATAATTTTGAAGGCTGTCCGCTTGTTGTTATTAATTGGGTCATGTTGAATCGACGTCACCACGTACGCCAGGGTCGCCTGTGCAACGATTAATTACCCAAGGATTACCCAGGGCAGCTTAAGTTACAGACGGCAGCGGAGTTCATAAGTCGTGGTAGCATTACTCAACACTATAACGTACGCGAGTGCATTTACCCACAATGACCACCGCTGGACAAGGGGGTTGGTGTGCGTGGTGTCGGTAACCTCGCATTGAAGATGTCGCTCACCTACACTAGTGTGTGGTATTCGAATTCATGGACTGGAAATCGTCCTTAGCAGAGAATCCCTCATCAGTGGTCGCCAGAGCTTCATGGTGCACCCTCTGCAGGTGAGTTGAAGACTCAATGATGTGTGTAAGAGCTAAGCAATGGCATTTGCTGCTGCTCGAATAGGCCGGCTCGACCGGGGTAACACCACGACCTCGCAGAATACCGCCGTGAATTAGACACACCTTTTGCTTCTGCGTTTCCTTCGGTGTGCGAAGTAACCAGAGGCCCACTCCTCCTTCTCACCCCCTTCTCATACTCCATCCCATCTCCCAAATACCCTTAACGGCAACGGAGACGCACTTGCAGCACCTGCAGCACCGTCGGCGACGGTAATCACTTTCCATCAGGTGAAATGCTTGCTCGTTTGCTGCTCCCCGCAAAAAAAAGCCACATACTGGCAAACGCAGTGTGGGACGACGCCAAGATGGAGTGACGACCTGCGCAGTGTTACGGGAGGTCGATGGATGCAGGTGGCTCAGGAGCGACCTTTGTGGCAATCTTTAGGGGAGGTCTATGTTCAGCGGTGGACTTGTGATAAGCTGAAATTATGAAACATTCACCACCGGATGACCTATATTATTTTTATTAAATCGACGACCTCGTCGCTCAGAGGTTAGGTTAGTACCCGACTGCTGAGACTGCTGACACACTATAAACTGAAAATATTACAGTGCCGCAAGTGGGACCCAGAGACACTCACAGGTCTCTACCTTCCCATGTCGGATGTAAAGCACATGGTGATGGGATCGGAGGAAGGTTCAGATCCAGTTTCAGAGGCACTGGACGCAACACAACATGACCAGACTAGAAAACCAATAATTTGTGTGAGAGCTTGCCGTTTTTTCTTTCTTTCTTCATTACCTAATCCCGGCTAGAGCAGCAGACCCTGGCTGCTTTCCTGTTAAAACGACCGGCAACGCAACTGCAGCGCCTCCGACTAACAGCGTGAAGCAGAGGCATCTTGTGCTTCTGAGTTTCGTTCAGTGAGTGAGGTAACCGGAGACCCATTCCCTTCCCAACCCCCTCATCCTCGCTCATATCTATAATATAAACAATAAATCGCGAATAACAATAAAAGCCGGCAACACACCTGCAGCACCTCTGGTGTCACAGATGTACGAGTGCGTCAGTAATCAACCGCTTTCTCGTTTGCCGTCTTTGCCATAAAAAAAACAATAACCTCCAATTTGCCCGGTCTTGAGCATCCTGAACAACACTATCTTTGAAAGTCACAGAAAGACCAGGGCATTTTAGGAGCGGCTGCTCGACCCGGCACCTCTAAAGCCAAACGTCTGTCCCTAACGTACCATTGTATTATAAACAACATATCTAGTATATTTATCATAAGCTTTCGGTTTGTTTAAGTGAACTAGAGTGAATGTGTCATCAAATATTATAAAATAAGATAATATTTTTATAGACTAGACTCTCATGATTACACAGCGATGGCATTCTTGACGCGCGAGATTTATTCCAAACGAATATTAAATGATCGATGTTTTATAAACACAGCCAGAGACGGTTGGCAGAGTCTCTGACGCAAAACAATAACGCAACTCATTTCATAGTCTTTTTTTTTAAACGCTTATTTAGTATCCAGGCAACGGAACGTAATACGATGTGACACCATTTGCAATGTGGTATTGCCGTAAACGAGCCGTGGTAACCTAGTGGTCAGGGCGCTCACTTTAGTTTCATAGAGCGCGAGTGACCTGGGTTCGATCCCCGGTGCCGGCACTACTAAAATTGTTAAGAGCAATTTTAAGTGCTGTATTTACCACGTGCTCAGCGGTGAAGGAAAACATCGTGAGGAAATCTGCATGCCTGAGAAATAATGAAAAAATTATTTCGAGGATATGTGAAGCCCGCCAACCTGCACTGGAGCAGCGTGGCTTGGTACTTATGATGCGTATCGGCGGACTTAGGGGGAGTTATACCTCCACATCCGAGGTGGAGTCGCGGGGTAAGAGGAGTTTTGGTATTACGTTTCGCTATTCTCCGCGGCCGAAACGGGGTCGGCGGCGGAGCCATAGACTACATCCACCGTGCGTGCCGGGAACGCTGGTGCTTAGGAGCGCCAGCCTTCCTGATCCCCATGGCCTCCGGGCGGCGGACTCGGGGGGTCCGATGCCTTCGTGGGTTTGGAGGCCGAGTAGGTAGGCGCGTCTCGCCAGGATGGTGTGGGAGAAAACATGTTCTCTCTCGTGAAGGGGCCACGCGGCGAAGATGGAACATCATGTAGTTTTTGTCGGTGCAAGCCTGTGCGACATAGCCTCTCCTTGCCCCCCCGAGAGGGCGGGTATGCGTTAGGCATTTACCCCCATGTAAATAAAAAAAAAGGCCCGGACCCTCGGCTTACATGAGCTCTCGTTAGCCATATCAATTCAATAACAAATTTACGAATAAAAAGTGTCCGTACGCGCTACAAGTTCCGAATAACTTGCAACTTGGACCGCGCCACGGCCGCCACAATGGGCTTCGATTGTGGAAACCACCCCGGTTCCGCTACACGCGTGACGTCACATGCCGTGACGAGGCCCGAACCTTTCCTAGAAATTTCACCACAATCGATGTTTCCGTTGAATTCGTGTCAGAGTGCCGGTTAACCGGATTACACTCGGCACGCGAAACCCTTTCACGGTAACAAATAATTCCACTCGTTAACTGGAAAGTTAGAAATTACTTGTGCAATGTAGAAACATGAGAAATATTTCTCGGACTGGGTAGACGCGGTAAGCGATGGACTCTGACGCCACGAGCCCTGGAAAGAAATTAAAGAAGCAGTCTCAGAGTATTTGAGAGGGTTTTGGAGTGGGATAGGGTACACCACGTTGCTCCTTTGTCGGGTTGGTGGACTTCACAATTCCTGGAATTAAACTAAGTATAAATGTTTTAAGACGGTAGTCGAAAGATGTTGCCTTGGTCGAAAATGACCAGGAGAACATCGTCACATAAACTTTTAATTGGTGATGGACTCCTTCTCTGTCTAAAGGTCGTCAGGATAGGTACCTGATCTCTTTCTGTCACCAAAAAGCTATGCAACTACTGTTGTGTTCCGCTTTCAAATGTACAGAGAGCCAGTATAATTACGTGACCCATCTGCGACCGTTTACGATTGAAGCTCTTCGCAGATGTCCATGGGATGCAGTACACACTTACCAGCAGCCCTTTGAACTCCTCTGATTCCACCTGCTGCCTTGAGTCTTACGTGTTCTTGTCTTCGTCTTTATCAGACTGCAAATCTCCTCTGCAGGACATAACCTCCATTAAAGCCCGAACATAACCTGTGCCAGTCTGTGGGATTTGATCTCCTCCGTCTCATTAGTGAGCAGGACGAGCCGCGTGGAGCTGAGGTTATTTGAAACAGAGAGTACGTATTCACAATCACACCCTACGTTATATTCGTCCACCACCACTAAGGAGTGCCAGCCCACGGACAACTGCAACCAACATCAATGTACATTGAAGTTATTTACGTATATTATGGTGTAAAAAAAAGTAGCAGCCTGTAAGTGCCCACTGCTGGGCAAAGGCCTCCTTCTCAAATACGAACATCAGAGAGGCTTTAGTAGCTGGGAGAGGGCCAGCCACGCTGCTCCAGTGCGGGTTGGCGGGCTTCACATATCCTCGAAATTATTTCTCAGACATGCAGGTTACCTCACGATGTTTTCCTTCACCGCTGAGCACGTAGTAAATACAGCACTTAAAATTGCTATTAACAATGCAAGTGGTGCCGGCATCGGGGATGGAACCAAGGTCACTCGCGCTCTACGATACGATACTAAAGTGAGCGCCCTGACCACCAGGCTACCACGACTCTATTATGGTGTACATCACAATTGTTAAAAGAAAAAAGAAGGATACCTACGGTGTTTCTTTCGGCTGTTTCTTCTACGTCGGCGAAGATTCGTTACGAGACGGTGGTAGATTTGAAGAAAAGTTTCAAGTTTTGTTATGTTTGAAGAAAAAATAATTTTCATTCGTTTATTTCATTCGCTCTTAATTGTTCAACAGTAAAACAACAGTAAAACAAATTATCGGATTCAGCCTTATCATTCGGCAAAAATTCCACGCCGAGTTGAAACTTGGCAACTTTGATATCAATCGCGATTATGTTCTGTATCTTAATCCAGAATTCGAAATACGAACATCTGCACCGTGGGGGGAGTACCCGGTCAATTGCAATCGGTACAGTCCAGTTGAAACTAGTTATTTCTAGTGTCAAAAAAAAAGAAAACTTTAGCTAGATATTTCTTTAATATAATATCGATAAGTAGATAGTATATATAATAATATAATTATAATGTGCTATGTTGCATAGCTCGCAGAACTGGCAACCGTAGGGGAGGTTATCGAGTGGCAGTCTCGTACAGGCAAACGCAGTGAAGATTATACATATGCAGAAGAACGCAAGAATTAGAGACATCTTTTCTTCTTCGTTTCGTTGGGTGAGCGAATTAACCGAAGGCCCACTCCCCCTTCCCACCCCCCTCCTCATACTCAATCCCTTCTCCCAAATAACCTTAAAGACCGTGGGCGACGGTAATCACTTACCATCAGGTGAACCGCTTGCTCGTTTGCTGCCTTACCCGCCAAAAAAAGCCACATACAGGCGAACGCTGCGTTGGACGACCACCCACCCACAGGATGGAGTGGCGACCTGATGCCGCAGTGTTGCGGGAAGTCGATGGATGCAGGTGGCTCAGGGCATAGCTTTGTAGCAATCTTTGGAGGAGACCAACGTTTAGCAGTGGACATTTCTTTTTTTTTTTTTTTGGAAGAGACGACAAACGAGCAAGCGGTTCACCTGATCGTAAGTAACTACCGTCGCCCACATACATCTGCAACATCATAGATGCTACAGGTGCGTTGCCGGTCTTTAAGGATATTTGGGAGATGGGAGGGAAGAGGACGGGAATAGGGAGGGGGTGTGGGCCTCCGGTTACCTCACTCACCGAACGAAACGCAGAAGCACAAGAGAGAAGCCTCTACTTCACACCGGTATTCTGCGAGGCCGTGGTACCAATCCGGTCGAGCCGGCCCATTCAAGCAGCAGCTAAAGCCGCCGCTTGGCTCTACCACGCTTAATAACTAAAGATAGGCTGAAATTATGAGTAATAGTGATTATTTGCCTACTTCTTTACCTATATATTATTAATACGTATGTATCTTTTGAACCGAGACAGGTACCCGATAGAAATTTTCACAAATTATGTGTTATTATAGTAGATACACTAACCAAAAAAAAAAAAACTAACGGTTTTCGCTCTGTCGTAGCAAGTATAAGCTTGGTGTGTTTATAGTACAACCTCTAAAGAAAACATCATATAATAAAGACAGGCCAAGTCGGGCACTCCCCGAGAATCCCGAGCTGAATGAAAGAAAACATAACTTTTTGGGTAAATACATAACATATATTGTGTGCTCGAACGGAATTCTCATTGCGCGCTTCTGACTCTCTACTGGTTTTTTTTGGTTTTACATATCCAGGTTTCCTCACTTATTCTTCTTCAACACCGGGCACGTGATGAACTCATTACTATTTATTTTCCGGATTCCGAAATGGAAAGCAGCAAACTCTTCGTCTTCATCGGCCTTTGAAAGTCCACTGTTGAACACAGGCCTCTCCGAGAAAACGCCAGCATGCCGGCGTAGGTGTACATAACGAAGGATATTACTACATGCATACACATACCCATACTCGCCACGAGGACCTGGTGCCACACTGTCCTGGCAGGTTGGCGGGCGCTGTACCAGGTACCTGGCACTAGTGGTGCCGCTTGCCATCACCAGCCTGTGGTATTTATGTAACTAAAGCCAAGCAACGGCTCGACCGTGATAGCACCGTCCCACTTCACGCCTCGCAGACAATCGACGCGAAGCATACGCTCCCTGTTAGTTACGAGAACGTACAGAGATGTTATATTCGCATGTTCTAGTAATCCACCTGAAACACCTTAAATCCAATTTAAAAAAAAAAACTAGAGCAGAACCTGAGCTAGGACGTTCGATTTAGTTTCACAGAGCGCGGGTGACCATTCCCCGATGCTGGCACCACTAAAATTGTTAATAGCAATTGTTAGTGCTGTATTTACCACGTGCTCGGCGGTGAAGGAAAACATCGCGAGGAAACCTGCAGTCATAATCAAAAATATTCATTTCGAAGATATGTGAAGCCAGCAAATCCGCAGTGGAGCAGCGTGGCGGGCCCCTCCCGGCTCCTTAGCCCTTTCAGATATTTGAATAGGAGGCCTTTAAGCACTGCTTTATTTTACTCTAATTTTAAAGAAAAAAAATATCTTTTGTTATACACATAGAGGATGTGTATAACAAAAAATATATTTTTTCTTCCTTCCTCTGTGCCCAGTTTCGGAACTCTGTGCACACCGCGGCACCCCAGTTCCAAAAACCTCGCAAAAAGTCGTAGTCTATGGCCGGTTGAAGTCGCTGTTTTTTTTTAATTCTCTGATCTCACGAATATTTTATAATGTTATTAAAATCTGTAGGTTATGAGCCCAAATTAATGCCGGTCAAACGCTGAGGATATTGTCAGTCGACGTAATTTTATTTTGTATTTTTAAGTGTTTTTCATTTCTAAAGTTATTAAAAATTCAGGTCAAATCCTTGTAATAAATAAAAAAAGTTTTGACGAGCAAGCATGACTTGCCAAAGAACTACAAGGCACATTCGTTGTGAAATATTGGCTAAGTATTGGCGACTAGACTCGTTCTGTCTCTTAAGTTCTATGCCACGGAGTGAGGAAAAAATGTAGGCCAAAGTCCTTCCCAATAAGCCTAATATTAAACCATGTGTATTTTAAAATTAATAATAACCGCCATTAGTCTATAATGAGTGCGAGGGTGATGAGGGTGCGATCTGCGAAACACGACGTCGAATGTTCGGACCCGCCATTCGCATGTCGTCGTGAACCACTGCATTACAGCTTGTATCTAGAGTTGGAGGGTTAACAGGAATATTAGTAATGTTACTTAAAAAAAAGAGCCGTGGTAGCCTAGTGGTCAGAGGGGCTCACTTTAGTTACATAGAGCGCGAGTGACCTGGGTTAGGTCCCCGGTGCCGGCACCACTAAATGTGTTAATAGCAATTTTACCACGTGCTCGGCGGTGAACGAAAACATCGTGAGGAAACCTGCATGCCTGAGAAATTATTTCGAGGATATGTGAAGCCCGACAACCAGAACTGGAGCAGCGCGGCGGGCACTTCCCGGCTCCTAAAACTCTCTCTGTTACTCGTATTTGAAAAGGAGGCCTTTTCCCAGCAGTGGGCACTTACTGGCTGCTACTTTACTATTTTACTTTATGATATAAGACTTAAGAAGGTAATTAAGACGTAAGAACTTCTGACATATTTTAGACTACTTCTAGGTACTGCTCATTCTTTTGTTAAGTAGCATTATTGTTAACAGTCAAAAATAATACGATATAATTGAGATGAAGCCAGAAAAACACGCCTGATCATCGTCCAAACCGACTAATATATTAATTTAATTGCTTTGACCTGAGATCAAGCGAGATAAAGCGTTGCAAAACTATGAGATAATGTGCTGTTTGAGCGAAATCCACAGCGCCGAACAGCTCGGGACATATTTGCATATGTCAAACGTCACGAGGCGCCAGCGCCCGGAGACCTCCGATAAATAATCCGATGACTGTCCGTCGCTGCCATACTTATGTCACAAAATTACATGGAATTGGGAAATGACATCGATATGACATTCCACGGCTATTTATCACTCAGTGTGTTAGATAAATATAAAACGATTAGATATAATCTATAGAAAAAATGTTCGAATCGACTGAATTCATTATAATCGTGAACGCGGATTTTCCCAATCGCGAATACGGATCTCTAAAAGATATCGTAGCTTAAAATGTCTAACGTCCAATGATTCGACTTTCGACGGTTAGAGGGAAATAAAACTACGACAGGTGCAGTACGCGGTAGAGAAAAAAAAAACATGAGTACGTCACGTTGAAGTGCAACGGAGATCCGCTAAACGCGATACCGGTTCACGTCGAGATCCCGAAAGCGTTCGACGAAGCCGTTCGCCGCGCGCCCGGAGCGTTCACCGGTGACGTCGCGATCAGCTGTGCAAACGGCGACGTAGGGGGCGGTGCGCCGTGACGCAACCGCTAGCCCAAATCCGGGCCCGGGGACCCGGTGCGCTCTGCATCAGGCTTTATAATCGAATACCGCCGCCGCGTACCCACCACACACCAACAGACCGCCGCAGGGGCAACACGTACAAGCAGCGGTGTGACAGTGAATTTGCCCGCACGACAGTGAAACGTAATCGGCTAGTGAAGTGAAAGAGAAATGGAGGGAGCATTGTTTATGCTCGTGATTTTGGTGGCCGCGTCGGCGCACCGCCACCACCCGAAGTTCCCAAAGTCCTCGGAGGAAGTGGACACCACTCTGTACAAGAAAGGTGAATACACTCCGACATGTGCATGATGCAACTTGTGCCCCACTTAAGTGATAGTGAAATATTTCTCTCCGATGCTGTTGTCAAATCTTTATACCGTTTAACTGTTATTGCAACTAATTAAAAAAATATTTTTGACAGTGTCGTGTACAAGTGAAAACGATCTGTTGAGAAATGAAATCATTGAAAAGTCAAAATGTGGAGAAGCCAAGGAGGTTTTCGTGCACCTGCAACCGCGCGCCACTCACGAGCAGGTACTGCATTGTACTTCAATATGATAATTAATCCTTTTAATTATTAATTAATTGAATTATGTTAATAAGTAAAATTTTAATCATTAATCAAACATTGTCAAACATCTTGATGTCTCGCATTCAAATGGCGCAATAACTTCATTATTTCTTTGACCTCATTATGCGAAGGCGCTCAATTGCCACGTGATTCTAATTACTTTGTAGATTTAACAATTGTTAATTAAACTCCAGTCAGCTAAAGTAAATGTTTAAAAACTGATAAGGATGTACCTCGTGGAGAAGCATAACGAATAAAAAAAAATTGAATGTGAAATTAGTCATCCATCAATTGTATAGTTGGATTCGGTGGGGAAATTTTAAATGTTACATCCAAACATTTAATCACATGCAAAAGTGTTTGTTTAATTTTTTTTTCTTTTTATTACTACCCGACGCGGTTCTAGTTAAATATTCTAAATCCATTGTACATCCGCCAGTGCGGTCATTAGAGATGCGTGAGAAAATCCGTTCGGACGGTATGCACTGACGTGGTCGGATTTCCCAGGTGAGCCCGGGCGCGATCTGGGTGAGGAGGTGCGTCGGACTCTGCGACTATGAGGCAGCGGGTTCGAAATGCGTCGCTACAAAGATTAAAATACAACATATACCGGTGAGTGTACATTCAGCTTCTGGCCGATGTAGTTCGTGATCGACAGTACAGATGTGTTTATCTCTGCTAAATTAGTTTCATCCTTGACACAGTTTCGTCTGCCGCTGGGCGTAGTAAGTTGCGCAATGATCGCCCTTAACGATAATAATGACATAAGTTGGACCTTCATCTATCTCTAGGTCTCTCTCGTCTAACGCTGACCATTCGGACGCTGAATAGGTCCCTATTTCTTAGGTCGTTATTTATTTAGCATGATCTTTATGAAGTAAGTATAGATACATAACTTTCTTTCTTCTTCTTTCAACCTCCAGCTTGTTATTCTAATGAATCAGATTTAACGTTAAAGAAACGCTCGTTCATCAATGTTTTTGTTCGATGTGCTTTCTATTATTGCAACTGACTCAATAGAATGCGGTGGATACTGGGAACGTGTTGGAAACATTCCCATAATTAATATGCTAATCGTTATTTATAATTCTTTGCCTAAGTTGAACATTCCAGAAGTTTCCATTAGAATCTTTTCACAATTTTAATGAGGTTTTGACACAAATCTTTTGGATTATATTATTAAACACAATGAAACAATTTGAAAGTCTTCTTACCAATTCTACACAAGACAAATAAGGAATAGATACTTGAGCTATTTTGATAAAATAGGTTAGTGCCAACAACGTGCGAAAATTAATACTTCCTTCATATTTCTGTCTGTAAAAGTATACAAAACATTCATCATCATCATTTCAGCCTATCACAAGTCCACTGCTGAACATAGGCCTCCCCCAAAGATTGCCATAAAGCTCGGTCCTGAGCCACCTGCATCCATCGACTTCCCCCAACACTGCGCAGGTCGTCACTCCATCTTCTGGGGGGTCGCCCCACACTTGTGCTTGTGCGCGGCTGCCAATACATAACATTAATCTATCGTATTTGTTAACCAGGTGAGAATATACAACGTGAAAACGAACAAAGAGACGTGCTCCACGTATCCGGTGGAGGTCCACGAGAGTTGCGGATGCTGTGCCCTCACGCCAGAAGAGTGCGGCGCGCCGCGGGTGTACAATCCTCGTAAGTGCACCTGTCAATGCCCCAACGTGGAGGAAAAGAGGAGATGCCACAGGAAGGTGCGTGAGATAATGGATGTCTGTGCACTAACGTAGATGTGGAAACGGCACGCATTGCACTTCACCAGGCTGCGATAACAAAACACTTTCAATTCCTGTTTAAATCGTTTATCATTACGTTTGTGAATATCATTCTCTTTCTAGCTTTCATATTTCTTATTTGTTAAGTGATGATAGATTTCGCTTCATTAATTTTTTTTTCGTTTTTTCTAAATTTATCGAATCGTTGTTTGCATGTTACTAGAAAGAACTCATCCTACAGATTCATCAATCGCTTCCTCATTAGCTTCCTCATTAATATTGCGATGAGCCTGTGCTGAACTGACATCCGTTGTCTTACAAAGTACTTCCTTAACGAACTTTTAATTTGCCTCACGTTTTCCGTTTGCTTTTTATTCTGTTACTATGAGTATTCACAGTTTTCGTTTTTTTTTTTACTGTGAATAGCATTTGCTCTGTGTACATGCATCTCCTATGCTCATGCCACGATAGCAGTGTCTTTAGGGGTTCTGCCACCAAATCATAAGATCCCCTACGTGCAAGTCTCTATACTAATGAGTTTTTGAAGCTCATGCACGATTTGTATCTTAGGTCTGAACACTAAGGTCACAAGCTGTTACAGCCTATTTGGAACAACAAGTAACAGGGTCACTTTCTTCCAAATAGACTGTAGTGACATGAGGTTCAAACGAAGTGATAACCCCCTATGGGCTTATTTTTATCTGCTCTTCTGCAAACCTTCTTTTGACTCTGTAATTATAAAACACTTGGTAATCACATGTCCATATAAAGCGAATCCCATTAGGCAAGAAATTCGAACGGAATGTATTTTTGTTACAGCGGAACCAGAATATGCGGTGGAATCGATATAAGTGCACTTGTGAGGTGAAGAGAAAGATTTCTGGAAGAGGATCCCTCTCCGGCTTTTAATGAGCCGAACATTGAATGTTCCGTATTCCTCCACAAAGGACTCGTAGAGAGTGAACATTGAAGTGACGTTAATTGTGAAACTGTCAGTATGATAACCATAGACAGTTAGTATTAGTAAGCGACTGAACCAAGTGTCCTTTATATAGAAATAGTATTTGTGAAATGTAAGCAGTATTATAGATTTAAGTAATTTATTTCTATAGTTTATAAGGTGTATATCGAGAGAGCGTTTTTGGCGTGAACGACGATGTAGTGACACCAATTGAGAATGGGATGCTGAGCTGGTTTGGACATGTGGAGAGTATGAATGAAAGTAGTTTGACGAAACAAATAGATGAGCCCAGTGTAAATGGTAGAGTCGGGAGAGGAAGACCTAGGCGAATATTTCACGATCAAATCGGAGACGTTCTGAAAAAAGGCCAGGTCGTGACTACTCTAAACCAACGAGCATGCATGCGAAGATTGATGAAAGTGCAAAAGGCGAAAGACGTGTTCAGGACCGTAGGAAGTGGAAGAAGATTGTCTCTGCCCACCCCGTTGGGAACAAGGCGTGAATATATACACATATATGGGACCAAATAGTGCTGTGACTCGCTAAATAGTTCCATAATTATTTTCGTTACATGTGTACTTAAATATTTCAAATCCTATTAGTTTTGTATTAATTAAATTTGACTTTTAACATGACTCTATATTTGTTAATATTAGTATATCACTCCTCGATATTTGATAGGCATACGAGCGTGGATAGCGCGCAATTCCTAAAATGTGATATTGTAATTCCAGTAGGACTAGTTTTCTATTAGGCGTTTACTTAATTAGGTTTAGGAACGTTTGCTTTCTAGTCAAAAGGTTCTTTTGAGTATTGTTTTTATTTATTTAAATTATTGTAAAGTCAATTTGAAAATAGCTCTCTGTTTTACTGAATTATTAACTTTATATTTTTCAATTTGATTGAATAGTAAAAAAATGTGTACTAAATTTTTAATCTTATATGTAAGGGACCTAGTCTAGATTGTGCCAAAGGCATGGAATCTCCCTGATCAACTTGGTTTAATTATTTATTATTAGTGTTAAGGTAAGCTTCAAAAGCTTCATGTGATAGAATCACGCCATTGTTTTAAGTTTTTTTTTTTAATTCTTAAAAAATAAAATTTGTACTTAATTTTTATAACAAAATGCATCTTTTATTCTTTCACCTACGACATAACAGATCTAACCGCAATGATTCATTGAAATGTCTTACGACAAACTTTTCAAGTATATTTATTAGTCATCGACTTACTTAGCGTGAAAAGGTCATTGTCGCCGTGATTTTAACAACTCTACTGTGTTCCAATATAAATAGTACAGCTCTAGTTTGATCCAAAATATGTTTTAAATTTTTATATATTATACCTACGCGAAAACTACACATTTGAAATGAAAGTATTATTTACAGATTTTAGCGCTTCACCTTCTTCTTTATTCGATTACCGCTTAGCTTACCGTACCGATCGGGCTAAATATTAACCTAAAAATTAAAAAAGACATCTGGACGTCTTACACCTCAGTCCCCCCGTGACAACGGATTCTGTGAAGCACCCGAAACGTCGGTACTTAAAAAAGTGAACTATACGCGAACTAATTTTTTTTTATTTATGGGAAAGGCGGCAAACGAGCAAGCGGTTCACCTGATGGTAAGTGATTACCATCGCCCACGTACATCTGCAACACCAGAGATGCTGCAGGTGCGTTGCCGGCCTATAAGGATATTTGGGAGATGGGAGGCAGGAAAAGGAGGGGGATGGAGAGGGGGAGTAGGCCTCCGGTTACCTCACTCACCGAACGAAACGCAGAAGCACAATAGGCCTCTACTTCACGCCGGTATTCTGCGAGGCCGTGATACCAACCCGGTCGAGCCGGCCCATTCGAGCAGCAGCTAAAGCCGCCGCTTGGCTCTACCACGCTTAAATAATATTACCTTTATTTTAAACATTATGCAACACTGGAGCAGCATGATGGACCCTTACCGGCTCCGGTTTTACAGCACATGAAGCAACCGGAAACGTTGGGATTTAAACATTCTAATTAAACGCAATAAAATCCTTGATTAATAATGTCGTTTTTTTTTAAATCATACTTCACTTTACTTACCTTACCCTGAAACTTTGTAAATAGTCCACTGCAGGACATGTGCCTCACCCATAAGGAGGATTTTTTATAATCGCCACGCAATCGGCAAGCGGATTGGTTATCGCAGCACCAGATACTTCGCAACACCACACGCTGCTTGGCCGTCATCGGTCTGCTTAATTTTGAACTGGATTTTTTCGGAACGTTTATCCCGCCATCTGTCGGTAAACATTGCATCTCTTACCAACTGACGAATATTACTATACAATCATATTTAGCCAGCGTAACACCGTCATTAACACTTGCTGATAATCTTGAAGAGGTTGAAAGTTGCTAAACTCTAGAACCTAGATCAAATCTAAAACCTTTCTTTTAACTCGTCTTTTTTTTTTTTCTTTACCAAGAGGCTTAATCACATATGCGATTATGTAGCCCCGTAAGTTTTATACATCAATTACTTACTGCCTAGAAGTAACCGGTCTATATAATAATGCAGCTAAGTCTGACAAGGGCTTCGCCAAAATAATATTACAAGCTCCTTGTCTCCTTGTATTTTCATTTTGGGCACATTCCATCGGTACATTGTGAACATCATCAATGGCACCACGGACAGTGCAGTTGGGTGATGGCGCTTTGCGCATTAAGTATGCGAATTTGTTTGATGGTATGTGTCCAGAACTCAATCTCATTGCTATAAGGGAGTTGTCTGTTAATACTAGCGTTATTTATCAAATATATTTATTAAGGATTACCAACAAGGTTAACACATAACAAATTCTTTTTTATATAAAAATGTTTTTTAAAAAATAAGGCATGTGCCACCTTACTTAAAGGCAACCACGGAAAGCCAGTAGACACAGTCTAGTAAAGTTAAATGAATATTAATATTAAGCAGATCTATTGCTTATCTAAAGTAACACTATAACAAAGAAAGGTAATAACAAAAATAATGAAATAATTAAGCAACCTACGATTTACTTCTATAAATTATTGTATAATGCCCTTCGCATTTTAGTCCTAAGCTCAGCAATTTTGGTTGAGAGAATGTCCACGTCCACTTTTTTATATTCCTCATTATATTTTCTAACCATTCTATTTAGAGGCGCATTAAATCCTATATTCGTACGAGATTCGTTATCTATCCAAGGAGACCTTTGTGGGTGTGGCTGTATCGTTCTATACCAAATTCCTTTTTCCTTAGACCTTTTATCGAAATATTCATCCTAACTCGTCTTTAACACGAGATAAGTTTGATCTTAATTTATCGCACCCATATGACATATTCAAATCTATGCACCATTCAAAGTACGATGACTTCTTCCCTTCTTCGTATTCTTCATAGGCTAATGATGATGATGAGATGTCCTCCTCGGCGTTTTCAACAGCGCAGGACACATTATAGTGCTGCAAGTGTACGCGCAAACGCATCGGGACTTCGGCACTTGCTCGTCTTTACCTTCCCACGTCCAACTTTAAGATCGGAGCAAAATGTCAGACGCAGCATCAGAGACTCACTACAACACGACCAGGCCCGAAAACGAAACAATATTAACCGCGGCTGGGATTCGAATCCGGGACCGATGAGTCCACTGTTATTTATGCTAACTACTAAGCCATACGATCGACGGTCTAGGTAAAATAGCCAACTAAAGCATCTCTCATCGGCTGGTGAGGCACCAATGCCCGAATACCTTCGCGTTCTGCAACCGTCCAGCAACCTGGTGCGTTACTGTGTGAGTACGGGCGACTTATGCCCCACGAGATGGAGTGACGGACTGACCAGCGCAATGTTGCGGGAAATCGATGGACGCGGGTGGGTCAGGACCGAGCTTTATGGCAATCTTTGGGGGAGGCCTATGTTCAGCAGTGGACTTGTAGTAGGCTGAAATGAATGACGGGCGACTGAAGCGTTGCGCAACTTTGCACTGGCATACTGTTCATAATGACTTATTGACATGTTTTTATTTATTGGAAATAGGGTGACAAACTACCTAACAGTCCGCATAATAGAAAGTGACCACTGGAGTCCATGCACACCTGCAAATAACCTCCAAGTCAGCGAAGAAGTTTAGAGACTTGTTGTCTCCCGTGAGAAATAAGATAGGATAAGTCACAGCCCATAATATTACTGATTACTCTACAGCTTTGAAATCGCAACACGACAGTAGTAACATAGATGTTTGGCAGTAGAAAAGAGTGACACTTACCCGGAGGACTCTTTCCATAGAGAAATAGTCTATGCTCGCATATAAGATTTGGTTAACTGAATATCAACTTATTAGTTAAGCAAATCCTACAGTCAGGGTTCACTAGTCTGCGTTATTGGATTAGTTATATTTATTGACAGACAAGTATTCCATGGTGCACACAATCGAAAGCCTTGTTGAGATCACAAAATATATCCCGGGCACCCTGTGAATTCTCCCACCAAATATATGGTCAATAAGTAATACACCAATAGAGCGACTCCTGTAATACCAAATTGAATATTGTGTAACGGTTTATTTAGATTGTAATACCGAACAAATCAAAACCTTCACCTCCAAACGTCAACATTGGCTACACGTGATACAACCATCTGATTAACGAACGTAGTTCTGGGGACCGACTGATTGTTGACAATACGAAATATACCGAATATTTGTAAATGATCTATATTGGATTGGAAAAATCTAGTTTTGGTAACCCCGTGTGTTAGTAAGTGTCAAGTACACTACCTGACTGGTGAGGCATGGTTCCTGGATACAAATCCCAATCGAAACCAATATTTATGCAAAAACCCTAATGCTTGGTTTTCGGGTTTAGTTGTGTTGCATCGCACCCTGTTTCTCTGACCTTCCTCCGATCTTATCATATATGCGTTACATCGGATACGGGAAGGTAAAGACGAGAGCCGGCACTATAACATCTCCCGCAGAGTTGCTAATTGCCGACAGTAATCGGAACAAATACAACGGAAAAAATATTTTTTCTTGTCCATCTTTTCCCTTCAACAATGAATGTTTACTAATGAACCAAAATCTTCTCGAGTACACGAAAGGAAGCCACAAAATTTGCTCTGACGCATCAAGATACGACCCACCGACATGATCATTCAACGCATGACATAATTGGAGTTCATTGATTGTTTCCTTGAATCGAAACCAGATTCCTTGACCCGGGCATCTGACCTATTACGTGACGGTCTTATCGCTATGGCCGGTTACCATTCATTTGTGTCTAATAAATTATCGAGTCCAATTCGGAATGTGAAGATGCGTTTACTTCTAATCATTCAAAGATGGCGGATCCCTTTGGCGTATCGCAGTCCTTGACGTGGCCCATTATACCTGAGCTGCATTCCGTGGAAGATTTGCCCAGACGCGGGGCCCGACGCATGCACGCAGTGTTTCTGCTCCTTGACACTAGTCTTTTAGACAGAATGGCAAGTGCACGAACAGATTTTTTTTATGGAAAAGGCGTACGTGCAAATGGCTCTACTGATGATAAGTTATAACCGAATACCGCGTTCATCTGCATCACCAGGGGAGCTAGCCGGTGCGTTGCCGGCCTTTAAGGATATTTGTGGAGAGGAGGACGAGAAAGAGTTGGCTTCCTGTTACCTCACGAACCGCACGAAACGTGAATCACAGGATGCCTCTACTTCAAAAAGCCGCCGTTTTGGCTATAACATACATCAATACGGATTGTATACGGGACTGTAACATTGCTTGCCCGGCTTGCAGATGAAGATCTGCAGACAGAAGTGTCTCGTATCGAAGGAAAGGAGAAAAAATAGACGCTAGAAGGATAAAATAATCCAACGTTCACTTTCCCAACGGCAACAGAATCACACAACGTTACTATGATCGTTCGTTATTTCCGTGTAAGTTATTTCTTCTTTAGCTCCTGAATATTGATCAGTGTTTTCCTCGTACGCTTGAGCCATACATTAAACCATTAATCGCTCCCTGACCTTTCTCGGAACTGCATTTTGCTTCAAAATGGCGCCTCGGCGTTTTCCTCTATCGTAATTGATAAAATCGGCAGACGGATTTATCTGGCCATATCTATATCTGGGGACTTTACCTCGCTGAAGATTAAAAATCACGTAAGTTTAAAGTTATTTTATTTTATACATTGTCGATGTCCTTGTGGCTCATAACGACCGCGGCGTCAACATCTGAATACTGCCGTTCAGTTATCAGCTGCGCAGGTGATATTATAGTGCTGTAAATGTATGCGAACGAAAACACAGATTCGCCTTTATCTTCCGATGTCTGATATAACGTTCATGCTACAAGATCGGAGGAAGGGACCGATGCCGTGTCAGAACACACGGAAAGGAACACAGCACAACCATATTGTTTTCTGCTGGTATTCGAATCCATCGCTATGCAGTCAGGTGCAGCTGGACTTCTTAGATCGTACTTGCGTATGTAGGAGACTGGGGGACATACAAAATGAGTACAGCAGAATACAGCGGTTAGTGCAGCTGCTTTCGGGCTATGGGTGCTTTAGGAAGTACCGGTTTCGCCAGAATGGATGCACCCTGGTAAGAGGACATGTCCTTCCCGGATAGCCAACACTCCATTTTTATTTTTAATATTTATCTAAAGTTAACTGGCAGCTTTATTCTCTTGTATGCTTGGCTCTTACGTGTCTCTTCTCGACGTACCGCGGGCCCGAGGTAGACACAGACGCCGGTGTAGTGACGACTGACCACACCTGGGATGAGACAGAAAACTGAAGGTAATAACACACGATAGAAAAGGCTTACATTGGCAAAGGTACGAATAATAGAACGATTTTAAGGCAAGATGAAATAATCGCGACTGCAGGCAAAGATGGGGTGAACGTTACATAGGAGGTATACAGAGAATTGGCGTTACTTCGGGGAGGCTCTTAGTCTATCTTTACCTTAACAGCTTATAATAGTGCATTGCAAGACTTAGCCTCTCCCATGAGGAGGATTTACAAAATTTGAATAATTTTAAAAATTTTAAATTTACAATTTTATGGATTTACATTAACTTGGGTTTTTTTTCAATGATTAAAGTTATGTTATTGTTAGGAGCTACGGGTTGCGAGATTGGAGTAAAAGGCCGGTATACATACTATTATTTATTTTAACCATTTACAAAGGGTGCAGAGTTCTTACCGGGCGATATCCCACGTCTATGATCTTCCACGGGTCTTTCTGTCCGTAACCAATCCTCTGTCTTTTCCTGCACTGGTTACTTTATCTTCACTTCTTGTCTTTTTCCTCCTTTTTCTCTTCCAGTTACTTCACAATTCACCACTGAACTGTCCTTAGCGCGCTCCAGTGCTAAGGAGCAGCTATATAGGCCCGAATTTCGATTATTCTCGTAATGATATTTAACTTTTATTGGAAAGGTTTAACTTTTATTAAATAAGCTTATATTTAAATCAGTTTACAGCCACCCTTATTTGCCTACCGAAGAGTTTTGTTAACTTCGACTGGTAGTTTATAAAACATTATTTCACATTTGACTTGTCATTCGTTACATTTTTTTATGGGAAAGGCGGCAAACGACCAAGCGGTTCACCTGATGATTAGTGATTACCGTCGACCACGTACATCTTCAGACAACAGAGTAGCTGCAGGTGCGTTGTCGGCCTTTAAGGGTATTTGGTAGATTGAGAGAAGGAGTGGGCCTCCGGTTGCTTCACTCACCGAAAGAAACGCAGAGAAACACAAGGTTAGATAAAGGATGAGCGAAGATGAGGAATGAAACAGTTGGAGCAGATTTATTTAAAGCGACCTTATTTTTTTTTTGTTCAATGTTAATGTTCAAAAGCCAGCTAACAGATAGAAGTATGATACCAAGTAGCACTTGTACAGCTTACTCGGAAACGGAAGTTCCTGGGGACTCCGAGGGTCTCCAAGGGGCTTCGGGAGGAACCTAGCGGCTCTTATTACGTTATTGACTATAGCCTAAAAGGTCCAAAGGGATTAAAATAAAAAACAAAACATTCGTTATTGATTATAATACTAATTATAAGAAACTCATCACTGTTCAAAAAAAATATGTTACAGCCATTTTACGTCCGTCTGTACTAAATCCTCTGTGCAAAGTATTTTCGACGCATTGTCTTTGTATAAAATATGCCCTGATTTTCCTATTCGTAAGCCGATAGGATTGGCCTATGGAAAGGGCTATGCTCGGTGTTTCTCTGCGTGATAGAGTCTGCAACGATGATATCCGCAGCAGAACTAAGGTAACCGACATAGCCGTAAAGATCAGCAAGCTGAAGTGGCAATGCGCCGGCCACATAGCTCGCAGAACTGACAACCGCTGGGGAAAAAAGGTTCTCGAGTGGCAGCCGCGTACAGGCAAACGCAGTGTAGGACGACCCCCCACAAGATGGAGTGACGACATGCGCAGTGTTGCGGGAAGTCGATGGATGCAGGTGGCTCAGGACCGAGCTTCGTGGCAATCTTTGGGGGAGGCCTATGTTCAGCAGTAGACTTCTGATAGGCTGAAACGATGATGATGATGATGAAGCCGATAGGAATTCCGATAACTAAGCTATCTGCTATCTATCGGTGTTAACGATGCCCTCGATTGTTGTTCAATGATGTACGATCCGCGTATCGGCTATTCCAGTATCGCAACGATCTTTGTGACTCATTTTAAAGGGCCGCTTTGCAAACAAACATGCACCGAAAGCTGAACCGTGCGCCGTAGCACCGATGCTACGGGGCTACGAGCGTAGCGTTGCTCACATCTATTTTCGTTTACCGAACAGAACAGAACAGTGCGCTACTAGTATGCGTAACCCTAATTCCAAAAGAATTTGCTTAGGAAAATTTTCACTGTCACAATTATAGATTTGTTTATATTAATTATTTTACTAATATCGGAAGACAGATACGTAACGGGCTTTTTTCTAAACGTAAAAAAATTACATCGGTTGATAAAAGTTATAATTTTTTGGCTAATTTCATTACAAAAACATCAGCAGGTGCAGAAGTTGACATCTGCGCAAAATAAATATTAGTTTTGTTTAAATTTAACGTGGGGGAAAGGTTCTAACAGAAAAGCTTTGAAAACCACAATGGCTAGCGTCAGATGACAGGATAACCATCTTGAAAATTAGAAAACTAAAACGAAATTTTTAAACGTGGTAGAGCCGAGCGGTGGCTTTAGCTGCTGCTCGAATGGCCCGGCTGGTCCGGGTTTATACCACGACCTCGCAGAATACCGGCGTGAAGTAGAGGCATCTTGTGCTTCTGCGTTTCGTTCGGTGAGTGAGGTAACCGGAGGCCCACTCCTCCTGCCCGTCGCCATCCCCCTCCTCGTATTGCCTCTCATCTCCCAAATACACTTAAAGGCCGGCAACGAAGCAGCATCTCCTCTGGTGTTGCAGATGTAAATGGGCTACGGTAAACACTTACCAGCAGGTGAACTGACTGCTCGTATGCCGCCTTACCCATAAAAAAAATTAGGCAGACCCATGACGGATAGCAGCGTCTACGGTGCGAGGTATCTGGTGCTGCGATTGCCGATCCTGCGTGGCTGATTATAGCAAAACCTCCTAATGGGAGAGGCCTATGCCATGCGGTAGATTATTTACAGGTCGGTTAGGTAAGGTGAGTACGACAAGGGTCATAGGGATCAGGGTCTTTGGAAATCTCATATCCGAGAGCAAATATGACGACGGGTCACGGCACCCGTTTTATTCTATCATTCGGAAAGGCGTATAATGAAACCCGCGACGACTAGATAGTGTAGGCAGAATACGGAATATAGCTCTGGCCGCCGGTAGAGGGCGATTCAATATATATTATACAAAGGACCAGCGGGTAGTTGTGTGTTCTTAGACCTTACCTGTATCATCTGCAAATCATCGAATGGAAGAGTCTCATCACTCCCAACAGTTAAGATGCCGTCGTCTTTTTTTTATTAGAAAGGCTATTTAGCAAGCGGTTCAACTGATGGTAAGTGATTACCGTCGCCCACGTACAAAGGCTCGTAGTGAGAAGTCCATCACCTAGATAGAAAACGTAATATTTCCAACCTGGATATCTTCAAGGCCAAAGTGAACAGACATCTAGGCAAGCGTGTACCATCCTAGGCCTCATCTTCGCTTTACATCGGGCAAGATTGAGGTCAAACGCAAGCCTATTTTCTCATAAAAAAAAAATCATGCTTACATATTATTAAAGCAGTCGGGTTTTATGTTTTCATTAATTATATAAATAATTGTTCTTTGTTTATTTTCACAATCAACAATTATTAATCGACACACGAAAGGTATGTTGATTCGCGCACTTGCCATGGAGTTTTCAACCTCTGGTGTGGCAGATGTACGTGGGAGACGGTAATCACTTACCATCAGGTGAACCGCTTGCTCGTTTGCCGCCTTTCCCATAAAAAACAAGAACCGACTTCAATAGGAGAAGGTTATCAAATAGTCTGTATGTTACACGACATCTTCGCCGATTGTGAGCCGATTTTGATTATGATTCTTTTTCTATTGAATAGAGTATATACCTCGCTGTTGGTGTTATGAAAATATGAAGAGAATCTTGCATCTCTAAGCGTATGTAAGCTATAAAATAAGAGTGGAGGTCGGTTGTTTCTCTAAATGGTTCGGATTCCAGTGAGAGTTTATAGATTTTTGGCTTGACGTAATTTTTTTTTAAGTGTAAGCGGGTAAACGAGCAAGCAGCACAGTTACCGAATGGTAAGTGATTACCTTCGCTCACTTACAGCAACACCAGAGGAGCTGCAAATGCGTTGCCGACGTTTAAGGATATTAGGGGGATGAGTGGGAGGGGGGTTGGCGAGGACAGGGCCTCCGGTTACCTCACTCATCGAACGAAACGCAGAAGCAAAAGATGCCTCCACTTCACTCCGGTATTCTGCGAGGTCGTGGTCCTACCCCGGTCGTGCCGGCCCATTCGAGCAGCAGCTAAAGCCTGCGCTTGGCTCTGCAACGTTAAAAACTTAACTCACGCGGCTCCTTGTACTTACTGTGTTGTGTAGATATTCCAACCGCTCTTACTCTATCATAACCTAAAATAGCAACAAACACTTTTTTTCTACGATTACGGTGCAAGCCGTTAAACCTTCTCAAAAGTCGTAAAAATCTCATTGTTCCGCAGGAGCGAGGCGCGTGCGAACCGTCGCGCTAGAAAAACTATCCGGATATAAACAAAAGAAAACAAAAACTATGTGATTCCCCCGGTGCGTGAATTTCCAGACATTAATCTTTCGGAGGGTAACGTGATTGCGTAAAGGATTAAATGAACTCGGTCCGTTTCGACGTATCACTTTGTGGCTGGCCTAATCTAGATTAGGTTCCGTTATGTATTTTTTATGAAAAAAAAAACTAAAATGAGTTCCGAGATTGAGACTGGTTGATATCTGATTATAGTGTCATCTTAAAGTTTAGTTGATTAGTCAGAGCCGAGCTAGAAAGATCGAGCCCGAATTATATTCAGTGATAACTTCCTTACCGATTCCGGGCACAAAATATCTTTCGAATACTTTTTTTTTTTTATAGATTTTGGGGCTCACGTGCAAGCGGCTCAGAGGAGCTGAAGGTGCTTTACCGATCTCTAAAGGTGTTCGGGGGATGGGAGAGTGGAAAGTTACCTCCGGTTATCTCACTCAGTAAACGAAACGCAGAAGCACAAGATGCCTCTGGTATTCTACAAGGTCGTGCTGGCCCATTCTACATAGCGGAGAATTAATATGGTGGGGCAGGTATACGCGTTTACACAGAGACACTCGACATCTACCGTTACGCTCATCCCATAAGATCTGGCAGAGTCAGACGCAGTCAGAACCAACGGTATGAACAATATCACGAGAACCCCAGTAACCGATGGTTTGTGATACAAATATTAGCTTCGGCTGTTTTCGAACTCAGAAATTGGCTTAACAATCAGCCACGTCTCAGTGATGAGGTGGCAGAGTTAGGCCTAAGCGCTACGGTCCAGGGGTTCGTTTCTCGCACGGTACAAGTATTTACGGCGACGAGTGTCTCTTTAACGATATTTAACCATGTTTATATTAACGCCTTGTTCCCAACGGGGTAGGCAAAGACAATCTTCTTCCTCTTGCTACGGTCCTGACATACGTCTTTCGCTTCTTCCACTTTCATCAATTCTTCGCATGCATGCTCGTCGGTTTATAGTACTATGAATAGTATATAATAGAATGAATGGGAATATGAAGCCCTTTTATGAGGAGGGAATTTAAGGAGGGACTTAAGATGATGTATCTATTTATATATCTTTCTATTTGTATGGACTACAAGTAACTGTACCGGGTCAGGGTGTGCCGTCTGCAATCTACATATGTAGGCAGTCCTTGACTCTTTTTTAAAGATGTGCCTGCATTGTTGTACGCTTTTGTAAAAGGGGGGAGCTCGCGGTAGCGCGCACTTCATTCAGCTTATGACATATTAACTTTGTGGTGAAAAAGGGGAAGAGGCATCCACTCATCCTCGCTTTACACAGCTGTTGACTCCTCGAAGCAATTTCCTGGCTCATGGCTATGGGTGGCAGCAATTGTTTCAATCGGAGGAGCTTGGCACGTCGCGACCTGAGCCGAGGGTAATAATGAAACAGATCGGATTCAAGCACGTCCGGCAACACTTCCTCGGCCTTCCCACCTCACCTCACTTCCACTGCTGAACATAGGCCTCCCCGAGGTAGGGAAATATATCACTAGAAGAGGAAGTATATTCAGTAAAAGTTGTTACAATGTTGTTATTCTTATCTTAACAGCCTGTAAATAATCCACTGCAGGACTTCGGCCTCTCCCATAAGGAGGATTTGCCCATGTTATTATTATCTGTCTATTTTAACTTGGTAAGTTCGTGCTGGTTTGTGTGTTTGTTTGTGTGAGTAGTGTGTACCGTAATAACCATCTTGGCTTACACATACAGAGTTTACTTTGGATTTACGTATTATGACGCATGTTTTTGTTTAAACGTTTGAGAATCATCAAATATTTAAAGTATGAAAAATAATTACATTTTGACGGTTCTTGGTGCTTGCTAAGTACGTAAGAGAGGCTCGGTGTACAGTATGACGCTGAAACAATATAGTAGGTGAGCAGCCTTTGGGAACTGGATTGAGCCGTGGTGGGTCCGGGGTTCGAATCATCGTAAAGTACTGCATGTTTGAGTAATAATTAAATATATATTTCGAAGCAAGTTGGCGGGTCCTTCCCGACTCCAAAAAACCTTTCCAATATTGGGAGAAGGCCGGACCTTCACCCGGCAGTTTTTTTTTTATTTAGGCTCTGTTGTTTAAACGCCGTTGAGGCAGTAAACAGCAGCCTTCAAATGTCTCATAGCTGGGTTAAGGGTTCCCCACGACAACAAGATTAAGAATCTGGAGAGACCCCACGACTCTTTACCAACTGGAGTACTACAATTTTTTTTTTAAAAAAAGAATACTAGCAGTGCTATTTATTAAGTAGCATTACTAATATTCCTGTTAACCCTCCGACTAAGCTTGCAGCTTGTATCTGGAGTGGGTTCACGACAACAGTCGAATGGCGGGCTCGAACTTACGAAGTCATGTTTCGCACCCTAGCCCATTAGGCTATTGGCGCATGTCTGAAATAGGGGTTTAATGAAGCCAAAGATAGGTAGTTCCGGTCTAGGTAGGCGTTATCTCCTTGCTTAATTCTACCGCCACTCAATGGTGCAATCGCATTTGTATTCCGGTTCGAAGGGTATAGAGAGCCAGTATTATTACAGGCTGTGAGGCATTCCATCTTAATCTTCAGGGGTGACAACGCATCTGTAACCTTCTTCGATTGAAGTTGTTCGCAGATGTTCATGCGCTGCAGTAGCCCTTGTTGCTGCTGGTTTGTCACTTGAAAAAAATTAAGGAGAGAATTTGGAGCTTGCAGTAGTAGTGGTGGCTCGTGGTGGGTTATACCACTGTCTTGTACAAAACCGGCGTATAGTAAAGACATCTTATGCTTCTGCGTTCCTTTCGTTGAATTGAGGGGAGCGGGCCTGCTGTTGAGGTAACAAGGTCTTCCCTTCTTTTTTCTTTTTTTTTTATAAAAACGTCACCTTCCGCTGTAGAAATTTATCCTGTGTCGCGGAGGCAATTTACATACATGAATTGCACATGGACAAACACCCAGACCGGGAACTATTATTTGTAGTCCATACAGATACTAGTCCCGTGCGGGAATCGAACCCGCGACCCACAGCTCCGCAGCTTAACGCCTTAGCCACTACGCCACCGAGCCGTCGAAGCCTTCTCATTTCCCCTCTCCCGAAATATCCTTTAAAGTTGACTGACTCACCTGCAGCTCGTCTGGTGTTGCAGACATACCTGGGCAGATTCCCTTTCCCAAAAAGAAAGAAGAAAAATCTTCCTATATGTATATAGAATCGTACTCCGCATACCAGGTTTGCATAAGTCATTACAATACGTTTTGGAGATACATAAACGGGTATAACCCACTGACACAATTGGAAGCGATGTTGACAGACACAAAAAACTTAAACGAAGTGGTTTTTTTTTTTATTTTTTTTTTATAAAACGTCACCTTCCGCTGTAGAAATTTATCCTGTGTCGCGGAGGCAATTTACATACATGAATTGCACATGGACAAACACCCAGACCGGGAACTATTATTTGTAGTCCATACAGATACTAGTCCCGTGCGGGAATCGAACCCGCGACCCACAGCTCCGCAGCTTAACGCCTTAGCCACTACGCCACCGAGCCGTCGAAGCCTTCTCATTTCCCCTCTCCCGAAATATCCTTTAAAGTTGACTGACTCACCTGCAGCTCGTCTGGTGTTGCAGACATACCTGGGCAGATTCCCTTTCCCAAAAAGAAAGAAGAAAAATCTTCCTATATATGTATAGAGTCGTACTCAGCATACCAGGTTTGCATAAGTCATTACAATACGTTTTGGAGATACATAAACGGGTATAACCCACTGACACAATTGGAAGCGATGTTGACAGACACAAAAACTTAAACGAAGTGGTTTTTTTTTTTTTTTTTATAAAACGTCACCTTCCGCTGTAGAAATTTATCCTGTGTCGCGGAGGCAATTTACATACATGAATTGCACATGGACAAACACCCAGACCGGGAACTATTATTTGTAGTCCATACAGATACTAGTCCCGTGCGGGAATCGAACCCGCGACCCACAGCGCCGCAGCTTAACGCCTTAGCCACTACGCCACCGAGCCGTCGAAGCCTTCTCATTTCCCTCTCCCGAAATATCCTTTAAAGTTGACTGACTCACCTGCAGCTCGTCTGGTGTTGCAGACATACCTGGGCAGATTCCCTTTCCCAAAAAGAAAGAAGAAAAATCTTCCTATATATGTATAGAGTCGTACTCAGCATACCAGGTTTGCATAAGTCATTACAATACGTTTTGGAGATACATAAACGGGTATAACCCACTGACACAATTGGAAGCGATGTTGACAGACACAAAAACTTAAACGAAGTGGTTTTTTTTTTTTTGTTTTTAAACATATACAAACAGTTACTGCCTATCCTAATGTTATTAAGATAGAATGTAAGTTTGTTTATGTGCAGAGTAGTATGCGGAAATATAGCAGTGATTTTGAAAATTCACTCTTTGTTTTCGGACTACATTGCTCCAGATGTTACGTCTGTATGTTGCACTGATTTGTGGAATGGCTGCGTTTCATTCCAACAAACGATAAACCATACTTTTGTTGTTTCGATTTATGCATTTTATCAAACAATATGTGTATTTTGCCGTTTTTTTTCTTCTTCTTTATTTGATATTGTGCTGTATATGTACCGTTGATAAATTGTTTTTCTTTCTTTCTTTTCTTTTCTTTCTATATGTTCAAGTTAACAAAACCACCAGACCGATGTAAAATATTGTCACCATTGGATAGCCGCATAGTTCAAAATAGCCGAGGTTTATTTAAAAAAAAAAGTGTTCCTTAAGAAAGTGCAAAATTTTTATTTAAGTACTCGAAACATTACTGTAAATAGGGAGTACTTGCTGTAATCGCGACGCATTAGGAGCGGATTGGAGATGGACAAGGACAACCCGTCACCGGTCCCGAATAATTTCCGTTTGGTATATTTGCGACGATTATTCGATATTCTGTTACTTTTAAACATCATCATCATTTCAGCCTGACACAATTCCGCTGCTGAACATAGATCTCCCCATAGATTGCCACAAGACCCGGTCTCAGCCACTGCATTCTTTCTTTCTCATATGTCTGCTAACAAAACCACCAGACCGATGTAAAATATTGTCACCATTGGATAGCCGCATAGTTCAAAATAGCCGAGGTTTATTTAAAAAAAAAAAAGATTCTTTTCACTTCAGTCAAGAGATGTATTATGTACAGACGCTAGTCGACAAATTGGAATACATTATATAAGATTAACGATATACTTTATGGTTATATTGTAACATTTTAAACCATTCATCGATCCAAATTGCTTGTTTTTTTTTTTTTTTTTTTTTTTTTTTTTAAACATATACAAACAGTTACTGCCTATCCTAATGTTATTAAGATAGAATGTAAGTTTGTTTATGTGCAGAGTAGTATGCGGAAATATAGCAGTGATTTTGAAAATTCACTCTTTGTTTTCGGACTACATTGCTCCAGATGTTACGTCTGTATGTTGCACTGATTTGTGGAATGGCTGCGTTTCATTCCAACAAACGATAAACCATACTTTTGTTGTTTCGATTTATGCATTTTATCAAACAATATGTGTATTTTGCCGTTTTTTTTCTTCTTCTTTATTTGATATTGTGCTGTATATGTACCGTTGATAAATTGTTTTTCTTTCTTTCTTTTCTTTTCTTTCTATATGTTCAAGTTAACAAAACCACCAGACCGATGTAAAATATTGTCACCATTGGATAGCCGCATAGTTCAAAATAGCCGAGGTTTATTTAAAAAAAAAAAACTATAGATAAACTTCAATAATAATAAGTGCCAATTATTTGTAGATCAACTAAAACTCACGGGAATCGAACCCGTGACCCGCAGCTCCGCACCTAAACGCTTAGCCGCTACACGATCGAGCATTGATTCGAAACCAGGATTCAATGGGATCACAACCGAAGAGTCATATCTAACACTGCACCCCACTAGAGAGTTAGACATTTTTGTTCCTTTCAACCCACCTTTTAACCCTTCACATAGGTGATCGAACTCGAGTCTCATGTTTCGGAGGCAAGACCTCTAACCACTCCGCTATCGTGGCTCTTACTAGCTTCACACCTACATGCAATAACGCATACCGCAAGTAAAGACAAAACTGTTAATTTTTTCTAAGAAAACCGTGCGATTACGTAGCGTAAATATAGTTGGGTAATACCGTCGTTCTGTCCTTCGGTACGTTAACAAAAAAACCCTACGAAGAAGTGGGGGGAAAAAAAACGCGATTTATCTTACTTATGGGATATAGATATATATATATACATAGGTAATGTGTGAAAGTTTGTGTATGGATGTTTGTAGCTCTCTAACGCCGGAAAAAACTGAACTGACTTAAAAAGAAATTTGGTAGAGAGCTTTAGCTTTTAGCTTTTAGCTTTAGAGCTAAATTATAACATGCGATAAAAAAAAGATTCTTTTCACTTCAGTCAAGAGATGTATTATGTACAGACGCTAGTCGACAAATTGGAATACATTATATAAGATTAACGATATACTTTATGGTTATATTGTAACATTTTTAAACCATTCATCGATCCAAATTGCTTGTTTTTTTTTTAAACATATACAAACAGTTACTGCCTATCCTAATGTTATTAAGATAGAATGTAAGTTTGTTTATGTGCAGAGTAGTATGCGGAAATATAGCAGTGATTTTGAAAATTCACTCTTTGTTTTCGGACTACATTGCTCCAGATGTTACGTCTGTATGTTGCACTGATTTGTGGAATGGCTGCGTTTCATTCCAACAAACGATAAACCATACTTTTGTTGTTTCGATTTATGCATTTTATCAAACAATATGTGTATTTTGCCGTTTTTTTTCTTCTTCTTTATTTGATATTGTGCTGTATATGTACCGTTGATAAATTGTTTTTCTTTCTTTCTTTTCTTTTCTTTCTATATGTTCAAGTTAACAAAACCACCAGACCGATGTAAAATATTGTCACCATTGGATAGCCGCATAGTTCAAAATAGCCGAGGTTTATTTAAAAAAAAAAGTGTTCCTTAAGAAAGTGCAAAATTTTTATTTAAGTACTCGAAACATTACTGTAAATAGGGAGTACTTGCTGTAATCGCGACGCATTAGGAGCGGATTGGAGATGGACAAGGACAACCCGTCACCGGTCCGAATAATTTCCGTTTGGTATATTTGCGACGATTATTCGATATTCTGTTACTTTTAAACATCATCATCATTTCAGCCTGACACAATTCCGCTGCTGAACATAGATCTCCCCCATAGATTGCCACAAGACCCGGTCCTCAGCCACCTGCATCTCTTCTTCTCGCAACACTGTGCAGGTCGTCACGCCATCTCGTGGCGGACGTCCTACAACGCATTTGCACGTACGGTGTTGCCACTAGAGAACCTTTCCGTTGAAGTTCGAATGTGTAAGTAATGGCAGGCAACACTTGTCACGTGTTGTGTGACTTGGCAGTTTTCGAATATCGGAATATTTATTTAAATGTATTAACAGATGACTGTCTTCTGTTATGACAATTGACTTCACATCTAGACACGGACAATGAAACATCCTAGGGTTATATAAACATAAAATATTGTAAATGTGTAAGAGTCTAGTGTTTGTAATATATATTAACCATGAAGTCAGTGTTTTAAAATATCCCCTCACCTCCAGAGCTCAGTACCCTCAAATAGAAACGTCTAAGACTTTCTTCCCCAACGGTTTTCAGTTCTGCAATCCAAGTGGCCGGCCCGTGAATCGTAAATTATCTATTGAGGTCATCATACCAACGAGATGAACCCGACGTGTTTTTTTTTTTTAACTAAGCTCATCTCGCTGCGTATGAAACCGTACGCATGCGCAATAAATATGCTCTCACTCGTGATAAAACGAAGGGGACAGATCGTGATGTAGTATTTCAGTTATTTCGCTGAACTGATCTACGTCACGTATCATGTTGACGCAACGTCTCAGTTCTAAAGATAACGTCACTGTTAGTTAGTAAAGGCGGGAAGAATCCGAGCACGCGTAGGTTCGTTATGCCATGTAGAACGGTTGTAAATCGCATAATTACAAACAATGAATCACGCGCACGCGCACGCGGCGTCTTTGTCCATGTGATGTTGGTTTAGTTTATACTAATAACCATTCATGGTTATGCCGACGCCGCAAACGTCATCAGTATGGAAATCTTGTTTTTGTTTTGCATCAAGAGTCTCTCTCTGACACCGAATATCTGTCCCTTCCGAACTCAACACACATGATACGGGAAGGCAAATACTAGTTACTGACAGACGTATAAGCATGGTAGAGCCAAGCGGCGGCTTTTGCTGCTGCTCAAATGGGCCGGCACGACCGGGTTGATATCACCGCCTCGCAGAATACCGGCGCGAAGTGGAGGCATCTTGTGCTTCTGCGTTTCGTTCGGTGAGTGAGGTAACCGGAGGCTCACTCCCGCTCCCTATTCCCCTCCTCTTCGCTCCCATCTCCCAAATATCCTTAAAGACCGGCAACGCACCCGCAGCATCTATAGTGTTGCAGATGTATGTGGGCGACGGTCACTTCAATCACTTACCATCAGGTGAACCGCTTGCTCGTTTGCCGTCTTTTCTATTAAAAAAAAATAATAATAAACTAGTCCTACAAAAAATAGCAAACAATTTTCTTTTTAAAATTACGGTTGGTAACCCTAGTCGAAAGGAACCTTCACCTTTTTTAACAGCCCTAACAGTCCGCCGCTGACTATAGGCCTGCATGATCCATGATTCGAAGCTCTGGTCCTCCCACTGTGGTACTGCAGAGGGACTCTTGCACAGGATTTCTACCGCCAAGTAACATACCTCCTTTCTTCCCGTGGGCAAAGTAAGAAGCGACTATAGGCTGTTTCTTTAGTCCTTTGTACTTGAAATCTCACGGCAATCTCCTGAAATGAATTAGGGTTCCGTTCGTTTCCGTAACCGCTAGTTTCTTTTGATAATTAGTTAGGAGCACTTATTCTGTGAATTCAAAGGGACCGACCTATTACAATTCAAAAGGTACACCCATTTTAATGTAGGACACAGACGAACAGACAGCGATTGCTTAGATGTAGCGCTACATAATTGTTTTTTAAAACCCTATCAATGATATTCACATTACTGGTAACCACTCCAGCTGAGCATATGAAGTGGTTCACGATAATCATAAGCAGGTGGAATGGCGGGCAGGAACCCGTGATGTCAGTTTACCAACGAGACAACAACGAAAGCAGAACTCGCTTATCCGATAGTTTCAAGAACCGTACGAACATTAGCAGACATCCAGGCGGCAACGATTTTACTCCCCATCTCTAGAAATAAATTTATTGAGCGTGTTATATATTTTAAAGTTTTTCGTTTTCGTTTCATTGAGATTGTGCCAACGTTTGAACAAATCTGAAGCTGACATGGACGCACCGACAAACTTTACCAAATTTCGGAATAAATCTTTAACAGCCTGTTATTAATCCTCTGTTGAATATAGAACACTCAAGTCAATGAGATGGCGTTCGCATTTGTTGGCGTTACAGTCAACACTAAGTTTTATATATAAAATAAAAAGTTAGTGTTGTCTATGATTTATCCTTGGACCGCCACCTTAAGAGCCTAACAATAGGACAATGTAGGACATAAATCTCTCCCATAAGGAGCTTTCGCCATAATCACCACTCTTAGAAAAAGCGCATTGGCGATTGATTGGCGATTGCTCGTCATTGGTGTTATTTTGGTCTGGTATTTCGATATGGTTATCACGCCATCTGTCGGTAGCCATCGCGAGGCTTTTCCCTGAGTCGCCTCTTACAAAACCCACGGGAAGAAAGGGGCTAGCAGATTCTTACGCCGTTACCACAGGACAAATTAACAACAAGGTTAACACAGACAACGTTTTAAACGTGGTAGAGCCAAGCGGCGGCTTTTGCTGCTGCTCGAATGGGCCTGATACCACATCCTCCCAGAATACCGGCGTGAAGTAGAAGCATCTTGAGCTTCTGCGTTTCTTTCGGTTAGTGAGGTAACCGGAGGTCCACACCCCCTTCCCATCCCCCTCCTCATCCTCCCTCCCATCTCCCTAATACCCTAAAAGGCCGGCAACGCACCTGCAGCACCTCTGGTGTTGCGGATGTACGTGAGCGACAGTTATCACTTACCATCAGGTGTACCGCTTGCTCGTTTGCCACCTCTCCCATAAAAAAAAAGACACTTGATATTATTAAATGCAATTAACATAGTATTAAATGTCTATGGTTTACCCATCTATAGCACTGTCACACCATCAGTCGCAGACGTAGAGTTTATATTCTCTTTGGTTTGGTAGAGAAATGTCATTCATTACTGGCAAATAAGTACATATTACAATTCACAACAAAGTAACGCGTGTTTCAAGCTGAATAAAATTGAAAATTATCTAAACCACAGACTTTTATTAAACTCCAACATGCAACAGCTTATCTTAAAGTAATAATTTTCGTTGAACTGTGAATCACTGTTTAAACAGTTCAGTATTATCGCTCTGTGTAATTTAAATTAATTTACGATGTAGCAGGTTATCTGTGCCGCCATTTCATAGTGATCTCTCATCAAGTAATAATAGTTATTTCCTGTTATCGTTAACACTTAATGCTGTTCCCTTTATTACCAAAACGAGGGAATTGATCTGAAAGGGCGTTTAACACATGACGTTGTTAAAACACCAGAAAACTTTCGCTACGATATATTATGCTATCGGTGCCGGCAGTGATTGGAAAAGCCAATTCGTGAACGGAGGCGGCCATGTCCGTTTATGGTAACTTCAATCTAACCACAGTAAGAGATCACTACCACTCTAATGTCGTTAGTTTGAACAGTAAACTTTCAACGAATCGAAAATGCAAAATTGTTGCCAACAGTTACGAGTATATGAAAATGGTCTGAATGACAATTTTTTTAAACTAGCTACAAGCTAAAAGCTCCACAAAGAGCTCCGAGACCGCGAAAGAAAATTAGAATAGGTAATGCTTAAGTCAAGAACTTCCTTTCGATTTAATAAAATAGACTGAGTTATACTGACGCCTGTCATTCGTATGGATAAGTATAATTGAGGAAAGCCAAAGATGCTTTCCTTTATTTACTTTTCACCTTTCTGGGAGATATAAAAGAACGGGTGGCGAGCGCCAGCGCTATGTTTTCTGATTTTTTAAGTATTTCTCTTAACTCTAAGGTATCACGGCCTCGCAGAATACCGGCGTGAAGTAGAAGCATCTTGAGCTTCTGCGTTTCGTTCGGTGAGTGAGGTAACCGGAGGCACACTTCCCTCAATTCCTCGTTACTTTCCTCGTCCCCATACCCAAATGTCCCTAAAGGCACCCAACGCTCCTCTGGTGTTGCGGATGTACGTGAGCGACAGTTATCACTTACCATCAGGTGTACCGCTTGCTCGTTTGCCACCTCTCCCATAAAAAAAGACACTTGATATTATTAAATGCAATTAACATAGTATTAAATGTCTATGGTTTACCCATCTATAGCACTGTCACACCATCAGTCGCAGACGTAGAGTTTATATTCTCTTTGGTTTGGTAGAGAAATGTCATTCATTACTGGCAAATAAGTACATATTACAATTCACAACAAAGTAACGCGTGTTTCAAGCTGAATAAAATTGAAAATTATCTAAACCACAGACTTTTATTAAACTCCAACATGCAACAGCTTATCTTAAAGTAATAATTTTCGTTGAACTGTGAATCACTGTTTAAACAGTTCAGTATTATCGCTCTGTGTAATTTAAATTAATTTACGATGTAGCAGGTTATCTGTGCCGCCATTTCATAGTGATCTCTCATCAAGTAATAATAGTTATTTCCTGTTATCGTTAACACTTAATGCTGTTCCCTTTATTACCAAAACGAGGGAATTGATCTGAAAGGGCGTTTAACACATGACGTTGTTAAAACACCAGAAAACTTTCGCTACGATATATTATGCTATCGGTGCCGGCAGTGATTGGAAAAGCCAATTCGTGAACGGAGGCGGCCATGTCCGTTTATGGTAACTTCAATCTAACCACAGTAAGAGATCACTACCACTCTAATGTCGTTAGTTTGAACAGTAAACTTTCAACGAATCGAAAATGCAAAATTGTTGCCAACAGTTACGAGTATATGAAAATGGTCTGAATGACAATTTTTTTAAACTAGCTACAAGCTAAAAGCTCCACAAAGAGCTCCGAGACCGCGAAAGAAAATTAGAATAGGTAATGCTTAAGTCAAGAACTTCCTTTCGATTTAATAAAATAGACTGAGTTATACTGACGCCTGTCATTCGTATGGATAAGTATAATTGAGGAAAGCCAAAGATGCTTTCCTTTATTTACTTTTCACCTTTCTGGGAGATATAAAAGAACGGGTGGCGAGCGCCAGCGCTATGTTTTCTGATTTTTTAAGTATTTCTCTTAACTCTAAGGTATCACGGCCTCGCAGAATAACAGCGTGAAGTAGTAGAGGCATCTTGTGCTTCTGCGTTTCGTTCGGTGAGTTAGGTAACAGCAGGCACACTTCCCTCAATTCCTCGTTACTTTCCTCGTCCCCATACCCAAATGTCCCTAAAGGCACCCAACGCTCCTCTGGTGTTGCGGATGTACGTGAGCGACAGTTATCACTTACCATCAGGTGTACCGCTTGCTCGTTTGCCACCTCTCCCATAAAAAAAGACACTTGATATTATTAAATGCAATTAACATAGTATTAAATGTCTATGGTTTACCCATCTATAGCACTGTCACACCATCAGTCGCAGACGTAGAGTTTATATTCTCTTTGGTTTGGTAGAGAAATGTCATTCATTACTGGCAAATAAGTACATATTACAATTCACAACAAAGTAACGCGTGTTTCAAGCTGAATAAAATTGAAAATTATCTAAACCACAGACTTTTATTAAACTCCAACATGCAACAGCTTATCTTAAAGTAATAATTTTCGTTGAACTGTGAATCACTGTTTAAACAGTTCAGTATTATCGCTCTGTGTAATTTAAATTAATTTACGATGTAGCAGGTTATCTGTGCCGCCATTTCATAGTGATCTCTCATCAAGTAATAATAGTTATTTCCTGTTATCGTTAACACTTAATGCTGTTCCCTTTATTACCAAAACGAGGGAATTGATCTGAAAGGGCGTTTAACACATGACGTTGTTAAAACACCAGAAAACTTTCGCTACGATATATTATGCTATCGGTGCCGGCAGTGATTGGAAAAGCCAATTCGTGAACGGAGGCGGCCATGTCCGTTTATGGTAACTTCAATCTAACCACAGTAAGAGATCACTACCACTCTAATGTCGTTAGTTTGAACAGTAAACTTTCAACGAATCGAAAATGCAAAATTGTTGCCAACAGTTACGAGTATATGAAAATGGTCTGAATGACAATTTTTTTAAACTAGCTACAAGCTAAAAGCTCCACAAAGAGCTCCGAGACCGCGAAAGAAAATTAGAATAGGTAATGCTTAAGTCAAGAACTTCCTTTCGATTTAATAAAATAGACTGAGTTATACTGACGCCTGTCATTCGTATGGATAAGTATAATTGAGGAAAGCCAAAGATGCTTTCCTTTATTTACTTTTCACCTTTCTGGGAGATATAAAAGAACGGGTGGCGAGCGCCAGCGCTATGTTTTCTGATTTTTTAAGTATTTCTCTTAACTCTAAGGTATCACGGCCTCGCAGAATAACAGCGTGAAGTAGTAGAGGCATCTTGTGCTTCTGCGTTTCGTTCGGTGAGTTAGGTAACAGCAGGCACACTTCCCTCAATTCCTCGTTACTTTCCTCGTCCCCATACCCAAATGTCCCTAAAGGCACCCAACGCTCCTCTGGTGTTGCGGATGTACGTGAGCGACAGTTATCACTTACCATCAGGTGTACCGCTTGCTCGTTTGCCACCTCTCCCATAAAAAAAGACACTTGATATTATTAAATGCAATTAACATAGTATTAAATGTCTATGGTTTACCCATCTATAGCACTGTCACACCATCAGTCGCAGACGTAGAGTTTATATTCTCTTTGGTTTGGTAGAGAAATGTCATTCATTACTGGCAAATAAGTACATATTACAATTCACAACAAAGTAACGCGTGTTTCAAGCTGAATAAAATTGAAAATTATCTAAACCACAGACTTTTATTAAACTCCAACATGCAACAGCTTATCTTAAAGTAATAATTTTCGTTGAACTGTGAATCACTGTTTAAACAGTTCAGTATTATCGCTCTGTGTAATTTAAATTAATTTACGATGTAGCAGGTTATCTGTGCCGCCATTTCATAGTGATCTCTCATCAAGTAATAATAGTTATTTCCTGTTATCGTTAACACTTAATGCTGTTCCCTTTATTACCAAAACGAGGGAATTGATCTGAAAGGGCGTTTAACACATGACGTTGTTAAAACACCAGAAAACTTTCGCTACGATATATTATGCTATCGGTGCCGGCAGTGATTGGAAAAGCCAATTCGTGAACGGAGGCGGCCATGTCCGTTTATGGTAACTTCAATCTAACCACAGTAAGAGATCACTACCACTCTAATGTCGTTAGTTTGAACAGTAAACTTTCAACGAATCGAAAATGCAAAATTGTTGCCAACAGTTACGAGTATATGAAAATGGTCTGAATGACAATTTTTTTAAACTAGCTACAAGCTAAAAGCTCCACAAAGAGCTCCGAGACCGCGAAAGAAAATTAGAATAGGTAATGCTTAAGTCAAGAACTTCCTTTCGATTTAATAAAATAGACTGAGTTATACTGACGCCTGTCATTCGTATGGATAAGTATAATTGAGGAAAGCCAAAGATGCTTTCCTTTATTTACTTTTCACCTTTCTGGGAGATATAAAAGAACGGGTGGCGAGCGCCAGCGCTATGTTTTCTGATTTTTTAAGTATTTCTCTTAACTCTAAGGTATCACGGCCTCGCAGAATAACAGCGTGAAGTAGTAGAGGCATCTTGTGCTTCTGCGTTTCGTTCGGTGAGTTAGGTAACAGCAGGCACACTTCCCACACTTCCTCGTTACTTTCCTCGTCCCCCATACCCAAATGTCCCTAAAGGCACCCAACGCTCCTCTGGTGTTGCAGATGTTCGTGGGCCTCCATAATTACCTACCATCAGGTGAGCCGGTCGTTCGTTTGCCCCCTTACCCATGAAAAAAACACTTATATTATATATATATTGGCGCCTTGTTCCCAACGGGGTAGGCAGAGACAATCTTCTTCTTCTTGCTACGGTCTTGACATACGTCTTTCGCTTCTTCCACTTTCATCAATCTTCGCATGCATGCTCGTTGGTTTAGAGTACTCTTGATCAGGCCTGCAAAAAATCAGAACGTCTCCGATTTGATTGTGAAATGTTCGCCTAGGTCTTCCTCTTCCGACTCTACCATTTACACTCGCCTCATATATTTGTTTCGTCAACCTACTTCCTTCACATCAATCATAATTCTTAACGCTCTTATTTCTACTGCATTTATCCTGCTTTCATGCCATACCCAGCTTTCGCTTCTATATGTTAATGTTGGTAGCGTTGTGAGATATCGTCTGGCTGTTCATAAATGTATGCAATGCCCCATTCACCATATTACCTGTCATCGCTCTCCTTTCAATGTCTCATTCGTACCTTCCATCTCTCGTAAACATTGTTCCCAAGTAGACAAACTCATTCACTTGCTCTAAACTATCTTCCCTAATCTTGACACATTTCATAAACTCGAAGATGACCTAAAATGGTAAAAAGGGGCGTTCAATACGCGAGTTAGCGTCACTGACCCGCTGATGGCGTACGTGAAATATTTGAGACATGCAACGCCCGAATTAGCGCGCGGACTAAATATATTATTTTAAAAAGTAAACAAACGCTTTAATTAGTAACGGTTGAACGGTTACGTGGGCGTGGGCGTGGCAGATCGCCCTCCATGTTTGTTTGCTCAGCTACCGATCGGACATGTTTGTTTAGTAATGTTCGATTTAGTGCAAATTCGCTGCGATCGCTGAAAGACACAGTTCTTTTTACAAGTGCATTAATTACGCTTTATCGTACGTTTTATTTGTAATTTATAGCACTTGAACATTTGAGAATTTTGGGGTGTCGACTAATGAATTTTGGGAAGTTGTAACTTTTTTTTTTTTCAGTTTCTAGAAGATGTAACTCCGTGCACCCTGATGTCAGCAATAAAAAAATATTGTGGGTTTGGAGATCGAGAGGAGAGGAGACAGAGAGAGGATGTGGTCTCTCCCGCGAAGTGGCTGCCTACGACGACCGGGGATGTAGGGGACGCGGTTTCTGCGACACCATTCCCGTGGCTCTCCCGGTATGCAGCGCAGCTATGGGATTTTGTGGGGTCCCTCGAGGGAATATCCTTAAATAATTCCTCATTTAAAAAAAAAAGAGGGCCGTCAAATACGAGTAGCTCGTAAAAATTTCAAAGATAAAATCCGTAAATAATAGTTTCATTTCAAATGTGTTGTGTCCGCGTAAATACTAGAAACATAGTGTGAAAATAGTCGAGAAAAAAATTAAAAACACAAAAGTGTGACTTTTATCTAGCATCTTTCAAACAACGAATTTCCCTAAGTGGAATTACTTAGGGAAATTCATTGTTTGAAAGAATATTAAGAAATAATATCATATTCCATTCACTATTTAAAAACGTTAAAGAAACTAAACTCGTTCGAGACGTTCATTACACAGTACACATGCCACGCCTATGGTTTACTAAGAATGACAATTAAAAAAAACCCGTGACATTTTAAAAGAGCGGCAAACTTTCCGTGCACCTGTCAGAATTTCGCGCGCCTTCGAGCAAGACCAGTCGATCGCCGTGGAAAATCCCTCCAGAGCTTGCGAACAAGCACGTAGGAACATTTTCAAACCCACGATAAAATATTTTTATACTTACTCATTTCACCAGACCCGAATTCCATCAGAGTGTACAAATACATGTAACGGAAAAAATATTTTATTTACGCGGCTATGAAGCGCTATGAACAAGTTTCGGCCAAAACAAGTTAATTGTATGTATTTTAAAAAGTAAACAAACGCTTTAATTAGTAACGGTTGAACGGTTACGTGGGCGTGGGCGTGGCAGATCGCCCTCCATGTTTGTTTGCTCAGCTACCGATCGGACATGTTTGTTTAGTAATGTTCGATTTAGTGCAAATTCGCTGCGATCGCTGAAAGACACAGTTCTTTTTACAAGTGCATTAATTACGCTTTATCGTACGTTTTATTTGTAATTTATAGCACTTGAACATTTGAGAATTTTGGGGTGTCGACTAATGAATTTTGGGAAGTTGTAACTTTTTTTTTTTCAGTTTCTAGTAGATGTAACTCCGTGCACCCTGATGTCAGCAATAAAAAAAATATTGTGGGTTTGGAGATCGAGAGGAGAGGAGAGAGAGAGAGGATGTGGTCTCTCCCGCGAAGTGGCTGCCTACGACGGCCGGGGCTGTAGGGGACGCGGTTTCTGCGACACCATTCCCGTGGCTCTCCCGGTATGCAGCGCAGCTATGGGATTTTGTGGGATCCCTCGAGGGAATATCCTTAAATAATTCCTCATTTAAAAAAAAAAGAGGGCCGTCAAATACGAGTAGCTCGTAAAAATTTCAAAGATAAAATCCGTAAATAATAGTTTCATTTCAAATGTGTTGTGTCCGCGTAAATACTAGAAACATAGTGTGAAAATAGTCGAGAAAAAAATTAAAAACACAAAAGTGTGACTTTTATCTAGCATCTTTCAAACAACGAATTTCCCTAAGTGGAATTACTTAGGGAAATTCATTGTTTGAAAGAATATTAAGAAATAATATCATATTCCATTCACTATTTAAAAACGTTAAAGAAACTAAACTCGTTCGAGACGTTCATTACACAGTACACATGCCACGCCTATGGTTTACTAAGAATGACAATTAAAAAAAACCCGTGACATTTTAAAAGAGCGGCAAACTTTCCGTGCACCTGTCAGAATTTCGCGCGCCTTCGAGCAAGACCAGTCGATCGCCGTGGAAAATCCCTCCAGAGCTTGCGAACAAGCACGTAGGAACATTTTCAAACCCACGATAAAATATTTTTATACTTACTCATTTCACCAGACCCGAATTCCATCAGAGTGTACAAATACATGTTACGGAAAAAATATTTTATTTACGCGGCTATGAAGCGCTATGAACAAGTTTCGGCCAAAACAAGTTAATTGTATGTATTTTAAAGAAACTTAGTTATTGATTCGAAATAACGTAATTCGGATGTACAATGGCCACCGTTGGATGTTTTGACAGATTTCAAAGTAACGAAAATACAAATCGACCATAAACACATTTTATTGAAGTAAATATTAATGATCATCATAATATATTCATCATAGACAACACATACATTTATGGTCTCCGCAAGTAAGACCATGTGTGTCTTCCTTTCGTGCAGAGCTTAATTGGCTGCCAATCAGTGAGCGCCGAAATGTTAGAACACAATTCTAATCGATACTTGTGTTCCTGAGTACTAGAAATCTAAGTTTCAATACCTGGGTGAATCTCATAACTGTTCTCTCCGCTCTTCGGGTAGTCTCAAGTTGCTGACGCCTTTACACTGTACTGGGTACATATCTAAGTCATTCGCTTTCACGGCTATAAGACTCCGGAACGAAATCCCTCTTGACTTAAAAAAAGCTCCTAACAAATTTGCCTTTAAAAATAAAATCCGCAAACACTACAAAGATGTTGCAAGTCTGTTCTAGTGTTACTGATAGTGTGGTTTTAGTTGTTTATCCTGACATACATATTTGATTGTTTTTTAGTATTAAAATTCTATGTGTATGTGGTATATTTGTATGTATGAATGTATCTACCTATCTGTGTAAGTATATATTTTTATTCTGTTAGCTGTATCGCCTCTATTACGTGTTTATCTCTGCTTAGCCTAATGGTTGACTGGGAGAGAATGCATTAAGTTCGCCATGTGTACCACTTTGTGCATAATGTTTAAATAAATAAATAATATTGATTTAATGCTTTGAAGGAATTTTCTATATTTTAACTAAAAAGAATTGATAAAAGAAACTTTTAAATATGAACGCACTTAACAATAGGTCACCGGCTAACAAGTCAGGAACCAAGAACAGTTTGTGCGGTTGGGAATATATCAAGCTAGTGATGGCGGGCAGCAGTTCTAGAGCTGGTGGACAGGCGTTGGACAATCAACTCCCCCCTCAGAAAACTAGCAAGCTTTGTTGGCACTTTCTTGAACATAGTAATGTCCAGAGACTTAAATAAGGCTGATAACGAAAGAAAGATGCAGAAAATAATCCGCAAAAGGTAGGCAACAATAATAGAGTATTTTTATGACAAAGACAACCATTGTTTTTTTTTAATTTAAGTTAAAAGATAAATGTTTCATCATGGATAAATAAAAAAATTTCATTTCGTATTCTTCTTTTTTGTATTATATTAACTCAAGAGGAGGCGTTGGGATGAAGGTAAAGACGATATGGTATAGCTGCATGGAGATATATACGAATGATTTGTCCAAATGATCAACATTTTAAGACCTGTCTAAGTCCAAAGCTGCCAACTTTTGGAAGGTGCCTACAAAAATGGGCTCACCGGATTTGGAAGATTTGCCCATAGTCACCGAGCTGGGCAGACTGATTGATGCAACACAGTGCCGGTGCTGCTCCACCGTGTGAGTGGACAGACGTGAATGAAAGAAAGCACATGTCAGCTCTTGTTGTCGCTTCCTTGGAAAGGCCGTTCTCCGGAACGCGCCCGAAAGAGTCGAAACTATCAACAAAAATCCATTACAAAAATAGCATAATTGTAACACTAAAGGAATGCGCGATACTCAGCATGTTATTCGAATAAAAACAAGTAACGTATGGACTCTTAGTGGGAATACGGCTCGGATAAATATTGATCAGTAATCAAATACATGAATGAACAACGTTCAAGAACCATTGGGATACAACACAAGGAAAGTGCGCGGAATTCTTGGACGTAACTCAAGCGGAAATACTCCACGCTCCTGTTAGATATCTCACAGTTTTAGTGCCCTAATAATTTCAAACCCAGTTTAACGAGTCATTGTAGAAATATTCGACGTATTAGAGTAACCCAATTTCTAATTTCGTATGTTCTAATAAAAGCTTAAACAGTTCGACGTATAAATTATTGGAAATATTTCACAATTTCGGATGAGAGAATTATTTTTACGTCAAGATCTAGTCAGCGTACATGTAGGAGTAGGTGTGTTCTAGTTGATTGAAAGAGAGCCACGCCCACGTCTCCTCTTTGGTCTTTCTTTCGCAGTTGACAAAACACATACAATAACTACATGTTGTCCGTATAAGCCATAATAGCACAGGTGTAATGGTTCTCGGTTCGAACCTAGGTCGTTCGCGTATTACTATTCTATAAAGTCCAAGAGTCAAGCGGCGACTTTTGCTGCTGCTCGGACGGGCCGGCTCGATAGGGGCAGCACCGCGACCTCCAATCTCCCAAACCTCCTTGAGGTTACTGCAGCTCCTCTAGTGTTGGAGATGTACGTGGGCGACGGTAATCGCTTTCCATCAGGCGAGCCGCTTGCCCCGTTTAGCACAAAAAAAGGTAGAAAGGACGGCGTAGGCTTAGTAATACGTACGGAACCACGTTTAGAAGGGGTCGTTACAGTGTTAGTGACATGGGTCTTATAACAACACAGCGCCTACTTCCTTATTCGCTACGAAATAAACTACTTTGAGCAGGACAGCTTTCCCATGAGGTTAAACAATGAACAAATGTTATCCAATGTTAATTGCAGTGGTACATCCGCCAAATATAATTTATGAATAAAATATAATTTAAATATATATATATAATGTCGGCTCGGGTTCGATTACCGCACGGGACTGGTATTTGTATGGACTACAAATAATAGTTCCCGGTCTGGGTGTTTGTCCATGTGCAATTCATGTATGGATACTGCCTCCGCGTCACAGGAGAAATTCCTACAGCAGAAGGTAACGTTTTTTTAAAAAAAATATTGTCTATTTATAGGATTGTAATGATAATCTCTGTCAACGGTATTTCCGTTCACAAAATTAAACAATGTAAAAATAATTTCATAACATTAATTTTATTTTAATTAGGCGATTCACATAGCTGAAGTAACCTATTTAGATTTTATTACGTCTGGTCCATTTCCGCATAAAGACTGTATAAAAGGGATCTCATAACTTGCAGGCCTCTTGCTCGCTAGTCTCTACCCCTGAAGCTGCAAAGGCCACCGGGCCAACAGCGTATCTACCGTGTGGGTTTTAGTCGGTTCCGGCATCTTTTAAGCCTGGTAGAGCCAAGCGGCGGGTTTTGTCGCTGCTCGAATGGGCCGGCTCGACCGGATTGGTACCACGGCCTCGCAGAATACCGCCGTGAAGTAGAGGCATGTTGTATTTCTGCGTTTCGTTCGGTGAGTGATGTAACCGGAGACCTACTCCCCCTCCCCTTCCCTCTCCTCATCCTTCCTCCCATCTCGCAAATAACCTTAAAGACCGGCAACGCACCTGCACCATGGTGTTGCAGATCAGGTGAACCGCTTGCTTGTTTGCCGTCGCTTCAATAAAAAAAAAAACAAATGAGACCTCAGTCCCGCTTGCGAGTTCGCTCCGAGTACACGTGTGCTCGCCCCGGCCTGAGCAGTCATACCACTGTACCGGATTGTTTCTTACCTGGATATTTCCTTTGCTCGGGCTCAATAAGCCTATAATAAAGCGTTGTCGTGTCACTTTATCAATAGGCGTCAGTGGGTCCCTACTCTAATAATCAGTCCTGTCTAACTTCCGGGTCTTCTGCTCCCGAATCTCTACCGACGACGCTGTATGTGACGAGGACCACCCAAATAAATAGGCAGATTGCTTCAATTTGTTAAGGAAGTTGACCCATAGTTCCAAGTCGCTCAGAGGCACAACAAAAGCTAACGAAAATATATTTAGCATATATCTACGTCTTATAATCTGTCTTCCTTTCTTAAGAAAAAAATATCTATATATGTAACTTACACAGGCTCTGATGTTCCGTTAGCGACCACTGTAACTTCGTATCCGGTCTAGTTTTTTTTGTAGGTATTATTGAAGAGACTACCCCTGTATTTTATTAAATCATTCTTTTTTTTATGGGAAAAGTAGCGACAAACGATCAAGCGTTTCCCCTGATGGTAAGTGATTACCGTCGCCCGCGTACATCTGCAACACCAGAGGAGCTGCTGGTGCGTTGCGGTTTGAGGGTACGACAAAAGATGCCTCTACTTCACGCCGGTATTCTGGCCGTGGCCGTGGTACAAAACCCATTCGAGCAGCAGCATAATCCGCCGCATGACGCTACCACATTTGAAGTTCAACGAGTAGAATGGAACATATCGCCAACTATCGGCAAAACGCGCTCGTTCAAAGGGCGTACTTGTGTATACCCCTGCTAGAAACTTTTCAGCAATATTTCGTAGCACTTGCACGTATTTGTACAACACCATTGCAGTCTATCACAAGTCCACTGCTGAACATAGGCCTCCCCCAAAGATTGCTACAAAGCTCGGTCCTGAGTCACCTGCATCCATCAATTGCCCGCATTGCATAGTTGAACGAAATAATAACCATGCAAAAATATAAGATCTATAGTGAATATGTACACAGTATTTCAGCGATGTAGGAACACGGGTGCACCTACCTACAAGCCCATCGAGAATCCCACGTCAGCATCGGACCTTTCGAACCCACCACAGAATAACATTTTGGTCGCAGAGGGCAGGCAGAACGGTGTAGATCAAAGACGCCAATTCTTCCACCACAGTTGGCATACTGTGGTGGAAGTGTACGTTCAGGTATCCGAAGTGGGCTCTCCAAGCTCTCGGCGCCGCTGGTAAAACCACGAAACGCAGTATTTATGAAGGTTATATATAAAATGAAAGTCTAGAAACTGTTGTAACTTTGTTTTATATAACATTTGACATCCACGTGTGTGCGATGCAACATTTCTAGTTTACACGACACCATACAAAATGTAGTAGAAAAAAATATATCCGGGTCAAATATTTTAACTAAACACCAAACTAATGTAACATACACTTAATGTTGCCAACAGAAACTAAAACTCCAAAGATGGTATTATAAAATGTCATTTCAAAGATATTTTGATGTGTCTTCAATCTTTTTCTCGGTATAATATTGTAGTTGTATATATTAGGATATATATGCTTTTAAGGTAGGTAACAAAAGTACAAACTTTGTAAAGAGGATTTTATCGCGTTTAATTTTTAGTTTTTATGTTCCCGGCGTTGTCTTTTGAGCCGACCGAAAAGATAAGTCAATTTTTACCAACTTGACAGTTACAATAAGATAAAGAGAGTGTACAAGCGTGATTGTGAATGTGGTGTCTCTAGAAGGACCCGACGCTCTAGAAAGTGTTCAGTCTTTTTCTTCTAGATCACCCCAACCATCACATCGGATCGGACAAATTCTCGCAAAAACACCGATTCCTGTCAAGGATGATTCGCGAGACTATTGAAATCAAAAACATCCTTATTTCAGTAGAGAAGACGGCTTGATACTACCGCTGGCTTGGGATCCAATAATAAATAGAATTAAATCTAAAACCAATTGTGGTATGCACGACCTCAAGATAATGTGAGCACATTTTGAGTAGATCGTTCCGAAATATATAATTAATAATTAAAAGCTGAAGGTATCCCGAGTTGACTATGACATCTGGACGTCTAATACCTCAGTCTCCCCGTGATCACGGCTGCTGTGAAGCACTCGAAACGTCGGGAACGAAAATTTAACGAAATAAATAATCCGCAAATAATACTTCAATTTCAAATGAACATGAATTTTGATGATACCATTCTGTTGAATCATCTATAACAATTGTTCTTGTAAATATGAAAACACACCAAAAAAAAAATTGATTTCTGTCCATATGACATTTTAAACGATAAGAAATAAACATTGTTCTCGAAAAAAAAGGAACCGGCGAAAAGACCACCACTTTCAACAATGACCACTTTAAAAATCTAATTAAATATAAAACTACTTATGGCTAGAACTAGTACTGCGGTGGATAATTTCATATTTATACAAAATACATATAAATATTACACATCTCACTGCGCGGTATCAATGTATCTCTCATACATTATTCTATTACGTTCTGTACAATTTAGTATAAACTTAAGACAAATCTATTGTTTATTCTTTACACGACTGCATTAAGTATAGACAATAATTACTCTTATCTCTATTTGTGTTCGTCTGTCATTTGGCACTTGCCTAAGTACATAATGTTCTAGAACAGTCTGCTACTTGGTTATTTTGTAGCAGTTGGTTATCTTGTAATCAGATATCATTACAAAATCTTTAGGTTATATTAACGGAATATTATATAGGTTTTTTGTGCTCTCGCTGAGACATTTAAAGTCGATTTAGTTTTACGACTGTCGACTATTAAAAAAATAACCAAATATACATATATACCAATTGGATAATTTTTAATATATCTAAATCTAGTAATAATTTATTTTTCAAGAAAATACTATCAAAAAAATGTGACACCCATTGTTAAAACAGTTTACCATAAATCGATAAAAAAAAAATTATTACTTTAAAAAAAAATTGTACTCAGTGAAAAGTAAAAACCTCTCTACAAGTCAGGCACATCATACGAAATCAGCAAACGCTTTTTAGACTTGGACAAACCAAGTTAACTTTTAGCATACACACTCTTAACACTTATCACCAGCCTTGTAAACTGTCCACAGCTGGGCGTGGGCGACACCCACTTTAGGATTTCTACAACCGCCACGTCTCTGTTTCTCGTCATCAGTATTCAGGTTCAGGTCATTTAGATGAGGGTTATACACTATCTGAATATATAAATTACCCTCAGATATTTCCACCTACTTCCCGGACGACTGCTCCATGATCCATGGATATCACTTGACATTAAATATATAAAATAAAGCGCAGCCCAGAAACATCCCACTGTTGGGCAAAGGTAGGCTCTCAAATCTCCTAACTCGTTATATATAGAGGGTTTCGGAGCTGGGAATAGTCGGCCACGCTGCTCTAATCCGTGTTGGCTAACTTCGCACGTCCACGAAATATATTTTTTGTCTGTTTGCTCGCCCGCCGACCGTGTGGTAAAAAAAAAAATTCGGCTCTTAAAATTACAATTAACAATTTCAGAAGCAGGTCTGCGGGCAGAATAAAATTAAAACTAAATATTTACAAGAGAACATCATCATCATCATTTCAGCCTACCAGAAGTCCACTGCTGAACATAGGCCGCCCCCAAAGATTGCCACGAAGCTCGGTCCTGAGCCACCTGCATCCATCGACTTCCCGCAACTCTGCGCAGGTCGTCACTCCATCTTGTGGGGGCTCGTCCTACACTGCGTTTGCCTGTACGTGGCTGCCACTAGAGAACCTTTTTTCCCCAAGGGTTGTCAGTTCTGCGAGCTATGTGGCCGGCCCATTGCCACTTCAGCTTGCTGATCTTTACGGCTATGTCGGTTACCTTAGTTCTCTTACAAGAGAACAGTTGGTAAGAATTTCACTATTTAAGTCGCCCCGACTCGGTTGGGTTACTAACTCACTTATTACACTTCACTCATCAGAGTTGCTGTCTGAAAACAAATCAAATAGTGTAACGCGTATATAAGCACACGTTATGTACGTATATAAGCACACGTTGCGTACGTGTGCTTATATACGCGTTACACTTCATTGCCGTTTTCACTAACGCCATCTATGTTTTAATTTCTAGAATTCTCGATTTACGCGTATCGTGTAGATTTGGTAAGAATTTTGTATCAGTAGGAAAAACAAAATAGGATTTTTAAAGTAATTTGGCTATGGGGGTCTGAGGTATCCAGTTCATTTTGGAAAAGGGGTTTCTTGTCCAAAATAGTTTGGGAATCCCTGGTGTAGATGTTGATGTTTCCAAAACCTTAATTAGGCCTCTTACGATCGGCGCCGGGTAAGCTGTCTCAAACAGCCGTTATATTGTAAAAGGCGCTCAGCTTCTCTATGAAGCTATTATCCATATTTTCACTGACTAAAATGTCACTTCTCAAGTCTCTGCTCAGTTCCTTTTCCAAATGCCTCATTTCGTTCAGCGAGGTGTGCAGGTGTGAGGTATTCATAGGAACGTTGTTGTAGATCTTGTTCTTCTCGATGTGAGTGAACACTTGAAGCTTGCCATCCGTGTTCTCGGAGCGGGGCGCCGGCCTCTGCCCGCCGTCCATCTGCGGACTGTTCCGGAACATCGGTCTGAGTACAGCCAGGTCTCTCTCTTCGCTCAATCTCTCGCTGTCTTTGTACGCGACCGCGTCGTCGTAGTCTTTCTTAAACGGATGCAGAATCTCATCTTTGTATTTGTTATATTCCGTTTGTCTTGTATCGAAGACCTCAACGTTGTTCGTGTATTCATTTTTGTACTGAGTGTCTTTGTTCGGAGCAACCGTTACATTCGGGACACCTTTTTTAGCTGTCTGCGTTCTTTTTGCGGACCTCTGTGTTTGTTTTTTGTCCAATATGCCCTTTAATATTGGCAGCCGAGCGGTTGCATTTTTCTTTGTCGATCTCGACGTGGCTTCCCTTTGCACGTTTTGTTCGGGCTGGGGCTTCGCTTGCTTTGTTTCTGTTTGAGGTGACTTTTTCTCCTTTGTGTCGTCGCTCTTCGCCTTCATCTCCTCTAATCTCTGGCGTATTTTCTCGTGGGTGAGCATGTGACGACGTAGGTCGTAGGCCACACGGAAACACTTTTCACATTGTGTGCATTTGTAGGGTTTACTACCTGTAAATTCGTTTTGTTTAATTTTACATCGTATAATAAAATTAAGAAAAACCTAACATTGTTGGAATAACTTTACGATAGTTTCCTTCATCTTTTTCCTTATAAAGTACCAACCTGTAAATGCCCACAGCTGGGCAAAGGCCTCCTAAAATATCTAAGAGGGTTTTAGAGCCAGGAAAGACCCGCCACGCTGCTCTAATCCGTGTTGGCTAACTTCGCACGTCCACGAAATATATTTTTTGTACTGAGTGTCTTTGTTCGGAGCAACCGTTACATTCGGGACACCTTTTTTAGCTGTCTGCGTTCTTTTTGCGGACCTCTGTGTTTGTTTTTTGTCCAATATGCCCTTTAATATTGGCAGCCGAGCGGTTGCATTTTTCTTTGTCGATCTCGACGTGGCTTCCCTTTGCACGTTTTGTTCGGGCTGGGGCTTCGCTTGCTTTGTTTCTGTTTGAGGTGACTTTTTCTCCTTTGTGTCGTCGCTCTTCGCCTTCATCTCCTCTAATCTCTGGCGTATTTTCTCGTGGGTGAGCATGTGACGACGTAGGTCGTAGGCCACACGGAAACACTTTTCACATTGTGTGCATTTGTAGGGTTTACTACCTGTAAATTCGTTTTGTTTAATTTTACATCGTATAATAAAATTAAGAAAAACCTAACATTGTTGGAATAACTTTACGATAGTTTCCTTCATCTTTTTCCTTATAAAGTACCAACCTGTAAATGCCCACAGCTGGGCAAAGGCCTCCTAAAATATCTAAGAGGGTTTTAGAGCCAGGAAAGACCCGCCACGCTGCTCCAATGCATGTTGGTGTGCTTCATATATCCTCGAACTTTTTTTTTTATTATTTTGCTGACTTTCCTCACGATGTTTTCACCGCCGACCACGTGATAAATACAACACCACCTAAAATAGCTAATAACAACTTCAGTGGTGCCGGCACCGGGGAGTAAAATATGCGCCCTGACCACTAGGCTACCACCACGGCTACTTATGAGAAAGCGTATTACTACAAAAAACTTAAAGCTATAAGCTTTAAGTTTTTTGAAGTACGATCTCACGTACGTATGGGAAAGGGAGCGAGCGAACAAGCGGTTCACCCCATGATAAGTGATCGCCGTCGCCCACATACAACTGCAATACCCGAGGCGTTGCCGGCCTTTATGAATATTTTGGATCTCCCATCTAGGAGGAAGGCTGAGGACCTCCGACTACCTCACACATCTTGAGCCGCCCTTTCCTCTGCCCCAAATATGTTCAAAGGCCGGCAACGCACCCTGTTAGCCCCCCCGTCAAATTAAATAAATAAAATAGTACCCGTGTGCGTGCGCATGTGGCTGAGCCGGTAGGAGGAGGCGCGGAAGGTCTTGGAGCAGAAGTCGCACTTGTAGTTGCGCTCCCCCGTGTGGATGCGCCGGTGCACTATGAGCGAGTAGCGCCGCGCGAACTCCTTGTTGCAGAACTCGCACTTGAAGTCCTTCTGCGGGCGGCCGGCGGGCACACAGAACCGATGCAGGTCAGGTGGTAGTGACAGACAGACGAGTGAACACACCGACCGACAATTTCAATCGAAAACTTTATTAACAACATAAAAGGTTGTGACGTTTGACACTACATAATCTGTGAGACTGTCACATGGCTGCAAGAATTTTAAGTACTCTGTGGGCGGGTCGGAGCAAGGAGTCTTTATTACAATGCAGCGTAATTATATACGAGCAATTTGAACTTTACATAGTTTTAATACTAATGATGGATAGCGCAATAAACGTGTGTATAAACTACAAAATTATTTGTATATATTCACGCCTTATTCCCAACGGGGTAAGCGGAGACCATCTTCATCCAATTTGCTACGGTCCTGACATACGTCTTTCGCTTCCTCCACTTTCATCAATCTTCGCATGCATGCTCGTTGGTTTAGAGTACTCTTGACCTGGGCTTTTCCAGAACGTCTCCGATTTGATCGTGAAATGTTCGCCTTGGTCTTCCTCTCCCGACTCTGCCTTTACTCGGCATTTACACTCGCCTCATATATTTGAAGCTGAATTATTTCTGTGATATTTAGTTATGGCAAATACGGATGGACATACCATCGTTATTTGGATGCATGAGCCTCGTTTATTGCCTAGCAGAGTACATAAAGTATTTTTTGTTTTTTTTTTTATGGGATATGAGGCAAACGAGCAAACTGTTCACCTGACGGTAAGTGATTACCGTCGCCCACGTACATTTGCAACACCAGAGAAGCTGCTGGTGCGTTGCCGTTCTTTAAGGATATTTGGGAGATGGGAGAGAGGCTGAGGAGAGGAGATGGAGAGCGGGAGTGGGTCTCCGGTCATCTCACTCACCCAAGTAAACGCAGAAGCATAAGATGCCTCTACTTCACGCCGATATTCTGCGTGGTCGTGGTATAACCCAGGTCGAGCCGGCACATTCGTAGTAGTAGGAGCGCTACTTGGTTCTACCACGGCAAAAACGCGCTGGTGAGGTTAGCATTTGGAGATAGAGATGGTATTATATATTCTCTCTTACAGCTACATATGTGTGCATAATAATCATAGGTGTCTTTCTGTTTGCCCCTTGCTAAGTTTTCCAATTCGAATTTGAAAACTTAGCAATAGGCAATATTTGTTTCGTCAAACCTACTTTCATTCATCCTCTCCACGTGTTCAAACTAGCTCAGCATCCCTTTCTCAATTCTCCTCACTACATCAGTCTTTCACGCCACAACGCTCTCTGATCACGTTATTTCGAAAAGCATTTCCTCGATTTCCTGACCAGGTAGCAAGCTCAGGGCAGTGGTGCCGTGCGTGCGCGCTGCCGTCTCAACAGGCCGCTCTAGCTCTAGCTCTAGCTCTAAGGGACACCGACCTGCACCGAGTGTATGGAGGCCTTGTGGTACTTGAGGTCGCTCCACTGCCGGAAGCAGCGGCCGCACTCGTCGCACCGGCACGGCCGGTCGTCGCTGTGCACGCGCTCGTGGATCTGCAACCCGCACGACCGACCGCACGACCGACCATCAAACTCCGGTTATTAAACACAACTCCGCGAACGAAGACGAGGCTCCTCTAGATGGAGAAGAAACAGGCGAATGGAACTCCGGAGGTATCTTCTTTTTTGTTTTTTTTTTTAATAATTGTAATACGCATGTCATGAAATAAAAGAATTTTAATGTCATATATTTAATGGTATCAAAACCCGGCCAGACACAAATACTACAAAGACAACTTTTTAGTTATAAAATAAGAAAAAACTTTTTCCCCAACCAAATGTTTATTTAATTTAAGATTGATGGTTTATTACTGTGATTGGTCCTCAGTACCTGGTCTCCAGATCATTGTACCGTTAATCATCAGATAATTTTTTGATGTGTTATCCCTACAGAAACCTACCTATCTAACGTCTATGGTTTTAATAAATGTGTTTCATTTATTGTGGGTAACATTAATTCAATATCTCATTACAACTACGAAAAAGTACAAGAGGTTATAATAATTGCCAGTATGATGAACTTTCCCCAAGTGCTGTCAAGTATAAATTAAAAATGTTACATCTCAAAAGTTTTAATTTCTTCACAGTCTACCACCATTTAAAGTTTTAAGATTTATCTGGCACCACAGGAATATTAGCAATGTTGATAGTATTGGCCATTGAATTAAAAAAAAACTAACCTTCAAAGCAGCTGCAGTGTAGAAGCCTTTCTCGCATTGCTTGCAGTAGTGCTGCTTCTCCCCGTGCATGAGCATGTGGTAAAGCAAGCTGTTCCTATGATGGAAGATCCTGTCGCACAGCGGACACTCGAACCTCTTCAGTTTCTTTTTCCCCCCGGGACCCTCTGGCGTCTTCCGCTGCTCCTCGTTGGGCGGTTCTGGAGGTGGGATAGGTTCTGGGTTGTCTGGGATTATGGTCTCGTTGTAATTCGAGTTTGCCGGATTTGGTACTTCGCTGTTAAATATCCTTTGAAGTACTTCCTCTGTGAACAAATACAAATGATTAGCGATGGATATAGTTAATTTAACTATACTGGGGATAAAATTCATAAAGCTACCTTAACTTAACATGTCACAACTACAGAAATGTTTTTAATGCAACACACTATTTAACTACAATAATAGTATACAAATTTGTTTATTTATGTTTTATTAATAATTAATTTGCTGTTTTTTTTTTTGTAAAACTTAATGTGGATATATACAAATACATATATTGCATAAGTATGACTAACGTCAATGTATGGTTCGTTCATTCATGTAATTTGATGAAAATACAATAAACAAATTTATCGCAGAGACAATTACGTAGCTCAAGTAAAAGAAAAGGTAGAGAGAATCGCTCCAATTATCAATTAGTAAAAGAGATCCATAACCTGTCGATAGTTTTAAATGTCGTTATAAATTGAGATTTCACAAAATTTCAAGTTTTTGTTCGAAAGCCTTATAGCCAATGCCATATTCTTGAATATATGAAGAGGAAAAAACCCAACGATACAGACCTTTAAGATGTTGCGGCGAGTGCTGGTGGCGGGTCAGCGTCGCAGCCGCGGACACGGGCGGCAGATGGGCGGGAGAGGGCACGGATACATGAGCGGGCGCGGATACGTGGGTGGGGGCGGACACATGAGTGGGAGCGGATATATGAGTGGGAGCTGTCACGTGAGCGGAAACGGACACATGGGTGCGAGCGGATATGTGATTAGGAGTCGATATATGATTTGGAGCGGGTATATGATTAGGAGCGGATAAATGATTCGAAGCGGAGATATGATGAGGGGCGACTATATGACTAGAAGCGGATACGTGATTAGGAGATGGTATATGACTAGGAGCGGATACATGGGTGGGAGCTGACAAATGTGAGGGCACGGATATGTGATTAGGAGGGGATACATGCGTGGGAGCGGGCACGTGAGCGAGGGGGGGGCCGGGCGCGGGGCACACGGGGCAGAAGCCAGGCGCGCCGCACTCGCAAACGCCACCGCCTCCGGCGCCGTTACGCATGTACCTGTAATGCAGCGGCTCAGTGTTCGGCTTATCTATGTCCGAGTCCTACGTCGTGGAATCGAATCCGAGCCGAACCCAAATCGACATGAGCAATGAAATTTCATTGCATTCGCTTCATCAGCCTATTCAAGTCCACGGCTGAACATGGAGCTTTCATGTGGGATATGCATGTCTTGAAAAGTTTGCCCATGCTCACCGCGCAGGGCAAGCGGGTCGTTGGCGCTGTGCCGACACCCCTGCACTGGTGATGCTGCTCACCATTACAATCTGTGAGATGTGCGTTCGGCATTTTCCGCTACAATTCGGTCGCTAGAGCTTCTTTTGTTGGTTAGCAAGATGCACCATACGAAGACGAGGTTGGCATTTGGAGAAAAGGTTTGTGGCTTCTCTTTCCATAGCAGCCAATAAATGTCCAACCGCTGGTCGAAGCTCTCGTCTAAATATTTTCCGACGATTCTGGAGCAAGGGCGATTCCGCCACGCTGCTCGTATGCGGATTCACGTTATCAAATATCCTTGAAACAGTTTTTACTATTTCTCAGACACAGATTCAAGACAGAGGCAGTTGGTTTTCAGCCAGAGACTATTACTGTCCGAAGATTGTCTTCATGATCAGCGTCATTCATAATAGACCATTGGCGTAATGGATAGAGTAGTGAAAGTGTGGCGACATCTATGCCACCACATGCGACGCTCAAGAATGGCAGATATTCATTCGGGAAACCGATTTATACACAAACACATCCTGCGCGTGCAATCTATCATCGCCACAACAGCCTGGAGGAGGAGACGTCTCCCCAGGTCCCGAACACCCGACCTGGCGGGTAGCAACCCTTTTCCTTCGCTTTTACTATAACCTTTAATTTTGGTTTTTTCTATATTGGTATATATCATAGGTGCCTCGACAGTCTAGTTTTGTACTCTAAATTTATTTGATATGTGTATGTTTAATTATCTATAGCCGTGTCCTCATCCTCCCTTCCATCTCCCAAATATCCTTGAAAGCCGGTAACGCTCCTGCAGCACCTCTGGTGTTGCAGATGCGTTTGCAACCTCAATGAGTTGAACTAACTAAACTAAAATGAAAAGGTTAACTTGAGACTATCTCACCAGTGCCTAACGTGGTCCTGATGCACATGTCCATTCTCGACAATCAAATGAGGCAGGAGGGCCTGGTCGTACGGCTCTCCCTCCTCCACCGCAACATGGATCCCCTCCATGAGATCCTCCGGCTCACTGAACTCTCCCATATCTTCCAGCTGAAAACGTCGCACGTTTTTAAGTGCTAAGGGTCTTCCACGATAAGGTAATATAATCTTTAAAAATTATTACCTCAGGAACAGCTAGTTATTTATATATAAAAAAGAAAGGGTAGAAGCATTTTTGCTTTAAAAGCCGGTCCAAATGTACAATATAAGAGAACCAAAAAGGTGTCCACTCAGCTGGTATTATCTGTTAATACTGATTAAATTCCGTCTACGGGATCGCCCACCCGCTTACAATGCGTGGCGATTTCTATGCCCAGGAGTGGACTTCTTACAGGCTATTAAAGAAGGTATAATTAAAGATAGCAACATCAAAACTATAATCCGTATAGCGTGACCAACACAGCAAAGAAAGTTATATATATTCTAAAAACATTTCCCTTCTCACTCTCATTCCTCATCATCAGGTGAAATGGATAGGACTAGTTGAGACAAATCTATCGGGCCCAAGCTCGATAGGTTTTCTAGGAGCCATTCGGCGGTTCCAATACCCACCCTTACCCCCAACATTGCCACCGGTTCGTGCAAAATTCATAATTATTCGGATGATCGGATGTCGAGGAAACATTTTAATGAAACGAGCCCCCAAGTAGAGGGCCGATGACGCACCTGCAGCTCCTCTAGTGATCACTCACCAGACCGGTGAGCCGCTCGAACGTTTGATCCATTTCACATTGAAATACCAAAACAGATTCATACATACAAGCTAATGAAAAGCGTGTAAGAAACAAAACATACTTTGAGGTTCGAGTGCGCCTCCTTAACGTGCGCCTCGCACTGCCTCTGTTTCCTGAACGACTTGTCACATTTCAAACAGCTGTACACTTCCAGCTTGTCGAGACTATCGTACAGGTCGGCCTTCACGTCCTCCTGCGCCGGCTCCTTCTCGTTCGCCATCGTATATTGCACCTTATTAGCGGGGCAGGTGATAGTCTTGTCGCTCGATGTGTACAATATGTGCTTGTCCATCTGCTGGTACATTGACTTTGGCACGGTATTCTCTAAGGACAGCTCGACCAGTGAGTCTGGCAGTGTTGGTACATTGTCCACTATACAGGTGTTGGTCATCTGATAACAAAGAGGTATCGCTTTAAGAACAAGTAGTGTACAGAATGGACACTCCTTTGTGCGTGAACCAAATGCAACACCCGCTTCCCCTATGAGCCGGCAACACCGCGCTGTCGCTCAACATGTGCCAATGGAGATGTTGATACCTATATAATATTTTTTTAAATAATGAATGAAAGAAAGAAAATACATTTATTTGCTAAGAAATGGACGCACACAATCTTTTATTTTATAGTATATTAAATATATTTATGGTAAAGGGACCCCTCCCCTTTGGGAAGGGGACGACGACCGAGCGGCTCACCTAATGGTAAGTGATTACGGGCGCCCGCGTACATCTGCAACCCCAGAGAAGCTGCGAGTAGTGCGAGAGTGGGCATCCGGTTACCTCACTCACCGAACGAAACGCAGAAGCAAAAAACACTGACACTACTTCGCGCCCGTATTCTGCGTGACAGTGATCGGTGAACACACATACACAGACATACAGATAATTCGAATATATTTGTCATACCTTGTCAATTCCCAAATCGGGTACAGGATTCTCCATGATGATGCCCCCGTGCGGCTCGTAGTGTTGCTTGAGATGCTGGTAGAACTTCAACTGTTCCTCGCCGTAGAAATCTCCGCAGAGTTGACAGATCAGTATCGGCCGCACCTGCCAACGGGAGGTTACCGTTACATCTAGACCATGAGTGAGTCACCAAAGCTCACTAAACAGACTCAGCGCTGAACATAGTTAATATCTCATTCTATTTCTGTTCCGTTTGTTTGAAGTTGAAAGAGATAGAAGGATTTTTTTAACATGTTTAGGGCTAATTGTATTTTGTTTGTAATTGACGTTTGTTGCAAACAACCTTTAAAGTTTTAAACTTTTGGTGCGAACTCGAAGAGTTATGGTTTCTGTATGTTTAATTTTTTTATACGAAAGGGGGCGAAGATGAGGCCATCAAGTGAGGCTCAGCTGATGGTAGGTGATTACCGTCACCCACGTCCGTCTGAAACATCAGAGGAGCTGCAGGTGCGTTGCTGACCTTTAAGGATATTTTGGGGGTCCCATCCCCCACGGATCGGGAGGATCGGAGGCGAGAGGGCCTACTGTGGCTCATTTACCGAACGATACGCAGAAGCACAAGATGCCCTCGCTTGACGCCGGTATTCTGTCAGGCCGTGGTACCCCAGTCCAGCCGGCCCACAGCAGGCCCGCAGCCGCCAACATGACTCTACCGCTTATAAAAATTATTGATAGTGTACAACACCGCAAGTGCTTGTAAATGTTAACAGTAAATGGAAAATTCAATTGAATGGTGGAAATCGACGTTTTTCGTTTTGGTACCATCATTTCCAGGTCTTCGGTTGGCTATCGTTTTTTATCGTCGATGTACTTGAACAAGTTTTCAAGTTCCATTCGATTTGTGTTCGGAAACTGTCATAATATCACTTTGACACCGGCAGATAGTTAAACACTGTTGCCATATCGGGCTGCGAGCACGACAAAGGAAGAAAAAAGTCACGTTTAAATTCGATTCGGCTCTGGTGGCATGTGGTTGCGTTGAAGAATCAATCTGCTACCCAGTGACATCGCGCGGGTGTTGTTAATCTCATGAAAATCTCCGCGAGCAAACACATCGACGAATCTCCTCGACACGTCACGTGCTATCCCCTCTAGGTATGCTCAGTCGTGCCTAATGAAAATCCATAATCTCATCGACAATGGGTGACGAGCTTGAGTTCTTATATCGTTCGTTTGTTCATAAATAAATATAATGCTGAAGGTAGTCCGAGTTAACTGTGACATCTGGACGTCTAACACCTCAGTCCCCCCGTGAAGCAATCGAAACGTCGCGAATATAAAAACAAAATTAAACGCGATAAAATCCGCAAATGGTAGATTAATTTCAAATAGTTATAATTAATACAATGTCTATATTACATTACTTTACCGTGTGTTAGATTCTACTAACCCCCTCCCCACACCCCTTTCTTCCCGTGTGTGTCATTAAAGGAGACTAAGAGAATAAGACTCTTGTGGCGGCCATTACCATCAAATAATGGCCACCGACAAATGGCAGGTGAAGCATCTCAAAACATACCAGACCAAGAAGAAGCAGACTGGCGACGGGCAGCGGCTACTAAGTTGCGAGACGTCTGGTGCCATCGCCAATGCGTTCGCATGGCCATATCCTCCTTATGGGAGAGACTTATATCTTTATATGTTAATGTCTATATCTTTAATTGGATTGAGCAGTTTAAAGCTCACAGACAAATATCTCAAGAAACTTGGCTTATGTAGCTCAAAACACATTACCTCCTGTGTGATGTGATGCGTGTCTCCCGACATGTGCTCCGAATGAGGCACATTATTCACGAAGTTATCCGGTAGGATCTCCTCCTGCGCGACTTCCGAGGTGCAATGAATCACCACTATATCCTGGTAAATCAATTATTATGATATACATAAAAAAAATCAAAGTACGAAGCAAACATTGTTTAATAATAATAATGAAAAAAAAGTTCTAACAGCATCAAAAATCTGCATCAAACTTGATTCAATGGTTAGCCACAGTATAAAGAAGAGATATAAAGACAGTGGTTCAACGCCTTTGATCTCTTGATAAATGCCGACAATGTCTATACAGCACCATGGCAGGGTATGCAGGCTAGGGTTGTCACAAGTAAACAATATCGATCAATTTATTTATTTATTTTAGATCAATATTGCCGTTAACATTACTATGAACAATAATCAAAATAATAAAAGTGAAAATGAATTTGAATGAACGGCAGATGGATACTAAGATAAGGGTACCTTTTTATGTATCAACCGCTCATTTATGAAACTATTTCAAATTTAATTATGTAGTGTATTCCCATTCTAATAGAAAGCTATAGAGATAGAATAAATACTCGATGGCAAAACTGTAACAAAGTTGAACAGCGCGCTATGGAAATGATCTATGCTCGATGTTTCTCTACGCGATGGGGTCTGCAACGATGATATCCGCAGCAGAACTAGGGTAACCGACATAGTCGCAAGGATCAGCAAGCTGAAGTGGCAATGGGCCGGCCACGTAGATCGCAGAACTGACAACCTTTTGTTGGGGGAAAAAAGGGTTCTCGAGTGGCAGCAGTCGATGGATGCAGGTGGCTCAGGGCCTATGTTCAGCAATGGACTTGTGATAGGCTGAAATGATGATGATGATGATGATGAAAAGTGTAACATGGTTTGCCAAAGGACGTAATTTCGTTTTTTTTTTCAAGTTTTTAGTACCACACGTCAAGTTTGTTATATATTGCATACTTTTGTTGAAGAAATCAAGTCTTACACAGGCTTCTATCTAATATCTGTGTCTGTGAATAGACATAGACTATAAGTAAGTATTAGCTATCAGTAATTATAAGTAGGTAAGTAATAAGCTCGGAATTTTGTTCACGTAATCACGGCCTATGGCGACCGACATGACAACACTTATGCCCCGTAGTGTCGGAGGAATAAGCTTTAGAAAGTTTGGCCGCTCTCTTTCACTCATCGTTAATAAAAGAAAGAGATAGAAAGAATTTAAGAGCTGTCAATTTGATCAGGACCAAATTTTCCTAACAACCGATTAAAACTTAACTTTACACGGTCATAATTCATTCCATCTCTTTCTTTTTCATGAAAGAAAACTATAGTTTAAAATTAGTTTAGTTGCTGAAAATAAAATTACATCACAAATTAATTCAAAAAAGTTGTCACGTGATCACATGATAATATAATACTTTAATTATTCCATTGGCAATTTAAAATGCAATTAATTAAAAATGATATTCACTTTACGACGCGCCTATCCTTCAACTTCCGTACTTACCCCACAATTGCTCTGCTGTGTCGCAACTCTGTATTAAACTATACTATCTTTACTCCTTGACCATGCGGCGACCACTCCCTTCCTTCCCGTATGTGTCGTAAGAATCCACATTATCTCCCCGGACAGGTGCACACAAGGATTGGAAACCCATAATGTCTGCTTTTTGTAGTTATACCAGCCTCTGGTTGCAATTACAACCGACAACAGGTGCATTATCACCAAGTTGGAATTCTGGAATACGTTGCTCCTGTTGTTCCTCCTTAAATGGACGGGTTAACATAAAATAGTATGCACTATGCTATAGTTTACACTTACTTGGTGCGGAGTGCTATTTCCAGTGTTTCTCTTCAACTTCCTTGAGATCCTCTTTTTATGGGGCAGACTCTTTTTGCTCTGGTGTTTGTTCTGTACGGGGGCGCCTGTTTCCAGCACTGAGCCATCTTGCTCCGTTAGTATTTCATCATCATCCTGGAGACAATTTAAATTAATTTTCGAGAAATTTTTCAATGCGTTTTTATTTCCTTTCAATCTGCTGCATTAATATTTTCCATAAATTCGGTGCAAAACTGACTTTGGCTTTATCAAAGCCCATATATTTATTGGTCTTTCAAATCGGTTTGGTAGAAGGTTACTTAAATATATGACTCTAATATAATAAACAATTATTCACTAATTACATCAAAAAACTAACCTTCAATGTTGTTTTTGTTTTATTACTAAACCAGTCTGTCTCTTGGCATCTCTTTATCTCTTGCAATGGCGGCAGAGGTGGCAAATGTGAAGGCACTTGAATAACGATAGGCTCATGTTCGTCATCCTATGGTAAGGAATAAAAATCAATTAAATTTCATAACATGCAGGAAATGCGGGCTCTGTTGATAGTGTTTCGGTTTAAGACATTAACCTATGTCATGTTATGTGTAAGACTGGATACTCGGCTATTGTTTTGTGGTAACAATTTATATTAAAGCTTTATAGTAAGTGAGACAGAATTACTCTTGAAAACAGCTTTCAGCAAATTTCAAATTAACTTAATTCATGGTGCACCCAGACAAAATTAATATAATTAATTAACTGATTAATTCAGATGCAGTACGACCGACTGATGGCTGAAAATACCTCCGAAGATTAGCCCAAATCGGTAGTAGAATAGAAATCCTATTGTTATGAAACAGGAAGTGTTAATTACAAAACGAACTTTTCTGTTATTATCAAAAACCAGTAAAAAACTAGAAAATACTTCGTCCGGAGATGTACGCATTACATATATTTTCAGTAATGTTTTCACCTATGTCGTGAACCACACGACAATAGTCCAGATACAAGATGTAATCCTTAGTTGGAGGGTTAACAGGAATATTAGTAATGTTAGTTAATAAATAGCATTGCTAGTGAATACTATACATTACATTTATATATACTATACAATACTATACAGATACAGATCCAATATTAGCGATGATTTTTAGTCTTTGTATTGACGCTGGCGTATTTCCTAACCATATGAAACACAGCAAAAAAATCCTACAAATTAGAATTCCATTTCTGTGTTCTTAAGTAAAGTAAATGAAAAAATCATTTTAGAAGAGATGCTTGTTCATTTTAATCTAAATAAAATTCTACTTCACAATCAATTTGGCGTTACTGAAGGAAGATCAACGATAAATCCGGGTATAAAACTACTGTCGTATATTCTACAGGTTTGGAAAGAGTTCCATGACTCTGTCGGTGCCTTTGGTGATCTTCTAAAGGGCTTTGAATGTGTAGACCATAAGATTTTAACTTGTAAACTTAAATCTCTTATGTACATGTCTCTCAAGCTGAGAGCAAAATGTAGCAACCAATGGTATAGTGTTTAGGGGTAGAGTGGTTAAAATGGGTATCCCTCAAGGATCAATAATTGGTCCATTCTGGTTCTTAATTTACATCAATCGTCTCTGTGTGGTACAAAACCTGTCTGTAATAGTTTTGTTTGCCGATGATACCTCATTGTTATTTAAAGTTAACGGCCCAACCAAATACTAGATATTGTTTTCTGATTGTTTACAGTAAATAATTTACTTCTCAATGCAGAAGAAAGATACGTTTACTTTATTTACGAATGATGTAATTATGTCACTGAACACAAATCTAGATTTTGAATGTTAGACCGCATTTCTCGGAATCTCTATTGATTTCAAATTGAAGTAGGAGCGCATATTGATAAAATAGATTCTAAATTAATTTCTATAATTTTCGGCGATGTCAACTGTCTGACAGTTGACATTAAACAATCCAAGAAAAGTTTCGACTTTCACTTTGAGTGGGAGTAGTGTACTTAGACAAACTAACTTGTTTATTTGGTAAAATTTCCCTTGGATAAAACAAAAACAGTATACTTACCAGAGGTTGCCCATTGTACAGTCTCATTGGTGAGTCTAAGATAACTGAAGTGTCTATGTCATTCCTGACTGTAGGTATCTGAAAGTTAACATTTTGTAAGGTACTAAAATATTAAGTTAGGTTTTGTAAAAGGGGCTATAAACTGTGTGACCTTTCTAATTATTGAAGGAAGGTTTTTATCTTATCTTGAATATTTTAAAGTTTATAAATGGAACAATTGTTAGGCAAAGTCTCGCAATGTGGTTCTTACATAGATATATTTTTTTATTAGGTTCACCAACGTTTGTTCACACACAAAAACTTACATAAAGAAATAGTCAATATCAGGTGTGACAACCATTTAAAGGTAAGTTAATATTTGTTGAATTAAAATCACACTAATATACTAAGTTGGCCCATTAGCAAAACATAAGTATATCTACGTGCCATTAATAATTTAACAATTTATAGTGCACTTTTTTTTCTGTATTAAATTTGAAATGTGTTTATTGTGATTTCAATCGATTTGTCGGCATTTCATATATTTATTCACCGTGATTGTTAAATTACATTATGGAATGGGGTTTAAAAAAAAAGAGAATTGCATTGATTGTTTTGTACAACTACACCAACTACAGAGATACAAAGTGTCCTCTTTCCATTCCGACAGACAACGGCTGAGGAGAACCTCACCTTGTGGTGAGTAGGAGGGTGATGAGGAAGCCGAGAGTGCTGTGCTAAGTGTGCTACTAATGCAGCCAGTCTGCCTTCGGGGTCAAGAAGCTCTTCATTCCATTGTCCTTCACCAACTTGATCAATTACTGACATCTGCCTGAAAATAACATATTAAATTATAAATAGTTAAGGTTTATCATAATTATATACATTAATCATAAAGGATGCAGTAAGTATCTGCAACTCGCTTTGAATTGGGGGTTGGTAATATTATTTTAGTGGCTCCTCTAAAAAAACTGAATGGGAGGACTGCCCTGCAAAGGAACACTGGTATTTAAAAGTATGTGAAATATGAAGCAGCTATTGTAGAAATACAATGGAAAATATATTTAAACTTTAATTTTTATTTTTATTGGAATGAGATAAAAAAGAAGGTAACAGTCAATGTGTTGAGTTCCCACACTAGCTACCACAGCCCACGGACACCTACAAGCAACCTAAATCGAAGAATGCATGTATTGCAATGCTCACACATGCATAGTCACCCCTGAGAACTATGATGGAATACCTCAAATGGATAATATCAAACCAGACGACTCTTAGGCAGAGGAGTCTACCGCCAGCTAATGCTTGAATAACAATAATAAATCTGTACTTTTAGAAATGAAAATATTATCTATGGATTTTATCATGTATAATTTTGTTTCGAGTGCTTTACAGCAACCGTGATCACGAGGGGACTGTGCTGTTAGCCGTCCAGATGTCATAGTCAACTCAGGCTACCTTCAGCATACTTTAAAACCAGGGTCATATGCTTCCTAAGTTTTAAGTATCCATCCAGTTGATTTTGAACCATGAAATGCGATCAAAGACACCAACTAAAATTCTTATCTATGACTGATTTGACTTCAGTATCACACCCATAGCTCTCTGCATGTTTTAGCAAAATCATTAGATTAACATAAATTACATTCTTATTTATCACTAAATTCAACCAAGTAGTACAGATATCCACAGACAATAAACAATACACAGTTGAACACAGGTTAATGTTGGAAAGATTTCCTGTATTCTTGGCAAACCGGCATCACCATAGTAATTGCAATTATTAGTAAGAAATGAAGTAAATTAGTTAAAGGTTCACCCTACTATGATTTTAGAACAGTGTTGCTTTCTCCTGCTCATTACCCCTCCCCCCCAAACCCCTCCATGAATTGTTACCAATGCAGTGCAGGCAATGCACTTTGCAATCTGATTTTCGGACTATTCGCAACAGCACAGTGCCAAAGTATTTCCTTTTTCATAATCATCCAATTATAGGATGAATAACATTTTTTTTACATCCGTTTTTGTGAAGACTACCACCAACAGTGTAATATTTCAGACCAAAATGCTTCCGTCCGTAAATTTTACCTGCACATTTGAGTCGCTGAAAAGCTGAGTGGATGCATCACTGTTAACACTCTCCCACCATTGTCATCTTGTAGTGCGAGAGTATTTGCATCTACGTGCACAGGCTGCTAAAAAAAAGACATAACACGCAAATAAAATTAAAATGTTTACCATGTAAAAACTTCATTAATTTTTTTTTTATTGATTTACTGGGTGACAAAAGTATTTTGTTGCATCGACTGTGGGACACATGTAAATAAGGTAGAATAATTTTAATACCTCTGTAGACTGGTGCGTATTGATGTAATGTGTTACCGCCTCATCCATTTTGTCTTCCAGAAGCTGAGAACCAACGTTTCTCATGATGAAAAAATCACACAAAATTTTGTTTACTTCATTCGTATCTGGCTAGTGCCTTTGCTTGTCAGCTGATATAGTAGATAGTAGTAGCAAAGTCGGTGATTACAATCCATATATATACAATTATTCCTAAAAAATATACAGAAGACTATAAAACAATTATCTAACACTAATGATAATTACATTACATTCGAGTAATTTAGGAAATATTTATTTTTATTACAGTAAAATAGAAGATCAATCAACAGCGCTCGCGTCACAGACTACATTTATACATGCCTACCGTCATAGAGTACTTAATATGCCCATCGATGAGTAAAGACTGAACACAGTACATACCATAGTAGCACAGTACACTAAAAACAAAGTTTGTCAAATGAAACATGTTCCTTATGTAGAAGAATGAACCATTTGATTTAGTTTAATTTAACTGTTTTTTTTTATTTCATGTGTAATACAAGAGGACCTTTACACCTGTAGTGTAATATACTCTTCGGTAATAATGACAATAATTGCCAGATAGTTTAAATACTCTTTGACGAGCGCCATAAATTTCAGTATGTATTTAAATCTATCACAAAAGTAACACTACTCCTGAGAATTGTATATGAAATGTCGAATAGGTTTCCTAATCCAAATTTTCGGCTTTTGCTGCTGCTTGAATGGTCCGGCAGGACCACGCAGAATACCCGCGAGAAGTCAAGTTATGCTTTTGTGTTTCGTTCGATGAGTAAGGTACCGGAGGCCCACTCCCTCTTCCCGTCCCCTCCTATCCCTCCCATCTAGCAAATATCCCTGAAGGCCGGCAACGCACCTGTAGCTCCTCTCTTGTTGCAGATATTCTTGGGATACACTTACTAACAAGCGAGCCACTTGCTTGTTTGCCCCTTTTTCACCTACTACTTAAACTTCTTTATTCTCTCGGTAACCTCGATACTAATAATTTACGTTGAAAACGATTTTACAGTATTGGGTGAACCGCGGATATTTGGTGAGTTGTATCTTGTATGTATGTATTTTATTTTTGACATCACACGTCGCTCCAAAACTGATATTCAGCTAGACATTTGTATCGTTACATCAATATTTTTTAACAATGTCGTTACTAAAACAAAAGTAAAATGAATTAAAGTGATAACATTGTAACACTCTAAATATATTATACTTAAGTTAGATATTATACGAACTTCTGTGCGCCCGTCTGCGTGCCGGATAGATTCTTCCGAAATTCAGTATTATAATGTCATTTGAATGATCTGATCGTGATCTGGTGAGTGAATTTCACGTACCACTGGGGTTGCACTACACACACGTATCCTTATGGACGAACCTTGTGTTGTACCTCTCTAACGATTCGACTTCACCGACGTGAACGATACATCAACTAGATTATTTAATAAATAATTATTAGATTGTCGTCATCCCGTATTATATAAGTGTTGAAACTTTCACTATAATATTGTAAATTATCTAGTCCATTTTGTACAATGCTTTTGTTTTTATTTTTTTACTTTTAACATAAATGTCTCTTTAGATTTACCCATTTTTAATGTTTAATAACTATTAGATTATAAACTCATAATCGTTTTAATTTATTTATTTATTCTTTATTGTTGACCTTAAGCTAAAAGTTGGCTCATTGTAGGGCGGACTTAATGCCAAGCGGTATTCTCTACCAGTCAACCGTTGGCATGGTAAAAATTAGTTGGCAGGTTCAAAACAAAGAACTTTTTCAATACGTGGGTAATCTAATACTTCTATATCGTATTAGATTAAAATTCTTGTATCTTTATCTGATTACAATTACCCAGTTACAATACAATTGCTAAAGAACTTACGGCGACTCGTAGCCGCCGATAACAACGGGGCTGGTTCTTTTCTCGCGCAAAGGTTTTAGTGTGCTTTACGGTCATTTTAATAATTAGATTGTACTTATTATAAATAGACCTAATTAGTAGATTATAAATAAAATTTACATAATAAATTGTAGAATAAAGTCTATTTCATAGAAAATAATTTCTCTTATGTTTCATAACTATAGAATTGTATCGGTGCAATATGTCATAAGTGATATCACGACATAAATCTAAAAATCTTTGCACCCACTCCCACTATAAGAAAATATGTTTTATGTCACTGTCAATGTCATTAATTCTCCGTTTTCAGTTTTCAGTGTTTTTTTGTTTTGATGTAGATGAATAAAATGTTTCGTAATATTATAAAATTAAACTTAATATCACGAAATCACGAGGTAATTGTTTATTTAAATATCCGGCGTATTATTTCTGTTAAAGCACTCTAGGCACTGTAAAATTGCGTTTACATTACTATCTGTATGGAAAATTTTATTGATTTGGAATAAAATATTTTCGTGATCCAACTAATGTATTTATGGATACCTGCGCTTTCTTACGCAGAGCAGCACTTCCCGAAGCGCTGGCGCAATTGTAATTTTAAGTGGATAACGAAACGATGAAATCAAAACTCTTGGTCGTCTTTAATTTTAGAACTTCTTAGAAGAAATAACCTCAAATTTTTAATATTTTATTTCTCCAAAATAGTGAATAGCAAAATAGTAATAGATTTTAAATTATGTCTGCTAATGTCTGGCTCGGACCGTATTTTATTTCTACATATACTATATTACAATAATATCAACATATATTATATTACTATTATATCAATATAAGGTGCTAAACTTATGTAAGAAAAAATATAGAAAATCAAAAAGGCCACCAGCTTGGTGGACTATTCAGGTTCAAAGACAACCATTCAACCTTGGTAGCAAATTACTCCAGACACACTCTTAAGCTTCATTGGAGTGGTATGGAAACAATTGAAATTTTATTACTATGATGCATGAAGAAATTTTAGTAATCTGAATAGCATTGAACTGCCATTTATTCTTATTTCAAATTATATTTATGTTCCTCAAAACAGGTACAAAGATGTAAACATACCAGCAAATTGGATGCAATCAGAGAAAAGCTTAGGGAAGGGCCTGGTTTAGCTGATTTCATCTCTGATGATACCCCCACAAACTGGGATGATTATCAAGGAAAGTTGAAACGTGAAAAGGGTGAGACTGAACGTTTGAGACTACCACCCTGGTTAAAAACAACAATCCCTACAGGTATAGTAACAAAACATATCATAGATAATATGTTACAAATTTATGTAAATATTATTTATTTATTTATGTTTTTTGTTTACAATGTCAACAAACATATACCAGCCATAGGGAGAGGCTGTGGGTACAGATTTCCAGCCGACAAAATCTATGCTGTCTTCCAAATAGACATTCCATTTTGTTGAAATATTTTTGTTTATTCAATGTGGTAAAGCCAAGTAGTGGCTTTTGCTGCTACTGAGATGGGCTGGCTTGACCGGGGTAGTACAACAACTTTGCAGAATATCGGAGTGAAGTAGAGGCATCTCATGTTTGTGCAGCCTCTCTGAAGTTGTGGATGTATGTGGGTGACGCTAATCATTTACCATCAGGTGAGCCGTTTGCTTGTTTGCTCTTTACCATTTTAAACAGCAGAATGCACCGCATGCTGGTAAAGTTGACCTTTGGAGAAAATGACCCCTTGCATCTCTTACTTTTGTAATCATACCTGCAATATGTAACTGTCACTCATTTTAGGTTCAAAATTCAGTGCGCTGAAAGAGCAGCTCCGTGATTTAAAGCTGAGCACAGTGTGCGAGGAGGCCAGGTGCCCTAATATTGGAGAATGCTGGAGTGGTGGGAAGCACGGCACCTCCACAGCGACTATCATGGTAATTAGTAGCTGTGTTGATAATTTAGGGTTAAACTTTTTCATATTTAATATGTCCACAATTTAATGTGGGCGATGCAGGGACATTTGAAGAGTAATTTATAGTAACAACATGTACTGTTATTTTTCATTTTATCAGTAATTTAGACCGTCTTTATTTATCAATACAAGTCGAAGTTGTTATATGGCACCGTCACAGTCCCTAATACTCCACTCGTTATGCCATTATTAACATTATACATAACATTAACATTTTAACTACATAACTATATACACAAAAGACGTTCCCGGGGTGACGTGTGGTATCAACGTAAGAATCTGCCGCGCCATTTCGACTAAAGGAAAAGATACCGACAAGATGGCGAGATGTAGTTTCTGTGGCGCGAGGCGTCTGCTACTGCTCTTTTCTTTTCTACTATCACAACAGTGTAAGATTTATAGTAATACCAGTAATACTATAAATCTTACGATAATATTCTGATTATGATTAAAAAATAATAAACTGAACATAACCACAGAATATATTTATACTGGAAATAACACTGTTTAATTGATTCAGTGTATTAATTTTTTTTTTCGCTGATTGTATCATCTGTACCCACCGCCATTTTATTAACGTGTCTTTATTGCCGCGGCTTCTTAAAGAAAATGATGTTTGATGAGCAAAATTTGTATGTTGAAGAATTGTCAGTAAATATACATATTTGCTGTGTTCTTCAGCTGATGGGTGATACATGCACCCGGGGTTGCATGTTCTGCTCGGTGAAGACCTCCAGGGCTCCGCCCCCGCTGGACCCCGGTGAGCCGCGGAACACCGCGCGCGCCGTCGCACAGTGGGGGCTCGGCTACATCGTGCTCACATCCGTCGACAGAGACGGTAGGAAATTTGCATTTATGATCTCTATTGGTGCTAATTGAAATGAAATTAATATAACTAAGCCGTGCCATGCGGTTGTTCATCCTGTGTTAATGCACAAAAAAATTCCGTGTGAATCAAGAAATAGTGATTTTCATGATCATCCATCAACATAACCATAATGTTGATAAAGGAAATTTTCGTGATATGTTTTTCTGGCGTGATGAATAAGGCCCATAAGGATGGAGGTCAATATTGTGCACGCAAGAAGATATTTAACCTTGTAAAGTTAATTTCGATGTGTCAAACAGTTACAAATAGAAAGAAAACACAATAGCATGGCAGCGGAACTCGAACCCCGAACTCTTGTAATATTATTACAAGAGTTTGGGGTTCGAGTTAATATTATACAATTAGTTTTAATGTACACAAACATTTCAACAGATTTACCAGACGGAGGCTCATCGCACATTGCGGAAACTGTTAAGGAAATAAAACGACAGTGAGTGCCGTTGATTTTTATTTATTCTCATTATTAATTATTGTTATCTCAATCTTTCTTATTCGTAAAAATTTGAACACAATTTAATAACTTTTTAGGCGTTCATCGGGCGCAGGTACAAATCCGGCTCGAAGGACCATATTGTTTTTTTGTCACTTCTATACAAATCCCTAAACCGCTGTCGTTATATCGTATTCAGGGTTGGAACCCTATCACAAAGCCAACGCCGTGTCTGTCCGTCCGTCCGTTCATCCGTCTGTCCTACTTTTGAAGGGCTGTCATTTGAACCGTAATAGTTACACGATTGAAACTTTTACACAGTAAGTGATATTTTGGAAAAAAAAAACAAAGTATAAATTATGGTGTTGTTGTTTATGCTTCATCGTAAGAACGGTAGATACAATTGAGTTTTTATTTTCACAAGACAAGAGTCAAGACAAGAGTCAATTCTGTTGGGAATACAGTGCAAACTCTGAAGTAAAACATCGAATAATAAAAACAGGCCTAATTTTTTAACTGTTATAAAGAAACTTATAATTCGTTCTATGAACCTTTATTTATGTTACGTTTTACCGATTTCCACTGGTGGTACTATAACTTAACGTCATTTGATATATTGGTAGCCTAGTTGTTAGGGGATCTACCTCCGAATTAAGAGAACCGAATACGGTATCCTATAAGGAGGGCTCGTGCTAGAGAGTTTTTTTGAAGCTTTTGTGCGATGTGTCTGTCGTTGGTAACGCAACACTGAGATGGCACACTATCTATCGCGTTGGTAAACTCTGGTGTAAAGTGGGTTGAAGAACGACAATAAATGTCTAGATCTCTGACCACCCCATTGGTGTACAGACTAGAGAGCCCTTCGATTGACTTCCACAGATGGATATAGAAAGAAAGAAAGTACTTTATTCATTGCCACAACTCAAGTAACACATAAGTAAACTTAATTAACATAACAAATAATAATAATAATAATAATAATAATAATATTTTATTGGGTAGCAGCAACAAAACGGTGTCCGTCTCAGCATAATGCTGTAGCAATGCTAAACCACAACTACAGCGCTGGTATTCTGTCGGAAACCTGTTTTTTTTTTCGCGAGCAGTCGTCAGGCTTTTGTAATACATGAGGAATGAAAATATAAATAACAACAAAAACATAATAATAATAATAAATATAGAAATACCCCATACAATAATATACCTTTATTTTTCTAATGTAGACTAGACAGCTTGATGGATTTCAACATACGAGGTGACGTTTAGATTGTGGGAGTGATATGGCTTATAATAATTAAATATGGCGTCTGCGAATTAAAAACGACTAGAAGACGCTACCTACTTGTTTTAAATATTCCTTCTATCGGATGGCATTGTTTTGTTGTAGGAATCAGGAGATTCTTGTGGAATGTCTGGTGCCGGACTTCCGAGGCAAACGGGATTGCATCGAGACGATCGCGCACTGCGGCCTGGACGTGTACGCGCACAACATAGAGACCGTCGAGCGACTCACGCCCTTCGTGAGGGACCGGAGGGCCGGGTGAGGGGAGCTCTCTCCTTCAAAGTCATAACTTTTATCCAATCGCCATGCCTTGTTGTTGTTAAAAGCGGGGACTGAACAACCGGAAAGTGAAGGTAGTTTTAAATTTGCGGAATGACGTCGTACCGCGACGGATTTTGAGGATACCAGTGCCCCTATTTTGAAGAAGCCTGACCTTTTAAACGGAAGTAGTTTTAGCTGCAATCGGTGCTGGACACGTTTCTTTTCACGTGTGTTGGAGAAGCAAGCCGGTTTTACTTTAATATTTAACAAATGCCCTTATTGGTTCAGAAATAAGAAAATGGTTTAATAAAGGAAGTAAAGATTTTTTTTATTAAATTACGGTTTTGTTATGCAAATACCGATTTAAATACCGGTACAGTTCATAACGGAATAAGTAACAGGTTTAAAGTTCGAAACATATCTCAGAGAACAATAGACAAGAAACTCTTCTTGATAATACTAAAAACGTTGCCATTTTTCTGTACTAAAAGATATATAAAAATATATCAGTTTCGTGGAGTAGTCGAACTGGACAGGATAAGCCGAAGAGCCGAAAGTATTTCTTCTCGTTAATAACGGTGGTTGTCTGCGACTATAGATAAGTCTTAGTGCCGTAAGTAGCCCCCACTACTTCACCCCTGTAGGCTGAAGACCCTGAGTTCAGACAAAGGCTCAAATGTATAGACCCTATGGAGCCTTCAGTGATGGGGAGTAGCATTACTGTACAATATCGCCTGCCCGTTCAATAGAGTGTAGGCAAAACTTTCAACAAAAATATTAAAGAAACGCAGTGGAATTAGTCAATAGATAAATAGATAATAGGTGCTTGGCGTCTGGCACTGCCAACATGTGAAGCGTGGGTGATGGGATTTTGACAGCGGTCCTCCCATTGGGAGAGGCCGGTATTTACAGGCACCAAAAGTGGAAGAAGATATGTTAGCAATTTTTGTCTTTCAGATATCGTCAGACGCTGAAAGTGCTGGAGGCAGCGAAGGAATTAAACCCGGACTTGGTGACGAAGTCGTCGATCATGCTCGGGCTGGGCGAGAGCGATCAGCAAGTGGAGCAGACAATGAGAGGTATACTCGACTTTTGTTAACTCAGCATCCTGAGAAGCCACTCCAGATATAGATCTGTTTTAATCACCGATGTCTGTGGAGCCGTTTGTCGGTGCGAAAAATGTCACATCTGATGTCACCATATTTATCAATACAAGTGACCTTTGTTTCAGCACAAACAAAGGTCACTTGTATTGATAAATATGAAAAAAGCTACTTCGTACAATTATCCAGTTCGAAGAGAAGAAGAGCACCACCCTAACCAAACGTGGTAGAGCCAAGCAGTGGCTTTTGCCGCTGCTCGAATGGGCCAGCTCGACCGGATTAGTACCACGGCCTCGACGAATACCGGCGTGAAGTAGAGGCATCTATCTTGTGCTCCTGCGTTTCGTTCGGTGAGTGAGGTAACCGGAGGCCCACATCCCCTTCCCACCCCCTCCTCATCCTCCCTCCCATCTCCCAAATACCCTTACAGGCCGGCAACGCATCTGCAGCATCCAGAGGTGCTGCAGATGCGGCCATTATCAAGCGACTACACTCTTTACTCGACGGTTGTGTATCTCAAAGCCAAGTGCTATCTCTTGATAATGCCTTGTTAAAAGGCGAAATACGTGTCGAGTTTTATGTTGTACGTTGGTATAAATATTATACCTTTCCATTTGTAGCATGCGCAGAAGGCAAATTGGCAAGCGTTTCATCTGATGGCAAGTGATTACCCACTCCACGTACATTAGCAACAACAGATGAGCTCCAGGTGCGTTGCCGGCCTTAGGGGGAGGGAGGGGGAGTGGGCCTCTGGTTACATCACGCACTGCTCTCAAACAGCGATGAATTTGTTTTTACAGATCTTCGAGCAGCGGGCGTTGACTGCCTGACCCTGGGGCAGTACATGCAGCCGACCAAACGCCACCTCAAGGTCTACGAGTATGTGACCCCCGAAAAGTTCAAGCGCTGGGAGGAGAGGGGATCGGAGCTGGGCTTTCTATACACAGCCAGTGGCCCACTAGTGCGCTCCTCCTACCGGGCCGGGGAGTTCTTCATCTCCAGCTTGCTGAGGGACAGGAAGGCGAAGAGCTTGTGACCGGAGACGTACTAGCACCGAGCGAGCGGGTGTATTGCGTAACTCCGGTGATAATCAATTAAGATTAGAATGCAATTTCATGTTATGAGGAATTCGATAATTTGACAGATTCTTTAGAAGTCTCCTTAATATTTTTTCAAATTATCTTACACACATTTTAATATATCTGTCCCATCCCTCCCTCTCCGATTGCTTAACTCCCGTGGTATTCGCAATCGTGGTCGGCATTTTGACGTTTCGATAGATTTGAAAGTTTGACAGATAAGCCTTGTATAGACTTTCTATTCGTCTTAAGCCATCTCGACGTGTTTCATCGTTCGTGACGCTGAATAGTGCGCGCATTAGAATTCAGCGAATCTCGTATCTTTTGTTTTAGCTAAATTTTGACTATCTTGTATATAGTGGCGAATAGTAGACTGTAATTTTTTATAATAGTGTAAATAAAAATTAAACTAAATATAACTAGGAACGTACCTTCCTTGTTTATATGATTTTTATAATGAATGAAAAGGAATTTCTAATTGGGAATTAATATACGAATGGAGTCCTAATTTAAGTTTTCACCGCTTAACAAAGGGGATGTTTTAAAAAATTACCATTTGGTAATAAAATCTCACGACTGACAACCCCTGAGCACGTTTATATCGACGTTCCAATTTACCACATTGTGCTGTGTAAATTATGTTTAATAGTTGAGTTATAGTAGACTTTAGATTTTATTTATAAGTATGTTGTTTTTGTTATATTGTAAATTGTTAATAGCATCAAATATTTTGTTATCAATAAAAAATATTCTATTTCACAATTGTCAAGTTTTTTCATATTTAAATACATTCCCATTCATCAAAACTAAACCAGTGCTGTACTTAGTACTAGAGCCAAGCGGCGGCTTTAGCTGCTCTCGGTACCACGGCCTCGCAGAATACCGGCGTGAAGTAGACGCATCTTGTGCTTCTGCGTTTCGCTCGGTGAGTGAGGCAACCGGAGGCCCGCTCCGTCTCCCTATCCCGCCTCCTCATCCTCCCTTCCGTCTTCTAAATACCTCTTAAAGCCGGCAACGCACCTGCAGCACCTCCGGTATTGCAGATGTACGTGCGCGACGGTAATCACTCACCATCAGGTGAACCGCTTGGTCGTTCGCCCCCATTACAGATAAAAATTAAATAGTTCTGCTGATGCCGGTTGTCGACTCGTATATATTGTAGGATATATCGTAAGACCGTTAGTGTAAGTGCAACACCAGAGGAGCTGCTGGTGCGTTGCCGGCCTTTATTTGTGGGCCAGTCCAGTTAGATCACTCGACGAACGGAACGCAGAAGCGCGAACAGGGTATTTTAAAAAGATGTCTGAAGTTTACGCCGCTATTCTGCGAGGCCGTGATGCCACCCCGGTCGTGCTGACCCATTCGAGGAGCAACAAAAGCGGTCGCTTGGCTCTACCACGTTAAAAATCTGTCCATTTACCTTCAAAAGTTCTTAATAAATCAACCGAAACGCAATCGTCCCCGCACGCACGACCGAGCGGTGTCGAGGAGCGAGGAAACCAACACAACGCGCGCTGAATACGGAAAACATAACTAATTTTAACCGTACCTTATATCGCAGTTTACGGTACACCGGAGAAACCCTTTTGGATGTGGCATTTTTATCCTTTAACATTTACGCGTTCCGTACGGAGGGCTATTACTAAACAAACGCCGTTCGTCCTTCCGCCTGTCTGTCCTAGGAATTTTAAAATGAAAAAGAATACAAGAACTGTAAAAAATAGTGTTTTTTCAATTTTTTTTTTGTACTCTAAACCAACGAGTATGCATGCCAAGATTGATGAAAGTGGAAGAAGCGAAAGACGTATGTCTGGACCGTAGCTGGCGGAAGAAAATTGTCTCTGCCTACCCCGTTGGGAACAAGGCGTGAATATATACATTTTTTATTTTGGTTTTATCTTAAAACAACAAAATTTATGGTAATACATACAAAACGTCAAATTTGGTGTGATTATAGTGGAAACTTCGTGTGAAATCATAAATAATAAAAACCGGTCAAGTGCAAGTCGAGGTCGCTCCAAGAAGTCAGAATTAAATAAAAGAAAACACGTTTTTTTTTGAAAATACTTTACCAAGAATTACTGTGTGGTACAACTCTTAGTTGAAGACTCGGTGAGTGAGTCCATCATGGTAGGTTTGAAACTACAAATGTATTTGCAAGCGTGTGCTCTTAAAAGTGCATAATTTCTTTGGATTATTTATTGTTTCTTTTTTTATAGAAGAAGGGTGCCAACGAGCGTACGGCTCACCTGATGGTAAGTGAACACCGACGACCACGAACATCCACAACACCAGAGGAGCTACAGATGCGCTGCCGGCCTTTAAGGATGGAATAGGCTCTTTTCTTGAAGGTCCCTAAGTCGTAACTGTTCGGAAATACTGCTGGCGACAGCTGATTCCACAAAGTCGAAGTGCGTGGCAGAAAACTTCGATTAAAACGCACTGTGGTGGAATGCCAATCATCTAGGTGGTATCGATGGAACTTCGAATTCCGTCGCGATGTACGATGGTGAAATTCAGCAGCTGGGATCAATCCGAACAGTGCCTCAGAACATTACCCGTGGAAAATTTTGTAAAAAATGCAAAGAGAAGCAACATCTTTTCGCAAGGTCAAAGGATCAAGCCGATCAGAGAGAGCTTGGTCGCCGACAATTCGAGCCGCTCGACGGAATTGGATGCGGTCAAATGGAAGGAGTTGGTACTGGGGTGCCCCTGCCCAGAAATGAGAACAGTATTGAGTTATATTCCTTTCTCATACCGGTCAAAATAAGAATATTAGTAATTTACACCATAATCCCGAAGCCAACTATTACAATCATTCCAGTATTATACCACATCCAAATTTAAAATAACCCAATGTTTTTCGCGCCTCGCAGTCTACGATGCACGTATGGTCAGCTAACGGTGCTGTTGGCCCACCGGACAGGCTTTTTGTTAGTTCGTGCGACAGTAATATGGAAGATAGGGGAGGCTGCTTCCGAGGAAATTCGAAAGAAAGAAAGAAAAACCATTTATTCACGACACAAGTACAACACAGAAAGAGAAAAAGAAATAAATGCTAAATAAAACAAAGAGTAAAAAAAATACTATAAAATTTGAATGCTGTCTTTGTCACGATTTATCTGTGCTGCAACGTTGTCGTGAGGAGGAGCTCATTCTGCTATGGCCGCGGCTGTAATAACAGCCTTGAAAAAAAAAAAAGTAATTTTCCTGTGTTTCATCAGCACGTGTTGTGTTTCTGCGAAAACAAGACGACTCGGATAATCACTGATACTTTTAACCAACAGAACTTGGATAAATGGGCAGATAAGAGGCATTATGAAATATCAAGTAGACGCTTCGATTGAATTCGAATTGGAAAACTTAGCAAGAGGCAACAAGAAAGACACCTATGATTATTAGGCACACATATACGTAGCTGTGTGAGAGAATATATAATATCATCTCTCTCTCCAAATGCCAACCTCACCAGCGCGTTTTTGCCGCGGTAGAACCAAGTAGCGCTCCTAGTACTACGAATGAGTCGGCTCGACCTGGGTTATACCACGACCACGCAGAATATCGGCGTGAAGTAGAGGCATCTTGTGCTTCTGCGTTTGCTTCGGTGAGTGAGGTGACCGGAGACCCACTCCCGCTCTCCATCCCTCTCCTCATCCTCTCTCCCATCTCCCAAATATCCTTAAAGAACGGCAACGCACCTGCAGCTTCTCTGGTGTTGCAGATGTACGTGGGCGACGGTAATCACTTACCGTCAGGTGAACCGCTTGCTCGTTTGCCGCCTTTCCCATAAAAAAAAACAAAAAGTACTTCATGTTAGCCAATAAACGAGGCTCATGCATGTATTTGCCATAACTAAATATCACAGAAATAATTCAGCTTCAAATATATGAGGCGAGTGTAAATGGTAGAGTCGGGAGAGGAAGACCAAGGCGAACATTTCACGATCAAATCGGAGACGTTCTGAAAAAAGTCCAGGTCAAGAGTACTCTAAACCAACGAGCATGCATGCGAAGATTGATGAAAGTGGGAGAAGCGAAAGACGTATGTCACGACCGTAGCAAGTGGAAGAAGATTGTCTCTGTTTACCCCGTTGGGAACAAGGCGTGAATATATACATACATAATTCAGCTTGACTAGTGTGAGGGCATTGACAATGTCTCACCAACCCGCTTAGCGTTGCGAGTATAGACAAACCTACCAAAAAATATGCGGGCTATTGCCGGCGCCGGCTTTTGAATAGGCTGAAGTGGTAGTAGCAGATAATGAGCGCTTTTATCGCACTGTCAACGTAAGCAGTGATAATTTTAAATCCATTCGAAACTGTTTGCATTTTTATTGTCTGCGGCTACGCAACTCCCAGACCGAAAACTTTTTTTTTTTTTTTAATTCAAGATCGGTTTAAGCGCGATGGTTCTAAGCTCCATTCGGTTGTGTAAAATCTGTTAATTTCAACCGATTTATGATCATTTAGCACTTTAACTAGTTGGTGTACGGATCACAGCCATAGAATGGATATTTATTTTGTGTATTTATTTGAGATATTTAATGTACGGTATACATATTTAAAATATTTATTCTTATTAAAAATGGTTATTATAATACTAAGAAATAAATGATAAAATGAGTTAATCACTCCAAAAGTTGATTCTTAAATATTTAATTATACTATTAATATTTCTTTATTCGGAAAAAAAAATTATTAGTTTCTTTAGTCAGTTTATACTCTGTCAGAGTAACCTCAATACGAAACGGATTTAATGACATGTGACTAGTGAAATGATTTATTTCTTATGTCGACGAATAAATGATTTGATTGGAATCGAGATAAGTTACAGCACGAACATTTTTATCACACACATGTATACATTTCAGTGTTCTGGAGTGAAACACATAAATTAACGTACGAGTTCACCGGTGTAGCGCCTGGCGCGCGCTCTACCGTTTCCCACGGACACTCATCAAGTATGCGCGCCTCTGAATTTTGAGCAGCGTATATCCGAACGCAAACATGTCCCGGTAAGCCGTTACAACGCCCACTTTATTGGTATTTTCCGCAACAAGCCGCCGGTGCGATTTATCGCATTTAGCCGATTTGATTCCTGTTGCGAATGTACACGCATATGAACGTTTATTAAGCTGCGTTGAATTGTATTTTGAATTGTTAAAATTTATCTTTTTATTATCAACATGCAGAAAATTTAACAGAAAATGATTTATAATGTTTATTGTCACTTTCCCGCCATTAAGTTTCTTTTTTTTTTAATTATTCTTAAGTATCTAATGGCATATAAGTCGTCAGTACGCTCGGCAGCCGTGATAGGCAAGTGGTCAGAGCGTTTGCTTAAATGCAATAGCACGCGTGTGACCTGTTTACGAATTTTACCACGGCGCCACTAGTATTGTTAATAGAAATTAGGTAGTGATGAATCGATTATGTCACGATATCAATTTCGATTATCGGCGGTAATAATCGACGATTACAATAACTAGTACGATTTTTCTTCACGAATGATTATTTATTAATCAAAATTAATATATTACACATTTTTGTTTAAGTAACTCGGGCATTTACAAATAATTTGAAGTGGTTTTTTTTTTATATATATAGGAAAGGCGGCAAACGAGCAAGCGGTTCACGTGATGGTGAAAAAAAAAAAAAACAGGTTTCCGACAGAATACCAGCGCTGTAGTTGTGGTTTAGCATTGCTACAGCATTATGCTGAGTCGGACACCGTTTTGTTGCTGCAACTCAATAAAATATTATTATTATTATTATTTTTTGTTATGTTAATTAAGTTTACTTATGTGTTACTTGAGCTGTGGCAATGAATAAAATACTTTCTTTCTTTCTTTCTGATTACCGTCGCCCACGTACATTTGCAAAACCAGAGGTGCTGCAGGTGCGTTGCCGGCCTTTAAGGGCGTCTGTGAAATGGGAGGGAGAATGAGGAAGGTAATGGGGAGGTGGTGTGGGCCTTTGGAGTTGGTGGATACCTCACTCACCGAACGAAACACAGAAGCACAAGATGCATCTACTTCACGCCGGTATTCTGAGAGACCGTGGTATCAACCCGGCCGAGTCGGCACATTGCGCAGTACCCTCGGATCGATCGCGCTGCTCGCTGTCACGGTCGTGAGGGTTTATTTATGTGTGGGTGCGAGAGACTGTGTACGCGCAACCACAGACCCACTCGTCTTCAACTACCTTTATTCGATATAATGCAAAAGCGATTAAATCGAAGGAAGGGTCTAACACATTAACACATCTAGTAACTGGCTGGTACTATATATATATATATATATATATATATATTTCAAGTAATTGCATTTGTCTTGCCGTTAAGTTGCAACTCTCCGGGGTGGGACGCGTTTCTACTTTAAAATATAATACGCTTTTATTTTTGGAGAATTCCGCGAGTGGCTCTGGGGAGGGAAAGCTAATTTCAATTTCATTTAGTTCTGGCGCGATTCCATGCACCGGTCATAGAACGTGCCACGTGTAATAACAGAGAGGACACTTTTAAACATAGTTTATTTTTTCTTGAATTTACTTTTAAACGTAGTTATAAAACTCATACAAGATACCTAAATAGGGTACTTTTCACAATTAACACTCCCTTAAAATATATATTGCTGTAAAACGCTATGAATTATTTTTGCGCAAAATATGTGACAACGCGTGCAAAGCCGCGGGCAGTTGATGTTTTATTTATAAAATTAGATTGCCACGATAGTCGAATGGTAGAGGAATTTGCCTGTGAATCAGGAGATCCGAGTTCGATGCCTTGTGGAATGCGCGTACCAATGAGTTTTTCGCAATTTATGTATGATTTCTATAGTTGATCTGAATGCCTTAGGTTCATAAATTGTTACGTTATTCTATAAATAAATATCAAGACCTTGAAGGAATGACTACCCTTTTATTTTGTATGTGGCCGTTAGACCTTAAATTATATATATACAACATTTCTTTACTTTTCAATATCCAGTTCAACGCTTTTGGAACGTTCAGAGGGAGCAGGAATAAAGAAACTAATTTAGTAAATTAAATTATAGACAATATATAAACATGGATAAGGGATCCATAGAGGTAAATGCCAACTGTGTTTCCAAATGCCAATTTCACTTTGTCTGGACCCGACAGTTGACAGTTGAACATAGGCCAAAAAAAGGAAATCTTTAGTTTACCTTTGCATCCCCAACACAGGTTAAAGTGTAATAATAATTTAACTTTAACCATTTCGTTTCCTCCCGTGGGAGTCGCAAATGCCAGCTGTACTTAGTTCGAGGAATATAGAGATATTCCTCCGTTTGACAGAGGTACAGACTACTCTTAGTCTCTGTCAAATGGCGGAACAACCATTACACGCCACATGATGATGATGATGAAGATTGTAATTTTTTTCTGAAAGGAGCAATCGAGCATACGGCTCCCCCGACGGTATGTGATTACCGATGCCCGCGTACATCTGTAAGACCAGAGGAGCTGTAGGTGTGTTACCAGCCTTTAAGGATATTAGGAGAGGGAGGAGGGGTCTTTCGGTTACCTCACTCATCGAACGAAACGCAGAAGCACAAGATGCCTCAGATGTACTACTCCGGACGGGAATAATATAATTGGTGATGTATATAATGTAAATATTAGGAACAGACATAAGTTTCTAATGACAGTTACTAGACTCTCATAGAGTCAGTAACTCGTTCATTGGGCAATGTAAAGGTTTATACAACAAAAACCCAGTAAGTGCGCAAAGTCTTCTTATTTATAAGTTTAGGGAATAACCATCAGAATGTGCTTAACCCAAATACCACAGACAAGTGATGGGATGAGCAGGAACCTTCGCATCTATGGTGCGAAGGTTCCGGCACTGCGCTCACTAACCCGCCTTCCCAATGTGGTGAGTATGGGCCAATCTTTTATTTTCAGCAAGCTGGCTTAAGTTGGCGCTTGTTCATAGCAAGCAATGGATTTCTAACTACAGGCTGTAAAAAAAAAGAAAAAACATCGTCAAATAGAAAGTAGTGATAATCCTAAAGATTTTACTAAAGATTGTGAGGTATACTTCTGCAACATGCTAGTTATAAACCATAGATTCGCAACGCTAGTAAGGACGTTAACCAAAAAGTCACGATCGCCTTGGATAGACTTTACACAAATATACCTTTCCACTTTCAACTTAATCTATGACGGGCGAATGCAGGTTCGCGGGGCGGAACTCTCGGGAGCGTTTGGGTTCTGTAGGCAGGCAGATTACACCCGGTCTGAGCTCCCAATACGCAATTCCATTTGTTGCAAGAGGATTCCGCATTTTTATCGCCGCTACTATTCGATGCCTTCACTATAGAATTGGCCGCGGCTCGGTTAGAGGATTTATGTACGCTATAGTCCTTATTGGAGAGGTTATTTATACGAAGGTCTTCGCTTAAGATAGACGCAGGGATCGTTCGACGATTGATCGGTATTCGGTCTGTTGTGTGTTAAGTTTTAGCGTGAACCCTAGAACTTAAATTGTGTATTCCAATCTGTGAGTTTAACGCACGATTCACGCCCAGATCAAATATCCGTATGAACCTATACATAATACACGAAGTCTGGTTGTCTGAGTCTTCACAATACGGGAGATTTCAAAACGGGGTTTTGGAGCCAGGAAGATCATGTTTTCCTAATAAACTACTTCCGTTTATGTATTTTATATCTTACTTATGTTAGTTCACTTCACCGCCAACCTGTGGTAAATTAACTTAAAACTTAACTTGATATTGTTGGTGACTATGGCATTTAGGGATCGAACCGAGATCATTCGCACGCTATGAAGTTAACAGAGAGGTGAGAGAAAAATATATATATGAAGTAAAATCAAAACAAATAGCACCAGGTCATGTTCTCACAAAACTGACCGCGGGCTCTTTGACCTCCATTTGTGAGAGAATAAAAATGTTACTTCTTCTATTTCTAAGGTTAGTTCCCCAAGGTGAGTTTTCTTTAGGAGAATTATGATCACAAAAGATTTTAGTATTCTAAATTTAGGTTAAGTTTGAAATCAATATTCTTAATTACGTACATTACATTACGAATGTAGTGGAGCCAAGAGGCGGCTTTTGTTGCTGCTCGAATGAGCCGGCTCGACCGGGTTATTACCACGCAGAATACCGGCAATACCGTGAAGAAGAGGCATCTTAAAGCATAAGATATGTTTCGTTCGGCGAGTGTGGTATCCGGAGGCCCACTCCCCCTCCCCACCCCCCTCCTCGTCCTCCTTCTATCTCCCAATTACCTGCACCTGCAGCGCCTCTGGTGGTGTAGATTTACACGGGAGACGGTAGTAGGTGAACCGTTTGCTTGTTAGCCGCCTTTCCCATAAAAAAATCTCTCTGTTTTAGAGCATATTATTGTTAAATAGACTAAGGCGAGACGGGGTGGGTAGAGACAATCTTCTTCCACTTGCTACGGTCCTGACATACGTCTTTCGCTTCTCCCATTTGTTCGTTGGTTTAGAGTACTCTTGACCTGGCCTTTTTTCAGAACGTCTCCGATTTGATCGTGAAATGTTCGCCTAGGTCTTCCACTCCCGACTCTACATTTACACTCGCCTCATATATTTGTTTCGTCAACCGAACTTTACATATCCTCAATATGTTTTTTGCAATAATATTTCACACTTGCAAGTTTCCCCACGGCCAGGATTGAAACCCAGGTCACTCGTCTGAACGCTGACGACCGACGGCTCTTTAACTCGAGTAGTTATTATGTGAACTATTTCAAGAAGCAGAGAAAAAAGGATTATAAATGCATGTTTCATAAACATCATGAGCACAAACCGAAGGTTTATGGTTACCGCTCCGAATCGAAGCGCCATGTTATATAGCCTATAACCATGCGCAATAAACAGGCTTACGGCGTTAGAACGCAATAATAATTTTTCAAATCGGACCGTTAGCTACTAGGATCCGAGACTCTCGCTGGGGGTTTCCTTTTATACTATGTATAGATAAATAAAAGAAAAAATAAAAGTAAAATCCCACAAATATTAACGATCGATACATCCTACCACAAAACCATTTACCTTTTCATTCTTGACAGCTGACCTAAGGGAAACGAATATCCAATTAATGAGACACTTCGCGCGGTCCGCCCCCGGCATTATTTCCTGATATAACTAATTCCGCGGAAGGTTTCTTTATAAAACTTCCAGCGTTATAAACGAGCCAATCATAAGTTTCGCCCACGACCGTGACACCGGCTTGTTGCCGCATTGTGGTTTCCCTAATCAACATCTAACGAGCTGGTGGAAGTCAGGGAGAGTGTACAACGTACAAGTAATATTTAGACAATCAAATATTCGTATTAATTTACTGGACGGTCGAAGAAGTCGTCACTCAGGTGGACAGGACACTCTTACTCATTTCTCCCGAGAAATAAAACTGCAATTATTTTTGTATTCCGGTTTCGGAAGGTATAGAGAGCCAGTATAGTTACGCTGCTGCTCGAATGGGCCGGCTCGACCGGGTTGGTACCACGGCCTCGCAGAATACCGACGTGAAGTAGTGAAGTAGAGGCATCTTGTGCTTCTGCGTTTCGTTCGCTGCGAGACTCACTCCTCCTCACGTCTCCCAAATACCTGCCAGCCAACGCACCCGCAGCACCTCTGGTGTACGTGGATGGTATTCACTTACTATCGGGCGAGCCGCTTGCTTGTTTGCCGACTTTCCTAAAAATGAACAGAAATCGTTTGTTCTCAGAGGTAAAAAAAGTGAGTTTAAAACTTAGTGTGTTGTCTCCGTTAGAATATCGGTGGGAAGTAATCAAGATGAAGACGCAAATATGAGCCGCGGTTGGCGAAACGTCTCGTATCTACCGCGAAATGTTGAAATTATACGAGTGTAATGAAACTGTAAACGAAATTTATGCTCCCTATAAAAGTGATGTCAAACAACGCTTTGAATTACTTGCAATGAAACAAAGTATGTATGATCAAGAGATGCGCTTGCTGAGTGGTTCCTTGGCTGTTTTGTTTTAAAAAAATACGTATTTTAATAATTTAGTAAATATTTAATATTTTTTCCATAGCCTTAAGGATTTACAACAGCATCACAAACGGACAGATACGCTAGCTACTAAAGCAGTCGTTTATATGAATATTAATATTTGTACATTCACACGAATCCGTCGAAATTAATTCGATTTATAGTTATTTTTGCAGCTAAAATGTTGTTGACTTTAAATTTTTAACATTGAACTAATAATACTTAAATATTAGAAAAAAAAATTGTTTGCGTTTTTGTCTATTTTGAGTTCTAATCCTCTACTAACTAATAATTACTTTAAACTAGATAGTAAAGCTATAAGATATTATTTAAGGAATGCTTAGACTACAACAAAGTAACGAACTTAACTATGAACTTTGATATGAAGTTTTCACAAGTTTCTAATAACTATTCCCCTATTTTCTTAATTTTCCAAAATCTCTTTACCTACTATACTTCATACTCGTAGGTCTCTCTTATTTTCTTCACTAGCCTCGCCCTGCGCGGAGGACTTACCCAAAACGCCGTGTCGAGATCGATATTTAAGATGTTGGATCGATTAAAACCCCCACGGTACCGGCCCGGTGGCTGTTACAGTTTCGACGGAAGAGACACGCAAGCTGAAGGCCTGCGCACCTCAAGGCGTGGAGCAGCGCGGCGGGTTTCACATATTGTTTTTTTTTTGTAATTTCATCATGTTTTTTCTTCACTGGACAGCACTTAAAATTGATATTAACAAAACTACTAAAAAGTGGTGCCGGCACCGGTGTTTGTACCCAGATCACTCACTCTCTGTGAAACTAAATCGAGCACCCTGATCACTGTGCTACCAAGGTTTACTCAGTAACTATGAATATATTGCAACAACGCTGGTCAGAAGTTCACAGACACTAGAGCTCCAGACGAAACTGTTCAAGATTCGCAGGCAGTCGTTTGCTGGCGATCAAATTAAAAGTAATAAAAATGCAAACGAACCAAGTTGCGAACGGAGTGCGGCGACGCGACCGCCGGAAAATCCTGACTTTAACTTTAATGAAAACCCCCTTCTCTTGTATTTAGTTTGTTGTTCATTTGTTTTTTTTTATTACACAGGCGGGATAGTTTACCACGTTTCTCTGACGAATGGACGAAGTTCTCTCGCGAACGATGCGGAAAATACCAACGAATGTGTCGAACCCGAACATCCACAAACCGGTGATAGTGGGTATTTTCAGACCTTGGCTACCGGTACTGCGCTCATAAATCAGCCTGGAGCAGAAGTGTCTAAGTCCAGCTGAGGACTTATTGAGACTGATGGAGAAGAAGAAAAAGAGTTTAAGAACCGAGTTTCTCAGATATTTAACGGCACAGGATAACATTGTGAGGATGTCTGGGACTCTATCTCAATGGATTTCAAGAATGTCTCCACATTTTTGGTAGAGTTGTGCACCCGGGAAGAGTCTTTCACATTACTGGACTCTATTACTAAACCTACGCCGTCAGATTGTCCGTCCGTCTGGCGGCTTTTACGTACCGTAATAGGTGGCCGTTTCAAATTCTCCCAGAATATCCTAACAAATAATAAAAATAATGAAAATAAATATTTAGGTGGCATACAGGAAACATTTTTTCAACAGTTTTGTTTTAATCTATCGTAAAAGCTCGTAAGAAATTCAAACGTCATACTTGGCGTGATTATATTGCAAGACCTCGTACGTAACACACACGAAGAAAGAGACAGATACCACACACCAAACATAATTAATTGTAATCGTATAATTGTAGAGTTGTCTGTTTTAGTTGTGTCGTTTCTTTTAATCTTAAGATTACCCTTTTCCCTTAACTGTAGTTGTGCTTTATAAAACTCGAAAAGTCTTAACTCATAGTGAGTCTTCTTCGAAGACTCAATATCTGATCTGGCCTTCTGATCAGTGAGGCGTGAAATTATGAAGAGGCGCGTCGTTTGATAAGTATGAGAAATTAACATCATGTGTGACACAGCAGTTCTAATAAGTTATGGTCTCTTCATTATAGACGTCCTTTTGGCAACGGTAAATAACTTTTTGCCAGTTTCTTCTTATATGTTAACTTATTTTTGTTTTTATTATTTACGTATATGTCAATTAAAAAGCCTGCGGCCGCGTACCGTCAACCATTGTCATGCGTGGTGAAGGCTGAAGTAAAGGCATCTTGAGTTTTGCGGGGTTGGGCCCGTCACGCTGCTCCAGTGCATGTTGACGAGCTTCACATATCCTCGAAATAATATTTTTATTATTTCTCAGTCATGCAGGTTTCCTCGCGATGTTTTCCTTCACCGCCGAGCACGTGGTAAATACAGCATTTAAAATGTCAGTGGTGCCGGCACCGTTCGAACTCAGGTCACCCGCGCTCTGTAAAACTAAAGTGAGTGAGACTTGGCTACGAGGGCACTGACTAACTGAAGAATATTGATTTGCAATAGCATTTATATTATAATTGTTTCTGTATCCTGTACTTTTAGGTATCCTGTAAATTGAATTTAGTACGAATCAAAGATGCAACAGTACGTACACTGTTGACAGCGTACTTAAATGTTTAGCAGAACAGTACATTACTCGTGTGTTGTTATTTATGGATTTTATCGCGTTTAATTTTGTTTCTTTTTATTCCTGACATTTCGAGTGCTTTACAGCAGCCGTGGCCAAGGCGGGCCCGTGCTGTTAGACGATCACTTCGTCCGCGATGTATGACGTGAAAACTTCGTGAATATAATAACAAAATGAAACGCGATAAACTTCGAAAATAATACTATCACTTCGAAACGTACATATCAGTGTTTGAAGTCGGTTATGGTGCAACCTGTAAAGTATGACTAAGCTGCAGCGAGCGCGCGGCCCGGCCCGCTCCAATTTCACGCCTCAATGCCCGCTGTAATTCTGGAAATAATGCTCCCGGGGAAAGCTACGTAACTCTTTAAAGGCTTGTTTTAGTTTACGAGTAACACTGTGGGCTTTCGGTTTCGTAACTAACAGTGGTATTGAGATAGATTCGTCTTTATGGTCGCGATGATTTCGTAAATTACATGTATTTCTATAAACATATACCGAATATATGCTAGTTTACTCTTTGACCACCTCAGTCAAAGAGTAAAGCAGTAGTATATAATAGAATAGATAAAATATTTATTCAGCACAAGTACGTAAATATGAAATAAACAAATCGATGCAATAATTGCAACAATGCTGAAAATCAGCGCCAAGGCTGGTATTACAGCCGCGGCCATAGCGGAGTGAGGTCCTTTTCACGGCAACGTTGCAGCACAGATAAGTCGTGGGAAAGACAGCATTAAAATTATATAGCATTTTTTTTTCTTCTCTTTGCTTAGTTTTAATATTTCATTTTTATTTTTGTTATATTTTGCATTTATTTCTTTTTCTCTTTCTATAATAAGCAACGTGTTGTGCTTGTGTCGTGAATAAATGGTTTTTCTTTCTTTCTTTCTTCTTTCAATAAAGGTTGGCTCAGCATTGGCTGTGCAAGAGTAATCACACTCAGAGCTAATTTTCAGCCAAATAACGATAAAACCGTTGATAAAAACATTGGCACGACGAACGTAGTACATTACGCATATTATAAAAGTACTAACCGTAGATTAACGATAATAATTAAAGAGACCTAGGGAGACTGTAAATGAACAAATGGACAAAGGAATCCTTTAAAATTTATTTTTAACCGAAATCGAAGCCGGAAGCGATCCATCGCGTTGCTCCAGCTTGGATTTTACAAGTCCTCGAAATAATGGATTCACTCACGGTGTTTTCCTTCACCGCCGAGCAGGTGTTAAATTCGGCACTTAAAATTGCTATTAAAAACTTTAGTGGCGCCGACACCGGTGACCGAACCCGCTCGTTCGCGTGCTATTAGAAATTTAAGCTAGCCCCCTCACCACTAGGCTACTACGTCTCCGATTGGTTGCGATGGTAAGCAAATAGATAAAGCTCATAAATAAACTTTCTCCAGATCCAAGTCGAATGTCTCGCATTTGCATAGAGGCACTTGAGACGGGCGAGAATTGGACGCCGGGAACGTTCGCTGACCGTAAGAGTGCGTTCACTAATGTGTCTATGGTTGCACTCCCATTGTGGCTCCAACGTCAGGCTGCATGAACTCTCATTCGAGAGGATTGTATTGGAGGACTTTATCTACCTAATATGGTCATAAGTTCTATTACACATTAAAATGCATTGATGGTTTTTTAAATAAAATAAATTAGTAATAATGAAACTTATGTATAAACATTTACTTAAACTGAAGGTTAAGCGATTAATTTTAGCTTTAGCTCTACAGATTTCTTAAGAGATTGGGTATACTGTGTATTGTAGACTTGAGTCTGTCGTGCTCGCTTATAAGCCTCTGCTTGTGGCGGGAAGTCCAGTACCCTTTTATACTGTCGAGGAGGGCGATGGCTGCCATTTGCGACATACTTGTGAACAGGTGCAGGAGGCTGGTCTGCTAGAGTTTGCAGTGGCCTTGTGCTTTAGTTTGATGGATTGTACTGCACTGTACTCTTGTGGCATGCATTCAGTTGCCTAGCGGACCATACCTTTTATTTTATGATGTACATTATGATTATTGAAAAAAAAAAATCAAGGACCTAGGGAGTTTTTTTGCCTGTTTCTTCTCTGTCAGAGGAGCCTCATTACGAAACGGTGGTAGATTGTACAAAAAATAATAATAAGATTTGATATTTGACAAACGAAATTATGTTTCCTACGTCGAAGAATAAAGAATATTCATTCATTCATTCGTTCACTTAATGCCGGAGTAACGTTTTGAGCAGGCTATGTTCTCTATTACTGACCACAATTTGTAGTACAACGGGTTCAGATCTGAACTGGACGGGGGCCTGTCTTTACCTCCTATGAAAACCGGAACTTTGTTCACGAGCGCGGTTTAAATTGGTCATGCCTTTTGAACAGAAGAAGAGTCTTGCTGAAAAGATGACGGTACATAAATAGTGTCTCTCTGAGAGACTGTCTTAGTCTTTTAATAAACTGGCCGAAGCCTCTTTCACAAAAATTAAGTTTCATTACTCTTTGGTAGGACAACCACTCACAGAACCATGATTATTGCAGGATGATGAGCGCGTGGAATAGATGTACGTGGGCGTCGGTAATCACTTTCCATCCGGCGAGCCGCTTGCAAGTTCGCCCCCCTGTCTGATATAAAAAAAAAAACAAATCCGCAATCCGCGTTTGTCAATGTATTCGCTTCATCATCATTTCAGCCTGCCACAAGGTCACTGCTGAACATAGGCCTCCCCCAAAGATTGCCACGAAGCTCGGTCCTGAGCCACTTGCATCCGTCGACTACCCGCAACACTGCGCAGGTCGTCGCTCCATCTTGTGGGGGGGGGTCGTCCCACACTGCGTTCGCCTGTACGTGGCTGCCACTCGGGAACCTTTTGTTCCCCAACGGTTATCGGTTCTGCGAGCTATGTGGCCGGCCCGTATTAGCTTATAACTTCTCAACTAGTCAGTGGATCAAAGCAGTTTACACGATAATTTAGAACATTATACGAGGAAGATTAACATATCTCACACGTTATTCACGTCAAGTCTCAGTCCAGACTCAAGTGCAACTGTGCCAGCACAGTTCACTAGCAATAACATGTATAATATTAATCTAAATCGCTGAGTTAATTGAGAAAGGGATGCTGAGCTGGTTTGGAGATGTGGAGAGGATGAATGGAAGTAGGTTGACGAAACAAATATATGAGGCGAGTGTAAATGGTAGAGTCGGGAGAGGAAGACCTAAGGGGAACATTTCACGATCGAATCGGAGACGTTCTGAAAAAAGGACAGGTCAATAGTACTCTAAACCAACGAGTATGCATGAGAAGATTGATGAAAGTGGGAGAAGCGAAAGACTTATGTCAGGACCGTAGCAAATGGAAGAAGATTGTCTCTGCCTACCCCGTTTTGAACAAGGCGTGAATATATACATACATACAAATCGGTAAGTTTTTCGAGACTTATGTACGATTTGAATCGTCGCCTGTCACTTGTCACGCATTCCAAAACGGCACCGGTGGAAAGTGAGTTTGAAAGACTTAATCAAATACCTACCTAGACTACCTTTGATCACGCCGATATTGGAATTACTTCTGAACGTTTTTTACGTTATGCCAATAATACCTTTGATGAATATAACAAGTAAATATAAATTCGCTTACTTAACTTTGCGAATATGTCAATATGGAGAAGATATAAAATGAGCTGTCGCGACAATCTTAAAATATGGGAGGATAATGTCTGGTCATCCACGGGGGCGCCGAGACGTGAAATTGCCCAACGTCTGGCTATTTGATGCTGCACATTCGAGAATTATATTGGGAGACACTTTCAGACTTGATACTACTACAGGCTTCTGCAATTACTAAGATGTTTTATCTTTGTATTTTGTCTATTACGTATAGACAAACAGTCTCTTTTTTTAATGGAAAAGGCGGAAAACGATCAAGCGGTTCACTTGATGGTAAGTGATTACCGTCGCCCAAGTTCATCAGCAGCACCAGAAGGGCTGCAGGTATGTTGCCGACCTTTAAGGATACTAAAAAGTCGGGAGGGAAGATAAGGATGGGGGATGGTGTGATGATTTGCGAGCCGACGATGAAGAGCGTTGCAACTTCCGTTCGTGATGTTTCACTTTTTACTTCGCCGAGTTGCACTAGAGTAGGACCAGGACCAGGCCCATCTCAAAACTGACTTGTCCAGCTGCAAGAATCATACAGGCCCTTTCATATTTATATTTGAGATGTTTGTTATGTCAACAATAGAAACGCACACGTTTCAAGAGCATAGTGTTTTGAACACTCATCCTTCGCAATAGATTGATGGTCTGTCTTACAGCGCCCTTACGCTGCATAAACGTTTTATACACGTTTAATTTAGCAGTGTCTTTAGTGAGCGCAAAAGTTAAGGTGACATTAAATCACTAATTAATACGACGTCTTAATCTAATAAAGCGACAGCTTTAACTTTGCTCCTACTTGTCTCGCCTATGCTTGGATTATTAATCATGATTAAGCGTACAAAGTGAGGCCCAACTTCTACGTTAATTCCACCAATGATCCTAGATCCGTGCTAAGGACGGTTTTTTTTTGTTTCTGCTAAGGAACTAAGACAGAATGGGAATGTTTTTAAAAATAAAACAGTTCATTCATCGTCGTAAAAATTAATTCTTTTCAAGCCTGTAAATATACTGGCTCTCTACCTATACCTTTCAAACCGGAATACAGCTGTTGTTACACTGTCTGTCTGTTAGAAATAGGTATGAGTGTGGTACTTAGCCACATGACTCCTAGACAGAACAGGGGCCTATCACCTAGTAGTAAGCACTGGCACCTAGTGAAGCCTATCTCGTTCTCTAGGCTTCAAGCAAGTAACAGCTAGTAAGTGCCCACTGCTGGGTAAAGGCCTCCTTCTCAAATACTAGTATCAGAGAGGGTCCAGGAGCCGGGAAGGGCCCGCCACGGTGCTCCAGTGCGGGTTGGCGAGCTTCACATATCCTCGAAATAATATTTTTGTTATTTCTCAGACATGCAGGTTTCCTCGCTATGTTTTCCTTCACCGTTGAGCACGTAGTAAATACAGCACTTAAAATTGTAATTAACAATTTTTGTAGGGCCGGCATCCGGGATCGAACCTCACTGGCGCTCTATGAAACTAAAGTAACCGCCCTGACTACTAGACTACCACGGCTTTCTCTATACCAAAATCTAATCAAAATCGATCCAGCAGTTTATTCATGATTGAATAACAAACTTTCACGTTTACAAAATTACTAAAATAAGTATGGAGTGAAAAGTTTTCTTTATAATCCTTTAGAAGTTTCAGCTCCACTCAATCCTAGTGATGGTGTCTTAACGACTTATCTAATTTAAGGTATCCCTCCCTTTTGTTTCCGTTAAAATCATTCACATGTTTCGATTCGATCGCGAAGCTTACAGACAAGGAAAAAAAATCGAATAGTTCTTTAATTTTATATAAAATTTAAAACACTCCTGTGCTCTGTTCAATATCTGAGTAACCACCACAATAACCGTCTCAATACTGACCGTACTGAGATGGTTATAGCGCCGTCTATCGGTAGCGATTGTGATTATCAAGGATTTTCCCTGTTTCGCTTCGGTACAACACCCACGGCAAGAAAGTGCATAGCAGATTCATACGCCAGTGTTACACGACAACACTATCTAATAGATCTAAATGTTGAATATTAAAATATGCGCAGTGATAACTAGACGAACGAACAAAAGCGTTGAAAATGATCGTGAATTATAAAACACATCTCAAAACCGATTCGCGCGGTATCGAAATTGGAATGGTCTATTTCTTATTGGCCTAGCTAGACATGTCGTTATTTCTTAGCTTAAGTTAGATTAATACGGGAGTTGAATATTGCTTGTCTTTATTTTAGATTTAGATCCTGTAACAAACGATGCGAGAGGAGCAGCGAGCTCATTAGCCCTCCTGCGCAGTGCCGGGTATAACGTTTTCATGGTTATGTTTCTAACATTATAATTAAGAAAGCTGATGCTGTATGCTACTTGAATACCTGTGGTATCGGCGGAAGAATCTACCATCCCCTTTCTTCTCGAGTGTTACGGGAGAGGTGACAAAAAAAAATAGTAAAGTACCCACAGCTGGGCAAAGGCCTCCTTTTCAAATACGTTTATCAGAGATGGTTTAGGAGCCGGAGTTGGCGGGCTTCACATATCCACGAAATAATATTTTTATTATTTCTCAGACATGCAGGTTAGATCGCGATTTTTTCTTTCACCGTTGAGCACGTGCTAAATACAGCACTTAAAATTGCTATTAACTATTTTAGTGGTGCCGGCACCGGGGAACGAACCCAGGTCACTCGCGCTCTGTGAAACGAAAGTGGGCGTTCTGACCACTAGGCTACCACGGCTGACTAAGCAATGAGCACTTCACTTTCTGATGGCGGGATAACCATCTCATAAACTAGACCAACATTAAGCAGGCCGATTACAGGCAGTGCCGTCTAGAGCACGGTTTCCCAAAGTGGTTGATATCGGTTTGCCAGGGGTCGACATAAACGAGAATTGATTTTGGGGGTCGACGAGGTCTAAAAATCGACCCCTATTAATTAGTACAAGTTCTTATTTGAAACTTCCAAGACACTATATAAGTTGTGTTATATGAATGACTAAAATTTTAGTAGGAAATATCATTGTTGTATTTAAAAAAAAAATCGTAATTTGAATTAACAATTATTAATTACACTTGATATTTACTGAATTTTATATCTATTTGTTTTGTTAAATTTTGATGAGAAAATGATGTCAAATTTACTCAACCAACTGCAAAGTTTTTTACGTTGCTAAGTATTTTGCATTAATAGGAAAAAAACTAGAGATAAGATTTTTAAAGTAAATTGGCTATGAGGGTCTGAAGTATCGGTTCATTTTGGAAAAGGGGTCTCTTGCCCAAAATAATTTGGGAATCCCTGGTCTAGAGGGCGAGGTGCCTGGTACTGCGATCGACAATCCGCCTGCCGCGCGTGGCGATTATTTCTAATCCTCTTTATGGTAGAGGCCTATGTACTGCAGTGTTCGATTTACAGGGTACTAAGGTTTGATTTAAGGATGCCGTGTGATGGAGATCTGTCACTCTCCTTTCTACTCGTGTGTTTCAAGAGTTGTATAAGTAACAATTCATTTCATGGTTTGGACACCATGACAGATGGCAGATTAATCTTAATTGGCCTAGTTAAGTCCAATGCTGACCGCAGGCTTCTCCAAGAAAGCATCAGCAAAATCCAGCATTAATTTCATGATTGGTTTGATCATATTGGTGAGTGTAGTAGCAGCATCCTCGCGCCATGATGCTGCCCCCCCCGCAAATTCGATCGGATTTGCTGAACTCAAATCTCACATCAGGCAGCATCGCCTTGGCTCTGAGGCGTCTGGTGCTGCGAACGAATCCTTCCATTTGTAGAGGTCTATTTCCAGCTGTGAACTATTAGCAGAATGATGATAAAGAAGCAAAATATCCGATTATTTGTAAAAATTATCTAGAAACCATTCCGTTCAATATACGAGAAAATGTTTTACCAAGTGAAAGATTTTCTTCGCTGTCCAAATATGTAGGATGATTATTATATCGTAGTTTGCATCGTTAAAGTAAATTCGAGCATATCCGAGTGAAGTGAACGTATATGGCATGTAAACATGCGTCTGGCACGCGTCGCGCACAAAAGTGCACCCGCTACATGTCAAGTGTTCGCTCGGGTAAGGCGTGCCATACTGCACTGAGACACTCCCCAACGTCAAGAAATTATAACGAACGAAGACTTCGAATTAGGAATATTGACTAAGTGGTAGAGCCAAGCGGGGTCCTTTGGTGCTGCTCGTATGGGCCGGATGCAGTACCACGGCCTCGCAGAATACCGGCGTGAAGTAGAAGCATCTTGTGCTTCTGCATTTCGAGACAGCCGGAGGTAAATAAAAAAAAAAATCGTAATTTGAATTAACAATTATTAATTACACTTGATATTTACTGAATTTTATATCTATTTGTTTTGTTAAATTTTAAAATGATGTCAAGTTTACTTTAGAGTTTACTAACTGCAAAGTTTTTACATTGCTAAGTATTTTGCATCAATAGGAAAAAACTAGAGATAAGATTTTTAAAGTAAATTGGCTATGAGGGTCTGAAGTATCGGTTCATTTTGGAAAAGGGGTCTCTTGCCCAAAATAATTTGGGAATCCCTGGTCTAGAGGGCGAGGTGCCTGGTACTGCGATCGACAATCCGCCTGCCGCGCGTGGCGATTATTTCTAATCCTCCTTATGGGAGAGGCCTATGTCCTGCAGTGTACGATTTACAGGCTACTAAGATTTGATTTAAGGATGCCGTGTGATGGAGATCTGCCACTCTCCTTTCTACTCGTGTGTTTCAAGAGTTGTATAAGTAACAATTCATTTCATGGTTTGGACACCATGACAGATGGCAGATTAATCTTAATTGGCCTAGTTAAGTCCAATGCTGACCGCAGGCTTCTCCAAGAAAGCATCAGCAAAATCCAGCATTAATTTCATGATTGGTTTGATCATATTGGTGAGTGTAGTAGCAGCATCCTCGCGCCATGATGCTGCCCCCCCCGCAAATTCGATCGGATTTGCTGAACTCAAATCTCACATCAGGCAGCATCGCCTTGGCTCTGAGGCGTCTGGTGCTGCGAACGAATCCTTCCATTTGTAGAGGTCTATTTCCAGCTGTGAACTATTAGCAGAATGATGATAAAGAAGCAAAATATCCGATTATTTGTAAAAATTATCTAGAAACCATTCCGTTCAATATACGAGAAAATGTTTTACCAAGTGAAAGATTTTCTTCGCTGTCCAAATATGTAGGATGATTATTATATCGTAGTTTGCATCGTTAAAGTAAATTCGAGCATATCCGAGTGAAGTGAACGTATATGGCATGTAAACATGCGTCTGGCACGCGTCGCGCACAAAAGTGCACCCGCTACATGTCAAGTGTTCGCTCGGGTAAGGCGTGCCATACTGCACTGAGACACTCCCCAACGTCAAGAAATTATAACGAACGAAGACTTCGAATTAGGAATATTGACTAAGTGGTAGAGCCAAGCGGGGTCCTTTGGTGCTGCTCGTATGGGCCGGATGCAGTACCACGGCCTCGCAGAATACCGGCGTGAAGTAGAAGCATCTTGTGCTTCTGCATTTCGAGACAGCCGGAGGTAAATAAAAAAAATAATTCTAATCTTTATCGCAGACCGTATGAAAGTTATTACTATAATCGAATTCTAATCATCAATTATAATAATCAATTTGAATTCTTCTTAAGACTGTAGCATATATCTTACTTAAGGATAGATCACATAGGCTCATTTGTTCTAGTAAATATTATCACAATGTAATCTAGCTAAAGTTTTGTGTGTTTCCCAGAGAATCCAATGAGCTAATAAATATCTCTGTGGGTCCGGGCCCGCGATCTCGAGTGCAGTGTATACCGGAACGAAGTCCCATAGCATGCGAGGGCGGGCAGGTAATTGGTTGAAAAGTTCAGGCGGTTGCTTGCCGCGCCCAATCCGTCAGAAGTGCCCCCAAAGTATACATCATTAATATTATAAATGTTACGAGTAACATTATATACAACTTGTCCCAGATACGGAATTTTTTTTAATTCATATAATGGGACCGCTTCTATTTATATTTGATAGAATGGCAGAACGTCTTACGAGAAGTTATAAACGGGTTCATTAAGTAACGTAACTAGGTGCAATGTTATCTAAGTTTACTTCTAAGCGAAGCTGTTGTAAGCTTCTTTTATGTCAGTAAGAATGGTAGACAAGAGCGCATTCAATCAGGTGGTGATGATCTCTAGGTCCCAAAGATACCTCAGTTAATCAGAAAAACCTGGTTGCATGTAATTCTTTGGTTTACGAAACTATATGATAATCGTCATCGCAAGTTATTACACGGAATTAAAGTGCACATTTTCGATCAGCTATGTCCAATCTTTGGGGGAGGCCTTTGTTCAGCAGTGGACTTCTGATAGGCTGAAATGATGATGACGTCCAAGAAAACTTAAAATCTAAAAAAAAATATCTCTAGAATACAGTGGCAGCGATCTTTATTAGCTTCTTTCTAAGCTGGTAACTGTTAACAAACATCGAATATGAATCCATGAGCAAGCGAGCAAGATAGAGACTCTTTGATCAACAGTCTTATATGAGTTATATATTTGTAAACTTAGTTATTGAGTAATTTCTTGGAAATTGATACGGAAACTGCATCGCAACTTGATATGTTTTAGTTTACGTTTGCAAATTTTGTAAACTATTTCGCAACATGTCGCTTAACGCAAATTCGAATTCTGCCGACCGTCTTCAAGTTTTGAAGTGGCCTAAGTGATTCTTGAATGGGTTTATAATTCATGTTTTACAAGTATTTTTTATAAATCTATCAATTAAAATGCAACAACAACCAACTCAAGCTTAAAATCTCTTACGGGGAAGGCAGAGGGAAAGAGGTATCTGTTCTCTTGCTTTCGGCTCTGTTTTGGTAAATGTCTGCTAGAGTCACAGATGATAGGACGTATCGCAATACCATAAATTCCTCTTCCCCAGCGACTCTACTTAAGCCGAGAATGGCATGGAAGTCGGTGGAAAACATTACGCAAACCTTTCATAGTTCATCAACTACCATCTGAAGTAGGTTCACCAAGCCTTTCTCAGAGCAGTCACCACGGGTTCCGGCCGGTTAAATTAGGCCTTGGTACTGACCTTCCGCTCCTCACCAGTAGGATACAAGGCGGGGACCCGTTCGTGTGGCCTATCTAGACCCTTCCCTAGTCGCATACATGGATAACATTCATCTATTAAGTTCGATCTGAAGTGATTGTTGCTGAAGTGTCCTGTTACTGAAGTTCGGTGCAGTACTTTCAGATATCTGGTCGAGGCCATACATCATATATAACAATAGACGCATCAGCTCAGCGTGATGTGCGGGCCCTTTTTCTTAATACGCTATGAGAATATTATATCTTTTCACTGGTGGCCGGAGGACACAGTTGAATATATAATAACCGACATTGATATTCATAAGAAGGTCTGAAATATATACCTCGATACATTTACCGAAGTGTTCCAATAAAACATCTTTTTAATCTGTAACCCACCTCGCGAAAGTCAACATTGGGAAACCGAACGCGTACATTCGCGTAAGAGAAAGAAAAAAAAAAGGCGAGAAAAACCGATATAAAATTAAGTCAACAAGTTCCATCGAAAATTATTCAAAGAGGACTTTGCTAGGTGCGAAGAGTGTGATGGAGAATCCCGCACGGAAGAAAGGAAAGAAAACGGGTAAATGGTCTTCATGAATTGGAAATGTAATTTAGGTCCGTGTATATATGAGCGAGCTATTGTTTACTCGGAATTGTTGCTACCGATTTTGGTGATCTACGCTTATTGCTGGCAATGTTAACTGTGTCGTTATTGTCACCTGGGAACGTGGAAGTAGATTGTATTTATTTTAAGACAGTTTTTCTCGGCAATGTTGGTCACATTTTAGACAAGTCGGTTCGTTTAGTAGCCGTGTTATCTTTAATGATATTTTGATGAGTGCAGTTGGAGTTTAATCTCAGTCGTACATTCTACCAGTGGTGATGAAGCCCTGGATGCTATTGAGCTAGCTCAGTAATAGCCCATTTATTCTTCGCTTGGAGAATTATTCCAGTTTTTTTATGTACGCATAAAAGACGAAGGGCTGGGATTCAAATTTCAAGAGAAGTATATATTCTTAATTTTCCACCTAATTATGTTTCTTCAATATATTCATCTGTGGGTATACCACAGATGAATATCAACACATATATATATATAAGAGAACACTCACACGTGTTACCTCTAGCGAAGAAATTACGTATTTGCGTTTAATATGACTGGGTACACGTGATGGCCGACGAGCCTCGTTAACAAGGTCCAAACTGAAAGAACTATTTGTGGTACTTGGGCATAAACACCGAGGCGAAAGACCTAAATAAAAATAATGAGTGTTAAATATATCTTGCAATGTTATTTTATCTAACTGAATCCCATGTTTGTTTTTTTTCCCCTAACATACCATTTCTAAACATCATTGCTATCTCTACCCTCTTCAATTTCATCCCAGTAACATAAAAACATTGACACTAGCGAATAAACAGAAGAATTACCTGAAATAGAGACGGTCCTAAGTGCATTTCGCGAGCGCAATCCCATTCGCAGTACAGCCACGTGAGACAATCAAGCGCGCGACAAGCATGGAGTCGCCGAATGTTTACACACTCACGAGACGACCGCGTAACGGCAAGGATACGATTCGACCCTGGTTGAGAAATAATACTTATAATCTAGTTGTCGAGTAACACAAAACACAGTCGTTTTAATTGTATATTTAGCCAATTTGAGCTAGTAAAGTACACCATCAGTTTGGACGCAATATAATTTGACACTGTTGTTCGTAACTGATCTGCGTTATTTTTATATAGTATTGTTCGATGTACCGCAGTGGTGTGATCTACTCGTACAAGAGCTGTAGTAAGTACATCACCAGTAAAAGAATTTTTTTTTTTTTTGGGAAAGGCGGCAAACGAGCACCCTGATGGTAAGTGATTACCGTCGCCCACGTACTCCTGCAACACCAGTGGTGCTGTAAGTGCGTTGCCGGCCTTTAAGGATATTTAGGAGATGGAAGGGAGGATGAGCACTCGCCGAACGAAACACAGAACCATAAGATGCGTCTATTTCACGCCGATATTCTGCGAGGTAGAATATCAACCAGGGCGAGCCGGCCTATTCAAGCAGCAGCAAAAGCCGCTGCTTGGCTCTACCACGTAGTTATTAACGTATTCATGAACGGTGTATTGAATTGTAGATGTGGCTAAAATGAATAAAAAAAATATATGTGTATTATGCATTTATTACCCAATTAAGGATAAGTCTAATGTCAGTAGTAAATTATTTCAAGATAATGCTCTTATTTTTTTTTTTAATAATACATTCATGTTTAATGTCTAAACGTTCAAATCACAGAAAAAGTAAAATAAAAGAGTATTGTGAGATTGTCGCCAACTCTCTATATTCCCTGGAATTTTATAGAATACATGTTTGCCAACTTTGACCTCATTGAGTTATGTAAGCAAAATGATCACTACACACACACGCACACGTTTTATGATAATAGGTAAATTCTATTTTGGACCCTATTATCCGAGTAACTTTTAATATATTTTCCACGAGAGTGGCCAGGTTCCAATAAGTTGAACAGCCTTTTAATCGATATGAAATTTAGTAAGCTATTTATTTTGCAATAACCATTTATGTTTAGATTCGTGCCGGAAAATTCCAAAAAAATTATTATATCTGTGTGCGACACGACAATGCTCTATTTAATATATACAAAATTAATCTCAACGACATTTAAAGTCGTCGCGTATAAAGCCCCCGTATTCCGGCCAACAGACTAGGGCCATCTCGTCTCGTAAAACACACGCTTTACCGAGTTATTATACGGCGACGTTTTGTTAGAACGACCTCGCCGTCGCGTCGAATCTAAATTGCTGCGAATTTTACGACAACTATTTAGCAACTAGTGTCGACGGGCGGCGGTCATTTAGTTTATACGATTTTTTTCTCTCTCTCTCTCTCTCTCTTTACAATAATGCGATACGATTGTGGTTCTGTGCGATGTTTAGAATTTTTCTTTGCGTGGTCATGGAATTGTTATACGTAAAGTATATCTCTCTTATGGAATTGTTATACGTAAAGTATCTTTTGTGACAAAATAAATTTTCATTTAAACTTTACAAGTACTGTGTACCGTTCACTGCTCAATACGTAATGTACACCTATGTACAAGTACAAGAAATTGTAATCGCCTCATTTGGCTAACGGGTTAGGGATCACAGTGGCAGACACTGCGCAGGTTAGACGCTGCTGCCTGTCACAGTTCAAGAAAATTTAGGTCTGGTATATACCAGATACTAAATGTTACTTAAACGTATTGATTCTTATTACTTTAAACGAACCGGTCGTATCTGATGTTAAATGGTACGTCGGTCTATATCAAATGCTATACCCAATAGCGTTTTGATTTTGAACCTTCTGGAATTTAGCACCACACTGACCCTTCACTCTGACACCTGTGTTAGAGAGTCTAGTTTTCTCTATAATCGCACTGACTACATAGTACATAGTTCCATAATAGTCAGACGGTATTTTAATTTTTTTTTTTATGGAAAAGACGGCAAACGCGCAAGCGGTTCACCTGATGGTAAGTGATTACCGTCGCCCACATACATCTGCAACACCAAAGGTGCTGCAGGTGCGTTGCCGGCCTTTGAGGGTATTTAGGAGAAAGGAGGGAGGATGAGGAGTGGGATGGGGAGGGGGCGGGGGCCTCCGGTTACCTCACTCACCGAACGAAACGCAGAAGCACAAAATGCCTCTACTTCACGTTAGTATTTTGCGAGGCCGTGGTATCAATCCGGTCGAGCCGGCCCATCCGTGCAGCAGCTAAAGCCGCCGCTTGGTTCCACCAAGCTTAAAATATTTACACGGTATATTACACAGATGGTTTTGCCACCATTTGATAGAAGTTAAGAGATTTATAAGTGATTTCGCGTACTACTATAATGCCAGTATATTTCTTCAAAGGTTTGCCCACACTGATCACGCAGGACAAACGGATTGTCCAGCGCAGTCCCGGCACCGGTAGGGATACTGCTCCCCATCACTAGTCTGTGGTATTTGGATTCAGTAAATTCACGTTGTTACGTTATGTTATGTTATGACGGCCTGGTATCCGTAACTCCACGACTGTGCGCGTATTTTGCGTGTGGACCCAGGAATATGAACTGTTCGAGCCAACCGAGTCCCTCAAGGAAACTTAGTAAAAGTAAGTTACCGGTGACCTCGGGGAGCGAGCTCGGAGGTACTTAGCCCTGTATTCCGCGACCGTCGGACACCACAACAGGACATGGGTCGTCGTTTCTTCCTCCTCCATATACGGTGGGCACAGAGGGCTGTCTGTAACACCTATAGTAAACAGATATTTGTTAAAATTAAATTACGGTGTATGTTCCGCCATCATCAGATCGTCAGAGCCTCGTTTGTTGGCCAGCATGCTCCTCCAACACGCAGCAGGTGGAGTTAGTATTTAGAGAAAGAGCTGGTATATTTTACCCCAGACTACTTTTATCTATTTCTCCCAGTCAACTTTTACTAGGGCCCACGTGATGAGATGGCGGAAGTAAAAGCTCTTACACTGGTCCACTATAGGATAAAACTAAATTAGACTCACAAATGTTTTCTAGAGTAAATTAAACATGATAACATTCGGGAATAATAGTTTCATTTCAAGCGTGTAGTATTCGCGTAAATACAAGAGACCATCATCTGAAATTGTTATTTTTAAGTTCAATGTGCTAATGGTAGAGTCGGGAGAAGAAGACCTAGGCGAACATTTCACGATCAAATCGGAGACGCTCTGAAAAAAAGCCAGGTCGAGAGTACTCTAAACCAACGAGCATGCATGCGAAGATTAATGAAAGTGGAAGAAGCGAAAGACGTATGTCAGGACCGTAGCAAGTGGAAGAAGATTGTCCTTGCCTACCCCGTTGGGAACGAGGCGTGAATATATTCTATTCTATTCTATGTGCTAACTTAGTATATGCGTCGAAAAATGCTTGTGCAGAAAGAAAAATAAGATGTATTTGTCGAGGACTAGAAATAGGTATATCCGCCCAAAGTAGCGAGCTGGCTGGAAGTACGCCCCGGACTGAAAATCATTGTCGGGTTTCAGGTTTCCAATCTCGTCTATTACCGAGTCCGGTCCATTTCGCGGTCTAATGCTGCACAACAGACTTAGTTTTACTCTTGTTATAACACTTTCATTTGTTCAAGATAAGAAGTAAGAAGATAAGAATTGACAAGCACTGGATTTTTTTTGTAAATTTATTTGTCGGTAAAGTATAACCATTAAAACATCCATTAAGTGAGTGATAGCCAAATCTGCGAGTTAAAAATGAATCGTATATATATATTTCACAAATTTTCTTTACTGGCAGTAAAACGAAAATATAGAAATTCAAAAAGTCCCGAGCATGTTTCGTTAAACTTGCGCTTTTGGTAACAATTCTAAAATTCACGATACATTTTCTCAAATATCTTTCGAGAGATTCTTCTTTCGCTACATAAGAATTACTTTACCCTCTGAAAAGAATGTTTCAAATACAGAGTACCTACAGGTAGAGGCATACAAGGATATCGTTAAACCGACGATCTGCTCTATTCATAGCTGCCTCGGCCTCTGGAGATTAGAGGGCTGTCGTCGATAGATAAAGTGCGCCTCCAAGGAACATACGCGTCTACACTGCGGGCCACAATAAAGGGCAAAGAACATTTTATCACATAGATTTCACACAGATCTCATACAGTGTTTGATCTCAAGTTGTGTACTAATTACAAAGCTTTTGTACGTGGTAGAGCCAAGCGGCGGCTTTTTCTGCTATCGAAATGGGCTGTCTCGACCGGCTGAACACCGGCGTGAAGTAGAGGCATCTTGAGCTTCTGCGTTTCGTTTAGTGAGTCAGGTAACCGTGGGCTCACTTCTCCTCCCCATCCCCCTCCTCATCCTACCTCCCATCTCCCGAATACCCTTAGAGGCCGGCAATGCAACTGCGTCTCCTCTGGTGTTGCAGATGTACGTGGGCGACGGTAATCACTTACCATCAGCTGAACCGCTTGCACATTTAACGGCTTTCCCATAAAAAAAAATTTTAGTGAATGCCTCCTTGTGTTATATATTATATTATATGTTAGGCAATTTAAATTATATTTGTTAAATATGCCTAAAGGCGGCAACGCTTTTGCAACTCGCCTTGTGTTGCAAATGTAATTGAGCGACGGTAATCACTTACTTTTTTTTTTAGACAGGAGGCAAATGATCCGCTTGCTCATTTGCCCCCTGTCTCAATAAAAAAAGAAAGGATAAAAGGATTGAGTTAAAACCAGAAGAGCTTTAGGAAGAAAAAGCTATATGTTGTCTTCTATATGTTGGGGTATAATAGAAAAGATTTTTTTTTGTGCCGAAAGTATTTGCTGCCACATATCATATAATGGAAATCTCGGTGAGCAAAACTAGGCGATTACGTTTTCTACTTGTCATGTTGTATCTCCCGAAGGGGAGAAAAATGAATTGCTGATGCTTGTCGGAAGCCTGTCTGGATTGCGGAAGTACACAGAGTAGCGCCAAATGGAAGTTCGAGAATTTTACCTACGTTAGTAATAAAAAAAAAAATTTACTTACATTCCTACAAAAATCTTTTTGATTAACTGAAATCAGTTTGTCGGCGAGAAAACGCTCTGAAAAGCTATATAATAATCTACATCACTATCTACACCACGATTAATAAAAAAAATATATAAAATAACAAAAACAATCATACAATGTTTATGGTACTATACTACATTACAGTCTTACGGTTTAATATAAGAATGATTTTGTCAATAAATATTAAAGGTGTCAGCCAGTAAATGAATATTAATTGTATATTCATTAATTACCATTTATTTTGCAATTCATTGCAATTGCCCAGAACGTGTGCGCTTGATTCTAGGTAATTCTATTTTTAATTAAAGCTCAAGTTGGCGTGAAAAAAGCTCCGCCTGATGCAAATGAATGTCCCATAGGAAAAAAAAAAATAACGGAGGTTCTATCCTCCAGCTAAATATCTATCAGGGCTTAGATAGAAGACCTAATCTGGTTTCACGATTGGATAGTTCCAGCTCAGGGCAGTCGAGATCGGGTGCTATTATTTACTGGTGTAGTTTTGTACCTAATCGGTTTGTTTAGAGTCTAGTATTACTGGATCAAGTATAATGTTATATGTGTTTATAAAATATATCCATAAAAGGTTACGTGTTGTTTTTTTCAATGTTATATGACTTATTAGTCACATATCATCAGAAATAAGTGAGTTATAAATATAAATACGTCGCAAAATTATTGCACACTAGAATATTTTTTAATTATTGTGAGTACGTGGCAGAGTCAAGCGGCGGCTTTTACTGTTGTTTTTTTTTATGGAATAGGCGGCAAAGCGTTACCTGATGGTTAATAAATACCGTCGCCCAAGTACATCTGCAACACCGGAGGTGGAGCGGGCTCGTTCGAACTTCTTCAACGTGGTAGAGTTAAGCGGCGGCTTTTGCTGCTTTTGAATCTTGTGCTTCTGCGTTTAGTTCGGTGAGTGAGGTAACCGGACGCTCACTTTCTCCTTTTCCCGGTAGCAGACGCGTTATGGGCTTAACGTGTTAAATGTCTCATAATCAGTATAAATATAAAGTAGAGTACAAACGAACACGGTATTCACGACAGCTATTTCTCTGGGAACACGAAAGATACCTAATAGCCTGTAAAGCCTAATACACCACTCTCTCATCATTCCTGTAAGGAGGATATGACGTAATCGTCTCGCTCGGCTAGATGAATACCGGTCGCATTACCAGATACCTCGCATCTTAGACTTTTCAGCCTGTTTTCAGTCTGTTTTCGTCTGATATTTTTCGAGATGGTTATCCTGCCATCCGTCGGTAGGCATCGATTTTCTTGACTTTTCCTTCAGTCGCCTCTCACCGCACCCACGGGAAGAATGGGCGTGACGGATTCTTACAATCAAAGATTATATTTAAATCGTTTAACGATCGCGAAGAAGCAGTGTCAAAGTACAGGTTGTAACAATGTTTGCCGCATGCTGGCAAACAATCAGTTCTCCGTAGAGTGTACAAATAGTAGCGGGTTGTAATCAGACGCGGTTACGTCGAGGCGTCGCGACGCCTCGTGTGCTCGGTTTCAGAAATTAGTACAGATCTCACATCGGTATGCGGTTGCATTGTATCAGACTAGGGTCTGATTTTCTAAACGCGCTGAATCTTTACGATATGAAATATATCGTATTTACTGTCTACTGTTTGTATGATGAGGATCAAAGGAAAATTATTGTCTCCGATTGAAAAAAAGTCATGACTCTCCTGAACCTCCTCATATATTTATATCGGCATTGGCAGACAATTGAGAGCGTCCGTCGCAACAGAACGATCGCAGTAACAGATGCAGCGCTTTTTAGTGACATTTTCAGTGCCTTTCTTAGTCGTCTCTTACACACCCTTAGAATATTTCACGGGGCTTTTCTTAGTCGACCCTTATACAAGTTTCTTTCGCCTGCTTCATCTCAGTCAGAGGAACCTCTTTACAATACTGTATAAAAATATTTATTTTTTATTTTAAAAGATTACTAGCAATGCTATTTATTAAGTTACATTACTAATACATATTTCTGTTAACCCTCCAACTAAGCTTACAGCTTGTATCGAATGGCGAGCTCGAACTTACGATATCATGTTTCGTAGTCCGCAACTTAACCCATTTGGCTATTGGCGCTTATTGACAGATTTGACATACGAATTACGCCGAGAAATAAATAATTTTCATCTAAGTTTAATACTTTGTACAGTAAAGTGGTTGACAGCATCAAAACTCCGGACATAAAAGCTATTCTTTACACCTGATATCTTCTGAATTTCTGCGACATAAAGACTTTTTTATTGGATTGGGGTGAAAAATGAGCTATCAAACCACCTGCTGCAATCCATGTATAACTTCAATCGAAGGAGGTTACAGATGCTCTGTCAGCCCTCAGATGGAACATCAGCACACAGCCTGTACTGCTTGTATACCTTCACCGCTGTTGTTCGGTTGCGCTGTATAATATATAAAAGGGCGGTGCCTACTTAAACGGCTCCTAAGCAGGAAACCAGTTCTATGTAGTAAATATTAAAACCAAGTTTATAAAAAAAAACGTGTGTGTGTACTTATGTATGCACGTAAGAAGTTATACTTCTTTAGCGTAACTAAATACATAAAGGAATACATACCGACAGTTAACCTCAAACCTTTAAACACTGTTAAAAAAGTATATTAGATAAAAAACACGATTACTTACAATAAATTATCATTCACCACCACATATAATTTAAAATCACACACACAAATACACATGTATATTTATGTATGAATATATTTTTTTATCTCCACTGATGTAAAACACGTGTGTTGAAGATTCATAAATATTTGAATAAACACTTTGAATATAGTTACTATGGAGACTATACACTTCATAATAGTATAAAGTTTCCATAATAGTTATCAAAGATAATTTAAGAGACATTTAGAAACCAACTTCATACTGTTCATTTCAGATGTCGGTGTGCGCGCGCATCGTAAAAATTCACTCTGATAATTTTTCCCAAACGCGCCAAAAGAAATACGCACGGAATTCGGAAACACTAATTAAGCTAAATATTCCTTCAACTGCTAAATCCTTTGATGTCTTCGCGCGTGCCTTTGCTTTCAGCTAATTAAAAATCAGTCAATTGGTAGACGATTCGATAACAGAGCAAAAAGGATTTAAATATAAATTGACTTTAAATATGCAATGTTTTCGCATAGTTAAACATTCTCTTTTATAACAGGTAATTGGTTATCATTGAAGGACCGACATTTTCACAAATTCATTCTGGAGTTTACTTATACATTTATATATAAGAAGGAAGAAAGAAAGGGCTCCCCCCTTTCTTCCTTTCCTCTCCTCTCCTTTCCTTTCTTTCGTTATTGTTTTAGGATTGGTGTGATATGCGAGCAACAGACCCCTTTATGGTAAGCGGCTACAGTAGCCCGCGGACCCCTGCAAACAACTACAATCCAAGAAGTTTACAGATGCGTTGTCACCTTTGAGGACTAACATGGCATCTGGCGCTTCTGCGTTTCGTAAGTGAGTTATCCAGCCCTCCTCCGCTCTTCCCCTGAAGAGGTTAGGGATCTCCTCGTTGTCTACCCCATACACTAAATATCCTTAAAGGTCGGCAACGCTCATCTAGTGTTGCAGATGTACGTGGGCGACGGTAATTCATCCGCCGACAGGCGAGTCGCTTGAACGTTTGCCATTTTTTGACTTAAAAAAAAAACATTAGTTTTCTTAATAATGACAAACTTTTGATTATACATAAACGCTGTATAGAATTCGTAGACGCGATTTAGAATGAGTAAACCACCCAAGTCCTTGAAACGAGATAATAATGCACTTCCTTAAACGATTTCTTGTTATGAGGCGTGGAATATATTGTAGGTAGTCAGTAATAAATGTTTTAAAGGATTTAAATAAATGTCTAGACCTGGAGCGACTCAGTCGCCCAGTATTTGCCCAGGCAAAGGTTTCCTTCTCAAATATTTGAGTGGGTTTTTGGAGCCGGGAAGAGTCCACCTCGCTGCTCCAGTGCGTGTTGGAGGACTTTGCTTTTCCTCGAAATATATTTTTTTCTCGAAATTTATTTCTAAGACATTCAGGTTTCCTCTCAATGTTTGCGTTTACCGCCCAGCACGTGGAATATGAACATTACACATTAGCACATATCATATTATCATCGCGTATATGTCACGAAATTGCATGTCCTCCATAACAGATTCTGACAGACTGCTCTGTAAAAATACCAGAAAGCTATAAAAGAAAATGGGTAAATACTAAAACTGGCTCTGAAAATGTATTTCGAAAGGTTCCAACTCTTTACCGCTTAGTGAATAAATAGAAATTACACCGGCAGTAACGATACGCTCTCGGAGAGTTAAGCCCAGTGCGGTGGGGGCCCGTTTCGCCGACTACCTGGATAAACCTAGGTCCACCCGCTGCCTATGGTGTAACTCTGTAATCAGCCATTCCTATGCAAATTCGCTCGCTGAACCAACTATGGCTTTATATGAAAGCGCATACTCCCGGGAATGTCTGCGAATTATATACTAGGTATTATCTGCTTCATATCATCTAAGAGTACGTACAGAAAAAAATATGTTGATATATATGAGAAACACAGAAAGTTGCCATATATCAGTGTTTTTTCACGGAGAAGGTTTTTATGCTATCCATTGTGATGTAACTCGCCACTAGATGGCGTTGCAGCACATCAACTTCTCTACCGCTTAACCGTTCGCATGATATGGAGAATATTTTCGCGCTATTTCTACGTTGAAGCTAAGTTACATGATCTGTTCAAAAAGTGGTAGAGCCAAGCGGCGGCTTTTGTTGGTGCACGAATGGGCCGGCTCTACCGGTTTGGTACCACAGCCCCACAGGATACCGGCGTGAAGTAGAGGCATCTAATGATTTTTTCAGTGAGCGAGGTAACCGGAGGTCCACTCCTACTTCCCATCCCCCCTGATCCTCCGTCCCTTCTCCGAAATATCTTTAAAGGCGGATAGCGTACCAGCAGCATCTCTGTTGTTGCAGAAGAGTTGAGAGGACTGAGCCGCTTGCTCAGTTGTCACCTTACAAAAAAACAGCAAAATTGTCACTTGACATAGAACACATGTTTAAACATATGAAAACGTATCAACAACATCGTGTATAACGGGAGTGAGCCTCATTCTCAACGTTTGGAACGACGTCCTCCATAGCAGTAAGTGAATTTTCCCTTTATGCAGCCACTTGACTCGGCTACAGAAGGTTTTATCCTTTGATTACACTTTGGGAGAGTTTTGAAGAAACCGGATGAGTCCCTGCGCGCGGCCGATAGATGAGAATTGTTCCCGAAACTTTCCTTTTGAACGTCAAAGTACAACGCTCGAGCCAGGGTTCGATCGCCGTATACGATTCTTTGTATCAGTGTTTCTTTTACAGTCGTTTAATGTCGAATAGTTTGAAGATTTTCGTTTTTGTTACAACCCCTATGCTAAATAAGCCGTTGCCTTTGTTTCTTCCCAACATACTTTCTTAAGTAAATAAATAGGTATACTTAGTTTTTTCACAAAAACACTTTAACGATCTAGTCTCTTAATTTGAAGCGCCAATAGCCTAATGGGTTAGGGTGCGGGCTGCGAAACATGAGGTCGTATGTTAGCCCGCCATTCGACAATTGCTTAGTTGAAGAGTTAACAGGAATGTTGGTAATGTTATTTAAAAAAAAACATTGCTAGAATTCGATAAAAAAAAATTCTAGTTATCATATGAGCAAATATATATATTTATTTTCTGTACAATTTTGGATGATTCAGGATATTAGGAATTTTTTTGTTGGATTAAAATTAAAATTTGATTTTTAATGCGATCACGACCTATCACAATATTTCTCCACGCCCAGGGTTGACTGGCATAGAATGCCAAAAGGCATTGAGTCCACCTATTGTAATACTATTGCTTTGCACCATAAAGTGAAAATAAATAAATAAATAAAAGCGATACTCCTTTTTGGGAATGAGTTATAAAATGTGACTATTTAATTCTGTATGAGTACAGATATATTGCTTAAAATGATACCCGAAGAGTTTATTCTCAGTCATAGAAAGTTAATTAAAAATATTCACGTCGACGAATAGCTAATTTTCATTGATTCAAAATAAGTCAGTCGAAGTTATTATTTATTTACATTTGTCCATGCGTTCGTATTCTGTCCGTATCTGGAACTACTCAATACTCATACCATATTGGAGTCGTGTGTGTTCAAATGAACTTAAAATGAATAATAAAATAGTAAAATGAATAACTACTATTTAATATTAACCTTACCTAACATATCTATATATACCTATATAGTTTACTGATCACTACTTTCGGGGCGCACATCCGTGAGCCCTGGATTGGATAGTTGAGGCTGTTTATGACACATTAACAGACACAATAACAATTCATCAATGTCGTTTATACTATAGTGTTTAAATGAATTTTTAATTCACAATTTAATAATCTTTTAATACTTCAAGAAAGGGGATAACTGCCTTTTGAAGAATTATAGACCGATATCGCTTCTCAGCCGCGTCTACGTGCTGTTTTCGAGATTCATCTCAAATCGTCTAGTGAACAGACTTGACGACTTCCAGCCTCCCGAACAAGCCGGATTCCGAAAAGGCTATAGTACCATAGACCACATACATACTCTTCGCCAGATTGTACAAAAGGCCGGGGAGTACAATTTGCCATTATGTCTGGCGTATGTGGACTATGAGAAAGCTTTCGATTCAGTCGAAATTTGGGCGGTGCTCCAGTCTCTCCAGCGGTGCCAGATAGACTCTCGGTATATCGAAGTGCAATGAGGCTACGATGTCTATCCGAGTACAGAATCAGAGTACGAAACCAATACAACTGCAGAAAGGTGTAAGACAGGGTGATGTCATATCATATGTCATATCATATGTCATATGATGAATTTAATAATCAGCCGAGTGATAGCGTCGAAAGAATCTGGCGCTCCCATTCGTGTCGTAATCTCTGCCTACCCCTGTCGGCGACAGGCGTAAGTGTTTACGTATGTATAATTCAATAATAATTCTACAATTAGATTAACATCGTCTTGTGACACTACGTTGAAATCATTCATCTTAGTCACAAAGCATATTCGGAAACAACTGAGCACAGCTCCCTTCAAAGCAGAGTTACCTCGTCTTGAAGCCACTCACGTCTCCCGCCTTAAGTCGCGGTACCAAAAATTGTTGCACGAAACAGCGCCGCTTGTGCCAAGTCGCTTCATTAGGAATAACATGTTTGCCAGTTGAGCTTTGTCCGCGTCTCACCGAGCTTGCCTTTGCGAACTGAACACGTGACGTGGCTAAGAGATTTGGCTGGAGTGCCGATGGCGGGGAAAACACTAATTTCACATACGTATGACATTTCTGTTGGTTTTATCGCGGAATGTTTTTATTGCTATACACGACTATGTTGTTGTCTTTTGGATGTGTTCCGTTTTGAATTGAAAATTTTGCAAGGAAATAATTTTTACCTAATGTTCGTTTTACGTAATGGTTTATTTTATACCTGGTCAAAGAACCATGCGATGTTTCATAAGGTTAGTGGGGAGTACCACATATTCGTACCGCTGTTAAAGAGGTATTCATTCCCTAGGTGACAGGAATGATAAGGCACTTTCACCTACTCTTTAATCTCATACTCTATGCACTCTTTAATCGTTTGACATTGTTAACAAAGTAAGATTTATATTAATTGTCTATGATAATAAAAATATCGTTTGAGAGCCGCGGCAGACAAGTCAGGTCAGGGCGTTCGATTTAATTTATTGGAACGCCAGAGACTTGGGTTTGATCCTCGGTGTGGGCAACATCAGAATTGTTCAAAAGGCCATTTTAAGAGCGGAAATTACCACGTGTTTGGCGGTGAAGGTAAACACCGTGAGAAATGTCTGAGAAATATTGAAAACCTGATTTCGTGGAAGTCCAATATCTTATACTGGAGCAGCGTGGCGGACGTCTCAGAGGATCCATGTAGTCGTCATACGTCGTCTGCAGACATCTTTAAGGCCAAAGTGAACAGACACCTTCTAGGCAAACGTGTACCATCCTAGGCCTCATCTTCGCATTCCATCAAGCAAAATTGAGAACAAACGTAAGCCTATTTATCATAAAAAAAAATATATTTTTCGCAAAAACACGGTCATTTGAACACACATCGACATGTTTTTTTTATTGGATTGGTGTGTACAATGAAATTACAGTCCACCTGATGGTAAGTGTCTACCGCAGTCCATGTATACCAGCAGACGATTCCGATCAATGAAGGTTACGGATGCGTGTAATCTCTGTGGAATAGATGAATTGAGAATGAATGCCTGTAATTACGCGGGCTCTCTTTACCTTTCGAACCGGTATACAACAGCAGTTACACTGTTGGGTGGTGACAGAGATTGGTAAGAGGTGGTAGGAAGACGAGGTATCATCTCTATGCTTTCCCTACACATACTTTCATTCATTACTTTCATATATGCTTTGTAGCAAATTGTATTAAAATAACTTTTTTCAGGACATCACAAGGCGCAAAGAAGATTTTGTTCCCCCACACTATGCTCAATACAGAGGAGATTAGATCTTGCTCGAGAGTACAGCACGGGTGTGGCAATATGGGAATTAGAGCAAGGCCTTGATTAATTCTATGACTTATTTTGTTTGTTTGTGATAATAGTTTTAATGTTAATAAATTATTTGCAGTTTGTGTTTTGAAAAGTTTTTTTTTATTAAGGTACCTGAATAAATTATGGAAGATTTTTTGGAACATTTCACATTCAAATAGTATAATAATTTTTATTTCTCTCAACAATATAGTGACGAAAGAACATTACACATAAATAATGAATTTTCAAACATACTGTAGGAGATTGATGCCGAAACTGAGCTTTGGGCTTGTATTTCAGGGCACCAGGTCTCCACCACACGGGTTCAAATTACATTTTTGTGCATGTGCTTTAATATTTTTACAAAACAAGATATTTCTATTTATGAGTTACAAAAATAATAATATTTAAAGGAAAGAAAATAGCGTTACTGTGGTTATTGTTTGTTGGGAACATGCTTGTGTATGTGTGTAGGAGTATCATCTATATGATAATTCTAGGAATCATTTTTACATTTTTATTTTTCATTCCTTTAGTATGTATTGTGTACGTGAATCTATACCTGCCATTTATGGTCATAGAACTTTAAAAAGAAAAAAAAATTAATAGTATATTTATGCCCTTTCCTAAGAATTTTGTGGGCAACATTAAAATATGATTTACAGCGTTAAATCGCTTTTAAAATTAAAGCCGATCTCCAAACAAATACAACAATTGCAAATTGTTATTTGAATAAACAATGTCCATCTCTGATACAAACAGAACATTTCAAATGTTTACTGTTCTTTGTCCGAACTTTCGTTCAAACGATAAGCTATGAAAGGGTCGGGGTTATTGGGCGTTTATTAGAAGGGTATACACCGCCTAGTGCAGCCGAAAGGACGGGCGTCCAACCGGTGACGTCCCTGTTACAGTTTGTAATAGATTAAGCATTGCAGAGGTTAAATTCGAAATGTTTTCGTTTTCTTTCAAGCGGCTCACCTTATGGTGAGTGATTACCGTCGCCCACGTACGTCTGAAACACCAGAGGAGCTGCACGTGCGTTGCCGACCCTTAAGGGTATTTCGGAGATGGGCGGGATGATGGGGAAGAGGGTTGGGGGAGGGGGATCGGGCCTCCGGTTACCTCACTCGCCGAAAGAAACGCAGAAGCACATGATAGTTCGAATTTAGGCCGGCCTACTACTACATTCTTCGAGACCGTGATACTACCCAGACCGAGCCGGCGCATTCGAGCAACGTCAGAGGCCGCTGCTTGGCACGACCACGATCAAAAAAAATTGTCTCTGCCTAAAGGTCTTCATATTATAAATGAAAGAGATGAGAATGGTTCTGAAACCAGTGATGATAACGTGTTTTTTTTTATTATTTATTTAGATTGATTAATTATTATCTCCAACTTAGAACGTGTCTTGCTTCAACATTTGCTTAACGGCCAATCAGAGTGCCGCAAAGCACACTTTGGGAACCACTGCTCTTGCTTATTGATAATGTCAATTATGGTTAAGTATATTGCCTCCTGAACCCAACCATCAATCCCCTATGCATAGGGTTTCATCGAAGAGTTTCTCGAATGTTGTGTATGAATTTTATCATTAGCCTAGACTAGACACGAAGGCGGCGATTGGGTCACCATCTATCACGCCAGTCCGTATATGCTCAGGGGCGCTACAGCACAAATATATATCACAAACTTTCATTCGTTTTTGTCGCATAGCTGTATGAAATTACTAAAATTAATGTGGAAATCTCAGTCGATTTTTTATCTTTTATATTACCGTAATCAGTAACATATTGATACGACTTTTGGATCAGACTGTAAACTATATTAAATCATGGACTTACATAGTCTTTGACCTTAGGCCCATTGGTCATCTATTTGCATTGGAAATTCATAATAATCTCATTACCCCGGCACGAAATTCCGGCACCCTTTGATTACCGGTCACCCCCTTGTAATTTCGTTTGCTCCCGTCGGTCAAACGGACGTTATTGATTTTTCTTATTAAACAATAGCTTTTAGTTAGACCGGGTTATGTTCACAGTGATTTTTGGCAGCGGCCTGTGTCAACTGAGTCTATTCAATATTGATAATATGTAATAGTAACTTTAGCAAATATGAACCGAATGCTACCCTTAGTATTGTTAATATCTGTTGATATCTGGCGGTTTGAAAGTGTTTGTGTTAAAAGGAAAATAGATAATTTTTCTCTCCAGTCTCACCGCTATCTGATTGACGAACAAGTCTCTGACGAATCCTTGTAGTTTTACTTGGTCACGTTCTCTGCTCAGGGACTCTTCGTGGTTGCTAAGCAACAGACCCATCACCGTTAGTTACAAATGTATTCGCAGTTGTGTTCCGATTTGAAGGTAACAGAGAGCTAGTTTAATAACAGACAGACAGGCATTACATTTTAATCGTAACGATGCATCTGTAACCTTTTTCGATTGATGTTGTTCGCCGCATACCGTCAGGTTGACGGTTAGTCTTTTTTTTTATTGGTAAATGGTTAAAAACAGAACGCCACAAGATCCATCTACTTCACGCGGGTATTCTGCGTGACCGTGGTACTACTCCGGTCCAGGAGCACGTACCATGCCAGTGTTATAAAAGATATAATCGAAAAATGGTACCACACCTCGTTCGAATATAGATATCGAAGAGGGCGATAAGTGGCAAATATTCTGAGCATCGTTAGCTGCCACGTACATGTGAACGATTGCTAACACTCTGGGCAGATCAGGACAGACTTGAAATGGACTTGTATAGGCAGTAGTATTTTTTTTAGTGGGATTTAGTAGTCTGTATTTTTTTATTTATTTATGTACACAGAAGAAGGCAAAAAAACATAAACGGCAAACTTAGTGCGTACATTTGTAATACTTATTATGTATACAATTACTTATAATTAAATAATATATATAGATAAATTTGAACAAATATATGTTCTTCATGCGAAGTTTGCGGAAGCAGCTTCTTCTCCATATATCAATTTCACCAGCACGCGGTGGACCTCACTGGCTCACTGACGAGGCTCTGGTGATTCACTTACTTATTTATTTAAACTTTATTTAAATACCTTTGAATAAAAGTATTACAAAGGGCGGACTTAATGCCTCTTGGCATTCTCTGACAGTCGACCCGGGGCGTGGAGAGATATTGTAAGGGTGCAAAATATTAAATTACAAAAAAAAGAACTAAAATACATGAATGACTTACACTTACAATTAGATACATACAAACGGAATAAATACATATAAATATATATATATATATATATATATATATATACACATTATACAGCATACACAATATTATTATAATTACAATGACCGATGATATCAATTCCCCTAAGTGGGAACGGATGTCTTGAAGAGGTGTTCACGTACCAGTCTCTTGAACGATAACTTGCTGGACACTTTCCTAATATTTTCAGGCAAGGAATTCCAGAGTAGTGCAGCCTGAGCAGTAAAGGAGTTGCCAACAAAATCGGTGAAGTGTTGCGGAATACTAATCTTATGATTGGATGAAGAGCGAAGGACCCGGTCATAAGTTGAAAAACACAAACCGAAATTTATCCTTTAGTTAAGAAGGAGAGGTAGCATCATTTAAGATAAAAAAGAGAATAAGCAGGATTCTAGAGTTGAGTCGAGTTGTGACTTGTAACGGAATAATCCATATATGTAATTCATACGTCATGTGCTAAACCCAAATCACTATCACAGGACTAATGTAGGAAAGCAGGAATACTATAGCACTGCGAATCCACCAGCTGGATGAGTACGGACAAAGTTTTCAAAAAATGCATGCTTCACAATCAAAATTATTTATTCAATTTAGGCTTCTTCAAAGCTCTCATGAACGTCGAAATTTAAAAATCTACACCGGTTCGAAAAACGAGACCTTCACAGAGAAGAACCGGCAAGAAGCTCTGGGGTCCGGTTTTTTTTTTTTTAGCGCTCTGTTGTTACTATGCTACAATTTTTTTTTAGACAGTAAAAGCGGGTCCCTGGCTTATGCATAACAATACATAAGCCAGGGACCCGCGTGTACAGAGTAAGAATAATTTCCACACATATTTTTTTTTTAAAGAAAAAGAAACCTTTACAATTTTCCTAAAAATGTGTGTCTGTTTGTTGCTTTGTTACTTTGTTGCTGACTTTCTTAGAAAAGCAGAAGACTTACACAGGCAGATGAGGTAAGAAAGGTATTATTATTAAAATACAATTTAGTAAATCTACTACTACGCTACTGCTACGAGCCGTGGTAGCCTAGTGGTCAAGGCGCTCACTTTAGTTTCATAGAGCGCGAGTGACCTGGGTTCGATCCCCGGTGCCGGCACCGCTAAAATTGTTAAGAGCAATTTTAAGTGCTGCATTTACCACGTGCTCAGCGGTGAAGGAAAACATCGTGAGGAAACCTGCATGTCTGAGAAATAATAAAAATATTATTTCGAGGATATGTGAAGCCCGCCAAACCGCACTGGAGCAGCGTGGCGGGCCCTTCCCGGCTCCTAAACCCTTTCTAATACTCGTATTTGAGAAGGAGGCCTTTGCCCAGCAGTGGGCACTTACAGGCTGCTACTTTACTTTTTTTTTTTTTAATATACTACCGCTACTGCAGGTAATACAACCTTGCTTCAATATCTGAACTGGAGTAATAAAATGAATGATATTCTTATTGTCTTTTACCCTCTTCGAAACGGAGCGGGAGCTGGCGTTCGTTTGTTTTCTCAAAGACAAAGCGGCTTTCGTTGTCTAAACCTCAAACGATAAATCCATTGCTGTCCGGTGCAGCTTATACGGTATCCCGCTGCTCCCGAGCACGGCAAGCGAAACCTAAAGAAAAAAAAAACCAAAAAATTAAGGAAAATCATCCTTAACCGAAAGTGAATAGGTCGGCATAAACTGAAAATCTCTCTTGGTACAACAATGCATGGAACCGAGTTAATTTAGTATTGTACCGTTTAAAATTGAACTTTACACCATTGTGTTAAGTTCGGTGTTACATGAGTGAATACCATGGGATTATACATACTACGTTTCCGATGTTGGCTAATTCTTGTTCGCCTTTATCGCGCGTCAGATTTGGTGCAAATCGTTTAAGAAATATCTCTCAGAATAAATACAGAAGTGAATCGATATCACGCTTTATTTCGAGTCGCAATCATTAATATTTCAATTATCTGTGAGTAACAGAAATGTAATCGGGGCTATATTGGGTTAGATCTTGTTCACCTTTCCTATAAGTCAGATTTGTTGTAAAGCCTTTAGAACTAAATCTGGGAAATAAAGCGATGAGAATCGATTTCTGTTTTCTTTTCGATAATCCAATGAAGCGAATCTATTAGCTAAAATGTTAATTATTTAGATATATTTGAAATGAAAAGATTTTTTTATGGATTTTCTCGCGTTTCAGTAAATATTGTTTCATTTAAAATGTGTTGTATGTATATATACGTCGACTGTATGGGTAAATAACTCTATAGAGTTACTGCAACAAAACATAAATTTCGACGACAGTGACATCTCTTACTTAGAAACTAGTTATCAATCTCATAATAATATATAAAAAAAAACATTACATAAATAAAAAAAAAATGTTGTCATCATAGGATTACAATCACATTTACATTTATTCAGCACAAGTATATGAAACAATAATCAAATATAGAATATAATGTGCTTGCCACAGCATGTACAGTGTGAGAATAATCACAAACACCACTGATTTTCAGCCAACTCACTTAAGCGTGGGTATAAAGGTGTTTTTTTTTTTTAATTACAGTGCCGTACCAGTTGTCAGTCCATCTGGGAGTAAACGGATATCGCAGGATCAAATCGAAGAAAGCTACTTATGCGTACTGTTATCATACCTGTGGACTAAGAAGGAATACCACGCAACATGTAATTGTACTACAACCTTCGAACCGGAATACAACTGTGGTTACACTGCTGATCAGAATTAGCTGGATAGGTAAGAGGATTGAACCTACTGAGGCGGCGTCTAGGCAAAGAAGGTGTCCACCTTCAGGTTGTTATATTTCGTCTTAAAATCTATGTGGTAACGGAAAGAGTGAAGTGAAACTATTAGTTAAAGACTTTATCACGTTTGATTTTAATTTTCTTATCCCGACTCTTCTGGTGTGCAGTCACAAAGTGAACAGACAGCTTCTAGGCAAACGTGTACCGTCCTAGGCTCCGAATCCGCGGGAACGACCTCGACGCAGGCAAAGCCGCGAGCGGAAGCTAGTCGAAAGTATACAACGAAACGCTTGCAAAAACTCATCCGCGAACGAAACACAACTCAAATCACTACGCGTAAGTAATTGAGATTTATTTTTTAATATGGCAACGCCGCTCCGATCGGATATATGCTCAGCCGCCCGGAAGGGCAGCGTGCGTAAATCAAGCGAAACGTAAAAATATTTTAATTACATTTTTATAATATTTCGAGGTGTAAAAATTCATCGAGATTAAATATTAATAATTTTAACGTACGAAACTTTTATAATCACACAATCTCACACACACACATCACAGGGCCACTATAACAGAATTGGTTTTTGTGGATTTTCATCCGAATCAGGAGACTCATGTTCGGTATCCTATGTGAAAGGTCCCCCAGATAACTCTCTCTCTCTCTAATAACCTCAAAGTTCACACAATGATTTCTTGTATTCAAGGGAACACTACACATTTGAGACGATAGTACTATGTTATCCAATGTAAATGGCAGGGGTACATCCCCCTAATATGATTCCATTGTCAACAATTTGTCTGATTAGTTTTACTCAATTATAATTACTTTACTTTCTTTATTTATTTTTTTTATTAAAAAATAGGCTTGCGTTTGACCTCAATCTTCCCCGATGGAAAGCGAAGATGAGGCCTAGGATGGTACACGCTTGCCTAGATGTCTGTTCACTCTGGCCTTGTAGATATCCAGGTTAAAGGTTTCCGGAAAAACTGACCTCGGCAGAGAGTTCCACTCCTTAGCCGTCCGCATAAAGAAAGAAGAGGCAAACCGCTTCGTGCGTAATGGAGGAATGTCTACAACAGTTTCTAAATAAATTATAATTTGAATCTTGTCTATTTAAAGAATGTAATGATAATCTGTCAAGGGTATTTCCGTTAACAAATGCAGCAATATTAAATAATTTCATAACAGGGCTTAACATTTACTATACAATATGAAAGCAACAGTCTTTTATTTTAATTATGCAATTTAACATACCGGATATACCCTATTTATTTTTTATTGCTTATGGTCGATTGCCGCATAAAGTCTGTATAAAAGCGCATTAACCTGTATAGCAAAGGCATTTTATTGAAAATCAGTTCTCAACGGCTGCTGTGAAGCAATCGAAACGTCAGGAGTACAAAAGCAAAATTAAACGCGATAAAATCCGTTAACAATAGTTTCATTTCAAACCTCAAAGTACTTTATATCTCTAAATGAAAGGGAAGGGAAGAGAGCTTCTTAAATATTAAAACGCATGAGAGATAAGCACTTCGTTAATTTCACTAACCATACACAGAATGTTCTAAAAGTAATTAACGCGATTGAAACGTAAACAATTACAAAGAAAACTTTGAGTATCTGTGTTGGTTCTTGGTGGGGGTTGACGTAAATCAGACCGGTAATAACAATCAACAAAGTTGCGATGTAATTACGTCACTGGCTGTCCGTTCACTTTTACATTCATTATCCTCAATGCGCGTTTACATTATAACACGGTAATAAAAAAAAAAAATTGGAAAATCCAAAAGTGTATACTAATTATGTAACTTAGTAAATAAAAAAAAAAGTACACGGGAAGCGTGCAATCGAGATTAAAAATGTATACAGGCATTTTATATTAAATATTTCTGTAAATAAAATGTAGGATTTGTTATTAGTAGAAACCATAGGGTTCCGTAGAAATAAAATACGAATATACTAATTAAAAAAAAAAAACATCGTGATTCAAGTATTTCTAGAGAACTCTTTACTGACGTCAAAAGTTAATGGATTTTTTTTTTATTAAATTACTTTATAATTATAGTCTGAATAAATGAAGTTATAACTATTCCAGAGCTATTATCAGACATGGTTTCGCTGGTTTAAAATGTATAAGTTCAACGAACATTATTATAAACGGTCTAACTTGCGGGTCTTCTGCTCTCTTTGCCTCTACCGCCGAAGCTGTAAAGGCCACCGGGTTTTTAGTTGGTCCCGGCATCATCAATGCTGAACCCGACATGACCAGTCACCGGCGAGCACCTTAACCCCACGTGAAACTAAAAATAATAATAATAATAATGGTGAAACAATCTATTGCCGAACAATAGTGTTCTCTGATTAGTTTCTCTCCTAGGATCCTTACTCACGCAAATGTTCTATGATGAATGTCGTCTCGGATTATAACGTGGGAACACACCGTAAGTAATGTCGACTTTGGTAGTCACACGTGCTTGTAACGACTGCCGCTAAGTGTTTGATTTAAAGTCGCAACAGCCGTGTTTACGAGCCTCCCCCCTCTGCCCCCCTCTCTCTCCTCACTGACACCGTCGAGCTGCGAAGAACTAATGCCATTAGCTCGGCACTCGAGACAGTTTCCAGGTGTTTTAGGCATGTAACCGATACGTTCCTCTCATTTTGTTCAATGTCATATCATATAGGTTGTGTGGATAGGAATATTTGCGTAATGTACGAGTTTGAGTATCTTTACTGTTAGGAATCTAACGATTTAAGATAGAGATATGCTCTGAGGTAGATCAATAAGATTTTGGTGTGTTGAAAATTATACAAGTAAAAAAGTCGTCTCAGGTCTAGAATTGACTCGTTTCAACCAACTTTTCAACAGAGAATATATGGTATAACGCGACAGATGGATGGAGGATGGATTTTATACGTGATAGAAACAAGCGGCAGTTTAATGTTACTCCTACGTTTTTATCAGTGAGATAAAACATCTCTCACTGATAAAAAATCTCTTATTGACAATGAAACTATGGTCAGCTTTGATGTACAGTCACTATTCACATGTGAAGTAAACACTAGTCACATTCCACATGCTGAAGACTGCATCTCAATCTTCACTAACGCTAGCCAAAAAAAGATATGCCAGCAAAATAAGCAGTATTACTTCGATATTTTTTTCATACGTGGTAGAGCAAAGCGGCGGCTTTTGCTGCTGCTCGAATGGGACGGCCCGACCGCGTTGATACCACAGCCTCTCAAAATACCGACGTGAAGTAGAGGCATCTTATGCTTCTGCGTTTCGTTCGGTGTGTAAGGTAGCCGGAGGCCCACTCTCCTTCTCCATTCCCGTTCTCATCCTCCTTTCATCTCCCAAATACCCTTAAAGGCCGGCAACGCACTTTCAGCACCATAGGTGTGCACCGAACAGTAGGTTGGTTTAGACAGCGCAGCGACGAGAATCCGGAAATTAGGAGGCGTAAGCAGAATCCCACAAGAGATCGGCAGGCGTGCGGCTAACAGCAGCTGCTTCCGAAGTTGCAGGTGCAGCAGAAGTGATGTTGCTATATATGGAGGTTACGATGTTTGGATAGATTTTACGGTCCGTCAGCAGGGTGCATCACGCGCGTAGGAGCGGATCTGCTCAGACATGAATCCTGGGTTGGAATCCCAGCCGAAGACAATACTAGTACAAAATCACAAATCATTGGTTTTTGGGTCCGCTCGTATCGTGCCGCGACACGTGTCTCTGGCACTGCATCAGACCTTTCCTCCGATCTTCGGACACGAGAAGCTGAAAACGATCGAGAGTCTGCGTTCGCGCGTACACTTGCGGCACTATAATATCTCCAGCGCAGTTGACAACTGCTGACAGTATTCAGAAGCTGTTGAGATCGTAATCGGCCAGGACGAGATCATCATGATCGCAAACAACATATCTATCTACCACCCCCTTTCTGCCTGCTGGTGTCGAAAGTGACGACTAAAGGAAAAGCCTTCAAAATCACAATGGCCACCGACAGATGGCGGGATAACCGTCACGAGAAATAACAGATCAAAAATTAAGCTGGCCTAAGACCGGCAGCAGCGTCTAAGGTGTGAGGAGTGTGGTACAGCGATATCAGATCACCATCGCTAGACCGAGACCGCTTGCCGATTGTGGCGATTTAGAGAATGTTCAGCAAAATAAGCAATTGGCAATTAGAAAGTTCTCGAAAACAATTCATCCAACGTGTAAAGAAAGCGTAGTTTGATGAATTGGTATTTAACAAATAACTGAAATGAAAGGTAAGTAATGCGTCGTGAAATATTCCAATGAAATATGTATTAAATCTGTGGCCAGGAGATTATTAAGCTGCTCAGGGAAAGATCGGATATTAACTATTCCAGTTGACCACTAGTAGCGATGCGATTGAATAATAATTAATGGTATTTTTCTAATTACGCAATATTTTTTTTTTCGCACGTATTAAATGCATTTTCGGTTTATAGACATACATACACGTATTATCAAAGTATTTATAAAGATTTTTTTTAGAGCGATGAGGGCAACGTAGTTCCCACTTTTGGGCAAAGGCCTCCTCTCATTTTTGAGAGGGTTTTGGAGTCGGTAACAGATCGCACACTGTTTCAAACCTACCCGTGTTCAGACTAAGAGATCTTCAGTAAGTCAACATCAGTTTTTGAAATTTTTTATGCCTGAGACATAAAGGTTTCTTCACTACATAATGTATCATATTTTTTTTGGTTTTTTCAAATTCGATATGACGTTACTCCGGTGTATTGTGGTGAGTGTACGCAAAATTTCGTTGCATTATAAGCCTAAGCATACACACTAATATGCCAAATGATTTTTGATACTCTACGTTTGAACTTCATTCGCACTTCGACGCTAAGATTTCAGTGGAACGCAAGCACAACGGTAGGTGTGCGGGAAGTAAAGAATTTAATCTACAATGAAAGAAGTCGGAAGTTCTTTGTGCGTGCCACCTCCCGCTTCTCCCCCTCCTCCCCCGGAACGTAGTGTGATCCGTGACATTCAGTTCGGAAAACTTCAGATTCATCGTTCATTTATTGATATGGCATTACGAACTGCTTATGAACAAGCAGACGATGTTCTACCTTCTCTGTCTTCCGATTCATTAATTACTTAATAATCCGAACATGAGCTATAATAATATAGTGTCTGGAGTGAGAAATGTCCGGTAGAGTGATCGCCTTATGGGAGAGCCCCTTGTCGTACCTGGACTACTAACAGGCATTCAAGGTAAGAATACATTGTACGTACGTTTTTACATTTGAACGTGCTAGAGCCAAGCGGCGGCTTTTGCTGCTGCTCGAATGGGCCGGCTCGACCGGGTTGATACCACGGCCTCGCAGAATACCGGCGTGAAGTAGAGGCATCTTGTGCTTCTGCGTTTCGTTCGGTGAGTGAGGTAACCGGAGGCCCACACCCCCTCCCTATTCCCCTCCTCTTCCCTCCCATCTCCTAAATATCGGCAACAAAAAAGACCGGCAACGCACCTGCAGCATCTATGGTGCTGCAGATGTATATGGGCGACGGTAATCACTTACCATCAGGTGAACCGCTTGCTCGTTTGCCTTCTCTTCCAATAAAAAAAAAACATTCTTCTGTTATGACGACCAAAATTATGAAACTATATCTTAACCAGTTTTGTAATTTTTTTTTCTATCGCTTATATATTGCAGCTGAACCGAGTTACTTTGTCCACCCCTGGTCTCACTGAAAATCAGCGCCAAGGCTGTTATTACAGCCGCGGCCATAGCTGAATGCGCTCCTCCTCACGACAACGTTGCAGCACAGATAAATCAAAGACATCATTCAAAGTTTATTGCATTTTTTTGGTTTTCTTCTCTTTGCATAGTTTTAATTTTTATCTTTTATTTTTGTTAAGTATTTGCATTTATTTCTTTTTCTCTTTCTATAATAAGCAATGTGTTGTACTTGTGTCGTGGATAAATGGTTTTTCTTTCTTTCTAATTGTCACATCCGTTTCATTTCGAAATCCATGTCCCCCTTTTCTTACAATTCAATATCATCCTTTTGTTGCCGGTTTTCGCTTTAATGCATGCGGTGGATCCCAATTCGGGCTTTAATAATATTGTCACCTCGCCTCTTAGAGCTTAAAGCATTGCTCACTCCGTCTCAATCGGGTATTGAGCTTTGCTCACGCCAAAGAGTAAAGTAATACTATCGAAAATTCTCGAACTAAGTAAACTCCAATAATCGTTCAATTGTGAAAGCTTCGAAGCCTTGCTAGTATTTTAAATGCGAGATTAACTTTCTCTCTCTATTTTCCACGACCGAACACATTTTGATGAAAATTGGTAAGGAAATATCTCCAGGTCGCGGGGCGACTCCTGTGTAAGCACAAGGTGATAACTATCCAGGCGATGAAATTGCGGTCGAAACCTTGTAGTGGTATTATAAAAAGTAGGTTAATTTGTAGCGAAAGACAGAATATCATCGGTTTTTATAGATCAATCGTTAAGAGGCCATGTTTAATGCAGATGGTGATTTGTATTTTTGGGATAACTGTAATTAACTGTATTTATGAGCAGAATTCGATTTCTGTACATTTGACAATATTTCCCAAACGACTTCAAGTACATATAGATATGTTTTAACTCCAAAGGCGTATAACATACAGTTAATATACTAATTAACCTTTTTAAAATGATCTTTAATCTTTGTCATTAATAAATTTGACTAACCATACAAAAAACAATTGATATGACGTACTTATAAATAGGGATGTAAAGAGAATATATCATCCCTTGATTAAAATGCCAACCTCACCAGCAGGCGTTGCGCCCTTCGAGGTCGGCAAAGCACCTGCAGCTATTCTAATGTTGCAGATGTGGACCGACACAGGATTAGCATTCACATTTGGCCTATTATCCCATAGAAGAAAAAAGGAAGTCCAATACGCCCGTTTTAATTATACCAAAAGAACGCGTAAGATGTAAACCATTTATAATATCATAAGGTAATCATTTTGTCGGAGCAGCCATGATATCAATCCGTATCGGGGCAGATTAACCCCGCGACGCGTCAGGTGAGATATTGTACCATTAATCTGAGCGATGGCCCGGCGCCAGTAGAAATTACATCTACCCGCTTATAGCTGCTCTTGTGAAGGTTTATGTGGAAGATATCGGTTAATACCGGTTGGAACTTGTTACTTTTTTTTTTTGCTTTTGCTTTTTAGAAGTACGCTGTAACTTGCCATGGCAATTGTGCAGTTTCGACACTGAACACACACTTTTCAACGAAGCTTTTTTGTGATAACGTGATGTAATATTCCAGAACATTAAAGTGGTGATTGGTCAAGGACACAAATAGTACGTAAGTATCGAAATAGGCACGAGCCCTTCGTATAGGGGATCGAACGTTACATTTTAAGAGCGTACAAAATACAATGCTGCTATTGAAATTTTAAAGTAACATCGAACGTTCGTCGCATTTCTCATTTAAATATTTCATGCACATGAATTATTAAAGCTTCATACTACGTAGAAACGCCGCATCATATCAGAATCACATATCCTCTTAAAAGATTGAATGGCCATGTCGGTGGCCCGATTTTCCACGATTTTCCCCGCATGGTTTATAAATGCAAATGCGATTGGCTTTAATCTAGATCGTCGTACGTACGGATAGACGCACGTTACAATATTAATTATTCATCGGGTCGAGCGTATAAAGCAATTTCACGGTTCTTTGCGCACGAATCATAGCGAGCGCCGCCGCGGCTTATACAGGGTGCGGGACGGCTCATTGCCCTTTTGTTTCCATTTTGTTGGAAGTTTTTCGATTTTATCGGATATGAGGTTACTTTTTTCTTTTAAAAAAATTCATTCATTTTATGATAATATGTCAATATATAGAACATTCGGTTGTTGATACCTTGGATTTATGTATATATTCACGCCATGTTCCCAATGGGGTAGGCAGTGACAATCTTCGTCCACTTGCTACGGTCCTGGCATACGTTTTTCGCTTCTTCCACTTTCATCAACCTTCGCTTGCATGCTCGTTGGTTTAGAGTACTCTTGACCTGGCTTCTTTTCAGAACGTCTCCGATTTGGTCGTGAAATGTTCTCCTAGGTCTTCCTCTCCCGACTCTACCATTTACACTCGCCTCATATATTTGTTTCGTAAACCTACTTTCATTCATCCTCTCCACATGTCCAAACCAGCTCAGCATCTCTTTCTAAATTCGTGTCACTACATTGTCTTTCAGTCCACAACGCTCTCTGATCACATTATTTCGAACCCTGTCAGTTATCTTCACATCAATCATATTTCTTAACGCTCTCACTTCTACTGCATTTATCTTGCTGTCATGCCTCTTTTGCCATACCCAGCTTTCGCTTCCGATACCTTCTATACTAATATTATAAATGTGAAAGAAACTCGCATTTGTCTGTTATGTTTTCACTTCTGAACCGCTCCACCGATTATGAACAAATATCTGATAGAGTTACCTTTAACCCTGGCGAACTCTCTTTATCATGGGAAGGAAACGGAAAAAATATCGATACGGTCGAAGTCGCATAGGGAAACTAGATCTAAGAGACCTAGACCCTTCCTAATTGCGCATGTATTAGTGAGAGTAATCTCGTGGTGTCATTTAAACGACCGACAATCTTTACAGTAACGGGCCGTAGCGCTTGCTGCGATCTCTTCAGTAACGGGCAGTGGCACTTGCTACGATCTCTACAGTAACGGGCAGTAGCACTTGCTACGATCTCTTCAGTAACGGGCAGTAGAACTTGCTACGATCTCTACAGTAACGGGCAGTAGCACTTGCTACGATCTCTTCTGTAACGGGCAGTAGCACTTGCTACGATCTCTTCAGTAACGGGCCGTAGCACTTGCTACGATCTCTTCAGTAACGGGCAGTAGCACTTGCTACGATCTCTACAGTAACGGGCAGTAGCACTTGCTACGATCTCTACAGCTGGTGCGCAAAAAGTTTAATACTGCGATTGCCAATTCACTTACAGTATATCGTTTGGAGAGAGATTCAAGTTATCTGGTAACAGACCTCTGCTGAATTTAATTGTATAGATTTTGTCGTTGACTTGAAAAGTAAGGTGGCGACAGGCTCACCACCTGTTACGTTGTTCCTAATAAGCACTGCTGAAAAGCGCATTTCAAAAACTTTTATGATCTCAGATCCTCATAATTGGGTATACGGTAGAGCTTACTTTGTTGTGTACAAAGGGATTTGCCATAATTGCTATATTGGCTGCCGGACCCGCGATCGTAGTGTCAAGTCTCCTTCTCTGACGTCATCTGGCTATATACCACTTTCTTACCAACTTTTGCTAATCAGCACTGCAACCGCTGTTGAGTCCTGGTTGGAAAGATGTCCTGAGCCTGTATAATTACAGGCTGTGGGGTATTCTACCTTAGTTCTTAGGGGTACATGCCTCAGGGTAACACATCTGTAATCTCCTTCGGTTGGAGTTGTTTGTAGGTGACCATTGGTTCTACTCATTTACCATCAGGTGGACTGTTGGTTAGTTCGTCACCCCAATTCAATATAAAAAAACAAAAAGCTTCGCAAATTAGACAAAAAATGCTCCCGACCATTGATCTGTCATATTTCGGTCTAGCATTTTTTGAGAATGTTAATCTCCTATTACATATATAACGATAGCCGCGAGAAAAGATAAGGTGAAGCATTTTCTAACTCCGTCACCATACTACATGTTTGGTCATCTATAGACGATAATTCGAAATAGGTTAACGCTAATTTTACAAGTTCGGTCAACTAGATTTAAAATTAAAAAAAAATATAGCGACTCGGACAAAAGGCGAAGTGCCTATCTCAAAAAAGCCACACAATAAGAATTACAGCAGCGTCAGTCTAAATATAAAAAAACAAAAGCTAAATAAACAAAAATAAAAGCTCTCACGACCATAGTCCACTCAAAACACTTTTTACAAAATAACTGATATATTAGGACAACGTGACAGATGGTCAGTCTATTGCGTTCAAATCGTACATAAGTTTTTAAAAATCTCACATGCAGATCATCAAGGATCTAAATCTAAATAGTCAAGGGTAGCTATTAAGGCTTCATTCATCTATTAGAGGTGGATCGCGTACAAATGTAAACTGGAGTGAAGATGACGATGTTACTTACAAAGAAAGTCATAACCAACGAATATTTTACTATTTGTCGATTAAAAAATTATTGTATTTTGGAGCAGCCTGTGTAACTAAACGCGATTGTGAGCCGAAACCGCGCGATCAAATTTGCCGCGTCGGCGCGTTTTCGATGCGCTTTTACATCGCACTGCCTAATTGTCGTTCACTAATGGAATATTATTGTGCGCATTGTATACGTGTTAATCAATAAACAGATTTATGTTGGATTTATCGAAATTAATTGCAGCCAATCGACTGATTGCGACTCCACAAGGGGGGTGTTTTAACGCTTCAATTGTGTTCTTTTAACTATATATATAGAACAAAATATTTAACATTTCAAGGCTGGCAGCGCACCTGCAGCACCTCTGGTGTTAAAGATGCACGTGGACGTCGGGTAAAAAAGTAAAGTAAAGTAGCAGCTTGTCAGTGCCCACTGCTGGGCAAAGACCTCCTTCTCAAATACGAGTATTAGAGAGGATTTAGGAGCCGGGAAGGGCCCGCCACGCTGCTCCAGTGCGGGTTTGCGGGTTTCACATATCCTCGAAATAATATTTTTATTATTTCTCAGACATGCAGGTTTCCTCGCGTTGTTTTCCTTCACCGCTGAGCACGTGGTAAATACAGGACTTAAAATTGCTATTAACAATTTTAGCGGTGTAGGCACTGGGGATCGAACCCAGTCAGTCACTCGCGCTCTATGTAACTAAAGTGAGCGCCCTGACCACTAGGCTACCACGGCTCTTAAAACTGCGTCGGGTAAAAGTAATTAAATAATTATATTCATTCCTTCGTTATTCATGTGCGTACTTGGTAATATGCAATAAGTTTCTCTACGTATATATAGATATAAATAAGATCTCACGACGTTTACCAAACAATGGGGTGGGCAGAGGTTTTGTGGCAGAGACATTTGTTTTAATTTCAATCAACTTTTCATCAGATCTGAAGGGTGATGAGTTTGTCGCCGTCTTTGTGATCAGACCAACTAAAAAATTCATAAAATTCATAAAAACATCTATGCGCAGTTCAGAGTTGTATATAAAAAAAAAGCAAAGTAGCAGCCTGTAAGTGCCCTCTGCTGGGCAAAGGCCTCCTTCTCAAATATCTGAGAGGGTTTTGGAGCCGAGAAGGGCCCGCCACTCTGCTCTACTGCGGGTTGGCGGGCTACATACACATATCCTTGTAGGCGTGACTTCCTCACGATGTTTATATTCACCGCCGAGCACGTGTTAAATACAGCACTTAAAATTGCTATTATCAATTTTAGCAGCACCGGGGATCGAAACCATGCCACTCGAGCGGTCATTTGAAACTAAAGTAAGCGCCCTGACCACCAGGCTAGCGGTGCTGTGTAATACAACGAATTGCCGTATTATATAAATCTCACACTAGCTAGTAGCTTATCGAGCAGCAACTCAGCTGATATCCCGAATTATCTAGACTGGGTGGCAAGCAGAGTATTAGATCCAACCATCACCATCTGTGCGAAGCGTGATTAATACAACGAATTGCCGTACTATATAAATATCACACCGTAATTGCTGTTACTTATCTAGCAGCAACTGAGCTGATATCCCGAATTATCTAGACTAGGTGGCAAGCAGAGTATTAGATCCAACCGTCGTGAACGTCTTTGTTCGTTCGTCTTTGTTTGTTCGTGAACGAATCGGAACGTGATTTATTTTTCTTTCAGACGACATCTACGATTCCCGCAAGACGAGATGAGGTGCGCCGCGCGAAAATTGTTCATTTAACAATCGCAAATAATTCTAATCATCATTCGGGTAGCGTTAATGTCGCTTCATTAGCGCGGTGGCTGAACGATTGGGGTCAGAGCTATGGGGTTAATATTATCCAATCTGTGCTATACCCGTACGGTCGTGAGATACGAATAACAGTTTCGCGTAAAGGATTTTTTTGTTTGTAAACACACGATGTAGAAGTACTAGACTTAAAAAAAAAATACTAACTTAAGCATCCCGCTTTGAAAAGAAAGCTTTGGTTATGGATTTATGCATTTAATCGCTATGAAATGGTGACTGAGGTGTTAGATGTCCTGATATCATTGTTAACTCGGGCTTCCTTCAGCGTAAATTATTATTTTTTTTAAACTAAAATTAAAATTAAATAATTTTTACCCTAATTTCATAATAAAATAATAAATATTCAGATGAATAAGAGCTGGGACATGTTTAAAATCATTTATTGGCAGACGGGATTTTCTTAAACAAACGCCGGGGTTCTCGAGGAGCGTAAAGTGTCCTGATTAACATTTATATTAATTGAATATATTGTCTCTGAAATTGCAAACATTTCGCCCCCTCGAAAATTATCTCTGCGTTCATCGAAGCGTCGCTTGGGACTGAAATTCATACCGCTTGAGAAAAGACATGAGAACGGAAATAGGTATGTTCGACTGGAACAAATGGTAAATGTCTCTATAAGTAAAGTAAAGTAAGAGCCCCCTGGTGGACAAAGGTGTCCTCTCAAATGTCTGACAGGCTTTTTTGGAGCCGGGAAGGGCGGGTTGGCGGACTTCACATATCCTCGAATTAATCCGGAGATCGAATCCACGATAAATATGTGTATAATACACATAATCTCTTAACTGTAAATATAAAATAGAACTGATGTCTCTGTCTATTCAAATCTATACTCTTTATCATCATATTTGAGTACGTTGCTGGACATAGGCCTGTCTTAGAAAACGAAATCAACAGCCGACACATTTCTAGAGAGTCTCGTACGGTGAATACGACACCCTCTAAGTTGGGCAGACAGGATGGTGAGCGCAGCACCAGCATCCCCGCCCTTGTGATCCACCTCAAGCAAGCAAGCAAGCAAGCAGACAAACAGCAAGTTCCGATGGATTTTCCGTAAACAAGTCGTGGCCAGATGTGGGTGGTAAATAAAACTTTTGAAATATATTTTTTTACAGATAATGAAATGTTGCCTCATAAGTCTCATAACTAGTTTGTTTGATTGTAAATAAATATATAAAGTTTCTAGTTATACCAAACTATCCATGAATGTAATATACGTAACCGGTAGCAGTGACGCGTATATAGCAAACATGCTAGCGGTTTTTTTTTTAATGAAAAATAGGCTTGCGTTTGACCTCAATCTTGCTCGATGGAAAGCGAAGATGAGGCCTAGGATGGTACACGCTTGCCTAGATGTCTCTTCATTTTGGCCTTAAAGATATTAAAAAGTGATTACCGTCGCCCACGTACATCAGCCACAGCAAAATAGCTGCAGGTGCGTTGCCAGCCTTTAGGGATATTTGGAAGATGTGATTTGAGGATGGAGAGGAGAGTGGGCCTCCTGTCACCTCACTCGCCAAACGAAACGCAGAAGCAAAAGATATCTCAAATTCATGCGGGTATTCTGCGAGGTCGTGGTTAGTAAAAGCCACTGCTTGGCTTTACTACGTACAAACTGTTTATCGAACCTAAATCTGACAGACACGTGATGGGGAGCAGCGTCACCAGTGCGAAGGTACCGGCACAGCGCTCACAAGCCCGCTTGCCTAGCGTGGGGTAAACAAGCCTTAGTGCCTGAAGAACATCAATTAAATTTACTCTGTTCTCGGCGGTCTTTAAATGGCAGCGGAGGGCTTTTGAAATGGATTTATCCAAGTCAGTGTGCAAAGTCTCCCCATCAGTAGTAACTTTAAAAAAAATATTAATTAATGTCGTAGTAAAAAGGAAAATTACAATATAAAAGGAACACATGGATAATGACAACCCCCTGGGATCGAGTTGATCGCATCGCCATTTTTTAAAGTAGCATTGTAATAATATAATCAAAATTAAGTTGCAACAGTATTTCTTAATTTCACACGTGGTAGAGCCAAGCGGCGTCTTTCGGTGCCGCTCGAGTGGCCGGCTTAACCGGGGTAGCACCGGCGTGAAGTAGAGGCATCTTGTGCTTCTGCGTTTGGTTCGGTGAGTCGGTTTGCATTGGAAGGGGGGAGTGGGCCTCCGGTTACCTGAGGGGAATGCCTCTCCTCATTCTCACTTCCATCTCCCAAATACCCCCAAAGGTCGGCACCTACGGCTTTTCTAGTGTTGCAGATGTACGCGGGCGACGGTAATCACTTACCGCTTGGTCGTTTACCACCTTTCCCTTAAAAAAATTGGTTTGTTGCCTTAAACATTTCCATTAACATATACGATCCTAACTGTCTGAGCTTTCGTTAAGTTCTTCTTAATAATGTTTATGCCTCACATTGCACTTGGCCACGGAACCTTATTGTCTCATCATTTCAGCCTACTACAAGTCCACTGGTGAACGTAGGACTCTCCCTAAGATAGCCATAAAGCTCGCTCCTGAGTCACCTGCATCTCTCGACTTCCCGCAACACTGCGCATGTCGCCACTCCATCTGAAACGCAGAAGTACAAGCTGCCTCTTCTTCACACCGGTATTCTGTATAGTGCGAGGTCCTAATACTACCCCAGTAAGCAGCAAAAGCCGCCGCTTGGCTCTACCACGTCAAAAAACATGTAATGAAGACATAGAGGGACCATGTCACAAATGTGGTTTGCTTCATCAACATCATCACCATATTAGCCAATCACAAGTCCACTGCTGAACATAGGCTTCCCCCAAAGATTGCCACGAAGCTCGGTCCTGAGCCACCTGCATCCATCGACTTCCCGCAACACTGCGCAGGTCGTCACTCCATCTTGTGGGGGGTCGTCCTACACTGCGTTTGCCTGTACGTGGCTGCCACTCGAGAACCTTTTTCGCCGAGCACCCGTTATATGGCGACACACCATTCCCATCAACCGAGCCTTGCAACATTAACTACGGTTTTGTATTATTTAATGATCTCCCGTGTGAGCCCACACAGAGGCGAATTTTGTGCTCCATATGAATTAATTCTCTGTTGCCGACTACATTCTGGATTGGATATAGTATGTTACTTAGGAATGTTTTTAATATTGTTTATTAAACTGTTTTTTTTTATATGTAAGCTGCAGCATTAATGAGACGGGGAAATGGGCCTTCAAAGCCGCAAGCTCGATTTCAGCACGGAACAAGTATTTATATGGCTATAATTGTTCCGGTTATTCGTCCATGTACAATTTATGTATATAAACTGCCTTCGCGACTGAATAACAAATGAATGAATGAAATGTTTTTAGTTGAAAAAATAAAAAAATTCCACCTACCTTTTCACTAGAGCTTATTTGGGACTACGTCACAGATGGTGAGCCCGTCACCGTCTCAGTGTCCAAGCCAACGCCACGAATCGTATTGCTCTGCAGTACGCTGACCACTAACCACCACGCGGTCATCACCTGGTATAATTCAATCTATATACAGTACAGGTAATCCCAAAAGAATATAAAACAAGAAGAAGTAACGTGTCACTGTCACGGTTAAGCATAACCAAACGGCTCGCGCAATCCGATTCTCCCCTCTCCGGGATATCAGAGAGTCCTTGTCCCTTAATCGCTTCACACAATACCATCGGGATGTTAGGGCGCGGCATATTCTTACGCCGCGACCACACGTCGAACCAAACCATTAATCGTACAAGACAACTTGTTACATTCTCTCCATTACAAAGTTCATTACACTGTTCCCTCGCATGCTACTGTAACTCACCGAAATTTACTAGATAGGGGGTTAAGGCGGGAATGGACGCTGATATGGAAATTTAATTATTTTACGGTCTTGACCAGGGATTCCCAAACTGTTTTGGGTAAGAGACACTTTTTCCAAAATGAACTTACCTCAGACCTCCATAGCCAAATTACTTTAAAAATCTTGTAAAAAACTTCGCGGTTGGTTAAGTGAGTAAATTTGACATCATTTCCTCACCGAAATTTAACAAAATATATCGACGAATAACTTAGTAAATATCAAGTTTAATTAATAATTAAAATAACAATTTCCGTATTTTTTTTAAATAATAATAATAATCTTTATTGTCATAAGAATATGGACCACAAAGTATGAATTCCCTGACATCCGTGCTAGGTTAAGAACCTGTATTACAGAGGTCAGTGTCTTCTCCCAAGTTGATTAACAATAATAATTTCTTAAAACAACAGCTAAAATAGTCGAGATATTAGTACAAAATTACAAGAAAAAATAAATAATACAACAATGATGCTACCTACTAAAATATTAGTCATTCTTATAACTAGTTAATTAGACGTAACACAACTTATACAGTATCTTGAAAGTTTCAAATAAGAACTTGTGCTATTTAATAGGGGTCGATTTTTGAGACCTCGTCGACCCTCAAAATCAGTTTTCGTTTATGTCGACCCCTGGACCACTTTGGGAACCACTGGTCTAGACAATAAAACACCAGATTTCGGGAGAGATGCGCCATTGCGAAGGAAACGTTGCTAATTTATTGCCAACTCATTCGCCGTTTAATTCTTAGCGGGGCTATTGGAGTGGTAAACATTTGAATTTTACGACTCTATAATTTATTCATGTTGCGATCCTGTTTCAAATTTAACTTGTGCTGAATAGTTCAGTGACAAAATGTACGTTTGTCTGCCATAAACTGTTAGCGTCTAGCAAAACGTTATACCAAATGTTTCTTTATTTATATGTACAGTAACACGTCAAATATAGCAGCTCAAACTCACGCCTGAAATCCTTTGCGGAGTAGATCTTCAGGTTTAGTTTTTGGTTGCTATCCCTAACTCCGATGCACTCTCCTCTGAAACGAATTATCCCATTTTGATGTAACTTAAGACGCAGAAGCACGTGATGCCTCTACTTCACACAGGAATTCTGCGAGGCCGTGGTCTACCCCGGTCAAACCGGCCTATCCTAGCAGGGGCAAAAGCAGATTGGCTCTACCGCGTACAAGATTTTAAACATTTGTGTTTTTGTATAAATATTGATTTCGGCTCAGATTCGTATCCAGAATCCGTGTTTCAGCAGGTATTTTACTCGCAGTCGATACATACCAGGTTAACTGTCAGAGAATGCCTACAGAAATTAAATCCCCGCCTTTGTTTCATTTCTTTAGGTTAGTAAAATTAAAAATAACGTGTACGCTATCTGGGTTACGAAGTTGAAATATCTAGTAACAAAATAGCCACCCCAGTAACACGTTCATGGGGCAATGTCAAATAAACAACAAAATCCTAGCAAGTGCGCAAAGTCTTTCTGACAATAGATTTAGACTTCATAGAAAGGGGTAATTATAATATAAAGGAATACATGGATGACAACAACCCCTGGGAATGAGTTGATAGCTCTGAAGCCGTTTCTAAAAAATAATCTTGTAACATTAGATTATTTAAACGTAATGTATATTTAAAAAAAAATACATAAGTAGAGGATACCTGTGGAGTATCTTTAGCCGGTTTCTCCTCCGTCAGAGGAACCTCATAATGAAACGGTGATAGATCTTTCGTATTCTTATGTTGATTAAATGATTAGCTTTGCCATTTCAATCCATTGTACCGTCCTGCCTTGTGCATCTGACACGGACACTGAACAGGTTAGGCCACAGTAACATCTTGCGGTTAGACCGTCAACCATAAGACATCGTCTGTCTGTTGCAAATATAATTTTTATGACACACCTTCCATATTTGTGTTAGTGAAAATGATGAATCTATTATGAAATGAGAACGAAATCTAAATTCAGTGAAAAGTTTTTTTATATATGAGCAGGGATACCAAAGTGGTATCGAGCCCCATGGGTAAATTTTTTTGGTAAGTATTTTGTATCGATTGGATTGGTAAGTATTTTTGCATCAATAGGAAAAAAAATTAGAGATAGGATTATTAAAGTAATTTGGATTTGGGGGTCTGAGGTATCAGTATATTTAAGAAAAGGGGTTACTTGCCCCAAGTAGTTTGGGAATCCCTGCTGTAAAGTTTCTTAGTATAATTGATCAAATATAACCTAGGAGGATTAGTGCCACAAACAGACACAATATTTTTTCCTTAAGATATGTGACATCTTACGTCGAAGGCAACCACGGAATGTCAGACATAGTCATAAACATAGTCGGTACACGAATTAGTTGGATTTAGTTAAATGAATGTTAATATTATTCAGATCCAAAATTATACTATAGAGAGTTTCGATATCATTACATCTCCGGCGCGCGATATATCTAACGTTTTGAAGACTACTTAGAAGAATACAATATTGAGCATTAGAAAACTTACATTTTAGTATACTATTAAAGGCCGGCAGCGCATCTGTAGCTCCTCTGGTGTTGCGGATCATCGTGGGCGTCGGTGATCACTTGCCATCAGGTGAGCCACATGTTCGTTTGCCCCCGTCTCCTATAAAAAAAAAACCCATCACATTATCATTCAGTCCTGAATATATTGTAATTAGCAGGCTTATTACTGAAATTTCAAGCGGACGAAGCCATCGAATGTAGACTGAACAACTTTTAGTTCGTCGACGGATTTTGAACTAACTTTGGGACTCGATTGTAAGGTATCACGAAGTAGCAATGCGTTCCGTTTGAGAACTCAGAACTGATAACAGTGGATGTGACATTATACCATGATAGCGTAATAGTCCTGAAAAGAAAAATCATTAGTATTTCAAACAGGCCAGTGAAACAAACTGTATTGAATTTAAAAGGAATTAAATATTTATAATAAGTCTCGAGCTGTTCTCGGGTCATGTAGGAGCAATACTTGAGATTTTTTGCCTTACCAAAAATTACGGGCGTGACGTAGTTTATTCATGATATCATCATCCTCATTTCCGGCCTCCCCCAAAGATTGCCACGAAGCTCGGTCCTGAGCCACCTGCATCCATCGACTTCCCGCAACACTGCGCAGGTCGTCACTCCATCTTGTGGGGGGTCGTCCTACACTGCGTTTGCCCGTACGTGGCTGCCACTCGAGAACCTTTTTTCCCCAGCGGTTGTCAGTTCTGCGTTGGCAAGCGTATGCCTGGCAATAATTATATTGGAATAGAGTTCTACATCCATTAGTACGAACTCCATTCCCGAGCTACTTACGCTCGTAGTTAGCTTATTAATTTGAAATTCAATTAAGCCGCTTACAGTTTTTGTGTTAACTAAATATTATTTCTCTATTATAGTGTTCATTTTTTAACCATCGATCATATAGTTAAAATAAGGATGGTTGATGAAGCCGAAATGTCTGCCTGTGTGTCATATCGAATGATTCGATACATACAGCAGGAACGTGTGAACGGATGTGCGCTTCGCCTGGCATCGGGACGGAGGTCAGTCGCCATCCCCCTCGTCACATAGACTGCAACGGAACGCGAGCCGCAAGTCATTGAGAGCCTACGTCGGCAGACTTCACGCCTCTTCCGCCGGATGCAATCCTCCTTGTATATCTCACGGCAGTGAAAGAATCTTGTGCTTCTGCGTTTCGTTCGGTGAGTGAGGTAACCGGAGACCCACATCCCCTCCTCTTCCCTCCCAACTCCCAAATATCCTTAAAGACCGGCAACGCACCTGCAGCACCTCTGGTGTTGTGGATGTACGTGGGTGACGGTGATTACTTACCATCAGGTGAACCACATGCTCGTTTGCCGCCTTACCCATAAAAAAAAAAACTCCCGAGACTGCTGCCCGTCTTCGGTCTGGTAATTGTCGTGATGGTTTATTCGCCATCTCTCAGTTGTTTTTGCGATTTTCAAGGCTTTTCCCATAGTCGCCTCTTACGACACCCACGGGAAGAAAGGGATGGGGCAATAGAAGTGTTACTTTTTATGTAAATATAACATACAATGGAATCTAAAGATGAGTGAATAGCTCTGTGTATGCGTACGGCACATTAATATCCTGCATAGATGACAACTGTCTATGTTATTCGAAAATTGTCACCGTGGTCGACATAAAAATCTGCCACCCCATGTGACCAATGAAAAAGCCCTGAAAATAGCAATAGCTACCGATAGATGGCGGGGTTACCATCTTCAAAAATACCAGACTTAAATGAAGCAGACCGGTGACGGGAAGCAGCGTCTAATCTGATTCATATTTAATATAATTATAAATATTACTTCTGGAAGAGACTTACGTCCTGCAGTGGATTATTTCTAGGCTGTTAAAAGATGGTATGTTGTTAATCTGTCTACCAATAGAAAAAAGTAAAATAAAGCACTCCTTTATACTCCTCAGTGTTTGAGAGGGTTTGGAGGCCAGAGCTGTCAATCACGCTACTCCAGTGGGAGTTGGTGATTCCAACCTAGATCTCTCGGACACAATGAAATAAAAGCGAGTGCCCTGACCACCAATATAAACTATTACATAAGGAGCTACATAAATAAGCGTTAAGCATTATAATAGAAATTCGAAACAATACAAATTTGCTTTAGTTATTTTCATTAAAAGATATGTTTTATTAAAAATAAGCAGCTTATGCTGCTGCCACATGAGCATCAATAACGAGCTGGGGATAAACAAACAGGCAGCCGTCGCAGTCTGGTCGTAGTTAAATAAATGCAGTGTCAAATGATAATGTTAATCCGTCGCATGCGACGTGTCGCCGCCGGCTCCCACGGGGTTTATGCGGGTGGGCAGACGGGCGTTTGGAACGCGTATAACCGCTGGAATATGTCCAGTTCTCTGCACGTGGTAGAGCCAAGCGGCGGCTTTTGCTGCTGCTCGAATGGGCCGGCTCGACCGGATTGGTACCACGGCCTCGCAGAATACCGGCCTGAAGTAGATGCATCTTGTGCCTCAGCGTTTCGTTCGGTGAGAGAGGTAACCGGAGGCCTTCTCCCCCTCCCCTTCCCCCTCTTGATCGTCCCTCCCTTCTTGCAAATACCCTTTAAGGCCGGTAACACCTATGGTAATCACTTACCAGGTGAACCACTTGCTCGTTTGGCTCCTTTCCTATATATATAAAAAAAAAGTTATCATATAACACAATTATCGTATAACCGATCAGCAGTGCAATGAATGTTCTGTTCAAGTTTGAAAGGTACAGAGCAAGTATTACAGGCATTTCGTCTTAGTCCTCAGGGTTGACAGCGCTTGTTTGCAGGTGTCCATGGGATGCAGTGGTCAATTACCATCAGGTGAAATGTCGGTCTGTCTAATACTTACCAATAAAACGACTTATACTACTGGCTAACAAATGATGATTATTTCGTGATGCTGTCGGGATTAAATAAACTCACGACTCTGCTGTGCACCTCGCAAGTGCAGAGGGTGTAAATTTTTTTTAAGAGTCTGCGCTCCAGGTTTGTTCCGAAATTCCCACAAGTGGAGTATTTATAGGCAATCGTAGCACCAGACACCCTATACCATAAACGCTGTTACCCGTTGCTGACTTCTGCATTTTAGGGCTGGCATATTTCAAATGGATATTCGGGCATTTGCGAACGAAACAGGGTTTTTCTACCTTTGCCCTTATAAACGAAGCGAGACGGGGCGACGAAATTGCCCCATCACTACATGGCGATAGAATTTAAATAACATATAAAATAAATTAAACTATGCAGCCTGTAAAAAAAACCAAAGGAAACAGCCGGTCTATAGTCGACAAATCAAAGGAATGCGTGCAAAAAGGGGTGCGAAATGACACGTGTCAATGTTCCCTGATTGGACCCAGAGCCCGCGTGTCTGCTTTCTGCTTGCGCCCTACCGCGCCCTTCCGCGCCCCCAACCCTGCAATTAGATGCCGAATAAGCTGATTTTGAGCCTATTTCACAAGTATGCACCCTTGCAACATAAGCAAGGATTTGATTTTGTGATTTTCCTTGTTGAATAAGTCGGCGATGCTAGTTCATAAATCGAAGTAAGTAAAACAGCTACGATGGTGCATATTTTTATTCCTTGGGCGACATTGTGTCACTGTAAATGTAATATTTCCTTCCTACTTAACTTCCTTCCTTCCTTAAATGTTTTTTTGAATATTAAGCTAGTTGCACTAGAGGTATATAATACGTGCAAATGACGGATGCATTTGGGAAAAAGTTTTTATATTCCACCTGATTAAAATTGAAATGTGTAAGGGAAACATATACCATATTTTACGATGCTCACGTACATCTGTAACACCGGAGGAGCTGCAGATGCGTTACTGATCTTCAAGAATATTCGTGAAGGGGAAGGGAGAAGGGTTAAGGGAAGGACTGGTGGTGGGGAATGGGGATTGAGTTACCGGTTACCTATTTCACAGAACGATACGCAGAAGCACAAGATGACTATGTTTCACGACGATATTCTCCGTGTCCGTGGTACTAGCTCCGGTCGAGCCAGCAGCAGCAAGTGCTGCCGCTTCACTCTACCACCTTGTCCAAATAACGGGGTTGATATTCTGGTTCGGTGAGTGAGGTAACCGGAGGCCTACACTCTTTACCCATCCTCCCTCCTCATCCTACCTCCCATCTCCCAAATATTTTTCGAGGTCGACGATGCACCTGCAGCAATTCTGGGTGTTACAGATGTACGTCGGCGACGGTAATCACTTATCTACTTATCGGGTAACCGCTTCCACATAAAAAAAACGCATTTTCATACTATATCTATATGATTGTGAGACCATGTTTCATTATATATATGTTAAAGAGATGATATCAACCCCGAAACTGTTTAGTTTCAAAGAAAAGAAAGTATATAGTTTCATATACGTTTCGTTTTAACCTCGTCTTATAGGGCTAATATTAGAATTATAAGTTTTTAAATTTTACAAATAATTATTATTTATTTACTTGCATGACGGAAGTATTGAATGGGAAAGCGAGACCTAAAACGAAACTAGCTTATTTATTAAATTCATTTCAAATTAATTTACTTAACAAGAAAGAAATGAAAACATCTTTGATGCGTCTTTAAAAACGGAAAGGGTTCCAAATAAGACCAACTTAACCGGTGGGTCTAAGGTCACGAATTTCATTAGCTGTATTAAAAGGGCTGTCCCGGGAGAGTCCGAGGACCCTTCCTTTTGTGTTCCGAACGCTCGCGACCGTCGTGCGCCGAGGTCTCCGGATTTTGACGTCTAAATATAAAAGAATTATGTGAAAATTCACTGTTTAACATTGCGTACGTGATTCTGTCCGCAAATTGAATTTAGATTGACTTTACTTACTTGTTAAATGAAATAAGGTATATTTAAACCGAAACCCTGATTACAAGATTTTATCATTCGACGTAAACGGAGTAATCGTAATAAAAAAATAAACAAAGAATAACCAACACGATATACAGAAGACATTAAAAGGGGTGGACAGAGTTACGTTATTAACATTACAATAACGTAACAAGCTCTGATAACCGAGATTACAATCCACTTTTAGCTCCAGCAAAGTAAGTAGTTTCTCTATCTATATCTCTCTTTATCAAGTAGCTTTTCTTTTCGGATTGGGATGAAAAACGTGCTAAACGTCCACCTTCGAGTGCATAAGATCTGTGATCCGTGAACTGCGAAAAGAACCAACAAATCTATTCTCGACCAGCTAATAATCAAGACAAGATTGTCCACTGCCTGTTACCGACGAGCGCTAGGGTACATTGTTCATGTCGCCCGGAGAAAACACGACAGTTTAGACAAGTCGGTTGTGGTGGGGGAGATTGATGGTGAAAGACGACGGTGCCGTTCACCTGTCCGTTGTTACGACCAAATAAAAGACGTGACCGGACTCACTATGCCGACGGCGCTGAGACAGGCCGAAGATAGAGCAAGCGTGGTAGAGCCAAGCGGCGGCTTTAGCTGCTGTTCGAATGGGCCGTCTCGACCGGATTAGTACCACGGCCTTGCAGAATACCGTCTTGAAGTAGAGGCATTTTGTGCTTCTGCATTTCGTTCGGTGAGTGAGGTAACCGGATGCCCACACCCCTCCCTATTCCCCTCATCTTCCCTCCCATCTCCCAAATATCCTTAAAGACCGGACGCACCTGCAGCATCTATGGTGTTGCAGATGTATGTGGGCGACGGTAATCACTTACCATCAGGTGAACCGCTTGCTCGTTTGCCGCCTTTTCCATAAAAAAAAAGAAAAAAGGATGAAACAAACCTTGTCACCATCTCGGTAAAGGCACGACCTTCAGGAATGAAGAATGAAAAGATACGAGCTTTCGATCATTTCTCCAATAATAACAGGCTGATTCGCGTTCAGATAACGCTGATATTTAACGAAATTCCGCAACGGCCATATTGTTATTTATCCTGTTATTAAAACGCATCAATTATTGCATTGTAATTAGTCTAAAGTGTATATTCAAATATTTTTTAAGTCCTAATTTTCGTCGGTGCAATTAGAGAAGATTTGCCTTGACACAAATTGCATCAGAGCACCGCAAAGCTCAGACGCGTCTATGTTTGCGCTTGCCTCCTGTGTCTGTCTAATTTAATATATGTGCGGTCAAATACTGAGAAAGTTTTTAAATATAAATTTCCTGATTTATAAATATTTTTCTTTAAAGTTTCTCTATTCATTTATTACGAGATTTATTTTCTATTACACGATACGAATGAAGAGGTCCCTGTATAGTATTTTTAGCCGTATATTAGCTGATTTTATAGCTTATGCAAAATATTGAGTACATTAAAGGGCAACAGCAAGTGCTTCTGTATTTATGGCGACACATTGTGTTGGGAGTTGTGGGAGAGGGGTAGGGGAGGGATCTCCAGCTATCTCACTCACCGAACGAAACGCAGAAGCACAAGATGTCTCTACTTCAAGACGGTATTCTGCGAGGCTGTGGTACCACCCCAGTCGGGCCGCCCGATTCGAGCAGCAGCAAAGGCCTCGCTTGCATGCACCCTATGAAGATCATACTCACAGACTAGTGGTGGCATTTCGTATGGCGAGAGAACCGGAGAACAACAAGGCATTCCATCTAAGTCCTCGCCAATAGATGTACTCGAAGACATGAGGTTTGCAGGTGAACTGTTGCAGCGAAAGGCTAGCTACCCGCTTGGTTGCTACTAGGTTAGGTGTTCGTGATCTGGAGTGAACGTTTTCTCCAGACGAAGTTGTCATTTGTAATTTGTTACATGGTTTACATCTCCATCTGTAAACATTTCATAAGACGGTGATGGATATGCGCATTTACTTGTTGAAGTTAGCCAATACATTTTTATTTCAGAGTTTCTTATTTAGCAATTTGGAAGTCACTACAGATGTTTTGATATGCGAGGTAGATCTTTATACAAACACTCACGCCTGCCACTTATATGGGAAGGTAGAGATTATGCAATTTCTTCACTATATGGATTCACTTTATGCGTCTTCGTTCCCGCTTTTTTTTACTCGCTATTTGGTATACCCACAGAATAATAGGGGTTGACAGACGCCATTATCAAAACGGCAGAATAAAGATAATTTATCCGGAATCAATTTTATCGAAAGCTTCTCCATGACTGACAGAATCGTTCAAACTAATATCGGATTAGACGAATATCTCTAATAGAATCTCGATACAGTGGGGAATAGCGAAATGTTTATTAGAAGTGGTATACGTTATCAATGACTTTAGAAGGGTGATGCAACAGGGGTATCGATGGATGCCGTTTATAACTCCGATCCCTTATTATTTATAGTTGTTGTTTTATGCAGACAGAACAATGTTGCTGGAGTCATATTGTCACGTAACGCGTTACCTGCGTTATGCTATATACTTACACCTGTCGAGTAGAAGCCTGTCGGAAGTTCCTCGTCGGAAGATCCCGGCCCAGAAGGGAGTAGTGGGCAGAGACCCACAAGGATAGGTAGACGAATTTTCAGCGGCCGCCTCTAAGAATGCAGGAGAGAACTTTTTGCACCGTCCGGCCACTGCACAGGAAAATTTGTATAGTTTATATGTGGGAAATAAAGGCATCATCATCATTTCAGCCTATCAGAAGTCCACTGCTGAACATAGGCCTCCCCCAAAGATTGCCACGAAGCTCGGTCCTGAGCCACCTGCATCTATCGACTTCCCGCAACACTGCGCAGGTCGTCACTCCATCTTGTGGGGGGTCGTCCTACACTGCGTTTGCCTGTACGCGGCTGCCACTCGAGAACCTTTTTTCCCCAACGGTTGTCAGTTCTGCGAGCTATGTGGCCGGCCTATTGCCACTTCAGCTTGCTGATCTTTACGGCTATGTTGGTTACCTTAGTAAAGGCATAGAGATATATAATTGGTATGAAGGTATTAGATATAAGTACGTGTACGTATGGTTCATTCTAACGTACTGTGTGAGTTCAGGTAACTAAGTCTTAAGGTTGCTGTTGTTTGTCTTTTTGTATATACTTCATTGTATACCACAAAAGCTCATAATAAACAGAAAAATAAACTTAACAGGCAGGTACAATAAGGTTGCTTATCGCTGAAGAGCGATCCCTTCCAGACCAGAAAAATTTAACTATCGAACAGTAGCAGGTGATGTAAATAATAAACTTGCATAATAAGATTTTTAAAAAGTTCGGATAAGGTAAGTTAAAAAAAAAAAAAACCATGAAAACCTACTTCAAACTAACATCAATATGATGTGATACGAAACGGCCAGTTTGAAAAACATAACCATATTAGTAATATTCCAAACTATACGTGCATGTCGCAGCTATTTAATTTTATTAGTCATTTATTTTAATGTCCAGTGTATTAACAGCGCTTGCCCGAAATCGATAAGGTCATAGTAATCATCATAATGTGAAGCCGGCGCGTCGTTTTAGTACGCGCATTGTCTCTAATTACATGCTAATTGCTTCAAATTGCCAGCTCAAATAAATGTTTGATATAAAGAATGTGTACTATGCTGGCTGACAAATAAGGCTTGAGGCGTGCGGCAAACTACAAAGTATTTATAATATCTTTTTTTTTATCAGCCTATGAAAAAACCGAAAAAAAGCATTTGCCCATTCCGCACACGATGGACAGGGGAATGGGTGTTCGCGGTCCTGGCACCCACGCATTAGAAATGCTGCTCCCATCACTGCATTGTGGGAGTTGAGTTCGATATAGTTGGATGTATTTTCCACCATCAAACGGTGGCTGAGCCGTTGGAGCCTAGCGCTCAGAGCGCCCGCTTTAGTTTCATAGATTGACCTGGGTACGATCCCCGATGCCGGCACCACTAAGATTATTAATAGCGATTTTGAATGCGGAATTTACCGCGTGCTCGACGGTAAAGGAAAACATCGTGAGGAACCTGCATGTTTGAGAAATATTATTTCGAGGACATGTGAACTTCACCGACATTGGAGCAGCGTGGCGGACCCTTGCCGGCTCCGAAATCCTCACGAATATTTGCGGAGGCCTTTGCCCAGCAGTGGGTATTTACAGGCTGCTACTTTACCTTAAACGGTGGCTAGTCTCATTCTGGATACCGCAGAGGAGGCATGAAAACAGGATAAATGCAGTAGAAACGAGAGCGTTAAGAAGTATGATTGATGATAATTATATATAATTTAGGAATTAAATATGTTTTAGTATGTCATTAAGGATAGCTAGATATTATTTATTCTTTAAAATTTTTGGTCTTGATTTATAAATATATTTTAGTGTTCTGTAGCCTGGAAGCTACAAAAAGTTAAATAGCAGCAGCGGAAGGCCGTACGGGAAGAGGAGGCGGCGGGACCCTAATTTTTAAGTAGATTTTGAAATAAGCTGTAACACATGAAAACCTTTGTCTTACAGTATCTGGATTTAAGTTAAGATGTTGTCTCAAACTGTCATTTAGTTGAAATGCCTTCAGAATGCGAACAATCGCGGCTGGAGCGCTGACGTAAGCGCTTTCCCTTCCTCTCATACCTCTCCACAATGAGCAAGTCATCCTATGATTCGTCGTGTAGGAATTAGTTTGATTTACAATGTAGATTCTTTGCTAAATTATTCTAGTCAGCTCATTGCTCTCAAACAATACGAACAACAGTATAAAAGTGCTTATTGAAAAAAACATAATACAAATTTCATACAGGAACCACTAGCTTTGAAGTAGGAATTTTGTTGGTTCGAACCATTCCGCTCATCTTTTAAAAGAAACTAAAAAAAAAAAGCACAAAAAGTAATCAAACCAACGGCGACTACACATGAATGCGTCCCGACAATGACCAATTTGACACGTTAAGTGAGCAAAAAAAAACTAAAAAAAAAAGGGACTACAATTAGTACTCTCACATACGTAAGGTTAGGTTAACCGAACGTTAGACATTTAACCGGACTGTCCCAGCGATTAGTATATATCACTTAACGATCTCATGAAGACAGTGGCAGGCTGTTTCAATTTTCAGTCTTTTTGTTCTGGTTTTAAAACTCTAGCAGTTGTCATACTTACAGCGCGTGCTAGAGGGAATATAGCGTCTCTAATACATCACCTATGAGACTCCAAATGCCAAAACAAAGCTCGGACTGTCGAATGACGGCTAAATATCCATCCGAATTCACCAAATCCGAATCACACAGACTAGTGATGGGGAACAGCATCACCCGTATGGGGTTACCGACACCCAACGTGGTGATTATGGTTCACCTTCCAAGAAATTTATGCCAGTCTTGTTGGCGATTCAGTCAGCGTGGCTGGCCGTTAAGGATATGTGAGAGTGGGCCTCCGGGTATCACTCACCGAATGAGACGCAAAATTTCCTGATTTATAAATATTTTTCTCTATTCATTTATTACGAGATTTATTTTCTATTACACGACACGAATGAAAGAGGTCCCAGTATAGTATTTTTAGCTGTATATTAGCTGATTTTATAGCCTATGCAAAACATTGAGTAAAAGGGGAATAGCAAGTGCTTTTTTATTTATGGCGACACATTGTGTTGGGAGTTGAGGTAGAGGGGTAGGGGAGAGATCTCCAGCTATCTCACTCACCGAACGAAACGCAGAAGCACAAGATACATCTACTTCACGTCGGTATTCTGCGAGGTCGTGTTATTAACCCGGTCGAGTCGGCCCATTCGAGCAGCAGTGAAAGCCCCTGCTTCGCTCTCCCATTTCGGCCACCAATCAGCAGTATCCATTGTTGTGTTCCGCTATGAAAGATATAGTGAGGCAGTATAATTAAGAAATAGACAACACCAGGGATTGCAATTAATCAAGTACGAAACAATCGAAGTCACTAAATCGGTTCTGTATCTCAACTTTACTGCAGAGATACTAATACTCTGACATCTTTATGGAATCAATGATTTTATTAAAAGTTCAGGATAATACATATGAAAGTCTCAACACGAGATTTTTTGTAAATACCGAAGCTTCCGTTCGCGACTAGGCAGACGTATGGAATCTATTCCCCAGGCTTGTCCGTTACTTCTTCTCTGGGAGTAAAGGTACTAGTTGGTATAGAGAAATACGTACCAAATTTCATCAATATCAATTCAGAGATTTAATTGTAACAGATTGACTATTGGAATTTATAATATTAATATTAATATATTATAAATGCCAATAGTAAGGTAAGGATTAATAAAAGAGACATATCAGATTTGAATACTTCTACTTAGCTCAGTGTTAAAACAATTCTGATGTGAAGTCATTTTTATTAGAATTAAACAGTGCGTAGGGAAATTAATTTCGTCCAAATTTCTCACATCTTAAAATTGGCTACCCCATATGGCGCTGTGCAACTGTGGCAGTGAGTATTTAAATTTCCATTAGGCACGGAATCCTGTTGAAAGTTGATAATCGGTGTCAACTGAAGCTTTCAATTGTCGCCGGTAAGGATTTCTATTTCGTCACAATGGATCGCTTTGTGATGGAATCCGCGCTAAGTGTCACTACTGAAAATTCCACGCGTTTCCAACTCTTGTATGTGAAAATCTGAATTCAATAGAAATCGTTACGATTTATTGAAAATTGTTCTTAATTTGAATAGCGGGATGAATTCTTTATAGTTCTGACGGGGTAATTATCTTGTCTTTGTTGATACATTATGTTAAATAAATAGATTGATAGTCCGCTTGCCAATCCACCATAATTGCCACTAATGGCTAATGCTTCTTATGGGAGGGTTCTGTGACCATCTGTGCTCAGTTTAAATATAACTGAAACATAATCGGTATAGAACACGTATATTTTTTTTGTAATAAGCATAACTCTGTCTCCAATACGTGGTTAAATTGTTCAGAATGACAATAAGTCAGGCAAATTGCGATTTTTTTGTGTTCATCATAAGGTTTTTAAAATAAATGATGTAAATTACAAAAGTAAACGTTTTATATTTCAAACAGTGACAATAGTAGCGTGGCCAATTAATTTTGGCAGTTCCCACTGCACCCGGACCCTGACACCCGCAGAACAAATGTGACGTCACGTGTCAAATTAGTAACGGTCGCGTTCGTCCATTTTGTTTTTTCTTTTAAATTTCGAACGCCGCGTGATTGGCGACTGGTATTGAGCGCGAGTCGTCCGTCTGAAAATCAACGTGATCAGCCAATGGGAAACTTAGTCATAAAAATTTTTTTTTTTTTTTTGGAATACATGGGTAATGAAATATTTTTAATTTGGACACAAAATTATTTAAATGTAATTTTATTTTAACTGTTGTATCTTGTTGAAATTTCATTATTAACAGATTTGCAGTTGTAGCAAACAAGTCTTGTGAAAACGGTTTCAGCTCTTGATGTTGTATTATTACGATTCCATTGGGCTAAATAGATCAGATTTTGTAAATAAATAAAAAATGTGTACAACTGTCTGTCTGTCTCTAACTATATTTTTAAAATATTTTAGGCATATATAACATTGTAGTTAGTGTTAAATATTGGTAAGTAATAACAATTGTCCTCGGCTTTTCGTGTATTGTCAGTGTACCGTGTCTGATTGAGGAAGAGACTTTTCTGATCTTATCGCTCATCTATTACACAATTACGCTTTACGCGTCATTTTAAGAAGGTGAAAATACTAAACGTCTCTACGTCTATTGTCCTCGTCAAAAAGCACTATCTCGTTCACACTGATTCATGACCAGAACAAAACAGCTAAGTATTAATTCTTTGTAATCATTAAATTCTATTTTTAATTTGTTGTCAATCAAAACTTCTATTTCCCGAAATGTTTTTGGCCAGGCTTCATGTCTTCGTGTTAACAATTTGACACTTAGCTCACGTCTCGACAGGCCTCTTGACTTGTTATTGCAGTTAAAAAACCCTCTTGAGGTTGCAGGCAAATTTATTTGCTTGCAAAAAATAAACGTGCAAGTTTGCACCCGCCGGTACGGTGCACGCAAAATGGAAAACTTTGCCTTCTTCAGCAATATCGCGATATGTATTTATTTGTCAAAGATTAAGCAGCTATTTAGCTTAATAAAAAATAAATATATATAAACATGGATATTAGTTTTATTTGTTGTAATTAATAGCCAATTATTTATAATAAGCCCTCCAAACCGCACTGGAGCAGTGTGGCGGGCCCTTCTCGGCTCCAAAACTCACTCAGATACTCGTATTTGAGAAGGAGGCCCTGCAGTAGGCACTTCCAGGCTGCTACTTTTTTTTTACTACTTTTTATTTGTAATTGATTTTATACATTCGTCGACGATACGCTACATCATCCCAGATATTTACAGAAACTGTGTTAAAAAAAATATTGTTCCATAAGACTATAGATCTGTCTGTGTGAAGCCGGTCGGTTCGCTAGTATTGTCGTAAAAGAGAGCTTTCGTTACCTTTTTTAAGAAGTAAATTTAAAATGCTTTCATAAGTTGTTTCACTGTTATAAGTACATGTCTCTACTTGATTATAGGATATATACTGGCAGGATACGACGTTACGACATTAAATTTATCATCATACTTTACTGGCCATTTCTAGGTTATACGCCAAATATCAATTGTATAAGTACAGTAGTTAAGCAAAAGGATTTTTTTTTGGTTTTCATTATATTGACACTGGATCTATTTACGTTCATAGTTAACTAGATCAACGACATCCTGGTCAAAGACCTTATCGACTGTTAGCGACGGTGTACGCTGTCAAAGAAATAGTTTTAATTCGAGTTCGATGTTTTTGATGATGTCTTGACTCATTATCAAGGCGCATTAAAGTCAGGAAGAGAGAGAGAGAGAGAGACTGGTTTGCTACGCTGGAAGGAATAAGAAACCTGAATATATGCATACCACATAATGAAATGAACAATGCGTCATAATTTCCATGTTCACTACTACGAGTCAGGTTTATCCTCTGAGAGACTACGGCTGGTTCGGCATCGAAGCTACTTTCGCAACTAATGTTCGGGTCACCAATCTTTAAGTCTGCACTCTATGACGTCTATTCATGGCTTTTAAAAACGAGAGGAGTCCGGAGGCGAGCCGGCACCGGCGGGTCGATGTAATTTAATTTCATGAGTGGGCTGCCAGCAGCGGTGATTCGTGACCGGTTAACTTTCGAATGAGTTTGATAAGGTTTCAGGCCAATTACTGTGACCATGGGGTAATTCATATATGTATTTTTGGAATAATAATCCATACTAATATTATAAAGTGAATTTAAGGCCCTGAACACATACAGCCCTTGGATATAAATATTTTATTTATTTATTTATTACACGTTTATGTAGTAGCTTATTTACAACACATATCTATTAATCTGTCTATACTGTGTTGTCAGATATTTTTTTAGCAGCAGAAATAAATTTTTTGAATAAAAAAAAAAGTTTTACAAAGTAACTGTCTGTCTATGACGTTTTCACGGCTATACCTCTTAAACGATTTTGATGAAATTTTAAATGCACACTGAGGGAGGACATAGGTAACTTTCCCATACCCGGAAAGCCGCGGTGAAATATCTACATTTCCCTGTTTTCCTTTTTGACGCACAATTTAGTTCGAATGTGGGATTTTCTGTTTCTCAGATATCAGATGTTAAATTGACGAAATGATAAACAACTTCTATCCACTAGACTAACGGTTAGTGAACTATGATTTGATCCAGTATTCAACCTCATCAACTCCTTATCGGTAACTGGTGCTGCTGAAAATATGTAAAGGAGAAGTGCGGCTGTATTTGCTCTGAGTAGCAGTGAAATGATGATATCCTATCCTATGATTTCAGACGTGGCAGAGCCAAGCGGCGGCTTTTGCTGCTGCTCGAATGGGCCGCCTCTACCGAGTTGGTACCACGGCCTCGCTGAATACCGACGTGGGGTAGAGGCATCTTGTGGTTCTGCGTTTCATTCGGTACGAGTCACTCCTCCTCCCGTCTCCCAAATACCCTTAAAGGCCGCCAACGCACCTGCACCATCTTTGGTGTTTCAAATATACGTGGGCGAGGGAAATCACTTACCATCAGGTGAAGCGATTGCCCGTTCGCCGCCATTCGCATAAATAAAAAAAAAATGTATCGTGGGGCTAGTTTGCAAATGTATTGTGGGCGCTACTCCAACACAAGCATTCAATATATGTTTTAATTTTGCTGAATTATATGTAACTATATGTCAGACATGAAAGTTTCTTTTTACATTTAGTTCTTCATCCCACCGTGATTAGTTCAGAAAATAACGATATGCAATTAAACTGGTACCGGGAGCACGACCACTTGCGTGCTATAAAATAAAAGCTCACGCCCCCACCCCTGAGCTACAAGTACCACGTTATCGATAACTGTTATTAATTATCGGAACGCTTTATTAATTTTATTTCATTTATTTAAATAAAAGAAATACAGAAAAAAAAACTTTATAAAACAGATAACTGAATTCTTTAGCTAAATAAGCATTTTTGGTGATATACCCAATTACAAGGCTTCACAGTTTACATTATAAATTATCTGCTTGCTATAGTATTTTTTTTTTTATAGAAGAAGGGGCAAACGAGCTTGCGGCTCACCTGATGGTAAGTGAAAGTATCTTTGAAGTATCCAAAAAGTACTATAGAATAATGTATAATTTAAATGTATGACGCTGTACTATATACTAATAAAATGTTAATTAAATAACTTGTAAAGCTAGGAGTTTAGATAATACAACAGTTTATACTTGCGATTGTTCCAACTCGGTTAAATCGTCATATTGCCAATTATAATTAATTATCTTTTGTATAATTTTTTTTTACAAATATAAGTAACCGTCCGATTTCGCCTACTTCAGGATCTTAAGGGTATAATTGAATAGTATAATAATATAAAGTTTGAAATGAAACTATTATATCTACATATCGGAAATACAAGATATCATTACTTTAATGATAAACAGTTTCAGTTCAGAAAACAGTATAAAAAAAATTTTTGACAGTTTTGATAGATCTGACATTTTCTTAAGCTGCAAGCGTTTCATCAGATAAGGGTACATGAAGCCAGCATGTGACTCGCAGGGCCAATGAAGCCACTTGTTTCGGCTTTCATAAGCCGCGTTCGAAAGGTCATTATAACTATTCACAACAAGTGACTATTGCGCACAAAACTGTCAGACCAACATATCAAGTGGGTAACAAGCAGCGATCGGTGTGAACCGTCCCCCAGGTAGCCAATTAGCCACCCCCTCCCCCGCCCCGTCCCCTCCGACGTCGCGTGCCTAACGAGATGTCAAACTTTTTGCAGGCCCGCCCCTTTGTTTGTTGTCGGACTCGATGGAGCGACACAGGCATTTTTTGACCGTATCTATTTTTATTGAAATACTGCGGACTTTTTGTAAGGTTGCATGGGGAAAATAAATATTTAAATTCTGAAATGTAAGTTAGGAAGAGATTTATTTGCCAATCCATTGCAGTTTTTTTTTATTGGATTGGGGAGCAAATGTTTAACAGTCCCCCTGAAGGTAAGTGACCACTATGGTCCATGGACACCTGCAAATAATCTCAATCGTAGAAGGTTACATATGCGTAATCATCCCTGAGTAGTAGAATGCCTGCCAGGCCGTAACTATACTGGCTCTCTACCTACACCTTTCAAACCGGAACACAACAGCAGTTACACAGCCGTTTGTAGGCGGGAATGGATAAGATTGTTGTATCACAGGTTTGTTCTTATAATTTTTTACAGGTTTATGAGTAACAGAAGGACTTGCCATATCATATAAAAACATGAATCGATTATAATCGAGCGGTCTTTTGTTATCGGGTAAAGTCCCCAATGACACAAGAGCACCAACCAAACAAACAAGCCTAAAGTGAATAAAAAACGTTTTGATTTAAACTACGATGAGCGATGTCGTATCCCGCTCGAGAATTTGATCTCGAATTCATAACTGAAACTTACTGACAGATCACAAATTCAACAAATCAACAAGTATGAATGATTGTGATCTTGTAATTTAAGGTTTTGACAATTTCACTTCTTTGTGATCCTAAACTTTATAAATAGATCGTCAAGATACCAGCCTCGGTTGGCGAGTGAGGATTACAGCATCTGGAACATATTTTTGGGCTTCTCCTAGTGGTCTCTTCATTCACACTTCATTGTATGGCAGATTGTCTCATGATGATTTCACGACAACAATAGCTACCGTGGAATTCTGTCATGTTTTGTTTTGTACATAAATATGTTTATTTATATGTTATCAAGTGGTGAGATCACCACCACCACCGTTGCAGTTCATTAGCCTGTCGTCATAATGAATCTGTCCGGGCGCATAGAAATACATGTTTTTTTTTTTTTTGAGAAAGGCAGCAAACGTGCAACCGGTTCACCTGATGGTAAGCGACTACCGTCGCCCACGTACATCCGCAACACCAGAGGTGCTGCAGGTGCGTTGCCGGCCTCCAAGGGCATTAGGGAGATAGAAGGGAGAATGAGGAGGGGGATGGGGAGGGGGAGTGGGCCACCGGATACCTCACTCACCGAACGAAACGCAAGAAGCGCAAGATGCCTCTACTTCACGCCGGAATTCTGCGAGGTCGTGGTAACAATCCGGTCGAGCCGGCCCATTCGAGCAGCAGCAAAAGCCGCCGCTTGGCTCTACCATATTTAAAATATTTAAAGAGTGTTACAGTGTTGTCACTTTAACTCATCTTAGTTTTAATTTAGTGAATTATGTAACTAGAACGTTACACACGATCCTACTCCCGGAGAATAATGGATTGCGGAAAACTTTGCCTGCTCTACGATTTGTATTTAAATAAAAAAAAAAGAATGCTCACCTCCGAGGGAGAGGTATTTAGAACAATTATTATTACTATTTGGAAACCAGAAGTCCTGGTATTTCTTTCTCCTTCAAAGGCATGTATAGGGACTTCGTTTGGTTATCCAGAAGTTCGAAGAAAGCTCCAACAAATGCATGCAAGCTTTTCCGTGATAGAATTGGCCATGATAACCGACATGTGAGTTTTAAGAGGTTCAATAATCGCATTGCTCAATCCCCTGGTACTGGTAATGTTACGCTTTGCTTTGATTCATCATGTTATAAATTATTAGGCGGTCAACAGAATCTCGTCTGTTAGGTGGGTGGTTCGCGTGCAGGTAAGGTGCTATTAACTCTATTTGTAATTATAATTTTGTTAAAAAAAAAAAAAATTATATTATGGTAAAGGGGGTAAACGATCAAGCGGCTCACCTGATGGTAAGTGATTATCGTCGTCCATGTACATCTGCGTCATCAGAGGAGCTGCAGGTTGTCAGATATTTGGGAGACCGGAGGGATGATGGGGTATTCTGTGAGGTCGTGGCACTTTGAGCAGCAGCAAAAGCCACCGCTTAGCTTTACCGACCAACGACAAATTACACGACCATAGAGTCCTATATTAACTGACACTACATAAAGACAAATGCACCATCGCTGTGAGTTATGTTATAAGTTATACATGACTCAGCCGAGTATGACAAATCGAATCGTTCGAAATGTAAAGAGGTCGAAGCGGAATACGATATTCAAACAAACGGCGTCCCAACGAACCGTGCGGCGGTCAGCTGTGTGTAACAAATTGTTCAAAGGGGCCGGCGTGGTCTAAGACGGGACTAGGTTTTCAACAAGAGCAGAGGGAAGAGTTAGTTAAGCGGTTTTTCGAATGCTCTTTTGATGTTCGGCAAACGAGGTTATCAGCGGACAGCTCATTCGCGTAATTCTGGGTTCGAATTAGTAAACTTTACATTTGCGCGTTGTAATATCGCGTCCTGTAGGTGCCATAGACTAATCCTTAAGGAGTTTTTAATAGCACTTTTAGTAGCACGTAACCATCTTGCAAATAAGTAGACAGAATGTTCAGGCCATGGCGTGTTAAACACTTCATACCTTACATAGATTTGCACGTCTAGGGACTAAGATGTTGGACGTACTGATATGGCCGGTTTAACTCTGGCTACTGATAGCTTTCGTTAATAATTTTGGTTCGATCTACGCAGAACGCGCTCACAGTATCTTGAGGGCGTGCAGTGGTATGCTATTACAAGATCCCAAACTGTGAGTAGCTTCCGGCCATATTCTCTATTGAAATAATGATTTTACAAAGTGTTTGAGAATAAATTTAGTCACAAGGACACATGTTCTTTTTGCTGTTTTTGTTTGTATATAATAGATGTCGCTGCCTGATTTTGCATCGCGATGTCGTTGTTATGTTCCGGAGTCATTAGATGAAGCTTGTGGATTTCAATAAATGATATCTTTGTTCCTTTATACTTAAGTACTTTGCGGGCCTCCTGCTCGCGAGTCTCTACCGATGAAGCTGTATAGGCCACAGAATATCTACCGTGGGGGGTTTTAGTCGGTCGGGGGGATCTTCAATGCTGATCCCGAGTTGAGGGGGGAAAGGTGCAATAAAAAATATATCAGGATACGTAAATCAGAAGTTTTATTTATTTGAAGACGTTATCCCTAGATTGTATCTAGTTGAACACAATGGATTCGAAAACCTTAAAAACAGGAAATGTTGTCTTTTTGTTAAGATTTGTAGTCTATGAAATCTGATGTAATGTTTGGGACGATATGCAATATGATCACAGACTGCAGACATCCCAGAGGTAGAGATATTTCACATCAGTTATGTGTGCTTATACACGGGTCTTTATAGATCTTTCAGTTTGCGCTGTGTGCTTTTGTTAGCGCAGTCACGTAGAGGCCAGCCTGTGTAAGTCCCGAAGTGGACCAAGATAAAGAGGAAAGACAATTAAAAAAATATTATCTTTATTTATGTAAACACAGAAAATTCATGTAACTATTATCTAGATTATACTTTTAAGCAAATAAAGGCCTGTGCCAGGAGACGCCGCTCTTCCATATATTAACGAAATATATTATCTGTATTTACAATTACAATTACGATGCAATTTGACATTGTGTTTTATGTCATATATGGATGTGAAGAAAAAATTTAGGAGCAAGCTTACATAACAGGGAGACAAATCACGCGCTACTTGACCGAGTTCAGTAGTGCGTGATTTGTAAGTTGAGGTAATTTGATACATTTTTTATAAGGTCTACATTTTTTACAGAGCTGGCTCCCACGGCTGGTGGTCAGGGTGCTCACTTTAGTCTCATACAGCGCGAGTGACCAGGATTTGATCCTCGGTGCCGGCACCACTAAAATTGTTTTTAGTTATTTTAAGTGCTAGTAGCCTAGTTCTCAGTGGTGAAGGAAAATATCCTGAGGAAACCTGCATGTCTGAGAAATAATATAAATATTATTTCGAGGATTTAAAGCCGTACTGGAGCAGCGTGGCGGGCCTTTCCCGGCCCCCCAAACCCTCTCTGATACTCGTATTTGAGAAGGAGGCCTTTGCTCAGCTGTGGGCATTTACAGGCTGCTCCTTTACTTTTATAAGGCCACTATGGCCGAACTTGTACCATGTGGTATCGACGTAACAATCTGCCACCGCATGTCTTCCAGTGAGTGTAGTAAGGGATGAGCCTTGGTAAACGCAACGGCTGGGAACAGATGGTGAGATAACCATCTCGAAAAATAGCAGACCAAATTTAAGCAGTCTAAGATGCCAGGTGTCTGGTACAGCGATCGCCAATCCGCTGGCAGAACGTGGCAGTGGTAAATGCTCCTTATGGAAGAGGTCTATATCCCGCAGGCTGTTAAGGAACAAAGGCCGTGACTCAATCACCGGCAAGCCTCTATCAATGCAGACAAAGTCAATATCATCTAACGTATCACCGAGACGGGTACAATCAAAAACAAATTTTCCGACTTCAAATCTCGTACACAAACTGATGTCGGGTTAGTTCATCACGCCACAGGCCTCCGGGCGTATGCAAATACGCGTTAAGTGTTTGTGTCGACGCTAACTCTGGCGATTGTACACAGTTTCCGTACCCCGACGCCTGCTGCAATCACGAACTATAGAGCCATAAGACTTGGATCCGAAATGTTACACGAAGTGAAATTTGCCGCGGAACGCGCTTGTATACCTATAACAGTTGTACGTATTCTGTTCGGAGTGAAATCTGAATTAGACGTTCCAACTGTACTTTACGAGCTGATAGGCTCCTTCACTATGAAGGGTCGGTATCACATTCTTAACCTTTTCTGCCGACAAACCAGCAGCGGAACCACCGTTGTGTTCCGCTTTGAAAGGTATAGAGAGCCGGTGTCAGAGCATGGAAGCCTTCTTCGATTGTAGTTGTTTTCAGATGTCCGCGGGCTTGAGTAGCTGACTAACCACCAGGTGGGCCTTAACCACATCATCAAAAAAAAAAAAATGTTTTGGTATTTTAAAGATAGCATTGTGGTGGTGGTGTGAGATTCTGCCACCACTTTACTCATCATTGGTGTCGTTTTTTTTAAGGGAAAGGGGGCAAAAGAGCAAGCGGTTCGCCTGGTGGTAAGTGATTACCGAAGTCCACGTACATACGCAACACCAGAGGAGCTGCAGGTGCGTTGCCGGCCTTTGAGGATGTTTGAAGGATGGAAGAGAGAGGATCGGGAGGCGGAATAGTAAAGCGGAGAGAGGGCCTCCGGTTACCTCACTCGCCGAATGAAACGCAGAAGCACAAGAAGTGCTTCTACTTCACGCCGGTATTCTACGAGGTCGTGGTACAACCACGGTCGAGCCGGCTAATCAAGCAGAAAAAGCTACCGCTTAATTCTATCACGTGCATGTTTTTTTTATCACTGTTGTTACCACAGGACCTTAGCAGATTTTTTTTTTATGAAAAATAGGCTCACGTTTGACCTCAATCTTGCCCGACGGAAGGCGAAGATATTTGGGAGGGACGCTTTTGCTCAGTAGCCGACATTTACAGGCTGCTATTTTACTTTTCTTACTTGCTAATGCTTTCTCGGGGAGGGCCAAGGTCAGCAAAGGACTTGAATAGGCTGCACCAGTACAGTTACAAATGCTATTTCTTTCATACTTCCTTTAACAAATTTTGCCAAGTTTTTTGAGTACAGCTCCGATTTTACAATTTTCTCGCCTAAAGTTCTCTCGAAATTTTTTTTTTTTTTGTATTGCGTTTAATCTGCCGTGAGATATTATTTTTACGACGTTCTGTTTTCAACGGCGGCCAAACCCTTTTATGAATTCAAAGAGCGGACGGGACGAGCGGCGTCGGGCCAAAATTAATAACGTTTTAATTTGCCCATTCCCGGCGCACACGTTGAATATCGAAGATTTTCCAACAATTTTCACATTTATAATATAATAGAAGAAAAAAAAACAAAACAAACAGTTTGTTCGTGTTGTTTGGTCTATTCGTTAGTTGAACGGAAATAAAAATAAATTCTTCTTCTAAAGCTTCGCGAGTAAATTATAGATTTTCGCGCCAACTTTACCCATAACCGTTAAGTTTAAACTGGTTATTATTCTGTAGTATATTTATGTAGTACTAATTGTATTTATCTCTAATAATGGAGTACAAAAAATCGGACGAATCAGCTTTAATACTCCTAATTATTTCTTGTATTTACGCGAACTCTACACATTTGTAGTGAAATTATTATTTACTGACATTATCATGTTTAGTTTACTCTTTTGAACGTTTGTGAATACAATTTAGTTTTAATACGCCTCTTGTCCCATAGTGAAGATTCTTATAATAACGTATATGGTAGCATTGTTAGAGATACGCCATCTCATCCCATGGCCGTTGTAAAAGTTGACTAGGAGAAATAAATAAAAGTCGTCTGGGGAAAATATACCAGCTCTTTCTATAAATACTGACTCCACCGAGTCTCTGACGATCTGATGATGGCGGAATATGCACCTGAATCTACTGAATCCATTAAAAAGTTGATGAAAATTATTGAAGACATCATTGATGTGAAACATCGACGCTCTGGGAAGTATACAGTCAGCGCTCATATTCCAGATCGCCGCAACCATTACATCAATCTGATGGACCACAAATCCTCACTAAAGGAGCACCGATTCCTGCCAATGATAATTCGTGAGGCTACATATTTCGATAGAGAAGATGGTTGGATGTTATCACCGGCTTGGAATCCAGTAATATCTAAAATTACATCGAAAGTCAGGTAAACTATTGCATAGCCATAGCAGACTGACTTGAAGTAGAGGCATCTTGTGGTTCTGCGTTTCGTTCGATGAGTGAGGTATCCGGATTACCATTCCCACTCCCCCTCCTCATCCTCCCTTCCATCTCCCAAATACCCTTAAAGGCCGGGCGACGGTCATCACTTACTATGGTGAACCGCTTGCTCGTTTGCCGCCTTTCTCTTAAAAAAAAAATATAGACAGGGAGCAAATTCTTCGTAGATCGGATCAAAATTAGTAATTAACTCGTTTTACTTACGAATAAGCATTAATCGTTCATATGCAATTTATGCCTGTACACCTCCTATCAAATCAAATCTAAGTACCTCAAACATGGTAGAGCCAAGCGGCGGCTTTTCCTGCTGCTCGAATGGTCCGGCTCGACCGGATTGGTACCACGACCTCGCAGAATACCGGCGTGAAGTAGAGGGATTTTGTGCTTCTGCGTTTCATTCGGTGAGTGAGGTGACAGGAGGCTCACATCCCCTTCCCATCCCTCTCCTCATACTCCCTTCCATCTCCCTAATACCCTCAAAGGCCGGCAACGCACCTGCGGCACTTCTAGTGTTAGGGATGTACGTGGGTGACGGTAATCACTTACCATCAGGTGAACCGCTTGCTCGTTTGCCGCCTTTCCCATAAAAAAGAAAAATCAACTTACATTTAAAACGTCGAACGTTACGTTTTTTAAAATCTACCATCGTTTCGTATTGAGGTTCCTCTGACGGAGAAGAAACCGAAAGAAACTCCGTAGATATCATTTTTTTTTATTTTGTTTCGTTACACAAGAGAAGGTTCCTAAAGCGGTGATAACGTTTTCTAAGAAGAACTAAGAATTGAACAAAAAAAAACGAAAGCGAAGACTGAAGATCGCATCTTAATAAGGATAATTCTGAGAGTTTGTGTCAAGTTCGGGATCGTTGCTGCTTCACTGTTATCGCGCAAATAATTCAACGGGAACTTTGGAGGCGGCAAATACGGGATTATGTTAATATGGTAGCTGCTTCAACATTCAAATCCGATCCGCGAGTGTCTGAGATGCGGACCTTTGGATTCGACGAGCTTTACGGTACTTACGGCACGAATGAAATGTCTCGGGCCGCTTTTTGAAAGCGTCACCGGGTGTATCGAGAAGTGGCTCAACTAATTCTACTATTGCTAACTGAAACGTCGACTGGTGTGAAAATAGATACTTTGCACTGCTTCGTTTTGAGTACAGTATTACAGAGTGTAGTGTGATGAAGAAAATAATTACTTCAAGTTGAGGTAAATAAAGTAAAGTTACTTTAAGCAAAGCCGTGGGCGAACGCATAGAGCGCGAGTGACCTGGATACGATCCCCAGTGGCCGGCACCAACAATTCGAGGATATGTGAGAGCCCGGACTGGAGCGGCGTGGCGGCTGGTCTGGGCAAAGGCCTGAGCTGAGAAGGTCTTTGCCCAGCTGCGGAAAAGGGTCTGTACTTTACATGAGGCTGCTCGATACCCTATGTGCGGAGGGGGGGGGGGAGGGGGATGTGAATGAAGATGAAGAAAAACATTGTAAGAAAACTGCATGTCGTATAAATAATAGTAACAAACATATGGATGTCTACAGAAGTCTGAAAGAAAGTTCTTACGCCTGTTCCTTATCACGTTTGACAAATGTAACGTATATTGATGTGTATTTAATCTTTGACGTAAATAATAAATCATTTCCACATTAATCAATGACTTGAAAAGAAAAAAAAAAGTCTCCCTAATTTTTTTTTCTGCTCGGTTAGATATAATATAGCCCATTATTTTGAACAGGAGGCAATTTAAACAAACGACATTTTATTTCTATGGAATAGTTAGTAAAAAAAAAAAAATCCAATCGGTCTCCCACAATTGACCCATCTGAAAGGATGGTTAGTTGCTTAGGGCGGGATTGAATGGGGACCCGTCGGCGTCCGGGCGTCACACGTCACCGGACGTAGTAGAAGGGTGGGACGAATTAGCTTTGTTCAATTGTCACTGGTTTTTTTTTTGTGATTTTTTTTTAATGTGATTTTTGGTTTTCCTCACAAGTTTTACTCGGTCCTCTTTACTGAAACGACATAGATGTTAATGTGAAAGCCTTAAGCACGGTAAATCATAAGATTTTCTAGTAAATGCTAAGATTTACCAAGTTTTATTGGGAAAAGTCCGAACAGTTCTGTTAACCATTTTACTATTACTATAGGGATATTGAAGAACATTACGACGGCGAGTATCGCCAGCACTGGGATTATATTTCTTTATTTATTTATTTAAACTTTATTTGCACATTACATAACAAAAAGGCGGACTTAATGCCAAGAGGCATTCTCTACCAGTCTACCATTAGATTGAACAGAGAAAATGTAAAAGTGTGCACAATAATATTAAGTTCATATATATGTACTCGAATATTATAAGACAATATAATACTTATATATGACGCTACTTAGACATACAAGATTATATATTTATTTATTGAACCTTTAATCACAATTTAAAATAATAACAAGGTTCTGACTTAATGCTGTTTGACATCCTCTGCGTGTCTTCCCGGTGTTTGGCGAAATAATGTAGTAGGTGGATTAAATAAATAGATGCTTAATGTTAAAATACAGTAACGTCCATATGTACATACATACCATATATGTATATACAAACATAAACACATACAATATATACATACGTTTACATATCACATTGTACTATTTCAACGACCAATGGTATTATTAGTACGTGCTATAATCCTAAATAAGATAATATCAGCTTTAAGAAAGTTCATTAGATGCTGAATAATTATTATACAAGACTAGTTAATGGTAGTTTTTTATATTGCAAAGATCCACAGTACTCAGTTTTCCCTGTATCCATCTGCTTAATAGTGTGCCTTAGGTTCAAATTACGACGTCCAAATTATTATTTCTTTCACATGGAAAGTAGCATTTGCTAAAGGCAGTGATTATGCCTTACCGCCTAAACCCTCCTACCCCTCCCCCCCCCATTAGAAATACGCCATCGGTAAGAGTATTTATCCAACCCTGGTCTGACTTTTAATTTTATCTTATTTAACAGACGTCACAAACAATATTGGAAGTTAAAGTATTGCCTATATATAAGCCTGTAAATGTCCACAGATTGGCAAAGTATTAACTATTATATATAATAAAATAATATACATAGATACACTTATGTATGTGTAGATACATACATGTATATTCGTGAATACACAATAAATATTCAATTAACACGATGCTAAGTACAGGACATGTTAGTTAGCTGTACTCTGTTATATCAATATATTAAATTTTATAAGCCATTATTCTCACGTATCGTGTATTCAAAATTAATTATTTTAATTCTCATATTATGAGTCATACGAGGACTTATGACAAAAGATTTTTTTAATGAAATCTTATGACTATTATATTATTGATATGCCAATTTATTTTCATATCAATAGGCTTTATATACTTTATCGAATAATGACACGGTCACTAACGTGTAAGAAAAAATACTCACACCGAACTTTTCCTTATAGCTATCGACTATTTTTCACAAATAAAAAGGCTCAGTTATCAATTCTCTATATCGCGAGATGAGTTCCCATAACGATGGCAATACGAGACCCCCGAGCCCTCGCACGATTCCCTACTGTGGTCTAAATATAAGCGAAAAGCGATTGAATAAGAGAAATTCGGTTGATTAATTCAAGCAGCTTCTTGGTAGCATATTTTTGATATCAAAGCTGTATTTCAAACGCTCTACATATGCGTACTGTATGTGTTTATATTAAAGGAATTACATCAAGTGCTGCCATCTGTCGGGCGCGCGTACGTCCGAGACCGGGACACGGGTGTCTTGCGTTCGCTACTATCAAACGAAGGTTATATTGGCTTCATTACTATCTATCAAGCAAAAAGGTCGCACGTCGACCATGTACGATATAAATTTCATTTACCAATTTTTCGAATAAGCAAATAATTTCGGAAATAGTAAGAAGGAAAGTAAGCCTTCTCTACCTAGGTAGATGGCGTAGGCGTAGGTAAATGGCGAAGCTGGAGACGACCCTTCTGTAAAAGATGTCCGATGTCCGAAAAATGTCATTATAGACGACAATGACATTGACATAATAATTGTCACTAATAATTCGATCGAGGACACACTCACACTCATTACAGGTTACGATACCGCGGGTCCCATACAGCCCTCCCCTACCGTTTTTTTTTTATTTGGGAAAGGGAGCAAACGTGCAGGTAGCTCACCTGATGGTAAGTGATTACCGTCGCTCACGTACATCAGCAGCACCAGAGGTGCGGGTGCGTTGCCGGACTTGAAGGATATTTGGAGTATGAAAGGAAGGACGAGGAAGAGAGGGAGCGGGTCTCCGATTACCTCAATCACCTGGCAGACGTGATTGCTTTTATATTCGTCTGTGCGGAAATGTTATGACTTAGACCATACGCAGCGCCTTAAGACGGTCATTTAGCCGTAATAATCGCCCGGCGTGGACGAGAAAGAAACAAGCGGGACGCACGGGTCCCGTTCTTTATTATACGTGTTCACGTGTAATTGGAAACGCTGCTTGAAAAAGATGAGAAGGGGACCGTGTCTTTTATCTTTTAGCTGATAGCTGGGTAGGTTTTCTGTTGTCATTGCACGGGATATTGGCAAAATGTTTCTTTGTTATTTAGTGCCAGGATTTTGGATTTGTTTTAAAAGAAAAGGTTTTTAACATTTATTTATTTTAAGGGAACATAATGTTGTAACAATGTTCTCGAATATATTAGAAGATGATGGGATCTCATTCGCTAATTTCAAGATTGTGTCAGTTACAGAATTATATTTTAATCTCGGAAAATGAAACATCTGCCTAGAATTTTAAAAGCAAGCATCCTTCATGAAAATAGGTAATGGTGATAAAATGTGTCAGTCTAAACATAGGAGAAGTTCAAGCGTGGTAGCTTAGCTTAGGGGTAGAGCACTTGCTTAAAGTTTCATTAGACAGGGTTCGATGCCCAGTGCTGGTATCAATAAGAAAACATGCTGGATAGTGAAGAAAAATGTGCGGAAACAAGCATGTCTGAGAAATAACAATAAAAATATTCTAGGATATTTAAAGTCCGCCAACAACCACCGCAGCGAACAGTTTCCGAGTCGTCGTAAACCCTCTGGAAAATTGTGATGAGGCCTTAGCCCAGGCCAAAATTACATTTCAAGCTTTTAAATACTGGTCAAAACTAGTGAAATGTAATTTTACTGCACGTGCTGTAAACGATCAAAGATCGAAACCCGTGTGGTCATCGATGTCGCGGAAATTCAATGAGATATACTATAGCAAGAGCCTAGTAGTCAGGGTGCTCGCTTTAGAGGAGTGACTTGGGTTGCAGCCCCAGTGCCGGGAGCACAAAAAATGTTAACAGGAATTTTAAGTCCTGTGTTTACCTCGTGCTCGGCGGTGAAGGAAAACTTTGTGAGGAAACCGGCAAGTCTGAGAAATAATAAAAAATATTATTTCGAGGAGATGTGAAGTCCGGCAACCCGCACTGGAGCAGCGTGGCGGGCTCTTCTTTGCTCAAAAACCCTCAAAGAAATTTGAGATGGAGGCTATTGCTCAGCAGTGGGCACTTACAGACTGTAACTTTACTTGTTACAATTGCGTTTTCAGCACTAACTGCCCGAGAAAGAATGCCTCACAGCCTGTTATAACATTGGCTCTCTAAGGGGCATCCTTTAGAACCGCAACATAACAGTATTTACACTGTTGCTTAGTGACTCAAATATAGAAAAGGGTGGTACCTACTCGTTACACTTTGGCTCTCTAAGGGGTATCCTTTAGAACCATAACACAACAGTATTTACACTGTTGATTAGTGACACAAATATAAAAAAGGGTGGTACGGTTTAGACGGTTCCTAGTCAAGATAAAGGGTCCCACCGTACTACTTTAGCAAGTTACGTTACAACTAAAAGCAATTCCATTATCCCTGGCAGCGATCAAAGTTAGAGCTGACGTGGCAATGTTCACATGGAGTTGGAAGATTCCATACAGATTCGATTAAAATCTTGCCTTGCAATTCCCTTGAATTATTTGATCGGGGAGCGATCGGTTTAATTCCGTTCGTTTCGAGATATAGAACTTTAATCCGTTGCATTCAACGTTGCTTAATGGGAAATTATATTCGAAACCGGTTTGAATTAGTTTGTTCATTGAGAACGACGAGACTACAAGAGTTTTGATCGTTGTAATACAGAAAAAAGTAGCTTGTAAATGTTTCACTCTTGTGCAAAGACTATTCGAGAAGGTCATGGAACCGTCAACGGTCCGCCATTTTGTTCCAGTGCGGGTTAGCAGAATACGGTTAAACAAATACAGAATACATTTAATTATTTGGAAAACCCACTACAGATAGTATAATATTACAAACAGGGCTTAATTAATTGATTGGTGTAATTAAAGGTTTTCACGTTTTTAACTAAAATAACACCAACATACCATCCAATAGATTACAAGTACAGACATAATTACAGTGAAAAAAAAAAAGTAAATTAACAAAATAACAAAATGAACATATTCCCACATAGTATAGTTTTATGGATACTCTGGAAGTGATAGCAAAGGTTAGTAATAAGACTTCTTGTCTTATCATCTCTTTAAATTCTTATTATATGTTTTAACGAATCTAGATAGTACGGATTTTATACCATAGGCAGTTGAATAAGGCATGCGGTGAAAAGATTTTGTTTGACAAGTACGCCAGGGTTTTAAAATAAACACCGGCCAGGAGTTCAGGAGAGTCTAGGTGTGCGTTAAGTGAATCTGTGTCTGCGTTCGTCTTTCCTCGAGTGTCAATAAACATGTCCTTGAAATATCTTTTTGTCATTAATCTGCCTTGCAGGTTTCCCCATGATGTTTTCCATCACCACGGGCAACCATCACGGGGTACATTCCGTTACTTTTACATTCCCGAATTATCGTCAAATGTCCAGTGTCAGTAGTCTGGGGGGGACTGAGATGTTTGACGTCCCGATGCAATAATTAACCCAACTGCCGTCAGCTTTAAAAAGAGTTCACAGTGAAAAAAACGAATTCAATTTAAACGTGATAAAGTCTATAAACAATAGTTTAATTTCAAGGATAAACATAATTCAAAAAAGTATAAAAACGTTTATCAAATATAATATATTTAAAAAATATGTTAAGGTCTACATTATATCGAGAGTTCTCTGGCTCCAAGGATGGATAGTCTTCGTAATTTTAAATTAAAAAATACGACGAACAGCCCACTAGTCGAAATGGCAAATAAAGTCAATGACTTTCAATCCTTTATTGAATTCCTAAGTGTAATTAAATATTAATTCAGTCGCCGACTGTCCTCTTCGCTTATTGGATTGAATTCTTTCATTTATCTGAAATGATTAAATTCAACATTCAGTGTACCCTTTTTCTATGTCGTTAATAAAAAGTATTCAAAAATAGTTAACGATGATACTCTGTTTCATACATGGTAGAGCTCAGCGGCATCTTTTCCCTGCTGCTCGAATGGGCCGGCCCGACCGGGGTAGATACCACGGCCTCGCAGAATACCGGCGTGAAGTAGAGACATCTTGTGCTTCTGCGTTTCGTTCTGTGAGTGAGGTAACCGGAGGCCCACACTTCCTCCCTATTTCCCTCCTCTTTCCTCCCATCTCCCAAATATCCTTAAAGACCAGCAATGCACCTGCAGCATCTATGGTGCTGCAGATGTATGTGGGCGACGATAATCACTTACCATCAGGTGAACCGCTAGCTCGTTTGCCGTCTCTTCCATAAAAAAAAAAAACATACCTTTGATATAGATTTTGGAATGACTTTTGATAACATTTTGGGGGAGAGGTCAACATCATACCGACATTACTATAGTGTATTGTGATCCTTAATCTCCAGCTTCATTATGCGAAATAAACAACTGGTGTAGGTTACAATAGGCAGGGCTTAAGTAACGGCACAATGAAAACTCTATCAATTCTACGAGGGGAAGGCATGAGAACAGCGACTGCAGTACTCTAGTTTTTAATTATTGATGGGTGGATTTACAGCAGATAGCTCTCTTATATAAATATATCTAAATAGATAGCGTGGATTGGCTTTTAAAGTCTTTTAATCTTTTACTTTCATCTGTAATGCTTCCTTAATATACTAAGATTTGAGCAGATTTTTTTTTTGCTTAAATAAAATGTTACCGCTGTAGGAATTTCTCCAGTGTCGCGGAGGCAGTTTACATACATGAATTGCACATGGACAAACACCCAGACCGGGAACTATTATTTGTAGTCCGTACAAATACTAGTCCCGTGCGGGAATCGAACCCGCTACCCGCAGCGCCGCAGCTGAACGCTTAGCCACTACGCCACCGAGCCGTCGAATCTTAAATATCTACTGGCAGTAAAGTTAAGACGGCTCGTTCAAGTGTAAGGAGAAACGGGAATATACCAATTTTTTTCTATATAGAGATCAAGTTCGTGTTTACTCTCTCTTACAGTAATACAGGCTGTGTGAGTTAAATATAAAAAAAAAAATCTCTCCGCGATCTGTCGAACGTTGGTTGGATTAAAATTAAAAAGCTAATTAACAAAATTATTCGTATTCAATGTTACGATATCGATGTAAACATTAACTTGCAAGCAAACCTCCACTAATAGCGATAATATTGTGACGATTTATGCAAGAGAAAGCCGCAACACTGTCCCTAGTACATTTGATTCCGCTGCAAATTATAATTGCTGCTGTTCGTTGCTTTTTGAATAGCGTGCTACGTGTTGCGAATTATAGCATAAGGCTTAAAACATAGGAACGATCGATCGGGATAATTTTAATAGAATATCATAAATAAATAAACGATTATTTATGTTATTATGGTAGAGTCGGGCAGTAGAAATGAGAGCGTTAAGAAGTATGATTGATGTAAAGATAACTGACAGGGTTCGAAATGATGTGATCAGAAAGCGTTGTGGACTGAAAGACGATGTAGTGACACGAATTTAGAAAGGGATTCTGAGCTGGTTTGAATATGTGGGGAGGATGAATGAAAGTAGGTTGATGAAACAAATATATGAGGCGAGTGTAAATGGTAGAGTCGGGAGAGGAAGACCTGGGCGAACATTTCACGATCAAATGGGAGACGTTCTGGCAAAAGGCCAGGTCAATAGTAATCTAAACCAACGAGCATGGATGCGAAGATTGATGAAAGTGGAAGAAGCGAAAGACGTATGTCAGGACCGGAGCAAGTGGAAGAAGATTGTCTCTGCCTACCCCGTTGGGAACAAGGCGTGAATATATACATACATACATACGTAGATTATTTACGTATTTAGTCGCGTTTAATAAGATTTTGTTAATTCGCGCGGCCTGTGGGGGGATTGTTTGAGGTCCCGATGTAATAGTTAAGTTAGAGGTCTGGAACTTATTATATGCAAAGTTTAGAGAAAGAAGAAAAGGACGTAGAGTTTTTTGGCAGACGGCTGATCGCGTGGCGCGTGGGATCCCATCGTCCCGCCCGCCTCACAGACTCCTCGTCGCAAACCGATCCGCAAGTTGAGGTCCGAACACCCTGTATCTTGGAAACTGGGCGAGGATAGAATTGTATATGCATACATTCATAGATGTTATTTTCGTAATATGTTATTTAGCTCCATCCGCGGCACAAATATAAACATTCGCATTTATTATAGATAATGACAGATTTTTTTTTTAGTCGAAGTCTCATAGTAACGGAGCAGTCGTTAACGTGTTCGTCTTCAGTTCGCAGAGGTGACAATGCACCTGTGACCTCCTTCGATTAAAATTGTTGGCACGTGCCCGTGGTCCAAACAGAATAGGATCTTATACGACTTACACTCGTCTGTTCTGAGCCTTATTACGTAGACGCCATTAACATTTGGAACACGTAACACTTGCACCCGTTAACGGTTTTGTGATTGAGTTGTTAATTTTCGAGTGTTAAAATTTTTTGAGACCGCGATTTAAAATTAGCGCCAACGTGAAAACGGGAAATGGCTTTAATGGTTTTAACTTGTTTTTTAACAAAATAAATAAAACTTACATTGAATGCTTTTTCTAAATTTTGTATACGTGGTAGAGTCAAGCGGCGGCTCTTGCTGCTTCTCGAATAGGCCGGCCCGACCGGGTTGGTACCACGGCCTGAAATAAAGGCATCTTATGCTTTTGCGTTTCGTTCGGTGAGTGAGGTATCCGGAGGCCCACTCCTCCTCCCCATACCCTCCTCATTCTCCCTTCCATCTCCCAAATACCCTTAAAGGTCGGCAGCTTCAGCGCCTCTATTGTTGCAAATATACGTGGGCGACGGTAGTCACTTATCATCAGGTGACGGTTCACCTAATTGTTTGCCGCCTTTGCTATTATAAAACAAATTATATATATGTATATACATATACATATATTGTGAACTTATATATATAAATAAACTTATATATACGCCTTTACCGTTGTACGTAAATAGTTACAGCTTTTACTCCGCAGCAGCAGACGGGCGGCGACATCAAACAAAATACGTAGCAACTGATTGCGTCGCACGCCGCGTTTCATATTCAATGTTTGCGGTCGCTAACTAGTTGACACGTCATCGTCTGCCTCACGGATTCATTGCCAGCTTTTGGGGTATCCAATCAGACGCGACAGTTTATTCATTTGTATGCATATACATAAAATCCCTCTGTTCTATGAGAGGTGGCGGTGGGTATGTAATTTTCTAGTGCAGCTTGTCTAAGTCGAAGTCAAACGAAGTTAGAACTCTGAGTATAGCTCGGATTAAAATGACAACTTATTCGATTAATGTGTTTAAAGCTTTGAGCGGCAGCTTTTGTTGCTGCTCGAATGGACCGGCTCGATCAGGACGGTACCACGACCTCGCAGAATACCGGCATGAATTAGAGGCATCTTGTGCTTCTGCGTTTCGTTCACAAAGTTAGAGTTCATTTGTAATGAAACTGTTTTCGGATTTTGTCTGAGGTATACTCCAAAGTCGAGCTGGCCAGTGCGCATAAGCAGCAAAGCACATGTCCAAGAGAATGACACATGCTGCAGCCACTATATTGAAAGGTGTGTAAAGAGTACACCTTTCAAGTTTATTCAAGTTATTTCAAATATTTTTTTTTAGTTTCCTTTTTCATAGAACAAACAGTGAGCTAGCAGAATGAAATCGCCGGGCAGTTAGCCAATAATCGCTTTCGACCACTTCAAATGCGTAATCCCACCGAAGTACTTCCAGCAAGTGGTCGAGTTGAAGACAAACAGCAAACTATGCAGACGCCGTAGAATCGACCATTTAATTAATAGTTGTTCAGTAGTTACTAAGCGAGGCCCGAGTGCAGCCCTGTGAAGTACCGCGGTAGAGGTTGATTGTCGACGATTGACATTATATCGTCCAATATCACGTTAAGACTCGATAGCTTTTTTTTTAATAATATTAGGATGACAAACTTGTTAATGGGTAATTCCAAAAAACTACAATCGAAAAGGTTACAGATGCATTATCTCCACTGTGTACTAAGATGGACTCATAGCTTGTAATTGTACTGGCTCTCCATATCTTTCAAATCGTACCATGACATACGTTGCAGTGATGATTGGCGACAAAATTAGGGAAGAGGGTAGCATTCGTTTTTTGCCTAGGACCAGTCTGGGTAGAAAAGAAGTGCTTCCTAGTAAAAGATAGTATAAGGAATTAAATACGAATTTATTTATGAAAAGATTGCGCAATATATTGACTCGAAAATGTTATTATAATGTTAATGAATTTTTGCTGGACCAATACTTCTGTTAATTTACTTTATCATTTGACTTCAGTTTTCCAATATTGACATTTTAATATCAATCTATTATTTTTTGTCATGTTTAATTTTAATGTTTAAATAACGTGACAATCTTTTTAGGGAACATTTAACTATTTGCACACTCCGTTGAATAGAGTTGTAGAATATAGCGAATCAATGTATAATTGACAACTGTAAAATATCTATATTTCGCAAATAAATAATTATGATTAAGGTTAATAAATAACTTAACCTTTCACGTGTCAGATCAGACAGAGAGAAAACGGTCAAAAATGATTGAACACAAACCTACAATACTATTACATAACATTGTAATTATGGCAAGAAATAGCAGGTGATAAGAATCGAAAATGTGAATAAAATCATTAAAAAAAAAACCAAAAAATTATAAAGGTATTTTTTTTTTGAGAAAAGCTTGTAATAAAGTTCGCGATAAAGAGATATACAGAGCAAGGTAGCATCACTCATATCATCAGTATTAAGTTTAGTACGTAGAGCAGGATTTTAATAATTAGATGATATTTTGGCCGTTTATTGACTAAAACCTTGAAAGTAACCATAGCTACCGACAGATGGCGTGATAACCTTCTCGAAAGATACCTGACCAAATTGAAGCAGACCGACGACGTGCAGCGTCTAGGGTACGAAGTTTCAGAAACTGCGATCATTAATCCGCTTATTTTGGTATCCTGCTCGCGGCCCTGTGCTGGACTACTAACAGGTTGTTAAGGTAAGGCAAGGTAAGGTAAAGTAACTTCCTAAGATATCTTCGGGGCATAAAAACGGAGATGTCGGATCAGTACTCCGCTTCAATACCGCCAGTAATCAGTACGAAAACCGGCCAAGTGCGAGTCGAACCCGAGCACCGTGGGTTCCGGAAACCTCACGACATGTCCTGCGTCCTGTGGTATAAATTTACCTGTGGTATAAAAAAAAAAAATTCTTTCATTCCCTTTGGAAGTCCGTAGCGCGAGCTCGACTCACACTTCGCCAGTTTTTATTATTTGGTTTTTCATTTCATTCTGCACTGCGATCACACCATTTACCAGCCGTGGTTCACGTCCCCCTGCTGCAACACAGCACTCGAAACGACTGGAGAAAAAACAAACAAAAGTTAAACGCTCTGAAATCCGTAAATAATCGTTTTTTTAAAAAAGGACAGCAAACGAGCAAGCGTTTCACCTGATGGTAAGTGCTTACCGTCGCCCACATATATCTGCAACACCATAGGTACTGCAGGTGCGTTGCCGGTCTTTAAGGATATTTGGGAGATGCAAGGGAAGAGGAGAGGAATAGGGAGGGGGTGTGGGCTTCCGGTTACCTCACTCACCGAACGAAACGCAGAAGCACAAGATGCCTCTACTTCACGCCGGTATTCTGCGAGGCCGTGGTATCAATCCGGTCGAGCCGGTCCCATTCAAGCAGCAGCTAAAGCCGCCGCTTGGCTCTACCACGCTTAAAAAATAGTGTTCGCGTAAATACAAGATATATTGTTTTTTTATTATTTGTTCGGATATCCATAGCCGTAATATCACATATACTGTTAAAATTTCAACTGACTGATAGACGGACAGATGGCAAGAAACAAGTCCAAAAACAGAGCCTCAAGTCTATAACTGTTAGTTTGTTTAAATATTGTCTCGACACGTCATTGTGCTCTTACATTCGTTCGATAGAAACGGGTCGTCTGGCGGGACTTTATTAAAATTGTATTTATTACTTAAAATACACCGCCATTGTCGTTGTATGTGTTCTTGAACCCATTATGGAATGAGTTTGCGCTCGAATCGTCTATCTATGCTTCGTTTTTTTTTAATTTGATTATAAATACATATTTAATATTATATTTTCACAGTGGAATTTCGGTTGCTGAATAGAGCGCATTGTAGTCGTTGGTTTATTGTTTTCTCACAAACAAGTTGAAGTATTTTTTTTTGTCTAGGATTACTACTATTTTGAATGATTAACTTTTAGAGTAATTTTTTGTTTTTGTTTTATAATGTTTTTGTTAGGACTCCATTCTAAAGTTACTCGACGCTTTTAAAGTTAACCTTGCATGTTACTAGTTGAGCGCCCTGACCATATCACGACTCTTGAAACAATATAGTAAATTTTAAATACTGTTGTGTGCGAATAATGCTGAAATATTTTAAATTTAGTTACAAAATATTCTCAATATCATTATAACAAACTAAAGTCGAGTAATAACGTAGGCGAAGTTCTCGAATGTTGTTCTCAATTTCCTATACAATACAGGAGTAGACGAGGACGTTGAAGAGGGCTTAATTAAAAACTGTAAATTCGTGTGTTGCCAGCTCGGATAGTTTGGCACAAGTTAGATAAATAGCCTCGCTTACATGTATATAAGAGCCGTGGTGGGCTAGTGGTCAGGGCACTCACTTTACATTCATAGGGCGCGAGTGACCTGGGTTCGATCCCCGATGGCGGCACCGCTGAAATTGTTAATAGCAATTTTAAGTGCTGCATTTACCAAGTGCAGGAAACCATCGTGAGGGTAATTGCATGTCTGAGGTATAATACAAATTATATTTCGAGGATATGTAAAGCCCGCCAACCAGCACTGGAGCGGCGTGGCGGGCACTTCCCGGGTCCTAAACCCTCTCTGATACTCGTATTTGACAAGGAGACCTTTGCCTAGCAGTGGGCACTTACATGCTACTTTTACTCGTACATGATAAACATGTTCAGTTGTCTATTTATATAGCTGGTTGTTGACTTTCAGTGTCGACTGTCGCGGTGTGCAGCTGTCAGCCTGGTGGCTTTGACAGCCTGATTAACTTTAACTTTGACCGTAGCTGACATCCGTGTAATATCCAGTTACCGTATCACACTCTTAAACGTTACTTCTGGCACAGGATCCCAGTATAATTACAGGCTGTGAGGTTATATTCGTGGTTCCATCTTCGGCCTCGGGGGATGTCACGGCTTCGCATCTCATTGAATCCTTCTTGCGATTGAAGTTGTTTGTAGATGTCGATGGGGCCGTCAGATAGACTCTTGGCTGACCACTAGGGTACTAAGGCTCTTATATTTTTTTTATTTTTGTTTATTTAAGTTTCATGCACAAAGCGGTACACATGGCGGACTAAGTGCCCAGAGACATTCTCTCCCAGTCAACCATTAGGCTAAGCAGAGATAAACACGCAATAGAGACGATGCATCACCGAACGACTAGACGCGGCGAGCAGTTCGACCCTTATGTTGTAGACATTCCTCCATTACGCACGAAGCGGTTTGCCTCTTCTTTCTTTATGCGGACGGCTAAGGAGTGGAACTCTCTGCCGAGGTCAGTTCTTCCGGAAACCTTTAACCTGGATATTTTCAAGGCCAGAGTGAACAGACATCTAGGCAAGCGTGTACCATCCTAGGCCTCATCTTCGCTTTCCATCGGGGAAGATCGAGGTCAAACGGAAGCCTATTTTTTCATAAAAAAAAAAAAAAGATGCGGCTAAAAGAATAAAACAAGTAAAAAGAAATAAATATCAAAATATATACTTACACAGATAGGTAGATACATTCATACATACATACATACCATATATACAAATAGACCATATATATAGAATAATGAATTTGAATACAAAATACTTATAAGATAGAATTTATATTTCTTATATAATTTTTTCTTAACTAACAGCCTGTAAGTACCCACTGCTGGGCAAAGGCCCCCTTCTCATATATCTGAGAGTGCGTAGGAGTCAGCAATGGCCCGCCATGCGGCTCCATTGCGGGTAGGCGGGCTTCACATATCCCCGTAATAATATATTTTTTTATTATTTTTCAGATACGCAGGTTTCTTCACGATGTTTTCCTTCACCGCCGAGTACGTGGTAAATACAGCACTTAAAATTGCTATTAACAATTATAGTGATACCGGCACCGGGGATCTAACCCAGATCACTTGCGCTCTACGATACTAAAGTAAGCGCCCTGACCACTATGCTACTGCAGCTCTAATTATCACCAAGCCTGTTAATAATCCACCGGGCTTAGATGTCCAACATTTGGAAGTGAAATACATTCTAGTATATGCAGAACTGTTGCACCAATTTCACATGGGACATCCCTTATTCCTCACACCATTCCCTCAGTCCGTTTCGAATACTAATGGTTATTCAATCTAGCCCGTGACTAATGCGTTGTGCGTTTATGGAATATCTTACTGCTTCCACGCTCCAGTTAATCTGAAAGATCTCTTCTTATTGAATTGTTACAATTAACTGTCGGCTATCATGTTAACGTTTTACATCGCATTTGTTGCTTGCTTTAAGAATGCAATATGAGATGAATGATGCTTTTACAGTCACTTACGGACTATGCGTCAAATCGGACATTTAAAGTTTTTTTTTAAGTAAAAGGGGATCAACGAACAATACGTTAACTTGATGGTAAGCTCCACCGACACCATAGTACATCTGCGACCTGTGGAGCTGGAGGTGAGTTGGATACGTCGTTTTCCACACTAAACGAAGAAGCACAAGATGCATCTACTTCACGCCGGTATTATGATTGGGCCGACACATACGAGCAGCAGCAAAAGCCGCCACTTGGCTCTATCTCGTACGATAATCTGATACCGCCTTAATATCTGATACTTTTATCTGGATAGAGAATAGTCTTAAATAAGACGAACAGTCTTATTATTTCAGATTATAGGCGTACGTTTCACGTGTAGGTTTTATCTTAATGGTATCAGTGAACAAAAGGAAGTTAAATATAGATACTCAAGCTGCAGCCCGCGACTTTGCCCGTGTGAAAAAATTCCTAGCGACTTTGCCACGGTTAAAATAGCACAGCGTTTCGACGAAATTAATTACGATCGGTTCAGTGGCTTAGTCGTGACGAGGTAACAAACATACAGAGAGAGAGTTACTATTGCATTTATATATTAGTGTGGATGACTGTTTATCGTTCTCGTTTGAGACGTGGTAGAGCCAAGCGGCGGCTTTAGCTGCCGCTCGAATGGGCCGCCTCGACCGGATTGGTACCACGGCCTCGCAGAATACCGGCGTGAAGTAGAGGCACCTTGTGCTTCCGCTTTTCGTTCGGTGAGTACGGTAACCGAAGGCCCACATCCCCTCCCTATTCCCCTCCTCTTCCCTTCCATCACCCAAATATCCTTAAAGACCGGCAACGCACCTGCAGCATCTATGGTGTTGCAGATGTATGTGGGCGACGGTAATCTTTTACCATCAGATGAACCGCTTGCTCGTTTGTCGTTTCTACCATAAAAAAAAAAATTCAGCTGCGTTCTTGCCAAGTTCGAACAAAAATTTAATAATTGTTATGAATGATCGTTACTCTTGAAATTGTATTTGGTAATTAATTATTGCCAGTTAGTTTCGATCCGACAAAATGAATAATGTACTACACGGCCACATAAATGAATACCCAAAACTATATCGCTGTGTGCGAGAAACATACGGTAATACATTGATTCGACAAGTTAGAGTGAGACAGAATTCGCTGCTATCACCGCTGCACGAACGACTGCGCTCGGGGTATGGTCGGCATGAAACGTTTGAGTAACGAATTTTACCTTAACCTGCCTAAAACCTACCATCGTCTAGAATATTCTAAGATAGACTGTTTGTCAGAAATAAGACAACATTAACATACAGCTTATGCCTAATGCTAAAACTATTTAAAATAATTAAATAGATTTAAATTCATAATTTATTAACCAACATAAAAAGCTTCGCTGAAGAGTGCATGTTTTTTTTTTATGGGAAAGGCGGCAAATGATCAAGCGGTTCACCTGATGGCAATTTATTACCGTACCCCACAATACATTTGCAACACCAGAGGTGATGCAGGTGCGTTGCCGGCCTTTAAGGGTATTTGGGAGATGGGCAGGACGATGAGGAATGGGATGGGGAAGGGTAGTGGACACACGGTTACCTCACTTACCGAACGAAACGATGAAGCACAAGATGCTACTACTTCGCGCCGGTATTCTGAGATGGCCGTGGTATCAACTCGGTCGAGCAGGCCCATTCGAGCAGCAGCCGCTTGGCTCTACCACGTCTAAAACCTATTAGCACTTAGCTTAAACTTAAATCAATATTCTTTCTTTATCAAAATTATGCGTAAAACTTTAATATTAAAATGAATACACGGCCGGTCAAAAAACACTTATGACGACGTAATTCATATTAAATTTAAAGTTGCACTCAGTTTCGCTGCCGACGCTACTAACTCACACGTGCGGCACAAACGAGCAGGCCTTATAATGAATTGCCGTCGCCTGCCACCATATTTCAGCGAATTAACAAATGACCTCCTGTCGCTTCGTGCGCGTTGCACGATTTTTCTGCACACCGTACCTAACGGCCTGATGTAGGTGCGGTTGGTGGCGCTGTGTTCCTGCTTTGATGGCACAGGATGGTATTAACGCAGTGTAAATGTTACCAGGAATATTCCTATTGAAATAATCCTAATATTCTAAGATATATGTTAAGTGTACGTACTACATCTATTGCGCAAATTCAATACCGGTTCCTTACTGTGCCATAATACATATGTACGTGGTAGAGTCAAGAGGCGCCTTTTGCTGCTGATTGAAAGGGCCGGCTCGACCAGATTGGTACCACGGCCTCGGAGAACACCGGCGTGAAGTATAGACATCTTGTGCTTCTGCGTTTCGTTCGGTGAATAACCGGAGGTACGTGGGCGACGGTAATCACTTACCATCAGGTGAACCGCTTGCTCGTTTGTCGCCTTTCCCATAAAAAAAAATCAGTAAAAAAAAGTCTATAAATATCCCAACGATGGGTTAAGGCCATTTTCCAAATTTTGAGAGGAGAGCTTTGAGTCTTGGATTGGAGCCGGGAAAGGTCTCATCAAGTCAAGTAAAAATTTCTCATGTCCCCATTTAGTATATTCTCACCATTTAGTAGCACGTATTACATAGGTTATTTTTAATTTTCACTGCAAATTGAATCACGAGGATCGATCTCAGGTCACTTACTTACTATCGAATTTAAGTGATTGCTCAGGTTCCTATGCTACCACGTCTCAAATACTTAATAATGAGTAATAATTGTTGTACCATAATTAATAACAAAAAGAAAATTCGAATTTCAGAGTCACAAGTAAGAGTATACGGTACTGAAAATCACCTTACGTATCCTCGGGAAAGCGTGCCAAGCTGTCTATGGAAAGGGGTGGTGGTTGTTGGGTGGGTGGGGGTGGGCATAGTGTTTACTATGCTGTAGGCATATCCACACACATGACACTAACCATTTATTTCAATCTCTGAGAATATAAACAAAATCATTACAAAATATCGCTAAAGGTACAAATTTTGAATATTATTTCGTATTGTCCTCGGCCAAATGCTTACACTGCGTAACGTGGAAATTAACGCTGAGGTTTCTGTGCACAAGCGTGTATCGTGGACCGACAAGGCCTACTTCAATTTGTAATGCCGATTTGACCGCTTTGCTGATTAATTTCACACTGCAGTAACCTCTAGTATCTTTATCTTTCTTTTTTTATCAGCCAAAAAAGTCCACTACTGGACATAGGTCTCTCCACGAAAGCCCCAACGAAAGCCAGCATGCACGGAAGCTCTACCCATACTCTGAACGCTGTACGCGAGGGTTGCTGGGCTCAGTCCGTATCCACGCACCGATGGTTCTGCTTCCCATGATTTCGGAATATTCGGACACGGATTTCCCGCCGTCGCCCGGACGTCAGAGCCTCGATCGTTATTCAGCAGTGAGCTTGTCATTGGGACACAAAGCCTACTTGGGAAGAGAGGGCTATAGGCTACTATAGGTAGTAGAGGTAACCGGAGGCCCTCTCCCCTCTCCCCGCTCCCAAATATGGTACCGACGGAAATTCCCACACTGAGGGTCCACGTTATTCTGGGGAGGGCGGCAAAATTCCAGTCTCTATCTATTCTACTCGAGGCAAACGTGCAACACTCCTTTGTGCCTCGAGCCAGAGTTTGTGTATACGTCAGAGATGATATCTGTTCTCAACGCCTCAGTAGTCTTGAAGGTATGGACCTATCCACCCTTTGGCTGCGCATCGAGAGCGGCGACCATCCGCGTGACCACGTCCAAATGGCTACAGCTTCCGTGCTACAGCTTCCGTGCTACAACAGATCTCATCCGCAGACATCGTGATAATCGGCGATTTTAATTCCCACCACCAAACCGATCTTACGGGGAGATCGGTTTACGACTTTGCATTAGCATATGGCCTGACACAACTGGTAACCTCGCCGACGCGGATCCCAGACGTGGAAGGCCATACACCTTCCCTGTTGGGCCTTTTGCTGACCTCACACCCGGACAGATATCTGGTCTCTGTCGATGCCTCTCTTAGCTCGTCGGACCACTGTCTGATCCAGAGTGTGGTGCCTATCGCGCGCCGATCCCGAACGCGATCTGTGGGCTTCCGACGTGGGTGGCACTATAGGTAAGTCTCAGCCTTGGTTTGGTCGCACCTGCAAAATAGCGTTATGCCGAAAGCGGAAGTGCTACCAGGCCTGGGCCGATGCATCGACTTCCCGGGATGCAAAAACCAGCGCTCTACGAGTACAATTCTGCCTCAAGGTCCTTCAAAAGATTTATCGCCGCGGCAAAGTCAAAGCAACTGGTTCACCAGCTACCTCGCGGATCGGAGCATCAAAGTTGTTGTCAACGGTGCATGCTCGAATTACGAACCCGTGAATGCTGGTATTCCACAAGGCTGTGTGCTAACTCCCACTATGTTCCTTTTGCATATCAACGACATGCTACAAATCAGTAGCATGCATTGCTATGCAGACGACAGCACGGGTGATGCCCTATATACAGGCCGTGCGAATATTTCTCGGAAACACGTCGAAGAGTGCCGGAACAAACTGGTGTCTGAAGTCGAGACCTTATTTATCAAAGTCTCGGATTGGGGTCGGCGTAATATGATAGGACCAAAAAGACACACGTTTGCGCGTTTACCGCTAAAAAGAATCCCTCTGTCGCTTCTCCTTTTTTTGAGAACATTCCCTTATCGCCTCAGTCAGAATCGAAATCTTTAGCGTCGACATTTCGAATTACGTTCAGCTCCGTGGTCACTTGGAGGGAAAGGCCAAATTGACTTCCAAAAAGTTTGGAGTGCTCTGCAGAGCGGGATAGTATGCAGTATTTCATGCCGGTCCACCGATTGCAACTTTATAAGGGGCAAGTTCGGCCCCATATGCAATACTGTTCTCATCTCTGAGCAGGGGCACCGCAGTACCAACTCCTTCCATTTGACCGCATCCATCGTCGACCGGCTCGAATTGTCTGCGACCGAGCTCTCTCTGATCGGCTTGATCCTTTGGCCTTTCGAAAAGATGTTGCTTCTCTTTGCATTTTTTACAAAACTTACCACAGGGAATGTTCTGACGAACTGTTCGGAATGATCCCAGCCGCTGAGTTTCACCATCGTACATCGCGACAGAATTCCAAGTTCCATCAATACCACCTAGATGGATGGCATTCCACAACAGTGCGTTTTACTTGAAGTTTTCTGCCACGCTCTTCGACTTTGTGGAATCAGCTGTCGCCAGCAGTATTTCCGAAGAATTACGACTTAGGGACCTTCAAGAAAAGAGCTTATTCCTTCCTGAAAGGCCGGCAGCGCATCTGTAGCTCTTCTGGTGTTGTGGATGTTCGTGGGCGTCGGAGATCACTTACCATCAGATGAGCCGCATGCTCGTTTGCCTCCTTCTTCTATAAAAAAAACTATATTGTATAAGATACTAATTATACCTGATAAAGTAATGATTATTAAGTGTTTAGATCTAGAAAATAAATTCACTTTCACTAATTAATTAATTAACATGTTGCATTTTCTTTATGGGAAACTTTTCTCTTTTCGAATGCGTATAAAACAAACTCCGATCTGTTTAATCCCGGAACGGCATTAATATCATAATCTATAGCCACAAATGTATCCATACACCAAAACCATAGATTTGCACCAACGATTCAAATATTCGAAGACCTGTAAAAAAAAACACCATTTATAAAAAAAATAACGTTGCAAATCGAACTATTGCGAAATGGAACTATTTCGTGGCTACAGATTTTTCTTTTCTTTATTGAGGCTCAATCACCTATGGGATTATGTCGCCCCCGTAATTGATATATATAAATTACTTAGTGCCTAGAAGTTACTAATCTATACAACAACGTGACTACGTCTGACAAAGGCCACGCCAAAATAAAATTACAATCGTTCAGTTGAGAAACGAAGCGAACGAAAGGTCTTCTTGTATTCTGATTTTGGGCACACTCCATCAGCGCATGGCAGACATCAACAATTACACCAAAGACAAGGCAATTGGGTGAAGCCGCTTTGCACATTAATTATGCATGCCCATAGATTATACGCGAACGAAATCGCGGGGAAAAGCTAGTAATGTAGTGTAATATGATAGGGTACAATTTCAACATTCATTTGCATATTTAACCGTTTACAATGCGCTGGAGGCAACCCTAACGCCTTGATAATTGCTTGCGATTGTTATTGCTGCGGCGATCCGAATATTGTAAAATCTAAATTGCAATGCATATAGAGTGGTGGGGTTGTGGTGGAGGGGGGGGGGGAATAAATTCAAGGGATCGTGTCGCTCTCAGCGGGGGATAAACAACTTTGCGGCAACTAAATGATTACATTTCGTTGGTAAATCGTGACAGGATCGTGAATGTTTATGTGCATGCATGAATAAAATCGCGTAAAAGTAAAGTAGCAGCCTGTAAGTGCCCACAGCTGGACAAAGGGCTCCTTCTCAAATATCTGAGAGAGTTTTGGAGCCGGGAATGGCCCGCCATCCTGCTCCAGTGCATGTGGGCGGGTTTCATATATCCTTGAAATAATATTTTTTATTATTTCACAGACGTGCAGGTTTCCTCGCGATGTTTTCTTTCACCGCCGAGTACGTGGTAAATGCAGCACTCAAATTTGCTATTAACAATTTCAGTGGTGCCGGCCACCGAGGATAGAACCCATGTCGCTCGCGCTCTATGAAACTAAAGTGAATAGAATAAAACAATCGCGTGTTATGTTTTAAATCACTAGCGAAAGTTTGTCTTCCATTTGTGATTTATGCAAATCGAAATGAGTTATATTCAAATTATCTCAACCCATACGTGTAAAACAAAGCTGACTAAGGAAAAGTTTATTTATGTAAATTTTCCATTATATACGTTCAGGGTTATGTAATGCCTCGTTGTGTACCGCCGAATGCTTTGCCGTTTCGTTTGCGCGATATTTATAATTTCAATGAAATCAAACATATACGTACAATAAAATTACAATACAGCTATTCGGTAGAGACCAAAGTATTATGTACCGCCGGGGCGAACGTGTAACTCTGGAAGGACTTGACCGATTGAGGTCATATCCCTACGATATATTTGGTCGGGTTATCAATAAATTTTATATTTATGCACCGAATTCACGATACAACATGTTGGTTAAAAATGGAAAATTACAATATTTAGACCCGATAGACTGAAATATACTCGTCGCACCATCTACCGGAAAGGGTCGACATCCGCCTGGGCTTCCTAATATGATATAAAATTGGTGGAAGGGCACAGATGCTCTGTACCGGAAGTCTAATAAATTGATCTAAGATTCTCTCGCTTATTTAAAATAAGTTTAAACATTTTTTTGGTTAGAAGTAGATGAGTGAGTTTAGGTAACGCTGAAGAATAATCCCTTATTCTTTGAGACAAAAGCCCCTAAATAAATAAAAGAATAACAAAATAATGGCTTCAGTTCAGATTCAAATTCAATGCACATCACGCAGTTATTTTAAACCAAATATTTTCTAAATCCATAACTTCAATTATTGCAAACAATAAAGCAAAGTAGTAGCCTGTAAGTGCCCACTGCTGGGCAAAGGCCTCCTTCTCAAATATCCGAGAGGGTTCATCAAACAACAAATGAAGTTTTATTTAATTTAGCTGAATTTACTATTAATTTAAACAAATCATTTGAAATGACCTGTTGTTAATAAACGGCCAGTTGGCTTAAGCCGAATTCTCCCAGTCCTTATCTGACCGGTGAACACCCAAGGGACTTAATTAGTTTCGTACGGAATGGAATCGAAAGCTGCCGATAAATCGGGAACGGATCAGAGTTGAATGATTTTATCGCTTAGAATTTACGCTACAAGTATGTTTAGAGACGAAACTGTATAACGAGACATTTAAAAGATTTTTTTTTATTTGGAAAAGCAGGCAAACGAGTAAGTGTCTCGCCTGTTGGTAAGTGATTGTCGTCGTTCTCATACATCTGCATCATCAGAGAAGCTGCAGGTGCTTTGCCGGCCCTTCACAATAGTTGGGGGAGTGCGCCTCCGGTTACCGCACTTAACCAACCCAGAAGCACAAGACGCTTCTATTTCAAGCTGGTATTCTGCGAGGTCGTTGTACTGCCTCGAGCCGGCCCATTCGAGCAGTAGCTAAAGCCGCCGCTTGGCTCTATCACGCTTAAGACTTCACTTTGGAAGGCATACATTTGAGCAAAGTTAGTCTTGAGGAGTAGTCACTTTGAAAGGTACACGGTATGTCATAAGAGCCACGTTCGACACACCGCCTTTCGATACCCGGGGCGACCGGTTATCGGTCGCTTATCGGTTGACTCTGATGGGCTTCCTTCACAGTGTGATCTTAGCTCACACTTCCTAGGTAACCAAACCGAAGTCTTTGAGCTTTTGTCACTCTGAGTATATTCGGGAAAAGCTCTTTGATCTATCAGGATCGATTGTATGCCACACAATAAGATTTCTTGATTTTTAATCTCGACCGGATTGTTACCACGGCCTCGTAGAATACCGGCGTGAAGTAGAGGCATCTTGTGCTTCTGCGTTTCGTTCGGCGAGTGAGGTAACCGGAGGCCCACGCCCCCTCCCTATTCCCCTCCTCTTCCCCCCATCTCCCAAATATCCTTAAAGACTGGCAACGCACCTGCAGCATCTATGGTGTTGCAGATGTATGTGGCGGACGGTAATCACTTACCATCAGGTGAACCGCTTGCTCGTTTGCCGTCTCTTCCGTAAAAAAAAAGTGTGCCAAGACATTCTTTGCTCAAATGTGTCCCAAAAACACTCAAGACTATCGGAGAAAGTATCCAATATTCAGTTAGTAGCAACAATAATCTAAAAAAAAAAGTTCTTGCGACCGTATACTCAATAATAGAGTAGTCAGGGATGTAGCCATGAAGTCCCACCACCTGCCTTTAGTCCCACCACCTACCTCACCACAACTATCACCCACACAAAGTAATATATGTATATACACTGAAGCATGTAAATATTATGGTATAGAAACTTTAGAACAAAAGCGTACGCAGTATGACGTATTACTACATGACATTTTTTTCGCTTTTACGCCTATAAGGCTCTGGAACGAAATCCCTCTTGACATTAAAAAAGCTCCTAATAAGTTTGCATTTAAAAATAACATCCGCAAACATTACAGAAATGTTGCAAGTCTGTACTAGTGCTGCTGTTTGTTTGTATTTTTTTAATAAAAATCATTATTCTATATGTATATGGTATATTTGTATATCTTTTATTTATGTATCTAAGTATGTATGTATGTATGTATCTACCTATCTGGGTAAGTATATATTTTGATATTTATATCCCTTTAATTGTTTTATTCTCTTAACTGTATCGTCTCTATTACTTATATATCTCTGCTTAGCCTAATGGTTGACTGGGAGAGAATGCCTCTAGGCATTAAGTCCGCCATATGTACCAATCTGTGCATAAAGATTAAATAAATAAATAAATGACATATTATCTGGTCAAATTGATTGTAGCGAAGTCCTTTCGAGCATTGCGTTACAAGCACCGTCCTACCGGACTCGACACACGCCTCTGCTACACGTTCCTCGCTCAACTACGAACTATGCTCAAAATTCTGTACTATGCCGTGCTGCCCGTACTTACAACAAATATTACTCTAGCTTAGACACATTTCATCTTTCTAAAAATGTTCTTAAACGTCAAGTCAAAACGATGCACCGATCCAATTAATATTTATTTATTCATATTTCATATAAATATTATGACTAATAACTAATAGCAGCAAATACATGCCACCCACCCATACACACATACACACACCCATCCATACACCCACACACACCCACCTACATACCCAAACACAGAAACCAGAGATTGCAAGTTGAGCACAATATTTCTGTAAAATTTTGATATATTTGTGTAATCCGTATTTGGCCTTATTTAATGTTAGAAGTGATGTATTAATTATTTTGTAAATCGCTATTGGATTGCCTAATAAAATAAATAAAAAATAAAATACTTTTAATACCCAACACGTGTTTCGCCCCGTAACAAGGCACTGTCAAGCGAGCAAACTCTGTGACGTTCAATAGACGATCGACTCGAAGGTAACTCATAGTAACGCCTGTGTCAGTATGAACCTATGTATTTGTATGCCTTACCTCTTACCAAAATGCCGTTTATTAACATCACAATAGACTCTTACATAAAATGCCATTGATCAACGTTCAATTTGACTTTTGTTATCCAAATTCCATCTAAATAATACATAGTAATTGGCCGTCGGGTTAGTAATTTCAACTTATTAGTCAACCCTTCCATTAGGGGAGTATTTATTGACAATGAGCTTAACACGTGATGGACACGCGGCTGCTTAGTTAGCTATATTGTACCTTTTGTGTATCAGGACTGACAATTCTGAACGTATTTAAGTCTTTTGTCGCTGTTAAATGATTAAAACTGGTAAAATTAAAAGAAAGAAACAGTATTTATTCGATGCTACAACACAACAAAGGTATAACAGATAATACACGGTATTTCATAAATGGGTATGTTGGATTATAGCGACGAAGAGGTATTCGATTCAGTATTAAGCTGCAGCAGAGTAGCTACAGCTCTGATATTCTGCCGCTGCCCTTGTCGGGAACAGTTTAAACATACAGACAACATTAACAATAGAAGGAAAATAACAAACATAGCTAAATAAAGAAGACAAATATTGATGTTAAGGAATACAATATGAATGACACTACATAATAATTATGAAACACTATTATCTGTTAAATATAAACCACATAGCTCGCAGAACTGATAATCGTTGGGGAAAAAAGGTTCTCGAGTGGCAGCCGCGTACAGGCAAACGCAGTGTGGGACGACCCCCGCAAGATGGAGTGACGACCTGCGCAGTGTTGCGGGAAGTCGATGGATGGAGGTGGCTCAGGACCGAGATTCGTGGCAATCTTTGGGGGAGGCCTATGTTCAGCAGTGGACTTGTAATAGGCTGAAATGATGATGATGATGATAAACCACAGAATAACACTTTAGAATAACTTATGTAAATAAAACAAAACTTGACAATTAATTAAAATAAATGATAAAATTGGATATTAATACACTCAACAATTTTGTAGTCAATAACCCTTCCCCTTGAAGCAAATACCCTTGCTTCTTGTTTTCTTTGAGACCTCAAAGAAATGATTTATACTTTATTTTAAAATGAGCCAAAGATCTGATATCGCGCAGAGGAGGCGGTAGATTATTTCAACATTTAGTTGCTAAATACCGAAAACTGCCTCGAAAAGCGGCAGTGGCGTGTCCCGGAACAATTAGGAGGTATTGCGAGGCACGTGTATGATGTTCATTAAATTGAGTTGACCGGGTGAGTGTAACCATTGGAATAATTAACCGATTTCGAACACGATGACAAGTTTCGAATACTATCGGCAGTCAATTGTGCAGGCTAGATCTCCTGCACCGTAAGTGTACGAGCAAACACAGAGGCACTCTATATAGTCTTAACCTACCCTTATCCGATGTAACGTTTATGCGATAAGGACGTAGTGATAGAGACACGGCACAAACAGTACACAAACAGACACGGAAACCAATTAATTTTGACTTTGGTCGGGACTCGAACCCAGGACCAATGGCATAGCAGTCAGGTACGCTATCCACTAAATCCACTATCACTTACGGGGGTAGGCAGAGATTACGGATTGGAACGACACAGCGATTCCATGGGAGCTTCCGCAAGTTTTCGCCTCTCCGAGAGACAGGACGTGATAGATATATATCCCACGTCGATGAATTTATTACCAGATATTGCTATGAGATTCATGTCTTTTTTCGCTGTCACAGATGCGCAAAGACAACATTTGAGAGAGCTTTGAACGCGGAAAGGGTCCGTCATGCTGCTCCAGTGCTGGTGAACGAGAAAGTGCCTCGAAATAATATTTTTACTATTTCTCAGACATGTAAGTTTCCTCACGATATTTGCTATGAACAATTTTAGTGGTGCCGCGTCCTGGGAATGAACCTAGGCACACGGGTAGCATAAAGCGAGCACCAGGACCACTGGGCTATCAAGTCACATTATAACGCAATGATATTATATTTCTATGGAAGCCTTACACAACGATCCCTATAACACAGCGGCATCCCGATCTCTTTGTATGTGTATGCATTTCAGAAGGTTTTTTTTTAGTTCAATATTATGCGATTTTAGACTTCTGACCGGACGAAGGCTCGAATGTGAAAGAAAATGAAAGAGCTTAATCATCAATAGAAGTACGTATTCAGGTTTTTAACTACACCTTTTTCATGCAAATGTAACGGCGATGCTTTTAGTCGCATTAAAGCGATAAATGCGAGTTGTAAATTATTTGCAAGCTTAAAAGCTTTTCAAAAGGAATCTCTGCATTAAAAGTTTCGAATAAATTGATAGCGCTGACTTTCGTTTCGGATCCGATCGAATTTTCAGTTTTTAAGTTTGGATTTTTTCTTTCGTTGTTTTCATTTTGTTTAGGATATATTTGCCAAATTAATACAAAATTTTTTTTTTCAATTAACACTTGCTATATCGCAAGGCCGTGGCAGCCTAGTGGTCAGGGTGCATGTTGTGGTGTGGGGGTCCATCTCTTTATTGAAGTCTGTCAACAAGCTCCTTGTGTACTTAACCGCGCCTACAATTAATATAAGGTATATTTGTATATATGATATTTATGTATCTATCTATGTATGTATGTATCTATTGTAAGTATATATTTTGATAATTATATCCTTTTACTGGTTTTTTTCTCTTAGCAGTATCGCCTCTATTATGTATATATCTCTGCTTAGCCTAATGGTTGACTGGTAGAGAGTGTCTCTAGGCATTAAGTCCGCCATGTGTATAACTTTGTGCATGAAGATTAAATAAATAAATAAATGAAAATACTTATTTAAATTATATGTATACCCACTACAGCGTTCACTTTAGTTTCATAGAGCGAGCGAGTGGTCTGGGTTCGTTCCCCGGTGGCCGGCGCTACTAGAATTGTTAATAGAAATTTTAAGTGCTGTATTTACCACGTGCTTGGCGGTGAAGGAAACATCGCGAGGAAACCTGATTGTCTGAGAAATAATAAAAAAAAATATTATTTCGAGGATTCCGAAGCCCGCCAACCCGCACTAGAGCAGCATGGCGGACCCTTTCCGGGTCCAAAAACCTCTTAAAATATTTGACAAGGAGGCTTTTGCCCAGCAGTGGGCATTTACAGGCTACTTTGCTTTTCTTTTCTTTTTTTACTTTGCTTTTCTTTTTACTTGCGATTATTGTCCCTTGGCGCAACTTCATCATACTGTTAGTATAATTATTATTACCTCTTTAGTAGTTCTTTAGTTTCACAACACATTTTATTTCTTTATAAACGAACCGACCGGTTTCGCCTTTCGAAATCTCCTGGGTATTCAATCATAATGAGATATTGAACTAATGTTGCCAACAATATATTAATTATATTTATTTAAGATAAACCTTAAACTCACTGAAGTTTTGTATTCTGAAACTAGAACAAGATGTTATATAATAATTGCCTGTAATCCAATATTTCTTTCTTTTCTTTGTATATTCAAAACAATCCAATAACGAATTCGTATGAATTTCAAATTCGGGAAAATTTGTTAAATATGAAATGAATAAAAAAGAACGTCGGCTTGAAGTTTTTAAACGAGTTATCGTACAAAAACATTTGTCCTTATTATTTATCGAAGAAAGCGAAAAGTTATCATTTATAGGGTTCCGTATCCGGTGGGAGTATATGGTAAGGAGAAGCTTTTCCAAAGTCAATGCACAAAAGCACTCTGCTAAAGAACGGCCACTGATCCGTGTCGAACCCAAATCTATTCGTCTAGTGATACCCAAAACCCATTCTCATATTGCGAGGTTTTACCCAGCAGTGGGACAATTACAGGTTGCTACACTCTAATCCATGTAAAGCGTAGGAAAGATAATCTATAAACTCTGTTAAGCTTAGTAGTTTTGCAACTAGATTATTGTGTGTAAAGGTACAATGAAACGACCTCCAGACTCATCTCTCCAGGCTCACTCCAGACGACAGATTTTTTTTATGGCATAGGCCGCAAATAACTCACCTGATGGCAAGTGATGACCATCGCCCACGTACACCTGCATCACCAGCGGTGGAGCAGGTGCGTTGGCGGCCTTTATGACTATTTGGGAGATGGGAGGGAGGATTTTTTTTTATGGAAAAGACGGTAAACGTGCAAGCAGTTCACCTGATGGTAAGTGATTACTGTCGCCCACATACATCTGCAACAACATAGATGCTGCATGTGCGTTGCCGGTCCTTAAGGATATTTGGGATAAATTGGGAGATAGGTTGAAAGAGAAGGGGAATAGGGAGGGGATGTGGGCCTCCGGTTACCTCACTAACCGAACGAAAAGATATTTGCCAGATATAGATTTGCGACAATCAAAGCTTTTTTTGTTTTATTTTCGCGAAGAATTTTTATGTAGTCAAATGTAAGTGAAAATATATTTTGTATTTCCACACAATAAAGTGTAGCGGCGATAAACAATTCGAAAAGCGTCGTAAAATCGACGTGGTATCGAACGAAGCACTTTGATGGATTCTCACCTACTGTATCATGGGTATTCAACTATAATTAGCAACTTTTGATTACTAATTTTTTTTTATTCATTTTCCTTATAAATTCACCAAAAACTAGGCACTAATTTTCGAGGGTCAATAATACGTATGTGTTCATCTTCTTAATCGGCCTATTGCGGCCCACTGCTACTTTAGGCCACTTTAAGAAAACACCTTTTGCAAAAACTCTTGCAGGATTTGCTAATACTCTGCAATACTGGTATTCTCATACTAGTGATGCTGCTGCGTATCCCTAGTGTGTGGGTTCGGTATTTTTCGGATGCATTTACCCCAACATTCGGTTGTCAAGGGCTCGTCTGTTAACAATAAGTTCTTAGTAAAATTTTAAAATAAATATATTGAACAATCACAAACGTCTTTTGGGTGGCGTATCTTGACTTGGAACTGCTCCCGAACTAGAAATCCAATCCCCCAATTCCCCTCCTCATCCTCCCTCCCATATCCCAAATACCTCCTACCACCTGCAGCACCTCCGGCGTTGTCGAAGTACGTGTGCGACGGTTATCTCTTACCATCAGGTGAACCGATTATTCGTTTGCCCCTCTTGCCCATAATAATAGCAATTCTGCTAGCTGTTCCCATCTCTGGGATGGGTCTGCTGGATATCAGCGGGATGCTTTGGACTCGTTGGAGCGCCTAGCGAAGAGGATCATAGGCAGTGACTCACTCGTGGAGGCAAATCTTCGAAGCCTCGAACACCGTAGACGAGTGGTCTCGGTTTTTTATCGGATACATTTCGGAGAGTGTGCGAAGGTTTCGCATGACCTGATACCTCCTTCCCCTTTCCATCACCGAACTACTGGGCCCGGTGAGCAGTTTCACCCTTATGCTGCAGACATTCCTCCATTACGCACAAAGCGGTTTGCCTCTTCTTTCATTATGCGGACGGCTAAGGAGTGGGACTCTCTGCCGAGGTCAGTTTTTCCGGAATATTATAATCTGGATATCTTTAAGGGCAAAGTGAACAGATACCTTCTAGGCAACGTGTACCATCCTAGGCCTCATTTTCGTCAAAAGTAAGCCTTTTTTATATAAAAAAAGTACATTTGCGAGTACATTTGCGTCGGTTATGAAATAACACGAGAGTAACAGAACGTAATCCTTTCCAGTTTCCGAAACAAAACTGAAGTTGGCGAGGAGAACTGAATTTAATATAACATACAGTCTAATTAGAATGCGCATATCGTTGGTATATTCGAGTGATACGTGGGATTCCGAAAGTTTGTCGTGATGTTACCGAGTTTTGGCGGTTTAGTGTCGCTTGTTTTTAATTACTATACGTGGAGCAGCATTTCTACATTTCTTCTTGAAAATAAACACAGGAACTAGTAATTATGTTTCTCTGGATGTACCGGTGTGCCATCGGTTCTAATCCTTGCTGCTATCACTACCCTTTGGAAATGAACACATCCAGATGTTATGGAAATACATCTTGTATTTAACACTTCATCGCTGCATTGGAAGATATTTACAAGCAGCTGAACTGGAAAGGATCAACATCAATAGCGAATACATCACTCACCTTCAATTTGCCGACGACATAATTCTTATGGCAGGATCGCTGGAGGAGCTTAGCACTATGCTCAATGACCTCAATTGTGTCTCCCAACAGGTTGGTCTTAAGATGAACATGGACGAGACGAAGAGTATGTCTAACGTCCATGTCACACCAATATCGGTTGTTGTTGGGAACAATAGGCTCGAAGTTGTAGACGAGAACGTATACCTGGGGCAAAATATCCAATTAGGTAAGTTCAACTTCGTCCAAGAGGTCAATCGACGAATTCAACTCGGCTGAGCTGCGTTCGGGAACTACGTCATATCTTCTCGTCGAGTATACCACAAAACCTCAAGAGCAAAGTATACAACCAGTGCGTGTTGCCAGTGATGACTTATGGAACTGAGACTTGGTCCTTCACTGCAGGCCGGACGAGGAAGCTCAAAGTTGCTCAGCGCGCTATGGAAAGGGCTATGCTCGCAGTTTCTCTGCGCGATAGAGTCTGCAATGATGATATCAAGGGTAAACGAGAACTAGGGTAACCGACATAGTCGCAAGGATCAGCAAGCTGAAGTGTCCATGGACCGGGCACATAGCTCGCAGAACTGATTACCGTTGGGGAAAAAAGGTTCTCGAGTGGCAGCCACGTACAGGCAAACGCAGTGTGGGTCTACACCCCACAAGATGCAGTGACGAGCTGCGCAGTGTTGCGGGAAGTCGATTGATGCAGGTGACTCAGAACTGAGCTTAATGGCAATCTTTGGGGGAGGCCTATGTTCAGCAGTGGATTTGTGATAGGCTGAAATGATGATGATGATTAAAATACCAATACGTAAATACTGTGTAAGTAAAAGCTCATAAATTTTCACCAAAACTATGTCGATTAAATTTTATGTTATCACGGACCATCCCACCAGCGGTCTAAGTATTTTAGTTCTTTCATTTTGGTAGTCGCTTTGGAGTTTCATCTCAAGCGTACCTCTATCAGAGTTGAGTCTGCATCAGAGATAGTTGAAGTCGAGGGCTTTGGAGACGTGCAAGATTCACATTGGCAGACTTCACATGCCATAGATATAATTTTTTATTATTATTTCCCAGATACGAACGTTTCTCGATGAACGTTTCTCTTCACTTCTCAATTTCTCTACATAATTAACAAAATTTTAGGATTAACAGATTTTTAAGTCCTATTAATTTCGTAATGATTAACGTAAAAAACTGTTCAGTTTTGCTTGTTACAGATCTATCTAAAACACGTTCTCCTTTCATGATACACCCTAAGCTAGTGGCAAAGCGTCCCGTTCAGCCCTCTACTTATCCGCGTATCGTGAGAATAAGCTACAGAGTAGTGAAGTACAGAGGCGATAATGTAACCCGAGTCCCGAGGCCGGCCCGCTTTGACGGGCGTATCGAATAAGTCGTCGGTAGAGAGAATAGTAATAAAATTGAATTGCGCGCCTGCCCAGATGTAGCTTTGGATTTATCGCGGTGTTAATGCCGAGGTACACCGAGTGCAACTCTACAGTTACCCTATATATATGTATATAAAATGCTACCGGTTTTGTTAAAAGTTTGAGCTCTAAATTGCTGAATAAAAGAAAACGCTTGATTCCGCTAGTTTATATGATACAGACGTGGTACAGCCAAGCGGCGGTTTCTGCTGCTGCTCGCATGGGCTGGCTCGATCGGGTTAGTTCCACGGGATCTCGTGATTCTGCGTTTCGTTCGATAAGTGAGGTATCCGGACGCACACTCACCCTCCCCATCCTCCCTCCCATCTCCCAAATACCCTTTAAGGCCGGCAACGCACCTGTAGCACCTCCGGTGTTGCAGGTGTACGCGGGCGACGGTAATCACTTACCATCAGGTGAGCCGCTAGATCGTTTGCCGCCTTTCACTTAAAAAAAAAAATAGACGATTAACTTTGAAAATGCGCTAAACTACATTCCAGATTGACACAGATTTAACACGCAGTGTTTCTGACAATACTCAAATTATGATCAGATTGCGAATAATAAATTGAAAAAACGCTTAATTTTAAAATAAGAATAAAATTTTTGGTTTTACCTGTCATTAAAAGGTGTCAAATTTGACAATAGGAGTTAAAAAGTAAAAGGTGTAGGTAGGTGACCCAAAAAAGTGTTATATCTGCACTACATGGTAGCCTAGACGTCGCGGCGCTCGCTTTATTTTTATAGTACGCGAAAGACCTGGGATCGATCCGCAGAATGGTAGTAGTCGGCGGAAAAGAAAAATATCGTGAGGAAACTTGCATGTCTGTGAATGGATGAACAGTATAATAAAGTTGGTATGTTGAGTAAAGTGGGTCCTTGGGGGACTATGTTCAGCAGTGGACTTGTGATAGGCTGAAATGACGATGATGATGATGTTGAGTACGCCAACCCGGACCGCAGCAGCGTGACGGTTCAGGGAGGAGTTCAGAAGCCGGGAGGGGCCCGGCTTCTGAACTCTCTGTAATGGTCAGAGCAGTCCTTTGCCTAGTACATTTACGGGTTGAGAATTTACTTTCCTTCCCATCAGACCTCATAAATATTTCCCGTGTCGCTAGATGATGATTCAATTGTTATTAATAGACACATAGACAATATATATATATACATATACATAGACAAATAATAATCATACTTATTATATCCACGACTGCGACATTTGCAAATTTAGCTTAAAATCGTTTTGAGATTACGTACCCGCGACTCCTGGATTCTAAGGTAGGGTCACTACCAACCAGAATATGGTATCGTCGAATAAAAAATACCTAAAATGCCTGAATTGATTAGTTATGAAGAAATGTTAATAAAACAACACAAATAGTCTTCAGTGTCCCACGCTTAGTGGAATTAAAATCTGTGAAATACAAAAAGCATTATAGAATATGCTATAATTTTATTGATGTTAATTTTTTAAGCTCGTTGCGCTCGTTGTGTCACGAACTTATCGGAGGTCTTCGCGCTCGCTCGCTTACACATTCGTCGAACTGCATCCAATATGTTTCCGAGAATATTGTCTTTAACAGCTCCATTATACCGACGATAGATTGTGTGGAAACCTCCGCCTCCGCCTCCGCGCATATTGGCGCGTAAGAAAATCTTTATCTTGTTGCATGAATATATTGTTTGCTTTCGGGGATAGGGATTCTGTCTTATTGAAAATCGCTTTGGGTATTCCGTGTGACGTTCGTACGGTTTCATTAATACTGGTATTTTCAATATTTCATATTATGTTGGTCGAATGTGAACAAACATGTTCACGCCGTTTATTTACACGGTATCAGTTCACGTATCATAAAATTGAAACCAATGAAATTCTGTTGTTATATCTGAATATGGTTGAAGTGTGTATGATTCTATGTTCAGCAGTGGATTTGTGATAGACTGAAATGATGATGATGATGATGATGATGTTGAGTACGCCAACCCGGACCGCAGCAGCGTGACGGTTCAGGGAGGAGTTCAGAAGCCGGGAGGGGCCCGGCTTCTGAACTCTCTGTAATGGTCAGAGCAGTCCTTTGCCTAGTACATTTACGGGTTGAGAATTTACTTTCCTTCCCATCAGACCTCATAAATATTTCCCGTGTCGCTAGATGATGATTCAATTGTTATTAATAGACACATAGACAATATATATATATACATATACATAGACAAATAATAATCATACTTATTATATCCACGACTGCGACATTTGCAAATTTAGCTTAAAATCGTTTTGAGATTACGTACCCGCGACTCCTGGATTCTAAGGTAGGGTCACTACCAACCAGAATATGGTATCGTCGAATAAAAAATACCTAAAATGCCTGAATTGATTAGTTATGAAGAAATGTTAATAAAACAACACAAATAGTCTTCAGTGTCCCACGCTTAGTGGAATTAAAATCTGTGAAATACAAAAAGCATTATAGAATATGCTATAATTTTATTGATGTTAATTTTTTAAGCTCGTTGCGCTCGTTGTGTCACGAACTTATCGGAGGTCTTCGCGCTCGCTCGCTTACACATTCGTCGAACTGCATCCAATATGTTTCCGAGAATATTGTCTTTAACAGCTCCATTATACCGACGATAGATTGTGTGGAAACCTCCGCCTCCGCCTCCGCCTCCGCGCATATTGGCGCGTAAGAAAATCTTTATCTTGTTGCATGAATATATTGTTTGCTTTCGGGGATAGGGATTCTGTCTTATTGAAAATCGCTTTGGGTATTCCGTGTGACGTTCGTACGGTTTCATTAATACTGGTATTTTCAATATTTCATATTATGTTGGTCGAATGTGAACAAACATGTTCACGCCGTTTATTTACACGGTATCAGTTCACGTATCATAAAATTGAAACCAATGAAATTCTGTTGTTATATCTGAATATGGTTGAAGTGTGTATGATTCTATGTTCAGCAGTGGATTTGTGATAGACTGAAATGATGATGATGATGATGTTGTATAATTAAAAAAAATTAAACTTTTATGAAATTATTGCAATGTATGATTTCATTGTGCAAGACATGGTCCTTCACTGCAGGCCGGATGAGGAAGCTCAAAGTTGCTCAGCGCGCTATGGAAAGGGCTATGCTAAGGGCTGCAATGATGATATCCGCGGCAGAACTAGGATAACCGACATAGCCGTAAGGATCAACAAGCTGAAGTGGCAAGGGGCCGGCCACATAGCTCGCCGAACTGACAACCGTTGGGGAAAAAAGGTTGTCGAGTGGCAGTCACGTACAGGTAAACGCAGTGTGGGACGACCCTCCACAAGATGGAGTGACAACCAGCGCAATGTTGCGGGAAGTCGATGGAGGTGGCTCAGGACCGAGCCTAAATAATGATGATGATTGTGCAAGCACTCAGCAGAGATAACAGATTTACATTTCTTATATTTACGCGAACACTACACATTTGAAATGAAACTATTATTTATGGATTTTATTCAGATTATTTTGTTTTAAATACCGACGTTACAGGGGAAAAATTTCAAAGAATTGAAGTTACATATGTCTTCTAACTTTTGCCAATATTCAATTTAAGAATATAATATTAAAAACAAAACTTTATATACTTAAAAGTACAACAATAAACTAAGCACCTTACACCTATTTCAGTGATGGAGTCTCATTAGAAAACTCTGCCGGCATGTAATTGAATGAATATTCAGGCATCTTAATCAATATAGCATTACCGGGGAGCTCCTATGGAAGCATCCATCGGTCTGTGAAATTGGACTTGAACTGAGTGAGACGGCACGATACGATGCAGATACGTGGGAGGAAGATAACGGGAGCGACGCCAGCTTTTATAAATCATTTTTCCTAGCACGGCGAGGCTTTAGTGATACCGCAGACTTGAGACCTAAAATAAAATAGAAAAATGCGAAAAAAAAAAATGAAATCTGCAATCTATATATATAACTACCTGCAAGTTTTGGGTGATTCTTGAAAGTGGGAACGGGGTCCGCCACGCTACTTCAATGAGGATCCCGAAAACCCAAAACAATATCCCACTTCAGTCATAATTTTTGACGGCATAATCATTGGGGATGCCACAACACTGGTTTCATTATGGCAATATCTAGCTACAAAACTAGCACGCGGAGGAGGAGGAAAGCGGATGGCGAGGTCCCTCCTTCTCATCTTCAAATTTCCTTCAAGGCCGCCAACGCACCTGCAGCTCCTCTGGTGTCGCGTCGTTTGCCTCCTTACCTATAAAAAAAAAAAATGAAATCTGCAATCTATATATATAACTACCTGCAAGTTTTGGGTGATTCTTGAAAGTGGGAACGGGGTCCGCCACGCTACTTCAATGAGGATCCCGAAAACCCAAAACAATATCCCACTTCAGTCATAATTTTTGACGGCATAATCATTGGGGATGCCACAACACTGGTTTCATTATGGCAATATCTAGCTACAAAACTAGCACGCGGAGGAGGAGGAAAGCGGATGGCGAGGTCCCTCCTTCTCATCTTCAAATTTCCTTCAAGGCCGCCAACGCACCTGCAGCTCCTCTGGTGTCGCGTCGTTTGCCTCCTTACCTATAAAAAAAAAGAGAAAGGGCTCCTCCCGGTTACCTCACTCACCGAACGAAACGCAGAAGCACGAGATGCCTCTACTTCATGCCAGTATCCTTCTACCACTACTCACTTCAATTGTTGTCTAGCGGCAAATGGGTAAGACCTGGACCGAAGAGGTACCTGACCAGACGACACCAAGACAGAGAAGGGTCTCCACCAACTTTAAAAAAAATAGTGCAGTGTTGAATACAGGTCTCTGCATGAAAACAAAAGCTCGCCATATATTTCTTGCCCATACTCATCACGCTGGGCAAACGGGTTGGTCGGCGCAGAGCTGGTTTATTTTTATTGTTTTATGGGAAAGGCGGCAAACGAGCAAGTGGTTCACCTGATGATAAGGTGCTGCAGGTGCATTGCCGTCGTTTAAGGGTATTTGGGAGACCGACGGGAGGATGAGCCATCCTCATGGAGGAGTGAGAGTGGGCCTCCGATTACCTCACTCACCGAACGAAACGCAGAAGCACGAGATGCCTCTACTTCACGCCGGTATTCTACTACTACTACTACTAGTAATAGACACTATAACATACGTCATTGTGTTTACTAAACCGAATGTTGTCTGGCAAAATAGTCAGCCCTGCGATTCTCTAAACTAAACAACTTCCAACTCGACCTGCAGTGGCGACTTACAGTTATGTATTTACTAACTTTGCACACGCAGCACTAGCGCCACAAGGATTTACGGCTTTCGGTGGAACTACTCAAGGGAGACGATTCTTATATGAAAAAACGGTATTCGCTATGCTTAAACAGCCTGCCGTTCGACGATATTCTCGTCCACAGCATCGACATCCCTTATCAAATTCAACGCTGTTCAATAATATGTTATTCAATATGAATATGTGAACAGTTCACTGGTTATATGTCTCTTCTGTAAGGAGGGTTTGCAGTACTCTAACCAAGGTTGAGCAGCGGATTGTCGATCGCAGTACCAGACACCTTGCACATTAGACCCTACTGTCTATCGTCGGTTTTTTTTTTTTATTAGTTTGTTTATTATTGGTCTAGTATTTTCCATAGCGATTTTAAAGGGCTTTTTTCTTTTCGTCCTTGTGATAACGATGTAAAAATCAAACCATCCCCTTTATTTCCGTGGGTGTAAATGGCGTCTAAGGAAAAAAAAAGGAGGCTACGAAACGTTACTTCTATTTTTGGTTTAGGTTTGCGTTCGTTTAGCGGAAAGTCTGCGGGCGGCCTTAGTTGGTAAAACGCTGAATAGCGATTATTTCTCTTTGCGTTTAGTTAATCAATTATTCTAATATTGTTGGCGGAGACGTGCGCACGTTTGTTCTGCCAACCGAGTTTTTTCCGTAACGAGGCAACGTACAATGTTTGTTGCTTGGTTTAGCGTTTATAGATGCCTTAGCGATGCATTCCTTTATATTCCTTTACGATGACTTGGAAATTTTGTTCTAGAACGTTATTTTATTTCGCCGGTAGTAACGCTCTCGTTCAAAATTCGTCGTTTCTTACCTGAACGCTATGAGAAAGATTGGCAAAAGGGCAAGCGGAAGTTACAGCGTACGGCGTAGCACGTTCTGTATGGAAAAAAAATCATGTATATGTGTAAGTTTGTTCACTATTATTTACCATCCTTAACGGCAACTTTAATGGTATTCCTCTCCTTTTATAATAAATACTTAGAAGAGCCGTTCTAGTCTAGTGTTCAGGGCGCTCACTTTGGCTTCATAGAGCGCGACTGTCCTGGTTACGAACCGGGGTTATTTTACTACACACTAGTAAAATTGTTAATAGCAATTTTAAGTGCTATATTCACTACGCGCTCGGGGGTTTAAGACCACGAGGAAACCTGCATGTCTGAGAAATAATAAAAAAATATCACTTCGAGGACACGTGAAGCCCGCCAACCAGCACTCGAGCATCGTGGCGGGCCCATACCGGCTCCAAAACTGTTTTAGGTATTTGAGAAGGAGACCTTTGCCCAGCAGTCGGCATTTACAGGCTGCTCTTTTACTTAAATTTTTACTTAAAAAGGTATCACAAATTCGATATGCACGTATAATATAACGTAATGATTTGTTCCTTGACGTCATCACTAAACACACCCGTTACCAGATAACAACAAAAAGATGTTAACTGTACAGTTTTATTATTATGACCTTAAACAATTACGTAAATACCGAGAAAATAATTTACATATGATAACACTTTCGACTCATGAATTATGGAGGCGACTAAGGGAAAAGCCTCTATAGTCTCGAGGTCATCTCCGGATGCAGCTGTAAGGCTCACCACACAACACCTTCTATCTCCCGGAGAGGCAAAAAGTTTGTTGTGATCACTGTCTAAACCTGTGAGTATGAGACGTGAGTGCTTACATATTATATTTAAATGTACATATATTTGACATGGAAGAGTCAAGGCAACGGCTCTAACTGCTCGACGACCTCGCATAATATCGGCGTGAATAAGCCGCATCTTGTGCATTTGCGTTTCGTTCGATGAATGAGGTAACCGGAGGCCAGTCCCCTCCTCTCCCAACTCCCGCCCCCCATCATCCCTCTCATCCTCCAAAAATCCTTAAAGGCGGGCAACGCACCTGCAGCTCCATTGTTGTTGCAGATGTACATGGGCGTCGGTAATCGTCGGTTGAACCGAACGATAGGGTTACTGAGTTATATTTCGAGAAGACAGTATCAAACGGAATTGTAATATTAGCAAGCCAACTACTCATTGTCCTTATCTCGAAGTAATTGAAAGGTCGAATGCTGTACGTCGACAGAAATAAGACAGAGGGCCAGCCAGCAATCAATCGCACCATCCAATCAATCTCACCTCGTATCCGAGCGACTGAAAAAAGCAAAGGAAGCTCGCTGATAACCCAGTCGTTGGTCGCTAATAAGTTTGCTCGCTCTTGCATGGCGTAACGGGAATGAACCAATTCGCTCTCTTAAATTTCCCAATCGGCTGATCGAAAGTCACTTTTCCCAGTGTTCTTTTTTTTTATTTTCGTTTTCCTCCACTGCTCCAGTTTCGAAGTGGAAATGGGACGGCCTGATGAGGGATAGATCACTTTTACGCGATGTCAATAGGCTTTAGATTAGCTTTTGAACTTACGATGTATGCGTATATGAAAATCGTTTAGAAAAATAAAGAATTATTATTAATACAGAAAAATGTCAAATAAATCAAATTAATCGAAGGATTTGTCGTCAGAAATCATTCATTTAATTTGTACATGGACGTAAAATAAAAATAAAGTTAAGGACAGACTAAGTAATTTAAGTAATATGTACGGAAAAGGAGAGGCAGGAGTGGTCAAATAGTTGTCGTAAGAAATTATTCTAGGTAGAATATGTTTGAATAATAATTGTATGGAATTTACCAAAAGTTGTGTAAGAGATAAATTCTTTCTCTAAATGTCATCCTCACTTGCACGTATCAGGATGCACTCCTGATGTGTAACGAACGAAGCTCTGGCTACCGAAAGATGGTGGAAGATACGGAACCCGAATCCCACAGACTATTGATAGGGAGCAGTGTCACTATTGTGAGTGTATTTAAACGTGGTAGAGCCAAGCGGCGGCTTTCGCTGCTACTGGAATGGCCCGACTAGACCGGGTCGGTACCACGGCCGCGGAATACCGGCGTGAAGTAGAGGCATCCTGTGCTTCTGCGTTTTGTTCGGTGAGTGAGGTAATCGGAGGCCCACTCTCCCTCCTCCATGAGGCTCATCCTCCCGTCGGTCTCCCAAATACCCTTAAACGACGGCAACGCACCTGCAGCACCTTATCATCAGGTGAACCACTTTCTCGTTGGTCGCCTTTCCCATGAAACAATAAAAAAATAAACCAGCTCTGCGCCCATCAACCCGTTCATCCAGGGTGATGAGTATGGGCAAGAAATATATGGCCAGCTTTTTCTAACGATTTCTTACGGAGGGGTGTATTCAACAGTGCACTATTTTTTTTTAAAGTTGGTCGACCCTTTTCCGTCTCGGTGTCGTCTGGGTAGGTTACCACAGTCTCACCCATTTGCCGCCGAACAACATTTGAAACAACTATTGCGTTCTGGTGTCGAAGATATCGAGTGCCTGTATAATTACGAATTGTGAGCAATTAATCTTAGTCCTTAGTCGAATGTGGTTGTCCACGGGCTGCAGTAGCCACTTACCATCAGGTGGACTGTTGGTTAATTGTCAGCTCGTTCTATTATAAAAAAAGGCTGAAGCTGCACCAAATGTCGCCCAGGCAAATAAAGTTGATACCTCTGATGCGAGCTTTACTGAGTTATTCTCGCTGTTATGTTAAAGAAACAGCATGGACTTTGTATTATCGCTGTCCAAGTTTGATATTTGAATTTCAATACATAGAACTGAAGTCCCGGACGAACGAAGCACGGAGTTAGACCTACTTAAACCTGCTCCGACCGGATTTGCTTCCAGATTTATTTTAATGTATTCATTCACCTGCAGCGGTACGTACTTTTGTAAGATTTAACTGTACAAACACTGATAATATAATTTAAGAGCCAGTGCAATAAAAATAAGTGTTTTAACTACACTATATATAACAATTACAAGAGAAATTTTTTTCAAGGGTACTCTTGATAGAAGAGATAAAGATAGATAATTCTTGTATGACATAATGTTCACCCTGTGGATTGCCACAGATGGCATCCAATTTCTGAATACATGACATTTTATTCACCGAAGGATAAAGTTAAAAAACCATTGTTAATAAAAATATAAACATAAACTCTCACGCCTGTCGCCTAGAGGGGTAGGCAGAGACTGTCGACTTCCATTTGTCACGATCCTGACACAGCTCACTCTCAATTTTCCATACATCTGCGCTTACATGCACGTCGGTTATGGTTAATCTTAATTCGGCTTACCTTTAATATATCGCCTGCTTGGTCGATAATTTTCCGTCTGGGGGCGTTCCTTGCCGACTCTACCGACTCTATCACATCTGCGGCATAGATTTGATTTGTCACTCTTCTCGCTTTTATTCTTCGTACGAGTAAGTATCCAAACCATCAAAACATTCCTTTCCTAACTTTGGTCACAATATCGTCATTCAAAACACATTTATATCACAATTATTAATATTAATTGTAATTTTATAATATTCTTTGGATGGGTTATTGATATAAAAATACAGATACATATAATAAAATAAATAAGATAGATAAAATATATAATTAATGAAATCCATATAAATTAGAAAGTTCTTAGGACGTTATGGAAAGGGCTATACTCGGTGTTTCTCTGCGCAATAGAGTCTGGAACGATGATATCCGCAACAGAACTAAGGTAACCGACATAGCCATTATTAGGATCAAGCTGAAGGTCACTTGGCTCGCAGAACTGATAACTGTAGCGGACAAAAGTTTGGAGACAAAATCTTTGGGGGAGACCTATATTCAGCAGTGGAGTTGTGATAGGCTGAAATTATTATGATTATGATAAAAAATAAAGTAAAATATATAAATAAAACCCAACCAAACAGAAGCCCTTGGCAAGGGAGACCATACCGACGAGGTTTACTGGGACATGGAATGAAAACAGCCGACGATTCGTGTGGTATTCAGGAGCAACGCCTTCTGCATTTGAGCTCGGAGCGGTCCATCATGGAGTCCCAGCCGCCTCAGGTGTCCCGCGAGGCTAACTGTGATTAACCCATTCGCAGAGACTATCGTCGGCTATGTGTCAGTTACCTCGTGAACCAGTGCCTGATGTTTCGTCTTCTTGTCTATTTCGGCTTTCACGAAGTTCTCGTCGTAAATTACCCTTATTGATATTCGATAATCATAACAAAATGGGTAGTTTTCAAATGTTATGTGATAATTATTAGTCTATTAAACGCGAGGTGATATTGTATTCGATAATTTCAGTAGCTTATAGAATCTAACGTGTAAATTATTCAGTCCGCCTCATTTGACCGCTCAGTGACCAGTTACGTTGCGATGGGAAAGCGATTTGCATATTTAGGGGGCTCAATAGTGATCCCTGTAGAACACCTATGTGCAGGTGAGCCTGATTCGATGTCGGAATCAATGATTTGTTGATTGGCATGCCGTGACGCGATCCAATATGTATTGTGCAGTCATTTGAAGTATTTATGACGATATTATGGATTATTACCATCATCTATTTCCTATTGCTTAGTAAATACTATAGGTATCGGTAAAACGCGCCCAATCATTACCAGTTTTTAAAAATCTTGTCAAGGCCCACTATCTATCTTTGTAACTTCGTTTATTTAGACAGTTCTATTATATATATCTATATTAATTTAGTCCGCAAAATCTCAAGAGCAAAGTATACAACCAGTGCGTGTTGCCAGTGATGACACACGGAACTGAGACTTGGTCCTTCACTGCAGGCCGGATGAGGAAGCTCAAAGTTGCTCAGTGCGCTATGGAAAGGGCTATGCTCGGTGTTTCTCTGCGTGATTAGAGTCTGCAACGATGATATCCGCAGCAGGACTAAGATAGCCGACATAGTCGTAAGGATCAGCAAGCTGAAGTGGCAATGGGCCGGCCACATAGCTCGCAGAACTGACAACCGTTGGGGAAAAAAGGTTCTCGAGTGGCAGCCACGTACAGGCAAACGCGGTGTGGGACGACCCCCCACAAGATGGAGTCACGACCTGCGCAGTGTTGCGGGAAGTCGATGGATGGAGGTGGCTCAGGACCGAGCATCGTGGCAATCTTTGGGGAAGGCCTATGTTCAGCAGTGGACTTGTGATATGATGATGATGATGATTATTGATTTAGTCTATTTATGTATATGTATACATATATATTAATAATTTTCAAAATGTGTATGTATTTCTGTAATAAATATGTGTATATAATTTTTTATTTTCTTTTTATTGTATATCAATTGATTTAATGCAACTTCCAAATTCATTTTTAACAATCCTGTCCATCCAAAGGTTGTCTGGAAGAGATCCCTTTTAGCGATAAGACCGCCCATAGTACCGTACCGCCTCTCATATTTAATTACGTTTTAGTATTATTATTATTTTTCCTCTTTTTCGTATACAATAAAGCGTATTCTATCCATCTATCTATCTTATTTAAATATATTAAAGTGTCATTATTTCTTGTATTGACGCGAATGCTACATATTTAAATATATTAAAGTGTCATTATTTCTTGTATTAACGCGAATGCTACATATTTAAATATATTAAAGTGTCATTATTTCTTGTATTAACGCGAATGCTACATATTTAAATATATTAAAGTGTCATTATTTCTAGTATTAACGCGAATGCTACATATTTAAATATATTAAAGTGTCATTATTTCTTGTATTAACATGAATGCTACATATTTAAATATATTAAAGTGTCATTATTTCTAGTATTAACGCGAATGCTACATATTTAAATATATTAAAGTGTCATTATTTCTTGTATTAACGCGAATGCTACATATTTAAATATATTAAAGTGTCATTATTTCTTGTATTAACGTGAACGCTACACATTTAAAAATGAAACTATTATTTAACCCGTATAATTTACGTAATTTGCGATATAATCCGTAAATATTATAAGGAATGTTCGACAACGTCTTCTCAACTTACGTCTTCGAAGTCAGTCCAGTCGAAGAATATTGCGTGAAAGAATCCGAAAAGTCAATAAAAAACTTTAATTGTAAATTTTTGTGTATTTAAACGCAACTCAGTAAATTTCTATTCCTTATTTTTCGATTTTTATTTCGCGTATTACTTAGAATTAATGGTATTACAGCATAATTAAATCAAAACTTTGTGCAATTTCTTCAATTCACTCTGAGTTTCAAACACCGAATAAAATCTTCCATCAAAAGTATTCTTCAAATAAGCATGAAATAATCGTTTGACTTAATTAAAATGGGAAATATTTCAATTCATGAAAGCTTTATCTAGTCCATTTGTTACTTAACGATTGTTTTTGTGATCTTTGTTTGTTATGTTGACCGCGTAGCTTAGTGGTTAGCGTACGTAACTGCTGAGCCATGAGTTAAGGTTCGAATACGAGCCAAAGCAAGATTTGTGCAAAGTGCTTAGTTGCAGTGTCTCTCACACTACATTTGACCCTTTCTTAGTTCTTATCGCATATGCATGTCTAGGTGTTTACGTGCACAATTGCTGCACTATGTTATGTCCTACACCGTATATACATATATCATATTCGGAAATTATCGACGTGGTTGACCAGAAGAACATTCATCATTACTTTCACAAAGATGTTTTCATATGTGGTAGAGTCAAGCGTCGGTGCTTGCCGCTTCTCAAACGGGGTTGTACCATGTAGAGCACCGGCGTGAAGTAGAGAGGCGTCTTGTGTTTCTGCGTTTCGTTCGGTGAGTGAGGTAAGTGGATGCTCTCTCTCCTCTCCCAATCATCCCTCCCATCTCCCAAATATCTATGAGCACACAACGCACCTGCAGCTTCTCTGATGTTGCAGATGTACGTGGGCGACGTTATTCACTTACCATCAGGTTCTCCCCCTTTTCCATAAAGAATTTTTTTTATGTATTTGTTTAAACTAGTATCATTCTTTTGTTTACCCATATTGCTGATATATAGATTTACAGCATTAAATTGGACAGAATCGATGGTGGGCACAGTCCCAAAACACTCGCACTAGAGATGCTGCTTCCCATTACAAGACTGTGGGGTTTCGGCTAATTAGTAAGGATTTTACACCATTAGACGGAGTGCTAGAGTACCAGAGCATCATAGCTATGTATGTATATATAAATAGCAGGATGCATCACGTGTAGGTGACGTAGGGGTTTGGAGAAAATGTTGGATCTGTATGACTTCAGAGTTATTTAAAGCCGACATGTAGTATTTTACCAACTTATAAATTATAATTATGAAAAATATAAATTAGTATTCAGACTAATTTTTTCAATAAATCTTTACCGTAAATCTCCCCTCGACGTTAACTTCCAGGAATGTACAACTTTTAGCATATCTTAAATAGACTTTTTAAAAGCTTCTCCTGTTAATTTTTAGAAACCAACAAAATTCATTTCTTATTCATAATGCAAATTATCGTCGAGTTTCTGAAGCGTTATATTCATTCAGCATTTAAATATACGGGTAATTGTTAAGTCAAACTTTTTGTATAAATATTAAGAGTAAAAGATGAGATGAGACTGATGAAACTCGATAGCCGAGTGGTTAGGTTAGGTTTACATGTTTCAGACAGGATAACATTAATTTAGTATTTTGGTAAACGGTTGCTAGAGAAAGCTGTTAGAGAAAGATGTTCATAGTGAAGTAGCAATCTAGAGCAAGCAATTGAATAGTTAAGGTATGATTTGATTAGTGCTTATGGCAGAGTTCAACCACGGTAACACCTTTCGACTTACATATTAATTTAAGAAAATTGCTTCTTCATCATCTACATCAGGCCACTGATAGAAGAAGTTGGCGTAATTCCCACGTTTGGCAAACGACTAGACGATAACATTACCTTCTGCCCGTCACCTGTTTGAATAATTCAGGTCTGGTATATATTTTACTGTATATACTGTACCAATGGTCTCCTACCAATGAGCCAAGAGGTGCCTATATTGCTGGGACTGATGCAGGGAGGCTGGCCGGCCCTGGGTGGCCGCCACGATGTTATGCGATGTATGGAAATGCGATGCGCCACTCTCTCTAGCCTCTGTGACTGTGAAGGGCCGCCGCCACAGATGCGGCCGTGGTGGGGCCGCAGAGTCGACACCGTTGGTTTTCCATCGGTGCAAGCCGAGTCTAAACTTTCCACGCCAAAATAATATATGTGGAAGTCTGATATATGGCGGAGTAACTATTTTCAACATGTCAAATCTAATGTAAATAGGCGCTGGTAATCCGTAACGTCTACGTTTGAAAGATTTTTTTTTTATGAAACTGGAGGCAATCGAGCAAGCGGCTCATCCAACGGTAAGTGATTACCGTCGCCCAGGTACATCTGCAACACCAGACTCGGTAGACACTGCAGGTGCGTTTCCGGTCTTTAAGGATATTTAGGAGATGGGAGGGAGGTTGAGGATAACTCACCGAACGAAACGCTGAAGCGGAAGATGCCTCTACTTCACACCGGTATTCTGCGAGGCCTTGGTACTACCACCGTCGAGTAGCCGCAAGTGGCTTTTAGATTTTCTCTGCGTAATAGAGTCTGCAACGATGATATCCGCAGCAGAACTAAAGTAACCGACATAGCCGTAAGGGTCAGCAAGCTGAAATGGCAATGGGCCGGCCACATAGCTCGCAGAACCGACAACCGTTGGGGAAAAAAGGTTCTCGAGTGGCAGCCACGTACAGGCAAACGCAGTGTAGGACGACCCCCCACAAGATGGAGTGACGACCTGCGCAGTGTTGCGGGAAGTCGATGGATGCAGGTGGCTCAGGACCGAACTTCGTGGCAATCTTTGGGGGAGGCCTATGTTCGGCAGTGGACATGTGATAGGCTGAAATGAAAAAACCTACTTCCGCATCGGCATATCAAGAACGGTTCCACTTATCCACTGCAAATTGAATCGTTTCCGTAACGGGCGGATGAACGACTGCGACGAATAATAGTATCATTTCAAATTGATTATATATGTATACAATATATGACTATAATCATGTAGTAGGACTGGTAAGACGTACCAAAAGATGTAGGAAAAACCAAACGGCAGGCTCGACCAGGGTGTTACCACGTCTCGCAGTATACTAGCTGAGAGAGGTAACCGGAGGCCCACTCTACAGGTATCTTTATTGACCAGCCATGCACCTGTAGATTCACTGATGTTTTAGATGTACCTGGACGTCGGTATTCACTTACCACCAGGTCAGCCGCTTGCTGGTATGCCATATTTACCAGTGGTTAAAAGTCTCAATATACTTAGTACTAAAAAAATCTCTTTGCTCTGAAGGCGTTACGTTATACGAATTAAAGCAAGAGATTGCATAAAATAAAACAACCGAAATCGAGGCGAGGAACAACAAAGCGGGAACGTCTCTCCAAGATTTGGTAGCTCATTGATATACTGCAGAAATAGACTTTACATTATCGTTCTTCGTCTGTTGTATTTGAATTGAAAGCCGTGGTAGCGACGCTGCCCGGGGCTTACTTTAAATTATGTATAGACTAGCTTCCCCCCGCGACTTCGCCCGCGTGGAAAGTTATCCAGAGATAAAGAGTAGCATGGTTTATTTGCCCGGATTTTATCAAATCCAGTTCAGCAGATTAGCTGTGAAAATACACATATAAATATAATATTTAATCCTTGATTATTTTAACTTTTTTGTATAATGTACCCTATCCTTTGTGTAAAAACGAATTTTCACAGAATGTCACCTATTAATTTAGTAAGGAAAAATATAATCAAAATAGAAAATTTCTTCCAATTTGTTAGAGCTATTTCCAAGAAGCCAATTAACTATATGCCCATTTCTATTACTTCAAATATCAAGTTCCCCTGTACGTGGTGTACTAAAAAAATAGTACTAGGTTGTACTTTTTAATTTTTTTCTTATTCCACATCTAAAGTATCCATTGGACAACATAAAGATTTAGCTTTCTAGTTTACTGAGCCTACCCTTGAAACACAATGATCAGTGTGTCATATGATAATAATACTAAGTGGAGGTAATTTGCGGGTGTAAAAGTGGGAGTAACAGTTTTTATATATACATATAAACTATCTTAAGTACCCGGCGATTCCCGTGTCATACAATATACACACGTACAGTTTGGCTTACTCACCATACTTCTATCTATCTTCTGCCAATAACCGTGAACACACTAAGGGGTGACTGGAATACGCTAGAACACGATGCAAAGTGATCTCAGTGTTTAATAGTAGGTAACCCATAAAAAGTTTATTAATACACATCCTAACATTAATTACATAAAACATGACCTATCATCATCATCATCATTTCAGCCTATCAGAAGTCCACTGCTGAACATAGGCCTCCCCTAAAGATTGCCACGAAGCTCGGTCCTGTGCCACCTGCATCCATCGACTTCCCGCAACACAGCGCAGGTCGTCACTCCATCCTGTGGGGGGTCGTCCTACACTGCGTTTGCCTGTACGCGGCTGCCACTCGAGAACCTTTTTTCCCCAACGGTTGTCAGTTCTACGAGATATGTGGCCGGCCCATTGCCACTTCAGCTTGCTGATCTTTACAGCTATGTCGGTTACCTTAGTTCTTAGTTCTTAGTTAAACATGGCCTATGACCCTTCTCAAATCTTGAAGAAAATTAAAAAAAAAGTTTTTAATATCTATCTATTTGCCTTCAAGCGAAATCAGTATTAACATACATATGAAGAATTTTATGTATTGGTATAGATAGATGAGGTGCGAGCGATTCCGCTAATCGTTGCCTTGTCTAAAGTATAATTGTAGTATAATCAGTGAGCCGTTTATTCAGTATCCCCCTCATTTCAACGCTCAATGACCAGTTAGGCTTCGATCGAGAGCAATTTACATATTCAGAGGGCTCAGTAGTATAATCAGCGTCGCACGTTTAAGTGAAGCTGTACGTGATACCGGATAGCAGTACAACTTCTTCTAAGATTGAATGTCGTTTTTCAAAAATGTTGGTTAAATTCGATGACAAAATAATCAATAATTAAACTATAAATTGAAAATTTTGATGAAAGTGATGTTTAAGTTTTGTTTTTATTTTCCCGACGTTTCGTGTGCTTTACAACACTCATGGTCACGGAGGTACTGCAGTGTTAAGCATCCTGATGTCATGGTCAACTCGGGCTACATTCAGCTTTTATTTATTAATCATGGTCTGATCTACGCAGATGGTGCTCGCAGTATCATGAGGTCGTTCAGTGGTATGCATGGTTTTAGATTTATTTTAGTTATTACTGGATCCCATAAGTGGAGGCGGCATAAGAAAATCTGCCCCTACTTTCTTCCCGTGGTCGTAATAGTCGACCATGGGAAGAGCCTTGTTTTTTTTTTATGGAAAAGACGGCAAACGAGCAAGCGGTTCACTTGATGGTAAGTGATTACCGTCGCCCACTTACACCTGCAACACCATAGATGCTGCAGGTGCGCTGCCGGTCTTAAAGGATATATATGGGAGATCGGAGGGAAGAGGAGGGGAATAGGGAGGGGATGTGGGCCTCCGGTTACCTCACTCTCCGAACGAAACGCAGAAGCACAAGATGCCTCTATTTCATGCCGGTATTCTGCGAGGCCGTGGTATCATTCCGGTCGTGCCGGCCCATTCGAGCAGCAGCTAAAGCCGCCGCTTGGCTCTACCACGCTTGTCTATCAGCGGATTGAAACGCAAATAATAATTCAGTCATTATCAGCAAATCAACAAAAACTGTCAGTTTGCAAATCATATTTACGAATTTGTGAAAATATAATCTACGTTGGAAGCAAAAAAAAATGTTAAATTGTTGGTCAATTTTACAATAACATTAAAATATAGATAGAATGACAGTCAAAATTAACTAATATTTCTCGCTTTTCTACTTTTCTGTGTGAAGTCAACAGAAACCGCTGAAGTAGTTCTAATGTGCATATTAACTATAAGAAAGTATACATTCTGAGCTGATATATTAGGACTAGTCCTGATTTACATTCCTTTTACATCATTTTCTTTGCTAATAAAAATGTTATAAAAAAATGAAAAAAAAGTCTAAATTTGTAAAATTAGATGATTTGTAATGTTGAACAACGTTTCTGTGTAAATGTGACAAACAAATATATACGCGTTTAGCGTATTTGACTGTCGAAACTAACTGAAAATATGTATGAGACCGAATTCGATGTTAGTTTTGATCAAAACAATCGAAAATACAATTTTTTCTGTAAAGAATTGAATTTTTTGTGAAGGTTGAAAATCATAAAGCTAAATATACCATTGTTTTCTTCCAAGGTCAACTTCACCTGTACAAGGCGCTGAACCAGACGAGGCTCTACTGACCGCCTGATGATTAAAAATCCACCTAATTCAAATACGTCGAACCCAACTCCCAGACTAATGACGGGCAGCAACATCTCTAGTGCCAGAGTACCGACACTGTCCTCATCAGCTCGCCCGCCCTACGGTGTGGTTTCCATGAGCAAGTCTTATATTTATACCATTTAACCTTTGTTGGGGTTCGTAGAAATGTTCAGCAGAAGGCTGTACAAGCTGATGAAAAAAAGAAAAAGAAAACATAGTAATAATTCCTTGCCTAAAATTTAAATGATTTGAAGGAAATAAAACTTTCCGAATCTTAAAAAGGCTTTTGAAAGCTTTTTCCAGTTAATTTTAGCAAACATTCATCCCTTATTCATGATGTAAGTTGTTGTTAAAGTTAAGAAATGTTATGTACTTTAAATATCTACGTAGGAACGGACCAAGTTTTTGGTTTTAATGTTCCTTAAGAAGTTGTCATGCCAAACTTTGTCCTTACATTTTTTGGATTCAAAAGTCCGTTTAGACTTCGCTTCATATTGTTTGAATTTTAAGAAATGATTAATAACAAACTACAGTCGTCACAGACGTCTTTTATTAAAAATAAAAATGACGGTATGCATCTATCGTGGAATGGAGAAAAAGTATATCACAATGGTTTAGTCAACTTCAAGCCTATTTTCCTACTTCCATTTTGCCAGTAAAAAAATACTAATTTTTGCATATATTTATTTCAAAAGTTTCACCAAGTACGTGCAAAAACTATACATAAATTAAATATGTATGTATGTAAGTAATGTAGATACCTACTATGGTTGTGTAATAAAAGAAATGTCGTACAGAAATAAATTACTTTATTATTAAGATTTATCAATGCAATCACACCCAAGATCCCCATAAAGAGATTTAATTTCATGGTAGAGCAAATTGAGATTTGTCTAGCTGTAATATCATTGCTCAGTAGACTTGAATCGTGAATCATGTTTCAATAGCATAAAAATTATTAAAAAGCTGTGTTTTTTTTTAAATAAGTTCTGACAACAATGACGCGTGTTACGCAATAATAGGGTGGTCAGGGGTCTAGACTTTTTGTCTAGAGGTGGTTTTCACCAACTCACTTTCAGTTACACAGTTTATTTATTTCAACTCATTCAAATCAATAATTTCCAACATCGTGACAAGTGGTAAGCCTGTCACCATTAGCAGTTAGGTCGACGATACAAATCGTACACAACCGCGCGTAAGTTAAAATTTCAATAAATATTTTTAGTATTGCCATAATATAATAAATTAAAGCGTGCCTGACCTTTTAACTACTACGTATCTTTAATATATCTAAACTAAGTATTTTTTTTAATTGATTCATATACATGGGCCAATGTATGTATGTATATATTCACGCCTTGTTCCCAACGGGGTAGGCAGTGACAATCTTCTTCTACTTGCCACGGCCCTGACATACGTTCTTCGCTTCTTCCACTTTCATCAATCTTCGCATGCATGCGTCTTCGTTGGTTTAGAGTACTCTTGACCTGGCCTTTTTTCAGAACGTCTCCGATTTGATCGCGAAATGTCCGCCTTAATCTTGCTCTCCCGACTCTACCATGGGTATCTCATATTTTCTTTAACATCAGCGCCTGTTCACATCGTTTCTAAAACATCTAAAATACAAATAAATGTTATAAAATTTAGTCTATTTGATTTCTTTTCTTCTGTCTTTATCAGCCTAGTGCAGGTGGTTTGGTGAGCGCAACGGGCTCGACCTTCCCACTGGGTTCGACCCCCTGTGCACCTCTAAAAGTTTTCATACCAATTTTAAGTGCTGAATTAACCACGTGCTCGCCGGTGAAGGAAAACACCGAGAGGAAACCTGCATCAAAGTAAAGTCAAAGTAGCAGTCTTTAAGTGCCCACTGCTGGGCAAAGTCCTCCTTCTCAAATACGAGTATCAGAGAGGGTTTAAAAGCCGGGAAGGGCCCGCCACGCTGCTCCAGTGCGGGTTGGGGGGCTTCACATATCCTCGAAATAGATATTTTTATTATATCTCAGACATGCAGGTTTCCTCACGATGTTTTCCTTCACCGCTAAGCACGTGGTAAATACAGCACTTAAAATTGCTACTAACAATTTTAGTGCCGGCACAGGGGATCGAACCCAGGTCACTCGCGCTCTATGAAACTAAAGTGAGCCCCCTGACCACTAGGCTACCACGGCTTGCATGCCAGAGAAATAATAGAAAGAAATATTTCATGGATGTGTTCGAGGTCCGTCCATCTGTGTGGCGGACCCTTCCCGGGTCCATAACTAGGTAACGAGTATTTGTGAGAAAGCATTTACAGGCTGCTAGTTTAATTTGAACCTTTAAATGGATTTTTGTTTATTTACTGGATGCATCACACGCAGGTGTGGTTGACATGTAAAGATGCTAACTGCTTGTTCTTTTCTCCATTTTCGCCTTATTATCTTCTGACATTATACCTCTGGCTAAATTTATGTATAAAGTAATTTATCAAAGGATAGGGATCTTGGATCTCCTTTTAATAATAAGATTTGTTATTTACATATAAGGAAGGCAGCGCATTTGTAGCTCCTCAGGTGTTGTGGATGTTCGTGAGCGTCGGTGATCACTTGCCATCAGGTGAGCCGCATGCTCGTTTTCGTCCTTCTTCTATAAAAACAAAAAAAAAATCCCCACAAATGTGGGGATTCAATGAACCCGATCATTTGATCGGGTTCATTGAACCAGTGTACAGGCTACACTGCTATGGAATTCCTTGGCCCATCATATAAGACAAGCGTCAATTAAATGCTCTTTAAAGAGACTGCTTCGTGAACATTTATTAAAAACCTCTAATGTTACATGATGCTGTTTATTTTATGATTGCTCCTGGCAAAAGTATGTATGTATATTTGCATGTATAAATGAAGATGTATCTATGTAACTATGTATATGATTTTATGAATGCAATACATGTTCAAATATAGTTTAGTAATTTATGGTTATCTAGCTTCTATTTGCACCTATCATAAAATTTCACCACACTGGTAGAGAATGCCTGTAGGCATCAAGTCCGCCTTTTGTATCCTTATGTATAAAGGAATGCAATAGAGATTAAATAAATAAATATTCTCCTTTTCTGTGCATGTTTCGGCGATATTTAACAGATATAACAGTGTAAATTAACTACGATTGACTAGGTATATAAACTCTATCACATTAACTGGAGTCCGCGTAGTTTCATTAGCCCAATCGCCATGATTTCCGCGCGATAGACTTTTATCTTTATTATTATGCGCACTCGCTAATGATTTTATGTAGTTGCATTCAGGTAGATTTGATTGCGGGAGGTAAAGCTCATTTATTACACGTCTGTTTATTTTCTGTAATAAATTTATGAGCTTTTAAATATGCAAATGTGGTGAGCCAATTTGTTTTGTTGATACTTCATTACAATTTACTCGTCTGATAATTTAAAGATTTTCTATTTATGAGCCATGGTAGCCTATTTGGTCAGAGCGCACACTTTAGTGTCATATTTACCACGTGCTCAACGGTGAAGGAAAACATAGTGAGGAAACCTGCATGTCTGAGAAATAATAAAAATATTATTTCGAGGATATGTGAAGCTCGCCAACCCGCACTGGAGCAGCGTGGCGGGCCCTTCCCGGCTCCTAAACCCTCTCTGATTCTAGTATTTGGGAAGGAGGCCTTTTCCCAGCAGTGGTCACTTACAGGCTGTTACTTTACTTTACTTTACTATTTATTTATCTTGTATTATATAAGCTCAAAGTTGCTCAGCGATGGTATGGAAAGGGCTATCCTCGGTGTTTCTTCACACGATAGAGTCTGCAAGGACGGTAACTAAAGCAAAATAAGGATAATTAAAATAGCCGTTAGGATCAGCAAGCTGAAGTGGCAATAGGCCAGCCACAGCTTGAAAAACTGACAATCGGTGGGGAAGAAAGTTTCTCATGAACATCTCGTACATGGCAAACTCTGCGTCGGACGACTCAACACAAGATAGAGTGACGACCTGCACAGTGTTGCAGGAAGTCGATTGATGTAGGTGGCACTTGACCGTGCTTTGTGGTAATCTTCGGGGGAGGTCTATGTTCAGCATTGGACTTCCGATAGGCTGAAATTATGATATATATAATGTCCACAGTTTCAGTTTCATTACCTTGCAAACAATTTCAATCAAATAAAGTTACAGATCTCAGTCTCCTCCGAGAAACAAGATGGAATACCTGTCACAGCCTGTGATTATACGGACACTATTCAACCATCAAACTGGAATACAACAATTGCAGCACAGCTGATTGGCAGCGGAGTTAGTTAAGGCATAAAAGTAGATCATTCTAACACAACTAGATAAAACAAAGCGTTGAGAACATCACCGACCGGACCCATCACCGCTAATATTTTTACGAGCGTATTATAACGATCTCAAATTAGATGTATAAAAAAAGTTAAACGTCTTCACCACAGCATCCCGTCACCATTTAAGTAACGATGGACGCTCAGCCGCTGCAAATGGAATCGTTCCAGTAACGAGCGACGCATCAATTGGGGGCAATTGCATGCTGCCATTTCGCGACACAATCAGATTTGATTTCGTAATATCATTACGCTAAATAGTTCAAGGGCTATAATATGATGTTTTATAAGTATTTATATGTTTTATAAGGGCTGCGTTCGGGAAACTACGTCATATCTTCTCGTCGAGTAAACCGCAAAGCCTCTAGACCAAAGTATACAACCAGTGCGTGTTGCCAGTGATGACATACGGATCCGAGACTTGGTCCTTCACTGCAGGCCGTATGAGGAAGCTCAAAGTTGCTCAGCGCGCTATGGAAAGGGCTATGCTCGTGTTTCTCTGCGTGACAGAGTCTGCAACGATGATATCCGCAGCAGAACTAAGGTAACCGACATAGCCGTAAAGATCAGCAAGCTGAAGTGGCAATGGGCCGGCCACATAGCTCGCAGAACTGACAACCGTTGGGGAAAAAAGGTTCTCGAGTGGCAGCCACGTACAGGCAAACGCAGTGTGGAACGACCCCCCACAAGATGGAGTGACGACCTGCGCAGTGTTGCGGGAAGTCGATGGATGCAGGTGGCTCAGGACCAGGCTTCGTGGCAATCTTTGGGGGAGGCCTATGTTCAGCAGTGGACTTCTGATAGGCTGACATGATGATGATAAGTATTTAGTCAAATACGTTTTTTGTTGTCGTTTAATCAAAGTTCACTTTCGAAGAAAACAAAATGCCATACATGGAATATTTGATCAGCTCTTAGAAACCAGCGAGAAAAACTCCGTAGGTCCTCTGTTTTTGATTTTTTTTAAAAAAAAACTTACAGCGTTTTAATAACATATTATTTTTTCTTAAAACGGCTTGAGAGCGATCAATTTAGTCCTGGAAGTTATCATCATCCTTGTATTCCTTAACATATATATATATATATATATATATATAATAACCGTTTTTTCAATTTCCCTTTTTATATATGTTTAATTTTTATATTATTTGTTTTGCTCCCCATCCCCAGTCTATGGAATTTAGGTTCGGTAAATTTAGATAGATATTCCACTATTATTAAGTCACGGGAGCAGCAGGCAGTCGCAGGATGTAGCTCAGGTTGGCATTTGGACAAAGATATGGAATATTCCCCTTTACCATTTACATACGTTGTACTGTAAACGCCCACAGCTGAGCAAAGGCGTCCTTCTATAATATCTGAGAGGGTTTCAGAGATGGGAAAGATCCGACGCGCTGCTCCGGTGCGGGTTGGAGGACTTAACATGTCCTCGAAATTACATTTTTTATAACGGCTCTTCTAAGTAATGTATACTAAATCATAAATCTTTATCGGAACGTGAAATTTAACAGCCAGCTACAATAGAATGCAGTTCAAAACGCAGACTTTTATTTTCAAATCTACGAAATAAATCAATATCGTTGTCTTTGTTTATATTGTTTACAGAACGCAGCTGTCCGGTCAACTATCTGAAACAATAAATCTATTGCCGTCCAAAAGGGGCTTAACTTCGTCCCCCGACTTCTTTGAGCATTCCTTGAGCGTATCTTTACGCTCGACTTACGTCACTAAAATATTAGATCGAGCCACAATGGCATAAGACCCGAGGCTGGGGTTTGTCGCGTAGGGTATCATTATTTTTTAATAGGCCATTGGATTGGAATTAAAAAAAACATTTAATGGCCATTTAATAACCACACTTTTAATTCACGAGATTATAAGTTTGTTGTCTAAATTTCAATCTTAGAATCCTATTTAAGACAAGCAAACCATATTGATATTATGCAACAATACAGCAATATAAAGTCACGCCTATAATCCCGCATGAGGTAGTCAGAGTTACCAATACTTAGTTTTTAAACGGAGTTAATATTCGCTGACAGACAGATATCTACGATGAAATGAAAAGGGTATGTGACAAAATATTTTTCTTCTGGTTTTTTTACAGGCTGTTTTATAGTCAAAATACTAAACAAAATATTTGAATAGAATATTAATCTAACTTGAATCTTTTTAGTTTTCTCTATACTATATAATATTCTCTATCCTCTTATACTATAATGTATACTCGTGATTGTTGTCACTTGGTGCAGCTTTATCGTATTGGCAATTATTATTGCCTATTGCACAGTTGCACAACATATTTTATTTATTTACATAACGAACCGACCGGTTTCACCTTATGGGTTCGGATGCTGAAGATGCCGTACGACGAAACAGGTCAGTTTGTTATCTAAATAAATAAAATGGTTATTGAAACTAGTACAATCATCATCATCATTTCAGCACATCACAAGTCCACTGCTTCACATAGGCCTCCCCCAGAGATTGCCACAAAGCTCGGTCCTGAGCCACCTGCATCCATTGACTTTCTGCAACACTGTGCAGTTCGTCACTCCATCTTGTGAGTCGTTGTCCCACACTGCGTTTGGCTTGTACGTGGCTGTCACTCGAGAACCTTTTCCCTCGAACGGTTGTCAGTTCTGAGAGCTTTGTGGTCGGCCCGTTGCCACTTCATCATGCTGATCTTAAAGAACATTCGATATGTTCCTGAAATTTATATTTACTACCTCCTAAAATAAACGATTTCATATGAACTGTATAGGTGTGTGAAGGAGAACATACCATCTCCTTCTCCAAATGCCAATGTCACCAGCACGCCGTGCGTCATGCAATCAGACAAGTCTGGCTTTGGCTACCGAATGACGGCGAAACATTCACAATGACGGGGGGCGGTGTCACCAGCGCGATGGTACTAGCCGCTTGCCCACCGCATCGAGCTTCAGCTGATTATTTTTTGGAGATGCCCATGTTCAGCAGTGAACTAAAATAGGCCGATGTCCTATAACTTAGTAAATAAACTATTTTTCTTATTCTAGCACTAAAACGGTTTAGGTTAGAACTAAAATGCACTCAAAATGAAACGAACAGCGTTCAAAAAGAAACAAACATATCTCGGACTCAACGCAACCGCACAGATGAAGTAGCGCAGTGTGATGCTGCATCCGAAGAATTAAAGGAGAAGAACGGATTCGAGATACTTTTAATTCCAATAGATTTACTTGTATTTTTGGATTTTACCGTTTTAAAAATGTTATGTTGTGTTCTGATAGATATATAAGTTACCATTTAAAACAAATCTCAGAACTATAAGCGATGTTCTTAAATTACTTTTTTAAAGTTTTCCTATCAATAGGTTTAAGTAAAATATTATAAAAAGGGTTACTATAATATATAGCAGGGATTCCCAAAGTGATCGATCCCTTCGGGTTAAGTTAACCACTTTAAGTTAAGTTTACTCACCAACCGCAGTTTTTAAGTTGGTTAGTGTTTTGTTTCAATAGGAAAAAAACTAGAGATAGGATTTTTAAATTAAATTTGGCTATTGGGGTCTGAGGTATCAGTTCATTTTCGAAAAGGGGTCTCTTGCTCAAAATAGTTTGGGAATCCCTGATATAAAGGGATTGGGGAAGGGAAAAAATATTGGGTAATTAGATTAAAACGTTGTGAATGTTATGAAAAAAATACAAAAAACAAGATACGAAGATTCTTTCGCCGGTTTCTTCTTCAACAGAGAAATCTCATTACGAAACGGTGGTTTAAAAATAAAGTTCGACAAGTGTAATGTACGATGTCTTGTATTCACGCGGGCGCTACTCATTTCAAATGAAACTATTATTAGCTTGTTTTTTGATTTTTTTTCGACTTAGTTTCGATTGCTTTACAGCAGCACGGAGGGGAAATTAAAAACAAAACTAAACGCGATCAAATTCGTAAATAATAAATTCATTTAAAAGTGAAATGTATATTTCTTAGGTAGAATAAATTATTTGATTTGACTAAACAAACACAAACTAGACTAAGGTGATGGCAGTCTGACATTCCGTTGTACAAAAGTACCAGCTAGGCAAAGGCATCCTTGTCATATATCTCAGAGGGTCTAGGAACCGGAAAGGGTCCGCCGCGCTGCTCCGATGCGGGTTGACCGACTTTGCACGCCTTCGAAATAATGTTATTTCTCAGACACGCAGGTTTCCTCGCGATGTTTTCCTTCGGCGCCGAGCACGTGGTAAATTCAGCACTTAAAATTGCTATTAAGAATTCTAGTGGTGCCGGCATCGGGGATCGAATTCAAGACACTCATGCAGAGCCTGCACCTTAAGCACTACGCTACCATGGCACAGTGGTCATGATCTCCCGCTCTGCTCATCTCACACAAATAGACGAATGGCGTGTACGAACCTGCGACGTCATGTTTCGCAGTCCGCACACTAACACATTAATCTACACGCGCTATACATTGGATTGTCAATAAGATTTCCAAATCCGCATGTTTAATATTGCAATGCAAGTTACATGGCAATACCCCGCCGTTTTTGTCACGTCCGTCCATAATTAAGCCGGCGTACGCGGGTAAAGTGTATTACATTAACGACGTCCGGAATAGTTTCATCACTTCAACTATACTCGTTTCCGGGCGATAAAATTTTATTTTTATGACCAAGGGCATACTTAGGTTTTAATATTCATCAGCCTAGTAGCGGTGTATTGCAGGAGATGGAGCTAAATTCCAATTGCCGATTTAGCAAAATTAAAAACTGAAGTAGCTGCTTTTGAATACCCCCCGCTAAAGCCGCCTCACAAATGTTTGAGAGACTTATGGAGCCGAGATGGGTACGCTACGCTTCTCCAGTGCGAATCGACTGATGTCACAGAAACTGTTTTTATTGTTGCTCAGAGATTCAGGTTTTTTTCATCGACGAACACATGCTACATTTGACCCCAACGCTAACAGGTTTCTTAACATGATCGGAATATTAAACGCCTCGCATCTTAAATGCTGGATTTTTATCTGTATAGTTCTATATTTTAAGCGTGGTAGAGCCAAGCGGCGGCCTTAGCTGCTGCTCGAATGGGCGGCTCGACCGGATCGATACCACGACCTCGCAGAATACCGGCGTGAAGTAGAGGCATCTTGTGCTTCTGCGTTTCGTTCGATGAGTGAGGTAACCGGAGGCTCACCTCCTCCCCAAGCCCCCTCTCTCTCTCTCTCCTCTCGTGGGTAATGATACTCACTTATCATCAGGTAAGCCACTTGCTCGTTTTCCTTGTTTCTCGTAAAAGAAAAAATGTATTCGGACGTTATCGCCGTGGTGGAAATCGAATTGAACGACAAAGATATATATTTATATATATATATGCTTTGTATTTATTATCTGCACGACCATGATGAGTATGGTGCGCGCAACTGACTTCTATTATATATTTATTGAGTATTCAAGTCGTATACGAGTAGAATATCACTCAAATACTTTGACACATATTATTCTATTATTTAAAAATATCCGGTCCCGTATTTTGTTTGTAATTGGACCTCAGAAATTGCGGACGGAAATGGCGTCAACGCCAATATCCGCTCCGAGCGAGAGAGTGCAACCTTTGGAAAATTATTCATTTGTATTCTGTGAAAAATGTAATTTATTCCTGTGGATTTCTTCAACTGGACTCAACTTAATTTCCGACTGCAATTCAAACTAGTCAAGAAAGTAAACGAATGCACGATAACGTTTTGTTAACGCTTACGTCTTCGAACATAAGTCAGAAGTCAAGAGAAATAATGTTTCATAAACTCCCTGACGTTGTTAACGAAACTCTTTGGTAGGTAAATAAGGATGACTGTACACTGGTTGAAATGTAAGCTTATTTTTCAATTTAAATACCATATCGCCTCGGGGATATTCTGGACTATTTGAAAATAAAAAGACTTTCATCATAGTGCACCAGTGGTCAGTTAGTAGCTGAGTTACGAAGGAAGAGGAGAAGGAAGATCCAGGATCCGGAAAGCGTTGTTATACTGCATAGCTTCCAAGACAGTAATATTTCGCAATATTACACGGTACGGGCAAACTGAACGTAAAGAATTTACGTAACGTAAAGGACAAAGTTACAAAAAATTATCACTAAGAAATCATACTTCAACTTATTCTGAGGTAAAGGCTATGCTCTAAGAAGATTGACAAGTGACAGTTTCTACAAATCCATAAGAAGATTTGAAATGAAACTATTATTTACGGATTTTATCGCTTTTATTTTAAGTTTTTATGTTCCCGACGTTTCGTGTGCTTTACAGCATCCGTGGTCACAAGACGTCCAGATGGCATAGTTAACTCGGGCTACCTTCAACCTTTAATTATTAATTTTGGTCCGGTCTACGCTCTCAGTAATGTGCTCACAGTATCTTGATATCATATCATGGCATATCATGCAGTGGCATGTTTGGATTCAGATTTAAATTTATTTATTACAGAATCCCAAGCCGTTGGGACCAGCTAGTCTTTTCTATTGAAAATAGGATGACTTTTCATTTGCCACACGAATTATACTTGGCCGGTGTTCTATTGCGGGGATTTGTAGTCTATCAAGTCTGATGTAATGGTTGGGGCAATATTGAATATAATCACAGCAGCAGACTTCCTAGAGCGTCGATGTTTTACGTCAGCTATGTGTTCTTATAAGCGGGTCTTTACATATCGTTTAGTTTGCTCTATGTAAAAGAGATTTGTTTCACAATCAAGCTTGTACACTACTACATCCTGTAGAGGGATATTGCACATGACAGATGGTAAAAATTTACTTGTCTCTTTCACGGGCTTGAAAAACGTTTTTATGGAAGCCCTCTTCAAGTTATAGCCAATATTGTCCGTAATGCCTCTGAAATAATATAATGCAGCAGGCACTCGCTCGATTGTGGCCGGGTTTATTCGGTCACTGTGACGGAAGCGCAGAACCGGAAGCTTGTAGACGTGCAGCACTTGCTTGACATGCTGAAGCTCGGTGGTTTGTCACAGCGTTTGCTGTCACAGTATAAGTAAAATCTGTAAATAATAGATTCATTTGAAATGAGTAGGGTTCGCGTAAATACAAGAAATCATTACATAAGAAAGAAGACTTAAGACTAGAATAGGAGTACAATAGCCTGACAGAGAACTTTTACTTGCCACTGGTCATTGATTAACTCTGCTTCAACTATGCTCGCTCCCGACGAAACTAGATTGGAGAAGTATACTCTGCCCTAACGAGTCCTGGTTTTGTCTTAAACTAGATGATGGAGTGATCAAAGTCTGGAAACTACCCGGAGATCAGTAACCTACGTATACCCAGTCCTACTATACCGCTCGCCGTACCTACACCGGATAAACCATATTTGGGATAATCTGTTAAGATAAGATAAACAAATAAGTCCAGTACCAGCTAACACGAGAAACCTTAAAAGTGCGTTGGTAGAAGAATGAAATATGAGATATCAACAGAGTTTTATTGATGATTGAATAAAAAGTAAGCTCAGACGAATGCAGGAAGATGTGACAGCAGCAAAAATTATAAAAAAAAAACCTGACGTTTGAACAAACTTTCCCAAAAAAAGTTTTTGACACCATTTTTTTTAGTTTTCTTTCGTTCAACGCTGTTATTTTTACGTCTGAATCCCTCAATAAACACGACGATTGTAGTGGTTTTTTTTTTTTTATGAAAACGGTCCCTTTCATTTTTGGGTTCCTCTAAATATGTCCGTGAGTGTAGTTCAAACAACACCTGAACGCCAACAACTCTAACCTGACGTAACCGACACAGTACTAAATCCGGTTGCAAGCGGGAAGACAAACTAACAAGTCGGAAAACAATTTACATAGAGAGAGGAGGCAGCGCGGTGCGCCGCCGGACCGGAAGCGGTCGGCTCGATTTCCATAACTAATTAAATTGCGGACGAAAGTTGGCTCGCAGGTGCGGCAGCGGACTACTTGCTTCTTCTGCTCGCACTGCCAACGCCATCTAGCGAACTATATGTGTCTTAATCGTAAATAAACGAAGCCTTGCTTTGTTATCAATTTATTATATTTATGTTCACAAATATAGACATTAATCTAGAAAACACGATTATATCTCTATACAAATGTTAATAAAATCTTTGAATGTATGTATAAAGTAGCAGCCTGTAAGTGCCCACAGCTGGGCAAAGGTCTCCTTTTCAAATATCTGAGAGGGTGTAGGAGCCGGGAATGGCTCGCCACGCTGCTCCATTGCGGGTTGGCGGGCTTCACATATTCTCGAAATAATATATTTTTTTATTATTTCTCATATACAGGTTTCCTCACGATGTTTCAATGCGAGCACGTGGTAAACAATGTATGTATGTTGGACAGGGTCTAATTTTTTTTTAATATGTTCCTTATGATTCTTGTAGTAAGTAGGTTACGTTTTATCTTAATTAAGTAATAATAAAAGAATGCCCCTTGCATCATCAGGTGAAATGTATAGGACTCGTTTAGTCAAATGTAATGAGCCCGAATACGATGGGTTCACTGAGTGACTCCCAGGGTTTCGTGTACTTTCCAGCTCCATCAACAGACCAGCTCAACACTACCTTATTATAAAGTCAATAGTTCTTAATATCGGTGCAAAATATCAAACAATTTGAGGACATAAATATTGTTGAAAATTGTATTGAAACTTTACATTCATATGTATACTCATGTATATATACATATTTCTTCGAGAACCTAACGGAAAAGTTTCGAGGTGTAGATAAAGAATTTTCATCTCGATTAAAGAGAACTTCTATTTTGATAAATGCCCGTGGCTTCAGCTGCTAGTTTTAAAAATAAAGTACTTTGGAAAAATTGACTACTAAATGCTTACTAGGCTGTAGACTATTTCTCTCCCTAGGACTCGTCTGGTGAAGTCCCAACCCTATTACCCATTTCTGAGGCTAAACAGTAGTGTAACTACTACTGTATTCGGCATTGAAAAGTCCAGAGAGCAAGTATAATTATGGGCCTTACATATTAGTCCTCGGTGGTGACAACTTCATCAGTCGTCACATCGGCTCATTTTTCTCGGATTCGCATCGCCGTGCAGTGCAGCTGTTGTCTGGAGAACCGGTTCTACAAGAACGGCGACGCACGCCTATCTTCTTCTTAGCAGGTCTCTCTGGTGTTGCCGATGTTCGTGGGCGACGGTGAAAAAAAATTAAAAAAAAACAAAAAAACGGAAACTCTATCGCGAATCATAGGAGCAAATATTTTTTATGAAAATTAATAGCATAACGAATAATTTTTCTTTTTTTTTTTAAATGGGAATGGCGGCAAACGAGCAAGCGGTTCACCTGATGGTAAGTGATTACCGTCCCCAGCGTACATCTGCAACACCAGAGGTGCTGCGGGTGCGTTGCCGGCCGAAGGGAGTATGAGGATGGGAATGGGGAGGGGGAGTGGCCCTCCGATTAACTCACTCACTGAACGAAGCACAAGATGCCTCTACTTCACGCCGGTATTCTGCGAGGCCGTGGTATCAATCCGGTCGAGCCGGCCCATTCGAGCAGCAGCAAAAGCCGCCGCTTGGCTCTACCACGTTTGGTAAATGAGATATTATTAATCATGTTGAAAGTTTCCCAAGCGAAGGGTTCATTTAGTTATCATGAATAATAATTGTTAAGCATTTGAATATCAAACAACTGATTAATCATATCGTAAACGCCATGATAGGCGAGTGGTTAGAGGATCTGATTCCGAATTACGAGACCTCAGATCTTGCGCGATTAAAAGTTTAGGGGGTGGGTTTACAATTTGTCATTTAATAGACACAATATTTTCATTACACACACCGCACATGACCTAAAACCGCGACTCAGCCTTTAAAAATACTTATTATTGTAAAATTTTATTTAACGGTCCGATAGCATAGTTGCATCTGACTCTGCCTTCGAAGCTGATGGTTGACTGGCAGGATTCGAACCAGCCACCTCTATGTATCTGAGTCGTTGATATTTATATATGGATACATGATTATTTATCTATGTAGTATGTGTATCTTTATATCTATCTATATGTCTATTTGTATTTTCTTTTATTTTTAAAACTTCATTACTATAACCGTCATCATCATTATTATAATTATCATTATGATCGATCATTCTTATTTAATGATTAAGTTCGTTTCGATTAGCACAGAAATATTGAATCATTACGTCAAGAAGCCCGAGTAAAAGTAACAGATTATAAATACCCCACTGCCAGGGAATAGAACTCTTCTCATTATTTCTGAATGTATTAAAACCGGAAAAAGTCCATTTCTCCAATCCAATGGTGGTTTGTGGACTTCACGTATATTCAAAATATATTTACCAAGTTTCTAGACGATGTTTTCCTTGTCATCGCAGAGCACGTGGAAAATGAAGCACTTAAAATTTTATCTAAAAATTTTATTGATGCTTGCGTCGATATTCGAACCTTAGTCCCACGCGCAATTGAAGCGAGTACTGTCTACTACTATCACCACTAAGTCAGTCCATTTTAGCCCACAGCTGAACATAGGCCTCTCCTTAAAAGCGTTAGCAAAAGCCAGCATACAGTTCTTGGAAGCTTTGCCCTTACCTTCCAAGCTGGTTAAGCGAGTTGGTGAGCGCAGTGCCGATGCATTCGCACTGGTGATGCTGCTCCCCATCACTAGTCTGTGGGGTTTGGGTTCGGCAAATTCGGATTGTTATTCCCCCATCATTCCGTTGCCATAGGCTCGTTTGTAGCCTAGCCTACACCCTTACATTCCTTATCTTACCTTACTAACCTGTAAACGTTCACTGCTGAACTAAAGAGGATTTCCTTGTAGAGGATGTGCCATAACCGCCACGCGTTTAGTCGTTTGTCGATTTGGTCTGGTTATTTTTCGAGATGGTTATACCGCTATCTGTCGATTGCCATTACGATTTTCAAAGCTTTTCCCTTAGTCGCCTATTTCCACACCCGCGGGAAGAAAGGGGGTGGTTGATTCTTATGCCGATACCACAAGGTCACGTTCCTTACAAAGCGAGTATTGCTCAGAAATAATCGAGCAATGTTAACTATTTATGAACTAAAGTCATTACACATATATACTATCCACTGTCACAGCAAGAGCATAACCTAAGGCGGAATAACAGACCGGCGTCGGAATATAGACGCGCAGAAGCGTCCACTGACGGAACCCGAGTGTTCCACCCTCCAATTTGTTATGTAAATGGTTCTTTTGTACGGGCGATGTTCCCTGTTGGTCGCTGCTTCGCCTCTGTAAATTTGGTCCGATACAGTGGAGAGTTTCACAGGCAATTTGATCCCACTACGTAATGTAGTACGTAGGCATTAGTAGTGATTAAAAAGGGGTTGCGTAGAAGCGTCTTACTGCTGAAAAAAAAGCTAACCGCTTTCTAATTTATTTTAGTATTTTGTGGTCGTCGCTTGGCCTGGAATTTATTTAAATTAATTACATATTGGGATACTTCCAAGCAGGCGGTAGCACCCAGCCATGTCTGTCAGCCAAATTTTATGGTTTTTTGTACGCGTAAAAAATATTTTTTTGTCGTATAATAATGAGTTTCTCGAGTTAAAAAAATTCTCGTACTTACATATAATAATTAATTATATTTTATTTTTATTTTGGTAGGTTTCCACCTCTATAAATTAATACTTGACATTCATTGTGTATTTCTGATTTTTACAATTCTTTTTTATAATATATATTCCTCACAATTCTATAAATGAAATCAAATGATTTATTAATCGTCATAAGAAACATGTGCCATATGGTATCGGCGTAATAATTTGCGTCCTTCATCCCGTGGATGTCGTAAGAGACGACTAAGGGAAAATCCTTGGAAATTGCAATGGCAACCGATAGATGGCAGGATTACTATATCGAAATATATCAGATGCAGACCGATGACGCGCAGCAGCATCTCCGGTGGTCTCCGTGTCGATTCCTCCTCCTTTCCTCCTCTTAATGGGAGAGACCTATATCCTGCAGTTGACTTTTTACAAGCTGTTAATGATAAAAAATTTCAATAAAACATTAGTTTCAAGTGTTGGGCGTCATTTTTTAAATCTACCACCGTTTCGTATTTACATACAACTCCGTTTATATACTCTATTTTTGGAATTATTTTTCAATAATAATAACTATAAAATAAAATAATAAAAAAACTTATTAAAATATTTATGTATTCGTATCCCTGAAGAGGATGAAGTGACTTGTTACTACGTACTTATGTAATTTACTATACAAATAAACAATATAAATATACTATCCAAAAACAAACAGTTGATACAAGCTAGATTTAAAAAACAACAACATTGTTATAACAGAAAGCAGCGGTGAGAGTAAAGAGCACAGTCCCAGTCCCGAAGTCCCACATCACAACGCTGCCTAAACACACTGAAACTGCCCGCTAGTGGCTAGCCTACACATAGCTCTTGTTTACAAAAATCGCACGGGACAGGCTCGTGGACTTAAACAATTTGTTATGCAAATATCTCGGTCCATATGGCGGCCTCGTCTTGTGGCCGGATGTTTAACTACTGCCGTTTAGTTACAGTTGTTTTTATTCTTTGTAAAAAAAAAAATGTTAAGAGAAAAGTACAGAGAAAACTTGTGAAAACATCTCAACTATTTATGTATAGTTATTTTGCTTTATATTGCTTATTTAAGATGAACAAGGACAAGACGAAGATCGTGTTAAACGTCCATGTCACACCAATACCGGTTGTTTTTGGGAACGATTCGCTCGAAGTTGTCGACGAGTGTCAATTTCGACCCAGTTCGCCAATCGACGAATTCAACTTGGCTCGGCCGGGTTTCGGGAAACTACGTCACATCTTCTCGTCAAGTATACCTAAACCTCAAGAGTAAAGTATATAACCAGTGCGTGTTGCCAGTGATGATTTAAGGAACCGATACTTGGTCCTTCACTGCAGGCCATATGAGGTAGCTCATAGTTACTCAGCGCGCTAAGGAAAGGACTATGCTCGGTGTTTCCCTGCGTGATAGAGTCTTCAACGATGTTATCCGCAGCAGAACTAGGGTAACCGACATAGCCGTTAGGATCAGCAAGCTGAAGTGGCAATAGGCCGGCCACATAGCTAGCAGAACTGACAGCCATTGGGGAAAAATAGTTCTCTAGTGGCAGCCACGTACAGGCAAACGCAGTGTGGGACGACTCCCCACAAGATGGAGTGACGACCTGCGCAGTGTTGCGGGAAGTCGACAGATGCATGTGGCTCAGGACCGAGCTTTGTGTCTTAAATAATCTTAGGAGGAGGTCTATGTTCGGCTTGTGACTTACGATTAGCCTAATTTTTGGTAGTTTTAGTGCTGAAAATTGTCCGCCATGCTGCTGTGGGGTGCACTGAGCACTTCAGATCTGCTTAAAATGTTACCATTACAGGGAAGCACTTGGTAAATAAGAACCTAAAATCAAATCAGAAACTTGTGCCAGAATCCGGACGTAATCTTTGCATAAGTAATGTAAAATTTCGTCAACTTGCATTAAGTAAAGTTAAGTAGCAGCCTGTATGCATATACCCACAGCTGGGGGAAGGCCTCCTGACATATTTCCATCCGCAACGCTACTCCAGTGCGGATTATTTATATCCTCGAAATATTTTTTTATTTCTCTAACATGCAATATGACGTACGTAAGATACGTTGTAATACCCTATTTTTAGTTAACAAATTTCATTTTAACTATTTTTTTGAATTTTTGAAGTGAAACTTCTTTAACACCGTTGTGATTTCATAATTCAATGAAACGAAAAAGCGACAGTAAAAAGAGACAAACTTATTCTTTATGCGATTTAGCCTGCGAGAGAATGAGATAGTTGTACGTATGCTATCACGACTGTTTGCGCCTGCGTACAACGAAGGCTTCGGAAAACGTGTCATAAACCACGTGGTATATCATTCAACCTGTTTTATTTTTTTTCATTTGCGTATTACAATTCGTTGGTTAGTTCATTCATGTTAATTATTTAACACATCTGTGTTAATTTGACTAATAATTTTTATTTATATAAATTATCTAAAATTAAATTTATGGACAGTAGCAAATTATTTGTATTGATTTTACACACAATCATATTTGTGTGTATGTTGTGTAAAATTATTTTATATCATATTTTGACAGAAACCCGAAAACGGAAGCTGAAAATTGTCGTGTTTCGGCAGAAAAAAAATAAGGTTAAAAAGGTCGCAAAAAATAATATGTGTTATAATAATGTATCTTAAATATGTATATATATATATGAAATGTAATATTTTGCATTAAAATTTAAAATAATTTTTAAGCTTAGTAAAAATATTATAAAAATAATAAATCTTTTAATTATCCTGATACCCTTGATACTCTATATTTATCTCATTCTCTTGTTGGCTATTTTTCTGAAGTTTGACTTCTGCCGTGTGTGAATAGCACACACATACTTTTTTATTTTTTTCATTTTCAGGTTTCTCGCGATGTTTTCTCCCCACCGTCACTATCATAATAAACCTTACAAAGCTGAAGCTCTGTCATATCAATGGCTTTAAGAAGCCATAGAAAATGGGGTCCCATATATCCAGACTTGTTGGCTGACGAAGAGTACTCTGCAGCATATGCTGTGAGGATAATTTTATATTTGCGAAAACGGGAAAACTGTGGTTCCTATGCAAACAACTTTTAGGGCGAGAAGAAATCTACCACCGTATACTTATTTACCACCAACCCGCCTTCCCAGATCTTCTAAAAGTTGGTTTGCCGACCAACTTATGGTGGCGCCTTTATGCAAAGGTTTATGTCAAACCATAAACTTACAAATGCTAAAGTTTTCTTGGCAAGAATAAAGCTAACGTGATTAACATCATGGATGATCAGCACTTAACATAGGATGAGATCTATGTCATATTAAAAAAAAAATATTGATTTGAGTAATATACTCAAACACAGCTTCGTGTTTCTGAAATTTTATAATTATACAATTTAAAATTATTTTAACACATTATAATATTTATAATGACATGCTGTATGTGGTTTTATGTAAGAAAATAATTCCTTAATTCGGTTGCTTAAGCGTTACAGAAAGTCTTTAAATGAAACTACTTCTTGAAGTTGTTTAAAAATCATAATTTTGTTTCTGCTAGTAAACCATTATATTTTAAATTAAATTTCTACATCAAAATATACAAAATGTTTGGATTTGAGAAATTCTCTTGACAAACGCTTTCAAACACGGCGCCTCAATCAAGTTGCCCCGGCTAAGCGGTTCCTATTTCCGCACAGAGATGGCGCCGTGCGCGCTCACGCCCGTGGTTCGTGTCTAAGTGCAATCAAGCTTTTGTCCGACTATTGTGTAGAAATTTTCACAACGCTTTTCTTCCGGCCTTTTAAGCTACTGTCACACTTAAGCTCTAATGTACACTGTTTAGATGTGTGTGTGAGTTTAATTTATATCAAATGATAAAATAAGCTTATTTTAAATGATTTAAGTAACATTTTTTCTTATATGTGAGAGGCAAGCCAGCATGTGGTTTACCTGATGGTAAGTGATTACCGTCACCCACGTACATCTGCAACACCAAAGGTGCTGCAGGTGCGTTGCCGGCCGTTAAAGGGTATTTGGAAGATGGGAAGGAGGATGAGAAGGGGGATGGGTAGAGGGAGTGGGCCTCCGGTTACCTCACTCACCGAATGAAACGCTGAAGCACAAGATCCCTCTACTTCACGCCGGTATTCTTCGAGGCCGTGGTACGTCAAAAGTCGCCGCTTGGCTCTACCATGCAATAAATATCTTCATATGACAAAGTGAATAAGCATCTGTGGATTTAACTTGTGCTAAACTCCATCTCTGTCTAAGAGTTGTCTGGGAAGGTGCAACACTCTTATCCATTTCTTACTCTAAACAGCACTGCAACTATTGTTGTTTTTCTGTTACTATGTACGATACTTTAAACTAGTGGAATAAAACAGTGGTTGGTCCCTAAATAAATTTTACACACAAACTCAACTTATAATAGTTGAATATTACGTTAAGATTCACGTTGAGTTGAGCTTATAAAGTTTTTGCTGTCGACTTTCAGGCTCCCGGTGTGATAGAGCCTTTATTTCGAGTGAGAATTGCAACTCTTTGTGGCGCCTCCTGAATGTGATTTCGTAAATTTCTTTGGGCGGCGATGCAGAAACCAATAACGGTCAATTTTTGATTCCAACTAGTCGGGTGCGCATCGCCTGGTTTCTACGCGTCTGAGATTAGTCGGGTTCTTTGTTAATAAGGTAGAAAGTCGATATTGTCTAATATTTAAGAGTTCAATATCTATCTGAAATATGTGTAAGACTTCTACGTAGACTTCTAGTAGATTGAAGTTTTCGGAATTAGATATGATATATCTTAAGTCTTTAGGTGTGTTATAGAATATCATTAAAATGTATATATTCATACAGGTTATATTGCTTATATATATAAGGGGACTATTCCAGATTTAACGTTGCTTTTATTTTATATACTTGGTAGAACCAAGCGGCTGTTTTCGCTGCTGCTCGAATGGGCCAAAAATAAAATGGGAAATTCAAAAGTAGGAATAGCCGCCGCTTAACTCTACCACGTTGAAGAAGTTCGATCAAGCGGGCTCGATCGAGGTAGTACCACGATCTCGCAGAATACCGGCGTGAAGTAGAGGCATCTTGTGCTTCTGAGTTTCGTTCGGTGATTGAGGTAACCGGAGGCTTGCTTCCTACCTAAACCCCTCTCTCTCCTCTTGTGGGCTATGATATTTACTTATCATCAGGTGAGCCTCTCTCTCCTCTTGTGGGCTATGATATTTACTTATCATCAGGTGAGCCTCTCTCTCCTCTTGTGGGCTATGATATTTACTTATCATCAGGTGAGCCTCTCTCTCCTCTTGTGGGCTATGATATTTACTTATCATCAGGTGAGCCTCTCTCTCCTCTTGTGGGCTATGATATTTACTTATCATCAGGTGAGCCTCTCTCTCCTCTTGTGGGCTATGATATTTACTTATCATCAGGTGAGCCTCTCTCTCCTCTTGTGGGCTATGATATTTACTTATCATCAGGTGAGCCTCTCTCTCCTCTTGTGGGCTATGATATTTACTTATCATCAGGTGAGCCTCTCTCTCCTCTTGTGGGCTATGATATTTACTTATCATCAGGTGAGCCTCTCTCTCCTCTTGTGGGCTATGATATTTACTTATCATCAGGTGAGCCTCTCTCCTCCGCACCCTCATCCTCCCATCTCCCAAATACCCTTATTTTAAATGATTTAAGTAACATTTTTCTTATATGTGAGAGGCAAGCCAGCATGTGGTTTACCTGATGGTAAGTGATTACCATCACCCACGTACATCTGCAACACCAAAGGTGCTGGAGGTGCGTTGCCAGCCGTTAAAGGGTATTTGGAAGATGGGAAGGAGGATGAGAAGGGGGATGGGTAGAGGGAGTGGGCCTCCGGTTACCTCACTCACCGAATGAAACGCTGAAGCACAAGATCCCTCTACTTCACGCCGGTATTCTGCGAGGCCGTGGTACATCAAAAGTCGCCGCTTGGCTCTACCATGCAATAAATATCTTCATATGACAAAGTGAATAAGCATCTGTGGATTTAACTTGTGCTAAACTCCATCTCTGTCTAAGAGTTGTCTGGGAAGGTGCAACACTCTTATCCATTTCTTACTCTAAACAGCACTGCAACTATTGTTGTTTTTCTGTTACTATGTACGATACTTTAAACTAGTGGAATAAAACAGTGGTTGGTCCCTAAATAAATTTTACACACAAACTCAACTTATAATAGTTGAATATTACGTTAAGATTCGCGTTGAGTTGAGCTTATAAAGTTTTTGCTGTCGACTTTCAGGCTCCCGGTGTGATAGAGCCTTTATTTCGAGTGAGAATTGCAACTCTTTGTGGCGCCTCCTGAATGTGATTTCGTAAATTTCTTTGGGCGGCGATGCAGAAACCAATAACGGTCAATTTTTGATTCCAACTAGTCGGGTGCGCATCGCCTGGTTTCTACGCGTCTGAGATTAGTCGGGTTCTTTGTTAATAAGGTAGAAAGTCGATATTGTCTAATATTTAAGAGTTCAATATCTATCTGAAATATGTGTAAGACTTCTACGTAGACTTCTAGTAGATTGAAGTTTTCGGAATTAGATATGATATATCTTAAGTCTTTAGGTGTGTTATAGAATATCATTAAAATGTATATATTCATACAGGTTATATTGCTTATATATATAAGGGGACTATTCCAGATTTAACGTTGCTTTTATTTTATATACTTGGTAGAACCAAGCGGCTGTTTTCGCTGCTGCTCGAATGGGCCAAAAATAAAATGGGAAATTCAAAAGTAGGAAAAGCCGCCGCTTAACTCTACCACGTTGAAGAAGTTCGATCAAGCGGGCTCGATCGAGGTAGTACCACGATCTCGCAGAATACCGGCGTGAAGTAGAGGCATCTTGTGCTTCTGAGTTTCGTTCGGTGATTGAGGTAACCGGAGGCTTGCCTCCTACCCAAACCCCCTCTCTCTCCTCTTGTGGGCTATGATATTTACTTATCATCAGGTGAGCCTCTCTCCCTCCGCACCCTCATCCTCCCATCTCCCAAATACCCTTATTTTAAAGGCCGGCAACGCACCTGCAGCACCTCTGATGTTGCTGATGTACGTAGGCGACGGTAATCACTTACCATCAGGTGAACCGATTGCTTTCCCAAAAAATAAATAAAAAATATTGTATTACTTGTGTATAAAATCTGTTAAAAAAAAGAGGATACCTACGGAGTTCATTTCGCCTCTTTCTTCTTCGTCAGAGGAACCTCATTACGAAACGGTGGTAGATTTAAAAAAAAAAGACAACTGTCAAACGAAATCTGAATTTCATACGTCAAATAAAGATTTTTCATTTCATTCAAAAGATGGTGGAGTGGATAGCGAAATCAGGAGACATTAGTTCAACCCCTTATGAGACGGGTGAGTGATAATGGGGTTTTTCGATACTTACGTCCGATTTTAATCGTTGGTTTCAACACTAAGAAGGCTGCAGACTCTATTTATGTATAAGGTCTCACGTTTGTTACCAATAGTGGTAGGCAAAAGCAACGGTATTCCATTTGACACGACGCAGCGTAGCAAAACGGTTATCCGTAAGCCACTTTACGCCTATTCAGGAGATTGAACGTGACTGAGAGCGAGACTGTTCATCAAAATGTTTGGCTACTCGGCATATATCTCGAATATACTTACTCGTTTGTACAATAAACATCGATGTACTTCTAACATTCAAATTAATCGAATTTTATGGCCAGTATCGTGAAACACGCGCAAACCGTTAAGCCTACGAATTATGCGTAGGCAAACGCGTAGCGCTCTACGCGCTACATAACTTTCAGCGTAGCCGAGACGTAAAATGAAACAGTCAAATAACAAATACAAACGTTTTGTCTGTTTGAATTTTTACTTTTATAACTAATTTAAGTAACAATCCAAACTCGATTTTTATACGTGTTTTATGATTCGGAACAACAATTCTGATAAACAGATACATAGACGAAAATATTTTAAACAGCATGTTTAAAAATAATTTTTAGAGGTCATACTTAATTATTCATTTATTCTTTATGGCTGATCTTAAGCTAAAGGTTACAATGGGCAGTCTCAATGCCAAGTGGCATTCTCTACCAGTCAAGCCTTATCATGGTGCAAAACTAAGAATGACAATATAATAATATATAGACTCCAAACAATAAATTAATATATACACAAAAACACTTTATAGTGAATAACCAATAAATATGTATAGATTAATATATAATAAAAATCGCAAATTGATAAGCCGAATATTGTCAATGATCCATTAGGTATTCACGAACTTGTCTTACTTACTACTTACTCAACCTCCTGTAAATAGTCCACTGGAGGACACAGGCCTCTCCCATAAAGAAGATTTGCTATAATCGTCACGCACGGCACCCGGATTGGCTATTTTCTCTGGTATTTTTAAGGATGGTTATCCCGCCATCTGCTGCAACAGCGGATTTAAACGTAGCAGAGCCAAGCGGCGGCTCCTGCTGTTGCTCGAATGGCCCGGCTCGACCGGGTTGGTACTACGGCCTCGCAAAATACCGGCGTGTTGTAGAGGCATCTTGTGCTTCTGCGTTTCGTTCGGTGAGCGAGGTAACCGGAGGCCTACTCCCTCTCCCCATTCCCCTTCTCATCCTCCCTCCCATCTCCCAAATATCCTTAAAGGCCAGCAACGCACCTGCAGCACCTCTGGTGTTGCAGGTGAACGTGGGCGACGGTAATCACATACCATCAGGTGAACTGCTTGTTCGTTTGCCGTCATAAAAAAAAGCGAATGCAGCTGCCAACAGCCATGGTGTTTCTCAAGACTTTTCCCATAGTCGCCTCTTACGACACACACGAAGAAAGTGGATGGCGGATTCTTTCGGTGATACCACACGGTAATGAGAAGATATTACGTAGCATGGAATAATTAGTACCCTTGTATTAGCTATATGTCGTAATATTACTGTGGCCTTTTGTGAAATATGCAAACAGTTAAGAAACATCTAAATCTATGTAAGCAAAGAGAATAATCTCGAGCAGAGCGTGTAAGCGCAAATGTACTTCGCAAACTCGAAACTCCAGCCATCCGCCGAATGTATAAACATACGTGCAACGCTAGACCGTGCCTGCGTCTATTCTAGACCTACGATATCAGTGGTTACAGTGTCTGATAGGCGGAGAGCTCAGTACCACACGGTCAACGACCAACGCAGCACGCGCCTAAATTTTTCCGATCCCGTAAAATAACGTAAAAAGTTTCTCCACCTGTCGCGAAGAAATTTTCCAAGTCTTTTTTTTCAAAAGATCACGCGTTCTTTCCTTACTCAGCGATTACGTCCGCGTCACGTTTTTCTTTAAAGCTTCAGAGACTTTTTAAAACTTTTTAATCTGTGTATATAGTGTTAGGTTAGTAATAATAATTTGGTATTGTAGTTTACAAAACGCTAACTCAACCGGTTGTGAACATAAAGTAGTTGCTTGTATAGAATTCGATGTTAGTCGCGTAATTATTGTAATTTTTATATCTAATCTGTGTGTAATAACTATATATATTTACTTGTCTATTTATAACGTAAAATATCTCTTCATCCATCTGCTACAAGGTGTATGGTAAGTTAACTAATTAATTATAAATGTTGAAAAGTTACATGTAGAAATCATTCATATTTTTTTCTGTATGTACGGTAATCTATACAAACTACTGGTTTATTTTGTTATTTAGTAATTTCCAAGTCCAATGTGTTGTAACTAAAAAATAAACTAAGACAAAAAACAAGTAAAGTATCAGCCTGTAAGTGCCCACAGCTGGGCAAAGGCCTCCTTCTCAAATACGAGTAACAGAGAGGGTTTAGGAGCCGGGAAGGGCCCGCCACGCTGCTCTAGTGCGGGTTGGCGGGCTTCACATATCCTCGAAATAATTTTCCTCACGATGTTTTCCTTCACCGCTGAGCACCTGGTAAATACAGCTCTTAGAATTGCTATTAACAATTTTAGTGGTGCTGGCACCGGGGATCGAACCCAGGTCACTCACGCTCTATGAAACTAAAGTGAGCGCCCTAACCACTTGGCCACCACGGCTCTAACTTAGACAACTTGAAGCAAATGTTATTGTCTAGTCTTAAAAGCGTAGGCAAAATTACAATTAGAGTATGCAGCCTCTCAACTAGACTAGATGAGACTGTACTCTGTTGTTTTAAAAAGTTAAAGACGTTACGCATCTTAAAAAAAAATGAATCGTTCAATATTTTTTCTTGAACAAAGTCACGAGATGAGCACGTCATGTACCTGACGGTAATTCTCACGTCACACGATTGTCTGTAACTGTCATATCGAACATTAAATTCTAAAGTACAGTGTTTGTACACACTATGTGTTTGTGTACTATCTTTATATATATATATGTCAATACGTGAACTGCAGGCCGTATGAGGAATCTCAAAGTTGCTCAGCGCGCTATGGAAAGGGCTATGCACGGTGTTTCTCTGCGTGATAGTATGGAACGATGATATCCGCAGCAGAACTAAGGTAACCGACATAGCCGTAAAGATCAGCAAGCTGAAGTGGCAATGAGCCGGCCACATAGCTCGCAGAACTGACAACCGTTGGGGAAAAAAGGTTGGCAGCCACGTACAGGCAAACGCAGTGCAGGGCGACCCCCCACAAGATGGAGTGACGACCAGCGCAGTGTTGCGGGAAGTCGATGGATGCAGGTGGCTCAGGACCGAGCTTCGTGGCAATCTTTGGGGGAGGCCTATGTTCAGCAGTGGACTTCTGATAGGCTGAAATGATGATGATGATGATGATGACGTGAACATCAATAATTTAAGTAACTTTGTGTATTTATCATAATGAAACTTACGAGTATAACATTCCAATCGAAACGCATTAAGCATCTGTTCAACACTTAACAGAAAAACATTTTTCAACCCGTTTGGTTCACAGACGATACTAGTATATAAATGTAAGATCTCTGGCGTATCGCTCAGGAAAGGGTAGTCATTATAGATTTCCATATGGCATGACCTAGCGCAGCTAAACGGACTTCCGCTTTTCACCCCTCCGGTAGATTATTACGTGACGGGTGCCAAGCTTGGACGCCGGATTTTTTTATCAATATATCATGAGATTTTCAGGGCCTTTAGTTAGGGCCACGGGTAGTTAAATAAAAAAAAGGTTAGTTTTTTTTAATCAAATTTAAGCTTTATTAAAGCTCTAACAAACGTCGAATTCTACAGCGGTTCGCAAAACGAGACCGTCACAGATTTTTTACGTCACGTTACAATGTCATTTGTAGTAAAACAAAGATGGAGGCTGATTCGTGGCTGTGGTAGCCACGAATAATCACGGTAAAACTATGATATAATTTGGTCAGTAATTTGAAATTAAATGTTACATAACATTATATATAAGTAATAAAAAAAATATCAGACTTTTAAACCGATTTACCACGTGCTCGGCGGAGAAGGAAAACATCTTGATATCTGAATAATATTATTTCGAATACATGTAATGTCCACTGGAGCTACATGGTGGACCCTACCCAACCTTCCTAAACTGTATTGAAGGTGTTGGATTAAAACTCACAAGCGTTAAGTAGAGGCTGGTTACTGTAGATATGTAGAGATGGTTAATTCGCTTGCTAAGCTTATCAAATCGGATTAGCGTACCAAGTTTTAGTTTTTTCAAGCGTTTTTGTGGTAGAGCCAAGCGGCGGCTTTAGCCGCTGCTCGAATGGGCCGGCTCGACCGGATTGGTACCACGGCCTCGCAGAATACCGGCGTGAAGTAGAAGCATCTTGTGCTTCTGCGTTTCGTTGCACACAAGAGACTTCGTCACCCGTTACTTCGTATTAGTGTCAAAAAGTAAACAATAATCTCTGCCTACCCTTCATGGGTGAGCGTGAGTGCGAACATAAAGTTGATTTTTTTTTGGCAATTTTTGTTATCATTTTTTACTACACAGTATTTTTCAGGGTTAAATAATATCCAATATGCATACAAATACAAGTCTAGAACACATAAAAACAGGTTAAATAATCTCTTTAATACAATAGGTATTACTAATACGCAACTACGAGAAATTATAATAGATAAGAAACGTACAGAATTATCGCTGAGGGAAAGAACTTTTTTTCAGCGTCCAGTCCTCTTTATCATCGGTTACGCTGTAATTCAATTTAACAACCTAATATGCATCAACAAAAAGAATGCAAATGAACTGGTTTCGAAACTTTCTTCAACTGAAAACAAAAACAGACAATAAAACGAAATTGCCGACGAATTTCTTTTATAACTTGTAAACTGGATGAAATTAGGTTCTGTGTTAATTTTGAAATTGAAAAAAAAAAATGCTCTCTTGTTGTATTTTATTTTTGTTTATATCAATATTAGTATATGAAGAAAGAAAGAAAGAAACATTTATTGCACAATTACGCCACAAACATACATAGGTACTTGTTATGAGTCAATAAAAAATAAAAAACATAACTATGCATATATCAAACAACTTACAACTGAAGTTAATGCATCATCATCATCACTTCAGCCTATCACAAGTCCACCGCTGAACTTAGGCGTCCCCCAAAGATTGTTACAAAGCTCGGTCCTGAGCCACCTGCATGCATCGACTTCTCGCAAAATCGCGCAGGTCGTCACTCCATCTTGTAGGGGGTCGTCCCACACTGCGTTTGCCTGTACATTGCTGCCACTCTAGAACCTTTTTTGTTAATGTTAATCTTACTGTTAGGCAAAGGTTTTCTATCATCTTCGAGAGGGGTTTGAAGCCGGGGAAAAGTCCATCGCGCTGCTCCAATGCGGATTGGGTAACTTCATATGTACGAGAAATCATTTTACAGTTTGAAGGATGTTTTGTTACCTCGGTGAGCGGTAGGTAAATTTTGTCAGATCACTCAACTTTGTGATCTGACATCGGGGATCGAACCCAGCTCACTTGCATATTATGATGAAATTCGAAGCGAATGCCCGGCGGCCCTACTACGGCTCTAACAGATGTGTTTGTATTCAACTAAATTGGTATTAGTACATTAAACCTTCTAAATCCTGCAGGCCCATTCACCAAAATTCTCCGATGCTTAATACTTCGTCATCTTATCTTAGTCCACAGCTGAACATAAGCCTCTCCAAGTAAGCGTTTGCCCATACTCATAAAGCTGGGCAAGGGCTCAGAGCTGGTACTTGAGATGCTGCTTCTTATTACTAGTCTGTGACTTTTGGGTTCTGCAATTTTTGGACGGATTTTCCGGCATCATACACACCAGAGCCGTCGTTTGTTTCCTAGCGGGGTGCGCCACATGCAGGTGAGATTGGCATTTGGTATAGAGAGATGGTAAGGTCTCCATTACCTTACCTGACCTTACCAGACTATAGATAGTCTAATGCAGTATAAAGACAAATCCGACTTAAGGGGGAGGCCCTTAAGTCGGATTTGCCATTATCCCCTCGCACAGCAAGCGGATTGACGATCGCAACAGAACCCATCTGCTGAACCTTAAGACCTGAACTGAACCTTAGACTCGGGTCGTCAGTCGGTAGACTTTGCGATTTCAAGGCTTTTCCTTTAGTCCCCTTTTATGACATCCATGGGAAGAAAGGGGGAGACAAATTCTTACGACGACACCACACTGCCATTATATTCCCCACTATGCCACTTATAAAGTTCTAAATTACTAAATGTTAAAAGAGGTAAAAGAAAGAAAAATATGCTTAGGAATCTACCAACAGATCTTTTTAAATATCTAAAATGAGATAGTGCTGCCAAGTAAGTAGATTACATATATTTCCAGCTTCATACGTAGGAAGGGTTAAGGTATACATAGCTAGCTCCTAGTACAGATTACAGTAGACGTACACAGTAGGTTTAAGATCCTTGCGACTGGGTACTTAGGAAGGCGTGTGGCGTAGGTAGCGGAATCGATCGGGCTTGTTCAATCTATTTTACATAGATCGAACGGTCTCCATGATTCAGACGAATAATTTTCATATACAGAAATGAATCCTCTATTAATCTTGTATATTCTAAAAAAATATTTGTGAAGTTATCACGTCTTCTCTGGTTATGTGGAATAAGCTTCAAGAAAACATAAGCATCAAAACCCTTTAATATTAGAAGTCCTATATCAATCGGGAAATGTACGGATGAAATTTCTTTTTAGTCAACCAGGTGGCCAGATAGCTGGCTATAGGACACGTCAGAAATAGGATTTGTCTTAATCTCCACACACTGCCAGGTGGATTTGCGCTATGCCATTGGCCATCTCAGTTTCGAATTAGACAGACAGTCAGTGTTGCAACATCGCACCTTCAATAAAAATCAAAGTTACTAATTAATATTCTACTGCTAGGAAAAGGTCTCCTTGCAATATTTCTTAGCGGGCTTCGAGGCTTATGGGGTCTTTTTTAAGAGAAAGCAGGTTAACGAGCAAGCAGCTCACTTGATGGTAAGTGATTAACGACATCCTCTTCTGCAGCAACCGAGGAGCTGCCGGTGCGTTGTCGGCCTTTATGGATATTTGGAGTGGGAAAGAGGGTGCAGGAGGGGAAAGCACAAGATGCCACTACTTGACCGCGGTATTCTGCGACGCCGTGGAACTTTCCCGATCGAGACAACTTATCCGAGCAGTAGAAAAAGCCGCATGGGCTTTACCGCGTACCAAAACTTGCCATGCATGTTTTCTCACGAAGTATTCCTTCAACGCCGAGCACCTGGCAAAATTTAGAAGTGAATGATGACCGTGGCTCAGCGGTCGGCGTATCAGACTGCTGAGACTTACGTTCTGAGTTCGAATCGAATTCGATTGGTTTTCGGGACAGGTTGTGTTGTCACTGACACTGCATGGACTCTTGCAGCACTGCAATATCTCCTGCGCAGTTGTCGATTGCATGTGATTGGAAGTAGGTACCATGGTTGAAATAAATCATCACTAAAATAACGATTAATTTTAGTGATGACTAAACCTGGGATCTAAACCTGGTCCCCACACGTATTATTATATTAAAGAGAGAGCCCATACCACACTCATCATCATCATCACAAACATAGGCCTCCCCCAAAGAACGCCACAAAGCTCGATCCTGAGCCACCTGCACCCATCGACTTCCCGCAGCACTGCAGGTCGTCGGTCCATCTTTTGGGGGGTCGGCCCACACTGCGTTTGCCTGTACGTGGCTGCCACTTAAGAACCTTTTGTCCCCCAACGATTATCAGTTCTGTGAGCTATGTGCCGAGTCACTGCCACTTCAGCTTGGTGATCCTTACGGCTATGTCGGTTACCCTAGTTCCGCTGCTGATATCATTGTTGCAGACTCCATCGCGCAGAGAAACAACGAGAAACCCTTGCTATAACGCGCTCAGGAACTTCGAGCTCTCTCATACGGCCTGCAATGAAGGACCAGGTCTCGGTTCCGTAAGTTATCACCGGCAACACGCACTGTATACGTACGAAAATTGTAAGCTTGAGTAAATACTTGCAGAGTAATTACCAATTTCAAAACGTCTTCGAATCAAAAGAGTAAGCCGGTAGCATTTCATTCTGATTTCGAAATCAGCATTTAAATTAAACAATTATTTCTTCGAAGGATTGTCGCTTCGTTTTGAAGAGGCGCGGCTGAAGTAGCTAGAGTTGCAATTTGTACGGCGTCTAAGGAAATATTGTTTAAATTTTCATAAATTATTACATCGTTCACCCTCCCCCTTTTGTTCTTCCCCTCTCTTTCTTAGTGATCGTTCATATAAGCGAACAATAATTCTGTATTAAACCATTTTAAAACCAAATACAGTAGTTTAATTTGTATTTAACTGTAATATATACTATATTGTCTAACAAATATATGAGGCGAGTGTAAATGGTAGAGTCGGGAGAAGAAGACCTAGGCGAACATTTCACGATCAAATCGGAGACGTTCTGAAAAAGGCCAGGTCAAGAGCACTCTAAACCAACGAGTATGCATGCGAAGATTGATGAAAGTGGGAGAAGCGAAAGACGTATGTAAGGACCGTAGCAAGTGGAAGACGATTGTCTCTGCCCACCCCGTTGGGAACAAGGCGTGAATATACATACATACATACATATTGTGTACAGTAATTACCGTCCCCCACGTAGATCTGCAACACCAGAGGTGCTGCAGGTGCGTTGCCGGCTTTTAAGGGTATTTGGGACATGGGAGGGAGGATGAGGAGGGGCATGGGAGGAGTTTATATATGTTCACAACATGAATTATAGTGAAGAATTTGTTTGTCTGAACGAGCTAATCACAGGCAGATTACATTGGTTTATTATATATCAGAACGATTTCAGTTTTCACGATCATATGATGTATGGATTATGTAGCTTTCTAATAAACCTTTTAAATAGTACGTTGAATGGATAAGTCTGACTTAAACCCTACAAATGTGAGAGCGCACAAAATGCCGTACGCAATGTGTAGAGATACTGCACAATTCATCTTAGCGATGTGTTTACGTTCGCGTAATGAATATTGGCATTGATTGAAATGCAAATCCGGCGATGCATTCATTTCGACCGCAGACTCCGGAAGGGTTTAATCGCCAGATGGATTTCGAGATTTTTCGCATTTAAAATCGTCGACGGTAAAGTTTCCGGTGAGTCTCGTTTCGTTGGTGATTTGTAAAGGTCAGTGGAATAACATCGTAAAATGTGAATGTGAATGGTTTTTTTTAACAACGATGACAACTTGCAAAAAATCAGCGGTTGTCAAGTTGCGAGGTTATAGCGTCGCAAGTATACTGATGTAACGCGATAACATCGGAGGAAAGCTAAGAAAGACCCAGTGTTAGAGACGTGTGGCACAAAATTATAAAAACAATCCTAATACCGATAAATAATTTGATCTTACCAAAATATTTACCGAATAAGATATTAAGGCCGCCGACCCGCATTGGAGTAGCGTGGCGGTCCCTTCCCGGCTCCACAACTCTGTCAGATGTTTGACAGGAGGATCCTTGGGCCTCCCCCTACTACCCTACTAACAGTGGACTTGTGATAGGCTGAAACTTTGACCTTCCTCATACGGCCTGCAATGAAGGACCAAGTCTCGGTTCCGCATGTCATCACTGGGAACACGAAAAGTTTTATAGGAGTAAATATTTTTTTTGCTTTTCGGAATGTGCAAATACTTTCCGAGTAGTTTTTTTTACATATCCCATATCGTAAAAGTCGACTTACGGAAATGCACGAGGAATCCTAATGCATCGCATGCAATAGGTGCCGAAATAAAGTTTCAAAAGCGAAAAGAACTTCCTACTTGGGAGAGGACCATGTGCAGCAGGTAATGGTTTACTGGCTGATGACGATGACGTTACTGATTTAGTTTTAAGTATATTAGCTAACTCATTGCAGTGGTCGATAACTTTTTGCCATGTTTGAATTTAAGCACTTAAAATTTCGATTACATCCTTACGAAAAACGTAATATTAAAATATCTACAGTATTTAAATTCCGAAAAAGAATTACTAAAGTCTATAAAGCAACATTTTATTTTTTCAAGTTGCGCGAAAAGTCTAAACTAAGCACTTAAAACCGTATTCTCCAAATGAAATGAACCATTACATAATCAATCGATTAAGCTACCCAAAAAATATTAAACACCCCAGTTTCCTTATATTTACTTCTTATAAAAGTTTATACCGGATAAGGAAAAGTAAAATCGGTTGAGTAAACGCTCTGAATCATCATTCCTAGTAAAAACAAACCGGTTAAGGAAGCGGAGCATTACTTAATGGATTTGTTTAAACTATTATGGACGGAAGAACAAACGAGCTCCTTTATTAATATAGCCAAGTAGACGTTTATTGAATATAAAAATATTTGCCCGGCTTTTAAAGTAATTACGTCGTTTCGTGGTTCTGTTCGTGGTGGGTGAGCTTTTGATAAGTCGAATTTTAGTTCTTTATTTATATATACTCGTATTGGACCGCCGTTTTCTCCTGTGAAATACATGTTAGCCATATAGCTTTTACGTCGCCGAAGAAAGGGAGATCTAGATAACTGTAAACGAAATTGACATCGCTTTATATAGATACTGATAAAAAAAGATTATCAAGCTGTGAAATAGTTGTCAAAACAAGTACAGGTAGCAGATTAGTCACGGAATATACTAATGAATCTGTTTTTTTTTTGTTTAATGTGGGGGAAAGGCAGCTACCCGTCACCGTCTCCGGTGACTGGTTATTTCGGGATCAGCATTGAAGATGCCGGACCGACTAAAACCCCTCCCACGGTAGATGTGCTGTTGGCCTAGTGGCCTTTACAGCTTCATCGATAGAGAGACGCGAGCAGGAGGCCCGCAAGTTAAATAAAAAAAAAAAAAACAATCTGGAAACTCTAGTTCAGTCTTTTATGTGGAGAGCTCGTATCAATGAGGTTTTTGAAACTTTTTACCACACATAGATCACCTGTTACGTTGTTCCAATTAAGCTCTTGTTAAAAGTTTGGTACTGTGTATATCGGCGTAGGAATCTGCCATCCCTCTTGACGTGAGCGTCGTGGGTGGCTAATAAGAGAAAATCTTTGAAAATCGCAATGACCACCGACAGATGGCGGGATAACCATCCTCAAAAATACTAGACCAAAATTAAGCAGATTGTTGACGGGAAGCAGCTTCTTAGGTGCAAGGTCTGGTAGTGCAATCGCCAAGCCGCATGTCTAGCGTGGCGATTGTGGAAAGTTTAGATAGAAGCGAAACTCTTTAGATAGGAGGGATCTTAGTACATAAAGGGCCGTAAGGGCGAATACAGTACAGTAAACACCTGCACGCAGTGCACCCTATTGTATCGAAAATGAGGTTCTGGCTATCAAACGATGGCGATAATTTGTGAAAGAAAATCTTGTAGACCTTCGATGGGCAGCAGCATGTCTATTGTGTGGTCTCCAGCATTGTCATCACCAACACCATTGCCCAGCGTGATAAGAGGCCTGTGTTCAGCAGTGGACTCAGTTAGCCTGATAACTTAGAAGTAAATAAGATATGTAATCTTATCACATAAGGGTTACATTAGATAGAAGAAGGTAAAGCCTCGCTAGTCCTGGCTATGGTGTTGCGGGAAATCGATGGATGCAGGTGGCTCAGGACCGAGCTTCGTGGCAATCTTTGGGGGAGGCCTATGTTCAGCAGTGGACTACTGATAGGCTGAAATGATGATGATGCTGATGAAAGACTAGTGAGACTATGCTTGCACGTTATAACATTTATATCTCCTACGTAGTTGACAATTATCAAAGGAATTAGGAGGCCAAGGCAAACTATAAACCGTTATCATTTAAAGCGCCAATAGCCCAATGGTTTAGGGTGCGGACTGCGAAACATGACGTCGCAGGTTCGAGCCCACCATTCGACTACTGTCGTGAACCACTCCAAATACAAGGTCTAATGCTTAGTTGGAGGGTTAACAGGAATATTAGTGATGTTAGTTAAATAGCATTGCTAGTATTCTTTTTAATAAAAAAAAAATCATTGTCGAAATCGGCAAGGAGGACATCGTTGTCCAACATCAGTATGTAAGCACATTAATTTAAATAACTATGTAAAAGTGAAGACAGTTTTTTTTTTTTATGAAAAATAGGCTTGCGTTTGATCACAATCTTCCCCGATGGAAAGCGAAGATGAGGCCTAGGATGGTACACGCTTGCCTAGATGTCTGATCACTTTGGCCTTAAAGATATCCAGGTTATAGGCCTCCGGAAAAACCGACCTCGGCAGAGAGTTCCACTCCTTAGCCGTCCGCATAAAGAAAGAAGAGGCAAACCGCTTCGTGCGTAATGGAGGAATGTCTACAACATAAGGGTGGAACTGCTCGCCGCGCCCAGTCGTTCGGTGATGGAAAGCGGAAAGGGGGTATCAGGTTATGCAAAACCTCCGCACACTCTCCGAAATGAATCCGATAAAAAACCGTATTCCTCTATTACGAAACAGCACTTAAAATTTTTAATATAAATCTGTGTAAGTAGTATTTTAAGAAAAAAAAAAGCGTAGTGAGACGGCAAGTGATTGCATACCGCTAAGCCAGCCATAGTCTATTAATACGCCAACGAGCCAACTCACTTAAAATACATTACATCAACTTATAGCGGTCGTGCGCCGCTTCCCAATGCCGAATCAATTTGCCCGCCGCACTCTATGATCGCCCATCTTTGCTTTTTTAATTCATTTTCATTTCTATTACTCGCATGCTGTGAATCGATTATTTCATACTCTGTGTAGAGTAGTTAACTCTTTATTGGTTACGTTGGTTAAGATTGAACCCGGCGTATATTAAATTTATCTTATTTCATTAGTTTCCGAATCTTATACGTTCTAATTTTGATAGTTTCCTTATTAACAGCTACTTCCAAAACACTTATAGAAAGAAAGAAAGAAAGTACTTTATTCATTGCCACAACTCAAGTAACCCATCATCATCATCATCATCATTTCAGGCTATCAGAAGTCCACTGCTGAACATAGGCCTCCCCCAAAGATTGCCACGAAGCACGGTCCTGAGCCATCTGCATCCATCGACTTCCCGCAACACTGCGCAGGTCGTCACTCCATCTTGTGGGGGGTCGTCCTACACTGCGTTTGCCTGTACGTGGCTGCCACTCGAGAACCTTTTTTCCCCAGCGGTTGTCAGTTCTGCGAGCTATGTGGCCGGCCCATTGCCACTTCAGCTTGCTGATCTTTACGGCTATGTCGGTTACCTTAGTTTCTTCTGTTACACATAAGTAAACATAATTAACATAACAAAAAAAATAATAATATTTTATTGAGTTGCAGCAACAAAACGGTGTCCGACTCAGCATAATGCTGTAGCAATGCTAAACCACAGCGCTGGTATTCTGTCGGAAACCTTTTTTTTTTCTTTTTTTTCGCGAGCAGTCGTCAGGCTTTTTGTACTACATGATGGATATATAAATAACAACAAAAAACATAATAATAATAATAATAAATATTGAAATACCCCATACAATAATAATAATATAATTACACAACGAGGACTAACAAATTTTAACGTCTATTAACCAAATTGCCACTATTAACCTTATGTTAGCATTCCGCCGCTTGGCTCTACCGCTTCTACTGCCGGGCCGACTCTACCGGGGTAATACCGCGAACTCCGAATTAACCCGAGGGCAAGGAGTTACGACGTAAACGAGGATTAGGGAATAGGCCCTATCCCCATTCAGCCCCAAATATTCTTAAAGGCCGGCGACGCACCAGTTGCGCCCACTTTCCCATAAAAAAAAAGGAAAATGAATTCTGTCATCAGTCTAATTCCAAGCGAGTAATTACGTAGTATATATTAGATATATTGATAGGTATATTGTATAAATGTTAAATAGCTACCTATAAATGTCTTACTACTGCGCAAAGGTCTCTTTTTAATATTTGAGTCCACCACTGCTTCAGTGCGGGTTGGAGGTCTTCACAAGACCTCAATATATATTATTATTATTATTATATAGACAAGCATGTATAATGCTTTCACGATATTTTTTCCACGTCGAGCATGTGATAGAGTCAGCCAAAATTTTTTGGGATGCTGACACCTGTATTCGAACCCTGGCTCTAACTCCTGAGCAACCATCTGCTCATTATTTTTAAAAAACAGAATTGTTTTACAAATTGGCGTGTCGAAACTCTTTACTTAGGAATAAATGCCTGCTTTTTTTGAATAGCTTGTCACGTCAGCTGTTCTTTGCCTAGCTTATGACATATATAACATCAAAAGTCATAACGTGGCATTCATATTATAAATGATTAGATAAAATTTCAATTCTTAACTATCTTCCAAGATTATCGACACGAAACTCATACCAGATGTGATATTTATCTATGTACGATGCGAGGACAAGAAAAAGGTTAATTGGTACTGAAGATGTCCATTATCATGTATGTTATTAGCACATTTCACTAAACTGCCGAGACGAAAACCGTCTTATAATTCAGACACACACATATTTTATACACAATTTAAACCTGATATAATATTATTTTACGAATCATTAAAATTTTTAGGTTCTTTGATCCCACTCAAGCTGTAACATAAGGTCTTTTAACGCGAGGAACTAGGGGTTAATGTCGGATATTTGGGCTGAAGATGGAGAATGGGGATAGGCCCAAGATGCTTGTACTTCGCGATGGTATTCTGCGAGGTTGTGGTTCTACCCCGGTCGTGCCGGCCCATTCGAGCCGCAGGCAAAAGCCACTGCATGGCTCTACCACTTAACTTATCTCCGCATGCTATAATAGGTTTTTTGGAAGTAACTGTTACTAAGAAAACTATCAAAAAAAAAAACAGCACCGGGAGAATACCTACCTAGTGACGTATTAAATATATTAGTAACTAATATTTATTAACTATTACCTAAATTCAACATTTCCGTGATTGTTCGCTTACTATCAGAGAATGCCAAATGGGTTCAAATGCACTGTAATGAAGTGTTTTAAATGGATAAATGGAGCTCAAATTTGCTTACTGTGGTCTAGGAGTCATCTAGGTAGGTAAATAAGCAGCCTGTAAGTACCCACTTCTGGCCAAAGCCCTCCTTCTCAAATATCTGAGAGGGCTTTGGAGTCGGCAAACGCCGGCCTCGGAATGCCGGTTGGTGGGCTTCCCATGACCCAGATATTTTTTATATTTCTCAGACACGTATGTTTTCTCGAGATGTTTTCCTTCACCCACGAGCACGTGGTAAATATAGCTCATGAAATTGCTATTAACAGTTTTAGTGGTGCAGGTAGCGGGGATCGAACCCAGGTCATTCGAACTCTATGAAACTAAAGTCAGCGCCCTGACCAGTTGGCTACCACGGCTCCCCCTCTTACTTATTTTAGCCGCCAGTAGGTAGTTTAGGCTGCTGCTGCTTATGAACTGAAGTTTTCTTCGGCTGTTGCCTCTACGTCATGGAAATCTCAGTAAGAATGAGTGGTCGATCGGAACAAACTTGACGTAGCGAAATTTAAATTACATGGTAGAGCCAAGTGGCGGCTTTTGCTGCAGCTGGAATAGGCCGCCTCGCGGAATACCGCCGCGAAGTAGTGAGATCTTATGCCTCCGCGTTTCATTCGGTGAGTGAGGTACGCGATGGCTCACTCCCTCTTCCCACCTCCCTCCTCACCCTACCTTCCATCTCTCAAATATCCTCAAATGCCGGTAACGCACCGACGGTAATCACTTACTATCAGGTGAACTCCTTGCTCGTTTGCAGTCTTTTCCATAAGAAAAAAAAACTATGGCTAGATAACCATATCGAAAAATAGGAGAGTGATGCACCAGCTTCTAAGGTCCAAGGTGTCCGGTGGTGCGATCGTCGATCCGCTTGCCGAGCGTGGCTATTATGGAAAATCCACCTTGTAGACGTGGCCTACATCGTGGATTCGACTGTCTGTCTGACTGTAACCTGTCTGACCCCCAAAGCAAAATTACTTTAAAAACCCTTAGTCTATCTTTTTTCCTATTGTTACAAACTACTTTACCTATATAAAAACATTGCGGGTGTTTAAATGAATAAACTTGACATCATTTTCTCAGCAAAATTTAGTAAATATATAGTGTAATTAGACAATAATTATTAATACAAATTACGTAAATTAAATTTGAAAGTACAACAATGATACTTCCTACCGAAATATTAGTCTTTCTAATAACAAGTTGGTACACTTAACACGACTTATATAGTATCTTGAAAGTTTCAAATAAGAACTTGTGCTAATTAATAGGGGTCGATTTTTAGACCTCGTCGACCCTCAAAAGCAGTTTTCACTATGGGAATCCCCGCTCTAGACTGAAGTGACGTGACCACAAGAACAAAGTTGCGAGGAAAGTACATTATATATATGTTTCCTATGAAATGTACAATTTCGATTACCTTTCAGCCTTTAACTTTAAGGACCTTTACCGTTAGGAACTATAACACTCGCGTTTAACAAAACAAACAAACACAAGACAAGTGAAGCAAATTACTAGAGAGGGCCGTCAAATTTATAGCCACGGAACCCTAAGGTCCGAATTAGTTTTTGCACGTCGCGTCGTTAACCTCCGGGCCGTGACGTCTTCCGCCGGTCGGTTTAGCCGCAGACGGGCGGGCGGTATCGCTGTGAAGCCATGAGAACGGCGTTTAATTCTGGTAACTGTTTAACTTAAATAAAAAAAAATATTTAAGAATAATATTCAAAATAAAATTGAAATTTTTTTGTAATATTAGTATATTCATTATTTCATTTGCACGGTCATTATTTCCTCTGCAAAATGGTTGCCTGGTAGAGATCGCTTCTAAGCGATAAGGCCTCCAATTTGTACCTTTGTGTATTTTATGTTTCTTTTTGTTTATTTTTTTGCTATTGCTGTACAATAAAGTGTATTTCATTCATTCATTCATTAATTCATTCATTCATTATATTACTTAAAAAAAAGAAAGAATTGTAAAATTTAACAAATGAAAAAGAATCAAAAATGACCTCTCACAAGCGTATACCCAACACTGGGGTGGTTGAAAGGTCTGAGGCCTTTCGACCCACTTGTCATCAGAGCTTATTTGGGACAATGTAACAGGCGTCGAGCCTGTCACTACTGTACTAACCATACCAAACCAACCAATGATACAGATCATGCGTGAGTTTCGAAAAATTCACTGGTACGAGCTCTCTATATTAGGGGACCGAACCCGAGCCTCCTTATTTGGAGGCCGATCCCCCTAACCACTCGACTATGGCTTATTTTACAATGTCACTTTGTTACACTACAAACAATATTATGCCGTACAATAAATGCCCATAGGTTTTTTTTATGTAAAAGGAGGCTAACGAGCAAACGGCTCTCCTGATGATGGGCCGTTTACCGTCGCCCACGTACATCTGCAGAACCAGAAGAGGTGCCTGCAGCCCGGAAGAATAATTGAGAGATGTGAAGGAGGACGATGAGAGGGGACCGGGAGAGGAAAGTGGGCCTACCTAACTAATCGAACTAAACGAAGAAGCCCAAAAAGCCTCTGCTTAATGCCGGTATTTTGCGAGGTCCTGGTGGTACTAACTCGGTCTGGCTAGCCCATCCGAGCAGCAGCGACAGCGGCCGCTTGGCTCTACCGCGTACAAGGTATTAACTGACAGATGATATTAAAAAAAAAATTAAATCATTGTTATTGTATTTTAAAAAAAAACAAATGAATATTAATGATGATGATCTCTCATGATCTCCTGGCCATGATATTATAGTGCCGTAAGTGTACGCGTAAACAGAGCCACTTACTTGCCTTCACCTTCCTATATCCAAAGCTAATGGGGGTCAGATGCAGTGTCAGAAACACGGGACGCTGTACGAAATATTAACACAAGAACAAAATATTAACTACGATTAGGATTGGAACCCGGGACCTCTAGCACATCAGGCAGATGAGCTAACGACTAACGAATACGATATACTGGAATTAGGGTTCATACTATTTAATTAATACAGTCTGTCACATAACTTACAACAGCTTATTTCGTGGCTCAATCGGGGTAACAATTTACAATAGTTCGAAGGAGAGCCCCGGTCGCAATTGTTGGCGAACTCTGCATTGCTAATGCTTTAATAGGCGACCTGTGTCGTTACAAAATTTGACATATTCATAGCTCGCAAACTGTCCACTGTGGTTGTATTAAATTTATTGTTTTAATTAAAATTCGCATCGCAAGTTAGTTTCGGGTACCGCTTTACATGATACCGCATCTGTTTAAGCAGGACGGCGGTATATTATTGATATACGGATGTTGATGTATGTTACGTGTAATGGAAATCATTCCCTGGATTTCATCGGTGGCAACTAATGGATTTTGATGTATGTTACGTGTAATGGAAATCATTCCCTGGATTTCATCGGTGGCAACTAATGGCTTTTTAATTAAAATCTTTGCAAATTATATGCACAGTTACGATAGAGCAGCTGATAACCTGCTTGTCAAAGTTTTCCCATATATCTTCGCGTTTACACAGTTGACAAGTACTGGAGTTGGGAAGCCGTCGCCATGTTTCAATTCGGCTAGGAACACTTTATCATAATCGTCAATAGAAGAGCCGCAGTAGCCTAGTGGTTAGGGCACACGTCACTTTAGTTTCATAGAGCGCGAGTGACCTGTGTTCCATCCCCTGTGCCGGCACCACTAAAATTGTTAATTGCAATATTAAGTGCTGTATTTACCACGTGCTCAGTGATGAAGGAAAACATCGTGAGGAAACCTGCATGTCTGTCAAATAATGAAAATATTATTTCGAGGACATGTGAAGCCCCCAACTCGCACTGGAGCAGCGCGGCGGGCCCTTCCCGGCTCCTAAACCTTCTCTGATACTCGTATTTGAGAAGGAGGCCTTTGCCCACCAGAGGGCACTTACAGGCTGCTACTTTACTTTTTTTACTTTACAATAGTTCTATAATGTATGTATGTATGTATATGTTCACGCCTTGTTCCCAACGGGGTAGGCAGAGACAATCTTCTTCCACATGCCACGGTCCTGGCATACGTCTTTCGCTTCTTCCACTTTCATCAATCTTCGCATGCATGCTCGTTGGTTTGGAGTACTCTTGAACTGGCCTATTTTCAGAACGTCTACGATTTGATCGTGAAATGTTCGCCCAGGTCTTCCTCTCCCGACTCTACCATAGTATATATTTGATTAATTAGTAAATACATGTCACTTGTACGTAATACAGAAAAAAAATCTGTATGTATGTAAAATATATCAAAGTCACAAAAGTTTAGTCACAAATTAAATTATAAAAAAGAATATAAGGCAAACAATTTAACAAAAATATGTTACAAATTAAAAAGAGCCGCGGTAGGCTAGTGGACAGGGTGCACGCTTTAGTTTCATAGAGCGCGAGTGTACTGGATTCGATCCCCAGTACTGGCACCGTAGTTAATAGCAATTTTAAGTCCTGCATATACCACGTGCTCATGCCCCTACTTCCTGCGGGAAAATCTCGACCTCCCTTGTTTCGCGTTCTAAAAGCGTTCGATAGATGGCGCATTAACCATTTCATTAATGCCAGCGTTTAAGTTTAAGTTTAAGCTGCTAGGCTATCGAGTACCGCGATTGCCAATCCACCTTTAAAGTACTGTACCACGACCTCGCAGAACACCGGCGTGAAGTAGGGCCCACTCTCCCTTCCCATCCCACTCCTCATCCTTCCTTCCATTTCCCAAATACCCATAAAGACCGGCCTCCGTGGAACATAGGCCTGCGGCAAAGATTGCCAATCCACCTGTCATAAGTGGCTATTATTTCCATTGGAAAATGCCAACGCCCAACAGTGGATTATTAGCATGTTAAACAGGAAGAAAATTATCTTTTATATTAAATCATCTCCTTCCTCTTATAATAGCAAAACTGACAAAAAAAATAAGAAACTAAAACATAAAATTATATCTTTGTAAGGAATTCTATCTTAGACCTCCTGGTGACAATGAACAAAGTAATCTTCTTCGATTGAAGACGTTTGCAGATGTCTACTCTGCAGTAGACACTTACTGCAGGTGAACTTGTAACTAGTTTGAAAAAGCTACGACAGTACGAGTGGTTAAAGGATCTGCCTCCGAACCAGGAGATCCAAGTTCGATTTCCGTTTGATTTCTATCCACCTAAATTGTCATTCTTTTCCAAATATGCTTGCGGGATGAAATGATGTCTGATCATTCCCATATTATGCAAATGGTCTTGAGTTAGTAATAAGTATTAATTATAAATAAGTAGTAAATACAAAGCAATAAACATATAAGGAGTTTGTTGACATACTTCAATAAAGAAATCAATTGTTCTGCATAAACTGTTTGAGATATAGCCCCCACACTCATCATTTCAACCTATTACAAGTCCGCAGCTAAACCTAGGCCTCCCCCAAAGATTGCGACAAAGCTCGGTCCTGAGCCACTTGCATCCATCGACTACCTGCATCACTGCGCAGGTCGGCACTCCATCTTATGGGGGGTCGTCCCAAACTGTCTGTACGTAGCTGTTACACGAGAACCTTTCTTCCCCAACCAACTTCCCCTTGCCACTACGTTGCTGCTGCGAATATCATCGTTGCAGGCTCTATCGCTGAGCATAGCTCTTTCCCTAACGCGCTGAGCGACTTTGAGCTTCCTCATGCGTCATTACAGGCGACACGCACTGGTTGTATACATACTACCCTCACACTACAATAAGTTATTTGTTCTATTTTGTTCATCTCTCAAGTCCGCACAGACTTTCAACGGAGCTCTAAAATCTAGATTTGGTGTAATTCAACGGGCTGTCATGAAGTGGCACTAGGTTCGTCGAGATGACGCGCAGCTAGACTCGGTAATTAGAAACGTTGCGTTCGAGTGCCGCTGGGTTGGAAAAAAATCACACCGGCGAATGACTGTCTGGCTGTGAAATGATGACGGCTGGAATTAAAATGCTGCATTAATTAATGCGTATACTTGTAGGTTTAGCAAATGATACGCTGCGTAACAAAAGTAACGTTCGTTAGTTGTTTGTTTTAACTGTAGCTGTTGTTTGAAATGTTTGTCAATGTTATTGAAAGCTTCGACTTGTCGCGTGGTATAGGAACGCTGACATGAGTTCCTTTGGCCCGTTCCTTCTCCGTCAGAGAAACCTCATTACGAAACGGTGGTAGATTGTAAAAAAATAATATGACGCCAAACGAAGTTATCTTTCTTACGACGTACTAACTTCGTCGAGAAATGGCACGACTGGGGTAGGGGCATCATGTGCTTCTGCAAATTGTTCGGTGGTTCTCCGGTGACGGCGACGGTAATCACTTACCATCAGATGAACTGCTTGCTTGTTAGCCCACTTTCTCACGTAAAAAAAAAAGAATAACCAATTATAAACATAACGCATCGGCCCGCTATTACGTAATTTTTTTAAACTTCTTGGAGAGAACAATAGTGGATGTTTTTCTATCTGTCTCCTTAACATTGCAAGCACATTATTACGCGTTGAAATACATACAAAAATCGAGATTAAGTTTGACGTAGATTGTCTGTCAGTGGTGAGTGAACAGCCTGTGAATAGTCCACTGCAGGACATAGGCCTCTCCCATGAGGCGGATATGTCGTACTCGTACCACAAACGCTACTGCCCATCATCGGTCTGCTTAATTCTTGTGTGGTCATTTTTCAAATGTTTCTCCCGCCATTAGTCTGTAGCCTTTGCGATTTTAAAGGCTTTTAACTTAGTCTCCTCTTGCGACAAGCGAGGAGCAGATTCTTCCGCTGACACAGTAAAATTACCAGACTAAATTCGAGCAGTCCGATGACGGGCAACTAAGGTTTTTTTTATACAAGAAGGAGGCAAACGTGCATGCGGCTCACCTGATGGTAAGTGCTCACAGACGCCCACGAATATCCGCAACACCAGAGGGGCCACAGATGCGCTGTCGGCCTTAAAGGAAGGAATAGGCTCTTTTTTTGAAGGTCCCCAAGTGGTAACTGTTCGGAAATACCACTGGCGACAGCTGATTCCACAAATTCGTCTTCGAGTAAAACGCACTGTGATGGACTGCCAACCATCTAGGCGTTAATGATGGAACTTGGAATTCTGTCTAAACGTGTGAGGTGTCTGGTGCTGCGCTCGTCAATCCGCTTGCCGAGCGTGGCGATTATGGGAAATTCTCCTTGTGGTTGAGACCCTAAGGCCCTAAGGGTAGGGTAACGATAATGTAAATGCACACAAAGTAAAACCGATGATGATCTGGAGACCTATTGGTCCAGCCATGAGACACGCACGAAGTATTATTTCTCTTTAATTGTCCGACGTCCGACCTCACTTTCGATTTATTTTGTACCTTATGCTTTTTTTATTATTATCAAATAACTTGTACTGTGTGTATCATCTTCTTTATGCTGTACCAATTAATATTTTTCTTTCTTTCTTTCTTTCTTTCTTCAAAAGCCACTATCAAATTTAAATGGAGCAACTCACGCTCCGTTGCGACCGTTGTTCCGGTAATGATTGTTCGACGTAAGCACGTAATGTATCAACGTGTCGTAATTAATCAATGGATCGATCGCCCGATCCCGATAGATTGATGGTAGGCTCCGTGCCCGATCACAGGGAAACGCATCGATTTGAATATCTCGATATCGGGAGCGCAAATTGTGCAATATTATGTTGAAATGGCCGTTCAAACGATTATTATTGATACATTTGCAAGGTTTATATATGACAAAGTAAACGTTCCAGAGGTATTTTTTGGGGGAGCAGCACTGCTGTCGCCGTATAACAAGGGCTGAGCAGTGCTGTCCTTCTCTTGATCCATTACAAATAAGGAATCAATTTATTTACTTTACGCTTTTAACAATTTTAAATCACAGATCACTCTTTAGAAATTGATTAACACAACAGTGAAAGAATAGACGACCTACACCGACCGATGCCACGTCTCAAGCGTCCCTCTCGCCGGTGTTCACTCTATAACGAAAACTTACGCAAGAATTTTACAGTAGTGAACAAAAATCTTAATTAAATTATAATTCACTATTAGTAAATAAGTAAATCGGAGTATTACTAACAAATTTAGGCAATCAATAATTTCACTCTAAATTATAACGTGGTAATCAAATTATAATTACGTCTCGTAATTAATGAAAGGAAACAAGACATTAGCGCTACCTCGAGAGAGGTGTCAAAAGTTCCCGATAGATGGCGGGAATTTCTACCCGATAAATCTTTAAAAGAGAAAACTATAAATCTATTACAAATTAGGTAATCAATACACTGCAATCATTATGAAAAATAATTTAAAGGCGTCTGATAAACTAGAATATTTAAATAGAAGAGGCCCTTGCGGCTATGATTTTTTACGTGGTAGAGTAAGCAGCTGCTTAACTTATCTTTTCACACTTCGTCGCAGAGTATCGGCGTGAAGCAGAGGCATCTTGTACTCTCCCCATTCCCTCTACCTGACCTGACCTGAACTAACGCACCTGCACACCTCTGGTATAGCAGACGCATGGGGGCGACGGTAATCACTTAACATCAGATAAAACGTTTTACGCCTTATCTGTAAAAAACAAAAATACATTATTTATTAAAATAAAATAAAGATTAATTTTAACAATTGTTCACACCTGCTTTAATACTTTTTGGCTTCCATCCAATCAAATACCACGGTTGCTGTAAAGCACTCGAAATATTGGGAACATAAAAACAAACACATTTAACGCGATAAAATTCTTAAATAGCAATTTCATTTTAAATGTTTAATTAAGATTTATTATGTTTATCACGCAAGGATGTAAAGATCAGCAAGCTGAAGTGGCAATAGGCTCACATAGCTCGCAGAACTGACAACCGTTGAGGAAAAAGGTTCTCGAGTGGCAGCCACGTACATGCAAGCGCAGTGTTGCGGGAAGTCGATGGATGCAGGTGGCTCAGGACCGAGCTTCGTGGCAATCTTTGGGGGAGACCTGTGTTCAGTAGTGGACTTGTGATAGGCTGAAATGATGATGCTGTTTATCACGCTACTTCTGGGGCCTCTATACAACGAAAATATTTCACAAACATTTCGTGTTACACCATTCACCGATGAAATCATACCGTGTTATTTTTCGAAAGCATGACAACGATTGAATTGAAACTAATTTTACGTAATTTCAAAGATTTCTAATTTCCGACGGAGTCTATACTAATCGTGGTGGTCTTGTGCCAAGAGAGCACCCTTGAATTTCATAGTATAAATAAAAATACGATGTGCATGGTGGTGAAGGAAAACAATGATTTCGAGAACGTACGTGTAAATAAGTCTATCAGACAACCCGACGTACGTACCCGCACTGCAGCGGCGTGGTGGACCTATCCTGGCACCAAAAATATTTCAAGGACTTTGCCCAGTCGTAGGCGTTAAGCATACAAATATGCAATTTTCAAATATCAAAGTTTTCTTTTAAGAATTGATGGGTTACATTAAATGTCGCATCGTACTAAATAAATCAACGAATGTTTAAATTAAGCTATATTTATTTTCATTCATTGTTCGGTTACTGGACATACTGAAGAGTGGAAGCCGCTTTCACTTATGCAGTTCAGATGTACGCAAATGAGTCTGCAAAGTTACCCGTCCGATGTTCACTTGCTGTTGTTTTGAAGCGTGCCGCGTGGTCAAGTTTTTACTGAAAAAAAAAGAACAATTTTGTTATGTCTCTATCTATATCTCACATTTCTTTTTCTGTTTTAATCCTATACTAATTTAGTCTATTTCGGCGAAATTGCGAGTCGGATTCGCTCTCCATGTTTCCGTACAACTAATAAATATATCTGTGTTATATATTTACTAAAGAAATTGTGTTTTCTCTCATTTTCAGTTCCGGATCCTTAGCGCAAGCCAGACTCACACCTCGTTCTTTTTTATTATTTGTTATTTTACTATACAGTTTGGACTCTAAGCGCACCAAGAGACTCGTTTGTAGAGCAAAAAAGGAAAACGTTTTTGGTATGGAAACCCCTCTTAATTTTTACTATATGTAGTAGTCAGGATATCCGCTATTATAAAACATATTCTAAGGAAAATTTCAAACGGTTCTAAAGCTCCGAAGCTGTACATTTTTAAAAGTAGAACATACATCTTAGGGATAGTGACAGCTCTTTATAAGCCAGCCTTAAAAGGTTGAGTTTCTTATCTTCTTATATTCCATTAGCCTATATGAGTATGTCATTCCAAAGCCTTTCCAAAGAATGGCCAAGTAAAGTAGGCATGCATGAAATATTTCCTATTCACTACGCTTGTTAGAAGGATTGGTGAGTTTTTTTTTCGTTATGGGAAAGGCGGTAAACGAGCAAGCGGTTCACCTGATGGTAACTGATTACCAGAGGTGCTGCAGGTGCTTTGCCGCCCTTTAAGGATATTAAGCAGATGAGTGGGAGGACGAGGAGAGGGATGAGGAGGGGGAGTGGGAGTGAGCCTTTGGTTACCACGCTCACCGAACGAAATGCAGAAGCACAAGATGCCTCTACTTGACGTCGGTGTTCAGCAAGGTGTTGGTACGCTCGTACATGAGATACGGCTCTACAAGCTTACAGGTGGTAGATTCCCTCTCTGCCTAGGAGTCTTCTTGTACCACACTCTTACCCATTTAAGCCACCAAAGAATAGTGCAATTAGAGTAGTAGAGCACAAAGTAGTAGAGTCAACGGTAGAGCCAGTATAATTACGAGCTGTGAGGCATTCCACTTTAGTCCTCAGGCACTGACTGTTTCGCAACCTCCTTTGATCGAAATTGTTAACTGGTGTCCATGGGCTTCAGTAGCCGCTTATAATCTAATGGACAGTTAGCACGTTCTTCACGTCCATCCAATAAATGTCAAATTTTTCACTAGTCCTTGAGATTTGAGTTAGGAATGGTACCGGTAGTTGGTAAGATCTTTGGAGAATCCTTACAACGCATTCTTAGGTAGCTTATGAAAATAGAATATATTTCAATGCTAGCAGTTAAAAGTTTAAAGGCTCAATCTTGCCCGATGGAAGGCGAAGATGAGGCCTAGGATGGTACACGTTTGCCCAGAAGGTGTCTGTTCACTTTGGCCTTGGCTGAAAAAAACAAACGTGTTTAAAAAAAATAGAAAATTGTATATTCCACGCATTTCTCTTTAAAAGATATACGCGGTGAGCAGTGAATACGCCGTGATAAAACCCGGGAGACTGCAAAATTAAGAGTCTAGACGTTCGACTGGCAAAACGTATGGAAAACTGCAGACGTATTTCCCAACAGGGACCACAACGCTCAACCATCGTATTTCGAATCTAACCTCTATAAATTCGGTGTAAAAAAACAGTCCTATCGGTATGGGCCACGAAATATATGCGGAGATGAGAACAAATCGTACATCTTCTAACGGTCAGAGATAAGCGAACTCGTCCTTAGCTGATTCAAATTTTTTCTTTCTTTATTTTTTTTGTTGGAGCCGTAAATAGTGATCGCCCTTTTCTGTAACCTAAACAAGTGTTATTTCGCCGACTATTTCGTGTCGGTCGTGTGAAAATAAGAGTTTTTGTTGAAATCAAATACGAAAGCCTACTCCCCGTCCCACATCCTCCTCCTCATCCTCCCACCCATCTCCCAAATACCCTTAAAGACCGGAAACGTACCTGCAGCAACCCTAGTGTTGCAGATGTACGTGGGCGACACATACCATCAGATGAATCGATTGCTCGTTTGCCGCCTATCTCATAAAAAAAAACTCAGTTACAAAGGATACGAAAAATTGGAGAAATCTATGGGGTACATTATGAATAGGTGTTTTCAGTATAGTATCCTGCTTAAAAACAAAGCAGGATACTATACAGAAATTCCAAATTCTTTACTAGTTTAGTTCTTAAGACAGACACCGTGATTAAAACTCCCAAAAATTGTTCAAATTCGACAGCAGCTATTTATTTGTTAGAAGATAGAAAAGAATAGAAAATATTTTTACTCAACTCAGTGACCTATAGACAACGGTACAACCCCTTGCAAGGGTAAGAAAAAACATTCAGCTGAAAAATTCCATTTCTAATTCAGATTCGGTTATGGTTAATCATTCTACAGTAAATATCAAAATGTACTAATAAATCCGAGAAATACTGACGGACAGACAACATTAATCGTAATAAGGCTCCGTTTGATAGTTTGGTTACGAAACCCTACATATAACGTTTTGCAAGAAGAAAAAATACATTACTAGAAATAACGAAAACATAAGATATTTTATTTTAATTTTATTTATTTTTGAGAAGACTTACAGACCTATATCTAAATTCTTCAAACAAATTACATTTGTATAGAAAAAATTCAACCATATTGTGTGATTACATTCTCATAGAGATCACATTTCGAGCCAAGTTACGTCCCATAAGTTCGACAGAACTCATTATTCAACGTCCGTCCGTCTCCTAAATGATTTGGGGCAAATGCAGAAAAGATCAATTTCTAAATGCAAAGGAAGCTTTATTAAAACTCAATTAGTTTTCTCACCTCGCAAAACAAAGATATTTTTTTTGTTGGGCAATACAAATTTTAGGCAGATACCGAGTAAAGATTATTTGCATAGTAATTTGTGAAAATTCTGTCAGAATTCCGCGCCTTCCCCTCTATGCAACAAACGGCTTATCGCTAGGTATTAATCATTCTTCATGCGTTGTAGGAAAATGATTATATTCAAATTACAACCGTAATTATTATTCAAGTAAGAACGATTACGCTAATGTTTCATGCGTCATATAACGTCGATGGGTACCCATTTGAAATTCAGCATTGTCATCAGATTTATTTCTAATTCTCTCCGGGTATCCGGTTAGTTGCGGATCCGGCGATTTACTAAAGTTTACTGTGTTTAAGAGTATTTTTTTTTATGGGAATGTGATGTTCTGATGGTAAGTGATTACCGTCGCCCGCGTACATCTGCGACACCGGAGGTGCTGCAGGTGCGTTGCCGGTCTTCAAAGGATAATTGGAAGGTGGGAAGAGGAGGAGTGGGCCTCCGGGTACCTCACTCGCCGAACGAAACGCGGAAGCACAAGATGCCTCTACTTCACGCCGGTATTCTGCGAGGCTGTGGTGTTAACCCGGTCGAGCGGATTCGAGCAGCAGCAAGAGCCGCCGTTCGGCTCTATCATCCTTAACATATTATTAAGGACTGTTCGTCCGTTCGTTCTGTCGCACACCCCCTTCACTTGAACGATCGCATCGCTTTGTGGTCCTTGGTTCGAATCCCTGCCGTTGTTAATATTCGTGCAAAAAACACAGATTATCGGTTAACGTGCCTGGTCCTGTTGTATCTCTAACACTGTCATCTGATCCCGCTTCCGGTCTCATCGCACATACCTTACATCGCATACGGGAAGCGGAAGACGACCGGTTGAATACCACGGTATTTGCGCCTAGACTTGCAGTACTGTAATTATTACATCCCTGCGATTATGCCATAATTGTGTAGTGGGGTATAGTTCCAGAACAGAGTACAGCTCCCATAGCTCATGGACACAATTTTGTAAAGCTGTATTTATTAAATCTATTTATCCTTGATTATAGTTAAGTTAGTTTTCATTTTATTATTGTTACTGATACTGTTATATATATAAAATAACTTTCCCCGTATTTATACGAACGTCCGTACTTCACTCGACACACAGGCCCACTAAAAACCAGCGCTGTAGTCTCAACTGCAGCATTGAGCTGAGTATGGTCTGTTTGCCCCATGCGCCACGCAACGCGTCTAGAGGAGGCAACGTTAAACATTGTTTGTGTAAATAACTGTTTGATTAAATGTTTTGCAATGTTTGTTTTGTTATCAAGTGGCGTATTTGTGCACTAAATGTTTCTTTCTTTCTTTCTTTCTTAATACCACATGCGCCGTTTACAACTGACGATTGTAATCTGAGGTAGTCAACGTGATCGAGCAGGAGTGCATCGAACAAACGATCTGTTAAATGATAAGGATTTGAATACCTCAATTAAAAAAAAACGCCAATCGTTCTACACGAGTTGATTTCAAACCGTAATAATGTACGCAAAGGGACCATAAATCTTATTCTATCGTTACCCCCACTACATAAATAACGGAATAATTGCTATTTGCACTATGAAACAGTGATAAACGACTTAGGTTTTGCTGAATTTTAGAGGCACGAGGTGTGGCGGATCATTAATTATATGTAACATCGGGGGTTGCTCGTATGAATCCCTGTTTTATTGTTACATTCGAAATTTGGGTAAATGTTGCGTTTGTCATATTTTGTATATGATTGTTGGTGTGCTCGTCTCCCATTGTAGAGTAGGCAAGGATCGTACTAGGTAGAGCGTACTAGGTAGGTATTTGAAGTGTAAAGTATTATACACTCAAAGGATACCCGTTGATGTTACAGAATTAGGTCGTTTCGTATGACGAGTGACTAAAATTAAAGAATAGAAAGCTGGCCATAGACCCGATCTTTACCCGACTACAAGAAAGGGAGAGTTCCTATATTCGACGTGTATATTTTGTTCATGAATTTTCACATATTTCTCGGAAGCCGTTGAACCGATTTAAATAGTTTTATGTTAGGCTAGATACCGAGGTGATGCCATGTAAGTTTGATGAATATATTCCGTATCTAAAGGTGGTAGAACTCCCGTTAAGTTTATGAATTGATTGAACTCGTAAAACTTTCTCGTTACAAGAGCCATAATAACTAAAATGGAAAGCCATAGCATAATACCAAATCGCTTGTCATGTGATATGGTGCTTGGTGTTATACTTCCGGAGACTCCAGCATCCCAATCTAGTTCTACTGTCTCCACTCCAACTATTCAGATATCTCTCTACCTACGTCTTGTCCAAATTCCACGAGCCCACGAGCTCAAATTAAAAATCCACGAGCCCTTTTTACCCAGCCACCGAACTTTCCTTAGTATTCTTGCATCTTCCTCTAATTCTTTAAATCCGTGAATCTGTCCAATATGAACTATGGCATATCCCATTAAAAACACTCGATGAGTTATCTGAGCATGCATGGGGTAGAAGGTGATTAATTGCAAGATTTTATGTAGTAGAGCCTGGCAGTGGCTTTTGCTGCTACTCGTATGGCCCGGCTCCACCGGGATATTACAGCGACTTAGCAGAATACCGGCGTGAAGTAGATGCGTATTGTGCTTCTGCGTTTCGTTCGGTGAGTGAGTTAACTGGTGGCCCTCTCCCTCTCCACATCCTTCCTCCCCATCCTCATCATTGGGTGATCTGTCAAGAGAAATATTGAAACTTATTTATTTTCATAACATTCACTGCAAATGCTCCATAAAAATATTTATATTTTCGTCCTCCGGGCAAAGTTCTTCTATCATAAGGAAACGAATTTCAATATATAGGGCGAACATATCGCAGCACAAGTGGGGCATGATATCAAAAAATTGTAGCCGGTTCGACGCCCGGGCCGCGCGCGCCCATTCGAGCGGCAAACGAGACCCGACATTGAGATATTTTGCGGAAGTCAAAATAAATTTCGTCAATGCGTATATATATATATATATATATATATATGTTCCTGTATATGGGGCTTACTTAATTTTAGGATGTTCTCAAACTAAATATCTGTAACAACTTAACACCAAAATAATTTAAATGAAACTTAAAATCTTAAAATCAATTAAAATATTTGAAGAAAATAATATTATACAAATTATATAATAATTATATAAAAAAGAATAAATAATAATTTAAAGGCCGGCAGTGCATCTATAGCTCCTTTGGTGTTGTGGATGTTCGTGGGCGTCGGTGATCACTTACCATCAGATGAGCCCCTACTTCTATAAAAAAAAAAAATATAACATAAAAGAGGACACCTACGCTGTTTCTGTCGCCTGTTCCTTCTTCGTCAGAGGAACCTAATTACGAGTCTGTGGTAGATTTAAAAAAAAAGAATGACATTTGACAAGTGAAGTTTGTATTCCTATGTCAATGAATAAAGAGTATAATTTTGATTTTATCATAAAACTTCTCTAGGCAACAGCTAGTTTTTAAGATTGGTCTTAAATATACTAACACCCATTGGTACTTTTAGAAGAGATAGCAGTTTGTTTTATAGCTATATATACATAACAAGTCTTATGATGAGAAAAAAAAATGTTTTAAGATCTCGATACATAACAATCCTATCAAATATTCTTGTACTTCGCGGAAAAACATCAATAGTAGCTTTAAACATTTTTTTTTACAAAGTTAGAATTTTTACAGCCTTAAATCTTTATATAGGATCATCTAAGCATTCTACTTACAAGGTTCATGCCGTCTAGCATAACTTAAAACTCTATAACACATTTTAAAAAATTTTTTGTCTTTTCCAGCCAGAGCTATTGCCTAGATAAACAAGCCGTACCTAACTGTCGTTGCGAAAACAATGAATATTTATTGAAATGTTGTAATTTTGTCGTTTAATTCCGCCCCAGCCACGTTCATATGTGGTAGAGCAGGGTGGCGTTACTGCTGATCGAATGGGCCGGCTCGATCGGGGTAGTACCACGACCTCGCAGACTACCGGCGTGAAGTAGAGGCATCACTCGCTCGGTAAGTGAGTTAACCGGGCGCCCACTTGCCCCCATTCCCGCTCCTTCCTTCTCTCCCATCCTTCTCCGGCATTTTCAAATATAGCTAAAGGCCAAAAAAAAAAACATAGCACGCTTCCAGTTCTTTAACATTATTAAATAAAATAGAAAAAAAAAATTGTTCCAGGTACACACCGAGGGCAGAAGTTTCTACCTCACAACAGCGTCGCCCAACCACAGGTAATATAAGTGTAGATGCGTAAACTTTTTTTCTCCAACTTTGAAATTGCACGACGCGCCCGCGTCGGTGCGTCAAATTGCCCCGGTCTTCGGCTTCCAGTTGCTACCAACATGCCTCGTAAACTTTCTTCAATGATTACATTGTTATTAAAAGGGCAAGCTTCTTTTTTTTAACTCCCGCAGACTTTTACTTGCGCTGGTGTTTAAACTAGCTTGTTTATAAGGAGGTTGTATTAAAAATGGGAGAAGTACCACTTACTACCAATTTTTTTTTCATATCTTTAGATAGTAAACTTCAATCGCACCGTACTCCTGCTATACTATATATGAATCCGAAATCCAAATCCAACTTCAAAGAAATGTTTAACAGTGGTAGAGCCAAGTGGCGACTTTTTCTGTTGCCCAGATGGGGCGGCTCGATCGGGGTAGTACCACGATCTCGCTGAACACCGGCGTGAAGGAGAAGCATGTGATATCCCCCAACCCCTATCCTCGTCATCAAAACGTCAAAAGCACCTACAGCTCATCTGATGTTGCAGATGTACGTGGGCGGTGGTAATCACTTACCACCAGGTAAACCGCTTGCTCTACATTTATACATTACATACGATCCGATATTACCCGCAACGACCCGTCTCCGACTATCGCGTAACATACTCTGCGACCCGGACGACTTAATACCGTTAGACCAACCATTCGACCCGGACCCAGCGCACTGAACACTCAGTTAGAAGCTCCAACACAATCCAACGCCGATACCAAAGAGCATACATATCGCGCAAACATTACACCAGAGTTCAAAAGATACCCCCAGTGTACCGTCCGAGTACAGGCATGACTTTATCGGACGGTATAAAGACAGATCTAACAAATGTAAGCAGTAGATGTGCAAGGTATAACTAAAAAAAAAACATTTAACTTTGACATAACCGGCAGTAGTTTTAGATCAGTTGATAATTAAAAAAATATTTATATGTTTTTTTTCCTACCAAATTCACTGCTGGATGTAGGTCTCCAGCTATCGGAGAAATTGCCATATTCACCATGCTTGGCAGTCAAACACTGACGCCTCGTACCTTAGACAAGGCAACTTAGGCACCAAACAGCCATCTGTCGGAAACCATGAGATTTGCAAGACGTCTCTTATTAGACGAAAGAGTGTGACGGATTTTCAATCACCGCCACTACACAGCATCCCTATGAAAATAGTTTATTCTTCGAGAGTGAGAAAGATAATTCGCTTGTCAAATGTTAATTCTTATTTATGTTACAATCTAGTGCTAATAATTGATACAACTATTTTATGAGCGAAAAGCTTAAACACTTGTACGATAACTTATTCGAAATAGTATCAAAATATAAATAGGTAATTTACAAATTTTCATAAAACAAAATATATTACTAAATTGTTTTAACTATTTGTAAAACGTACATCTACACAAATACATTGGAAAAATTTATATAATTATTTGAACAGATTTTTAAGTTAGAAAAACATTTTCACGAATTTTAACGAAACTTTTTAAAATGTTTCTGTCGATCCGGATGTGTTGCAAATAACTATTCTGTCTATATGTCTGTAATAAGCTATTGATAATTGAATTTGCTTTTTTTTGATAAAAACGTTTCTCCAAATGTAGAAGTATCTCCCGTGCCGCAAAGACTCTTTAAATACATAAATTTGCACACAGACGAACACCCAGACTCGCGAAAATTATTATGTAGTCCATACGAATACTTGTAACGTGCGGGTATCGAACTCGCAACTCTCTGCGCCGCATCTAAACGCTTACCTACTATGCCACCGAGCTGCAGAATATTAAATTGACTATTACTAATGTTTAAGATTTTATATTTGTCGTTCACTCAAGTTCAGGCTGTCTTGGGAAAAATTATCAGACATAACGGGCGAAGCCGCGGGCACCTACTAGTATAAATAAATAAATGCTAATATTGGAAAATAATTTAATTTTCGTTTTTAATTTGGTCAATATTTTTCTTATACATAATTCAGTGTTACGCTTCCGTCATAAATTATTGCATATTACTAGGCCAGGGGTGACCAACCCCGCGCCCGCTTGCGCAAGTGCGCATACGGTGGATCTGCTATGCGCCCGCTGCGAGATTTCCAAAATACAGACAGACCGATTCCGCTTGCTTAAGAGTATGCGGGGGAGTCGCGGTCGACCCTCGAGCGGCGTTTCGCGCATTTTCAGAATCGCCTCCTCTAACAAGCTCCTCATCTGCTTCGTTTCCCGGGTGACCATTCCATTATTATTATTACCATTCACCATGTACTATAATCATTTTATTATATTATTGTAAAGTGTTTATACGGCAAACGAGCAAGCGGTTCACCTGATGATAAGTGCTTACCGTCGCCCACATACATCTGCAACACCATAGATGCTGCAGGTGCGTTGCCGGTCTTTAAGGATATTTGGGAGATGGAAGGGAAGAGGAGAGGAATAGGGAGGGGGAGTGGGCCTCCGGTTACCTCACTCACCGAACGAAACGCTGAAGCACAAGATGCCTCTACTTCACGCCGGTATTCTGCGAGGTCGTGGTATCGACCCGGTCGAGCCGGCCCATTCGTGCAGCAGCTAAAGCCGCCGCTTGGCTCTACCACGTTAAATTACTTACTTTAATAGTCCACTGCAGGACATATGCCTCTCCCATAAGGAGGATTTGCCATGATCGCCACGCTGGCGATCCCAGCGCCAGAGACCAAACACCTTAGACGCTGCTCCCCGCTATCGGTCTGCCGAGACGATTATCGCGCCATCTGTCCATATTAAGTATATATCACACACGAATGTGTGAAGTTGAAAACCAATTCAAATGTTTCAAAGTTCACAAATCTGTCTGTAAGTATATCAAAGATGAAAATGTACGATAAGAAATATAAGAACTGCATGCAGTTTAGCAAATGTCCTAACATTATGCTTTCCAGGTATTTAAATAACATCTCTAACGTACAAAACGGTCCCAGTCGACCCGCGTGTTGGGGCAGGAAGCGTATATGTTCCGCCAGTGATGTGCGAGTATATTTTGCTGGTACAAAATAAACAGTGTTTATTGTTTATTAACCGTTTACTTGTACGGGCCGTGGTACCCTGGTGATTACTTCGATCCCCGGTGCAGCATTTAAAATTGTAGACTAGAGGTCAGGGCGCTCTGTGCTCTGCGCTCGAGTGCGATCTGGGCTTCGTTTCTCAGTGCCGGCATCACAAAAGTTTGATTGTGAAATGCTGAATCTACCACATGCTCACGTCCTTGGCGGTGAAGGGAAACATTATTAGGAAACCTGCATGTCTGAGAAATAATAAAAGTATTTCGAGGACAGTGTTCTGCAAACCGACACAGAAGCAGAGCGATTGATTTCATCTGCAAAACCAGAGGAGCAGCAGGTGCGTTGCCGGCTTTTAAGGATATTCACTGGATGCCTATACTTCACGCCGGTATTCTGCGAGGTCGTGGCAATACCTTGGTCGAGTCGGCTCATTCGAGCAGCATCTAAAGCCGCCACTTTGCTCTACCACGTATAAAGGTGGTAGGGGGCGGAATTAAGTAACAAAAGCAGTATATTTCAATAAATAATCATTGTCTTTGTAACAACACTCGCTTGTTGATGTAGGGTAATGGCTCGGACTAGAAGAGTGTACATTACGCATTTGAAGTGTTTTTCTCTTTTTCTTAAATCTACAACCGTTTAGTAGTGAGGCTCTCTCTGACTGAGAAGTAACTGGCGAAAGAAACTCTTTCAGTATTATCCAGCTTATCATCAGTCATATAGTCATGGCGTCCAGGTCAAAGCGTCAATTACAGATATGCGAATTAGTATTTATGATTGCAGATATTTTAGATCTGGTACGTACCGAGCACGAACTGTGTACCGGCGTCTTAATGTTAAACGTATTCGAACAACACTACGTAATGTATGCCCAACGATGGTGAACTGAAATTTATCTATCTCGGGACATATTTTCAACTTACTTTATTTCGATTCGCTCTCGCGCAATTTTAAACCTTCTCCACGTTTACATCAGAGCTTCAAATGGATCGAGGGCGTTGCCGGTACGGCGTTGTTTATTGACGATATATTTCAGCGAATGCTTGCGCTTTATAGTTGCGAGGTGAGAATTCTACGCGGACCCAAAATCCTTACGGTTCATATTTTTGCATTTTGTATTTTTCTTAGATTATATCTTGTGATAGTAGAATTGCCCGTGTGCTTATGCTGCTGCTCTATTATGGGCGACCTTAAAACTTCGTATGCACAGTACGGGTTAGTGTCATTGGTCGTTTCCTCAGCTGGCGTTTACTATTTCCTTGGTCGCACAACTTGCTATAGGCAATTTAGTATTTCGCTAGCGGTATTTCCGACATAGGGACCTTCAAGAAAAGAGCCTATTCCTTCCTTAAAGGCCGGCAACGCATCTGTAGCTCCTCTGGTGTTATGGATGTACGTGGGCGTCGGTGATCACTTATCATCAGGTGAGCCGCACGCTCGTTTGCCCCCTTCATCGATAAAAAAAATAGTACATACGTGGGAAAGAACTTTTAAAAATTATATTAATCTAATATTATGTTTTATTTATTGAAAGCACTACGAACCAATATAAGAAAATGAATGGTCAAATAAAAAACTCAATTACTACTAACTGAGAGCCGTAGTAGCTTAGTGGTCAGGGCGTTCACTTTAGTTTCAAAGAGCGCGTGTGACCTGGGTTCGATCCCCGATGCTGGCACTAACAAAATAGTTAATAGAAATTTTAAGTGCTCTTTTTACCACGTGCTCGACGGTGAAGGAAAAGGAGGGTAATATTATTTCAAGGATATGTGGCAAACTTTACCGGCTCCAAAACCCTCTCAAAATCATTTGAGAATGAGGTTTTTGCCCAGCTGTGGGCACTTACAGGTTACTTTACCCTTAATTTTACTTTGCTTCTAACTACGAACATAGTCGCATACAGACATTCTCTATTTATATTATTTTGATGCCGATGGCGTTCTCTTTCCGAGTACAAACCTCAGTGGTCCACTGCGTAGAGAAACTCCCGTACGGGAAAAGTAATTAATTATTTATTAATTAATTTACTTATTTATTTATTTATCTATTTACTTATCATCATCATCATTTCAGCCTATCAGAAGTCCACTGCTGAACATAGGCCTCCCCCAAAGATTGCCACGAAGCTCGGTCCTGAGCCACCTGCATCCATCGACTTCCCGCAACACTGCGCAGGTCGTCACTCCATCTTGTGGGGGCTCGTCCTACACTGCGTTTGCCTGTACGTGGCTGCCACTCGAGAACCTTTTTTCCCCAACGGTTGTCAGTTCTGCGAGCTATGTAGCTGGCCCATTGCTACATCAGCTTGCTGATCTTTACGGCTATGTCGGTTACCTCAGTTCTGCTGCGGATATCATCGTTGCAGACTCTATCACGCAGAGAAACACCGAGCATAGGCCTTTCCATAGCGCGCTGAGGAACTTTGATCTTCCTCATACGGCCTGCAGTGAAGGACCAAGTCTCGGATCCGTATGTCATCACTGGCAACACGCACTGGCTTTGCGGTATACTCGACGAGAAGATATGACGTATTATTATTTCTATTTACTTACTTATTATTATTGCCTCAGCCAGTATCAGAATCCTTGGCGTTGACATATCGAGCGACGTTCAGTTCCGTGGTCACTTGGAGGGAAAGGCCAAATTGGCCTCCAAAAAGCTTGGTGTGCTCTGTAGAGCGGGACAGTGTTTCATGCCGGTCCACCGTTTGCAACTTTATAAGGCGCAAGTTCGGCCCCACATGGAATACTGTTCTCATCTCTGGGCAGGGGCACCCCAGTACCAACTCCTTCCATTTGACCGCATCCAACGTCGAGCGGCTCGAATTGTCGGCGACCAAGCTCTCTCTGATCGGCTTGATCCTCTGGCCTTGCGAAGAGATGTTGCTTCTCTTTGCATTTTTTACAAAATTTTCCACGAGGAATGTTCTGAGGAATTGTTCGGATTGATCCCAGCTGCTGAGTTTCACCATCGTACATCGCGACAGAATTCGAAGTTCCATCGATACCACCTAGATGGTTGGCATTCCACCACAGTGCGTTTTAATCGAAGTTTTCTGCCACGCACTTCGATTTTGTGGAATCGGCTGTCGCCAGCAGTATTTCCGAACAGTTACGACTTAGGGACCTTCAAGAAAAGAGCTTATTCCTTCCTTAAAGGCCGGCAGCGCATCTGTAGCTCCTCTGGTGTTGTGGATTTTCGTGGGCGTCGGTGATCACTTGCCATCAGGTGAGCCGCACGCTCGTTTGCCCCCTTATTCTATGAAAAAAAAAAAAAAAGTTTTTTAAAAAACCTTGTTGAAATAACATGTAAAATTAGTGGATTATATGTCTGAATTCATTCTCTACCAGTCAACCCTAAGTTCAGCAGAAATATATTTACTTATTAGATATTCACTGACTTATGTCAGTATGACAGGAATCATATTGTATTAGAAAATATGTATACGTATAAACTACAAATATTCAGTATCTGGGTATTTGTTCATGTACGTAATGTACGAATGTAAATTGCCTCCGCGATACAGGAGTAATTCGTACAGTGAGAGGTTTTTTAAAAAAAAAAATATTACAGACATTTTATAATGGAAGTATTAAAAAGTTTTTAAGTCTTGTAACGCAATCAACACTTTTGATGGAACGTTGACCTATATTTGCAATCAAACAATAGCAAAGTGATGCCGTTGAATTATAATTTTCCTGTTTCCTCACAATTACTGCCATTATATCTCTGGTCGGCCCTATTCAGGCTCTGCTTGAATATACGCTCGTTTGTTGACCCAGATATTTTAACCTCGCCGTTTCTACTCAAAGGTGACTCTTAATGAAGTATTCTTTTAGAACGGAGGAGATCGCAAGGTGTATTTAACGAGAAACTACGTGTTTTTTTTTTAAATATTTTGAGTATTTACTTTGGTACTATATTTTGGTATGGTTTTTTTTTCATTTACCCCTCCACTAAAAGACTATAGTCAAATGGTTGTGGGATCTACCTCAGCATCAGGGACACGTGTTCGTTCGACCCGAAACTCATCTCACTTTGCGATAATCATCTGTGGTGCGCGGGTTCTGGTATGGGAAAACCTTAGAAGAAATGCCCCATGGATTTCTTCTTCTTTTTCTGTATTTGAATCCGCTGATGAAAAATAACAGATTATGAATATCACGGAACATTCTAGGGAGCTTCCGCATAACCAAACCATTATGTATACGGTTGCGTGTATGCAATTAGAAAGTATTTGAGAATCCTTCCAGTCCTGAAAGCTACCTTACCCGGTCTACTAAAGTAACTCGGAATAATCACCGGCCGAAATTAAGCACATCTAAGTAAAACGTACCGTTACATAGGTCGGGGGTAGGCCAATAAAACATCCTACACAAATGCGTCGAGGTCATTACCCTTTATCTTTACGACCATATTCAACTAAACTCTGCTTACGGTACGTCCAAATAGTTATTTGTGTTTGGAACCTGCATGTATTATAAAGATCGTTTCAGTTTCCGAAAGCCGTGGAAACTCTGCTCGATATATATACAGAGCTAAACACCTGTATATTATCATCAACCTGTTGATCCACTACTGGACAAAAGACATTACAAGAAAATGCCTTGGCTGTAAGATTTACCCATACTCATCACGTTGGACCCCCCAAGTTGTAAGTTTGTTTTAGTATTAATAGTCAAAAATAGATGGCAATAGTAACATGGTTATAAGTATGCCAAAACTTCACCAGGCTACTTCCATGCAACCATTTGGGTAAATCCGTCAAGTTTTGGTTAGTCTTAAATAGAACAGTAAAAATTAAAAGTAAAATTGGTACTAGCTCAGATTTGCATTAAAAATTTACATATTTTCGTTATGTAGCTTTCTTGTGTGTTTGGTACAAAGTTTTAAACAACTTGTCGATGAGCTAAAGACTAGAAACTTTAAAGATAGCACCGGACTTTTGAACCGGATAGTAATAACAAGCAATATTAACAATCGGATTCTTGTCTGTCTGTTTGTATGTTTGTCTGCTGGGTACAAATTTTTTAGTCGATAGTAGTCTTACATCCCGAAGACGCCTCTACGTCAAACTCTACTTGAAACTAACTTAACACCGAAATCCATGACAAATTATATTGTATTAATAATATTATTGTATTAATATTGTAAAGATATAATAAAAACAAAAATTAAACGAGACAAAATCCTTAAATAATTGTTTTTGGATGTGATCTGTAGTTTTTGCGTAAATGCAAGAAATTATTAAATAATATTGTATAATAAAAACTATGTCTTAAGTAAATCTTAAACTAACTTAAACACGACGCTCGCAATTCAACAGAAAGTTAACTTTACCACTGAACCCCAAGTATTTATAATAAACAATAACTTTTTGTAATACAGAATATAAATGTATAGCACATAACTTATCTTACCTCAACAGCGTGTAAATAGTCCACTGGTGGGCACAGGCCTCTTCCATAAGGAGGATTTGCCATGATCGCCACGCACGGCTAGCCGATTGGTGATCGCAGAACCCAGACACGTCGGACCTTAGACGCAAGTGCTTAATTAGGGTCTAGTATTTCGCGAGACGGTTATCCCGCCATCTGTCGGAAGCCAATGTGACTTTAAAAGCTTTTCCCTAAGTCTGTTACAGTCTCTTACCATACCCATAGGAAGAAAGGGGGTAGGTAGATTTCTACGCCGATACCACATAGCAAATAACATAAACAATCATTAGAAACCCTTTTGATATTACAATAAATAAAGGTAAAGACGAGTGCGTGTATTAGTGTTTGCATACACTTACGATGATATTCGGAAGTTGTCGCTACGGTCGTAATCGGGTAAGAGCGGAAAGGTTGTAGAGAAGCTCTCGGCTCTATCTGCATTCAGTTATATAAGTTATTGTAGAGTAGGGAGCTATTGTGAAATTTCTTACAAATGTTTCATAATTCGCCCTAAAATTTCGCTCGGCGTATAAGATGTAAACACTTTACTTGAATACGGCGTATACAGAACGTGTCTAGATTCCATAAGCATTCGTTTTTTATTAGTTTCTTATGAAATCCCGAATAAGTTGTGTAAACATATCCCGGCAAAACCTATTTGTAACCGACGAGGGTCCCTTATAGGTTTTCTGGGGAGCGGAAGATAGTCTTTTGGGTATACGTCGTAAGGTTGTTTAAAATATTCAATCCCTTACTTTTCGTATGGGAAATAAATCTACATACGCCTTCCTTTCTTCGAAAGTCTATAACAGTAACTATACACAAAAAAAAGTAAAAATACAATATCATCATATACAGTATCAGTAAAATAGTAAAGTAATAGCATGTAAGTGCCTACTGCTGGGAAAAGGCGTCCTTATCTAATATTTGAGAGGGTTTTTGGAGCCGAGAAGGGCCCGTCACGCATATCCAGGCGGGCTTCACATATCCTCGAAATATTTTTTTTATTTTTTCCCTGATATGCAGGTGGACGGTGAAGGAATGCGTCGTTTTCCTTCCCCGTCGAGCAGGTGGTAAATACAGCACTTAAAATTGCTATAAACAATTTTAGTGTTGCCGGTACCGGGGTCCGAACCCAGTTCAATCGCACTCTTTGAAACTAATTCGAGCGCCCTACGCCACCTAGAAGTAATTAACTCCTATCTGAGTATGGCGTAGTGGTGATGAGGCAAGCCGCTCGTCTCGGTCTGTCTCCCGAAGAAGCGAAAAGTTTGGCGCGTAAGCCCTGCATGAAATGGACGCGGATGTAAAACGAAAAATGTGAATTCTGCCTATTACTTACTGACGTATTCGGCGCATTCATAATGAAAAGTCTCATTACTTTTTTTGTACACTCCACCATTGTCTCGTAATGGAATTCCTCGGATGGAGAAGAAAAGAAATTCCGTAAGTCTTCTTTGATTATTTTTATAATTGTAATTGGTATTGTTATGTGCCAAGTTTATAAAAAAAAAGTAAGTTCCCATAGGCAACTGAAAGAATGCTAGATGAATGTAGCGTGGATACGGAGCTGTATTTTATCAGCGTAAGAAGACAGGTCGTAAGGGAAAACACCTTGAAAATTTCAATAGCTACCGATAGATGCCGCGCTAACGATCTCGAAGAATACCAGAGCGATGGTTTACCGTGTGCAAAGCGTGGTGATTATGCGTATCCCCTTCATGTGAGAAGCCTATGTCCTGCATTGGACTGTTAACAGGCTGTTAAGGTAAGGTTAAAAGTGGTCAAAAACGATCAAGCGGCTCACTTGATGGTAAGTGATGACCGTTCCCTGCGAATATCTGCAACACCAGACGAGGTGCTGGTGCGTTGCCGGTTTTTAATTGTATTCGGGAGATGGATGAGAGGCTGAGGATGGGGGATGGAGGAAGGAGGGAATCGGGCCAACACCGAACAAAACGCAGTAAATCAGGATGCCTCTATTGCACGCCGGTATTGTGCGAGGCCGTACTCGTTCGAGCCGGCCCATTTGAGCAGCAGCATAAGCCGCCGCTTGGCTCTACCACGTACAAAATAACATGTGAAAATGGCAAAATTGTCATGCTTTTAAATAGAGCTTCAAAAGTGATGTAGAATTTAGAAACGAATTTTCATGCGCGATAAAACTTTTATAGTTATAAGTAAGGAGTGAACAATCCGCGAGAGCGGGCCCCGACACCGTTTATTAGCACGAGTAATAAGAAAACTTGAGACGAATCTTTGCGAATTTGCATTTTATCAGCAAAAGAACCTAACTTAACCGGATGGCGTTAAACGAGAATTAAAATAATATTATTGTGTTTGGAGTGTTGTGTTCGAGTGTCGGTCGTCCCCCGGTTGCCACGTCGCCTGAATCTCGTTTGTTAAAAGAATAATGTTTACCCTTAAAGGATCGCCTGTCTTGAGAAGGTTCTCCGGTCGTCCCCCGGTTGCCACGTCGCCTGAATCTCGTTTGTTAAAAGAATAATGTTTACCCTTAAAGGATTGCCTGTCTTGAGATGGTTCTTCGGTCGTCCGCCGGTTGCCATGTCGCCCGAGTCTCGTTTGTTAAAAGAACAAGTTATACCTTTAATGATTATAGAACTATAGCGCCGTGTGATATCGATGGTTGAATCTATCACCCTCTTTCTTCCCTTGGGTGCCGTCAGAGATGACTAAGGGAAAAGCCTTGAAAGTCCCAATGTCTACTGACAGATGGCGGGACAATCATTTCGAAAATTACAAGACAAATGACGCGTCTACGGTGTGAGGTGTCTGGCACTTCGATCGTCATTCCGCTTGCCTAGCCAGGCGATTATTGCAAATCCTCCTTATGGGAGAGCCTTTGTCCTGCAGTAGACAATTTCCAGGCTAGTAAGGTCTAGGAAATCTAAAAGAAGCTTGGGATAAAAATACTTTTTTATGATTATGAAGGTACGCTGCCTCTGTTCACTGTCTTTCTTTATGAATTTGCGATATACTTTGAAGAATTAAAATCAAAGTACTGAGCTGGAACACCTTGGTAATTGATAACAATTATAAATCTTCTCTAAGTGCTTTTTATATTTGACATCACATGTGGTATTTTTTTATTGATTGGAAAGGCGGCAAACGAGCAATCGGTTCACCTGATGGCGAGTGATTACCATCGCCCACGTGCATTTGCAACACCAGAGGTGCTGCAGGTGCGTTACCAGCCTTTAAGGGTATTTGTAAGATGGGAGGGAGAATGAGGAGGGGGATGGGGAGCGAGTGTGCTGGTTACTTCACTCACCGAACGAAACGCAGAAGCACAATATGCCTCTACTTCACGCCGGTATTACACCACTAAGCTATTCAGATACATAATTCGTTTCAAATAATGGAACATGTATTTATAGTCTATGGTTGCTTTAAAAATTTTAATATTAACAGAATTAATTTCAGTATTAAATGATTAGCTTCAACATAATGCCGTCCCGACTCCCAGCGCCTTCGTATGATAACAATTTCCTTTTTGTCTCGGTTCCCTTTTTTTTTTCTTCTTTTTTTTATTATTACAGCGACAACTACGGAGGCTTTCGAGATTGGCTCGCCGCAACCGTAACACCGTTCTAGTTGTGTCTGCGAATCATTTTATATCTCGCGTTACGGGAGTGAAATTTGTCGTGCGCCGCGACCCGTCGCTAGATTGCGCTGGGACGTCTTTGTCGGCGTTTAGCGTGTCGCGGCATAAATGAAACGTTCTTTTTTCATTACATTACACTCGTTTAATATTTTTTTATTTCATTCAACATTTTAACGCTATTGCGTCTTCAGGGGCTACAGCGCTTTTCCCGGCTAAATTTTTAGGTACTTATTTGGCACAGGGACTTACAAGTTTACGTCATTGCGTAACGTTCCTCGACAAACGGAGCAGCCTGTAAGTGCCCACGGCTGGGCAAAGGCTTCTTTCACAAATATCTAATAATCCAGGTCACTCGCGCTCTGTGAACCTAAAGTGAGGACCCTGACTTCTGGGCTACCATCATCATCATCATCATCATTTCAGCCTATCACAAAGCTCGGTCCTGAGCCACCTGCATCCATCGACTTCATACTCACTTACATTACTGCGCAGGTTGCCACTCCATCTTATGGTGGGTTCATCCCACACGCGCAGTCCCACAGAGTTTGCCTCTACGTGGATGCATTGAAGGAATGAAAAATAAATGTCTAGATACCTGACCACCCCCGTATTGGGTGTACGTTCGACAGAGCTCAGAGTTCAATTTACGTTAAATTGACATGAACCGTATAAATTCAGTACCAAAGCTGGGATACACAGCATTAGCGAGTAGTCAATAAAACCACGACTTTTACAGATCGGGGCCTCTCACCGCAAAGCGAGAGCTCACTTTTGCGGGAGGGGTGAGGGACGTTGGGAGGGGAGGGTATTCCGCTCCAGTTATCATCTGAAAACTTTCACCCAATCCGATTTACCTGAGTTAATTACGTTTTCTACTATTAAGTATTTATGTCGGCTTGTTGCGGCTTGGCCGTTGCGAACATACAATCATAAATTGTTAAGTCAATTTAAATGCCAGCTCTACGCTCACCAATCCCTTTGCCCAGAGTGGTGAATGTCAAGAACTACATGCTGACCTTGGTTGACTCTTTCTTGCCGACATAGGCATCTGTTCCGCAGTGGATTTTAATAGGATGAGGCTTCAAAAAATAGGTACAGATAGGGGTATACAAGGAAATTTATTTGATTTGGATTGGGCACATAGAAGAAGAAAAATATTATGTTTTACTTTATCTTCTTCATTCCCTTCGTATAACTTTTTAAACTTTTTTAAAATTTCTGCCGACTAAAATATATTTGCCCATACTCACTACGTTGGGAAGGTATATTGTTGAGCACAGTGCCGGTACCCTTGCACTGGAGATGCTGCTCCCCATCACCAGTCTATGGGCCACGTCTGTTGGTTTTTTTATGGCAAAGGCGGCCAACGAGCAACCGGTTCACCTGATGGTAAGTGATTACCGTCGCTCACGTACATCTGCAACATCGGAGGTGCTGCAGCTGCATTGCCGGCCTTTAAGGGTATTTGGGAGAAGAGAGGGAGGACAAGGACCGGATCCCCCGCATGCGGTGGGAGAGTGGGCCTCCGGTCACCTCACTCATCGAACGTAACGCGGAAGCACAAGATTCCTCTACTTCACGCTGGTATTCTGCGAGGCTGTGGTACCAGGCCAGTCGTGCCGGACCATTCGAGCAGCAGCAAAAGCCGCCGCTTGTCTCTACCACATTTAAAAACGTGTTTGGAGCATGCACCGCTTGCTGGTGAGATTTGTAACCAGTATTGAGTTCCGGTATGAAGGGTATACAGAGCCAGTATAATTCCAGGCTGAGAGCCGTTCCACATCACTCCTTAGGGGTGACAACGCATCTGCAACCTTCTTCGATTGAACTTGTATGCAGGTGTCCACGGGCTTCAGGAGCAACTTACCATCACCCGTATCAAATAGAAAAGAAACAAACTGGTTTAATATTTTTTTCAATTCCCTATGACTGTCATTAAATTTGTGACCGTCAAAGAACAATTTGTTTTAAATTATTATTATTTATTGCTCGTGAAATAGTTAAGCAGACTTCAATCTAACAGTTTTTTAAATCTTTTACTAGGCGAAAGACAAAATAAAGAAACTGTAAAATTCATTATTCTATGAGTATATGGTATATTTGTATATATGTTATTTATGTATCTATCTATGTATGAATTTATGTATCTACCTATCTGTGTAAGTATATATTTTGTTATTTATATCCTTTTACTTGTTTTATTCTCTTAGCTGCATCGCCTCTATTACGTATATATCTCTGCTTAGCCTAATGGTTGACTGGGAGAGAATGCCTCTAGGCATTAAGTCCGCCATATGTACCAATCAGTGCATAAAGATTAAATAAATAAATAAAATGACGCCGTCGCTCGAGTGCCGGCTGTCGTAGGAGGCGTGTCACTTCGCGCCGGTCAGTTCGGTTCAGGGGTGACACATCGCAGCGTCGGGAACGCGCTTGACAGTGATCCGAAGTAACGTGACACCTGGTCCGAATGAACCAATTAGACCACCTAACATACCATAGGTGCAACAATCCACTTGTGGCATATATGTCTAATGACGTGGTTAGATTCCGATTTGTTGGTTCTAATCAGAAACTCAAATTGTCGGTTATTGAAGTCGATTCGTGTTGTGTTGTTTACTGTGTTTGACCCTTCCTCTGATCTAATCACATAGGCGCTACGGCAAAGGCCTCCTTATCAAATATCTGAGAGGGTTTTGGTGGCGGGAAGGGCCCGCCACGCTACTCCAGTGCAGGTTGGCGGGCGGTGGTTGGTGGCGGGCTTCACATATCCTCCAAATAATATTTTTTTTATTATTACTAAGACATGCAGGATTTGACATGCGGGAGGAACAGCACTTAAAACTGCTATTAACAATTTTAGTCGTGCCGGTATCGAACCCAGTTCACTCGCGCCCTTTAAAAACCGAAGTGAGCGCCCAGATCGGTTCAGTAGAACACGTGTAGGCGTGTGTTTGTGATGTTACATTACAGCACTATAGCTTCACCTGCACAGCTGCCGATAGCTTTCGCAAGTTGTCCCCCCAGGTTGAAACCAACCAGGACGACATCATCATGTCTTGTAGTGTCTGTCAGTATATTGGCTCAGCTACAGTAGATTCGCTGAAGCTCTGACAGTCGCAGAATCGATTTTCGCTCAGAACAATTGTTTGTATAAGTTCTTAAAATGCCACAGAGGAAAATCTTTGAGTGTGAACGGCGTTTAATTTTTTATATTTATGTGGTTAAGTTGCAAAACCATATGGAGAACCTAAATCTCTGCTAACCCCTATGAGAGTCAGGCGTAAATCCCCGACGAATAATTCTGAGCTTTGACAGTTCGGCGTGTATGAATCTTTTTCTCTCTTTTCTCCCTTGAGCGATTACAAGCGTGAATTTAAACACGCCTTTGTTTTAGGCCGATGTTTCGTTCAATGCTCAATTAAGGAAATACATGAATACTCTCCGGAATAAGTCTTCATAATTTTGTACGCGGTAGAGTGAAGCGGCGGCTTTTCGGGCCCTATTCCATCCACCTTCCTCACTCCAAATATCCTCGAAGACAACAAACGCACCTGCCGCTCCTCTCATGTTGCCGACGTACTTGGGTGTGGGTAAAGATTTTCTCGTTGTTGCCTCCTTTTCCATTTAAAGAAATATAAAAATAAATACTATAGAGTAGTAGTCTTACAAAAATGAGTAGCTAATAAATTGTATAAATAGAATTAAAACTTAATTCAAACCGCCATTACTCACTGTCACTACTACGTGTACATGCCGGTAATAATATCGTGTGAAATATCAGAAGTTGTCGGGACCACGTGGAGCAGCTCAGGCGCGGGGTAAGGAGAGGCGGTGTCGCTCGGCTCGGGACACAGACGTGTCGATTTATGAGTAGCACAAATTCAAGAAGCTCTGAAGACTAAATTAGTTTTCAGTGGTGAACGTTTTCACTTTCATTCTCAATCGGCATCGCCTCGCTCATATGTTACCGCCATTATTATTTTTTTTAATACGTAATTTTATAAACACGTATATTGTTTTGCGGGCGTGATGATGTCAATAAAAGTAGGTCTGTGTTTGCTTAAAATGTGAAAAAAATTACAAATTATATTAAAGGCTTAGGTACAGGTCAATAATTATTCCCACAGGTCTTTGTCTTCAATTTATAAGCATTTGCATTGCCGGGATCCATGGTTGCCTAGTGCTCAGGGCGCTCGCTTTAGTATCGTAGAGCGCGAGTGACCCGGGTTAGATCCCCGGTGCCGGCGCCCCTAAAATTGTTAATTCCAATTTTAAGTGCTGTATTTACCACGGGCACGGCTCTGCATGTTTGAGAAGAAATAATTAATATTTCTTCGAGGATATGTGAAGCCCCCCGACATGCACTGGAACAGCGTGGCAGGCCTTTCCCGGCTCCAAAAACCTCTCAGATATATATGAGATATATTTGAGAAGGACTCCTGTGCCCTGCAGTGGGCACTGACAGACTGCTACTTTTATAAGCAATTACGCCTTTTATGAGGGTAGGTAGAGATCTCAGTTTTCTTTTTGGTACGACCCAGGCGTCGGTGAACATGTTTTCGAAGCCTACTTTCCCCCTCCGCGGGAGACAACGAATGCCAATGCTCATACTCACCACGCTTGGCAGGGGGTTGGTTGGCAGCAAAATTACTTTGTTTTCTAGTAAATTTGAATGAATGAATGAAATATACTTTATTGAACATTATTACATTTAACAAAAAAGAGTACTTAGATAAACAAAAAAAAAATGGACAATAGCCGGCTTTATCTCTAACAAGCGATTTCTTTCAGACAACCCATAAAGAAAAAGGAAATAATTAATTGGATTAATTAATTAATTAGGACATGTTATATAATTATATCGTGTAGGCGTGGCTCCTGGTAGACACCGATCTACGTTGTTTTAAAAAGTTTTTTTTTATGGGATGGCGGTAAACGAGCAAGCGGTTCACCTGATCGCAAGTGATTACCGTCGCCCGCGTACATCTGCAACATCAGAGGTGCTGCAGGTGATTTGCCGGCCTTGGAAGGATATTTGGAAGGTGGGAAGGAGGATGAGGAGGTGGATTGGGAGGGGGAGTGGGCCTCCGGTTACTTCACACACCGAACGAAACGCGGAATCACAAGATGTCGGTATTCTGCGAGGCCGTGGTAAAAAGCCGCCGCTTGGCTCTACCGCGTAAAGATTTAATTTTCCATTGCTTCATTGAGTGATGTAGCCCTTCATATACATCTGAATAATAAAATTTACTTCATTCAAATAAAACAAATTATAATATGCAATGGTTTCCTTCAACCTCGCGGGACCCGCGCCCCGCTCCCCGTAAGACGGCTCGTCTTTAATTTCACCGCCTCCATATATTTTACAACGGGCCGTGCAACTACATTTTACGCGGAACAGAGGCATACATTGCGGTGACTTAATGGCTGGATTGTTTTATCGCACTCATTATGAGCGAATCTGCCGGCTATGGGTGGGGGAAGGTAGGGAGGGGGGTAATCATTCAACCCCCGGGGGCGTGCTCGGGATCGCGCTCGTAGTGCACTCGGTAAATGATAAGATTTGAAATTTAACGATCCTTTATCTTCGTTCCTTAGTCGTAAAGTAATCGATCCCATCGAGCACTCAACTTCTTGTAAAAAGTTAGACTACTAACTAAAAATAGGAGAAGGAGAGAGTAGAACAAAAGGGAGAGGGAGACAGAGAGAGAGAGAGAGAGAACTTTTTTTAAACGCGGTATAGCCAAACGGCGGCTTTTGATGCTGCGTCATATTGTGCTTCTGCCAACTCCCAGACAGAACAAATAAGTGATAAAAAGTCATATCGATGGAGTTCTACATTTACGTTCCGTTTATTTGTATTTGGGACTTCTGAAATTTTTTGAATTTTTAATAAACTTTTAACAGATGTTGGATTCTATTGGTTCTAGAATCACGACTCTTGCAAGTGACGGTCACGAAGGCAAAAAGTAGCAGCAATCGGATCTGGGCAAAGGCCATCTTTTCAAATATCTAAGAGGGTTTTGGAGTCAGGAAGGATACTCCACGCTACACCTCTCGGGAGGGTTGGGTGTCTTCACATATCCTCGAAACAATATTTTTTATTATTTCTCAGGCATGCAGGTTGCCTCACGATGTTTTCTTTCACGTGGTAAATATAGCACTTAAAATTGCTATTAACAATTTTAGAGGGGTATACTATCGGGGTATAGAACCCAAGTCACTCGAGCTCTTTGAAACTAAAGCGATTATTGACACTATGCTACCACGGCTCTACTTAAAGGACTGTACTGACTGTACTACTGTGTTATTGCTTAAAATTCGATGTCTTCCTGTATTGTAAGAGACGACAAAGTGACAGTTTGTTCCAAAACTTACAGCTTACTTAATAATTGTAGAAAACTAACATTTAACTACAATAACCGTGTGGTTAGGGGACGTGGTTCCGAATCAGGAGATTCAAATTCATTCCCCGATGTGGAGTGCTCGTACCAATGAATTGTTCAAAACTTACGTACGTTCGTATCGTAAACATCGGTCGCGAGAGATTATATTTAAATGTTTCTTTATTTACGCTACAACTCAGCGTAATCTAGGCGTGGGCAACACACTATCCGCCTATCCGAGCGATAGTTCGTTGGCGAGCCTAACAGCCTGGAGGAGATAAATATCACAAAGATTTTCCCTTAGCCTCCGGTAGTACCGGAAAGAAAGACAAATTATTGCCCTCCATCCACTCTCATAGCTCTTCATGGACGCTTTGACAACCTGTTTGATATAAAATTATAATGGTATTAAAAAAAAAATTTAAACCAAATATTAGAACACACGTTCACAGTAACAGACGCCTGCCAAAAGCGAATTCGAGCGGCTCAAAAGATCCGGACCAGGAATGAATCGCAATTGTCTGAAGAAATGGTAAAGTACGGACGATAAATTGGATAAAGCAGCAATATTGGCGCACTCAGGGTCCCGTAATAGGCAATTTTCGACATCCAATTCCGACACAATGGGACGAGTTCGCCGATTTAAATATTTCTAATGGTCTTTCGTTTTCGAGTGTTTACGTATAAAACGATTGATATCAGTACCTTTTGATAATCTTTACAAAATCTGAAATGAATTAATTCCAACTTGAAGTTGTTTTTTTTTTCTGTAATAACTATATAATTACTTTATGTTAAGCAGTTGTGGCTCGCTGAACTGACAACCTTTGAGGAAGAATTGTCCTCGAGTGGTAAGCTCGTATAGCTGTATAGGCACAGAATACAGCCGCCGCTTGGCTCTACCACGTGTCTGTATATGGTAGAGTCAAGTCTAATAGAGTCAAGCGGTACGCTTAAATATAGTTTATGCAGGTTTCCTCGTGATATTTTCCTTTCACCCAAATGTCGCTGCACTTTACCCGCTTGCCCAGCCTGGTAAATATGGGCAAACCCTCCCGGAAATTTATGCCGGCTACTACTGGAGCTCTCTCAGAGGTCTATCTATGTTCAGGAGTGACTTTAAACCATACTCCTCTAGAAAAGTATCTGACCCATTATTTTATAGATGAATCGGAACATTTCAAAGGCTGTTTTGGTATACAATAATTCTAAAGTAAAACTTTAATAAGAATTGGTGTTTATTAAAAATTAATAAGCAATTCTGTAAATACTGTTTCAAACGTAAATTATTTAGAAATAAAAAAAAAAAATCTGTATAAGTTCAACGCTTCAGGAATAGTCGTGCAATTAGAATTATATCTATAAGCACAATTCAAATGCCGTAAATACGCAAAGAGCAAAAAAAAAAAAAACCAGCCATTTGGCTTCGCGGTAAAATCCCACCCGGCCTTGTTCCGTGCCGCTCGCCTCGCATTGTCTGAAATTAATTTTCCTGTTCCGGCCGATGCATCTTTTATAAGATAGTGGAACAAAAGTGGAAGGGCAAAAAGGTGGAGGGTAATACTCGCTGGTTATTAAGGTGCAAATTTAATTTGTAGCAACACCGGCGGCACGGCGCGCGACGGAATCCCATTGTTCGTCCGATTTCGGTAAATGCTAATTACCGAGGTTGACAGCGTTAGTCGTCATGTTAGTTTACGCACCCTTTTTCGTTTCAATTTAGCCAACAATCGGAGCCGCGATACAGGGGACCGTATATATTTTTTTTTTTATGAAAAGGGTGGAAACGTGCGAAGCGTCCCATCTGATGGTAAGTGATGAACGTCGCCCACGAACATCGGCAACACCAGCGGTGATGCAGGAGCGTTGCGCTTTCCTCATATGTGGGGCATTTAGAGGCTGCCATTTTACTTTGTGGAGATTCGATTTGTGATTTTTCTAGGATTATGCAAAGATTTTTCTTGTTAGAGGTAGTGATGAGATTGACATATAATTATTATCGACAAGGAAATGTTCCTGCCGCGGTAACATACATCAGTGACCTTAGTATTACCGGTGCTAACACCACTAATACGACTATAGTTAATTGATAACAATTCTAATAATAGAAGCGTATTTAAATGTATTTGGCGGAGAGAATAACTGTATGTTCTGTGAAGTTAATCCGCACTGGATCATGGCGGATCTTTCAAGCTTTAGAATGCTCTTAAATAATATGCCATACTTCAGCAGTGGGATATTTAAATGCTACCATTTTAATTTTATAGAGACTCGTTTTTATACTTTTATTTATAGGATTATGCAACGATTCTATTTTTTTCTAAGTTCGCTTCTTTATTGTCTCGTTAGAGTTAGTAAATAAATCGCCATTTTATTTTACCTGAATATTACCGATACTGGCACCATTAATACGAGTATAGTTGATATAATTGTTATACTAAGCGTATTGAATGAAATGAAATACACTTTATTGTACACCAATTAGCAAAAATAGGAAAAAAAGATGAATAAAAAGTAACATAAAATAAACAAAGGTACAATTGGCGGCCTTATCGCTTAGAAGCGATCTCTACCGGGCAACCATTTTGCAGAGGAAATAATGACCAGTGAGCAAGGGTTAAGGATGTACGCAAGTTACAAAGAAGTGAAAATATAATATAATAAATATATATTGATATATACACAAATATATTGTGAGCGTATTGTGAGCCGCCTAGTGTGGGCCTCATGATGCTCGCTTTAATGTTATAGAAGGCGAGGGTTCTGAATTCGATCCCGGTGCCGGCACCACTAAACCAGTTAATAGCAATTTTAAGTGTTAAATTTACCACGTGCTCGGTGTTGAAGGAAAATATCAAGAAGCCACCTGCATGTTCGTGAAATAATATAAAATATAACCGAACTGGGGCAGCGTGGCGGACCCTTCCCGGCTCCAAAACACTCTCAGATATTTGAGAAGGAAGCCTTTGCTCTGCAGTGGGGATATTCAGGCTGCTACTTTCTAAGCGTATTTGAACGTGTTAGGTGAAGAGAAAAACTGCATGTCATGTGAACTTGATCCGCACTGCAGCAACGTGGCGGATCTTTCCTAGCTTTAGAATGGTCGGAAAGAAGATGCCTTCCTCCAGAAGAGGGACATTTATACATTTATAGGCCACTTTATGTATTTAGTTTCTTATTATGTCTCGTAATATTAGATGTTACTTCGGGTCATTTTCAATATCGGAATGGCGTATCTATTTAAAATTCTAACTCAATACGAAACTCCATAGTCGTGTGATAAATAAATAAGAAAAGTAATAAATAAGAACATAAAAATGGTTTATATAAAATGCCGCAGTTGTCAGAGCAGTTTTCCTTGATGCTTCAACTTTGGCCGCTATCCGCCTACCCGGTATCATAATGCAGTCGTGAATATACACACGTCTTCAATTAAATATATCCCTGAAGAGTGGGTGCCGACGTTTGATCGCGAAAGCTCTTACGCCACACTTGCCAGTTCTCACAGTCGGATTTCGGGAGTCGCGTGGGACCCGGCGCCTGAATTATTGATGCTAATGAGCTCCTTAATGCGCCTCTATGCGGCGTGAAGGTATTACGTGATAAATAAGACGATTGTGCGTTTGATGACTATAAAATTATCTAATTGTAAGTGTATTTTATATATTTATTCATGTATTTTTTTTTAACAAATTTAATGTTAGGCACCCTTACTATATCTCTCCACGCCCCGGGTTGACTGGCAGAGAATGCCAAGAGGCGTTAAGTCCGTCCTTTGTAATACTTTTGTTTAAAGGTATTTAAATAAAGTTTAAATAAATAAAAAGTTTGTGTTTATTCACACATTTCGTAATTATAAACTGTTTACGACTTCGTTCTTGCTATATCAAAATTAACTCCGTAATATCTTTTTACTACTTATTATTAGGATCGAGCTTTGTGGAAATTTTTGGGGGAGTCCTAGGTTCAGCAGTGGACTTGTGATAGGCTGAAATGATGATGACGATGATGTGGTAAAGCCAAGCGGTTGCTTCTGCTAATGCTCGAATGAGCCACCTCGGTACGGGCAGTACCACGACCTCGAAGAATACCTGCGTGAAGTAGAAGCATCTTGTGCTTCTGCGTTTCGTTCGGTCTCACATCTCCTCCTCGCCCCTATCCCCCTCCTCATCCTTCCTGCTATTCCCCAAATATCTTCAAAGGCCGGCAATGCACCTGCAGCTCCTCTGATGTTGCAGGTGTGCGCGGGCGAGAGTAATCATTCACCATCAGATGAGGCGCTTGATCGTTTGCTCCCTTCCTCAAAAACTTTCAAGGGTTAACTCCTAAACACAACTACGCTTGTTTACCAACATAAATTTAATATCCATTTAAAACTCTACTCCTAACAATACCTCCATCAACACTGGGCCATAAATATTTTGTTTCGTGAAAAAAAAAACTCGAAACTCTTAGGTTTATTTTAAGGCAATCTCCGGAAGCAACCCCGGCTAAAGGACTCGCCGCCCGCCACGTTTTATCTCTCGGAGAGATGAAAAGCGGATTGCGAATGCCCGTTTGACTACGACGAATCGTTCCACAATCCGAAATCTGTGATATCTGCATACCCCAAAGGTTGACAGGCGTGAACTTGCTGTTAAGGTTTTGCAATTCGACGTTCATTACTAATACTACGAACTTTTTAGCCAAATGCGAAATATAGGAGTATCGTCATGGAAGTGCCTGCGAACTCATTCATTTCTTGGAATGCTTGCCCATGCTCACCACGCTGGAGTTGGTGAAGGCAGCGCCGGCAGCCTCGCACCAGTGATGCTGCTCCCCATTATATATCTTTAAAATTTGGGTTCGACAAAATTTTAATAGATATTCCGCTATCATTATGCAAAATGCACCACATGCAGGTGAAGTTGGCATCTAGAGAAAAACTGGTGTATTTCCCCCTGTATACCTCTGTAATAATATACGAAATATAAGAGGGATGCCATTTGACGTCTATTTTATTACAAATTCAGAGCAATTGGTGGAAGAAATCTATTATTTATTTTTTGAGGAAAATCACGAAGTAATAACATCAAATTGATTTCCGAGTTTCAGCACTACGGAGAGGTCAATATGAAGAGATATGATAGGCATTTGTCAGATAGGTTCAATATTATCTAATATATTTGACGCCGTGCGAGCAGCGAGCTGGAAATAATAGGATTTTCCTTTAACGCCAAACAGCTGTCAAAAGGAAAGGTAAGAGAAGCGTGTAGTGAGAAATCTAGGCTGTTTATTTCGTCTATAGTTGTATAAATAATATATCTTTTGATGTTTAATCTTTAAGACATTAATACTTATTCACTTCAGTCTACACGCTAAACCGATACTTGTGTTCATATTTCCTTTTTTTTCTGGGTTGCTTGTAAGAAATCGGATCTTAGCGATAAGGCCTATTGTACATTTTTTTGTACCAACTAATGTCGATGCAAAATCGGGCAGAATTGAAAACTGTAAAGAAATAAACAATTCATTCGACAGCATTCGATCCACTTTGAATCATAGTACTTTGTATTTTTTTACAAAACATCAGAAGTAGTCTGTACACGATAAAACACTTAAGGTGGAACGTCAAGGAGCTCCAGGGTGGTTTGAGGTTAAAAACTGACATTTCTCGTTGAAGTTTCTTGGGAATTAAAATGTTGAATCATCTGTAATGTCTGTCTAAATGAAATGTACGCATAGCAGCGTCATAAATAATACATGTAAATGTTTTATATCTTTTAAAACGTATTCTGACAAATGGCTGTTTTTCAATTTGTAAATGGAAATATGTCGTGATAATTTTTATAGAAAAAAAAGTAAAGTAGCAGCTTGTAACTTTAAAGCATTAAGTTTTTGTTTAAAGTTTTTTAGTTTTTGATTAAAGTTTTAAGCCATTTTTCTTCTTGTGGATGTCGTAAGAGGCAAATGTCGACAGATGGCTAGATAACAATCTCGAAAAAGATCCAGATCATAAATAAAGAATACTGATGACGGGCACCAGCGTCTAAGGCGCGAGGTGTCAAGTACTGCGTTCGCCAATTGGCTTTCCGTGCGTGATGAATATGGCATATCCTCATTATGGAAGAGGTACTGCCGTGGATTCACAGACTGTTAAGGAAGGAAAGAAGATTCTCAGAGATTATAATATTATTATTAAAATACCGTTTCACAGTGGTCGAATAACTAACTGGGAGATCAATAAAGTGGTTTGATAGATTTCATATAGAGAAAATGTTGAACTGCCATATTTATTTATAGTTAGTCGAGCGAAGACCGTGAATGCGCTCTATCAGAAATTTGTGCACGATCTAAAATAAACATTCATCATATCAGTAACAATTGTAAACAATCTAAACCTGATTAAATTTAATTTCAAAAAAATCAGACAAAGTTTAGACAAACATGCACTTCCATATCAAAACTTGACGAGCCATTACTCATATTGAAAACAGTACTCATTTCTAAGTGGATCGTATTGCCCGCGGCCGCGCGATCTCCGCTTCGCGAAAACTTCTAACGTATAAATGCAATTGCTTTCAGAGATCTATAGGAATCTACTCGGACTTTGTGTAATCATTCACAATCGGTTTATATTGAATGGCCTATTAAGTAGATTGGCTAGAGAACTAATATTGAGGAATGTAAAAGAAGATATGGCAGCATTTTCCATCTATGTAAACTGCGGAAAGAGATGCGCCTTGCCGGTTGACAAAAAGACTCTTGACGATTAAAAGTTTCAGTGGATTGTATCGAAATTTGACCTACGCTTTAGATGATAACATTATAGTCTTGTATTGGTCACAGCAGCGGGACCGTGGTAGTCTAGTAACAACTCGTGATAAAAAAAACTGCATATCAATATAAACTCTTTCAAAACCCTGCTCCGTCGTCACTATCTGAAGGCAAATGCCATCTGAGATTTTCCACTCCATATTTAATTTGTTTATGTTTGTATTATATGTTTATGTATAGTGTATTATATATGTTATAAGTATATAAGTACATGATAAGGGTTATGTATTTAATATTAATATTTAATTTATATTTATTATTTATTTTGAACCTGCCATCATGTTTTCTTTCTCACCCAGGGTTGACTGGTAGAGAATGTTTTAAGGCATTAACTCCGCCCTTATATTCCATATTTTAGGGACATAATTAAGAATAAATAAATGACAGAGAAATAACAAAAATTATAATTTCTAGGATACGATTTAAAGTACATCAACCAGCACTGTGGTCCAGTGCGTATTGTGCGACGGACTCTTTTCGGCTTCAAAAAGACTAACAAATACTAAGAGAAGATCGTTGTCTAGAGTAGGTTAATTGTTATTATCACTGATTTAATGACGAATAACTTTGAAGATGGGATGCCACAAAGGCCTGGCCACTCGCTTTAATTTCATTGTTCGTAAGTGATCAAGGGTCAAATACCGTTCCCGGCATCACTAAAATTTATCAAAACTTAATTTGTCAATTGTGAATTTCTCTAGGAAAGAAAGGAAGAAAAATCTTTCGTGGGCATATTGAAGAGCCCTCCGACCTTCACTAAAGCTTTTACGGAAGATTTTTCCAAAGCACAACATTAAAACTTCCTTAATTAACTAGTGTGACTGTTAGGCTTAATAATGGTGTCAGTAGACATTCCTGTCCAAACGAATAGATGGACTCGACCGGGGATTGATATTTTCACTGGCTTACTCTTACAGGCCACTGCTTGTGGCGGCGTCCTGTGTCGAGTCGTCCCTGTGTCGAGTCGTCCACTTCCCGTTAATATCGTCGAGGAGGTCGATGGCTGTGGCGTGCGACGTACTTGTGCCGCTTTTGGAGGCTGGTCTGCTCAAGTTTGCAGTGCCCTAGTTCTTAATTTTGTGCAGTTGCCTATTGGACCATATCTTTTATTTTACCGTATAATAACAATTTTCACAGCGTGTGTGAAAACGACTGTTTTTGTTATTATCGCTATAAAGATTAAAGTTTCAGGAGCAGAATGCACCTTACAATTTCGCTTTAAATTAGATGGTGTGGACACGCCGCGCGCACTGGGTGTTATAAATCTCGTTACCTTGAATAATAAATGTGGGGGTTCTTAGCTGTAACGCCTCGCGGTCGGCGCTCGCTCGTGGAAAATCTTAACATGTAATGAAAATATGCTTTTTAAAGAACTTTTAAACAAATTATGCGTACATAGTCATTTATATATTTGAAATTGTAATAGAGAGTGTGTCAAGTTTTTCTCCTCCAAATGCCGACGTCATCTGCACGCGGTGAACCCTGGTAGCTGAGAAACGAGACTCTGGCGATGAAGAATGATGGCGGAAATTTCATCATAATTTACCGAACCCAAATCCCACAGGTGCAAGGGTACCGGGTGCGCCACCAGCTTGATTGCCTAGCATGTTGATCGGAAACCTTTTAAGAAATGTTTTCTGGACTTGTTGGCGTATTCTTAAAGAGACTTATGATAGCCAGCGGAAAGTTAAATAGGCTAATGATAGAGGTGTGGACGTAATTATTTATATATTGAGTTGATACTTGTAAATACAGATATAGATAATATATAGTATAAAATTAAAGAAATTATTATCTCATCTTTCACCTGCAAAATTAAAAATAATTAAAGTAGCAGCCTGTAAGTGCCCACAGCTGGACAAAGGCCTCAAATATTAGTATCAGAGAGGGTTTAGAAGCCGGAAAGGACCCGCCACGCTGCTCCAGTGCGGGTTGGCGGGATTCACAAATCCTCGAAATAATATTATTTTTATTATTTCTCAGACATGCAGGTTTTCTCACGATGTTTTCCTTCACCGCTGTGCACTAAGTTAATACAGCACTTAAAATTGTTATTAACAATTTTAGTGGTGCCGGCACAGGCGATCCAGGTCACTTACGTTCTATGAAACTAAAGTGAGAGCCCTGACCACTGGGCTAGGCTAGGACATTTACTAATTCACTCATTAAACTGCTAATTGTGTAAGTATATATGGTACCCTTGGTTTTGATATTAAAAGAAAATTCCGCATTGTTAACGAATAAAGGTATGTTAGTTAACTATCCAATGCACATTATATGACTGAAATACGTGCCTAAAAATTATATATATATATATATATATATATATATATATATATATATATATATATATATATATATATAATAGAAGATTTGTTTTTCTAAAATGAATTCCTAATAACTTGAAAATACCGTCTTTAAGTGACAAGTGAGTCATATTTATCTAGTTACAAGATTTTGCTGAGATGATATAGAATCACAAGTACACATTTAGATCGGGAGGTCTTAAGAAATGACATTTGTCCAGCGGAAGTTGGAACGCGATGGGGAGGCGCCCGAGGGCGTTGCGTTTCGTTCAGAAATTAAAACGTTTCCAATATAGCTAATGGCCTCTTAGATTTTATAACAAAGGAACTTCATCGTCCAGAGTTGTAACTGGCGGAGGTATTCCCACTGCTCTTGCAAATTGAGAAACTTTCCAAGAAATATACTTGGGAGTTTTGATAACGTAATTAAAATTCGGTTCTGTTGAGAAGTAAATTTAGTTAAAATTGCTTAGTTTAATGATAATTTATTTCAATCATTGGAATATTATAAACTTATAGTATAGTTTCTGCAATATTAACTTTGATTTCATTGAGAGAAAACTTCTGGCTGTAAAAATAATGATAAGTTGTTTGAATTGGAAGTTATTCTCTATTGTTTTAAGATTTTCATTCGATTCGTTTCAACGCTAAATGACGGCTACATCCTTAAAACAAAACTTTCAAGGATCATAATGCTATTTAAATAAAACTGTTCATACTTATCCGGGACTCTTCAAATAATGCTCGAATTAACATTCTTTGGTGAACAAATTAAAAAGAAAGATCGGACCGCAAGTTAGGGTGACCATAGTTTACGTAAAATTTATGAGCATGTCCTTTTAAAATTTTTTGTAGAAGTCCTAATGTTTTTTTCTATCTATATCATAAATATCGTGATCCTAGCCTGTTAATTGTCTACTTCGTAGATGAACTTGAAGTTGACTGGGTTAAAATCCCATTCGAAGCAAATACTTGTACGTAATTATATTAATTGTGTTGTATCGTGCTGCATCCCGTGTCAATGACACAGAGTCAGACCCTTTCTCTGATCTTACGAGTGTGTACCGGGGTTACATCGATTAAGGGATGTTTCCGAGCACTTACGGCACTATAACCACCGCCAACATCCGCCGAACTTATGTTTGAAATTTGTTGCCTTAATCGAAATTGACCACAGACACACATTTAGTGGTCACACATCTCCGCTGAAGTCAATATTTGTCTTACAAGGCGGTAGGCTTCTACTCGGCCTGGGAGTCACCTATTCCTGTCGCTTATCAACAGTGCAACTACTGTTGAGTTCCAATCGGAACAGGTGTACTGTGCCAGTGTCATTAAAGACTTCGAGACAATTCATCTCACTCATCAGGGGTGATTGAAGTTGTTCGCAGATGTTCATCAGCTTTAGCAGCGACTTACCGTCAGTTAGACTATTAATCGGTTTGTAGCCCCAATCCAATAAAAACATAAAGTCATACGAATTTTAAGTCTAACATCAATCAGATGTTTGAAGATCTGGCTGCATTGTGTCGCGGCTTGTTACTCTCACACTGCATCTGATACTTCTTGCGATCTTATTCGTTTGAGCGTTACATATGATACGAGAAAGTACAGACGAACAGTTTCATGTTTGCTCGTACTTCAGCCTCTTCGTAATGTGCAAAGCCCGGTCCCCCAACATGATACATTTCTAGGCTGTTACTTTCTGTCTTTATAAACCAAGAAGTAAATCATAACGCTTGATTGCTTATAACAGAAGTAGGAATAAAAAAAATATATTCGATAACGGGATTATCCCACGTCGTGGATTCAATGGTCACACTCGCGAGGAAGTTATGTGCAGTGGCTATAGGAGGGCGGGGGAGTAAAAAATAGCTTTTTTTAAATAGGTTTTGCGGCGTGAAGAGATTTAATGACCTTTTCCCCGATCTTCATGCAGCACACGGGGTGACGAGCGTTTGTAATAGATTTTATTAGGGGAGAATTAAATTGAAATTCTTCGGAAAGGTGTGATTCGAATTGTAGAGTACTTAAAGCAAGCAAAGGAATTGATATATTCAACGATACAAATGTAATATTGATGAGTATGTAGTTATTGTTTGTTGTTTCTGATCTGGATTTTGTTGTTGTTTTTTTTCCTTTTGTTTCTCTTTTTTATTCCCCTCTTCTTGTAGTTACTATAGGTTAGTAAATAGATACAGCGTGACTTTGGGTATTCCATACCAGGATACCAGGAGTACGTACTCAATTCTCTTGTTTCGAGACTACGTTCAAATATTATGTCGTATATGGAAACCGTCTTATTGCATTATTAAATATTCAATTTGAAAAAAAAAAACACAAAATAAACAATTTTAAGTTTTAAACGTACAACGTGGAGCCAACTTAATCTCTACCATAAACAAACAGACGGATCAGATAGCGTCTCTCGTATAGATACTAAGCTAGGTCGGAGGTCATTCGGCCCGAGGCGAGCGACCTAGATGATCTGTGAGTACTGAGTTGATATTTCGTCTTCATTTAGATAGGATATTAGTATAATGGATAAAATAAATGAATACCTTTATAGATCATAACAATTCGCTTAATTTCGTGGAATGTTACGTGAAGTTCAAAAAAATAGTTTTTTTTCTATTGGAGTTCGGTGATAAACAAGCTAACAGTCGACCTGATGGTAAATGGCTACTCGAAGAAGGTTACAGATACGGTGTCACCTCCGAGGTCTAAGATATAATTATACCGGCTCGCCGTAGAGAAGAACACGCCACTGTTTGCACTGCTGTTCAGCGACAGACATGGGTGAGAGGATGGTACTTGCCCCGACCGTTTCGTTAAAAAAACGAGAACGGATATTATCCGTCACAGGTTGAAGAAGAGAGAAGAATAAAGAAGTGGTCGGGGCAAGTACCATCCTCTCACCCATTTCTGTCGCTGAACAGCAGGTTGATCGCAGATCCCAGCAGTCGTCTCTTTAACGCAGCCGCACCTCATCGGTCTGTGTATTTACGGTTAGGTGTTTTTTTTTTTAAATTTTGGCATGTGATTAATCCCCATGACTCCAATCCAATCTATCGGACGCCATTTCGTACGTGGCAGAGCCAAGCGGCGGCTTTTGATGCTCTTTGAATGGGCCGGCTCGACCGGATTAGTACCACGGCCTCGCATAATACCGGCGTGAAGTAGAGGCATCTTGTTCTTATTCGTTTCGTTCGGTGAGTAGGGTAACCGGAGAACAACTCTCCGTCCCCCAATCCCCTTCCCCATCATCCCTCCCATCTCCCAAATATCCTAAGGCCGGCAACGCACCTGCTGCTATTCTTGTTCTGCAGATCCACGTGGCACGTGATACACTTCCCATCAGCGGAGCCTCATTTACCCCCTTCACCATAAAATAAAAAAAAAACATTTTCCTTTAGTCTCAAGACACCCATGGGAATATGGAATATGTTAGGTGACAAATATTCCTATGCCAGCACCACACGGATATTTGGAGACAGTTAGTTGTTTCATTAAACGTTACGTTTCAGTTTATTTTACCGATGAGTTTCAGTCGAGTGTTACTCTTAATAGTCTAGTCCCCTGCGACTTGGCGCAAGTTCAATACGGCTGGGCTGTATTATTGCGAATTTCGCGCGAAAACGATCACCCGGCGTTAATTATATAGTCTAGTGCATTTACAAGAGGTCTTTCTCCACCTCTACCAAACTCCGGGTAATACGAACTGATAAATGAGATTTACGAAACAATTCCTGTACATGGCTCGTCTAGAAAACATTGTGCATTTATCGTTTTTGTAGTAACCGAGCAATGTACGGTTTAATGTTGGAAAATATTGATAGTCGTTCGTAGTTTAGGTATTGTCTGTACCGCTCCTCTTATTTCAGTATAAAGCTGCAAATCTTTTATGCTAGCGGAATAGTTGAATGAAAATCGTGTTTATTTTTTCACCATTGATTACCTAGACCTCGATTTGCACTGAGATTTTTTTCTAATTTCGTACAAGATGTATAAGTACGTAGCGTATACATATATTAGCAATGCATGTGAATAGGTGTTTAAGTCGAAAATCGATTAACCGAATAGACATTTAAGCTGGATTTCAATTAGTAAAAATAATTATTAATAATAATAATTTGGCTGTAAGGGCTACTTCTCTATCCAAATTTACGTAATCTAAACCCCAAAGACCAGCGGGCAATATCAATACCAGTGCATCTTTCTCATGGGTATAGTACCCGATACCTTGCTTTCCAGATACTGCACCCTGATGCATAAAACATGGTTGCAGATTTCTAATGTTTCTTACGTAGAGAAACTCCGAGCCCCATATACGTAGCTGACCAACTGGAGCTTCCTCATACGGCCTGCAGAGAAATACTACGTTTCGGTTCCGTAGGTCACCACGGGCAACACGCTAAGATTGAGGTTAATTTATAGATATTTTCCATAATAAATAGGTAATTTATTATATATTTGGTTATTGAATTCAATGTTAAAATTTTAACTGCATACTGCTAATTACCTTTTCGTTTTCTCATTCAGAAATACGGTAACTACAAAAACTACTTACGGTTTTTAATTAAACTAAAAATTAAATGTTCTGGAATATACAATTCGGATGTAGCCTCGAAATCCTATCAGACGTATATCGACGTAAGATTCGAAAGAAAAATTGTTGAAAAAAGGGAATTCCTTCAATACCTATCATTCCAACAATAAGTTCTCATAATCCAGACACTGGTGGATTTATACGACTCGCTCGCCACGCTCCAATGGCAGGGGTGGAGAAATTTCTATTCATATGTGTCTTTTTATATTTTTTTTATTATTTGACTTTGCTGCGTTTTACAAGTTTGGAGTTATTTTCGCGAAAACGTGATTTATCTCTTGGGTTCCGTAGATTGTCGTGAAATATTTACAATGAATTTAAATGAAATGACATTAAAGATGTTTTATGTACGATAAACAGACAAGGATAAAATGGGTAGTAAGGTTTTGAGGTAGTGAGGTATTTAATAACATGAGAAGCTGCAGAAGAATGTGCCACCTATATATTTTCATTGGTAGGATATGGGAACCAAGGGAGAACAACAACAACAAAAGGGGTGACCTTTAAAATCGCATGACCCCCGAGAGCAATCCCGGCGACGGGGCTGCACATCCGTTACATTGTATCTCCTGGAGAGGTTGCGGACTGGCGAATAGTGGACGCGGACGAGACAACGACACTGTAAATAATTTAGATGAACGAGACAAAGTGTTCACCCGAGACATTAGATAACCTAGAGTTCGTAAAACCTAGAGGTTCAGAACTTCTAAATGAATCAATGAGATATTGTTTAGAGTGTAGGCTATACTCGTATTTCTTAACATTAGCAACCTTTAAAGTGTCATAGAAATATAGTATTGTATATATATACTGTGTAACAACAGATTGTCTGTTGTTATATATGTATATGTAGTATAATGGCAACACATGTCAAATGGTAATGAAGCGGTAGCGTTAAGAAACTGCCAAAACATTGTATTTTTTTTTTACACTTTACTCTGTACACCAAAAGGATTACAAAAGGTGGACTTAATGCCTTTTGGCATTCTCTAACAGTCAACCCAGGGCGTGAAGAAATTTGGTGATAGGTGCATCAAATTTATGTATGTATGTATGTATTCACGCCTTGTTCCCAACGGGGTAGGCAGAGACAATCTTCTTCAACTTGCTACGGTCCTGACTTACGTCTTTCGCTTCTTCCACTTTCACTTTTCGCATGCATGCTCGTTGGTTGAGAGTACTCTTGACTTGGTCTTTTTCAGAACGTCTCCGATTTGATCGTGAAATGTTCGCCTAGGTCTTCCTCTCCCGACAACCATTTACACTCGCCTCATATATTTGTTACGTCAAACTACTTTCATTCATCCTCTCCACTTGTCCAAACCAGCTAAAAATAATATTAAACATATCATCAAATTTAAAACAATATAAATAGCAAAAAGACTAATCGCGAAATATACTATGTAATTTTAACACATTTAGGTATACATGTCTCCACAAACACATACACAAATAATAACAATAAATACAAATACACACTATAATATACATAAATGCGTACTTAGATATATAGATACATACGAAATCATTAATAAATATATACATACAGGAAAATTTAAGTTATCCTTAAGATACGAAGGAGAGTTTGCATCGTTTAAAATAGAATAAGGTACTGATAAGATTCTGGAGCTACGCCTTTGGTGAATAAAAAGCCAGTTTAGCTTTTTTAGAACGATAGAAAGAAATATGGTCAACTAACTATGGTACTCAAATTGAATATTTTATCGATGTTATATTATAAATATGCAAGTACATTATAAAATTATAAATATTGTTCATAGGTATGGTAACTCACAGGAACAAAAAAAAAACATTTATATATTTTACTAAAGAAATTATTAGAGCGTATAAAAACTAGACTTAATTATTAGTAGTTAAAAAACAACATCAAATAACTGTCAATATACGGAACCGTTCCAATAAAGAATAGACGTACACGTCATTTTCCGTTTGATAAGAGGAAAATTTATTAAGGGGTGGGGAGGGAGCCCATTCGAACAATCTAATGTCGAATCTATCGAGGCGCCGGGCTCTATATACCATAAGACTGTTAAATGATGTGGAAAATTAGGGTCTTACGGCGTTGACCGGCGGGTGGTCAATGAGACCTCCTCTCCAGTGGATAGAATATTATTGGTAATGTCTGATTTAACACGCATCAAAGCCTTAGAGTAAGACAAAGTAGCGAAATGAGATACGTCAATAATAATTGATAATATCTAACTCACAATTAATTCAATTCATTTTCGATTGAATTCAAGAGCCGTGGTAGCCTAATAGAACCGTGGCAGCTTAATAGAGCCGTGGCAGCTTACTGATCAGGCCGTTCACTTTGGTTTCTCAGAGCGCGAGTGAACTGGATTCGATCCTCGGTGGCCGGCACCTCTAAATTTGTTTGATAGCAATTTTAAATGCTGCATAACGTGGTAAACGTTCTCGCCGGTGAAGGAAATATAGAAAGATAATATTTCGAGGATATGTAAATAATATTTCGAGCAGCGTGGCGGGCCCTTCCTGGCTCTAAAACCTTCTCAGATATTTGAGAAGGAGGCCTTTACCCAGCTGTGGGCACTTACAGGCTAATTTTACTTTAGATTGAGCTGTAGATTGTATTGCAATATGCATAATATCGAATCTGACTAACCTGTTTGTTACTTGGAACTTCACTCGGTGGTAGGTAGACTACTTATCTGTCTAGGAGTCAGAACAGGTAAGCCTCTCTCGCCTATTTCTGTCTCCAATTGGTGGTGCAAACACTGTCGTGTTCCGGTTTGAGGCATTTCATGTTAGTACCATGAAAAGAGGCATTCTTAGGCCCACTGCTCCTTCTACCTCCTCATCCTCCCTCCCATCTCTGAAATACCCTTAATGGCTCGCAACGCACTTGCAGCACCTCTGGTGTTGTAGATATATCTGGGCGACGGTAATCACTTACCATCACTCCCCATTATATATATAATACATATCTATAATACAGATTTTTTTTATTATAGTACGTGTAATGTTATCCAAACTACATTTAAATAAAAAGTACATGTGCTACAATATATAATACAAAGTGCATGTGGCTCTACAGATACATATAAAGACTGATATATACTTTTGTTTAGCCGAATGCAGGAGAAGAAACTTTCCCCTTATGTATGGAAATTGTCATAAGTAATATTTCAAACATCTATCCGCCTTAGTTCGGAACTAGACATTTACTGTTTTGTATTGAATTTGTGTTTAAAGGTTATTTTTTTAATAAAGAAACAGGCTAACTGTCTACCTCAAGGCAAATGCAGCCCTCGGACACCTGGGCACTACGATGGAATGCCACACAGACCTATGGCATCCATGGATCTCTATACCTTTCGAATCGGAACACAACATTTATTTGCACTGCTGTTTTGCGACAGATTCAAATCCTTTACTCTCAGATATTTGAGAAAGTTTTGAAGCCAGGAAGGGTCCACCATGCAGCTCCATTATATGCCTACGAAATAATATGTTTTGTTATTCCTCAGACATGCATATTTCCTCACAATGTTTTCTTTCACCACCGAATACATGTCGCATTCACCACTTAATATTGCTATTAACAATTTTAATGGTGCCGGCACCGGGGATCGCTCAATCGCGTTCTATAATACTAAAGCGAGCGCCCTGACTACTGACTATTGTGGGGCTCACTTATACTTATACCCAACTGTGGGTTAGCTTTAAACAATAGAAGTCCCAACGGTAGTTTAGTCGTTTCAACCCAACGTCGGAACAACGTGACAGGTGGTGAGGCTGTCGACGTATTGGTGTATGTACACCTTGCCTTGTCACGAAAGCCTCAAAAAAACATCGGTACTAGCTCTCCGGAGTTCGAACTGAGCCACCTGATTCAGATGCCGATCTCCTAACCAAACTACCGTAGCTAAAAGTAGTTATTTAAAAAAAAAATCTTTAAACGTTTTCCCGTTAGCCCGTCTTAGAGAATCTATAAATTTCAACGCAGCGGCACCCAATTGAGGTATCAGCGAGCATCTTCAATGTTTTAATAATTCACATCTTAGTTGGGAGCCGGCTGGTTACGTTCAAGTTCTCTTCATATCTATTGAGATCTTTCACTCTTACGATCGACGCGCAAGCGTAATGTTAAGTTATTGAATGGAAGGAAATATATATAAATTAAGATGGATAGATTTTTTTTTATGGTGGCAAAGACGTCATAAAGTATAGACGTGCTTTCGTAAATTTATACATTTTATTATTGCGTTCAGCCATGTCATTGAATTTTTGATGACCATGGGTTCGCATTCTAGCTGAAGCCAATATTTGTGCCTACACAAATTATTGGTTTTCAGAACTAGTTGTTATTTGTTAAATCAAATCAAATTCAAAGTAATAAACATACATTTCACTTGCCGGATGTAATTTTTATTCAAAATCTACCACCGTTTCGTAATGAGGCTCCTCTGACGGAGAAGAAACCGGTGAAATAAACTCCGCAGATACTCCCGCAGAAATGTAACAGAATCATATGATCTTTGTACAGTTTTTTTTTATTCAATTAAAAATTCAATTCACTTATGTTTTAACAAAACTTTTGTACATTATTAATAAAAACTCTGTATACTAAATGACTATAAAGTAAATGAGAACAACTTATGTATTTAAAATATGAATACAAAACTTTTCTATGTTGGAACTTCTTAAAGCTCTTTGCTCTTCTGTTACGTGGAACATCGTCTAGTATAATCAGATAATTTGGCCAGCTCAATACGACACGTCGCTCCTTCAGATAAGTTGGCATAAATCCGCTGCCGTCAATGGGATATATCTTAATTAATTGTATTCTACAGGATCTCTCTCGATTTAATGAGGAGGAGATCATTGGACCGATAGTTTCACTATCAATTGCTTTGTGAGCTTCGGTGAACGGTATTCCCTATGGCATTACAACTTAAATATCTTTCACGGAATACACTTTTCTGAACTGTGTTAATTAATAAATTGCTTTATAACAGTCGAGAGATCGCCTGTGACTATGTTCAAGTCTATTTAGATTAAAGATATTGAATTTATTTATTACCATTGTTGTTTAAAATCACCATTTGTGTTTCGATTGAAATTCTCTGTGTAATCTGATACGGGTTTTATATCAGTATAAAGTTTCTTTTATGTCAAGGTATTATTATTAATATGACAATGATCACGATATGTACCTATCGTATAAATATCATCAATTAAAATAATAATTAAAAAAAAAAAATTATCGATTCCGATTTCGAGTAATTAGAGAGCTCGGTTTGATCTGTTTATAACAAACCCCCTAGATCTGAGTTGTTAGTAGATCTGCCTTTGAATTTAGAGACTGGTATTCGATCCCAGTGTGTAGAGGGTTCTTTAATACAAAGGGTTATTCAAAAATTATGTATGATTTGTTTCGGTGGCCTGTTGCCCACTGTTGAAGAAAGCGACAGGCTACATATATACCAGTGACTGTTACCAATCAAAGAAAGTGAAGCAAGAAATGGCAATTGACTGATAAAACTAATTTTAAAGATGTCAGAAAAATAAAAGGTTCTCGCTATTCTGCTCAATGAACTTGCTCGCGTAATTATGAATAATAAAGATTGGTGCCGGAAATGGGTGTGAGGATTGAGATGTGGTACAGCCGAACAGCGACTCTTACATGTCAACACTACGGTGTTAACGCATAAGCGCTGAACACAAGCTAGCTTAAGCGTGGTAGAGCCAAGCGGTGGCTTTTGCTGCTGCTCGTATGGGCCGGCTTGATAAAGTTGGTAGCACGGCCTCGCAGAATACCGGCGCGATGTAGAGGCATCTTGTGATTCTGCGTTTCGTTTGGTGAGTGAGATAACTGGCGGCCCACTCCCCCTCCCCGTCTCCCACCTCTTCCTCCCTACCATCTTCCAAATACCCTTAAAGACCGGCAACGCAACTCCAGCGCCTCTGCTGTTGCAAATGTACGTGGGCGATGGTAATCACTTACCATCAGGTGTACCGCTTGCTCGTTTGCTGCCTCACCCATACAAAAACTTGTTATATTTTATTAACCTGTACAATTCATTAATTAAAACCTGCTCCAAGACTATGGTCCTTCGAGCCAGATAATAAGTAGGAAAAAATGGAACGTTCGGCTCGCCGCATAGTAGTTCACTAGGCGAGTATTCGGCAACAGCAGAGCAGGGCAACGTCCAGCGACATCATTACAGCAGGCATAGTCCAACATTAAGAGGAAGGGTTGGACGCGCACGGTCTAGCTTGACGGGGTCAAACAACGGTCTTGTGTGCGTTTAGATTCAAATATACCTAACATAAATCCAACATTTCATTTGAAATGCCGTAAAATTATAACTAATTGGTGAATTGTTTATTACATTAACATTTACAATTGTGTGTGTTTCAAATGATGTTAATAAAAATTAATAATCATTTCATTTATTTATTTTTCCTAATAGTTTGTACCTATATTCACGTCATTTTGAAATCCTAATAGCCAACTACAGTAGAACCTTTCTAGTGTCATTACACATTGATATAACTTATAACAATAGAGTTTGAGTGAGTAAAGTGAGCGCTTGTAGATAATTCTATTAATTTCGAAGCAAAAGGTATTTAAATAAGTTTGCTAGTTCCTAAATTCTTATACTCATCAAATTATAACATTTATTTAGACAATTATTTGTACATAAAGGTATGACAGCACTTTCGAAATTTCAACACAGCTTCAACGTTGAGTTTTTCATTAATTACGGCTCCTCGTGAAACAATATAGTAACGAGAGGCTCGCTTCCTACAATTGAACACTCGACAGCGTGGTTGAGAGCAAAATTAATATTGATGCTGCGAAGGTTCAGATGTTATCTTTAGCTTTTAATAATAGAGGGATCTACGGTAACTCTGCGGCTTCTTCTTTGTTGTTAATAAGATTTAGCAATATGGGCTTCTGCGAGGTTATTGATTTAATATTAGCAAAAGTGAATCTACGGAGACGAAGATGTTGTATCAGTGTGTTATAATAATACTTGTCAGCAATGGTAGCAATACATGCTTAGTAGTTATGAAAATAAAATTATTTCGATTTAATTAAACTGGTGTTATAGATAGAAGGCTGGCGTGACCTCGATTCGTATCCTAGACAACACGGCAATGAATCATTCTCAATGTAACCTCTTTGAAGATTGTTATGTCAGACTAAGTTCAACAATCGCTAACAAACACTAGTATGTCTTACGTGGAATATTTGGTCACACACACTATCCTGGGACACGCTCATCAGAGACGCTGATTATAGTCTATAGTCAGTTGATTTTAAATTTTGCATATTCAGACAGATTTCCCATCGTCGGGCGTTAGCTAGAATCTTGTCTAAGTTAGCAGGATGAATTGCACTAGTAAATTACAAGAAAAATATTAATATATACCAATACATGAAATTGTTAGTATGATGAGTGTATGTTTGTAACTATGTTTGAACGGATTTCACTTAAATAATCTTTGGTGCATTTTTATAGGACGTTATTGAAATGTTGCTTATAATTTCAAAAGTGCTATGTTCCATCTTAATATTACAAATTAGCAAGGGTGGTATGTTTGTCGTTTAATTACATTCAATGGAATGAACGGGAAGTGACGTTATTATGCAGAGATGTAGATTATGCTGTAGAATATGATATAGGATACGTTATTATGTCAATAAGGAGTTTTCTTGGGACAAGAAATAATCGTGACCGCGTAGACGAAGCCGCGGCCAGCGGCTAGACTTACAATATATTACATAATCTATCTACATCAGCCTTTTAACAAAACGTCTCTTCGGTCAGGAGGTTTTACTATAATCGCACAATCTGTATATTCGGACACTTTTCACATTAGACGTTTCTGTCTATCACTGGTTGGGTGGATAAAGGTCTAGCTAGTACTTTGGAATTGTTATAACGCCATCTGTTCAAGAGCCAGAAATATTGTCTGACATTTTACTTAGACTTCAAAGATATCTTCATGAGCTTTATCCAATCGCTATATTTCCGCGTAAAGTTATTCACTGTACCATACTTTTCTACATGGTTTCATTTATCTTTCATTACCGGATTACCAATATACAAAACCATATTCTGGATGTATAATTGTGAAACAATTTAATAGAATAGCGGATAAGGCTTCAGAAAATACGCTGCTATTAATATTTTAAGTTTCTTAACACATGAAACTACAAAAATGACTACATATAATGTTAAAATAAAACAACGTCAACTTTCAAGAACACAAATGTTTCGTACACAATATCACACGCACGATGTAACCCGAAGTGGAAAAAGCAAAAATAATAATTTAACAACGGAACACTTTCGAACGGATAAAAGGAAACGCGAAAGTGGGAAAGTTTGAACAATTCAAACAGAGCAGGGCCTAAGGTAACTCCCTGCGAAACTACTTTTGATTCCGCTTCGCTTTTGTCTAAGTTAGTATTTGAACGCGAACTACCGAGTTTCATTGTTAAGAACGAGTAAAAAGGTGGGCGAAAGATACAACTTTTGACGCAACGATGGCGAACCGTGGCCCTGTCGATATGTTGAAAGTAACGACGGCTTTCTCTAAATTAAAATAGTTTCACGTTGCATTGGCAGGGAAATTGAATTTTATACGTTAACGTTTGACAGATGCTAGTATGTTTATTTTGTTTTAAGTTTAAGTTTGTAAAATTCATATGAAATAATTATAGAAAGGGTATGAAAATTAAACTTTCAAAAGCTACCACTGAGTAGCACAATCATCTTTTAATTTTTAAGGCTTTTTCCGATTTTGCCTTTCTTGCGTCATGATGCATATCTGAAGTAACTCATACGTATATCTCAAAATGTCAATTCTAAGCGTATTTTTTCGCATATTTTTCGCATATATTTGATATCCATGTTTTCTTTTACTACACATGGTTTTTCAATATCCCAATCAGCATTTTTAAATGCGGATTGCGATATTGTATGATCGAGCTTGAGGTGCCGTCATGGCGCAATTATTAAGAAGTGCATTGATCACCTTTGGAAATACGTCACAAATAATTTTACATAATAACATATTTGCATTTGTAAAAAATAATTCTTTTTATTTAAATCCACAGACCAGCGATTTTACCAGTGCAATAGATCACTTTTTGAATTTAAATTTTTCATCGTAGTAAGTGAAACTTGAAAAACAAACGGCGATACGGAATGGCGCCCGGGTATGCGTCAAAGCTTTGACAATCTCAGTGCCAGCGAGTGAGTCACTGCCAGAACGCATACCGAACCTTGCCAGTTACTTTAATTCCTGTATCGGGCCACATCTTACTTTCGATACTTGACTTTCTTTCGAGTAAAACTGCTACAATACAGAATTCGCGTCTTATGGTCTTGAGAAATATTATTTATGTTATGACTATCCAATATCGCACAGTTAAACAAACAATCTAATCATATTTACACAAAGGAAAGGTTTTTAAAAGTATTCAAATTATTTTAAAATGAGGAACTATATATTGGAAGTTAACTTGCAATTTAAAAGTGTCTAAACAAACGTAGTATTATAATTATTTCTTGTATAAAACTACACATTTGAAATTTAACTATTAATTCATATAGACTCATGATGGGCAGCCTTCACATTCGGTGGCTGTTTCCCACACTCTTCGATCTCAATCTTTATGTTCAAATATAATTTAATTACTTTTACTTGTTACAGTTAACCTGCGAGTGCTGTGAGGGGTAAGTAGAGATTCATTTTAGATAAATTTTAATATATCATACTTACTTACGTACTTTCGTGACGTTTCACTTTTTCTGAATTAGGTCCCCATCTCAAACGTACATTAAGGAGCTTCGATTTAACAAATAGATTCAACGTCGGTCAAGCGGCGACATATACTTTCGGCTGTTGTCAACTGAGCAGGAAATCTTATAGTGCAAGTATACCTGCAAACTCAGGGACACTAGTCTTTACCTTCTCAACTCCTATGTAACGCAAATGTGATAATATCGGAGAAAGGGTTAGACGCATTGTCTGAAGCACATTACACAACACAACACGGTCAAACCAGAAATTGGTTTGATATTTATTTTTCACAAATATTACTTTCGGTTGTGATTCGACCCTGGAACCCGTATCTCAGCAGTCAACTACGGTATCTGAGTCACGCTACAGCATAATTAAAACAGCAATTAGTTTTCGATTGTACAGTTAAGTGTATCCAAACGTCATTACTCTTCAGGATTTCAATAAAATTTGAATTTTAAACTCGAGTGTGCCAGATCGCCGCCATGTCAATATTTATCTCCGCCTCTGAACGCTTCGGAGGGTGGCATTTAACCACTCGACGATGGAATTAACATTTATTAGCTCCTAGGAGAGCTGATTTAATATTAGCTCATTCTATATTTCAAACGGAGGTCTACAATTGAAAGTTATTGTCTGTCGTGTTCAGTCTTGCATGAACAGAAAACGATAATGTCTCAGACAAATTCTTCTACATAATGTTTCACATTTTTATGATAACATCTATGACAACATAAATGTGTTGTGGATGTCCGTGGGCTTCGTGATCATTTACCATCAGATGAGCCGCATGATTATTTGCCCCGTCCCCCCCTTTTCAATTAAAAAAAAGGATATGTGAAGGGCTGTCTACTGGGCAAAGGGCTTAGCTCGATATTTCAGTGTTTCAAAGCCGAAATGGATTCACCGACCCGACTTCACATCTTTTGATTTCCGATGTTTTCCGATGATTCACGGAGCCGGTACCGTGGCCCTAAGCAAGGTCACTTGCATATTATAAAAGCGATATTCGAGCGAACCCTTGAGTTACCACTGGCTCAATATTTATTAGCAAATAAATACTAGAAAATTCAAAAAAAAATATGATTCCATAGGTGTACATATTTCAAGGCCAACTTTTATGTGAAGGCGTAGTAAAAACAAAGGAAGCATTTTCGGGGCGTTTGGATACTTTGCATTACCATTATTTCATTATAGTTAGCGCAGTTGTTTTTCAACGTGGTAGTGCCAAGCGGCTTTTGCTGCTGCTCGAACGGGCCGGCTCAGTGGAGTGAGGTAACTGGAGGCCTATTCCTTCTCCCCATCCCCTTCCTCATCCTTCCTCCAATCTCCCAAATACCCCTAAAGGCCGGCAACGCACCTGCAGAACCTCTGGTGTTGCAGATGTACATGGGCGACGGTAATCACTTACCATCAAGTGACCCGCTTGCTCGTTTGCCGCCTTTCCTATATAAAAAAAAAGTTTAGTAACAGCTCTAACGGTCGGGAGTTTGATCCCGTACGGTTCAAGTATTTGCATGAGCTATACATAAATGTTCTGGATCTGGGTGTATAATAACGTTTAACTAAGAAAATATATAACTATAGGCGAATAATATAAATGTAGTAAGTAAAGGTAGCACAGTGGCTTTTGGCAGCGGCGCGGCGGGTTGCGGCTGCGAATCAGTGTTTGCCTATGTTAAATTTACTTATATATAAAATGCCTCAGCACTTAAAATTTCTATTAACAATTTTAAGGAGCTTACACCGTGATTAGAACTCAGTTCATTCGCGTGTTATGAAATATAGAGCATACGCCACGATTACTGAACTACCACGGCTCATTAAAATAATCCAGTAAATACAAAAATAAACAAATTAAATAGAGTTAGTCGTAGAATAGAGTCATGTGATGGCGGCATGAGAAAATCTGTCATCAATCTCATCCCGTAGGTTTTGTAATTGTCGCCAGGAGAAGCTCATGTTCCTTGACAGATATCCAGAATAACAATCAACAAATAAACCAAAATACTCAATAATCGTTCCTAAGGGAGAGGCCTTTTTTTCCAGCAGTAGACTATTTACATGGTGCTAAAGAAGAAAGAAGAAGAAAGAAACGCGTACTGCTTTTAGTAATTTTGATAATGATTCAAGATCAAACAAGTATGGAACAAATGTTTGGCACATTGTCTCACGCTGCTCTTTTGTTCTATCGAAACAGCGAACCAGATTACTTAGATAAATATTGTGTTCAAACAGAGAGCAAAACAATGGGCGTCATCCTCCGAATTTACTGTTAAAGATTCGTCAGAGGATTGAGTAAAATTAACCGCCTCACTAAATAGATGAAAGGAAACAGAATAAAAACGTCAAAAGTACCGTCCGCATACGAAGGCAGCAAACAAAGGAAATTGTCAACAATGTCAATTTTGCCTTCGGTACACGAGCAGAATGGAAAATATCGTCAATGATAATAATGATGTATTGGGTTTGGTTATACGTGCGGCAACATCGAATTAGGGAGCTTTGCGTTCCCGTTGACGTTTCGCGTTCCCTTTCCACGGGGTTCCGCATTGCACGGTTGAAAACCATCCTTGTTTTTTTTTTACACCACTGCAGACTTTGTCTTGATTACATCTGCCGATGAAAACGCTCTGAGCTAAAAACGTGATTTTTATATAACTGTAACTAGACTACGATGAAGAATACAACTTTAGATAGTTATATATATTTTTTATTGTAAACGTGCAAGCGGCTTACTTGATGGCAAGTGATTACCATAGTCAACGTACATCTGCAACACCAAGGAGTTGCTTTTACAGCTTTTCAGGGATATTTGGAAGGAATGATGGGTTGTTTTCCCATTTTCGATTTTACGCTTATGCTGTAAAATCGGAAGACGGTTCCTATGAAGAATCAAGGACTCGGAGGATATACAACATAATCAGACCATAGAGAATAATTTGAGTGGTAAACACGAAATGTTGACTCCAACTGCGTTTCTATAAAAGCGTCATGACCATAAATAAAGAGCAATAACGTTTCGAGTATAGTTTTTTTTTTTTAAGTTTCACTTTCTTATTGCTGATGCTTGAAACATGACCAAGTTCAATTTATCTATACGGAATCGAGCCAAGTAAAGAAAGATCGTCAGTTTTTTCATCGATAAGCCGCCGTACAAGACAATAGATTTGTGTACAGCCGCTTGTTTATTTGCCCAATAAAGGGAGATTTCGCCAATTGTGTGGTTCTAGCGGGCTTAACGGTGCCTTCTGTAGTAATTTTATTTCAAGAGTACATTCTAAGAGATTCTTCGGACGAGTTTTAATAAAAAAAAAAAACCAGGCGGGGGCGCAACAACTTTGTTTGCGGAATGCAGAATTTTTATCAATCATCAGACATTGCAAAGTTTTGATCGTTTTAATTTGCTTTTTGTTTAACTATTCTGATATAACTATATGACGATTGTTTCAAACTTATGAATTATGAATGAATAAATAACACGTAGACCTTTTTATTATTTATTAACTCGCTTTCTTGTCTAACTACCTGTCTTGTCGGTAAAAAAAAATTCAATCAATTCTAAACTAGTTACAGATTTGAGTCCTTAAACATAGCTAAGGGCTGAATGACAAATAATAACAATGTATTAGAAAACATTTGTTTTAATTCAAAATCATTTTCGGTGTTTGGTCGCTTATCTATTACTGTAAGATCAAGTAAAACTACAATAATGATATCTTGTATTTACGCGAACACTACACATTTGAAATAAAATATTAAACTATTTTCTTCTATTTTCGGATTTTCACGTGTTTAATTTTGTTTTGATATTCCCCATGGTTCGAGTGCTTTGCAAATAAACGCGGTAGAGCCAAGCAGCGGCTTTTCCTGCTGCTCGAATGGGCAGGCTCGACTGGGTTGGTACCACGGCCTCGCAGATACCGGCGTGAAGTAGACCTCGTGCTTCTTCGTTTCTTCGGTGGTTGAGATAACCGGAGGCCCTCTCCTCCTCCCCATCCCCTTCCTAATACACCCTACCATCTCCCAAATAACCTTAAAGGCCGGCAACGCACCTGCAGAACTTCTAGTGTTGCAGATGTACGTTTGCCGCCTTTCCTATAAAACAAAAAAACAGCAGCCGTGGTCTGAGGTGTTAGACGTCCAGATGTCATAGTCTACTCGGGCTACCTTCAGATTTTAATTATTAATTTTATCTAAATATAAAATATAAGATGGTAGATTCGTACGCCGATCCCAAAAAGGCATTACAGTGTTACATACACAGAATTACCATATCATTATTAGAGATCTTGTAATCTAAGTTAGGATTATTTATATAGAGGCTGATATTTTACACATTTTACCATTATTATCAACCTATTCAAGTCCACTGATGAACATCATTTTCGTCAGCAACCCGGCACGCATTTTTTGGAAGGTTCGCTCACGCTCACCTCGCCATTCAGACAGGTTTTTTTTTTTAGTACTTCGTGGGGGAAAGGTGACGACGTGAACGAATTGGAATTGTTTTCTCGCCATTAGTTGTCTGTTAGCTTGAAGGGTTCACCAAATGCAGGTGAAGTTGCTGTCTGGAGAACAATATGGCTTCTGCCGCGTATATACATATATTCACGCGTTGTTCCCAATGGGCTAGGCAGAGACAATCTCCTTCAACTTATGGTCTTTCACATATTCCACTTTCATCAATCTTCGCATGCATGCTCGTTGGTTTAGAGTACTCTTGACCTGCCCTTTTATCAGAACGTCTCCGATTTGGTCGTGAAATGTTCGCCTAGGTCTTCCTCTCCTGACTCTACTATTACTCTGCCTCTTACACATATTTATTACACAATCCTTTATTTATTTATCGAAATCAACTTTTACCATCTGTCAAGTGCAGTATCACTCTACAAGATGCAGGATTGTACGAATTTGATTTTAAAAGTGGTCCACCTTACATAGGGCAAACTGAAAAGATTTATGAGGACCCGCGTAAAAGAACACATATCTGATCTGAAACTAGATGTAGCTGTAGAAAGTCTGCAGTCTGTGATCGTGTCCTAGATCGCTTCAACTATTACATTAGTTTTGATAGACTAAAAATCAATCAAAAGTTGTTTTGCGGGGATTTGTGGTCCTTCAAATCTATCGAATTGAATTCTTACCATGGATGATTGAGGAGGGTAATGAAATCAAAAAACATCCTTAATTCAATAGAGACGATGGCTGGGCGCTACCAACGGCTTGGAATCCAGTAATAAATAAAATTAATTCTTAAACTGAGCACTTGCACGATTATAAGGTACTGTGAGCATTTTTAGTAGCAGAAGCCCCTGTTAACTATGACATCGAGACGTCTAACACTTCAGTTCCCTAGTGACCATAGAGTGCTTTGCAGCACCCGTAAGTTCGGGAACATAAAAAGAAAAATTAAACGCGATGAAATTCGCAAGTAACAGTTTAATTTCAAATTATTTATCAATGGTTAAATAATTGGAGTGATGAATCAACATCGTACTAAATAAATCACAATTCGGAGCATTGTAATTTCGCTCAAACCCACATTTACAAATTAAATGGAACTACAAAATGGTTGTCCGCGTCTGATTACATTCACGCCTCGACGTGTCTCATTTGCAATGCTGACGTCCGCGTAGGCGTGGCTTAACGAAGTGCCTTGATTGTCTGACTGAGATCAAGCATGCCTGATTATTGAGCGTTAAAGGATACGTGATGATAGACTCTCAGAGGAAATATAAGAGATACATTTGAATAACGTCGCAATCTCACCGCAAACCTTCATTTGAGATCTTATCTACTGACTGTGATTAGCCTTCTATCAAATGTAACATTGCCGATATAAAGAGGAAATATGTTTAAATCCCAGCCGAATTCGATATTACAACAAAACCACAAATAATTCGCAGTATTTTAATGCATGTATAGTCCACAATGTATTAAAAAAATTTTGGGCCTTTTTTAAAAAAGTTTTCTTAACAAACTTCTGAAAATTATGTCTGTTTGTTGCATTCCAAATGCATTCACACAAAAAAGACTTTCTAGTTTACCTAATGTAAATTTAGGAACCTCTAGCGCATCGCTTTGATCTGTTCTGTACATTCCAATGATTTAATTTTCGGAGACAGTAATTTTTTTATTAAACTTATTCTTATTTTTCATAAATAAACAAGGATGGAAGTCTTAAGATAGTATAGTAGTATACATGGAAGTCCCTTTAAGTAGGCCACATAGCAACTCTCGAGGCCCCAAGTAATAGATTGTCCTTGCTTGCCATTTTTTTTTAAATTAATGCTGTTTACAATTCATCTGCAGATCTCCATAGTAACACATCATAAGACATGCTACTGTGGAAGTATGCGATGTAAACTTATTTGGCTGTTGCTTCGTCAGACAACTGTCTGATCTATAATATTTTTAATCTTTGCAACAACGAAGGTGGTAAATCTTCAAGATAATTGGGCGACAATGACAGTGCTGATGCAAACTATACATTTCAGAGTGAATTAATAGTTTAGTGAAACCGATATTTACTGGGTAATCGATACCGATCAAGTTTCATTCGAAGGTCTTAAGGCCAGGTCTGACTCACTAGTGCCGGTCGGAGAGCGCACTCTTCCAGAATGGTTTATTAGTATTTCCAATCCATAACTGGCAATTGTAATTTAAGCTAGTGAATACAACTTGTTGTTGTGATTAAATTATAATATATCTCTCACGACCGTATATCCAACTATGGAGTGGACAGGGCTGTAGGTTGTATTTATTTATTTTTTGTCGCTCCATCCCACTGTTCGCCAGTATTTATTTGATTGATTTATATCTTAGTATAATGATTTATTGTGTAATAAATACAACACATTTGAAATGAAACTATTATTTACCGATTTTAATTAGATTTTTTTATAAATCCCAACGTTTCGGGAGCTTTACAGCCACCCGTGGTAACGGGAGGACTGTGATGTTTCCCGATGTCATAGTTAACCCGGCTACCTTCAGTCCAGCGTAGCCATAAAAAAATCTAATTAAACGCGATAAAATTCTTAAATAATAGTTTAATTTCTAATATTATCTTTATGTTTGTTTAATTGATAAAAATCGTACATTAGTTTCGAAAAACACATTGCTTCCCTACTGCAAAACGGAACGCCTATGCAATAAGTTATGTCGAAGGGTCATATGGATCTCCTTTCACAATGGTTTGCCAAGATGAGATTAATTTAATTAATAGTATTTAAATGTATGCTTGAGTTGTAAGTGCGATAAAGTGAATAAACATATAAATAATAATTAGCGAGTAAGTAATTTGCATAAAATTCTTGCATCTATTTTGATTGTGAGACTTTGAACACATCTGCGTTGTCATGTGTTCTTTGGTTTTTGTTCGTTTTCGTGAACGGCGACACCTTTTGAGTACTATCGGCCGTTGTCTAATGCGCAGGTGATATTATAGTGCCGTAAGATTAAGCGCTCCGCCTATAAGTTCCCGTGTCAAATATACTACTTCTACGTCGGAGGAAGGATCGAATACCTAATAATTGTGTTACGATAACAGATACCAACTTTTATACAATACGAATTACTTTCCTTTAATATATTAGGATTCATTTTAATACTTTAAGACAGCGATTTATTTCAGGCAAACCTTGGAGGAAACAGATATAAAAATTATTAATTATATAAAACTGAAGCAAATATTTACATATAGATTTAGAAAATACATAAAGCTAACCTAAATAATAAATTAAATATGCTCTTAAAATCACATAGATGCCAGCTCCAAATAGTGACCTTGAGAGTTTTTTTTTATATTTAAACGAATAAATAATTTTAATAACACTTTTGTTTACTAAGCCCAGTACTTTTACATTAAAATAATTCCCTTATAATGCTACTAAGCATAAGAACCAATATTATGACAGACGCAATAAAATACGCGACATTTGCTTATTTTCTTTACAGAGGTGTCAATTTTTTTTTTTTTTACTTACATTAGGCAGAAGCTTGGAAATGATAGATGATCGTAAAATACTCCATTGCATTTATATTGTACAACGATGCTCTTTCGAGGGGATGAAAATAAAGCATTATTATGGACAATTCCATGAATTATTGAATCCGACAAGCATGACGAACATGCCGCGGAACAAATATTTCACAAACCGTAATTGAGATTATAGTGCTGTGACCGTTATCGAATATTTTAAAAAACGATTTTATGCTAATCACCTGGAAGTGATGGTGATGATAGTGAGGTCCTTTTGATTTGAACAACATACCCGATTACTATCAGGGGTTATAAACTGCGCAGGAGATATTATAGTGCATCACACTGTAGCGCGTTTTTTGTTTTTATTATTTTTTAAATTGTTTTATCAATAACTTGTTAACTAATTGTGGTGTAATCAATAAAGTTTTTTTCTTTCTTTTTGTTAAATTTTTCCGAATTTCCATAGTCTTACTTTATAACACTCACGAAATGAAATTGAGGCGTAGATTCTCTTACACTACCACCATAAAGGACAATATTTCATATTTTGTGGTTATTATTTATCCACTAAAGCAGAGCGGTTAGAGGATCTGCCTCCCGAATCAGGATACTCGAGTTCGATCACCATACGAGGACGTACCAATGAGTTTTTCGTAACATATGTAGAATTTGCATCGTTGGCATGGACTCGAAGACGGCACCAGGCACTCCAACCGTCACGTTGTCCTAAATAAGCTCTGATGAAAAATGCTTTGATTCACCCCGGTATTAATTATAATTTTTTTTTTCAGTAAAGTAGCTGCCTGTGAATATCTCACTACTGTGCTGAGGCATCCTTCTAACATTCAGGAGGGTTCGGGTACCGGTAGGGGTCCGCCACGTTGCTCCGATACGGAATAACATAGTTCACATCATGACCACGAAATGTTCTTCATATTATTTATTAGCCATACTGGTTCTCACGCGATGTTTTTCTTCAACACTGAGCACATGGAAAATTCAGCACTTGAAATTGTCACTAACATTGTTAGTGGCGTCCTCACCGGGACTCCATGGAGCTGTTAACTACTTAAGTTTAAATATAAGACTAGATCTGGCAGTTGTCAGAGTATATGTATACAGCGACGTTATTTATTTACTTATATATTTATTTGTGATTCGGATGGCTTCCATTTTAAATCAATAAAGAGAAACACTAATGTAGGTAATAGAAAACTAATAACAAATCCTCAATTATAGAGACTTTTAAACCAATTTTAAAATAAAAGCGAACAAAGTAAACATATAACATATAAACAAAGTACATATATGCTTAAGTTTGATGATAGGAGGTTCTCAATAAAAGATAAACGTAGCAAAGGTAAGTGTTTACCGACGTCCGCGTACATCTGCCATACCAGAGGAGCTGCATGTTCGTTGCCGGCGTTTAAGGATATTTGGGAAGGAGGAAGGGTTATGGGGAAAGGGGGGAAGAGGAGAAGGCCTCCGGTTACCTCACTCACTGATGGATATTCAGCGATGCCGTGGTACTGTCTCGGCCAAGCCAGCCCAATCGCTTATCCAGTAATATTTATCTAGTAATTTTCATGTTTAAAATACATAAATAGACGTTAAATGAGAGAAAATCATCTTTCTTAACCGTGTTTCTTTTAGAAAATATAATAAGCTTAATGTTTGTTTTCTAACAAATTTAATTGGGTGTCCTCTAATAAAATATCTGAAATACTAAATCATATCATTATTTCTGTTTTTTTTTTTAGTTAAAGTTCAATAGACATGAAATAGACTAAAGAATATCGCAGCTATGGGTCAGTATCCATATCGATAGATACTCGATACATCACTATGATACTTCGACCGAGGCAACGAAGATTTCCGCGCTAAGTTTCTTTGCTGATGGCGTTTCTATGTAATCTAAAATATTTACCTAAGCCGTAGATCTTCGGCTCTATCGCGGTCTTGTCATTTGGGATTTGAATGAGCAACGGAGCACATTAGCGACTGCGTCTGCTTTAATCCCTGCTTTAAATAGTTCGTATATAAAACTAAAAATACACTCGATGCATTCCCAGCGACTCTACAATATTGATAAAAATACAAGCATGTGTCTCAGTGGTCAGATTCAGCATAATCCTGCTAAGTTATGGGCTCCAGGTTCAACTGCAACCATAATTTATCTGTCATGCATTTGGTTTATACGTAGATACATAATGATACAGATAAGATAGGATGAAGGCACGTACTTTGGTGTAAAGGTAGTAGCAGTCTGTAAGTGCCCGGTGCTGGGCAAAGGTCTCCTTTTCAAATATCTTAAAAGGCTTTGGAGCCGGGAAGGGCCCACTGGTCCAGTGCGGGCTGACGAGCTTCACATATCCTCGTAATAATATTTATTATTATTTCTCAGACATGCAGGATTTCTCTCGATGTTTTCGTTCACCGCCGAGCACGTGGTGTTCACATAAAATTGAGTTCGTCTGTTTGTTTGTTGACTCAAATATATCGTATCACGATCATAAATCACTACTTCTATAGATATTCGTAATCACGCACATCTGATATTTATCGAAACAGAAATCGTTTCTGATTATAGTGATGAAGATACAAATCGATACATTTATTCAAGAAATCGATACATATTCAAGAATTATTCCCGATTTCTTTCGTTATTCTGATATATATATAGAATGTGTGTGATTAAGAAAAACGTCAATAAGCATTTAAAAAAGCTCACCACAAAGAATGGTGGAATCCGATTTAAGTAAGGAGTTATGGCTCGATCCTCAGAACTTGTCTTTGTCATTTAAGGTACCGTTGATGGCGAAACGAATATTTTAATGTTCAAGTGTGGTAATTTTGTTTTATGTGAAAGGGGGAAAACGTGCAAGTGGCTCACCTGGTGGTAAGTGATTACCGTCGCCCACGAAAATCTGCAATGGTGAAGGTGCTGTTTTTTTTTAGTTTAACGTGGAGGAAAGGTGCTCGCACCTAGCCGTCACCGTCTCCGGCGACCGGTTATGTCCGGATCAGCATTGAAGATGCCGGACCGACTCTAACCTCCACGGTAGATATGCTGTTGGCCTAGTGGCCTTTACAGCTTCATCGTAAGAGACTCGCGAGCAGGAGGCCCGCAAGTTAAAGTCGAAGGTGCCGAGGGAGCATTGCCGGCCTTTAAGATTAAATGGGAGGTGGATGAGGAACGGGGAAGGGCAGTGGATTTTGAATGAATTCAGGCACATCGTAGAACTGGTCACAGTGACACCTGTTTTCCGTATTATTTGTTACTTGTTACGTAATATTAATAAAAATTAGAGAGAATAATTTTTACAACAGAAAGGAAAAATGTCGACGGGTGCTGCTCGCCCGTGACGGCCGCGAATCGAACCGACGAATGTCAATTTTTTTTTTATTTAAGTGTGTTTAAATGTTTCTTGTTGAAACCATAAGAAGTTGAGATATTTTAAAACAAACGAATGTATGATACAAAACAGTAATTTGTCGGATATAATTGTTTGTAAACATCGTGAAGTCGTGGTAGCCTAGAGTAAGTCATGGTAGCCCAGTGGTCAGGGTGTTAAGTTTCATAAAGCGCGAGTGACCTGAGTTCGATCCCCGGTGCCGGCACCACTAAAATTATTTATAGCAATTTTGAGTCCTGTATTTACCACGTGCTCAGCGGTGAAAGAAAACATCGTGAGGAAACCTGCATGTCAGAGAAATAATAAAAATATTATTTCGAGGATATGTGAAGCCCGCCAACCCGCACTGGAGCAGCGTGGCGGGCCCTTCCAGGCTCCTAAACCCTCTCTGATACTCGTATTTGAGAAGGATGCCTTTGCCTAGCAGTGGGCGCTTACAGGCTGCTACTTTATATATCGTGAAACGCTTGGGATTTCCCGTTCGCATGGAAACTTCTAGATAAAAAGAATCTTACAAAAACACTCTTATATAGAGATGCGGAGAGAAACGTGCGTAGATTTAATAGTTTGGAACAAGTTAGTAAAAGTGATAGATCCCAGCAGCGGCTTTAGTTGCTGCTGGAACGTGCTGGCTCGACCGGGCCAGTACCACGACCTTGCAGAATACCATCGTGAAGTAGAGGCATCTTTGCGTGTACATTAAAGTATATTTCATTCATTCATTCATTCATTCATCTTGTGCTTCTGCGTTTCGTTCGGTAAGTTAGGTAACTGGATTTTCATTCCTCCCTTGGCTTTTCACGTCCTCAAATATATTTTTTCTCATCCTCTCTTCCATCTCCCAAACACCCTTAAAGGCCGGCAACGCACCTTCAGGACCTCTGGTGTTGCAGATGTATGTGGGCGACGGTAATCACTTACCATCAGGTGAACCGCTCGCTCGTTTGCCGGCTTTCCCATAAAAAAATAAAATTATAAATAAAACTGCATAATTAATTTAAACTATAGAATTTTGAATTATAGAAACGTCTTAAAGAAGGCTATAATATACAAACAAAAAGATACTATAACTTCTAAACTAAGTTAGTTAAGTTATTTCCAATGATATTAATGTAACAATAGATTGATGCAAGAATGTACGTCAGTGTTGCGACGAAAATATAAGAACTCCACGCATAACGTGCAATGACACTTTAGAAAAATGGTGTGTCAAAAGCGAAAGATAAATCTGGGCCCATAGTTAGATGCACTCTAAAATTGTTTCGATTTATCAACCCTTCCAACTGAAGCGTGACGGCGTCGCCGGACTGTCGCGCACAGAAACGTTAGAAGATAACTTTCGAACAACATTTTGCGTTGCTTCTTTTAAGACAACGTATTTCACATTAAACTTATTAACTTTTGTACCTATCTGCATTAAATATCACGTTCAGTTTATATTATAAATTTTGTAAATTAACAGTGAAATGTCCATCATATGAACATCTATATTTAAACACCCTCTAGTAATAATACGGTTATGTAATCCTGTGAAGTTTATAAATGATTAAAAGTCGTGAGGTAATGGTAAAAGTATCTCCATATCTCTTGCTCTTTCTATATCACTCTCTCTCTCTCTCTTTTCCGTGATGACTTAGGGAAAAGCCTTGAGATTCTCATGATAAGTTACGGAAGCTAATCCGGCTAATCCTACAGATGAATTTTCATACACACATTGACGACTTCACCAAGGCGATCTTGTGACTGACTTTCCTGGCTAAGCAAAAATTTTATCCAACTCAAAAAATTTATTATTTATGTTTTATATATATACATATAAAAAATATCTACATCTAATTGTATCGAATTTTTTTTCTAATAACTACAGAATATTTCACTACACGTGTCAAAATAATATAAATAGAAAAGAATTAAATGACCTGAACTGTGTTATTTCTGCACGGGCCTGTACATTATTGTCATTGCCGCCCTGGACAGTGGCGTGTGATGGTAAAAAATATTATAAACGATATCTGAACTGAAAATTCGGATCGCATCGGTAACTCTCTGCAACGCCGCCCCGAGGCCCATCTTTTGCAAAGAAAAATATTAGGTTGCTTTATTTTGTTGGTCCTTCAACTTTCTTTAAACATTTCTTTAGATGAGTTCCAAATCTAAACTCAATTTTTTTTAAAGAAATTTTATCTTGCACTGAATGAGTGAATGAATGAATGAGAATTCTGTATTCTTCGACGTTCCGTTTGTCAAATGTCCATTCCTAATATTATTATTTTTTTACAATCCACCGCCGTTTCATAATGAGTCTGGATCATTCGGATATATTTTTTCACTCTGTAATGATATGAAAATTATTTTTGTCTTCCCCTCCTCCACTCCCTTTTCTAGTATTCCGAATTAACTTATATCCAGTAATCGTACGGGGCACAACAATGATATAAGGACAAGAATTAAGTTATTGTTAAATCGTACAACGAAGTAGGAGGAGCTGTGGAGCTCGAGTTTCATTACGACCTGGTAAATCTCGATGGAAGTCTGTTGGGAGGCGTTCGAGCGTCACGAATCGGCTTCAACGGTTGGCGCGGTATGATCCATCTGGCATCTGATACTTGACGCCTCATCACCGTAATGGTTTTTGTGGGGGCGAATGTATTTGATTTGCGCACGTGCTCCCGCGGACAATCTCTACGTAAAACCCGTTTAACATGACGCTCTATAGCAAGGAAATAATCAAAATATCACCGTTATCGCAGTTAGATTATTTGTCACGGCTCTTGTCGTTCGTGAAATTTTTGTCTATGATTATAATTACGTTTGAATCTTCTTGATTATTTGAGAAAGTAAATTAAGTGAGTGTGTTATGTGTTTTATATAATGAACAACTATAATTATATGTATGTCTAAATATTGTATCGTAGTATAATATTCGGGTATATATAAGTGAAGATAATATTTGTGTGCATCCTTTTAAATTTTCTCTGTTCAATCTAATGGTAGACTGGTAGAGAATGCCTCTTGGCATTAAGTCCGCCTTTTTGTTCTGTAATGTGCAAATAAAGTTTAAATAAATAAATAATTCGTAAAGTAAATAAATAAAAGTGACAATGTATTATTATTATTTATCATGCTAGTGGTAGAGCCAAGCGGCGGCTTTTGCTTGTATCATGTCCTCGCAGATTACCGGCATGAAGTAGAGGCATCTGGTGAAGTAGAGGGTTTTGCGTTTCGTTCGGTGAGTTTGCCTCCCCGCACAACTCTACCTTTTCAAATATCCCTTAAGTCCAGCAAAGCACTTGCAGCTCCTCGGGTGTTTCAGCCATATGGTGGTAGCCTAGTGGTCGGGGCGCTCACTCCAGTTTCATGCAGCGCGAGTGACCTGGGCTCAATCACCGCTGCTGGCCACCACTTTTTAAAGGCCGACAAAGCACTTCTGGTGTTTCAGATATATATGGGCGTCGGTAATCACTGTACATCAGGTGAGCCAGTTGCTCGTTTGCCCCATTTACGGTAAATAAAAAAAAGATATTAGAAAAACATTAATAATGTTCGAGCATATTTAATTGCATCGTCCTTATGGAAGAGGACTATGTCCTGCAACGGACAATAAAGGATATCAAGGTAAAGTAAGGTACATTGGACTGCAGTAACTGTAACTCAGTACTGTCCTACAGTAGTGTTCTGTCTGTTCTTTCGTAATTTTATCAGTACATTTAACTCAGTTCTTAGATAATAATAACCAGTACAGCTAAGGTTAAATTTCTGTAGGAGCTTACTGATAAGGTTACCTAAATCTCTCACCTGTTTTCGTCGTTTCTGTTTAAAGGTATAGACTGCCTGTATAGTTACAGACTATGAGATATTCTATCTTATTCATAGGGGTGTTAACGCATCAGTAGCGATCTTCGATTGAAGTTATTTGTAGGTGTCTATGGTTTGTATAGACTAGTAAATTGTTAGCAAATTTTAGTAAAAGAAAGAAGTTAATTTTAACAGACTGTTTCTTAAACTATTACTTGTTAATGTATCCAAAGTTGTTGTAGTTTATTGATATAGCCTCGAAGATACTTAACATAACTTATCACGCTTCTATAAATTCAAATTCAAATTCGTTTATTTGCATAAAACATGGTGCTTACTGTCTAGATATCATAGTATATGATAGTCCCGCGTGTTTATCGTTTAATTATGACATGTAAATGTTATTAAAATGTAGGTGATATTTTAATATATCTAATTTAGAAAACACTAAAATATATATTTGTAAATCTCAAACAATAAATAATATCTAGACATCCTTAATGACATACTAAAACATATTTAATGCCTAAATTACATATAATACAATAAACACAATTTTTATGACGAAATGTGCACATAGTTCCAAATAATAATCATACTTGATATATAAATTACAATGCTAAATTACAAATTTAATGTGAAAAACTATAAACGAGCATTTAGAATTATTGACGTATAATACGTCTGGACTATGTAAGTTTATATATAATATAAGTTACAGTGCGGTTGTTTGTGCTTCTTCCTACAGCCGCACAAGCGCTCGCATATCTTATTATTTGGCCAACACTTCAGCCAAAGTATGCCATTAACACATACAATTAATCTGCCTAATGAATGTTTGCACGGATGTGACCACTCCATTTGGCCAAACAGCAGGTCAAACCCTCAATGTTTGCAATACACTCGATATCTAATGAAGCCACATTGTAGAACGGTTTGCTGTATTGATTATCCTTAGAGTCAGATTAATGCATTAGCGTGTAAGTACTAATTCCTAAACAAAATCATCAATAAGTATAGCCAGGAAGACATTAACACTCTCGATGTCAGAGAAAGGTGTTTGTTTTGTTAGGCTAAGGAGGTATTTGGCTGATGGTAAGTGATTACCGTCACCCACCCCACGTACATCTGCATCACCAGAGGTCCTGCAGGTGCGTGCCGGCCATAAAATATACTTGAGAACGTGAAAAGCGTAGGGAGGAGTGGGCCTCCAGTTAACTAACTCACCGAATGAAACGTAGGAGCAAGAAGGTGCCTCTGCTTCACGCCGGTATTCTGTGAGGTCGTGGTATCAACCCGGTCGAGTCGGCCCATTCGAGCAACAGCAAAAGCCGCCGCTTGGCTCCACCACGTACGCCCATAACCGCCAACATGGTTAGCGAATTGGCGATTGCAGTAACAGTTTGCATTTTTTACAACATTTTCCACGGGGAATGTTCTGAGGAACTGTTCGGATTGATCCCAGCTGCTGAGTTTCACCATCGCACATCGCGACAGAATTCGAAGTACAATCGATACCACCTAAATGGTTGGCATTCCACCACAGTGCGTTTCAATTGAAGTTTTCTGCCACGCTCTTCGACTTTGTGGAATCAGCTGTCGCCAGCAATATTTCCGAACAGTCACGACTTAGGGACCTTCAAGAAAAGAGCTTATTCCTTCCTTAAAGGCCGTCAGCGCATCTGTAGCTCCTCTGGTGTTGTGGACGTTCGTGGGCGTCGGTGATCACTTACCATCAGGTGAGCCGCACGCTCGTTTGCCCCCTTCTTCTACATAAAAAAAGACACCTCGCACTTTAGAGGATGCCGCCTGTCATCGGGGTATTTATTTTTGGTCTGGTATTTTACAAGATTATCCCGCTATCACAGCCTTGCATGAACTGGGGGCACAAAATAAAAAAGTAGTACTTCAGTGGATTCCTTCTCACATCGGCATCACAGGGAACGACAGAGTAGACAGATTAGCCAGACTTGCGATTTCGGAGGGTATAAATACGTTTTGCCAACCGTATTTTACAGAGTTACTAGGCTCTCTTAGAACTTGGTGCCAGGATAATTAGAAGGAGCATTTTGACGAAAGATCACTAAGTAAAGGAATATGGTATAAGACCATACAACCATATCAATCGCGAAATCCCTGGTTTTATGGTGCTGGTCTGAGTAGGAAGGAAATAGTCATTGCTCATAGGATTCGATCTGGCGATGTGCCACTGAATAGTTTCGGGCATCTGATGGGTAAAGCAAATACACCTAACTGCACAGAGTGCGGGCGTGTAGAAGATGTATATCATATGTTAAACGAATGTCTGCGGTCCGAAGATGAAAGATGTAATTTTTTCATATGTTTTCCAAATTTTAAACAAGAAAATGAGGGTGTTTTTAACAGTATTCTTGCTTTTCCAATTGCAGAAGAAGCAAAACTACTTTATAGATTAGTGTCTAAGTATTTTAAGAGAAGATTGTTATAAGTAGAACGATTGGGGTGACGTGGTCACTGCGTGACAAAACCCTATTTAATTAATAAAGAGAAAAAAAATCCGCTATCACACGATGGTCTACGTCGAATTCTCCAAATATAAAAGAGCAGCGGTGTAATGGGCAAAGATGATTACATGGCCAATGAGAGAGAGAGAACTATGGTCACTAATGGCCAATGAGAGAGAGAGAACTATGGTCACTAATGGCCAATGAGAGAGAACTATGGTCGCTAATCGGTTTAATTGTACTTACGAGAAGCAAATTATTAACGAATTCGGAGGATAAATATTTATCCCTTGGACTGCAAGAGGGAAATACGCTAACGTACGTGATAGACCTTGGCGGCGGATTTTGCTGCTGCTCGAATGGGCTGGCTGGACCGGGGTAGTACCACGGCCTCGCAGAACAACGGCGTGAAGTGAAGGCATCTTGGGCTTCTGCGTTTCGTTCGGTGAATGAGTTAACCGAAGGCCCACACCCCCTCCCTATTCCCCTCCTCTTCCCTCCCATCTCCCAAATACCCTTAAAGACCGGCAACGCACCTGCCAGCATCTATGGTATAGCAGATGTATGTGGGCGACGGTAATCACTTACCATCAGGTGAACCGTTTGCTCGTTTGCCGTCTCTTCCATCAAAAAGCGAGCACGACAAAGGCCACCGCTCGCTAAAGCTCTTCGATAAATCGATAATTAGTTCCCGATCAGTTTAACACCGTTGTAATCAATCATTGTTATTGTTTATCAAAGCTGTATACTGGATCACAATAACTCCGTCAATAACGCGCCGGCGTCGCGCGGCAATCACTCAGCTCGCCTATCGTACGGCTGTCAGGTCACTCGGCGGCTCTGTTTGCTTTGCTCTTATCGTTGCGCCCTGTGTAAACATGCTGCAGCGGCCGTTCCGGTGCTGGATATACGTAGTATCAAGCGAGGGGTTTAATTGTTGTTCAGTTTCGAGTGCAATCGATTGTGCAAGCTGGATCTATTGAGATCGGATTTGTTTCTTTTATAAAAGAAAAAAAAGAAAAAACTCACATTAATATCGAAGATCGGCTTTGCATTATTCGCAGCTGCGAGACATTATTTGGTTATAAAAGGAAACATAAAAGGGTTATATTTATTTTAAAAGACAGACAAGATCAGCATTGAATATCATCTAAAAGAAAATAAGTACAGGATACTAATGATCTAGTTCAGGAGTCAGGACGCTCGTTTCGTTTCATAGTACGCGAGCGACCTGTATAGTGTTGCGGTCGAAGGGTGCAGGTGGCTCGGGTTCGTGCTTTGTGGCAATCCTTGGGGACTGGCTGTAATGATGAATGATGAGTGATCTAGAGTCGAATCCCGACGCCTACACTAATGTCGTGAATTGTCTGTGAAAAGATCGTGAGCTAACCTGCGTGTACAAACAAATAATCCGCCAATCGGAATCTTTCTCCGAACCCTCCCAAAATATTGAGAGGTTTTGTGCTGCTACTATTAAAGTAATGAAAATATTTTATTCCCCCCGGCTACAGTGATAAGGCGATCATTTGTAAAACAGTTTTCATAGTAAAAGTTTCATCTGTATTTTAACTATATCTCAACGGTACTCGTTTATCTTATGACATGCTGTATAAAAGCGAAAAAAAATCTATATTTTATTTCTTTTTATTTCACAATTTACTTTGTTTAAATAAATAAAAGTTACCACGGAAATAACAATTATTACTAAACTTGTTTCCGGCCGAGGCTTTATAAACAGTAGCGTATGTCCTGAAGTGTATCCGTACCGGATTTCATTAAAATCGGTACAGACGTTAATGGCGTGATTGAAAGACAAACATCCAAAAACACGTACTTTATAAAATTATATATAGTAGGAATAAAAAAAAAATATAGGCACATCAAATCTGTTCGCAGATCCTACTCTAGTTCAATGGGTTGTATATACATAACAGAAGTCTGACTCGTACCTGATTAATAGCGTCCCGGTACTGCACAATCAACTGGATACAGCTCAACATCTGGATGTTTAGTTCGCAGATACTGCGATGTAGTGATAAATGAGCCGTCCGTACACCTGAATGTTTTGCTTGAGTTCCGCTTCGATTTAAACCTTTGCATCACAATATATCTATTTGTGATAAACTTTTTTTTATGGGATGGCGGCAAACGAGCTGGCGGTTCACCTGATGGTAAGTGATTACCGTCAGCCACGTACATCTGCAACACCAGATGTCCAGCAGGTGACTTTGCCGTCCTTTAAGGGTAAGGGATGAGGAGGGTGAGTGAGAAGATGGAGTCACAATATGCCTCTACTTCACGCCGGTAATCTGCTGGGCCGTGGTATCAGCCCGGTCGAGCCGGCCCATTCGAGCAGCAGCAAAAACCGCCGCTTGGCTCTTCCACTATTAACTCCCATAAATGTCAAACTGCAGGTCGAAAATGTCCACTAATTTTTGTAATGGGTTTCAGAGGTGGAAATAGTCCACCACGCTCCTTAATCCGCATAGAAGCAGAAGTTTTTTTTTATATTTTCTCGCATAATGCATATTTCCCTGTACTGCCGACCTCGTGGTCCAGCAGTTAAAACTATTATTTGTGATGTGAATAGTTAAAAAATATTTATAATAGCCTAGTGGTTTTGGAATCGGCCTCCTATTTAGAAGACTCTAGTTTGATCCGACGAGGACGTTTCATACCGATTATTTTTTTCGAATTTTACGTACGATTTACATCGTTGCCGTGGACATTAAAACGGCGACAGGCTCACCACCTGTCACGGTTGCGTATACACAACGGTCGTAAGAGCTTATATATTTTTTTTCATCTACTCTATAATATAGCCACTGAGATAACCTTTAGAAATAACGGCTGGCATAAGAAATTCATCAATGATTCCATTTCATTGGAGTCGTAAAAGTAAAGTTAGGGAAATTAATGCTAGAATAATCTAGTGGTTTACGACAGACGACGAAATAACCTTACCCGGCTTGAAATATCCATATAAAGCAGCACGCTTTAAGTAAATACAAAGTAATGTAAAGTAAATATAAAGTGTGTAATTAGAGTAAATTATATTTAAAAAGGCATTGTTTTCGTGTAAAGAATGGTTGTTGATTACTTTTTATTAATAATTTAGGTACACACAAGTAAGCACAAAGTGGTAATGTATATGCCCACCGCTGGGCAAAGACCTCCTTTTCATATATCTGAGAGGGTTTTGGAGCCGGGAAGGTTCCGCCACGCTGCTCCGTTACGGTTTCGGCGGGCTTCAGAATATCGAGGATATGTGAAGTTGTCAAAATCGACCGATCGGGAGTACGTAATTATTCCTTAAGCACCGAATCAGTTTCACCGTCATTAAAATCTATTTACGTAACCCCTTCTGAGATGCCAATTATCAACTATATTTCATCAGCACATGCAAACACGTCTCCTATCTAAGCAATCCCGCTGTGTAACTGAACGCCTTTCACGGGCCACCTTAATGAGGCAATCCCATTGTTGTCCCCGGACAGACAATGTGACCTGCGATGTATTGTGTGGGGTTCGATGATTTGCATTATGATTTGCGTGGTTTATTATGATTTACATTGTTATTACCTTGGAAAGTTTTGAAATATAATCCAATGTATAGAATTGTGTTTAGTTATTCGACGTTAATTATAACAACATGATACCGATTCTCGGTACGGGGTTCAAAATGAGATGATGACGTCTTCCTGGCCAGTAAGTTTTTTTTTTTTAAAACGTTACCTTCCGCTGTAGGAATTTCTCCTGTGTCGCGGAGGCAGTTTACATACATGAGGCAGTTTACATACATGGACAAACACCCAGACCGGGAACTATTATTTGTAGTCCGTACAAATACTAGTCCCGTGCGGGAATAGAACCCGCGACCCGCAGCGCCGCAGCTAAACGCTTAACCACTACGCCAGCCGAGCCGTCTAACAGAAAAGTTGTAACAGCAATGATAGTTTAAGAATACAATCAACGGACGTCTTATAGTGCCGCAAGTGTATGCACATACAAACGCACACAGGATCGTTTATTTTTATCTGTTAAGCAATCCGACAGCGACGGCTCGGTGGCGTAGTGGCTAAGCGTTTAGATGCGGCGCCATGGGTCGCGGGTTCGATTCCCGCACGGCAAAAACCTAAAGATTATGATGTAAAAAAATTGTAATTACACAATTGTAAATTAATTAAATATTATTAATGAAGGGTTATTTATATCACGTATAGTTATGTGATTATAAGTCAATAAACGTATATATTCAGATTTAATGCCCCGAACATTATAGTACTCGTATATTAATAAAAGGAATGTGAGCAGTACGGAATAGGTAATGAATTATTAAATAGAGAATGTATTATTAATATTTAATATATCATGTGAGTGCGATATTAATAAGGTATTCGTCGTGTTAACCGATACGTACGTGAAATACTTTGGAACAACTAATTTTTGTTCTTACTGTGAGTAGCATTTACTTTGGTAGTGAAAACTGTCAAGTGAAAGTCGTGCTTTTGTGAAAATATTATCCAAGCTCTGTGAACGAATGGATCACGTACTGTATTCGTTGACAAATTGAGAGAATTAAAGTTTGGAACATAAGCGATTTGGTTTTTTTTTAAATAGAGATGTCCGTGTGATATCGGCGCCTCCCACTTTCTTCCTGAGGGTGTCGTGAGAGGCGACTAAGGGAAAGCCATAACTACCCACACACCCCGGTATAACCATCTCGTTAAAACTAGACCAAAGTTAAGCAAAAAGTTTTTTAAACGTGGTAGAGCCAAGTGGCGGATTTTGCTCGAATGGGCCTGCTCGACCGGATTGGTACCACGGCCTCGCGGAATACCGGCTTGAACTAGAGGCACCTTGTGCTTCTGCGTTTCGTTCGGTGAGTCATCCACTCTCCCATCTCCCAATCACCCTTAAAGGTCGGCAACGCACCTGCAGCACCTCTGATGTTGCTGATGTACGTGGGCGACGATAATCATTTACCATCAGGTGAACCGATTGCTCGTTTGCCGTCTTTCCCATAAAAAAAATATATCCGATAAGATCGAAGAACGGGTCAGACGCAGTATCATAGACGCGGGACGAACACGTAGCAACCAGACCCATAAATATATAATTTTATTTATTTATTTTAACTTTATTTAAATACCTTCAAACAAAAGTATTACAAAGGGCGGACTTAATGCCTCTTGGGATTCCCAGTCAACCCGGGGCGTGGACACAAAACTAAAATACATGAATAAATATATAAAATACACTTACAATTAGATACATACAGACGGAATAAATACATATAAACAAATACGACAACAGTTGGGGAAAAAAGGTTCTCGAGTGGCAGCCACGTATAGGCAAACGCAGTGTAGGACGAGCCCCCACAAGATGGAGTGACGACCTGCGCAGTGTTGCGGGAAGTCGATGGATCCAGGTGGCTCAGGACCGAGCTTCGTGGCAATCTTTGGGGGAGGCCTATGTTCAGCAGTGGACTTCTGATAGGCTGAAATGATGATGATGAAACAAATATGAATACATATAAATAAATATATATATTTATTTATATTTTTAGACACATACATAGAGCATACAAAATATTATTATAATTACAATGACCGATGATATCAATTCCACTAAGTGGGAACGGATGTCTTGAAGAGGTGTTCACGTACCAGTCTCTTGAACGATAACTTACTGTACTTACTTAATTTTATGTTTGCACAAGCATTACCTTTCCGTTGGGTTTCGAACCCAGCAGCCAGATACGCTAACTCCTAAGCCGTGTGCGTTCTACGTATGATTCACACGCAGTCCGTTACGTAAAGGATATTCTAAAATGATCTGTACCGTCGGCGTTCCCGCCTCCCATATCTCCCGATCAGCGCCAAATGAAGACGCACCGCCGCCTCCGGTAGATGTATAATGACCCTATCGCCTAGCAGACGGTGTTATTTCATATTAGACGTTATCCTGGCCGAACATTACGCAGACAAACGGCTTTCATTACTGCAACGCCTTAACTGGGCCACTATTATATCTCCACATTGCTCCAACAGATTTATCATTCGTCTTTTCGGTGAGACGTTTTGTTTCAGTTCCGTACTGCGAAACGGAAACAATCGAATGTTTTTTTTTTTTTTTATCTACCTTTTTAAACTTTTATTTTTTTTTCATGCTTTCGTTTTCGTGGGAGATTTCAGTCGCGCCTGTCACCAATAGGTGTAAGCTGAGACTGATGATTTCCATTTGGCACCGCTTAGCGTAGCCGATCGGACGGGCCGACAAGTTTTCCCCCACATTAAAACTTAACAATTAGCTGGTCTGGTGGGTTTGACATAACATTTTCAGAGCTTTTCTCTTAGCTATCTCGAAGACTGGAAGGGGACGGGGAAGGGGATGGGGGAGAGGGTGGGGCAGGTTCTGACGCCGCTACCACACTGAATAAAATTGATAAATTTAGAACTTTTTTTTAATTTGGATTTGATAGTCAATTATTAATTAAAAATATAGTATTAGTTGTAAGCTATTTTATCAATATAATTCCCAAACTTTACTTTTTGGGCGGGGCAACAAATGCAACGTAATAAAACATTCCCATTTCAATTTTTGAATATTTTTTATGGGAAAGTGGGCAATCGATCCGGCGGCTCACCTCATGCTAAGCGATTACCGACGCCCACGTCTGCGACGCCCACATACATCTGCAACACCGGAAGTTATTTCGGGAAGCCAACGCAGAAGCACAACATGCCTCATGTTCACGCCGGTATTCTGCGAGGCCGTGGTACTGCCCCGATCGTGGCGGCCCATTCGTGAAGCAGCTAAAGACGCGGCTTGCTCTATCACGTTCAACATTATTATTTATTACTAATACCTACCCGACTTTTGTTTACCGATTCACCGCTTCCGATTACCACAAGACAAAGTAAGGTGATGTGATTCGAGTTTCATAAGTAATGTAATATGCAGAAATAAGCCGTGGTAGGCTAGTGGACAGAGAGCTCACTTTAATGTCATAGTGACCTGGGTTCGATCCCCGGTGCCGGCACCACTAAAATTGTTAATAGCGATTTTAAGTGCTGTATTTACTACGTCCTTAGCAATGAAGGAGAACATCGTGAGGAAACCTGCATGTCTGAGAAATAATACTTATTATTTCGAGGATATGTGAAGCCCGCCAACCCGCACTGAAGCAGGGTGGCGGGTCCTTCCCGGCTCCTAAACCCTCTCTGATTACTAGTATTTGAGAAGGAGGCCTTTGCCCAGCGGTGGGCACTTACATGCTGTTACTTCACTTTTTTTTTAAACGAGATATTACGATAAACTCAACCGTGAATTAATGGCGTTTGTCTACTGAAGTGTCATTACGAGAGTCGTTGAAGGAAAATCACCAAATACCTACACGTAAGTGCATACGGCCCGCACAAAGCCCCTGCGATGCACTCGCCGCAAATTGAGTTACAAAACGATTCTTTCCCCTGGCCGCTCGAGTGCGCCTCTCAAACTTCCACAAAGGGAGGTTTTTTTGTTGGCACAACAAAATAATGGTTCAATTCTTGGCGGTCAAAGACATCGGAGCGTCACGAGTTTTGTGGGATTTTCGCGTACTCTTTGAGGCTCCCTGTCTAGCGATGGCGAATAAGATATTGTTTTATTTTGTAGGAAATCCTATTACATATTCTTCTAAATTTTAAGAATAAAATCTCTTAAGTAGAAGCGCTGATAGAAGCTAAGGGGAGCTGCCTTCGATTCGGGTGACTCTAGTTCGATCCTCTGACAGTGATATTTTCAAAATACACTTTGTTTTCGTGGAAACTAAGACGGTGACGAACTTGGCGCTTTTCACATTATCCCAAATAAGCTCTAGTGCAAAGTGGATTGAAAGCTCTAGTAACTAAATGTCGAGACTATTGACTACCTCCATTATTTGGTATACGTGTGAGCTTAGTATTTTTCTGAAGTGTATGAGGGAATATACCATCATCGTTTCATGTGTAAGTAACCTGCACATGGGTAACAATCTAGCTGCAATCTGCTGCTAATAATCGAAGAATAGAGGTATGTCTATTCGAATTCAAATGCGAGCGGCTCACATGGTGGTCAGTGATTGCCTTCACCCACGTACAACACTAAAGGAGCTGCTGATGCGTTGCCGGCCTTTGTGGCTATTTTGGAAGCGGGAGGAAGAGTGGTCTTCCTATTACCTCACTCACCGTATGAAACGCAGAAACAAAGAAAAAGCAAGATGCGTTTAGTTCACGCCGGTATTCTGCGAGGCCCTTTCAAGCAGCAGTAAAAGCCGTCGCTTGGCTCTATCATGCTATGTTCATATAGACATATACAGGTTGGTATTGACAGATAGTTGACAATGAATGAACCACAAAGTTGCAGCTATGGGTAAAGGTATAAGTCTATTTTGAAAAATCATCAGTTTTAAATTTACCTCTACTTAAGACATGGCTTGGGAATAAAAGAAATATAACAAAAATGTCGCTACAAAAAGTTTGAGTAACATCTGCTGTCAGCGACAGCAGGTGATGTCGGCTCATGTTCGTTACGCTGGTTCATTACGACCGCCCTCAAGGGTAAGGGCGGGCGTGATATTCCACTGCTCCTATTATATTATCGCTGCGTCTGCAATTTTATAGAAAAAAAATGTGTTTCCAAATCCGAGACTGTGTGGGAAAAATTGGAACTGGATATGATTTCACGTCGCGTTTCAAAAGTGATTTCGCCGATGTTCGTGGCTTTGAATGGCAACTTTTTTTTTTAAAAACAGCTGGCTAGAAAGTTTCGACGTAAAATAAAAGTTGTATAAAAAAGATGTGCACTACGTAGCAGAAGGTGATTGACACCTTCTCTGCCTAGGACTCCTCTTACCCATTTCTATCCCCAATCAACAGTGCAACCTCGGATGTGTTCCGGTTTGAATGTTAAAAGAGAGCCTGCGTGAGAGTAGAGCTGTGAGGCAATCCATCTTAGTCCTCAGGGTTGACAGCCCATCTGTTGGCAGCCCGGCTGCAGTGGCCACTTACCACCAGGTCATCATCTGTTCTGTTAGCCAGATCGTATGTCCCTCACCTGGGTGTTGGTGTGCGTTCGGTTGGACAAGTTCGGATGAATATACCGGCATCATATATTCGCCAGAGCTTCGTTTGTCGACCCGCGCAGATTAGGTCGCCATTTTGAGAAAGAGATTGGGAACGCGGTAGAGCCAAGCGTGCGCTTTTTCTGTCGACTCAAATGGGTTGGTCGAGGAGGAGAGGAGGCATTTTGTACTTCTGCGTTTCGTTCGGTGAGTGAGGTAACCGGAGGATAAGCCCCACTCCCCAACCCCCTTCTTATCCGTCCTTCCATCTCCCAAATACTCTTAAAGGCCGGCATCGCACCTGCAGCACCTCTGGTGTTGCAGATGTACGTGGGCGTCGGTAATCACTTACCATCAATCACCGCTTGCACGTTTGCCGCCTTTCCCATAAAATAAATGTTTCTTGTTATACCCTCAATGACTGTTTAGTTATAATTCTATGTGTGATAATAGTAAATAATTTTTCACAACTTATTCAAAAGTGTAATAAACACTTCTACACCACACGAGTGTAAATGGTAGAGTCGGGAGAGGAAGACCTAGGCGAACATTTCACGATCAAATCGGAGACGTTCTGAAAAAGCCCAGGTCATGAGTACTCTAAACCAACGAGGATGCATGCGAAGATTGATAAAAGCGGAAGAAGCGAAAGACGTGTGTCAGGACCGTAGCAAGTGGAAGAAGATTGTCTTGATACTACACCACACAGACATCCTATTCAGTAGTACAGAAGTCTAGATTTCTTCAGTCTTGCACGTTTTCATTATCTATCCCGGCGGTGAAAATGAAGCCGCAAATCGATTCGACTTTGAAACAAGAGCTATATATCTCGAAACTTGAGATAGAGATTGCCTTCGAGACTTGTAAAGGCTTTTTCACACTCATCTACAAATTACACAACTTAATTTGTTACTTAAAATTGTTATAAAAATTCCAATATTCCATCTCGCGTTATAACTATAAAATTGCAATTGTTTTTTATAACACGTCAAGACTTGATACAAACCATTTTGAATACACCAACAACAACAATATTCAAACTAAAAATCAAAGAATAATTTTCTTTGTTCTATTTAAGTTAGAAGCTTTATTGCATACTAAAGAAATAATAATTTAACGTTAGAGATGGTACAATGGACGGTCTTATAGCTAAAAGCGATCTCTTCCAGACCTTTGGATGGACAGGGTTGTTAAGAATGAATTTTGAAGTTTAGTTAGTTTAGTTTAAAATTTCGAGAAAAATTCATGTATATATCTGGCAGAAAACTTATTTCCTCGTCTCTCTGTTGCTTATGAAGTGTAAAAAATATTTCTTATCAGTAAGTTAATATATTTACTTAAATAAATTCACCTGCTGGGGCTATCTCTCCAACCCAGGGGTTGACTGGCAGAAAATGCCAATAGGCATTAAGTCCGCCCTTTGTCACTTCATACTCATAAGTTAAAGTAAAACTTTTTAATAAAAAAAAATTAAATAAAAAAACAGTAAATTGCGAGAAATACACCCCGTGTGCACAGAGCCTAAATCCTCACAATAAGCTCAGTAGTTCAACTTTAAAGAGTTTTCATTCAGTAACGTTTTACGTCAAATTGGTCTCGAGTAACCTACTGATAGTTATCTTTTCAAGTTAACTTAGAAGGAAACGGTCTATTACTCTGACTGCAATATTTTAAAGCGTCATGATATGTTTTATAGAAGAAAGAGCTAATTAATTTCTGTAATATGAAAATATAAATCACGTTCAATGACATAAAAGTAAAAGTAAAGTAGCAACCTGTTAGTGCCCGCTGCTGGGCAAAGGCCTCCTTCTCAAATACTAGTATCAGAGAGGGTTTAGGAGGTTGGAAGGGCCCGCCACGCTGCTCCAGTGCGGGTTGGCGGGCTTCACATATCCTCGAAATAATATTTGTATTATTTCTCAGGCACGATGTTTTCCTTCACCGCTGAGCACGTGGTAAATACTGCACTTAAAATTGCTATTAACAATTTTAGTGGGGATCGAACCCAGATCACACGCGCTCTATGAAACTTAAGGGAGCGCCCTGACCACTGGGCTACCACGGCTCTTCAATGACCTAACCTGAATGTAAACAGGCTTCTTGGGAAAACGGAATGGGGAAGCAGTATTAGTAGAGCGAGGCAATGCCATCACCAGCTCGCTTTTCCGTTATTTTTTTTTTATGGTAATCAGGTAAATGAGCAAGTGGTTCATTCACTCATTCATCTGCAACATCAGAGGACCCAATGCAGGTGCGTTGACGAAACTCTGTAGGTCTCTGTAGCCTCTTTCGTTGTCATATTTTTTCAACATTAGGGTCACCTGGACAAAACTATGTTGGTAATCTATAATTATGTTTCATACCTAAAAGCGTACTGTGCAGTGTAAAGAATGACATATACTTTTTTTGAATGACATTGAAGTGGATACCAAGCCTAAAACGTGATCAGTCCTATATTACCTTCCAAGCAATATATGGCTATAGCTGACGTCCTATAGAAATATACCACTGTTATATCCCAAAAACAGCACTGAAGACGAAAATTTAATAGACTATCAATCCCTTAGTAGCTTTTATGACGCGACGGCGAGCAAGGTGCTAACCAATCCCGATCCCGGACATAGAGAGGCCAAGCGTCGTAAACAATAAAACTCTCGCCGCATAGCGATCAGAAAATACTTGTTACTTATACAATCCCGTTCTCCACGTAATCTTTCACCCCCCCCCCTCCCCCTCCCCCTCCCTACCCCTCCTCGTCCGCTCAGGCCCCGGTATTTTCCCGGCGGAATTCGCCGAGTTCCTCGTGACCTTACTTTTCTTCGGGCCCATAAAACTCTGGGGGCTACTTTGAATAATTTTGTTAGCTTCTACGGTCCATCATCTTTCGTGCCTATGTAAATGTGGGTAGACTGAGTTTGAACGGCAGCCGTATCTTGAGCGTTTTGCAGCCTCAAACAAAAAAAAAGCGGCACGTAGGAGCAGTGTGAGTATGTAAGTAGGTTATATATCAGAATATTTATCACAGCCTCTGTGATCGTATTGCAAAATATTATCTTGTAAGCATTTTTTTTTAGTAAGTTTACGAAACATATATATTAGGCGAGTGTAAATGGTAGAGTCGGGAGAGGAAGACCTAGGCGAACATTTCACGATCAAATCGGAGACGTTCTGAAAATAGGCCAGTTCAAGAGTACTCCAAACCAACGAGCATGCATGCGAAGATTGATGAAAGTGGAAGAAGCGAAAGACGTATGTCAGGACCGTAGCAAGTGGAAGAAGATTGCCTCTGCATACCCCGTTGGGAACAAGGCGTGAATATACACATATGTACATTTTTTTATCGGATATAATATAAAAAACTTGCTAATCGGAACACAACTGTAATTAATATAAGTTCCCCGCACAGACAATATATATAATGTTATGTTTCGTATATATCTGAAAGAATTAACGCAATCCAGCAAATTCGACACCCTGAGCCCCCAGCAGGAGATCGTCGATATTGGTCAACGCAGCGGGGAGCGTAGCGTTTTCTTGAAGTCTCATCAGCAGCCCTCCGGCTAAGCACTCTGGATATTCGATCACTTGACCGATTGTCGGACCTCGGAGGGGTGGAAATGTTTTCAATTATTGTATTCGTGGAACGAACAGCTACGAAACATACTTCGAAATGGCGAAGAGGATGATCAAAATGCGTTGAATAGATATTAATGCCGTGGTAGCCTAGTGGTTCTGGACGCTCACTTTAGTTTCACAAAGCGCGGGTGACCTAGATTCGATTCCAAATACCGTCGCCACTATAATTGTTAATAGCCATTTATGCGCCGCATTTACTACATGCGCGCCGGTAAAGGAAAACGTTTTTCTAAAGCCTAAAAGCCTTTTTGCTTAATACATACAAAATCTTATCCACATAATTATGGACGAAGTACAATGAACTCATGACAATAATATTTTATTTTATTTTTATTGTATCATTTTTGGGAAAACTTATAGCTAAATACACAAAGTACAATACACTAATTTTTTCATCAAGAGCTATAAACAGTATTCACATGTTTGTAACAAGTTAATACACAATCAGCAAGACTATCTATTATTTAAAGGAGAACTAAAAGATAACATCCCGTTTGACTTCAATCGCCAGGTAAGAACATAAATGGTACTATAACATACAAAACAAATAGAGATACGTAACATAACGATCTTCGGGGGAGGCTTCGGGGGAGGCTTCGGGGGAGGCCTGTGTTCAGGGATAGGCTGAAACGATGATAATGAAACTATTCATTTTATTCATTTTATTATCACGCAGAAAAAAACATATAAATACAGTAGATACTATACTTTTTTTTACTTCAGTAACAAATCTAGATAAGGATTCGTGAAGTATATACAAAAGTAAAGCTATTTTGAGTAAACTAAGCTCTAAGCAGATGTCGATTTGTATAATAATTTGTCCTTCATGTTGGTACAAAAATAATATCCTTCAATCTGCACGATGTCCACAAGGAACGCGTATTTTGCTCAAAAGATATCGAGTAACAAAAAGATTGTTAATGATCATTTAAAGAAAGAATCGATGTCTTTGTTCCCTGCGCTGCCTTAAAGTTGATGTTTCTATGTTTATAATATTTTGAATGTTTTCAACAGAGTACATATGAATAGCGTATTTCAAACAGTCGACGCATATTCTAAATGCGATCTACCAAATGGTGCAGCGCGGGTTGGCTTTTACTCTCTCATATATATTTAAGAGAAAAGTCCTTGTCCCAATAGACACATAATTAACCAGTCGTTGTTACCAATGATCTGTCGAGAGTAATCGTAAAGTAAAGTTTGCTTTGGATTACTCTAGCGGCTGGATTGTCGGCAATAGTTAATCAGATTAGAGCATGCTTGTGAAATTAATTACATCGTTATATTTAAATTAAAATCGTTATTGTATCCCTGCCGTTGAACTGGTAGATAGGAAAAATTCAAAATAAATATACTACAAAAAATACAACGAAACATTGAACATAGTTTTCGTTTTATTCTGTATAAATTCGAAATTCAAAATTAATTAAATTTAATATATGAACCCTTCATATATTACATTTAAAATTTCTAAGCTAAGCAAAAATTCAAAAGATGTTATTTCATAATATAATGATACGGTAATAATTTAAAAAGATAGAATCCGATGTGACTCTCATATAATAGATCGGTGGACGATTCAAATGCAGTGTTAGACATGAGAGACCGCAAAATGCAACCAGACCCCTAAGGGTTAACCAACAATTTGATTGTTGAACCTTGAACCATTTCGACCCATCAATCAGCAAACATGTTCGCAAATAACTGAGAAACGCTGTTATCAAAACGCGTCTATAACAAAAGTGTTCAGAATAGAATAGAAAACATTTATTTAAAAAACACACAAAAATGTTTAGAAAAATAATGAAAAGGATCATTGGTTTCTAGCACATAAATGAATAAAAACATTAAACTAATAGTAATCTATTACATTCTGTTTACAAAGGAGATTTAAAAAAAAATAAAAATAAAAGGAACTTCGAACATATGAATGTGTAAAACGTATGTGCGAATCGCCGGTGCGAAGATTGAAAATTACTTTTTATTCTTCTACTATAATTCCTCCTTCTAACCGTGGTTGAGCCAAGCCGTGGCTTTTGCTGCTGCTCGAATGGGCCGGCTCGACAGGGTCGGTACCACTACCTCCCAGAATACCGTCGTGAAGTAAGGCTTCCAAATAAAGGCCTTCCTCTAGTGTTGCAGATGTACGCGGGCGACGGTAATCACTTACCATCAGGGTGAACCGCATGCTCGTTTGCCGCCTTTCCCATTAAAAAAAAAACAATATGAGTTATATTCTCGATGACTATTAGTCATAATTAATAATCTCACGGCCCGCAGTCACGCTGCCAAGTAATTCCCCGTCATCGTGGTAATGCTTTACTGAACTTTTCACTTAAAACTTCGAACCCGACCCGCCGATGCCTAATGAGATTACTAATTATCGATTTGGCCCTGGGCGGCCCTTTAACAGATTACACTCTAATAACTCAACGTTAAGTAATTAAGTCCAATACTTTGATTCCAATTGTTTTCCGGGCTTCGTTTTTAGAAAGGGATTCGGTCTTTTGTTAGTGCCCTCTACTTTCCTCCGAAACATTTCCTTATAGTTGAGCGGAATTCATTGATTCAATTTCTTTGATTCTTCTTAGGAATTTACTGAATGAACTATATCACTCATTTATAGGATTCATATTTAATAACAATACTCGCTACTAGTTATGATGAAAATTAATATATCAATTGCTATTCCTCGAATCATAATAATTTCATTTGTTTCTGCTGTGGAGTTTCGGTTGTCACAGAATGAAACAAAACAAACCCCAAACATTAAGGGATCCCGAACGGCAACGGGGAAGGGCCGCACGTGACCACAATTAATGAGGAGCAGGTAAGGAAATTACGCGGTGTAGGATCACAATGAATAAGCACTGAAAACAACAATTCGATGTAACGTATAATATTCCTATGTGACTAACGACTATGAGCAACCGAATCCCATTTGTATAGTTAATAGTTGATGGGTCTGTTGGTGACCGTGAAGTTAGACAGACCTGACTTCTGAAAGACATGACCGATTGAGTAATCGTATTCACTTAATTTTTTTTATGGAAGTGACGGCTAACGAGCAAGCGGTTCACCTGATGGTAAGTGATTACCGTCGCCCACATACATCTGCAACACCATTAGATGCTGCAGGTGCGTTCCCAGTCTTCAAGGATATTTGAGAGATGGGAGGGAAGAGGAGGGGAATAGGGACGGGGTGTGGGCCTCCGGTTACCTCACTCACCGAACGAAACGCAGAAACACAAGATGCCTCTACTTCACGCCGGTATTCTGCGAGGCCGTGGTACCAATCCGGTCGAGCCGGCCCATTTAATATATTTGTTTTATAGCTACGATAGAATCCAATAGATAGCGCTGTAGTGAAGGATTTATCAAATTCTATATTTATGAAAGAAGATGACTCATATTCCCGATATATGTTGGTTTAGTGCAAACCAAATCACAATATCTGGGCTCGATAGATGTCGCTGTGGTCGAGTTATTGAGTAATTAAGAAATCGAACTCATGCCACCTACCGGTAAGGGCTGTGCAACGTCTGCCGGGCAAGTTACTTTTATTTTCTGTCGAAGGAATGAACCGCACAGCGTGGTAAGTATAGACAAATGTTTCAAGAAATGCATATCCAGTTTTGCAGCTGCTTTCTTGTATAGGCTATGTGCAGTAGTGGGTTTAAATATGCTGATAGACTTTAACAGCATCATATTAATCATAATGTTTTCTTTAGTTAAGTTAAAATTATCTATTCTTTATTTAATCTATGTCACTGAATTAGACTGTTCCGCGCGCGCGTTTAACTCGGTACTTGTTAGCGGGACGTGCCAGTCTTTACGTCTCAGTGACGCTTCTGAGTTCTACCTTCAATTAACATAACTTGTAATTACATTTTACATTTAATTACGTAATTTTGCTCTGGTATCTGGTGAACTGGCTTTTGTTAATGCTGTGTAGGTGAATGTAGACATCACTAGAGATAACCGCAACATGAAAGATAATAAGACGTCGTTGTTCAAGACTACGATAATTAGGATAATAAAAAATATATATTATTGGGAGACAAAAGAAGATATGATAATGGTAAACGTAGACAAATATTGAATTTGCCTCGAGGTTTTATTTCATCGGGAGACTTAATAAGGCAGAATTATATTTAAGCAAATTTCAAAGAACATAGTAGATACCATACAGTAAATATGTTTTCTTGTATGGAGAGCCGTGGTAGCCTAGCGGTCAGGGCGCTCACTTTGTTTTCATAGAGCGCGAGTGACCTGGATTTGATCGCCGGTGCCCGGAACCACTAAAATTCTTTATAGAAATTTTAAGCGGTGCAGGAAAATATCGTGAGGAAACCTGCATATCTGAGAAATAATAATTATTATTTCGAGGATATGTGAAGCTCGCCAACCCGCACTGGAGCAGCGTAGCGGGCACTTCCCAGCTCCTAAAACACTCTCTGTTACTCGTATTTGAGAAGGAGGCCTTTGCCCGGCAGCGGGCACTTACAAGCTGGTACTTACTTACTTACTTAGTTACTTACTTACTCACTACGTCAATAATTAAAGGCCGCCAGAGTTAACTATGACATCAGGATTAGACATCACATCTGTTCCGCTTGTGACCCGAAACGTTGGAAAGTAAAAAAGTTAAAATTATACGCGGTTAAGAAGTTGAGATTGGATATAAAATCTCAAGGTGGTCAGTAAGCGGTAAACTATCTCTCTTCTTAGAGACGAACATATACGCCTGAGTTTTCGAAGCAACGAACATCACCCCCATCGTACACGCTCTTCTATTTCTAGCTCATTCGATTAAACATGTCATCCCCTAGAGACAGAATTTGCGCGCCACTGGTGCGTGGGTCAGATATGTATTTTTTTACGATAGTCCTGTCGTCTGCATACCCAAGGATACCGGGTTTGAGCAAATCATTTATGTGCAGCAAAAACAGTGTCGCAGAGAGAACTGTCCCTTGTGGTATCCCGGCGTTGGTTGCCATTTGAATAGACGCGCAGCCCTAGAGGGTCACTCGAATTGATCCACCCTCAGAAAGTCCGAAACCCATGCTCTTAAACCAACGGGTACAATAAATGCAGGAAACTTAGTTCAGTCAACAGCCTTCGAGGTGTCAAGAGAAACACCAAGTGCTTCTCCGGGCCTCTCGGTGGCATAATTGAAGTGGGCGGCATGCGCAAGAAGGTTTCCAGTAGATCGGTTTCGGCGAAATCCTTATTATCGGTCGCTGAGGAGGTCCTACGTTTCAAGGTATGCCTTGAGCCTGTTATTCAGGACACGTTCCATACACTTACAGAGTATGGAAGTGAGTGAGATAGGCCTGCTGTTGACGGAGTCAGCTGGATTACCTTTTGTGGTTTAGCAGGCGGGTTGTATGAGTTTTTGTGATTATTTTTACGAACATAACTAAGGAGATTTTTTGGCCGGCATATTCTCCGTCAGAGTAACCTCATCATGAAACGGTGACAGTTTGTAAAAGAATGACGTTAAACAATTCATGTTTATTTATAAATGCATTTCTACATAAAATACAGATGATTTTTAAATCGATTGTGAAATTAATAATTTCAGAATCGGAAACAGCAGTAAAATCACTTTACATCGCAATTTATTTGCGAATTGCATAAATATTTCTTTGCGATACGAGAGTTGTTTACAATTTGTAGATTATTAAGATTTTTGCGATATTGTCGCGTTTGACTGAATATATATCATCATCATCATCATTTCAGCCTATCACAAGTCCACTGCTGAACATAGGCCTCCCCCAAAGATTGTCACGAAGCTCGGTCCTGAGCCACCTGCATCCATTGACTTCCCGCAACACTGCGCAGGTCGTCATTCCATCTTGTGAGGGGTCGTCCTACACTGCGTTTGACTGTACGTGGCTGCCACTCGAGAACCTTTTTTTCCCAACGGTTGTCAGTTCTGCGAGCTATGTGGCCGGCTTATATCCACTTCAGCTTGCTGATCTTTACGTCTAAATAATATATAATCCTACTATATTACAAATTTTCAATCGATTCAACTTACAATGTGGTACTTTTATCAAATATTCCAACTCATATACAATTTTTCGATTGATTTTATTGTATAAGTTTACTTTGAAATTTTCCATTACAATTTTAGGGTTAAAAGTTTCTACTAAAAAGTCTACATTTCCGGACCTCTTAATCTCGGTATTGCCAAAAAAGAAAAAAGGGTTTTTTTTTATTTATGTACACACAAAAAGGCATAAAAATATTAAAACATTAGTATTTGTACAAGGGCACTACTTATTCTGTACATTGAAATTTCTACCGGCAGACACTTGTAGGAAATTTTATTGAAATGGCTAACTTAGTGCGTACATTTCTAATACATATTACGTATAAAGTTTAATAAATATGACGAGTTTTAACAAATATGTACACGACTACATGTGCTTAATAGACAGTTATTTGGGTAATATGTCAAAAAGTTACATATTAGAGTAAGGTTATCCAATAGTGGTGCGGTCAAAGATCGTTTCAATCCAATTTTTCCACCTGAGTTTATTCGGGTCAACGGCCTGTCGACGTCATTATCCTGGCCAACGATACAAACCGTACATACGTAAGATTCGAGAAACCAGTACGAGCACTCCACATAGGAGATCAAACTCTTCTACTGATTCGTACCCAGGCCCCGAATCTGACTGTCGTGGCTTCGACATGTTTGCTTTGCTTTCCGCTTAACGTCAACTTATAAAAATAAGTTTTCTATCGATGGAGTTTCACCGTTTTATTTCCCGACGGTTGATTTATTAATATTATTGTCCCGCAGTAAGTACGTCCGTAGGTCGAGCGCAGAGCCGGCAAGGGACGGCCGGTTCATAATTTACCCGAGCCTGCTCCGCTCGATACGCGGCTTAGTTTGACGCTTGACATATTTATGGGCTTTCGAAATTCGCTCTACCGAGTAACCAATTTAAGGTTTATTCGCGAAAAGGCCACCGCTTGCAGATTTTTGAATGCACGCTGCATTTACCCTTTCGCGTAATTATTTAGAGCTCACATTTCAGATACAATTACGATAGCTATTTTTTTTTTGATTTCTGTAATTCGTTCACAACAATTCGCAATATAAAAACAGTTTACGCAGTTTAATAGTTCTATTCAACATTCAGTTAAAACATATACCCTTTCATATGACCCTTTCATATTTTTAATATAAATCATTAAATCACGCCTTGTATAGAAATTATTTAAGTTTCAAGATTACGCCAGCAATATTCGGGATGCATCTCTTGAAATGATTTCCCATACTCACCACACGCTGGGGAAGCGGGTCGGTGAGCGTAGCGCCGGTAGCCCTCCCACTAGAGATTGCTGCTTCTCATAACTAGTCTAGTGGTATTTGGTATGCCTAAGGTTTGGTGGCATCCGTTGTTTAGGTAGCAGCACCAGGTAAGATTGTAATTTGGAGAACCTGATTGTACACTACTCTTAACACTCCAATAATTTTCCATATAGATCATTCAATAGAATATTAAGAATATATTAAAGTTACTCATCATTTCAGCCTACCATAAGTCCACTGCTGAACATAAGCCTCCCCCAAAGATTGCCGTAAAGCTCGGTCCTGAGCCACCTGCATCCATCAAATTCCCGCAACACTGCGCAGGTTGTCAGTCCATCTTGTGGGGGGTTGTCCCACACTGCGTTTCCCTGTATGTGGCTGCCACTCGAGAATCTTTTTTCCCCAACGGTTGTCGGTTTCAGCGTGCTATGTGGCCGGCCTATTGCCACTTCAGCTTGCTGATCCTTGTGACTATGTCGGTTACCCTAGTTCTGCTGCGCATATCATCATTGCAGATTCCATCACGCAGGAAAACTCCGAGCATAGCCCTTTCCACAGCGCGCTGAGCAACTTTGAGCTTCCTCATCCGGCTTGCAGTGGAGGACCATGTCTCAGTTCCATATGTCATCACTAGCAACACGTACTGGTTGTAGTGTTACCTCGCACAAGTTACCCAACATCAATTTTGGAACCGCTGCAGCGTCTAAGACTTGTGCTGCTGCAATCTCTACCCAATTGTGAAAATTTGCGTTTACGGCAAACCCTTCTTCAAATAGACATCTGGGTAAACCCATTACTGGATGACATAGAAACTAATGACAATCAAATAAATTCTCAAATCTCAAATTCTTCAAGCTACACTCCTCTGGAACGCCCTGCCCGATAAGATAAAAGCACCTCCTAGCAAGAAATCATTTAAGAGTCTAGTTTGTGATTACCTAATAGATCATTGACAATATTCGGCTTATCTATTTTCGATTTTTATTATATATTTATTTATGTATCTTTTTATATACTTGTATATGTATTTGTGTATTTTATGTTATAAATATTTATTTAACTAAATAGTGTGTTTATATGTACTTATCAACTTATCATTATTGGAGTTTTTTTTAATCTTTGTTTTGTACCTGCCAACTACCTTTCACCATAACAAGGGTTGACTGGTAGAGAATGCCACTTGGCATTAAGTCCGCCCATTGTAACCTTAAGCTTAAGGCTAACAATAAAGAATAAATAAATAAATTCACTTTACGTTTAAAACTAAGAGTTAAAAGTTTTCAGTTATATTAAAAAAATAATTCGACTCTAAAAGTTTTTTGATTTACAATACTTTGCTACAGTAGAATAATGTTTATGCGCCGGAAAATACACTTCATAGGCTTTCACGACAGCGGAAACCAGTGAAGTGGGAGCTGTATCTCAGACAGCCTTTACTCGATTACCCACAATATCTTTAATCGTGAGCCGTTCGCAAAGAAGGCATGGCAAGAGGAAAATTTTCTCAAAATATATTCGCGGCGAAATGACAAAACGTCTTATTGTCTTATTTCTTAAAATTCGCCAAAACTCGACAATTCAATTCAATGAGACTCATAAAATTGAAAGATGGGATCGAGATCGTAAGATACCACCGGTAGTCACTTATTACTCGATGGGAAAAACGATAAATGGAATTTTAGTAAAGGTGATAAAAGTCTTAAGCAATCATCATTTTTGACATGTTCAAAGAATAGAAGTTCTGTTGTACTGTGTGATAAGTGAAGGGATACGAGATATACAATTTTGTAACATTAGTACGAATTAGGTACAATGTTTTGCGTTTCCTTCCTACTAACTAAAACTAGCTAGGTAAAGACTGTAAATGCAAGAAAATTCTCCAAAGAATCGATTCCAACTTGTACGTATCTATGTTCAAGGTTGATAATAATGATTGATTTTATTCTGTTTTAGAATATCTCTACCGTATTAGCCTAGTGGTTAGGGTACGTACTTAAATCACATAGTACAAAAGTGACCTGGGTTTGAACCCAGTTTCAGCGCCACTAAAATAGTTAGTAGCAATTTTAAGTGCTGAATGTACCACGTACTCGACGGTAAAAGAGAATATCTTGTGGGGTTGGTAATGGTGGTGAAAAAAAAACATTTTTTTTTATATTGTTATGTTTTATTCAGTTTTAGAATATCTCTCCAGAAGTAGCCTAGTGGTTAGGGTACGTTTTTAAATCACATTGTACGAAAGTAACCTGGGTTTGAACCTCAATTTCGACAGCACTAAAATAGTAGCAATTTTAAGTGCTTAATGTACCACATACTTGGCGGTAAAAGAGAATATCTTGTGGGGTTGGTAATGATGGTGCTAAAAAAAAATTTTTTTTTTATATTGTTATGTTTTATTCAGTTTTAGAATATCTCTCCAGTAGTAGCCTAGTGGTTAGGGTACGTACTTAAATCACATAGTACAAAAGTGACCTGGGTTTGAACCCCAGTTTCAGCGCCACTAAAATAGTTAGTAGCTTATAATTTTAAGTGCTGAATGTACCACGTACTCGACGGTAAAATAGAATATCTTGTGGGAAAACGGTCGAGAAATAATAAAATAATTTATTTCGAGGATATGTAAAGTTAACCCAATGCAATGTTAAAACAATGCTGGTTATTTGAGCAACGTGGCGGACGACTCCTGGCTCCAATACTCTCTTAAATATTTGCGAGATGGCCTTCGTCCAGCGGCATATTTACAGACTACTTATTACTTTTTTTTTATCTTTATATATCTCTACATTAGACTTATAAAACCAAACCTTTTAATATCAATAACCAAAGAAATAAAGCTGTTTGCCAATATTCATAATAAGGCCCAGAGCTATGAGGAGGATTTAAATAAACCCTAAGAGGAGCAAGAAGGTGACGGAGAAGAAGAAAATGTTTTGCAAAAAAGACACTAATATTTATTTATACTGTATAGTTATTTGCCATCACATAACAGTTTTCGTCGAAATTCAAAAAAAAAGGTAAACGTTAAACAATTTCTGTAATTTAATACATTACCTGGAATTTTTAACCTATTTCAGGGAATTGTATGGCGGTTTTTTTTTGGTCTGGACGTGTTGAAACCATCGAAATTTTACATTACCCGTTTTCACATGGGTTTCTGAATCGTTTTGGATGATTCCTTTTTTAAAATTTGGCAAAGATCTGATACTGAATTTTAGATATACTACATAGCATTAGTGTTTGATTTTAAATTGACGATAAACAAAGTTGACACTATTGTAATTCGACAGACAGACTCGTAGTAGGAGCTATCAGCAAATAACCGTAAAATCTTTCAGTTTTATCCGCGCAATAGCTTTAATGTCTTATAAAGGACAGATGAAGCGGGACGAAAGAGATGGAAAGAGACGGGACGGAAGAGTCCTGTACAAATATTCGCAATTGTCGTGAAACCAAAGTAGCAGACGTCTGTAACTCCCTAAGGAGTTAATGCGTTCATTTCTTTCTGTCGCATATTGTATTTAACTTAGAACACTTAAACCTGTTCTAAGTTAACATCAACGGAGCTATGTCAACGAATTTTTTATTACTTGCGTACGATTTCCTTTTTCCTGTAATTAAATTGTATTATAGATCTATTATTGTATGGTATTTTATTCAAATGATTGCACCTATCGGAGATCGAACCCGCAACTCGATGGTAAGGTCATAACCAACTAGGGTGTCTGGCCGTGTAAATATAACGTAGCAGTCTGTAAATATCCCATTGCTACGCAAAGGCCTCTTCCTTTCGAGGGTTTGGGCAACGGGAGTTGGCGATCTCTATAAACCATGGTGTTGTTCTTATTATTTTTAGACCTCAGACATGCAGGCGTCTTCGGGATGATTTCCTTCACCGCCGAGCACGTGGTAAACCATGCACTTAAAATAACAATTAAAAATTTTAGTTTTGCCAACACCGGGGATCGAATCCAGGTAACTCGCGTACTATGCGTAAATTAAAGCGACCGCTGTGTCCACGGCTCATTGTGTAATGCCCATCAAATACTGTGGTGACAGCGTAAGAGAATATGCCTTCCCATTTTACCCCAATCTTTATTAGTCGTTATATTATAACCGACCAAAGTATATATATATACTTCATACGTGGTAGAGCCAAGCGGTGGCTTTTTAGGTAACCGGCAGCCCTCTGCCCCTCCTCGTCCTCCCTCCCATCTCCCAAATACCCTGAAAGGCTGGCAAAGCACCTGCAGCACCAGGGCGACGGTAATAACTTACCATCAAGTGAACCGCATGCTCGTTTGCCGCCTTTCTCTTAAAAAAAATATTCAAACTACTACAAAGTTTGCTTCTGCCTTTAGGTAACTTACATGCAGCGTATTGCAACCATGATTCAGATATAAATCCAGACTGCAAGACAGTTTGATAGAGTGATAACTATGAATAAATTTGTATTACATACAGTAACAATGATTCAAAATACCACATCGTATTAATCAAGGGCTCCGACAATCTGAAAGATCACGTGTCGCCGCCGAATGCGCTCGCTTTTACTTGAAGATGGGGTATGGTGCGAGATGAAGCGGATAAAGGTGTTTTTTTTTTTCATACTTTTATTCACCATCGAATATAATAGAAAGTATGAGTGAAATTAATATGGTTTCCGAACATATAATTTTCAACTTGAGATTGGGCTGCAGGTTCTGCGGCAACCAAGCAAACGAGGCGACCGAATAATGGTAGAATCCTGGCGGTGGGGAGCAGCATCACCTGCACTGTGCTTATTGACCCGCTTGCCAAGCGTGGTGGCTTTTAGGTAACCGGCAGCCCTCTGCCCCTCCTCGTCCTCCCTCCCATCTCCCAAATACCCTGAAAGGCTGGCAAAGCACCTGCAGCACCAGGGCGACGGTAATAACTTACCATCAAGTGAACCGCATGCTCGTTTGCCGCCTTTCTCTTAAAAAAAAAAAAAGTTTTCTATTTGAATTTAAATTGATGTATTCAGTAAAGAAGTCATAAGTACTTTGGGACGAAATATTGAGCGGTTATAAAGGAAATTATTGAGATGATTGTCGTTCAAGTTATTCAATATTATACTTTAAGTTTAAAAATGTTGTTAAGTTTAAATTGTTACTGCTTAATTTAATCCAAATTACTTTAGTTTAGATTAATTGTAATAACAAAGGAAATATTTACTTATACTCATCGTGTAAAAGTGGTACAAATAAAGTAAGGTAAAGTAGCAGCCTGTAAGTGTCCACTGCTGGGCAAAGGACTGCTTCTCAATTATCTAAGAGGGTGTAGGAGCCGGGAATCGCCCGCCACGATGCTCCATTACGGATTGACGGGCTTCACATATCCTCGAAATAATATTTTTTTATTATTTCTCAGATATGCAGATTTCCTCCTTACGATTTTTTCATTCACCGCCGAGCGCGTGGTAAATACACCTTGCTATTAACAATTTTAGTTGTGCCGGCACCGGCTTTTTAGTTGTAACGGCTCTTACAAATAAATTACCAGCCAGAGTTTTTAAGCCACGCTACTTCAACGCGGCAGACTTCACACGTCCTCGAAATAATTCTTTTCAAACATGCTCAGACATGCAGGCTTCTTCACGATGATTTCCTTCACCGCCGAGCACGTGGTAAACCATGCACTTAAAATAACAATTAAAAATTTTAGTTTTGCCGACACCGGGGATCGAATCCAGGTAACTCGCGTACTATGCGTAAATTAAAGCGACCGCTGTGTCCACGGCTCATTGTGTAATGCCCATCAAATACTGTGGTGACAGCGTAAGAGAATATGCCTTCCCATTTTACCCCAATCTTTATTAGTCGTTATATTATAACCGACCAAAGTATATATATATACTTCATACGTGGTAGAGCCAAGCGGTGGCTTTTTAGGTAACCGGCAGCCCTCTGCCCCTCCTCGTCCTCCCTCCCATCTCCCAAATACCCTGAAAGGCTGGCAAAGCACCTGCAGCACCAGGGCGACGGTAATATCTTACCATCAAGTGAACCGCATGCTCGTTTGCCGCCTTTCTCTTAAAAAAAATATTCAAACTACTACAAAGTTTGCTTCTGCCTTTAGGTAACTTACATGCAGCGTATTGTAACCATGATTCAGATATAAATCCAGACTGCAAGACAGTTTGATAGAGTGATAACTATGAATAAATTTGTATTACATACAGTAACAATGATTCAAAATACCACATCGTATTAATCAAGGGCTCCGACAATCTGAAAGATCACGTGTCGCCGCCGAATGCGCTCGCTTTTACTTGAAGATGGGGTATGGTGCGAGATGAAGCGGATAAAGGTGTTTTTTTTTTTTTCATACTTTTATTCACCATCGAATATAATAGAAAGTATGAGTGAAATTAATATGGTTTCCGAACATATAATTTTCAACTTGAGATTGGGCTGCAGGTTCTGCGGCAACCAAGCAAACGAGGCGACCGAATAATGGTAGAATCCTGGCGGTGGGGAGCAGCATCACCTGCACTGTGCTTATTGACCCGCTTGCCAAGCGTGGTGAGAACGGGCAAACCTTCCTAGAGTTTTGGGAGGTTCTGGGGAGGGGGAGGGGAAGGTGTGAGATGGGTGGAGAGGGGAGGAGAGGGGGACGGGAAGGGGGAGTGGACCTTCGGTTGCCTCACTCACCGAACGAAACGCAGAAGCTCAAGATGCCTCTACTTCTCACCGGTATTCTGCGGGGCCGTGGTACGAACCCGGTCGAGCCGGCCCATTCGAGCAACAGCAAAAGCCGCCGCTTGGCTATACCACGTACAAAAAGGTTCCTCTGACGGAGCAGAAACAGACTAAAGAAATTCTGTAGGTAGCCTCTTTCTTTGTAATATTATTTTCAACATTAGGGTCACCTGGACAAAATTATGTTGGCAATCTATAAGTATGTTTTATACCTAAAAGCGTACTATGTAGTGTAAAGTACGACATTTTTTTTTATTGACATTTAAGGGGGTTAAGTCCAACCGGCCCATTCGAGCAGTAGCAAAAGCCGCCGCTTGGCTCTACTAAGTAACAAATATCTTTCCATAGACCGCACCGCATCCTTTTAATATTAGATAATTCAACTTTTAGTCTAACGTGTTTACCAGGCTTAGCTTTACCCCTGCTAACTATTAGTGATTCTGTCTGTCAGTTAAATTGTTAAATATTATTGAGAAAATTTAGGCACATAATTAAAACAAACTTCACTAACACATAAACTAATAAGTGCTCGTTGATCGTAAAAAGAAACACAAATATAACCGCCAAATATCGTACCCCACCTTTATCCCGTCCTGTCCCAACAACGCGTGTTAATCAGACAGATCACGGCTAATTGCCGGCTGGAGTGTGAAATGCGGGTTCAGCGATGAAATTATCAGCAGTTTAGCTTTGATTTATGCTTGATTAAAAGCGGCCGCTGATTCTATCGGGCTGGTGGGAGACGGGCTTGCAGATCGGGCGATCTGCTCATGATTACGAAATGTTTACCTTTTTAAGTAGTAAGTTCCGTACAATAAAATTATAAAAAAAACAAACAAAAACCGTATAATGTTGTTATTCAACGTGGTAGAGCCAAGCGGCGGTGTTAGCTGCTGCTCGAATGGGCCGGCTCGTATCGGGTTGGTACCACGGCCTCGCAGAATACCGGCGTGAAGTAGAGGCATCTTGCGCTTCTGCGTTTCTTTCGGTGAGTGAGGTATCCGGAGGCCCCCCTCCCCATACCCCTCCTCATCCTCCCTTCTATTTTCCAAATACCCTTAAAGGCCGGCAACGCGCCTGCAGCACCTCTGTTGTTGTAGATGTACGTGGGCGACTGTAATCACTTACCATCAGGTGAACCGCTTGATCGTTTGACGCCTTTTCCAGAAAAAAAAATAGTGTTCCAATTCAAAAAGAGGACATCTCTATTTTGATACTTTGATTGACCTGGGTTCGATACCCGATGCCGGCACCACTAAAGATGTTAATAGCGATATGAAATGCTGAATTTACCACATGCTCGGCGGTGAAGGCAACATCGTGAGGAAACCTGGATGTCTGAGAAATATTATTTCGAGGACATTTGAAGTCTTCATTTCCCAGCTAGAAAAACCCTATCTGTTATTTGAGAACCCTATTTTTTGAGGACTACTTTGCCCAGCTGTGGACATTTACTAGCTGCTACTTTAATCATGTTATCAGTAATGCTAAAAATCCTAAAAAATTGATAGAACCTGGAGCAAAGAACTTTTTTGTTGCATAAATATTCACAGCTGTGGTTCAAATTACTAAACCCACTGCACTACGTCTGTTCCAGCAAAAATTACGCGTCACATCCGTGTTATTTTCACATCCAAGACGTTATCAACAAATGATATTAAGGAATGACGTCACACTGAATTGAAGTGAAATATTTTAATATTTTGTGGCATGGCGCTTACGGCATCTGTGTATGCAGTGATACAAGACCGTTAGTCGAATTAATGATGATATAGAAGGTTCAAAGTTCTTAAAGATAATTAAAGATTTAACGAGAGATCATTTTCAACAATTAGAGAACGCTACACGAGATCGAAAACCCCAACCATCGATTAAGTATCTTAACCAAACAGAGCTGTAATAAGAAGCTGGCCCAACGCGTAATGAGTATCACGACGAATGGAGGAGAGGAGGGGGGCATGAGAGGGGGTCGATAGAGATTTGTATCGGTAATGGGTTCGCAGCATCGCCGGCGGGCGGTCCCATTTGAGCGATGTAATTGGCATCCCCACTGTTTAGCTACCTCTGTTACTTACCGAGGCAGCGAGGCGCTGTTGAAAAGGATTTTTTTTTTATTAAGTTGGCTATGTTACTTATATTGTCTCTGGTTGATTTTAATCACAGTTAACTAACACGGTGCAAAGATCTCTTTCCTTCATTATCGAGCACACCTGCTGGAAGTGCATCCTGCTCGCTAACAAATGAGACTAGCCGAACCCAAATCTCACGGGCTAGTGGCGGGCTCACCACCCCACGTACCCAGCGTGGTATATCGAGACCTTATAGACCAACCTTCCAAGCAATATCGAGTGTCCTTTGTACGTGGCAGAGTCAAACGAAGGCTTTTGCTGCCGCTCGAATGGGCCGGCTCGTCCGAAGTAGTACCTCGCAGAATACCGACGTGAAGTAGTGGCATATTGTGCTTCTGCCTTTCGTTAGGTGAGTGAGGTAAACCGGCTCTCTTCCCTCACCTCCCAAATCCCCATCCCTATTATCTCTGCTACCTACGTACCTGCAGCTCCTCTGGTGTTGCAGATGTACGTAATCAGTTGCCATCAGGTTAGCAGCTTGCTCGTTTGCCCCCTTTCCCATTACATGGAGCGGAGATTTATTTTAATAACAACGTTTTGCTTCCATTTCGGAATATATTTATAATTATTTCTATCATAAATAACGTGCGATCCCCGCCGACTTCACACGGACCGATCTGTCTGTCTGATTCAAATACAATATTTCATGAGAATTTTAATATTATATGAAAATACTTTCATACACAGTCAAAGGAAACAAGTCTTATCTGTTTCAAGTTTATAATATTAGATAAACATTATTTATTAAATCTCTATTGAATTCCTTTATTTAGAAGGATACAAAAGGCGGGCTTAATGGCTATGGGCATTCTCTACCAGTCAACCTATGGTTAAGATGTTAGAGAACCATACATTACTAAACTACTAAGTACATTAATAATAAATATTTGAACATATATAACATAAATAAAATCTAATGTAATGCATAAAATCATACATACTTTCATATATACATATATACTAAACAAATAATAATAAATAAACGAAAGGATGACAACGCTCACATATATAAGGATTCCAATTCATTTCTCATGTGTCTGAAACAAAATGAAGCAGAAACTTTGCACCTATAGGTTTGTTCGAAACGTCTAATATGTCACATGCCACGCCATTATTTCGCATATAAAGCGCGTTGCACACAATCGATTCGGTAACGAAATGCACCAATATCACAACAGGAATCACACATGCGGCTCGTTACTCCCGCCTTCCGCTCCGTAACGCACCGTCTCGTGTTGACAGCTTGCCGTATTCATTCTTTACATTGCTGTAGTAGCGATTGCACGAGAAACGATGCTTATGTGTTAACGAGACCATTATTGTCTAATGCCATTATGCTTTTACTTATACGGAACAGGGAAACAGCAATTTTCTAGTTGTTTAATATACTACTCCCATTCGATACAAGAAACATAACCTTTGGAATAATAAAATTTAGATCTATTAATTACTTTCTTTGTTATGTTAGTATGTATATATTCACGCCTTGTTCCCAACGTGGTACGCAGAGACAATCTTCTTCTATTTGCCACGGTCCTGACATACGTGTTTCGCTTCATCCACTTTCATCAATCTTCGCATGCATGCTCGTCGGTTTAGAGTACTCTTGACCGGGCCTTTTTTCAGAACATCTCCGATTTGATTCTGAAACGTTCGCCTAGGTCCTCCTCTTTCAACTCTACCATTTACACTCGCCTCATATATTTGTTTCGTCAACCTAATTTCGTTCATCCTCTCCACATGTCCAAACCAGCTCAGCATCCCTTTCTCAATTCGTGCCGATTGACATGCTGTCAATAATTTTTTCTTTATGGAAGAGACGGCAAACGAGCAACCGGTCACCTGATGGTAAGCCCAGATACATCTGCAACACCATAGATGCTGCAGGTGCGTTGCCGGTCTTTAAGGTTATTTGGGAGATGGGAGGGAAGACGAGGGGAATTGGGAGGGGGTGAGGGCCTCCGGTTACCTCACTCACCGAACGAAACGCAGAAGCACAAGATGCCTCTACTTCACACCGGTATTCTGCTAGGCAGTGGTACAACCCTGGTCGAGCCGGCCCATTCGAGCAGCAGCAAAAGCCGCCGCTTGGCTCTACCACGCTTAAAAATACCAGATCTAAGTGATCTATATTGAAAATGGAAAGCAGCTTTCGAGCTCCTCGATGTCGTACCAGGCATTTTCAATCCGCCTCCCAAGCTTTCCCCCAATGGTGTATAAATTGCAAATGATTTATTATCATTAATAAAGTTAAGTTGCGTGAGATATTTTTTTTACGATGAACACAATCAAATTATAGTACTCACAAAATTTGCTACAATGTAAATATAACGACGGAGCCTATCCTTCTAGACAGAGAATAATACAGACAAAGGTCGCGGATTAACCAAAAAGAAAAGAAAATAAAGTCTAAAATCGTATTCGTATCGCCTTAGCGATTCCATCGTCAATTGCACCCGAGCGAGTATTCAGAGTGATCTCACCATTTAGAGATCACGTCCTTAGCCTACGGTAGTTTAAGTTAAAGGGGATAGCGATTTGAGAATAAATACGTCTATCAATGTATATTTATTATATTATATTTTCACTTGTTAGTAACTTGCGTACACCCTTAACCCTTGCTCACTGGTCATTATTTCCTATGCAAAGTGGTTGCCTGGTAGAGATCGCTTCTAAGCGATAAGGCCGCCAATTGTACCTTTGTGTATTTTATGTTGCTTTTTAATTTATCTTTTTTTCCTTTTTTTTACTAATTGGTGTACCATAAAGTGTATTTCATTCATACGTCTTTGATTTTACCACGGGCTTGCGTGGACGTGTGGGGTCCGCCAACTCGTGCTGGAGCAGCGCGGCGGACTCTTTCCCGGCTCCTAGACTCTCTAAAATGTTTCAGAAAAAGCCTTTGCCAAGTGGTGGGTATTTATAGACTGTGTTATTTTATCTTTAAAATACATTGAGTACATATTATTACGCATATTATGGTTTTGCCATGTGGTATCGGCGAAAGAGGCTGCCACTACCTTTCTTCTTTTGTATTTCGTAATAGGCAACTAAGGCAATAGCCTTGAAAATCTCTTGGCAATCTCCGGTAGCAAACCTTTTTTTTATGGAAAAGGCGGCAAAGGAGCAAGCAGTTCACCTGATGGTAAGTGATTACCGTCGCTCACGTACATCTGCAACACCATAGATGCTGCAGGTGCGTTGTCGGTCTTTAAGTATATTTGGGAGATGGAGGGGGTGTGGGCCTCCGGTTACCTCACTCGTCGAACGAAACGCAGAAGCACAAAATGCCTCTACTTCACGCCGACATTCTGCGAGGCCGTGGTACCAATCCGGTCGAGCCGGCCCATTCGAGCAGCAGCTAAAGCCGCCGCTTGGCTCTACCACGCTTGAAACCTGGTAACGAGGCTCGCCTATTGGTCTCGCCTAAGGTAGGTTGATGAAGGGAGTTTTGCTACGCTGTGTGGTGTCAGATAGAAATCCGTAAACTCTACAATATAAAAATAATTGTATAAATTGAATACGCTCATCGCCTATGACTTAAGATAATGAACGAAGTGAGTTGCAGGCGACGATAAAAAAAAACGCTGTCTATGGAAGGTAACAATGGTTACATGGTAGCGTTCGTGCCAGGAGCTAGGTACAACTGCGCTCTGAAAGGCCTTTCCTATTTAGTTTTCTAAACTGCAATATCTTCTCTATGATTTGTTACACCCGATATTATTGGTAAGGAAACTCTATGATCTTTATCACAGATTAGTTCAAAAGGTACTCTATAAAGTATTTTCTTCTTATACATTTGAATGTTGCCTTAATGTACTACTATATCTAACTGTCCAAAAATTCGTTCGTAACGTGGTAGAGCCAAGCTGCAGCTTTTGCTGCTGCTCGAATGGGGTGGCACGACCAGAGTAATACCGTACTGGCGTGAAGTAGGTTCCTCAGTAAGTTAAGTTCCTCCTCCACCCCCCTCCTCTTCCTCTCTCCCATCTCTTAAATATCCTTTTTAGGATATTTGGGAGTGTAGCACATGTATGTGGGCAACGGTAATCACTTACCATCGGGTTAGCCCCTTGTTCATTAACCTAACTAATAGCGTTGAAACATTTTAGTTAATATTTGCTATAAGACGGTGACTTAATATAAATAGGTATTATTTCACAAAAGATGCCGTGGTACCCGGGGGTAATAAATAAACGTAACTAACCAAAATAATTTCAGCGAACTTCAATACTTGACGCCTAATTAAAGTCTCAACATCAAATAGGGACTGAATTCAAACGCGGAGGTCTGTAATGAAAAATTCCAAGCGGGGGCGCATACAGTGCTATTTCACTTAACGAACTCACCTGTATTCAATTCAAAGAAATGAAAAACCATAACGAGCCCGCACTCAAAGCACCACACGTCTGAGGCCTCGCTGGAAATTTTCTTTTCAAATAAGGAGTCGCTTGCAAATGAAACGACTCGAGAAAAAGTTGGTGTTAAATTCCGTGCCGGCTATACGAACAGTGGTGGGTGTTTGAAGACATTGCAAAGAGGAAAAGATTGGTTATATATATATATATTTCTACTTCGTGAATAATCGCCAAGCTCGGGAAGCGAATTGACGATTGCTTTATCAGAGATCTCGTACCATAGACGCTTCTGCCCCTTGTAGATCTGTTTATTTTTGGTCCCGCCAGTCACCTCTTGCGTCCCCCAGGAGAAGAAAGAACATGGTAGATTCTTACGCCACCCCACGCAGCCGCGATGTCACTCGGCTAGATAGTGATGTTCTTTTCCATAATTGTTTAATTAATATTTTTCGTTATGTTGTTACAGATCGAATATTCCCTACCACATCGTTCCGTTAATAAGGTAAGTCAACAATACGCTTTACAATTAACTAAAATGTATACAAACAATTTTTAAATGAAATATCAGAGTTATCATTGCAAGCACAAAGAGATGCTGAACGGGATATGGAAAAGGCTATATTCGGTGTACTCTTGTAACAGCAAGCTGAAGTGTCAATAGGTTGGCCATGTAGCTCCAGTGCTGACAACCGTCGGGGAAGAGAAGTTCTCGAGTTACAACCTCATAAACGCAGGGCCGGACTTCCCTCCACAGGACAGAAGTACGGCGGATGGTCAATGGATAAAGGTCTAAGCTCAACAGTGAACAACAAAACCTTTGGCATGCATGAGGTACCAGGAAAATCTCTTACCTCTTACCTCAGTGGTACCGTTGGTTCATGACATTTGTGTACAAATGTATAGACATAGAAATTTTGTATTTAATATAATTCTACTTGTTTTTTTTTTATACACTTACATTTCTTGAGTATTCCTTACTTTACTGTGTATGTACGTATATATGAAATATTTAAGCTTGTAAGACGATACCTTGATTTTTATTATCATATAGGATATGAACCCCGACGTTATGAGTCGCGTTGAAAAGTTTAACTTTTTTATCATCATCATCATCATTTCAGCCTACTACAAGTCCACTGCTGAACATAGGCCACCTGGATCCATCAACTTCCCGCAACATTGCGCAGGTCGTCACATCTTGTGGGTGGTCGTCCCACACTGCGTTTGCCTGTACGTGGCTGCCACTCGAGAACCTTTTTTCAACTTCTTTATTATATCGTCACCTAAACTAAAATTGCATATTTTTGGTTCCCCAATATCTATAAATATATATAATAAATTAACACAAGTATGCCTTGTGATGAAAATGAAAATATATAAAGTATTTGATAAAAATAAAAAGCATTTCAAAAATAACAATAAAAAACCGCTCTTAAACTCTCTCAAATAACTGAGAGAGTTTTGGAACCCGACAAGGGCATGGGCCCGCTACGCTGCTCCAGTGCGGGTCGGCGAGCTTCACATATCCTCGATTTTTTTTTAATATTTCACAGATAGGCAGATTTCCTCACGATGTTTTCCTTCACCGCCGAGCACGTGGCAAATTTGCTATTAACAAATGTAGTGGTGCCGGCACCGCGAATCGAACCCGGGTCGCTCCATGAAACTAATGTCACGCTGATCATTATGCTACCACGACTTTATTAATCATGTAAAGCAATGTTAATAAATAAATAAATCAATTTATAATTTTTAATTAAATCAAAAATTAAACAAGGATACAAAGTCCACCGAAATTACTTCCAATACAACCTCAAAAGCCCGATAACTATGTAAATTTTAAACTCGAACGTTTCGAAGGCGGAGCATTTAATTAAATAATATACCAGAAGCTAATTTCTGTTGTTTATCGTGCAGACTCACCGAAGGGCCTCCTGTTACCGCCCTAACACCGAATTAATTTCTGCTACCTCTTTAATTAAAGCCTGATTAGGGGATGATATATCTTGTTTATAACCTCAACTAAATTCAATCTCCACGGATAAATTTCTTTTCAATGGGAAGGTTTTTCTCAGAATAAATGGTTAGCTTGAATCTACTATGTTAGTAATTTTCTCGGTGGCTGATTGGCTAAGGCTTTGGCCGCGGGCGTCGTGGGTTCGATTCCTGCATTTACATGACACAAAGAGAAGTTATTATTCCAGATTGATTGTCCACGGGAACATGGGAAATTTCTACAGTGGGTGATATTTTACCCAAAAGATAAATGATCCATAGATTTGTTCTTAAGTGGGGGTGAAGGAGAATCTACAACCCATACCATTCCATTGGTAAAATTTAATGGAATAGTCATGTCGATTATGCCGAACCTATCATATCGAAATAAGCATGAAATACAGAGACATACATCATTACCTTTATTTGCCCTAATCTGTGTGACTGTTCAACATGGGTATGCTCCATTAATAAATGGTATTCAAACCTAATTAACAATGCTTAAGTACCAGTATAGTAGTAGTATTTATGTGGTAGAGCCAAGAGGCGGCTTTTGCTGCTGCTCGAGTGGGCTCAATCGGATTGGTACCACGGCCTCGCAGAATACCAGCGCGAAGTAGAGGTATCTTATGTTTCTGCGTTTCATTCGGTGAGTGAGGTATTCAGAGGCCGACTCCCCCACCCCACCGTCCCTCCTCATCCTCTATTCCCTCTCCCAAATACCCTTAAAGGCCGGCAACGCAACTGCAGCTCCTATCGTGTTGCAGATATACGTGGGCGACGGTGAACACTTACCATCAGGTGAACCGCTTGCTCGTTTGCTACCTTTCCCATAAAAAAAAAAGTATACTAAGAAAGAAACGCAACCGTTGTGGTTTTGATTTCGTGATGAGTCATTTTAATTTAATTTATTTTAATTGGTCAATTACAATTTTAATAAATTAACTATTTGACTAATTACTAAATATAGTAAACATGTGACGGTGAAAGGAAGCTTAGTGTAACAACCAGCATATCAGAGATATAAACAAAAAAGAGAAAGAAGTTAAACTTTTTAAAGTCAAGTAGCAGCCTGTATATGTCCACAGCTGGGCATAGACCGCCTTCTCAGAGAGGGTTACGAAGCCGGGAACGGTGCGTTATGATGCTCCAGTGCTGGTTGGCAGACATTCACATATCCTCGAAGTTTGAACCTCACAATGATCTCCTTCGCCAAGCACTTGGTAAATTCAGTACATAAAATTGATTTTAACAGTTTTAGAAAGATATATAGAAAGAGAGAAACAAATTTATTTGGCAATCACACAACAAAATACGAAATAAAACAAAAATTAATAAAGAAAACAAAAAAAAACATAAAAAAGATTAATTTGTTGTGCGATGTTAAAAAGGCTCCCGTCTCAGTACAGTATCACAGCACTGTTTTAGTGATGCCGGCACCGGATCGAAACCAAATCACTCGCTCTCTTTGAAACTAAAGTAAGCGCCTTGACCATTAGGCTGCCATGGATCCTGTGAATCTTCTACTAACTTGAAAAAACTGCTTAGTATCTAAACAATTATTAATTAATCACCCATACTAAAAAAAAAAGGTTTCCGACAGAATACCAGCGCTGTAGTTGTGGTTTACCATTGCTACAGCAATATGCTGAGTCGGACACCGTTTTGTTGCTGCAACCCAATAAAATATTTTTTTTTTTTTTTTATTAAGTTTACTTATGTGTTACTTGAGTTGTGGCAATGAATAAAGTACTTTCTTTCTTTCTTCTTTCTTTCTCTCTTACATATTACACACTAATGCAATACGTAAACAACGTAAACAAATTAATATTACGCACTTCCAATTCAAATGGCACGACGCTCACAGCTAACAGTAACGTTGCACGAAAACGTTGCGTTTCGACCTTGAAATTTCAGTCTCAATGTAACTCTCAATGAAACGAAAACTGTATGTTTTTTGTTTGGGAAAAGGGGGGAAACGATCTGGTGGTACCTGATGGTAATCGATTATCGTCGCCCTCGTACGTCTGCCTTTATGGATATTTGGCAGACGAGTGAGTGAATGAGGAGCGGGGAAGGGGGAGGGGGGATTTGGGCCTCCGGTTACCTCACTCACCGAACGAAACGCAGAATCATAAGATGCCTCTACCTGAAGTCGGTATTCTGTGTGCCCGTGGTACTATCCCGGTAGAGTTGGTCCTTCCGAGCACCAGCAAAAGCCGCCGCGTACAAATACACATGCAAAGACCAAGATTGGCGTTAGCAGACTTTTACAATACCCAGGGTCCGATGGCACAGCGTTATAGCAACGCCAGCGCGTTATCTATCTACCAGCAGGGTGCTGGTCAGCATTTAAGGTCTCAACAAAATCAATTTAAAATCAAACTAAATGAACAAAGAAGGACAGAATAGTTTTAGGATTTTAACCCCCACTTACAATATTTTACGAACTTAAAAAAAGAAAAGAAAACTGAAAACCTCAGCCGCCGCGCAAGATGTTTACGGTGTTACCCTTCGGAGCTTTGAAATTTAATAAGCGTTCAGCACTTCAAAGCCCGCGTGTAAAGCAATTTAGCGTAGTAGGCGAAAAACACCGAGTTTTCGGCTAGCGGCGTAATTGGTTTAGAGTACCGCGCCTGGGTAAAAGATTAATTAGCGCTGCAAACAGCGCGAGGAAGAGCTTTTAAGCGCCACTTCGCTTGCAGCGTCAAGATTGTAATAGCTACAATGCGACCGCTCGTCTGCGTGCGCTGTGGTCTCTATCACCATTGTAGTTAAAATTAATGTTGTCTATGCTGTATTCAGGTAGGGTTGTGTTTCGCAAAAAAAAAAAAACAAGCGCAGGGCTGGTAGGCGTTTAACGTTCTCTGTTCTAGGAATTAGAATGAATGAAATTGTGACGATTCGTGGTAAATGATCCGAGCGGGTAGTTACGAAATTCGCGTGATCCGTTTAATCCATTTAAATGCAAGTTGTCAAAAAGTTCCTTAATTAGTGAAGTTGTGAACTTGTCATTATTAAATTAGGTCTGGAATAAATCAACGCCATCTTCAATGATAATGGAATAATTTAAGATAGTAGACGACATAAATTCATACTTATTCTGGCCCTCTGATCTTCTCCGCGAGAGACGCAGCAAAAGCCGGTACTCCACTCACTCTTTTAGGTGTTTGCCTATACTCACTTCGCTAGTGATGCTGCTCCCAATCATTGGTCTGTGGAAGTAGAGTTCGGCGAACTCGGATGGATGTTCCGAAATCGTTAAGTCGCCAGAGCCACGTTTGTTGGCCAGCGGGATGCATCACAAGCTGGCAGAGGTTGGCATTCATAATAATATTTATATATGTGGGCGTATGAATACAACGCCTTTTTTCTCGTGGAAGAGGCGACCTAAAAAACAGAGATGCAGAGACGCAACTCACGTTTTATCACCCGAAGAGGAGAAAATTCGCTTAGCGAAAACCTGTTAGACTAAGTTGAGTCGTGACTAATAGAAATCTTTAATTTCTGCCTACACCCAATGGGTGACTATATAATTTAATACAACTGCGATCCGCCCCAGCTACTTTTTTCAGTATTTCTTTATAAACAACGCTCTTATAAATAACTTAATGTAGTGTAAAATGGCTTCGAAAGTAAACAATTATTTATATACAATTTTTTTAAAAAACAAAAATGGTTATGGTGTGTTGTGAAAAACATACAAATTCGCTTGACGGGAACTTTTTTTTTGTTTCGAAATATCAAAGTATTAGTAGTCGGCGTCATCTTTCGATATGACTTTAATACCTCAATAGTATATTTCAATCAGGTATCCATTTAATGTCACTGAATATTTAAGTTATTTGATAAAGTATAAAAGAAGTTTCATCCTTGAAAACAAAGTTGTCTGTGGCGTAAATCACTCAGTTTATGCTCATCTGAATCTTGAAAGTTAAGTGAACTATCTATCTTGAGCGGCTTGAATGGCTGGCGTTAAATTAATGGGTAATTTAAATTTTATTACTTTACTTTTAAAGAGTATTATCGCAAAAAAATCTTATTTATTGCTGCTATTAACACACACACATAACCAAGCGCATATCAACAAACACACAAGCAAAAGACATCGGAGCTTTGTTACAATCTCTGTACGTGGTAGAGTCAAGCGGCCGCACGAACGGGCTGGCTCTACCTGATTATTACCACGACATCCTAGAACACCGGGGTGAAGTAGAGGCACCTTGTGCATCTGCGTTAATCTTGAGTAAGATAACCGGAGGCTAGCTCCCACCTCTCTGAACCCCCCTCATCATCCTCTCTCCCATTCTCCAAATATGCTTAAATGCCGGCAACGCAGCTACAGCTGACGATGGTGATAAGTGATTATTTGATCAGTTGTGAGACACTTACAGAATGCTACTGTTATAAGACCTGCCGTCCAACGTCCAAGGTCCAGCCGTGTGACACGCACAAAGTATTATTGTTCTTTAATTGTGAAGTCTGATTTATTTTGGACCTTATGCTTTTTATTAATGATTAACATTCTGTCTGTTTTGTTTCTTAATGCTGTACCAATAACTTTCTTTCTTTTATACTTTTCTTATGCAAATAATGGCTGTAGATAGAGAGGCTGTAAACTAAAGTTAAAAAAAAAATACAATGGCAATTAAGCCTGCACGAAGTTCACTCAACTATTATTACTACTCTATTAGAGTTGCATTAATACATGCATGCAATGAACTCTTTTAAAGGCCAGCAGCGCATCTGTAGCTCCTCTGGTGTTGTGGATGTTCGTGGGCGTCGGTGATCACTTACCATCAGGTGAGCCGCACGCTCGTTTGCCCCCTTCTACTATAGAAAAAAAAACTTTCATATCGTTAACGTATTTTCCACCTACTTGTACACAAAAGGTTTTTTTTTTCGCTGTCGTTTCGAAGTGATCACCGACGCCCACTGACATCGGCAACACCAGAGGAGCTACAGGTGCACTGCTGGCCTTTAAGGAAGGATAAGGCTCTTCTCTTGAAGGTTCCTAAGTCGTAACTGTTCGGATATACCGCTGGCAACAGCTTATTCCACAAAAATGAAGCGAGTGGCAGAAAACTTCGAGAAAAACGCACTGTGGTGGAATGAAAAAAAATAAGCGGTATTGGTCCAACTAGTAATTCTGTCGCGATGTAAAATAGAGAAGAAAAAAAATTAATAAGTTAAGAAATATAAAGTTAATAACAATAAGACCGACAAGCTTAGTCTTGAATCTAATACAAATTCTGATCCAATGTTCAATGAAGTTCGTTGCGTTGTGCTCAGCAATAAGGATGTTTCGATCCGAATTTCATTTCCTTTCAATTGATTTCAATCCCAATTAGTTCACTCAACGGCCACACAATATTAAAATAATTCGGCGCTAGGGTAGCTGACGCGCTTAACATTACTAGAAACGTTCAATATTTAACACCGCTATCAATAAATAAAAACATATATTATCTTGCGGTGTACCGAAACACATCTTGGCAGTTCCTAAGGTTATGAAATCGGTTCGGGGTATAATAAAATACATAATTTACCCCGAACCCCACGTGGATTTCGACTTATTGTGGCGTATATAGTAAATTTTCCAGGACGCACGTGCCTCCAACGATTCTGCGAAGGCCAGGATTGGTTGCGAGAAATCGTGTTACTTGAATGATAGTTTTCGGTGGAGACCTCTTCTAAGGGTTGTTCGAGCGATAAATTTGGTTCCGTAATTACACGGTAAATGCTATGATAACTCGTAAATGGGAGACCAGTGCCCTTTCGATGTCACAGTTTCAAAATTTACGATTTTCAATTTAAAATAAGTTGTGCTGGATTATTTAATAATAGAAAGAAAGAAGAAAGAAAGATAGAAACACATTTATTTGGCAATCACACAACAAAACACAAAAAACAAACAAATTAAATAAACAAAACAAAACAAAAAACATGAAAAAGATTAATTTGTTGTGCGATCACGAACAACTGGACAAGTATATAAAAAAAAGCATTATTAGTAAAAACAAAAGATACACAGTTCTTAAATCATTGTAACCGTTGAGCAGAATACCCATCTCGAAAAAGAGAATTTAACAAAAATAGAGCCTAAACAAAAACAAGAAAAACTTCAGCGTTTCACAAAAAAAAAATTATATCAAAAAAACCAAGAACAAATGTTAATGAAATAAGTTATATAACAGTATAATAGAATGTAACAGTGGGCTGAATCAGAAAGTAATGTAGAGTCCGCTGACGCGTTTTATAGTGGTCGTAACTTTGTACATTGTGATATCTTTCTTTTTTTTCGGGACAGAGGCGAATGAGCAAACGGCTCAAAGGGATAAGTGATTACCGTCGCTCACGTTCATCAAAACCGGAGGAAATGCAGATGAGTTGCCGGCCTTTAAGGATATTTGAAGGATTATAAGGAGGATCGGGAGACGGAAGTGAGCCACGGGTTACCTCACTCACCGAACAAAAGGCAGGAGCACAAGATGTGCATCTCATTTGAGCATTTACGCTTGGGTTTACACAGTTGTAGAGAGATAGTATCGACCGACAGACGTACCTACCCGCAATGAATTACTAGTGTGAGTTTAGAGTTCATTAAGTCAGTGCATATCATTCTCATTTAACGGTTTTTCATTTATATCTATTTCTGGAAACATTATAAATAATCCAAATTTGTTAGCATTCTTTTGCATTTCATTATTTTTTAAAGCATCAGCCGTTTTATTGTTAGAAGTGTTTCCATTTCATCTCCAATGGATGGTTTTAAATTAACGTCTGCGGTTAGCCAAATATTGATTAGAATTAATTCCGACGCCAAATTATGGGACCACAGTGTGACGACGGTCCGCCTCATTGGGAGCGACATCTTCAAAACGCCCCAATCGAGCCGCAGCTGTTTAATTATCAACAGGGTATAGACGATTTTGCCACTAGAAGACAACTTGTTCCGTTTCTCGTAAGAGATTAGTGTCCAGTTCGAGTTTAAGCGGTGTTATACGTGATTTATTAGAAAATCGCATTTCTTTGTAAAAGGGTTCAGTAATATACGACGTATATCAATATGTAAAAGTAAAAATTAAAGAAGCAGCCTGTAATTGCCCCCTGCTGGGCAAAGGCCACCTTCTCAAATACCTGAGAGGGTGTAGGAGCCGGGAATGGCTGCTCCAATGAGGGTTGGCGGGCTTCACATATCCTTGAAATAATATTTTTATTATTTCTCAGATATGCATGGTTTCCTTCACCACCGAGCACATGGTAAATACAGCACTTAAAATTGCTATTGACAATTTTAGTGGTCCCGGCACCGGGGATCGAACCCAGGTCACTTGCGCTCTATGACACTAAAGTGAGCGCCCCGACCACTGGGCTACCACGGCTATCAATATGTAGTTGTACACATTATTTACAGGGCCTATATCGTGCCGAGATTTTGTATCTTTCTTGTATATACGAGTAGGTAACATTGGTATGAAAAATGGGCTATTAGTTCATTTGTTGGTAGTAGTAGTGTCTACTGCAGCCTATGGCCATGCAAACAACTTCAATCGAAGAGTCTTCAGTTGAGAAACCTCAAGTTATAAATGCCTGGTCACCCTTGAGGACTAAGGTGGATTATCTCACATTCTGTATTGAACAGGAACTTTCTAACCAGAACACAGTATTGGCTGCACTGCCGGTGAGTGACGGTATTAAGGTAAGAAGATGTTCACCAACTATCTATAAATAGCCATTTACAGTTTTTTTTTTATTCATACTAGCTTTTTCCCGTGATTGGATTCGCGTATAATCAATAAGTACTACTTAGTGGTTCAATAGTAATTACTAGCAGTTACCATGTGCCCGAAGAATATAGACTTCCTAATTTTTAATGGATTTTAATCTTGCGCCAAAACCCTAAATATTTCTCTAGTTACTTTCTACAAAGTCCTCAACCTTCTAGCGAAAGTCCTGTCAAAACAGTGCTACCGTTAGTCCAAGATTAGTCGGAGCAAACACACAGACAAAAATGGTAATAGCTGGTACAGATAGCGGTATATAGTATTTTTCATTACCTAAGTCTTTTGGTCATAATGTCATAAAACATAACGAAACGGTGTAACATTCAAAATGACTTCTATCTCCACGGCAGTCGTTTTTTTTTTAATTACCTGCGTAAGATCGCTTTTACTGCGACCCGACCCCGAGCTGTCTGGTCGGTTGACCGCGGCTATAAATTATGACACAATATTTCGGCGTCGGCTCCCATCGAAGTTTTCGATGCCAACATATTGCTATGTCGTATCGCACTCAATATTTTGTTGGTAAACTTTATGATATCAAATTAAAATTCACGTTCAGCTGGAGGCGAGTTACAAACTTGTTTAATGTATGTATTTATTATAATACGCGGTCTATTTAGAATGTTTTTCTACCTAGTTTATTAAATTTTGTTATTTTTTTTTGATGAAATAGAAATTAATTACTTGTGTTTAGTTTTTAAATTAAACTAATATTTTCGGATTTTATCGAGTTTAATTTTGTTTTTATATTCACGACGTTTCGAGTGCTTTACAAGAGCCGTGGTCACGGGGGGACTGAAGTGTTAAACGTCCAGATGTCACAGTTAACTCGGGCTACCTTCAGCTTTTATTTATTAATTTTTGGTTTGGTACGCAGAATGTGCTCAGGGTATCTTGAGATCGTGCAGTGGTAAGCTTGGTTTTAGATTTAATTTTGTTTATTACTGGATCCCTAGCCGGTGGTAGCACCCAGCCATCTTCTCTATTGAAATTAGAATGTTTTTCGATTACAACAGCCTCGCGAACTCGCTAATTATCCTTGGCAGGAATCGGTGTTCTTTTACGAGGATTTGTGGTCTATCAAATCTCATGTAATGGTTAGGGCGATCAGGATATGATCATAGACTGCAGACTTCCTAGAGCGTCGGTGTTTCGCGTCAGCTATGTGTTATCCTTTTACTTTTTTTAAGGCCCTCTTCTAGATAAAAACTATCTTCAAGATACAGCCAATCTTCTGAGTAAAGCTTCTTATGTACGGTAATATAGCAGGTACTCTCTCGTCTGTTGCCGGCTTCACGAACTGCATTATTATTTTAATACAAACTGTTCGTGAATCGCTGAATGGTAAAATTTCGAAAGAATATTTTATTTTCACCAAGAAAATGTCGTGTCTAATTTAAAAAGATACTTATCCAACGTTAAACGACAACAAACGCGCGACCAATAGACACCGCCGAGTATGAAATAACAAGAAGCGAGATAACTTACGGCAATTTATCATAATGACGTCTGTGTAATTTTTTTGAGGCCAGCAAGCGCCCCCTAGCGTCGACCCTGTGCTACTAAATCACCGGCCATGAGACAAGAATTATCAAATAACTCAAGATAATAAAAATATGTTACTGAGTTTTTAAAGTGTTTCGAGGCTGGAGAAGCGAGCTTATGGTTACTGATAAGTGAGTTGTTCTTCGTATATGTTGTTAAGAGTTTTAAAAGAAGAGAACGGTTAAAATAAATTATAGTCTAGGCGCCGAATTAAACGACAAAATAATTGTAAAGTTAGAAGTATGCCTGTCCGTTTCTTAGATTTGTAATAATATCATTGCGCTAGCAATTTTTGTTCTAAAGCATTTTGTAAATAAGATGTTATATTTCCTTATAAAATAATTAAAATTTAGTTGTATTACGTGGACATCCGAGCCGTGGTAGCCTAGTGGTCAGGGCGCTCACTTCAGTTTCATAGAGCGCGAGTGACCTGGGTTCGATCCCCGGTGCCGGCACCACTAAAATTGTTAATAACAATTTTAAGTGCTGCATTTACCACGTGCTCAGCGGTGAAGGAAAACATCGTGAGGAAAACTGCATGTCTGAGAAATAATAAAAATATTATTTCGAGGATATGTGAAGCCCGCCAACCCGCACTGGAGCAGCGTGGCGGGCCCTTACCGGCTCCTAAACCCTCTCTGATACTCGTATTTGAGAAGAAGGCCTTTGCCCAGCAGTGGGCACTTACAGGCTGCTTGCTTTACTTTAATTTTACGTGGACATACTCTCCACTCGTATTTCTGAGCTTAGGACTAAATTGCGGAGTTAAAAATCGTAGGTTACTTAATTATTTCATTTGTCTTTATTTTTGTTATTAATCTTTCTTTGTTTGTATTGCTTCGCCTAATATTGTTATCATGTTGTAGTTTCTTATAACTCACTATATTGTACTTTAGATAAGCAATAGATCTGAATAATATTAATATCCATAATATGTTTTTAAAAAAGGCATAAGGTGGCACATGCCTTTTTTAAAAAAACATTTTTATATAAAAACAAAATTGTTACGTGTTAACCTTGTTGGTAATCCTTAATAAATAAATAAACAAATAAAATTACACTTTACAAATATAATTTCATTAGTGTATACTGAAAAATACTCCAAAAAAAAAACTTCTCCCTTAATTTCAAGATTTATTGTACGACTTGACAAATAACAAAAAATAACGTCTTACTTGAAGTTATTAGAAATATGAATGGAAACACTGAAGAAAAAAAACGAACAAGATGTGATCTCTGTTACAACACATTTGAAATAACCTTTAGTATTAGGGAGTAAAAATAAATTTAAGGTAGTAATAATTGGAATTACAAATATAACCTGTGACCTCATTGATTAGATTTCCAAACGCTATGCGATTTTACCTCGGGCCTAAATAAACAGAATGTTATAATTTTTTAAAGTCTCGAAGCTCGGTATGTTCATCGGCCATTTAATTTAATATATTGATCATAAAAACGTCCTAGTACAATCGTGTGTCCGACTGCATAAGGCCCGTTTTAATATATCATCACGCCGCGACATGTTTTATTGGGGGTAAACATACGGCGTGTTGCGACGTTTATGGACTTATGAAGATTAACCGACTTGTAATTTGAAGATCCTGGACTGTTTTAGAATGCGAAGGAAATGAAACTGTCGCGTTTGGTCCTGCATTGAAAAGGATACAGTTTCGGACGTATTCATGATATTAATGCCAGCTCAGAATGTTGTCGTGATGCCAACTTAGTCTTTAGTTGTCGACGCCGTGTGACATCGGCGTAAGAATCTACCAACCTCTTTCTTTTTTTTTTTTTATGGGAAAGACGGCAAACGAGCAAGCGGTTCACCTGATGGTAAGTGATTACCGTCGCTCACTCGCAACACTAGACAAGCTATCACCGTCGCTCACGTACATCTGCAACACCAGAGAAGCTGCAGGTGCGTTGCCGGCCTTTAAGGGTATTTAGGAGATTGGAAGGAGGATGAGAGGGGGGCGTTGAAAAAGTTACCGAAGAACTTAGTTAAGTATTGTTTGAATACATAACTTATTACTACAAGTAAATCGAAGTACGATATCATGAGATAAGGACAGATTATTAAATTTGTTTTCGAGGTAAGAAGGCGAAAAAGTATAATTTAAGATGGAGAAAATAACAAGCAGAATTCTGGAAAGCCGCCACTGTAGTATGGAAAGCCAATTGATCTGGGGTCAATATTGAAAGATATTTTTTTTATTAGAATGGCGGCAAACGAGCAATCGGTTCACCTGATGGTTAGTGATTACCCTCGCCCACGTACATCTGTAATACAGGTACCTAAAGGTGCGTTGCCGGTCTTCAAGGGTATTTGGGAGATGGGAGCGAGGATCATGAGAGGAATGGGAAGGGGGAGTGGGCCTCCGGTTACCTAACTAACCGAACGAAACGCAAAAGCACAAGATGCCTCTACTACACCCCGGTATTCTGCAAGGTGGGTGTAACACGGTCCATTTGAGCAGCAGCTAAGGCCGCCGCTTGGCTCTACCACGTGACTAAATCATATCAAATAAAACATCCCCAAGCCAAAAGCGTATCTAAGACAATTGTTGAAAAGGCGTTTCGTAATTTTCAGTAGATCTTGTACTAAGTCCGGGTAACATAACATTAGCATAATTAATTATAGTGACGCAAGTGTGCGTGCAGACACAGAGGCACTTCCCGTGTGGACCGATGTAACGCATGTGCGATAAGATGATAGGATAGGTACCGGGGCAACATAACACGACTAGGGGCTTTATCCGTTATGCTACCATAATATTTCACGGTCATTTCGTGTGACGTAATTTGTCCACAAAAAGCTTGGAAGTGCCCATTGCTGTGCAAGGCTGCTGCTGCAGGGGAAAAAAACGAAAACATGTCTTGGTAGCCTAGTGGTCAGGGCGCTCACTTCAGCTACATAGAGCGCCAGCGACCTGGGTTCGATCCTCGCTGACGGCACCTCTAAAATTGTTAACAGCAATTTTAAGTACTGTATTTACCACGTGCTCGGCGGTGAAGGAAAACATCGCGTAGAAACCTGCATATCTGAGAAATAATAATTATTATTTCGAGGATATGTGAAGCTCGCCAACCCGCACTGGAGCAGCGTGGCGGGCCCTTCCCGGCTCCTAAACCCTCTCTGATACTCGTATTTGAGAAGGAGGCCTTTGCCCAGCATTCGACATTTACAGGTTTATACTTTAAAGCACAAAAGGGTGTAACGACACACACCAACGTTTAATTTAAATCTGCCAACCACACCTGCACGTGGTGCACCCTGCCAGAGAATAAACGAGGCTCTGGCGACCGAACGTTGGCGGATTATCCATCAGAATTTACTGCACCCAAATCACAGGGAGCTGCGTCAATAATGCGAAGTTACCGCCACTGAACCAACCAACCCGCTTACCAAGAGTGGCGAGTACAAGGAAACTATCCAAGAAATATTTGGCTGCATTTGAGGGCATTTTTTTTGAAGTGATATAAGTTTAGCTGTAGACTTAAAAAGGCTGATGTAGAAGCACAAGAAGAATCTATCCAGGCTTCCTAGGTGATAGAACATTTTCTACTGAGGAGCCTTCTGGGTTGGTCTTATTCTGTTACATTTGGGTTTGAATTGTATAAAGAAACAGTATAATTATAGTGTGTATGGCATTACATCTTAGTTCTCAAAAGTGACAACGCATGTGTGTTCTTTGATTGTAATTAATTGCCGGTATCAATGGCCTAAAGTATGGATGGCTATTTCCGCACTCTAGTTCCTCCAGAATATGTATATTTTCTGATCGATCTATTACGACATGATTAATTTACTTTCATATGCATATAGTTAAATATTGTCCTCCTCCTTTCGCTACCATAAACAAACACCTCTATTTAAGTGTACCCTCGGTATGTTCTAGTTATGACACATTGTCGAAAATAGAAAGTAAAGCACCGAAAGCCATCCCGGCTGTTATGACAGCCGGGCTACGGGCACGTTAGTTTTTTATGGGGGTTATAAAATTAACTATATCCGACATAAAACAAGGGGAAGCGAAACGCTTTGTTGATCGCCTCGACTCGAATACACGCTACTAAAATACAAACTTGATTAGAACGTACGGACGTTTCCTGGTGTCGCTTTTAGATTGAATGGTCCAATTTTATTCTGTTCGGATCACTTAGCGTTGCAACACTGATCACTTAATATCGGAACTTTTTAAAAAAAAATTACGTAAGGTAAAGTTGAGGAAATGGTTGTTAAGGGATAGAGCCACTCGTTAATTTTACAGTATGCGTGGTTCATGGAGAACGTTGTCGTCGCCTGTTCAGATCACTGAACGATCCGCTGGGTGCTGGGCGCGGGATGCACCAGTCAGCTGATCGCTGATCGTTCGACCGGCTTTTGTTTCGTATGTGTAACAAGATACAGTCGACTCGAGTCGAGATAGGAATTATACTTTCTAATACAGTCCATTATTAACCTCTACCACAATAAGGAGCAAACTGCGCCAAATAAGTTGTTTATTGCAATATTAAGAGCTGAATTTACCACGTGCTCAGCGGTGAAGGAAAACATAGCGTGTAAATTTGTGATATTGTTTAGTCCGCATGTAAGAAGCACTGTGGACTCTCCCCGGTTAAAACACTATAAAAAAAAGAATGGAGACCATTCCGCAGCTGTGAAACATTTATCGGTATAGACAGACACCTTTTTTACTTTCTATAACAGCCCTTTACGTTCCATTGGCGTTGACCGTTGATCAAAATCTATCGGATATCTTGTGTAGTAATCAATCGTATATAGTAAAGTAAATTAGCAGCATATGAGTGCCCACAGCTGGGCAAAGGCCTCCCTCACAAATATGAGTATCTGAGAGGGTTGAATGTTAATGGCAAATTAATTAGTTAGTTGATTTATAAATTTATTATAGCGAAACACATCTAAAACACAATTGAAATATATTCAGTAATCTCTGTCAAACGCAAAGCTTAATTCTGTTTGGCAAAAAAATATAATGTTTGACTGGATACGCTTCGACAGTTTGAATTTAGGCACGAGAGCGTAGAATGTGAATAGTTAAAATATACTGTCAGTACTTCACCCGCGAGGGCTCGGAACGCATCGTGCAGGTCGACGAGTCAAGTATTATGAGAAACTTTAAGGATGTGTAACTCGGAGTGTGAAGATAATGCCGTGTGGCATTTGGATGTGGCAGTTGCGAGTTACAAGAAGTTTTAAAAACTTTTAGTTTATCTTTATGTACCTTCCCTCCAATGTAACTTAGTTAAAGTCATGAAGAAACCTACGTCACATGAATAAGTTAAATAATCATAAAATCATCAGTTCGTTTTATTACCATTCAATACTTTTCTTTTCGTGGTAGATTTCTTATCGTGGCAGAGCCAAGCAGCAGCTCTTGATGCTACTCGAATGGGCCGGCTCGACCGGATTGGTACCACGGCCTCGCAGAATACCGGCGTAAAGTAGAGGCATCCTGTGCTTCTGCGTTTCGTTCGGTGAGTGAGGTAACCGGAGACCCGCTCCCCTCCCCATCCCCCTCCTCATCCTCCCTCCCATCTCCCAAATGCCCTTGAAGGCCGGCAACACACCGGCAGCTTTTCAAACAGTTACTACTTAGGGACCTTCAAGAAAAGAGCTTATTCCTTCCTTAAAGGCCGGCAGCGCATCTGTAGCTCCTCTGGTGTTGTGGATGTTCGTGGGCGTCGGTGATCACTTACCATCAGGTGAGCCGCACGCTCGTTTGTCCCCTTCTTCTATAAAAAAAAAAACTACTCTGGCGTTGCAGATGTACGTGGGCTACGGTAATCATTTACCATCAGGTGAGCCGCTTTTCCCATAAAAGAAATACTCCATTAGTTTCAATTCCATTACCTAGTAGTAGTAGTACCTAGTTGAAAGATCAAAATTCCATTTGCGCAAGCGCAACGAACCACAAGAAGCACGGATTTAGCCGGAGTATTCATTTGACCGTGAACCGACACTTCACTTCCAACGGGATTCGCAAGTTTTTCTAATCATAATCTGAAATTTGAATTCAAAGAGACTAAATTTCATTGTAAAAGAAATTAGGAATTTAATTGAATATTCACTAAAACTACTGCATCAATCTTATTTATCACTCAAGAGGTTTCTTTCCTTTTGCCCAAGATCCTTGTCAAGGATTCTGAAAGTTCACGCTAAATATGGATATCAGTAAAGATTTAGACTGCTTATTATTTTTTCTGTAAAAAATCAAATGCTTTAAGATGGTGATGATGAAAAATAAATAAAAGTAGTCGCATGGTGTAGAGACTACACATTATGAGTACTTAGCATCCAAGTTCCAAGCTTGAGCTCTAACGAAGTTTTAATGGCACCGATTGTCGTGTCTAACCGCTTTCATAACTCTTGAAACGTCCTCTCGGCGAAAGACTCTTCATTACACCTCCGAGCAGACGAGGTAATTGCAGGGCCGACATACGCGAGCATAACCTCTTAATTTATTGAACGAAACTAATGAAATTCCCGAGCAAAGTTTATTGCGAAAGACAACCCTGTTTCGTGCGCTAACAATTTTCGGCCGCTCCCGGGATAGGGTTAAAGCGCTTTAATCGTTTCTTTAATTATTTCTGAATTAATGTTTTGTCTTAGTAACGGCGTTAATTTCATCAGATATACCTACTTCAGGCTAAGATGTTTATTGACGTCGAGTTTCTGTCTTTATTGTTCGTTAATATCCCTCGACGAGATCTTAAATTAATTTCTAGCAAATCTGATTACTTTTTTTTAATTCGCCAGTTTAATTGTAACGACCACTAGTTTCGAACGAAGCGACATCGTTTTACTCTCGTATATGTTCGTTATTTTTATCTTCCATTGTTGTTCATCAATTTAGGTGCAAGAAATACAACGCTGATTATAAATCAAGATGTAGGAGACACCATATGTTATCTTTCTATGAAAGACGTAAAATAACAGATATTGCCTTATTAGGTTAAATTGCGCAATGCCAGGTAGATTCTCCACAGCTCGTGTCTAAGATAAATCTGAAGATTCCTTCAAGATCCGTAAGACAACCAAGACATCTTGATATTTCACATAGTTTAACAAAATATGGGCAAAATTAATTTTTCATCAGATCAGTAAACCTAATTAATAGATGGGATGCCATTCCCGATTTTGATATTTTTAACTTTTCCACAATTGCTTTGACAAAGGAATGGTTCGATGCGATTTCTTAATTGTTGTGATTTGATTATTTGCAAGTAGCAAGCAAGCAGATTGATTACTTAATCAATAAACTTTATAGTAACGATATGCGAAAACAATTAAAATGGTGTGTAGCATTAAAAATAATGTTCAATTTGTCAAGCTATGTATCACTGTATGTTTTCCGAATAAAATGAAATAAAATAGATCTCTGAATTTTTTATGAACATCAGCAATGTCCAGGGGGTTAGTAGTCTCATTACCAGAGACACCTAAAGCGCTACGTCTGACATTTACTCGTGATATTTAATCCGTCATTTCTCGAAGGCCATTCACTTACATACTTACCGATATCCATTGGAAGAATTTGGGCAGCAGATTTTCCATGTCACGGTATTACTTAATAAGAATTCTAAGAAACTGAGTTAATACCACATGGTCTTCGGATCAGGAGACTCCAGTTCGATCCTCAATGTATATGGCTCGTAACAAAGAGTTTTATAAATGTACCTTGTGTTTGTATATAATAAAATTAATGAAAAAAATATGATATAATATACATGATGTACATAATAATATGCTATTATATATGTAGATAGATAAATAAATATAAATAAGAAACACAATAATAACTAAATAAAGTCCGTTTAAATTTAAATAATGTTTTATCATTCTCTCGAACACGACGGCGGCACGACCACCTGTCACGTTCCAAATAAGCTCCGGTATAAAGTGTACTGTGATTACAAAAACAAATATCTAGACCACTGACTATTCCGTGGGAGCTTATTTTTTTTTTTATGTAAAAAGTAAACAACAATACGTAACCAAGTGGCAACCGTAAATCCAATGCGACTAGGAAACTCTCACCCACTTCGTCTGTAATGAAGGTAGCTAACACGGTTCATGAAAGCACGTCGCAGGTGCGGGCACACTAAATTGTTTTAGTTATATTCATTACTGAATTGATACAAAGCGTTAGTGCAGTCTGAGTGTACGAGTTGTAACTGCTTATACTATATATAAAGCTGTAGATGAGACAAAATAATCTGTATAAAGGTTATAACGAATTCGATTGTAATTAACATTATCGTTGCCTAGTTGTGTAAGAGGATCATCTCAATGAATCATCATGATCATCATCATTTCATCCTATCGAAAGTCCACTGCTGAACATAGGCCTCCCCCAAAGATTGCCACGAAGCTCGGTCCTGAGCCCCCTGCATCCATCGACCTCTCAATGAATACTCGAAAATATTTATATATTTTAGTCCACCAATGATCATCCAAGAATGCATACATTATTTTTCATTCGACCCCAGCTCATTCGCTACATACTCGTAACTAAAGCTAAACAGTACTATGAAATTAAAGCGAGGCCTCTTATCCCCATTATTTAAGTAAATTAAGTAAATCTTTGTACTGAAGTAATTGTTCACTCAACTTCAATTCACATTATGATGGATTAATTTTCTAATTTTTTTTTGTTTCTGTGGCACAATTAGTACGTTACCTACACGCTTATCTATAAATATTATACAAATAAGCATTTCAGTAGATATAGCCAACTTGATTTTAAAAATGTCTGTATGTATCGAATGGAATATAATTCGTAGAATTCTTTTCATTTAATCTTTGGGGGAGGCCTATGTTCAGCAGTGGACTTCTAATAGGCTGAAATGATGATGATGATGATGAAGGATGAAAGCCAGATAAAATCGAAATGATTTTCAAATCTAGTGACGAAGCGAAAATAGTCGAATAAATTAAATAAGTATTAACAAGCAGACAAATAGATCCTGAAGTTCGGTGTTACAGTGAATAAGAAAATGGTTTTCAGGTCTCGGCTCAAACATCATTAAATTCATCACACGTTGGCTTTGCTACCGTACAGATGTGGGTGGGCAGTGGCTGTTTTGTTTGTGCCCGCGTTTTTTCCAAAAGTAAATATATTAATTATCTATACGAATAATAAATAAGTAATTCTAATAACTTTAAATTTGCTAACCTTTTAAAAACATTAACCAAGTCTAAATTTTTAGAGAAAGTTCACGAGTTTGTTAAAATTAGAATATTTTAAAATGGTTTTATTTTAATTGCAATATAAATAATTACTCTGCAATTAATTTGACGTTGAGAAACAATTACTTTGTTGAGTTTCAAAATTAAAGCTTAATTAAAATTTCTCACTAACAATGATGTTTAAGCGGACTGCTGAGTAATGCAAAGGGCTGGGGATGGTTATATAGGAATGACAACTTTGTTGTTGATTTAAAACAGAGGGTTTAGCGGTTTATAACTTTAGCTTAGATTTATAACAGCAAATAAAAAAATACAATTAAGAATATCTTACTCTTTATTAAGCAATGACGTTACAAAGAAGAGACCCGAAACAACGTACCAAAAATCTCATATAAGTTTTTTTTTTTTGGTAAAGTCGGGCTACGAGCATGCGGTTCACCTGATGGTAAGTGATTACCATCGCCCACATACATCTGCAACACCATAGATGCTGCAGGTGCGTTGCCGGTCTTTAAGGATATTTGGGAGATGGTAGGGAAGAGGAGGGGAATAGGGAGGGGACGTGGGCCTCCGGTTACCTCACTCACCGAACGAAACGCAGAAGCACAAGACTTCCTCTACCTCTACTTCACGCCGGTATTCTGCGAGGCCGTGGTACCAATCCGGTCGAGTCGGCCCATTCGAGCAGCAGCTAAAGCCGCCGCTTGGCTCTACCACACTTAAAATTCACATACGAGTAATAACTGTGTAAGAAGTTGTGATAGAGAAGGAGGAGAAGAGAAAGAGTTTAATAAAATTACACGTTTATATATATTTTGATAATGAATTAAAACCATAAAGTAACGTGTTCAATTTATCATATGTGAATAATATATGAATATGAATTCCAAATTTACTACATGTAACAGAAATGACATAGATACAGAAGTTATGACGCAAAATACCATTATACGAGCGATTGTTATCTTGTTTCAGTATCGCTATAATTCTGTAAATTGCACCTGAACTTTAGACCAGTAAACTTTAAGCGAAATAAACAGTAAATTTTTGACGATAAAAGAAATTTAGACGAACACGACTGGGGTGGGTAGACGAATGTTGCAAATGTTGCAGAATCAAAGTCATTAAGGACAGTTAAAAGGTTAAAAGCAACTCTGTAAACTTTATTGATTGTATATTAATGAAATGAAATTAAGACAAAATTTAAATCAACATTCTTGACATTTTTTTTATTCGTGGTGATATTATGCGAGTAAAAGAGACGGAGTCAATCTCTGTCTCTTTTACTGTCTTTTTTAAATTTTGCTTTGTCTCAGTCATTCATTGTTTCTTTTAAAATACATGTATTTTCATTTCCAAAGGTCGTTCACCAAATATTATTTAGAAGGCGGCATTTGCTACTGCTCGAATGGGCCGGCTCGACCGGGTTGTTACCACGGCATTACAGAATACAGGTGTGAAGTAGAGGCATCCTGTGCTCTGCGTTTCGTTCGGTGAGTGAGGTAACCGGAACTCCACTACCCCATCCCCATTCCCCTCCTCAACCTCCCTCCCATCTCCCAAATACCTTGAAAGGCCGGTAACGCACCGGCAGCACCTCTGGTGGCGCAGATGTACGTGCGCGACGGTAATCACTTACCATCAGTTGAATCGCTTGCTCGTTTGCCGCCTTTCCTATAAAAAAATTATCACGCTGCTACATAATATTTTAAAATAAACTACTAATATTTAAAGGTTTATAAAAGTAATGTTTTATGAAATATAACACCTTTTAAGATATTAAATTATTTTATTGCATTCCATGAATTGCCAGTGACGCCAACAGATTTCGCAAATGGATTCATAGGACAAGGTTAAAGTCCTTAAAGTATCGTAAGTTTTAGAAATGTCTGTACATAATTACTCTAATGAAATATAAAAAAAAAAAAACGAATCAGGTGTTAAATGATGTTTAAAAAAAATTTTACACATCTTCATGCAAAAATAATGAAATGCGATTTATTACCGATTTCAAAGAGAAGAAGAGCGCTACCTTTCCTCTGCTACTTCTTCCACATGATGCACCTTCACCACAACCAACGCCCACACGCGCACTACACACTCCTTAACCTTTACCTTAACTTAATAACTTAGAAACAATCCACTGCAGATGATAGGTCTGTCACATAAGGAGGTCTTGCCATAATCACCAGGCTCCAGAAGCGTATTGGCGATCACCAGACGCCCTGCACCGCTGCAGCCCGTCATCGGTCTGCTTTATCTTAGTCTGGTATTGTTCGTGATGGTTGTCCCGTCAGCGTTCGGTACCCAATAGCTAGCTTGTTTTCGTAGAGATTCCTCTGTCGGTGAGAAATACATATTGGTTTTGCATGCCGAGATGTGCGAAGTAATTGTTTAAAATATCCTTATAATAGTTCTGATATATTCCCATAAATAACGACTACTATAAGACACCTAAATCAGTTATCCGCTTATCATTCTACAGAGTTGGGTCCGTGATTCGACACCCGGTTGTTTCTACGTAAATAATCTGTGGTAATAACTCTAAGTATGCACTTGCAAAAATTGGACATTGCATTGATTTTATTATATAATTTGTTAAAGACCCTATCGTTTCTTGCCGGTTCATTTCTGAGCAGGTCATCTTTTGAAAACCGGTGTAGATTTTGTCGCTCTAAATTGAGGGATGCATTTTCCAACTTCTATTGTCGTTATATTGTCCTTGATAATTCAATCGATACTCTTTCTGTCCTTATTACGTAAGCGCTACACGTGGTACACATGGATGACGAGAACCTGTGAGAACATAGCTGCAGAACCCTACAGCAAAACTCTACTGCAGAACTCTAGTGGCGTTTAAATCAGGATATGAGTTATGAGAGTAACCTTTTTCAAATATTATAATAGAATTAAAGATAATTTATCACGTGCTAGGTAGAGTAAAACATCTCATATGTGAAGTCCATCAACTTGCACTGGAGCAGCGTGACGGACCGTTACGCTAACCTTTACTCGGCTGTGGGACTTTTACAGACTGCCTTTCTTCACTTCACTTCTGTTTGCTAATGATGATATAGCAACAAGATGTTCAAACCTACCACCACCTCTCAAACCTGCCACCACCTCTTCGTGGGTAACAATCTAAGGCTAGTTTTAAAATTAGGTATAGGTCACTTCTTTTACATGGCAATTAGGTTAATAGTGGTTAAATATGTTAGTCCTCGTTGCAGAATTATATTATTATTATTATTATTATTACGTCTTTTGTTGTTATTTATATATTCATCCTGTAGTACATAAAGCCTGACGACTGCTCGCGAAGAGAAAAAAAAAAGTTTCCGACAGAATACCAGCGCTGTAGTTGTGGTTTAGCATTGCTACAGCATTATGCTGAGTCGGACACCGTTTTGTTGCTGCAACACAATAAAATGTTATTATTATTTTTTACATTAAGTTTACTTATGTGTTACTTGAGTTGTGGCAATGAATAAAGTACTTTCTTTCTTAAATATAAAATGAAACCTAATATATGTTCTTTGTATTTACTCGAACACTACACATTTGAAATAGATCTGTTATTTACGGATTTTATCGCGTTTAATTGAACACGGCCGCTATAAAGCAATCGAAACCGGAATATAAAAAACATGATTAAACGCGATAAAACCCATAAATAATAGTTAAGTTTCAAAAGGAAACCTTAAAGTGAAAAAAGTAAAGTAGCAGCCTGTAAGTGCCCACTGCTGGGCAAAGGCCTCCTTCTCATATACCTGAGAGCGTGTAGGAGCCGGGAACGGCCCGCCACGCTGCTCCATTGCGGGTTGGCGGGCTTCACATATCCTCGAAATAATTTTTTTTTTATTATTTGTCAGATATGCAGGTTTCCTCACGATGTTGTCCATCACCACCGGGCACGTGGTAATTACAGCACTTAAAATTGCTATTAACAATTTTAGTGGTGCCATCACCGGGGATCGAACCCAGGTCACACGCGCTCTACGATACAAAAGTGAGCGCCCTGACCACTAGGCTACCACGGCTCTTACGTTAAACTCTTACGTCAAAGGAAACCTTACGTTAAACTGTCCTAAAAAGAATTTTTAAAGAAAGCATTAACAAGAATAAAGCTTAACTTAATCAACAAATAAACAAATCAAATCAAATTACTCTAAAGCAAAACGTAAACGAAGCTTTTAAGCTTCATTTGCTCCAAGTAATTTTAATAGAACATTTCTTATTTAAAAGACTGCTTTCCGATTATCATTAATTGTGATTAATTCCCGTCTAATGACCGACCCCCATTAAATAATCCATCATCACAGTTTCACCAGTGTGACGTTCGTTCAACTTTAAGTCTGATTTGTGACTGTAGCAAAGGTTTATATTTATAATGATATTTTCTTGTAGTTACGTAATTTGTTTAGAAATTTCTCTGCGATTTCCCAAGTAGGAACAACCTTCGACAACAAAATTCAAGTAAATTAGCAGCCTGTAAATGCCCACTGCTAGGAAAAGGCCTTCGTCTAAAATGCGTGTATCGGTGAGGGTTCAGGAGCCGGCGAGGGTCCGCCACGCTGCTCCAGTGCGGGTTGGGGAGCTTCATATATCCTCGAAATAATATTTTTATTATTTCTCAGACATGCAGGTTTATTTATTTAAACTTTATTTGAATACCTTTAAATAAAAGTATTACAAAGGGCGGACTTAATGCCTCTTGGCATTCTCTGCCCGTCAACCCGGGGCGTGGAGAGATATTGTAATGGTGCCAAACATTAAATTTGTTAAAAAATAAAGAACTAAGAGGTTTCCTTTCGATGTTTTCCTTCACCGCTATGCACGTCGTAAATACAGCGCTTAAAATTGATATTAACAATTTTAGAGGCGCCGGCACCTGGGATCGACCCCGGTTCACTCGTGCCTTATGAAACTAAAGTGAGCGCCCTGACCACTAGGCTACATTAGGAAGTATGGTAAACCAGGCGTGATATATAAAAGTCTAATACGTGACTAAAACCTATTTCCTAAACGCACTTATACCACAATGCATAAACTTCACTTTTATCTTTGGGAGGATCAAAGGGTAGTCCTTTGATCTGTCGCGATTATGTCCTCCCCTCCCCCCCCTCTCCCCCCTCACTTTCACCCCTCTCAAGCACCACTGTAACGAGTGGATAATAAAATGTTTACTGCACAGAAGTTATCAGTAAGGATTCCACTGCAGTCTAGACCGGTCCTGAATAGTATTGATTGAAACATACCCTCGTATTTAGAGGATGTCTTTTATACGAAGATTTGTTTGATAATAATACGGAAGCTTTATTAATATATAAGTTCAAGTTCAAGGATCACTTATCCCATTAAAATTAAATATTCCAATGTCAAATATTTGTTCGTTATTAATTTTCTGGGTAGTTTTAACCGACACCTTGAAAAGGATAAAAATGGCGATTGAAAGTTCTTATTTGGGTTTAAATTATATTAAATACAAAGGAGAATGCAAATGGAATGTACTGAGGAATTTATCATTGCGCGATGCACCCTGTTAGTTAACAAACGGGGTTCAGACGTATGAAATGTTGGTGGAAAACCTAACGCGTATCTGTTAAATCCTTTACATTATAATATTTAAGATTTACTTCAATCATCATCATTCAGCCTATCAGAAGTCCACTGCTGAACATAGGCCTCCCCCGAAGATTGCCACGAAGCTCGGTCCTGAGCCACCTGCATCCATCGACTTCCCGCAACACTGCGCAGGTCGTCACTCCATCTTGTGGGGGGTCGTCCTACACTGCGTTTGCCTGTACGTGGTTGTCAACAAGCTATGTGGCCGGCCCATTGCCACTTCAGCTTGCTGATCTTTACGGCTATGTCGGTTACCTTAGTTCTGCTGCGGATATCATCGTTGCAGACTCTATCACGCAGAGAAACACCGAGCATAGCCCTTTCCATAGCGCGCTGAGAAACTTTGAGCTTCCTCATACGGCCTGCAGTGAAGGACCAAGTCTAGGATCCGTATGTCATCACTGGCAACACGCACTGGTTGTATACTTTGGTCTTGAGGCTTTGCGGTATACTCGACGAGAAGATATGACGTAGTTTCCCGAACGCACTTCAATACATACATTAATTCTGAATTATAAATTCACCACAATATAACTACGTATATACCATACTTCAAGTAACGTTATATGTCCTGAAACGCCTTTAAGCAAATTAAAGCATCATCTAAGCTCTCCATTAACAATTTCGATGTTCACTAACTAGACATCTGTCCGGGCCCGGAATATAGTACATGGTCAGTACTCGGACACAAAGAGCCATTTGGTGCAATCACTGGATTAATTGTATAGATTAGTAGCTTCACTTAGACGGTTTAGTTGATGCGTGTTTACCTTGAGCTATCAACGAACGACGCGAAGCTAATGATAAGCTCTCGCTGTGATCGTATGGTGTGGACAGAGGTTTATAATCGTCAACGTCTTTATGTTAAGGCTAACCACATAGGGAATCCAACTCGAGTATCCCGATACGAAAGCAGATCTCCTAACAACTCGATTATCTTGACTATAGTGATTATATTCTGACTATACTATGGTTTCACCTCATCATGCATCAATCTTTTGCCTTTGCAGCTATTCATTATTGTTATCAATTGACAAAAAACCACACAGCAAAAACCTTAATACATCTGTATGTGTATACGACATTGAGCCCGTTTTTCCCAGGAACGAGAAAATAATATTTAACATTAAATTTAATATGCTTGATGTTAGTCCGGCTTCATTGTATTAGTTTTATCAGGATCAAATCAGGATAATTGGTAAGAACATTCGCAAGAATCGCAAGAAGAATAGTCCCAGGCTAAATCATTTGCAGCTTTACCTTTTAAATTTTCATCAAATAAGACACAATACATAATGTATCTATCTATACATGTTATGTTAAACTAAAAGGTGAACATTATCTTTTCTTTTTCTATATTTTCTTTTATATTATTTCTTCCCGCATAACTGATTTTTCTTTCTAGTATTCATCATATTTAACTTTTAAGCTTTCTTGAAGCAAATTCTCTTTCATAGCTTTATTACACTCTTCGCATAGGACGCACCTTTCTTTCTTGGAATGCGAAACCTTGTATTGTACTTTTCATTACTAGTGTAGATAGACTTTTACAGGTAATGTCTCTGTTAAATCTTTTATACACTCTAAGTACATACCATACAACTTTTTAATGTCGAGGAGAGAGTCTAAATACTTATTTTCGGTCGTAGAACGGCAACAGTAGGATTAAAGCCGTTAAAGTTAAGTAACAGCCTGTAAGTGCCCACTACTGAGCAAAGGCCTCCTTCTCAAATACTAGTATCAGAGAGGGTTTAGGAGCCGGGAACGGCCCGCCACGCTGCCCCAGTGCGGGTTGGCGAGCTTCACATATCCTCGAAATAATATTTTTATTATTTCTCAGACATGCAGATTTCCTCACGATGTTTTCCTTCACCGCTGAGCGCGTGGTAAATACAGCACTTAAAATTGCTATTAACAATTTTAGTGGTGTCAGCACCGGGGTTCGAACCCAGATCACTCGCGCTCTATGACACTAAAGTAAGCGCCCTGACCACCAGGCTACTCACGGCTCTATTAAAGCCGTACTTTCATCTTATTGAACTGCTATTGTTGAATTTAGAAAAAAATACTCAGAATCAAAAAAGACGATTGAGACTCAATCCTTGTAGGTTTAAGTGACATTACTACGTTAAATTAGTTATAAAATCACCCATATTAGTACATATTTCACTTATCGTTATATAAGCATAGTTTTTAAATTGTTTAAATCACTTCAACCCTTTGCCGAAATATCAAAATGATAGATAAAACCATGATGCAGGCGATAATACTTATGTTTACCTTCTGCTTTAAAATTAATCCATAACAATTTCAACAATATGAACTTTGTAATGCCCAAAAAATTTAGTTCCTCCATAAATTGTCAAAAACCTTGTTGACCCGAGACCACGATATGCTTTTAAGATTTTCATAAGGCAGGGCAGTAATTAAGAATATTCATTCAGTATGACTCATTGTAGCTAAAAGGGTTGCAAACCTAATTTTCACCTTTCATTCCACCCCCCAGTAGATAGAAAAAGGTAAGTATTATATGACGTTCATGAATTATTCTTTACCTGCCTCTCCCAAATTTTGTGTCAGTAAATAATATCATGTTCTTACCGATTACAGCCTTAGTGGCATATTATTCTTTTTACTTCTGGAAGTGTAATTGTAAATGTGGGATATGTCATATTATTCTTTTTACTTCTGGAAGTGTGTTTGTAAATGTGGGATATGTCATATTATTCTTTTTACTTCTGGAAGTGTGTTTGTAAATGTGGGATATGTCATATTATTCTTTTTACTTCTGGAAGTGTGTTTGTAAATGTGGGATATGTCATATTATTCTTTTTACTTCTGGAAGTGTAATTGTAAATGTGGGATATGTCATATTATTCTTTTTACTTCTGGAAGTGTATTTGTAATTGTGGGATATGCCATATTATTCTTTTTACTTCTGGAAGTGTATTTGTAATTGTGGGATATGTCATATTATTCTTTTTACTTCTGGAAGTGTGTTTGTAAATGTGGGATATGTCATATTATTCTTTTTACTTCTGGAAGTGTGTTTGTAAATGTGGGATATGTCATATTATTCTTTTTACTTCTGGAAGTGTAATTGTAAATGTGGGATATGTCATATTATTCTTTTTACTTCTGGAAGTGTATTTGTAAATGTGGGATATGTCATATTATTCTTTTTACTTCTGGAAGTGTGTTTGTAAATGTGGGATATGTCATATTATTCTTTTTACTTCTGGAAGTGTATTTGTAAATGTGGGATATGTCATAACGATAAAAATTTCGTGGTAGAGCCAAGCGGCGGCTTTAGTTGCTGCTCGAATGGGCCGGCTCAACCGGATTGATACCACGGCCTCGCAGAATACCGGCGTGAAGTAGAGGCATCTTGTGCTTCTGCGTTTCGTTCGGTGAGTGAGGTAGCCGGAGGCCCACATCCCCTCCCTATTCCTCTCCTCTTCCCTCCCATCTCCCAAATATCCTTAAAGACCGGCAACGCACCTGCAGCATCTATGGTGTTGCAGATGTATGTGGGCGACGGTAAGCACTTACCATCAGGTGAACCGCTTGCTCGTTTGCCGTCTTTAACATAAAAAAAAAAAAAAAATTACTATCCCGTTGAAATGCATAAACCGTACTAAATGTTGTAAGGGCTTAAATCTGAGCCCAAAATCGTCGGCAGCGATTTCTTAAAATGAAACAAAAACTTTAGTGTACATAACTCGATCGTTATGTTATTAACACACATGTATATGTACATATTCACGCCTTGTTCCCAACGGGGTAGGCCGAGACGATCTTCTTCCACTTTCTACGGTCCTGACATACGTCTTTCGCTTCTTCCACTTTCATCAATCTAGCACACATTAGACTAAAGAACTAAGTAATTTCAGAAATAACGACATTTATTTCAAATAAACCGCCTTATCTATACCCAGCTGAGGAACTTTGACCTTCCTCATACGGTCTGCAGTGAAAGACCACGTCTAGGTTCCTTGAGCCATCACCATAGACCGGCACGACCCGTGCCACACCGCGGGATTCAAAGAGGAAATAATAATATGGACATGAGATGATTCGCAAAAATTAAGAGTTATGTATTTGTAAATAGAAGTCAGAATATTAAATAAACTCGTAAAATGTATCATTTTCTCATTAATGAAAATATTGATAATCTATGGTTTCATTTTATACTGCGTAAAATATTACGTGCACACATATAAATGTAAATGTTAAAATATAATCATTTGAAGTGCATAACGACCCTTCATAATTAATTAATTATATTGTATTGGTAGGCACAAGGCTCTTCTATGAACACCTATTTTGAATTTCATGTTGTTTTATTTTATGGTATATTTATCATAAATCTTATCGCCGTTACGGACTTACTGTAATGAGAATATATTATTTTCGTTCGCCGATTCGAAAGCTGAAGGAATCCCGGGGAATATCCATATTGTGGTCATGATTGAGGTCATTGACACCATGTGGCACGGGTTGTGCCGATCACTAGCCATCACTGACAGTACGCGCTGCTACTTGCTGGTCGTTTACGTTACTCTTGAGGTTTTGAGCTATAATCTACGACTAATTCAACAACTGACTATAAAATTTGTTTAATTAGTTTGTACCATACGATGTCAAATTGAAGGTTGAAGGAATCAGTTCACGTCACTTAAAAAAAAAACCTAATGGCAGAAAGCATTGTGGCCGATGCCACAAAAAAATAACCGCTTTCCAAGCCTGCAATAGAGAATACAAATAACTCGAGTATAGATTTTTCCGACTACGGCTTACGAGTTGAAACCATCAGTTTTGGGCTTTTTATTTAATTAATTGTGATTTCATTAATGCTATTCGAAAGGATTCCTCGGAATTGAACAATGGAGCTAATAAAAGTAATTAAATTGGTATCATGCGGCTCAGCACATATGACGTCCTAGAAAAAAAAATCTAAATATTTTTGTGTTTCAATTAACAATTAACGTTTCAAATAACCTTTCCGCTTCGCCTTTGAAATGTGCGTTATCTCAATTGTTTTCGAATTAACATACAATGTATCTCAAAAATAACAAAAGTAAAAAGTACAGACGGCTCGGCGGCGTAGTGGTTAAGCGTTTAGCTGGGGCGCTGTGGGTCGCGGGTTCGATTACCGCACGGGACTAGTATTTGTATGGACTACAAATAATAGATCGCGGTCTGGGTGTTTGTCCTAGTGTAATTCATGTATGTAAACTGCCTCCGCGTCACAGGAGAAATTCCTACAGCGGAAGGTAACGTTTAAAAAAAAAATAAGAGAAAAAAGTATGAGAATCGACTTTTATCCTTTAACCTTTCACGTCTCATAACAATAGAACTTCTATTGTTACAACACGTTATGAGTTTATAATAAGTTTAGACAATCATTGGACATAATATTTTATTATTATTCATTATATCACTGCCTGCAATGTTTATATGGAAACATTATTTAAATTACGATTAGTCTAACGTAATTTCGCGCACTCAGTCCACCCCAATCCCACGGATATTGTTATATTCTTTCCAACTAAATATGTTGACCGGGTATGTATTTTGTTTCGAAGGATATAATACATTGTCATTCTTAAATCCTAAATGGAAAAGAAACGTTTACGTCACGTCAACGTAAACGTAAGATATCGTATCGTATCGTTAGAGATTATTTTTGTGCTAATAATAAAATCGTGGCATATGTGCAGTATAAATATATATCGTTTTCGACAGACTTGCGTATTAGAAAGGTAACACTTTGGGGAAGTATGGTGTAAGTTATAAGATTTAAAATTTTGTAAAATAGATTTTTAAATTTCTATTATTTACGGGTTTTTTTGTGTTTAATCTTTGTCAAGAATTAAAAAAAAAATTGTTTTATTTCTAATGTGTAGTTGTCGAGTAAATCGAGGAAGTAACTATTCTTCTATTAATGTTACTATGATAGTAATTAAATATATGCCAAGAAAGCCTTCTTCATCAATCTCCAAAATAGTCTATCACTGGACACTAGGATTTGCTGCATCATTATTATCAGTGTGAGATAATTACGCTACTCCTTATCACCTACCTACATAATCAGGGTCTGATGGTGAAACTGAATATTCTGCTTTCTGCAGGTGTCTATGACTTTTACGCATGTGAATGAAAGATTCAAGCTTCTCATTTTAAATAAAAAACAATTTGTTTAGCTCTTCACTTCTCACACGCTCCTCGTCTATAGCTTGTATCAAAAGGATCGCTCGTGGAATAGGCGTGTAAAAAACCCGGGGCACAATGCATGCCAATTCGTCCACACCGGACAGTGCCGGGCGCTACGCCACCATCATATTGAGTACGGTTCGCAAATTAAGCTTATCGATAATTTAAATAGAGGATATACATTTTTTTTAATTTTCATAATCAGCCTGTAAAAGTCCACTGCCAAAGATAAGCCTATCCAAGAAGGCGCCAGCAAAATCCAGCCTGCGATAGTTGAAATGTTTGCACAAACTCACTACGTTAGTTCGTCGGGTATGTGCCCAGTACCTTCGTGCACATGGACTACCCGAGAAAGACTATTAGAGACAAATATTGTTTATCACCTTGCACTATGACAGCGCGCACGGTGAGCCTAAATAATGAAATAGTTTTATAAAAAATCCAAAAGGTAAAATTGCTTTTGCTGACTTTACACGGCGCGCCGTGACCGGTGTCTGAATCAAGGCAGTCCGAGCCCAGTTTCAATTTGCCCTCCAGCCCCCTTCAAAGGTGTCGGGGGTGCATCCGGCTGCCCCTGGGATTCACTATTTCGCAACTTAGCTTCTTTAAAAAAGACGACGTGAGACGGTACGCTTTTATACACAGCCCGGTACGGTTTAAGTGATCTGATTCCGGGATTTAACATGTCTTATATACATTAGAACAGATATAAATTGTTTTAAGTAAAAACATCTACATTATTTACGTATACAGTTAGTGACTCAATTCATTGTTAGTTTTGATAATTTTTTTTTAATATTTATTTAATTAATAAAAGTGTACAGAAAGTATTTGTTCATTAAGTGTTAATGCTTGTCTACATTTGGTTAAAGGTAGACTGGTAAAGTAGAGAATCTATTGTGGTATATTGGTGCAAAGTGTAAATGAAATCTGATCAATTAATTAACTAAAGAGTGAAAGTATAGCCAGCCGAGAGATAGGACTTGACAGGTACTGAACGCCGTCAATGAGTTTGCTCCCATAGAGAGTCATAAAGTTTTAAGGTTTAGTCGCCTCTTGCGAAGTCGGCTGCGACACATGGCAATTAATGATAATAAATAGATACATTTAAAAAAATATATATTTCCCTTAACCTTCTGCAATTATATATAAAAAAAAAACAATGAAAAGTCTATGATAACATCATTGAATAAATACATTTAAATATATTTTTTGCATCTTCAAAGTAAACGTACGTATCCAGGACAGATGAAATATTGCAACAGTGACGGCAGAATATATTTCGTACAAATCGAATGTAAATTCGTATTTATCGATAGACCTGCGCCACATTTGAGATTCGGGTGTAAATTGTCACCGTGCTGGAAACGTGAAATATTTCCACGTAACGGACGGCAAGCGGTATATTTTCGTTTTCCGACGACGCGATCAAAACTTTCCTCTGATTTAGACAGTGTGCGGTTTTTTTTTTCCCCTGATTCATTGTCAGCATGCGTGTTGTATGTTGAGATTTTTTTTTTTTTTTCTTAATCTGCCTGGTTTACTGCTGGGCACGGGTCTCTTTATGAAAGCGCCAACAAACGCTGCAATAGATGGGAGAATTGCTGAACCTGAGCGTGCGACAAGCTGGTCAGTGTGCGCAGTGTGGGTCTCTAGTGCAGTGCTAGTGTACTAATACATTGGGATGGGTTTTTTTTATCATCAGATGGCAGACGGTCTTGTGTGGTAGTCGGCAAGGTATAAAGTAGAAGTTGACATTTGGAGCAAGACATTTAATCGAAGTTTTCTGCCACGCACTTCGACTTTGTGGAATCAGCTGTCGCCAGCAGTATTTCCGAACAGTTACGGCTTAGGGACCTTCAAGAAAAGAGCTTATTCCTTCCTTAAAGGTCGGCGGCGCATCTGTAGCTCTTTTGGTGTTGTGGATGTTCTTGGGCGTCGGTGATCACTTGCCATCAGGTGAGCCGCACGCTCGTTTGCCCCCTTCTTCTATGAAAAAAAAGCAAGGATTGTATATATATTCACACTAACAGCCCATGTTAAGATTTTTATTAAAATTAAAGCGATTCCAGAGCGATTATTATTCATTCAGCTTAAAACCGAACATGCTTGGTAAATGATCAATCCGGTCCGGAGGCTCGGTCGAAGACATAACTAGTTTTTAGAGTGTGGGTTTATATTATTCATTTCTTCGTTTTTAACATCCATTCTTCCTTCTATCTCTCTGATTATATAATGGCGAAACCTTGTGCGTATACTATATATTGATTCATAATAAAAAATAAATTTTATTACGAAATTCATATATTTACACATTTTGAGCAATCGAACAACGGATGACTAAATAAATTGATAGACACGTGAAAAGGATTAACTAAAGTTTGTCTAATGTTTTATTTGTTCAGAAGCGTGTAACAACAGTAGCGGGCCGAGCATAGCTCCTGTTGCGATACCAACTTGTCGCGATCGATCTTCGTCGTCCGGCGAGATTTATGACCACCGCCATCGTATTGCCGGCTCGCTTGACACTTGCAGCTGACGTGTGCGTGCCGCCAGCAGTGTACTGGCAGGTGCGCAGATTGCATCAGATTTATAGCGACGTTTAGATGTACTGACGCAATTTCGGCCGTTTGCTGAAAATAATCGATTTATACTAGTACTTGTTTATCATAAATACAATAGTTCCGTTTATGAATAATAGATGATATAATAATATGTATATAATTTTTTTGTCTGACCTTTAACTGTCAAATTAATGTCTAAACATAATATATAATTTCTCTTAAATTTGTTTTTAAATTAACGTTTATCGTGGATTCTGTGTCCTGTACATTGATATAATTTTTTATCCAAACATAGCCTACGCCATGGGGCAGAATAACAACATCTTTGTCGTTTCCTTAATTATTGAAATCGGTAGTGGACAGAAGACTTATAGTGTATAACGATTTCACATGTACTGCGATCGTCGATCTACCTGACCGGTCTACCTGACCGGTCGACCTGACCGGTCTACCTGACCGGTCGACCTGACTGGTCTACCTGACCGGCGATCGCATTACGATTGTGGCGGTTCCAATGGATTATTTAAAGACCGATGATAATAATAATGATGACAAAAGTAAAAAGTAAGTAAAGACACAGTGATGACATTCCGGAAATGATTAACAGCGCTCCAATGAATGAATTATAGTTGTCGTACAAACGTTTAAACGAAGAGGTCATTACATTTTTTTTTAATTTTTCACTATCCGAATCATAGCTAATGCCGCAGGATCGCGTGACCAGTGATCGACAAACATTGATTTGAATGTTACAAAAAATAACACCGATTAGAAACCAATGCTTTCATCGGATATGTATAATACCTACATTTTATTACGTAGAATAAAATGTATATATATACATATAATTAATGTATTTCTACACGTAAAAATAAATAAAATAAAAATAATATACAGAAAATGAAAAACGCGCGATCTTTGTTGCTCAAATAATCTTGAAACGTTATAAAATTTCGAAACGAATTTTAAATATTCGATAAAATCAGTATGCACGGTCCTTCCTGTTGATTCACCCTCCCCATTAACATAATGCCTATAATTTTGGTTTGATACAAAATTATACGCGGCAAGATAAGTGACGATCAAATTTAAATTATAGGTTATTTAATTAGATAGATAGAAGGGTTAACGTTCTGGTAATCCTTGAACATATCCCTTTACCATTTCATTTCTTTCGCTTAATTCATAATTATAAGCTGCCCGCCATTATTATTTCTCATAAAAGATCAGTACGTAAACAGAAAAATGCTGAATATTGGTCGCTCCAAACTTGTGAGGATTTGTTTGAGGTACCTTGGCGATGACCATGTTAAATTCAAACACGGAATGTTACCTCATCATTGATTCACACCGTTCGCATTCAGAAATAGTAAATTACTTACACCGAACACAACAAAAATTACTGACCATAAAACTAACACAACACTAAATCTCAAATAGACACTCGCTTTGATTATCACTAAAGCGCTGCGGAACAGATTGAAAATGAAAATCTTTTGTTGGCCGGAGCAGCATCCAAAGTGCATAAACAATACGATTGTTCAACTGTTGTTCATATTCAATAGTTGAAACGGATAGCTCGCGGGTATGTTCGCGTAACGACTGGAAACTGGGACGAACTCGGCGTCGAAGTTAGTGCACCGGGATCCAGACTGTTTGATGTCGGAACACAGTTATTAAACTTTGGTATTGTAAGTAAAAATGGAGCAATGCTACAGTTACTTGCTTATTGTTCTTCTTAGTTGTTATTTTATGGTTGGTGGAGCTATTTTCAAATTTTATGATTCAAATGAAATTTCATTTATGGGAACTATCCTTTGTGTTAAAAATTTTGGTGCAATTTTATATTATGTGTGCACTATCGGACGCTTTTATTACACACTGAAAAGTATTGTAATGTTTCGAATAAAAATGTCTGTCTGATTCTTTTCAACTACCGTGATATTCTTCTTCTTCTTTTGCTTTCTTTCAAAAACGACCTCAACTATGATTAGGAGAGAAGGAAGACCGTTTCACTGGCAGAAGGTAAAACTTATTTACGGATAACAATTAAATGTATAATTTAAGCATTAAGTTGGTAATTGGAACACCACATTTTTTATCGTATTGTTGGTGATAATATCAACTTTTATCAATCACTAGAAGTTATAATAAACTATGTGCCGAGAGTATTTTTTAAATCTATTTACACTTGCTGGGCTTCCTCTTTCCGTATTCGATTCAGCAATTACGCTATAAGGACGGTAAAGAGTCAGATTCAATATCAGAGACACAGAAAAATCTCCAAAATTCTAACACAAATCAATAATTTTTGTCAAAAATCCCGGCTCAGTCTATGATTCGTATTTATTACCCATAACTCAGCAAACATGTATGATGACATCTGAGCTAAACGTTCGTTGTGCTGTAGTCTTATTACTAGTAGTCTAAAAGTTTAATGTTACAAATAATTTTCTCGAGATGTGACAACCCTAACACAAATAAAAAATACTTAACCGAGCCATGTCATCCACGGTAGTGAATAGATCTTTTTAAACAAAGTTTTAGAATACACGACGTCTAAGAATTATTCAAATTTGTCCAAAAGAAATAAACGAAAATCTTTCAAAACTGGTAAACTATCATACCACACTGTTAAGTTAAAATTTATTCTTTTGTAGGTGTTAGCCTCTTTGTTGGGAAAAGGTTAACAATGGGATTATGACGTCGCGAAGGGTATTTGAGGCTACGTGTATTGTGCTAAGACGTAACAATAAGGTTCAAAATTATTTGACAAAATGCTGACACTCCAGCAGTTTGTTCAAAGGTTTGATCGATTGTGTCACAGATGATAAAAAAGTCTCTAGTGTAATTACAGTCGCCAGTAACTCTCAACAAGTGTTTTGTTAATAATCTAAAAACCGTCATTTGACGTTTGTGTTACTTCCATGACTGACTTGACATTGGCAGAATTCGTAATAACGAGATTGTCACTAAATTAAAAAAAAATCTGACCATTGTTTTTTTTATGAATCAGCTGATAGTATTTCATGAATATAAATGTAACTAAATGAATTCCTATAAGTATTTCGGCTTAAACTCTGTCACTTTTCCAAGTAACATTATGTGTCTAGGATTTAACTTGACTTTGTCATAATTTTCCCTTGATTACATTTAATCTAAAAAAGCGGACTCTGTTTATATCGATTTTCTCTAGCATGTTAAGATTATCAATGTATAAAAATGGATACACAATTAAATAAGCTAAGCTATTTACATGAAAAAAGTAAAACGTATAAAAATAGTTGTAAAACTTTCTCTAAAAAAGAATCTTTAACGAAGTCGTACCAAATAGATCATAATGAGGACTCAGGAAAAAAAGAAACTTTAAAAGGAGTTATTATGTGCTTCAGTTATGGGACATAATTTAAGCGGTAACAGGCCGCTCGGGCCATTGGCGTGGGTCGTTTGTTTTTTAATCTATTTTAAAAATCCATCCCGAGCTCGTCGTCTCGAAACGGTGACGTTATCATGTGCTTCTTTAAGTTAAGGAAGTGATCAATTTATGTATCTAGTCAAGAGTGTATTCTTTAATGTTGCTTTTAGTCTAGTCAAGTCTTCTTTAATGTTGCTTCTAATGCACGCGAGACATGAGTATACATCGTCGTCTCGTTACATATTTCTTGCGGACTGGACAGAATCCCAGATTTGTGGTGATGTTACGTGTGACAGTGCACTTGTGCACGCACTATGTGGTTGTTGCAGGAGTTGATGATTTCCTGGTCGATTTTGTTATCCACTCACATCTCTTAATATTCTTGTTGCTCTATTTCTCAACCAAATCCTTTACAGGAAAGCGCCAACAACAATTTCCTTTTGTTACTTTAATTCTTAGAACTTTTTGATAGATACTAGCTATATATTTTTTTTTATAGGAAAGACTGCAAAGGAGCATGCAGTTCACCTGATGGTAAGTGATTACCGTCGCCCAAGTACATCTGAAACACCAGAGGAGCTGCAGGTGCGTTGTCGGACTTTAAGAATATTTGGGTGATGAGAGAGGTGATAACCTTACTCACCGAACGAAACGCAGAAGCATGCCTCTACCTCACGTCGGTATTCTGCGAGAGGGTGGTACCAGTCCGTTCGAGCCGGCGAGTAGCAGCAAAAGCCGCCGCTTGGCTCCATCACTTACAAAAATTAAGTTCGCCTCGGCCTCATACTGTATCTAGCAGGGTAGGCAGATGGGTTTGTTATTAGGAGCACAATTGGAATACTTCATTTCTTTCTTCTATATTCCATGTTACTATTGTTATATATTTAGGCACTTACTCCACTCAATATTCATATCAATGTAACGACGTACTATTTATACGGCGAAGGGGTCTTTGATCGAGACATATCGTGTTCCGTTTATCCAAGGTATGGTATAACACGGTATGATTTTATCAATGTATGTTGGCACACGGCCACAAAACACAAAAAAAAAAGATATGTTTGAGGGTTTTTATAGGATAGTTAATAAGGCCCCTGGGCAAGTGCATTGGATCTGAATTTGAATCTAGAACTCGCAACTGAACAGACTTTGGCGTTGCAGGCGTTAAAGGAATTTGAATGTTTGTAAAATTAACTCATACATACAGTATCAAAAACTATCAATAATTTTATTATACATTACTTGATTAGTCGGTATCACAAAGCTCATTTCTGATAAAATAAAGACCTCAATGCACATACAAATAGCATCGACAAAAAAAAAGGGAGCAAATAAACCCCCCGTGAAAAATGGTGTAGCTGCAACCCCTTCGCCCGTCGGGGCGGGTCGGAGCTACGCAGGTAATTAGGGAAGTTACGGCGACAATTCGTTCCTTGCGATGCAACGGTCTGATTGTGCTGCGTCGTTTAATTTGATTGTTGTATTTCGTCTCTTTGTTGTTGCTTCATTGACTTTTAATTGTTTTACCTTTAGCTTCTACACTATCGTGATCGTAATCAAACGTCATTAATTGGACGAAACATCACCGTTCGAGAATCTTGTTGTTGTTTTTTTTTTTTTGAAAACATAGTCACACAGCACTTAGAGGAAATTACATAGGTTAGGTAAAATACAACTTAATGTCAATAATGGACTTAATTATGTACAATTAAAAGAACTTGATTACATGTACAGTTACAGGTGATTATTAATAAGTAACAAATAAAGAGAGCAACATTGCGCAAATTAGAAAATAAGTTAAAATAAACAAAAAACACATTTCTAGAAAGGATTAGAAAAAAGGAAACAAATAAAAAAATTTTTTGATTGACTTCAATAATTTTTAGATTCCACACCATCATCATCATCATCATCATCATCAAACGTTATTAACCGGACATACCTTCACTATCCGTGTACCTTTTTCTCCGTGGTATCACCCGAGAGTTGTAACTGACGATGAGAGGATTGGTTATCGACTAGAAAATATGGAACAAAAGTATAAGGGGGATAAATTTGTCATGTCCTTTTATTGGAATAGGGTATGATATTATAAAAAGGATATCTTAAAAGTTCTGGCGCAACTAGGATGAGGATCGATTCTCGTCTTTTCTCATCCGAACAAGATGTTATCGTTATGCGATAAGATGACAGAGTTACAAGTATATGATTTTTGTATGTGATAAAGCCAAGCGACCATTGCCTCACAGAATACCGGCGGAGGGAAGTAACGGGTATCCTTGAAGGCCGAAAGCAGCTCCTCTGCTATTGCAGATGTACGTGGACATCGGACATCACTTATCATCAGGTGAACCGCATGCTCGTTCGCTCCCTTTCCTATAGAAAAAGATGCTCTGTTAGGACCCCGGAACAATAACACCGGAAGGACCAATAGCTGTATGTTTGCTTCGAATCTGGTCTCTAATCCAGGTCCAGCAACTCCTCGGATAGTTAGGACGATCCGAAAAAAAAAACAAAGTGCATAACTAAACTGAGTTTTAGTAAATTAACTTAGTACATCTCGTGAGATATTCGGAGATATACGCGCATGTGACGAGAGATTTGATGAACTGTCACAATGCAATGGTTTATTGGTGAAAAAAACTGGAAGATACAGCGATAAATTTACAACACATGTCAGTGAATACTTACTCAAGGAATACATGGGAGTACGTATGTTCGCAAAATATTTATTAAATAATTTATGTGCACAGAACCGTGGTAGCCTAGTGGTCAGGGCGCTCACTGTAGTGTCATAGAGGCGCGATTGACCTGGGGTTCGAACCCCGGTGCCGGCACCACTAAAATTGTTATTAACAATTTTAAGTGCTGTATTTACCACGTGCTCAACGGTGAAGGAATCCTGCATGTCTGAGAAATAATAAAAATATTATTTCGAGGATATGTGAAGCTCGCCAACCCGCACTGGGGCAGCGTGGCGGGCCCTTCCCGGCTCCTAAACCCTCTCTGATACTAGTATTTGAGAAGGAGGCCTTTGCCCAGCAGTGGGCACTTACAGGCTATTACTTTACACAGAAGGAAATCTGAAAAAAAAATATGAAAGTATGAAATGGTTTATACAAAGGTAATGGTTATTTCTTAAGGAATTTCTTCCAGCAGACCTGCGACAGGAGAATAGGTAGTAAATGGATGATTGCGCGCAAACAAAAGAAAAAAACTTAAATATATGCAAAACGTACTACATAAATCGTCTTTTATTTGAAATTAAACTATTATTTACGGATCTCCCGACGTTTCGAATGCTTTACAGCGGCCGTGGTCACGGGGGGACTGAGGTGTTAGACATCCAGGTGTCATAGTCAAGTCGGACTACCTTCAGCTTTTATTGATTAATTTTGCTCCGACCTACGCAGAATGTGCTCACAGTATATTGAGGTCGTGCTGTCAGTATGCTTGCTTCGAGATTTAATTTTATATCTGCAACACCAGAGGAGGTGATGGTGCGTTGCAGGCCTTTGAAGATATTTAACGATCGAGGAGGGGGATGGGGTAGAGGGAGAGAGCTATCCGGTTATCTCATTCGAACGAAACGCAAAAGCACACGACGCCTTTACTTCATACCGGTATTCTGTAAGGCCGTGATAGTAATACCGCCAAAAGCTGCCGCTTGGCATTACCACGTACGAATATGTTACTAAAATACATTCAAAAGGCAGAGCTTAGTTTCAATATCCTAAACTAGCTGTGTTAAATCATATCGCCTGGATATATTTCAATATAACACAATCACGATGGAAACAATTTTTGCTTCATGCGCAGTGATCGCGTGCTATAAGTAGTGATGATAAAAATTGGCACCGTCTTAATGACGTCATAAAATTTCTTCCTTTCATAAAATAGTTTTCTCGACTATATTATAAAGGAATTATTAAAAAAAGCCGTGGTAACTCAGTGATCAGGGTGTTCGTTTTGATTTCATAGAGCGTGAGTGATCCGAGTTCGATTCACTTCGACCCCACTAAAATTGTTAATAGCAATTTTAAGTGGTCTATTTACCACGTGCTCGTCGGTGAAGGAAAACATCGTGAGGAAACCTGCATGTCTGAGATATAATAAAAAATTATATTTCGTGGATATGTGAAGCCCGCTAACCCGCACTGGATCAGCGTGACGGGCCCTTCCCGTCTCTAAAACCCTCTCAAGTATTTGAGAAGGAGGCCTTTGCTCAGCTGTGGGCACTCACAGCCTGCTACTTTACATTTTTTTTACATTAAAAGCATAGTAAACGTTAACGAGTTTGACGTGAAATCTAATCGCGTTAATTCCAACCAACAGCTCGCAGCATTTGCTCAGTGCACCTATCTCTGTACGCATTCGTCCAAAATTATCAATTCCTCGAATACGTAGACCAGTGTCAGATACGTGTCGGTACAGACATGTTTCGCCCACACTCCGACGCAAACCTTCGTCGCGATGCGGCCGTCAAGAAAAAAAAATGATCGCACAAACACAATAAAATACTTGTGCACGGAGATAAATTTTATTTAACACCACACGGGAGATATGTTAAAGGCATCGCTCGGTTTTGTTCCTTCTCACCGAGGAGAGTTCAATTTTGTCTCTCGGCGTGTATTTGCTTTGCTATCAAATTATACTTTTAATTGTCGCCGTAGCGAAAAGAAGGCGTCGGGATTCATTTGTTTCGTGACAAATACTTTTTTCTTATTAGGAAACTCTATGAAGACAAACAAACGAAAAAAAAAGAATAAACTATTCTATGCATTCATTCACTATGTGCTTTTTACGCCTTTAAATGGCTTGATTTATTTATTTTAATACTCGAATTTAAACGGAACTAGTTTTAAGAACCTGTATAATATAGTGCACTGCATGATATAAGCCTCTTCCATAAAGAGGATTCACCATAATAGCAACACTCGGATAGCAGGTGGCAGAGCCAAGCGGCGGCTTTTGCTGCTGCTCGAATGGGCCGGCTAGACCGTGTTGGTACCACGGCCTCGCAGGATACCGGCATAAAGTACAGGTTTGTGCTTCTAAGTTTCGTTCGGTGAATAAGGTATCCGGCGGACCACTCCCCATTCCCCTCATCATCCCTTACATGTTTCAAATATCCATAGAGGCCGGCAACGTATCTCAGCACCTCTGGTGTTGCAGATGTACGTGGGCGTAATTTTGGTAGAGTATTTCTCAAGATGGTTATCCCGCCATCTATGGGTAGACAATTGCGAATTTCAAGGCTTTTACCATAGTCACCTCTCAAGACAGACCCCGTAAGGGTATACCATACCACGCAATAGAAGCGTGTTAGGTTAGGTACGTATTATGCTCAGATCTTAGTTAAATAAATAGATACATCAACTTAACATTTATAACTTGTCACAATTCCTTCTCACTAACCGGAATACCGTGTGGCTGCCGGAAGTGAAGAATAGCGTCAACCCTGTTTTAAGATGGGTAACGTAAAAGGGGACTAATGGTCAAAAAAGGCTAACATCTGTACGGTGTTACCGTGTGGTGGCGGTATTAGAGAATCTGCCATCCCGTCTCGTCCTGTCGGTGTCGTTAAAGTCGACAGAGAGAAATATTTAATTTAAGGAGATGGGCAGCAGCATCTTCCTGCAATATAGCGAGAAAAAAAAACTGCGGTTGCCAGGAGTGGCACCAAAGAACCCTGTGTTGATTCAATCTTCGGTGGAGACCTATGTTCAGCGGTGGACTTATGAAATGATGATGAACCTTTAACACCTAACAGTGGTGACACAAGTGACTATAATGATACAGAGGAAGCATTGCAGGCGCAATAAAAAGACAAAAAGTCAAGCTGCATGTCTCACATGCAGCACTGCATTGTTGGCCGCTTCGAAAATATTAAAAGTTGCCCCGGCGTCGACTCTTTGTTCGTCCCGTGGCTTGACCCGCGATGTATTGCATAGATAATGTCGCCAGTCGTGTTGTCCCGCGCGCCACTATGGATAAATGCGTGGCTGCTTTAAGCGTAGGATACTCTCTTTGAAGCTGAAATACCAAAAAATTGTGCATACTTTTGTCATTTTCAAATACTGTACATGACGACAGGTATATTTAAGTCCTTATGATTATATTATAATATTAATTAATTGTGACGAAACTCGAATGTCTGTGATATAAATAATAAAACAAATAAAAAATCCGTGGGCATGTGAAGTCTGGCAACCCTCACTGGAGCAACGTGGTAGGTTCTTCCTGTCTCCAAAACTCACTCAAATATTTGTATGGAGTGCTCTGCCCAGCTTTGGGCATTTACAGGCTGCTACTGTAAGTGTCAACCATTATCAAACACACATCAAGGTGTATTTTGATGACATTAATCATGTGTTTTTTTTTTAACTTACACGCATATCTTTTTTTTGTTTAATAAATCTCATTTAAATCAAGTCTAGGTGTAAATGCAGACTGCGTTATTACCAATCTGCGACACTGTCACTTGTATGTGGTAGGGCGGTGGCTTTTGCTGTTGCTCGACAGGGCCTCGCAGAACTAAGACGCGATGGCTCTATCTTGTGTTTCTGCGTTGCGTTCGACCTCCTTCCCCATCATCCCCCCATCCCCCAAATATCATTAAAGAATGACAACGCATCAGCAGCTCCTCTGGCATGCATGCGTGGGTAGTCTTCAGGAGGGTTAATACCCCCCTGCAGGTTACGGGCTTCGAGGCCTTGCCTCTTCTCCCGGACGTCTTCTCGGGGGGCTGCTGCTCCCCCGGTTTTGGGTGCCGCGTTTGCGGCTTTTTGTAGATGTTAACGCATTTTACGTCTTACGACGGGTCTTGTTGCTCGTCCTCGGCCCCCCTCTGGCCATGCGGTAATATGAGATCTCTTGGAACTGGTCGATGCTTTGATGTTCAAGCTCCTCTGGTGTTGCAGTAGTACGCGAGTAGCGGTAATCACTTACCATCAGGTGAGCCGCTTGCACGGTTGCCTCCTTTCTCATAAAAGTAAACACTGTATTGGAGAGATTTAAAATCTAAAGGATTTACTGCGAAAATACAATTTTTCAGAAAATCGAAAGCTTCTTCTTAATAATCAAAAGTTCATTGTAAAATGCATTTATACAAGACAAAGCAAGCCCCGCCTTGGGCCGCGTCATGGTATACGAGTACCTTGCGTTGTGTGAAATATTATCGATGTTATTCCGTAACTCGCCCTGCACCGCTGTTTATTCCTTTTTGTCTATTGTAACAGAAGAACATGTTTAGACAGCGCAAGTTGGCGTGACGTTCTTTATCTTGAGCCTTTTGTTGTTTTCAGGGGTTCCGTACCTATTACTAAGCGTACGTCAGCGTGCATTTCTGAACCGTTAGTATGTAAAAGTATGTGTTATTATGGCCGATATCCTCAGAAATTAAAAAAAAAATAAGGTAATTAAATTTAAAAATAATCTTCATACAAGAACGCTGCTTTTAAACTTTTTTTTTGTTTTTGCTCTATCGTAAAAACAACATATACATACAAGTGTAATACTTGATGTGATTGTAGTGCAAACTAAAGTAAAACAACAAATAATAAAAAACGGTCAAGAGTGAGTTGGGCTCGCGCGAAGGATCCCCGAGTAAATGTACAGACATTTTTTTTTTGGTAAATATTACACCTAAAAGTTCCAACGCCCATTTCCATATTCAATAAGGATATAGATTATGTGACATTATTGCAAAACAAATACTATAGGTAGATAAAATTTAACAATTTTTTTTTGCAATTTGATTATATAATAGGCATAAATAAATTGTGTTATTAGAAGTTATTCTAAATCAATTTTATTCCAATATTTATTTTATTTAAAATGTCATCCGTTTTTAGATTTAATGTATAATCTTGCTATGAAAAGCTTTGCTGGAATGTCAATTACAAAGAAAGCCAATTGTTTGAACATTAAGTATAAAGAAACAATATAAATTACACAATCACACCATACACCTATGCTTTATGGAGCTTCATGTAAATAGTCGTAACAAGAGACATTAGACCCTTAAATGAACACAGAGTAAAATTCAAAACTCACGATACATAAATACAACATCAATTTGAAACAAATGAAAACAGAAATACTCTCCCCCCCATTAGGCGAAACGTGCCGTATCATGTTAAGTTGGAAAAGTTCGTATCAGCCAGTGAAGTTATTAAAGCGTCTCCAATATTTTATACGAATGAAATCACCGTCTCTCCGAGGGTCGATGGGAAACTTTGTAAGGACGATTCGTCTCGAACTTGGGGTCGGAACAATAAATCAATGTGTCGAATAATTGCTCCTCATCGGAGCGACTCGGGAAGGTCGGAATCAAAAGTTACTAATCACCGGGTCTATATTAATAAGGCGCGGAAGGGAAAATACGTTCGGCTGGCGTAAGTTCATGGGAAAAGTTTTTAAGAGTTCGGCCGTTCGGGGGGTCCGCAGCTACGTTTACGGGTTACGTGTACAAGCGGCGATCGATTTCCGTTTCGTCCGTCCGTCCGTCTTAAGCTTTAATATTTTTAATAATAAAAAAACAAAACATCGCTGTTTAAACAGCAACAACATATGATCACCGTTAATGCGTATTATATGTAATTTACGAATGTGAATTTTCTGTTGAATGACATTGTTAAACTGATGGTGAACTTCGTTGATTGTTGCAACCCCTGCTTTAGGCAATAGTTTTTTTTTTTAAAAGCTATTTTAAAAGTTAAAAAACAATACTGGACTCCTAACAGGGCAAGTTCTACTGCAGGACTTATCAGTCACCTTATCAGTCACCTCGCACCTCAGACGCTGCTGCACATCATCGGTCTTTGGCCTTTGGCCTTTTGTTTTTGGCCTGTTTTTTTCGAAATAGACATTCCGCCATCTCGCTTTTCAAAGCTTTTCCTTTAGTCGCCCCTTACGACAACCTCGGGAAGACAGGGGGTGAAAGATTCTTTCGCCACAGGCCACTGACCATTTTTTTTTTAAAGAATACTAGCAATGCTATTTATTAAGTAACATCACTAGTATTCAAGTTGACCCTCCAACTATGCTTGCAGCTTGTGTCTAGAGTGGTTCACGACAATAGTCAAATGGCGGGCTCGAACTTACGACGTCATGTTTCGTAGCCCGGACCCTAGCCCGTTTGGCTATTGGCTCTTCAATATAAATTATAATCTATATTTATAATGATGATTATGTCTACCATATCTTACTAGCTACAGTTTTTTTCGAACACGTTCATAACTTCCGAATAATATGGGCAACTGCCTACACCATAACATAACAACTTGTCAAATTATACGATAAACGGGGATGAGATCAAAAAGGCACCGGAAATAGCGACAAACGGAATTTGTACGTGGCAAAGCCAAGCGACGGCTTTTACTGCTGGCTCGTACGGGGTAGTACCATGGCCTCGCAGAATACCGTCGTGAAGTAGAGGCGTATTGTGCTTCTGAGTTACGTTCGATGAGTGAGTTAATCGGAGGCCCCTTGGCCCCCCTTCACCCCCTAATATCCTTTAAGGCCAACAACACACCTGCAGTTCATCTGTTGTTGCAGATGTACGAGGGTGTTGGTAATCGCCTAACATCAGCTGAGCCGCAGGCTCGAGAGTTTCAGAACTTTGTCATGATCAATGGATGAATGTGAGAAATATAGCTGCAGTCCTGATGCGACACCTCCCACATGTTGTTCGTCCTGATTTAACAAGTTACGCACTGAATTAAATAATAATTTAACCGTTTCTTTTACAGGTAAATACATTTTGTCTACGTCCAGAAGACAAAACTATAAGGTACGTGATAAGATGATCTGGGAAAAATAGCTTCTCGAGCGGCAGCCAAGTGAAGCACAGTGTGGGACGACCCCCACAAGATGGAATGAATTTTATCGGTCATTTAAATACACTTGATACGGCTATCTCACCAACCCAGGGCTTGGCTGGCAGAGAATGCCTACAGGCATTAAGTCCGCCCTTTGTCACCTACTATTAGCTGTAGACAACAATTTTTTATAAGAGCAAGTAGAATAAATAGAATAATATTGCAATACTATAAGAGGACTAGTAACTGCATGTTTGAGAGATTTTTTTTTTAATCTTTTTAAAAAAATCGTTACATTCCACTGTAGGAATTTCTCCTGTTGCGGAGGCAGTTTACATACATAAATTGCACATGGACAAAAATCAGACAGGGAACTATTATTTGTAGGCCATACAAATACTAGTCCCGTGCGGGAATTGAACCCGCGACCCACAGCGCCGCAGCTAAACGCATAGCCACTACGCCACCGAGCCGTCATATTAAAAAGAAATTAAAGAGTTCGACGAGTTGGAGAAATATGTAACAGTACTTACTGATTCTATTCATCTATAATATGTATTATATATATACTCTATAAACAAATATATATATATAAATTTTTTTAGAAATCCTAAAAATATATATTTTTTATAGTTACTGTATATAGCAATATATATTCACCAATCCGTTGTATAGGCAACGACATAGCCGCTGCCTCTAGGATTATAGGAGAGAGCTTGTGGCATTACGGCCTCCTCTGTTTCTTAATGTTCGTCTCCTTGGCAAGCGTATTTAGTAAATGCCTATTTCCATCAATCGTCTCCTGTTCATCGTCATTAGAAGTGCCAGAATGTCTATAAGAACAATATAATATCTTTAGTAATATGAATATTTTTAATTTAAGACACCCTTAATAATTTAATTATAAATTGTAATAAACATGTAAATTTAACTCTTATAATTTAAAAGTATAAAAGATTGTCATAGAAATATGTAAACGAACATTGAAATATAAAATAAAACACAATCAATACAATACCGAACTACTACATATATATATTTTTTTTACTTACTATAATCTCGTACAATTTCATCTCATGATATTAAATATTTAACTTATTTTATTAATATTTGTTATTTAATTATTTTTTGGGAAACGCACGCTGAAGTTTATCATGTTTTTTTTTATTTATTTCTTTTTATTTTATTTTGTGTTTTGTTGTGTGATTGGCATTTAAATGTGTTTCTTTCTTATCTATCTTTCTACATCAAATTTGTTAGTAAATGAATAACTAGCTTTCCCAGCGTGGAGAGAATGTAACAACCTTCCAAGAAATATATGCCAAAAGCCGGCAATTCATTACATATTTATTTTCCATACATGCCATACCGTATTGCGTTGATGCTTTCATGGATAGGTCAGAGTGATTAAGAAAAAGAATAATAATAATAATAATAATAATAATAATAATAATAATTTTTTTCAACCAGATGAGTAAATATAGAAATACCCCAAAAAAATAATAATAATAAGTACTCGTCGGAAGCCGTGCTCGATAATGACCTCGCCAGGTTCTATTCGGACCGGTACATCATCACGGACAGGACGATTCATGCGAACAAGCCCATTATCGTCTTGATGGACCGGGCACAGTCGAGGATATTTTTGGGTCGACATCACTATTCCATATGTGCTCCGAAACAGATAAGAAAACGAAATATCTGGACCTGGCTCACGAGGTGACTGACATGTGGGGTGGTATGCCGGACGAAATTATTTCTATAGTCGTCTCTGCCAATGGGTTAATCCCAGTCAGCCTCTCGGAACATCTGAGGAGGCTGGGACTCTACTTATGGAGCTATATACTTAAAGACAATTTATTTATTTTATTGCATTTTATCTATGTATACATATTTATATATATCTCCCAACGGACGAGTATATATCTAAATAACCCCACATAATGACAATATGTGGGGTTATTTAATGTGGGGGTATAATATATATTATAATAATCTATTACTTTTTATCACAGACAATGGTTCCTCTCTACAGAACGAAGATAAATTCGTGGTTCCGTCACTTTTTATGAGATACTTGTCGCTTTGAAATGCGGCGTTGCAACGAAACACATTTGCTCAATCAAAGACAAAAGCGAAATCAACGGGACGATATATGCCGTTTCCTTTTCGCTTTACAGTATTTTATCAGGTTTTCCTAATACCAGAGGCATTCCTCATTACGCCCGAGACCTTGTCTATGCCATTTTCTTTTTAATCAATCGTAAACGTCAAAGACACGTCGCTTTTCAGGGCGGGGACGTAATTAAAAATTGCTTTGTAGGCGAGTGGCGTGTGTGTCCTGCCTTTATGAGATTAACGCGCGAAACCGACTGCAGTAGCACGGCGCCTTAATTAAATTTTAAATTTGAACGTTGACGGTCGCTGCGACAGCGCGGGAAAGGATTGTTGGGTCAGCGTTTTTTTTTTTTTTTTAATGAGGAATAGACAAACGACATTTCATGGAACCGGAATTGCGAAATACTAACTTAAAATTTCACTGAATTCAGAAATTATCTTGATTTATAAATAAAATGTTTTCGCTAACTTGTATCTTTAATGATGTTCTCATTCAGCAAATCAGTTGCATATAGTAACTACGTAACTTCTTTTTATGGGAAAGGCAAACAAAAAGGCAAACGAGCATGTGGCTCACATGGTAAGTGATTACCGACACCCACGTACCTCTATGAAACTAAATTGAGCGTCCTGACCACTGGGCTACCACAGCTCCTGTGGGTCCAATCTATAGGTTCACTTCGATCTACACTGCTATTTACTATCTTTGGTAGATATAACATGGCACTGTTGTAGATACAAAGATAGATAACTTTCATCGCATTCACATTAGTACAGCTTGTTTACTATTTCAGAACAAACTTACAGTCTAAAATCGGTGGTCATATTGCATTGTTGTACTGTACTCTTAATTTTGTACACAAAACTTGTGAACAACAACTAACATTAATTTTAAAGACGAGAAGTGTCCCAATATCGTAATGCGTGCATATATCGAAAATCCACTACCATTCACATTTATATCTTTTCAATGCACCAGCAACATCAACCGGTATAAAATACTCGCATCAGCGCTCTAAGATATATACTGTATGCGCGCGGAGTGCTATGTAAATTCGGTTACATACGTGACGAGCAGATACGCTGGTGCGGCACTCAGACGTCTCCCAGACGTCTGTCGGGAGATAAAACGGTTCGAAACAATACGCAAAGCCTCGCCAGCGCTTATTCCCACGCACGACACCGTTATAATGTGCGTGATTATACACGTCACAGATTGCACACACACTACAATCTTTAGAAACGTTTCTGTTTATAATAACTGTTTTTTTAATGGAACTCAGCCATGGACAAGTGTTTGAAGCGTGCCTGTAATCACGTTTAGGCTGTTAGAAATTAGTTGCATGAAGCCATTATATGCACATTCTTAAGTTACGATATACCATAACGACATTCTAACTAAATAACGAAATTTATTAAAAAAAATATTTTACTTAAATAAATTCTTTAATTTCAAAAGTTCCATTTCAGTAGTAAAAACTGAAAAAGGAAACAAAATTCTGCAGTAACACTGCGTGAACAGGCAACACTGAATGCCTACTAGCGGTGCACGTGCGATTTTTCTAAAGCCCTGGCTGAAAGGCCTCGGGCTGTACACGCATCGAGAAAAAAAAAGCTTTGGTTATTTTTAAACATACTATGAGCGTGTATAGCGAACGTCTGTCCATAGATACGCTGGTGTATTCGTAATAATATATAATCTATGTTCCCTTTAGTTCTGGGAATTTTAAATTATGTCACATTTATGTATTATCTATGATAAGTATAAAATTAAAATACAGAATGAGACAAGAAATAAGAAACTGTGAAAGGGCAAGTTTGTGAAACTACTGTAAGAATGTAAAAACATGTTATATTATAAAGAAGAGTATACACTTACAAAGCTTTGTATGTAACAAATAAAGTCAAAAACAACTCGATTTCTAAAATTCTTTCACCATTAGAATGCTACAAACTTCTAGAGTAACATAGTCTATATTTATTACTAGAAACAATTAGGGATTCCGACTAAAACTACAATAATTCAAAAAGTAATCTACAGATATTGAAAAGATCTTGAATACGGAATGATTTACTTGGATATATAGTAATTTGAAAAAAAAACTGCATAATCATTTACTCTTCGTTTATTCCAAAATGTTTAAAAAATAAATGTCTACCAGTGCGAAGCCGAGAATGAACGGATGAAAAATAATATATTTTTGGTTCTAATCGCTGCCGAAGTCAATAATTGTGCAACACAAATATGTTTGATTTTTGGGTCTGGTTGTATCGTGTTGTATTAAGCATTATTATTTCCATTACATTTACGAAAAATTAAATGTCATATAGAATATCGGTATAGTCGACATTCTTATTTATTTTCCCGATACAAATACAAAAACTAAAATATATCATAGCAATGTAGCATTTACCCCAGCGGATGTTAAGATCGTACGTTCATTTTCACCTTCAACGTTCACGTTCACGTTAGAAGAAGCTACTTGTTCACTTTACAGGGCTCTAGTAAGCCTAAAGCTTAAAGCTTACCCGCCGCTGTATCACCGGACCAAGGACCCGGAGAGAATAACCACTTAGGTTCTCCGCTGTTCATACACTTAATACCTATAGGCTAGCCTACCCACTCACGGCTTCTCCCATCCTACCATCTGGCCTAGGTACGGTAGACTCTCTTCACTTCCCTAAGTGAACATATCAGTACTGATTTAGTAGACGTATGAAGTTGTACTTGATAACATCACAAAAGAACACTTAATATATATATATTTTACTTACCATAATCTCGTACAATTTCATCCCATCAAGATATTAAATATTTAAATTTAATAATTTTTTTAATTTAATAATGCTTTTTTTTATGCTTCTTGTCCGGTTGTTCGTGAAGTCAATGAAGGACCTGACTGTAAAACAGTGCCGTGATATCACTGAGACGGGAACCTTTTTGACATCACACAACAAATTAATCTTTTTCATGTTTTTTTTGTTTATTTAATTTGTTTTTTATTTTTTATTTTGTGTTTTGTTGTGTGATTGCCAAATAAATGTGTTTCTTTCTTTATTTCTTTCTACTGCCATCACATGCGTATATTATGATAGATGAAGGGTTAAGATTATAATTGAGAAATAATAATAGACTAATAAAGTATATTCCATGACACTCGTTTGTTTTACTAGTCCCTACAAAGGTACTAAAAGTACTAAATTACTGATTACTAACGTCACGGTATTTTATTTGAGATTACGTACACTTTTTATGTAAACGGAAAACTAATAACCACTTCCCGGATTTCCGCGCAACGTGTCTCCTTGGTAAAGTGTGGGTCCTAGTTTTGAATGAACTATGGCTGCACTAAAATTTGGTTTTTGAATTCTACTATATTATGACGTCTGCGCTTGCTTGCAACTGCATCAAACTTGTCGTATAAGACGTAACGCCCCTTTTTTGCTTGCACCCTTGTACCATATACTATATCACGCACAGATAGCATATTTTAAATTTTTCATAGAAAATTTAAACATGGACTAAATCGGCAAAGAAATCGAAATGATTTCTAATAACATATTATTTGTAGATTTTATTGCGTTTAAATTGAATGTTTTTCTTCAGTCCGAGGTCAGTTTTTCCGGAACACTATAATCTGGATATCTTTAAAGTGAACAGACACCTTCTAGGCAAACGTGTACCATCCTAGGCCTCATCTTCGCCTTCCATCGGGCAAGATTGAGGTCAAACGAAAGCCTATTATTTATAAAAAAAAATGGACAGTAAGCTCGTTTGTCACTCTAATTGTGCAATAAAAAAATAAGCCAAGTTTCGAAACATTTACTTAGAGAACCCTAATTTCAACCCACGTCAGCAATTCAAAAGTAGGTCAAGATTCAACTTGCAGGTTCGCTCTACAAACTAAAAGTGTTGTTTTTCAACGTAATTAGTGTAGCTAAGCTAACTTTTGTACCTCAAAGCTGGCACTACGCGGGGAATGCCAGTTTAAATTGAAACTGACCTTGCTGTTAAAGCCCTGTTAAGTCTTCACAGGTTCTTCTCTTCGTGTGCCACCAACGGCTCTTAGTATTTTGGGCCAGGTGCTTCGTTAATCTTTTCCTTTCGTTTCTAAATAGAATGCAGTTTTATTTTTATTTTGTGTTTTGTTGTGTGATTGCCAAATAAATGTGTTTCTTTCTTTATTTCTTTCTACTGCCATCACATGCGTATATTATGATAGATGAAGGGTTAAGATTATAATTGAGAAATAATAATAGACTAATAAAGTATATTCCATGACACTCGTTTGTTTTACTAGTCCCTACAAAGGTACTAAAAGTACTAAATTACTGATTACTAACGTCACGGTATTTTATTTGAGATTACGGAAAACTAATAACCACTTCCCGGATTTCCGCGCAACGTGTCTCCTTGGTAAAGTGTGGGTCCTAGTTTTGAATGAACTATGGCTGCACTACAATTTGGTTTTTGAATTCTACTATATTATGACTGCCGACTACGTCTGCGCTTGCTTGCAACTGCATCAAACTTGTCGTATAAGACGTAACGCCCCTTTTTTGCTTGCACCCTTGTACCATATACTATATCACGCACAGATAGCATATTTTAAATTTTTCATAGAAAATTTAAACATGGACTAAATCGGCAAAGAAATCGAAATGATTTCTAATATTTACGCGAACACTTCACAATAAAATAACATATTATTTGTAGATTTTATTGCGTTTAAATTGAATGTTTTTCTTCAGTCCGAGGTCAGTTTTTCCGGAACACTATAATCTGGATATCTTTAAAGTGAACAGACATCTTCTAGGCAAACGTGTACCATCCTAGGCCTCATCTTCGCCTTCCATCGGGCAAGATTGAGGTCAAACGAAAGCCTATTATTTATAAAAAAAAATGGACAGTGAGCTCGTTTGTCACTCTAATTGTGCAATAAAAAAATAAGCCAAGTTTCGAAACATTTACTTAGAGAACCCTAATTTCAACCCACGTCAACAATTCAAAAGTAGGTCAAGATTCAACTTGCAGGTTCGCTCTACAAACTAAAAGTGTTGTTTTTCAACGTAATTAGTGTAGCTAAGCTAACTTTTGTACCTCAAAGCTGGCACTACGCGGGGAATGCCAGTTTAAATTGAAACTGACCTTGCTGTTAAAGCCCTGTTAAGTCTTCACAGGTTCTTCTCTTCGTGTGCCACCAACGGCTCTTAGTATTTTGGGCCAGGTGCTTCGTTAATCTTTTCCCTTTCGTTTCTAAATAGAATGCAGTTTTATTTTTAATTTTTTTTAATTCAGCTGCTGTGTTTTGTTATTTTATAACTCCACACATCTTTCATCACATTTTTTTGACAGTTTTCATTTCAACAGTGATTTCAGCTTCATTCTAATCATCATCATCGTCTTCTGGTTCAGTATCTGAGATTGCCAACTGAGATTTTACAAGTACAACGCTTCGTCGCCTCTAACGACACCCATAGGTGGAATGGGGTTGACAGATTTCTTTGTCGCTACCATCCGGCGCCTAATAATAATACCCTTTTTGTTATTTCAAACTATTTTCACAAACGTGTCACGATTCGAAAGATATTCCTGGACCCTTTGAGGTTTGTCCTTGTTAATTGTTAATATAGATTAAGTTATCGGTGACGTTAATGTGATAACTTAGAATAAGCATATTATGGCAAGAATATGCTTATTTATTCGTTCTCCTATAGTTTTATAGAAATATACATATTTCTTAAAATAAAAAAAAACTTATTTTATGTAACTGCTCTATAATAAATAGCAATACACTTAAATCATAACGGTGTAGAAAAGTTACACATAGAAATTTAATAAACCCGAAAACGACGCGGGAACTTCGCGTGTTTGTCTTCCGCTGGGGGCGCGCTCGTCCCGGGATTGTTTTAATTCACCCCAGCGCCATCTGTCGCCGAGCTGCAGTTTCTCAACTTGGACTCGCAACAGACTTTATAATTTCAGACAGTTTTGCGCGACAGACTGTTCTGTTGTTCTTTTTAAAGGATCACCTTGAATTTTGTGTAATATTTTGAATTTATTAGCATCCCGTTCTAACACTGAACGCAATAAAAATATTACATTGAATTTGGTGCGTAAAATTATGAAAATAAAAAACAATCTCTTAACTTAATTTCTTCATTTAATGCACTTACTAAGATATTATGTTTATCATAATATTAATAAACAAATTTAAAATAAATATAAAATGGTATTACTCGTATAATAAATTAAAAAGTTAGTGGAGTGCAAATATATGCAAAAGAATTAAACTATAAGTTCGTTTAATCTGTAATGAGTATTGCCTCAATTCTAGAAAGATATTCGACTTAGCTGACAACGACAGACAAATTCAAGTGCATTTTAAACTTACTTAGCTCATTCTTATTAACTCCGAGTAGATATCTGTGTAAAAAGAGATTGTTAAAGTAAATTATTCAAGCGCTGCAGCGGCTAACTGACTCTAATTAATTTAGTGGCGCGATCCCGAGGTCAAGATACGAGATAAGAATTGAATTATAGTAGAATTTTAAACCGCTAGAAAGCGCTCGCAAAGTTTCTCTGTAATCATCGAATTACCTCAGCAATGCTTTAATGTAATAGTTGGAGAGTTGTAATCAGATGCCCCTAAAGCGTTATTTGTTTGACCAATTGTGATACTTTAATTTCTTTCAATGATTAAGTTTTCCAGACATTCAATTATAAATTATTTTTAGGCACGGTATTAATTTTTACCAAGAGCCGATATAGGATTCTTCGAAGAAGAAGAACCTTCAATAGGTTCTCTTATTTAACTATATACACCCGAAAAAGGAAGACATCATAAATAGAATACGGAAAATGCCATCCAAAAAGAAGCGAATCAGATTATGTTTTAATTCTTCTAATACTTTCACCATAGGAGAAATTATCATGGTTGCCGGTGTGCTAAATTTGATAAACATAATCATGTTTTGAAAATAATTATGCTTGGGCTTTTGGTAGTTGGTGGTAGGGTCCTTTGCTGTCTGGGAGTCGTCTAGATAGGTACTGCACTCTTACACATTTTCACCCACAGACCGCAGTGTAACAACTGCCCTGTTCCCATTTGAAAGGTATGGACACCCTGTATAACTACAGGCTGTGAGGCTTCAGGTTCCATCTTAGTACTCAGGGGTGACAACGTGTTCATGTGTAACTTTCAATTTTATTTATGTATGTATTCACGCCTTGTTCCCAACGTGGTAGGCAGAGACAATCTCCTTGCACTTGTAACGGTCCCTACATACGTCTTTCGCTTCTTCCACTCTCAACAATCTTCGCATGCATGCTCGTTGGTTTAGAGTACTCTTAACCTGACTTTTTTCAGAACGTCTCCGATTTGATCGTGAAATGTTCGCCCAGGTTTTCCTCTCCCCACTCTACCATAGAGGAGAACGGTGACTCGATGTGGTCTCGAGCCACTGTGATAGCGCTGAAGGCGACCACCGTGGGGTTTTAGTCGGTGGAAGTCCGACATAACCCGGCTATGCCCCAACGACCTGGGTATTTATAAGGGATTTCCCCAGAAAAAAAGGTCTTCCTCTCCCGACTCTCCCTTAGTTTTCATACCATATTGTTTTTTATTCTTAATCCTATTGCATTGAACATAAAATTTGGAGCTATAGTAGAATTATTTTCTATTCCTGAATCTAATTATAGTTTTAGTCTAGTTTTATATTTGCAAGAACTCACACCAGTCACTATAGACAGCAGGTTAGGTAATAATTACAGATTTACGATTGGCTCGACTCAGAGTAGCAAAATCGGGTTATAGCAATAACTTTTTCGGCCCTTCGGGAGGTACAACGCGACGGCTAGTGAGCCTCGTGCTTCGTTGGCTTCCAGAGATTTTTTTATTTATTGTGCGGGATATCATATTATTGTTCCGTGTGGCTGTTGTTTAAAGAATAGCGCCACCCCTGTCTGACCATGGGTGTTAAAAAGGCGACTAATGGTAAAAAAGCCTACGATAGTACCGTGTGGTGGCGGTATTAGAGAATCTGCCATCCAGTCTCGTCCCGTGGGTGTCGTAAAAGTCGACAGAGGGGAACAAATTCGCCAACCCGCTCGCTAGGCGTGGCAAATAAGGCAAACCCCCCCCCATGGTGAGAGGTAGAAAAAACCAATGGCCCCCAGTCCCCGGCGGCCTCGCTAATCCTGGCTATGGTGTTGCGGGAGGTCGATGGATGCAGGTGGCTCAGGACCGAGCTTCGTGGCAATCTTTGGGGGACGCATAGGCGTCACAAGTCCACTGCTGAACGTATGTTGATAACTTTTTTTTTTAACTGAACCTGACTTGTGATAGCCTGAAGTGATGATGATGGTGATGATGATATCATATTAAAGAGACTGCTTTGAGAATTCAAAAATTTATTGGTATTCAATTAGCTATCAGTCATTCGTTATCATCATTCATTATTCATCATTCATTATCATTATTCATTATCACCAAAGTTCCAGGGTCAAAGCAATCATGGTAAGACCATGTTTGGTTTAAAGTTAGCGGACTATACATTTTGTCCCTCAAATTTCGTTTCACTTTCATTCACTCATTCACCCCCATTACCGTACTATGAAAGTCTAGGCGAGCCTTTGTGTAAAGGCAACATTATTCGTTTCATACACATCCAATGTACATCGTCGTACATAATTGTTATTGTTATTTAAATTACATAGCCGTCAGCACTCTAGGGTAGGGTTGATTTCGCAAATGTCGCTGTTGTGAGACCGGCAATGTAGGCTAATTATAATTAAATACACGTCTTATTAGCTTGTTAGTGACGACGTATGACGTAATTAGGCGCCGTGTGTTTCGTAATCGCGTAGTGACGCGGTGACTTGATTGTGCGGTGGTATGAAATGTAATTGATTCATTAAGTCACTACATTTCAACAATGATATATTTCTCTCTCTCTCTCTCTCTCTTTCTCTCTCTGTGTCTTCCTATTTCCCCTGGATTGGAGTTACTATAATCCAATAGTTGTCAAGTAAATCAATGATTAGTCAACATTCAACTCGAACCACAACTAACTCTGGATGGCAAGGACCGGGATGGCATGGACCGACTGAAGTTTCTGCTGCTTCATATTATTATTCTGCTTAGTGATTCTGAGTTTACTTTTCAGCTATCTCCATGGCCGTGCTCTTTCGTACTCAATTCGAACAAAGTATCGATGAGCGTGGAATAGAAACTAGGAAACTTGGTAAGTTAATGTTGATGTTGTTATGTGATATGAACGATGTTAAAAATGTTTTAGACTTCGAATCGGACGTGGCGGCATGCGGTCATGAAGTAAATGAATTTATTACCAATACTCAAACTATAGTTGACGTTAGAGCGATGTGTTATTGAACATACGAAAACAAAGAAAAAAAGAATACAGTTCACTAGACCGCGATGCGATCGATGCTCGTATATAATATACAGTCTAGCGGTCATCATCATCATCATCATCATTTCAGCCTATCAGAAGTCCACTGCTGAACATGGGCCTCCCCCAAGGATTGCCACGAAACTCGGTCCTGAGCCACCTGCATCCATCGACTTCCCGCAACACTCCGCAGGTCGTCACTCCATCTTGTGGGGGGTCGTCCTACACTGCGTTTGCCTGTACGCGGCTGCCACTCGAGAACCTTTTTTCCCCAACGGTTGTCAGTTCTGCGAGCTATGTGGCCGGCCCATTGCCACTTCAGCTTGCTGATCTTTATCTAGCGGTCATTTCATAATTAAAAGGAAAAGATTACTTTATCTTATTAAAAAAATCCAGTCTCACAAATTGGTCGGCTATAAAGAGGATCCGTTTAGCGACTAATCGGGGCGACGCCTCGCCACAAATGGAAATTAACGTTGCAACATTTACAAAGCGGAATTCCCCTTTATCCCAGATCTAATTCCGCACACTATATCAGGCTGCGTTTAGACCTAGCGTTCGGGGGCCGCGGTGCCCGCCAGGATTACCGACGATAAGATTGCGTTTAAGTGTGTTTTAATATAGTTACTCTGTGGAATTAACTTTTTATATAATGTTTATTGGTTGTTTGTGACTGACACGATTAAATCTAGATAATGTTTTAAGAGCCACGCGTTTGCATCAAGTTTCATAATACTTTTTAAACGGTCTCTGTCTGGGAACTATCTGAGTGCACGTGTCTCTAAGATTGAGATCTTTGTAGAATTTGTAGTTTTTTATATTTCTCACTATACATCGTTCGTTGAGTTTGTTGAATGCAAGTGCAGTTCACTCTATAGACAAATCATCATCGTACACAAGACGTGCTTGAATTCAGAATCAAGTCTTCAACCACTTTCTGGTGATAAATTCCTTCTCTGTCTAGGTGTCGCCTCGGTAGATACCGCCACCTTACCTATTTCTGCCACCAAACAGCAATGCCTACTCATCGAGTTTTATTCAGGTTTGAAAAGTATAGAGAGCCAGTATAATTACTCGGGCTCGGGCAGTTATGCATTCCATATTAGTCCTGAGTACTGACCGAGCATCTGTGAGCTTCTTTGATCAAGGTGATTGCTTATCATCAGGTGGACTGTTAGCTCATTTTTCACCCAATTCCAATTAATAAAAATACACGAGGTTAAACTCTCTGGGCAGCAGTAAAAGAGTTATTAGAAAGAAACTTTATATTCCTCTTAACAGATAATCGTTCCTGCTGAACACAGGACACTCTTAGTAGAGGATTTTCAGTAATTGCAAAGATTGGCAGGCAAATTGCCGATTGCAGTACCTTTTTTGTACGCGGTAGACCCAAGCGGTAGCTTTTGCTACTGCTCGGATGGATCGGCTCCAGTGGTATACTACCACGACCACGCAGAATACCGGCGTGAATTAGAGATAGGTGTTTTGTGCTCCTGCGTTTAGTTTGGTGAGCGAGGCAACCGGAAGCCCACTCCCCCTTCCCCCACGTCCTCTCTCCTATCCCCCAAATATTCTTAAAGATGTTATGTATGTACGTGGGAAACGGTAATCACTTACCATTAGGTTAGCCGCTTGCTTGTTTGGCCTCTTTCTCAAATAATAAAAAACAAATTACATCAAATTTGCTGCTATCCGTCTGATGGATGAGGAGTCTTGTTACCGGATTTACTCCTACCAGAGACTGTTTCCTTAAACACATCCTACAAAACCTAATGGAAGAAACTTGGTGTATACATTCCTACGCTGCTGCAGTGATATTCTCTATGAACTTTATGTTCCATTTTATTTTCTAGAAACGACTATTGGAAATTGGTTTTAGTGGTAAAGATACATCGTTATCAGATAGGTAGTCATTGATTGTCATAAAGTAAGCGACATTAACTTTATTATATAAGATTAAACGCAAGCCCCTGAAACTTAACATCCCGTCTCGGATTATCCCATGATAACGAGGCGTCTAGTCCACTCCGTTTTCATTAATGTAACGGCTAGTTTTCTTGCTCTAATGGCCCATAAACATCGCCGCAAATAGAGTAGGAAGAAACCAAGTTCCGCGCAATAATCTCAAGTCTACATAACGTCGAATCGTTAGATAATTGCACAAACATTACTGGAAGTGGCCGACAATCGGAAAATTTATTAAATATTCAATCGACGAAATAATGCAATTGTTAAAGAGAAAAAAGTGTAAATTGTGCACGCGGTAGAGCCAAGCGGTGGTTTTTGCTGTAGCTGGAATGGGCCCGCTCAACCGGGTTGGTACCACAGCCTCGCAGAATACTGACGTGAAGTAGAGGCATCTTGTGCTTCTGCGATACGTTCGGTGAGTGAGGTAACCGGTCCACCTCCACTTCCTCATCCTCTCTCCCATCTTCCGAATACCCTAAAAGACCGGCAACGCACCAGCAGCACCTCTGGTGTTGCAGATCTACGTGGGCGACGGTAATCACTTACCATCAGGTGAACCGTTTGCTCGGTTGCCGCTTTTCCTATAAAAATAAAAAAAAACAAGCATTTGAGATATGCAATGAGTGTCTTGTTACATCTTAAATTTGTTTCTACTTTTTACAGAAATACCGTGTAAAGATATGCTACCTATTCATTTCATAAATTTATGTTAATAAAAATTTGCCTTATCAAAAAAATAGTGACGCACATGATGATACCAAACTTTTTGTTATTATGACGTATATAATTAAGTCCAAACATGTTTGGCACTCGTCAATTGGTAATCAGGATAGTGTCCGATAAAATTATATCCATTTATTTTCATAAACTTCGGATTCATATAGAACAGACTTTGAATATCCTATGTTTGTTTGTAATAATGTTTATAAACAAGTGCGTTAGAGGCATGCACTTTATCATTTTTTAAACTATTATTGATCTGAACATATCTGATATTAAAATAACGAAATTTTGATTATTATTTCTTTTATTAACGCTTTTGACTCATCACCCTTCACTATTAAATATGACAAAGATTCATATTAGACAAAAAATCTAATAATAGTTAAACAATTCACGATCTGCAGTTCATTACTGTGACATGACAGACATTTGTCTGTTCCAACATTTTGTCGAAAAAATTCTGTTTGTTTCCTTTCTAATAAATATATATGAGCTGGATAAAGATTTGTTGCTTCCAGAAAATCTACAACATTCGCTAAACGCATAAAGTGAGTTTTCGCCAGGATAATCTCACAAATTTTACGCCTCTTTGATTACCGGCCACAACTATTATATCTCTGCATTTGTCGTAAGGGGATGACAGTTTAAGTTAGCATTTAATGTATTTCGAAAACTGCACTTAAAACGTAAAGAGTTAAAACTTATAATTATGAGGACTAGAAATGTATGTACTTTTGATTTTTATTCTGTAATAGCATCTTCTTCTTCTTCTTCTTCATCGCCAACCTTTAAAAAGTCCACTGCTGGTTATTGACCTCTCATAATGTCAGGATTTGCCATGATTACCACACTTATCAGGTGGGTTGCCAATTGCAACGTAACAATTAAAGCGAGCCTAGGTAAGTTTGGTGTCAATGCCCGCCTCGACTGCAGGTAGTGGACCCTGCTCGCTAACAAATGAGGCTCTGTCGAAAACCTATCCTAATTTGTCCTACATCCCACTGACTAGTCACGGGTAGTAAAATCACTAGTGCGATGGTAATACCACTGAGCTCACCCACCCACTTCCTCAGCATTGTGAAAATGGGCAAACTTTAACAAAAATAATGCATTCTGAATTTTGCTGGCGCTTTCTTTGAGAGGCATATGAACAGCAGTGGAGTTAAATATGATTATGAATAATAAAGAGACAGGTCTTTATTAAAACGCTTGCTTTAAATGATAAAGTAAGCAAGTGAGTTCGATTTACAAATTCAACAACATTTAAATCCTGATTTACTATAAGCATTTATTTAAAAAAAAACACTGTATTATTTTAAAAATATTTCGAGGGCATGTGAGGTTCACCATCATCCTATAGATCAGGTTGTTTAAAAAATTCTTTAAATACGCTAACGCTTTCTATACATATTAAAAAAACATTATATAAATTATACAGAATGTTTGCAAAATTAAATTCTAAGCAACATCTATGTAGCTATTTTTATTTCGCAACGTTCGCTTGAAAATAATACTGAAAAAACAGTAAAACATAAACAATGTTCATTATTACTTTATACTAATATTTTTACTTTTAATGTCTTCTGAAATGTAGCTACTATTTACGGGTTTTATAGCGTTTAATTTAGTTTTATATCTCCCGACGTTTCGATTGCTTTACAGCATCCGTGGTTACGGGGAGACTGAGGTGTTAGACGTCCAGATGTCATTGTCAACTCGGGCTACTTTCGGCTTTGATTTATTAAATATTAGAACGCGATAAAATCCGTAAATAGTTGTTTCATTACAAATCTGTAATGTTAGCGTAAATACAAGAAATAATTATAATTAATATCATTTTATTACGAAAATTAAGGTAAATTAATAATAACGTCCTTGAAATCTAAGTTAGCACTGCATAATCCTTGTGTTTAGATATATTGATTCATATATATATGCATCGATTGTTAAATAAAAAAGATCTAAAACATTAAACATCAAAACAAATTAAGTCCTTAATAATCACCATTAAAATTATTCTAAAGTCTTACCTAGTAGTTTATTAGTGTATTGCCAGACCGGGATTAGGGTCTGGATCAACGGCGGATCTTCCCCCGCGTCCGCTGATCCGACGGATCTCCTTTATTGACCATTAGCCAGCTCTGCGTTGCCCGCAATCGTCACTGTAATTAGTCAACCCTATTTAATGAGATCGTTTCGTAAAGTCTAATTTGTCATATATGCTTCTATGCTGAAACTGTTTAAATTGTAACATTATTTATGTTCAGTCTTGTGATAACGCATAGATCGGTGTCCCTGACACCGTATCTGGTATTATCTCAGATCGTATCGGATTGAGAAGACTAGTTAGTTCCTCTGTGTTTACACGTACCGTGTTCGTCACCTTATTTACCTGCCTGGTATTTTTTGTGATGGTAATTCCGCCATTCGTCAGTTGTTCATTTAGTTTTTTTGTTTATGGGAAACGCGGTAAACGAGCAAGCGGTTCACCTGATGGTAAGTGATTACCGTCGCCTACGTACATCTGCAACACCAGAGGTGCAGCAGGTGCGTTGTCGGCCTTTAAGGGTATTTGGGAGATAGAGGGAAGACAAGTAGGGGGATGAGGAGGCCCATTCGAGCAGCAGCCAAGAACCGCAGCTTGGCTATACCAGGTTTTAAAAGGAAAGTTTCTTATTTAGTTTTGCCGATACTTAAGATATGTTGTGAATCCCCTCGAAGATCGAGTAATCCACGTGACACCACAGTGTCCATGAAAACCACGTGAACAGCCAAGGCCTCAGCCTATTTCCATATAAACCTGCAACGCGAAATTGCAACGTGGATTAGCAAAGTGACAACCAAAAAAAAAAAAACAATTGTAACTTTCCACACAATAACCACTGTATCACCGTGCGTCGCGCACTGCTTAGCTAGTGTAGGCAGTATTAACAATAAATATGAAGGGGGTTTCTTCATAATACGTCGGCTTCATTTGTCACACCGGGCGCTGCCAAGTGCGCACGTAGTGTTAATAACCCGCTCCCGTGGCACAGCTCCAGGTTTTAGGTTTTTGGGTTAGCGTTGAGTGTAAAGCGGCGAGCGTTCATATTCGTAAACTATGTTTTTATTATGATTACCATTTTATATAGGAAAGGCGGCAAACGAGCAAGCTGCTCACCTGATGGTAAGTGATTACCGTCGCCCGCTTAAATCTGCAACACCGGCGGTGATGCAGGTGCGTTGCCGGCCTTTAACGGTATTTGGGAGATGGGAGGGAGGAAGAGAAGGGGCGAATGGGGAGGGGGAGTGGACCTCCGGTTAACACACTCACTGAAAGAAACGCAGAAGCACAAGTTGTCTCTACTTCACGCCGGTATTCTGCGAGGACATGGTATTCCGGAGCCGGTCCATTCGAGCAGCAGCAAAGAAACCTGCCGCTTAGCTTTACCTCGTATGAAATATTATGTAATAATATAATAATAAAGGGGGTGTAAGACCAATCCTTGGTGAACCCTGAATACCATCAGGTGAACCGCTTGCTCGTTGGCCGCCATTCCCATAAAAATATTACATTGAACTTTAAAGTGGAGATGTTAGTGGAGTATGTAAACATTGGTTATCTTCAAGCTTATAACTTGCACGGGGTGCCATAGTGTGGCGTAACCGATGAGACGCGTACTCTGGAGCCTATATGAGTATATGAACAACGTACCGGGTAGGTACCGATTTCAATTTAAGGCTTTCACGATTCGGTATTGCTTTCGGCGTCGACGAATGATACGGTATTGAGGTTTCGAAGATACACTGCAGTTGTCGTTGGTGCTGAAGAAACGAAACAGAAAGAGGTATGCGGGTATTTTTATAAGCCTCACATTTGACCCTATGATCTATACAGCTGTCAGACGGCTACTAGTTTCTATTAGCGCTGATAGCACCATAAAATTATCTTTCTTCTCGTCAACGGCCTCGCCGTACACCGGGGTGAAGTAGAGGAATCATGTGCGTTTCGTTCAGTGAGTGAGGTAACCGGACGCCCACTCCCCTCCCCAACCCTCATCCCCCCTATCACCTAAATATCCTTAAAGGCCGGCGACGCAGCTGCAGCTGCTCTGGTGTTACAGATGTGCGTAGGCGACTGTAATCACTTACCATCATGTGAGCTCGTTTGTCGCCTACACCATAAAAAGTAAATAAACATAATAAAGTAATATTCTAATATTCTAATTTTCTTTAGATAACTTTGATGGTAACTATTAGAGTTAATAAGTCTATCAGCTCAGTGTAGGTCAGCTGTTACGTACCTAGAACTAACCGTAGAGGCCCCGTGCAAGAAATAAATTGTTGATGGGTACTCTTGTTACTAACTAGGTTCTTCTGACCCCGAGTTCGCGAACAAACTTTAGTTCTGTCGGGTTTTTGTTTCGGCGAGCGTTAACTTCGACTCATTTGTAACTCGATAGATGTACAAGATTTTATTTCAAACGTGCCGCCTTAGAAATTTCGGTCGAACTTTAGAATTCGAGAAAATTCAGATCTGAGAGGAACGACAACGCATCGATACTACTGTTTTATTCACACAGAGTACTAAACCGACAGAGGTGACGCACAGGTCTGATTGTATTAATGTGACGTATATTGGACGACTTCGGCGTCGACTACTGTATTTTATCGGAAGTTGTCAACTGCGCAGGAGATATTGTAGTGCCCGCAAGTGTACGCGCAAACACAGACGCGCTCACTCATCGTAACCTTCCCGTATCCGATATAACGCTTATGCTATAAGACATAACTAGATCCGCGATAACAATAACTAGATCCGACATAACAATAATTAGTATTTTCGCACAAATACTGGCTTCGACAAGCCCCATGACCCATGTCTCAGTAGTTAGGTTTAGGTTTTTAAGCGTGGTACAGCCAAGAGGCGGCTTTTGCTGCTGCTCGAATGGGCCGGCTCGACCTAATTGGTACCTCGGCCTCGCAGAATACCGGCGTGAAGTAGAGGCATCTTGTGCTTCACGTCACGACAGGCAAGTGATTAGGGTATGTCTCCTAATCTGGATGAAGGACGTAATGGGCTCGTAAAAGTAACGTAATGTAGCAGGCTGTAAGTGCCCACTGCTAGGCGCGCCATAGTGTGACGTGAATACGAGTATCAGAGAGGCTTTAGGAGCTGGGAGGGGCCCGCCACGATGCTCCAGTGCTGGTTGGTGGGCTCTACATACCCTCGAAATAATACATTTATTATTTCCCAGACATGCAGGTGTCCTCACGATCACCGGGGATCTATCCCCAGGTCACTTGCGCTCTATGAAACAAAAGTGAGCGCCCTGACCACTGGGCTACCGATTGGTTTGGCTCGTACCGAATGGTTTTTCGTAACAAATGCACTACTTATTTCGTCCGTCCGATCATTAAGATGTGCAATAAGTACACAAACGCGGGTAGGTAACACACACAGTTCCACACTGACGCAGTATCGTAACATCCGTCCGTGTGTGTTCCAGTTCGAAAGCCATAGAGAGTCATTATAATTATGGGCCGTGTGGTGTTCCATCTTAGTCCTCAGGAGTGACTTACCACCATCAGGCGGACTGTTAGCTCGTTTATCATTTATTGTTCTGATAAGAATAGATACTGTACTGTGGTGTGTGTGAAGCCATTTTAAAATACGGTTTCTTCAATGTCATGTAACTTTTGGCCACACCACTGCCATATGAAATCTCGATTAAGAGTAACAATACCGGTCAAATGTTATAATATGTGTAAGTAAGTAAGCACTACTGTATCCCCTTAGACACACTTTATTATCTTTTTAATTTAACTATCACAATTTCATAAAACAGAGTTATAACACATCAAACTTTTTGAAATTACACAGTCTTAAAAGGAAATTACATATCAGTGCCATCTGTTGTGCAGTAGCTTGAACAAACAATAAGTTTATATTTCCGGCCGCCAGTATTAAGGCGCTCAGAGTTACGAACATTCCATATGTAAAATTATGTTTTTGTTCCGACTTCACTAGATTAGACACACCTTTCACGGTATTTGTTTAATACTAAAGGCTAATTCATAATTATGGTATTGATTGTATATGCCTCTAAAAATACAATAAAAGGAAGAATTGCTTAAAACTTTGTTGAAGTTCATGTAATGTTATTATTTAGAATGTCTAAAATGTGTCTAAAAGGAAAAGAATATTAATGTACATTTTAGATTATGCACAAATATGTACATAATGTGAAGTTACAACTTCGTTAAAAATTTTGATGCCAGGAAGACCTCTTTGCTCGACTGTATATTGCGTTTCGTTCTGTGAGTTGATCAACTGGAGGCCCACTCCCACGCCCACTCCATCCAGGTGGAGAGTCCGTCAATATTCCCACTATGAAACACATAGCGAGCGCTCAGACTACTAAAATCCCATGGCTCTTAAAGAGTAACATATTTCTAACAAAATGTATGTTTTTTTTATAGATTTTTTTTTATGGATTAATAACTTTACTTTAGGATTTCTTGTATTGACACGGGAATACTAAACGTTTAAAATGAAACTATTATTGACGTATTTTATAGCGTTTAATTTCGATTATTTTGCGATTCAGTCGTTTCGAGACTTTACGGCAGCCGTGGTCACTGAAGTGTTTGACATAATAAAATCCGTAAACAATAGTTTCATTAACATTTAATACTCTGTTTGTAGCAACTATCGTTGGTATAAAAACATAACTGTCACCTCCAAGAACCAAAAAAAAAACAAAAGAAAATTCCTAAAAGATTTATCACCCGCAACATATCGACGGAACCCAATTTGTTAACGGCCCGCCCTCGCGTTTCTTAACCAAGATTAAGCGAACGCACTTCACCTTGCACACCTCAGAGCTATATGGATGTATTAAACCCTTTTCATTTTCATTTCACGTTTCATGCGGGAAGCCGTTCCTGCGGGAATATTTCTTTTATTGACGTAAACGAATCAAGCATGGGGCCGTGGTAGCGTAGAGAGCAGGGGGCGGTAGTTTCATAGAGCGCGAGTGATCTGGGTTCGATCCCTGACACAGAGCACTGCTGAAGATGTTAATAGCAATTTGAAGTGCTGTGTTTATCACGGGCCCGTTGTTGTTTCGAGGATATGTGAAGCGCGCTGACCCCCAGTGGAGCAGCGTGGTGGCGGGCCCTTACCGGCTCCGAAACCCTCTCAGATATTCATGGAGGGGATTTTGACCAGCTGTGGGCTACTTTACTTATAAATGAATATTTTTTTTGTAGAATCATTCAATGGTAAATGGACGGTGGTAAGATAAAGATACGTCCATATATTTGTGACTATTTTTGTCGATGGTCTATGTTCAGAAGATTGTGACAGGACTGAATTAAAAAGATATATATAAATGTTATAACTACATAGATATATAATTTTAAAGCGAAAAACCACTCACTGACTGAACTCGAGAACTCAGGACATATAAACCCTACTTGAAACTGCCTTCCATCTTAGTAAGGATTTCTTGAGGATTTATCCTCAAAGGGGTGAAATGGTTGACTGATGTGCAGTATAATTAAAAAAAAACTATTTATATAATAAAATAAAAAGTAATGACGGTTTCATCAAACGTTTATGATGATCAGTCTACTGTGTAATCAGCAAGAGAATTATACAGCTGCATTTCAGAAACCTTACTGTTGCAAGTCTACTGAAAATAATATTTTTAATAAAGTGCTGAACTTGTTTATGCTCTCAATAAATCCAGCCGTAAACGGGTGTAGTAACCCCGTCTACTCCTGGGCCATCAGGCGCTAGGCTCGGGCTTAAACTTTTAATAGCACTCGACGGCGAGAAAATGGGGTTGAACTATATTAAAGTGCCTTATCTCGATTCTTAGTCCACTCTCGAGTCCGTGGCTCGTTTTAGGGCCGTCGTAATGCCCCGAAAAGTGAGTCAGCCACCGTCTCGGTAATGCTCTCTCAGAGTTGCACCGAGTTTTAAAATCTTTACGACCACGATGTTTACGTAATAGTAGAACGGATCCGTTTATTTACGATAATACTGGGTACTTGGCTGTTGATTTCTTGTATTATTTACGCGTGCGAACCAATAGGTCAATGTGAACAGACACCTTCTAGGCAAACGTGTACCAACCTAGAATCTTCGCGTTTCGTCAAGCGAGATTGAGGTCAAACGTAAGCCTATTTTTATTAAAAAAGAAAAAAGAAAAAAAAGAGAGCGCTTCACATTTGAAAGGAATATTTAATTTACTGAAAATAAACGTATTTCATCATCATCATAATTTCAGCCTATCAGAAGTCCACTGCTGAACATAGGCCTCCCGCAAAGATTGCCACGAAGCTCGGTCCCGAGCCACCTGCATCCATCAACTTCCCGCAACACTGCGTTTGACGGAGTTGCCACTCGAGAACCTTTTTTCCCCAGAGGATGTCAGTTCTGCGAGCTATGTGGCCGGCCCATTGCCACTTCACCTTGCTGATCTTTACGGCTATGTCGGTTACCTTAGTTCTGCTGCGGATATCATCGTTGAAGACTCTATCACGCAGAGAAACACCGAGCATAGCCCTTTCCGTAGCGCGCTGAGCAACTTTGAGCTGCCTCATACGGCCTGCAGTGAAGGACCAAGTCTCGGATCCGTATGTCATCACTGGCAACACGCACTGGTTGTACACCTTTGGTCTTGAGGCTTTGCGGTATACTCGACGAGAAGATATGACACATATGAAACATATTTATAAAACATTTAATGGAGCACCATTTTAAAATTAAAAGACCGATGAAATGATAATCGAATTACTGAACATGACGTCGAAATAAATACACTCGTCATCTCGACGATAAATGATCGGTCACTGTAATGTTGCACAACACTATGTTTTATTTGATTTACAATCAGACAGTGAGTTAAAACGCTATAAGTTCCTCATGAAATCAATCTAAATTCAACCTTATTAACAAGGTATAATATCGATAATTCCAAAGTTAGTACACCAATCATTCCATTTCGGTTCCTGAATTCGGTAGCGTCATCTGTCGTGATCAATAAATGTTTCAATTTACGGGGTTTAGAGATCTTTAGTTTAGTTTGATTGCACATAACAAAATATAATCTTGGGTTTAAATGTAACAATATTTAGAAGGTTAATTTTTTTATTATGATTTCGTGTTATAATATCTTATATATACGAGAATATTACACATTTGTACGTCAGAATCTAAGAATACTAATTAAAAGTTTAACTCTGGTTCGGGTTCTTTCCTCAGCTGCTGTAAAGGACCCGAAACGTCGGTTCACGAGGGTACTGAGGTGTTTGAAGTCCTGATGTTATAGTTAACACGGTTACCTTCAGTTTTATAATTATTAATTTTTGATCCGATCTACGCAGAATGAGAATTCAGTAAAATATTATATTCCAGACCAAGCATACCACTAGACGACCACTAGCCGTTGCGTAACAGTTGTAACATTTTAGTACATACTAATTTTAAAATTGTTAATGAAAACCGACAATTCGGAAGGAACTGAAAACAGAAAAAAAAACAATTATTTTATCCTTCTACGCTAAAATCATCAAATACCGTAACTTTGAATGTAATTCCTTAACTTTAACATACAGAACAGACAGTAATATAATATAATCCCACTTAACTGTTTTGATTTAGTTAACTTTTTTTAATCGATTTAGCGTCAGGCAAAAGTTACGCTATAAGCTCGCTGCCGGCGCTTTATTTTTATTTTTAAACTCGCTCTGAATCGGGTTTGTCATGTTGCGGGCGCCTGTTTGATTTAAGGCGATCCATTCCATTAGTAACAGTCATTGGACATTAATTAGGACGCGTTCATTTTAGTCATTTCTTATTTTTAACATATCTTTTTATATGACTTACGCTTATGCTAAGTTGTGTTTGAAGGTGTGCGGGTGGTTTAATGGATTTTTTTTGTGTTTTTCATCTCTGTGAATAAAGATGTATTTATTTATTTATTAAGGATTACCAACAAGGTTAACACATAACAAATTCTTTTTTATATAAAAAAGTTTTTAAAAAAAAAGGCATGTGCCTCCTTACTTGAAGGCAACCACGGAAAGCCAGTAGACACAGTCTAGTAAAGTTAAATGAATATTAATATTAAGCAGATCTATTGCTTATCTAAAGTAACACTATAGCAAAGAAAGGTAATAACAAAAATAATGAAATAATTAAGCAACCTACGATTTACTTCTATAAATTATTGTATAATGCCCTCGGCATTTTAGTCCTTCGCATTTTAGTCCGCTGTATGTATATATTTACGCCTCGTTCCCAACGGGGTAGGCGAAGACAATCTTCTACTTTGCTACGGTCCTATCATACGTCTTTCGCTTCTTCCTCTTTCATCAATCTTCACATCCATGCTAGTTGGTTTAGAGTACTCTTGACCTGGCCGTTTTTTAAGAACGTCTCCGATTTGATCGTGAAATGTTCGCCTAGGTCTTCTTCTCCCGACTCTACCATTTATACTCGCCTAGCATTTAATTACACGTATATTGGCGCTTTATACTCTTCAAACCGAAATACAACAGTTACAGCTTCGTGGTAGTTTATTTAAGAGGGGGGTCAGACGGCAGAAAACGCTGCAAAAACTGGCAAATGTATTTATCAATCAAATTAAATCATTTATTCAACTTAAATTTCACTAGTAAAACGCCACCACCACCAACAACAAGTACCACACTACACTCTAGGTAACGTACACCACCAACATTTAATACGCGACACATGTATCGCCTCGCCATTTAGAAACCTGCAAACAGTTAAAAATTTTTATAGACGTATGAAGTTGTACTTGATAACATCACAGAAGAACACTTGATATATATTTTATTTTTCCTTACATAATCTCGTACAATTTCATCAATCTATAAAATGTTTAACTTATTTTATTTAACTCATTTTATTAACTTTTGTTCTTCGTTTTTTTGATTTAATTTTTTTTTTGAGAAAGGCACGCTGCAGTTTTTCTTGTTTTTATTTTGGCTCTATTTTTGTTTAATTCTCTTTTTCGAGATGGGTGTTCTGCTCAACGATTACAATGATTTAAGAACTGTCTATCTGAACTATCTTTTGCTTTTTACTAATAATGCTTTTTATTTTTTAATATATTTGTCCGGTTGTTGGTGAAGTCAATGAAGGACCCGACTGAAAAACAGTGCTGTGATATCACTGAGACGGGAAACTTTTTTACATCGCACAACAAATTAATCTTTTTCATGTTTTTATGGTTTTTTTTTTGTTTATTTAATTTGTTTTTTATTTTGTGTTTTGTTGTGTGATTGCCAAATAAATGTGTTTCTTTCTTTTTTTCTTTCTTTCTTTCTTTCAACTAAGCATTATCAAGCGGTTACAATCTGCGACGTACAACCGTCTTGTATTTAATCAGGATTTCAAGCCGGGGTCCACAATTAGATTGATCGCTGAGATGTTAACGTCAACCTCTTTGTTAATAACTACCTGTAGATACTCTTGTAACTTATTTTTATGTACTGTTGTATAAAATTTTATACAAACGGTATGGCAATGAAAAAACTTTTCAATGGAGCGTCTGTTGTATTAGCTTCATTCGAACATTTGAAAGAGACCCTTTACATATGTTTCTACAGACTGGGATAATTGAGGACTGTTAACAGTCATGCAACAGCGAGACGTATGAAAGGACATAACAATGCAACAAGCTGCTGACTAACCGGTTACCAGGGATCTATAAATGATTGTTGCTTTTAAACTAGCGATTCTTAGGCTGGCGACACACTGCTCCAGTTTGTGGAAGAACATTACAAATGTAATGTAATAAAAAAGCTCATGTCGTTTTTGTTTATCGGTTTCTCTAAATAGGCTGTCATGCCGCTAATGGTAATACAAAGGTTTTGTTTTAAATCGTCTTGGAACTGAGTTAAGCCATGCGGCGGCTTTTGCTGCAGTTCGAATGGGCCAGCACCACCGGGGTACGGGGTACGAAGGCCTCGCAGAATACCGGCGTGAAGTAGAGGCATCTTGTGATTTTGCGTTTCATTAAGTGAGGTAACCGGATGCTCACTTTCCCCTCTCTAACCCCTCTCCCCAAGCTCCCTCTCATCACTCAAATATCTTAAAAGGCGGCCACGCACCTGAGGTGGCTCTGATGTGTTGCAGATGTACTTGGGCGACGGTAATCACTTACGACCAGGTGAGCCGATTGCTCGTTTACCCCCATTGCCCTAAAAATAAGATATATCTGTGCAGGATATAAGCGGCGGCTTTAGCTGCTGCTCGAATGGCCCGGTTCGACCGGATTGGTACCACGGCCTCGCAGAATACCGGCGGAAAGTAGAGCCATCTTGTGTTTTTGCGTTTCGTTCGGTGAATGAGGTAACCGAACGCCCACACCCCCTCCCTATTCCCCTCCTCTTCCTTCCCATCTCTCAAATATCCTCAAAGACCGGCAACGCACCTGCAGCATCTATGGTGTTGAAGATGTATGTGGGCGACGGTAATCACTTACCATCAGGTGAACAGCTTGCTCGTATGCCGTCTCTTCCATTAAAAAAAGGAACTAAATCCTCTGAATTAGTGTCTTCATATCAATTAATTAAAAATATTAAATCTCACAAAACTTGAATGTGTGTCCTTGTCCTTATCGAATACCAGTTGCGCCGGCGCACGTGCGTCCTCGCGTTTAACGATTGCCCGTGGCGGCGGCGGACATTTGTGTATAAAATACATTCTGCTACCACTATTTGCAATATCATTATAACTTCGAAGATATGATCTACGACTTCGATTATTCATAGCATAGGAGTTGTAGAGCATTGTGTTGTTTGGTGTTGTTTGCATCGTTTGAGAATGATTGATGCAATCGGTAGGAGTGTTACTTGCAGTGTTAAGCAATCTTATATCAAATTTCAATATTCATAGCGCCAATGGGTTAGGGTGCGTACTGCGAAACATGACGTCGTATGTTCGGACCCGCTATTCGAATATTGTCGTGAACCACTCCAGCTATAAGCTGTAATAAGTTGAAGGGTTAACAGGAATGCTAGTAAAGTTACCTAAATAGCGTTGCTGGATTCTTTTTTTCTTTTTTTTTAAAAGTATCTCACCATATGAAACTAGTCTCTTTACAATTGGGCAATGGTTATTAACTAAATTAACAGCCTAGAATCAGTCCGCTGTAGGGCATAGACCTCTACCATAAGGAGGATTTACCATAGTCGCACCACTCGGCAGGCTCCTTAGGCGCAGCTGGTTATCCGAAAGACCGTATATCGGTAGCCATTGCTATATTCAGGCTTTTCTCTTAGTCGCCTCTTACCATACCTAAGGGAAGAAAGGGGGTCGGCAGATTCTTACGCCGATACCACAATGCAAAGACAGACTAGTAGCAATACAATTGAAAACCAAAAACCCGAAATGCGTAATTTTTTTTATTACCCCGTCTCTTTTAAGATTCGCTGAAGACCATATTAAAATATGTATATATATATTCACGCCTTGTTCCCAACGACGTAGGCAGAGGCAATCTTCTTCGACTTGCTGAAGTCCTGACTTACGTATTTCGCTTCTCCCACTTTCATCAATCTTCGCATGCATGCTCGTTGGTTTAGAGTACTCTTGACCTGGCCTTTATCAGAACGTGTCCGACTTGATCGTGAAATGTTTGCCTGGGTCTTCCTCTACCGGCTCTACCATAAAACTCTCTCAAATACTTTAGATGAGGCCTTTGCCAGGCCGTGAGCATTTACATACTTTACTATAATAATGACAGGCTATATTAATAAAACTTATTTTCAACCGTAAATATTACAGAAACTATTTTTAACAGTCGTGTTAACAAAATAACTTTTAGTGTTTCAATCGTCCCACCGTTAGACATAAGGCCCAACAAATGTTTCAACGTGTACTTCATGATATCAATTTCTTTCCTACATTATTTGACATTGTCAACTATATGATATGGTATACCATGTATTTAAAGTGCATTTCAGATAGTCCAGACACTAGATAATCTTAACCGGATAGCGCTCGTACTCTGACATTGAAACTTAAATCGCAGGCCTCTTATTCAAAAACATTTATGAAACAAACTTATTAAGTTTATTAACGCAGTCAATACAGCCATCGCTATCTCAACAGGACACCTTGAAAGCAAACCGAGCTTTCTTATCTTTCCGTGTGTTTGTTTCTATGGCCAGACTTATAGCCGAGAGATGTGAATTCACATTTTGTTCGTGGGCTCTGAAGTTAGCGGGTCTAAGTGTATCCTGTTACTAAGTGACAATATGTAAGCTAATTTGAAATACGAATATAGTTCAGACAAAAAGTAAACAGTTTTTGACTTCAACAACTTCTTTTGATCCATGTAATTGTGTTTTGGAACTGGCGGTAAATGAGCAAGCGGTTTACCTAATAGTAAGTGAATACCAGAGGTAGTGCAGGTGCGTTGCCGGCCTTTAAGGGTATTTGGGAAATGAAATGGAAGGGACTATAAGGAGGGGAATGGGAAGGAGAGGAAGTGGGCCCCCGGTTATCTCACTCACCGAACGAAATGCAGAAGCACAAGATGCCTCTACTTCAGGCCGGTATTCTGCGAGGCCGTTGTAACTACCCTCCCCCCATCTCCCATAGAGCGGCGTTCCATCTTAGTTCTTCGTGCCCTTCTTCATTGAAGGTTCTTTGCCGGTGCCCGTGGGCTGCAGTAGCAGCAACATTGTATCCATCAGTCTATATGCCTGGTGTATTTGGAAATAGTTATGCCACCGTCTCACGGAGGATGCTAGATGTTTTTGGTTATTTTAAATGGTTATGTAACCATTTTTAGGACGCTCTTACACAGCAAAGTGAATTGTTTATCACAAGTTAAAAAAAAGCTCTCAGCTTAAGCTCTCTCGACCGTATACCTAACACCTTTTAACCCACTTGTACTTATTTGAACCACCAGAGCTTATTTGGGAATATCCGTTACGTCCGGACGTATACAAATGGTGCATCTGAAATTGCCCAACAGCCGATAGATCTCGATACGTTATCTCATCTCCGACTATCATCAGGGTTGTAATCAATGGCATCTGGTATCGTGGTTCATTCAATTGCCTTATCCTCGAGATGACTGTGTGTGTTGGCTTATCCTTCGATACTGTACGGTCATTTAGTTGTTAACTGTGGGCAATTTATTTAAGATAGTTGACGAATCAAATTATACTTTTTTTTTTAATTGATTTTAGCTAAGTTAAGCAATGGTAGGACATGAGTCAGGCTTTTCGCTCAATAGGCTTCCCCCAAAGATTGCCACGAAGCTCGGTCCTCAGCCACCTGCATCCATTCCCGCAACTCTGCGCAGGTCGTCACTCCATCTTGTGGGGGGTCGTCCTACACTGCGTTTGCCTGTACGTGGCTGCCACTCGAGAACCTTTTTTCCACAGCGCTTGTCAGTTCTGCGAGCTATGTGGCCGGCCCATTTTAACCTTACCTTTCCTTAACAAACTGTAAATAGGCTGCCAAACACAGGCCTCTACTATAAGGAGGATTTATCATAATCGCCACGCTCGCCAATCGCCATAGACTCTGCTACCCTTAGTCGCTTTGTGAAAAAATCTAATGAAAGATAAGATTTTTTTCACAATTTATCTCTCATTAGGCAACTGTAAATCTCAAAGGACATATTGAATATCCTTATTCCCACAGACCAGTTCAATGATCAATTGGCTATATTGGCTGTGAAGGGATCGCGAATATTGATTCAATTAATGTTCAAAACTCATTTCGATCAAATTGTTTCCAATGAATTTGTCCAATCGATCCAGGCTTTTCGCTCAATAGGCCTCCCAAAGATTGCCACGAAGCTCGGTCCTCAGCCACCTGCATCCATTCCCGCAACTCTGCGCAGGTCGTCACTCCATCTTGTGGGGGGTCGTCCTACACTGCGTTTGCCTGTACGTGGCTGCCACTCGAGAACCTTTTTTCCACAGCGCTTGTCAGTTCTGCGAGCTATGTGGCCGGCCCATTTTAACCTTACCTTTCCTTAACAAACTGTAAATAGGCTGCCAAACACAGGCCTCTACTATAAGGAGGATTTATCATAATCGCCACGCTCGCCAATCGCCATAGACTCTGCTACCCTTAGTCGCTTTGTGAAAAAATCTAATGAAAGATAAGATTTTTTTCACAATTTATCTCTCATTAGGCAACTGTAAATCTCAAAGGACATATTGAATATCCTTATTCCCACAGACCAGTTCAATGATCAATTGGCTATATTGGCTGTGAAGGGATCGCGAATATTGATTCAATTAATGTTCAAAACTCATTTCGATCAAATTGTTTCCAATGAATTTGTCAGTCGATCGGAAACTTTTGCATCAATTACAAGCACACAAAATGTAATGTGTTTTGGAACTGGCGGTAAATGAGCAAGCGGTTCACCTAATAGTAAGTGAATACCAGAGGTGGTGCAGGTGCGTTGCCGGCCTTTAAGGGTATTTGGGAAATGAAATGGAAGGGACTATAAGGAGGATTTATCATAATCGCCACGCTCGCCAATCGCCATAGACTCTGCTACCCTTAGTCGCTTTGTGAAAAAATCTAATGAAAGATAAGATTTTTTTCACAATTTATCTCTCATTAGGCAACTGTAAATCTCAAAGGACATATTGAATATCCTTATTCCCACAGACCAGTTCAATGATCAATTGGCTATATTGGCTGTGAAGGGATCGCGAATATTGATTCAATTAATGTTCAAAACTCATTTCGATCAAATTGTTTCCAATGAATTTGTCAGTCGATCGGAAACTTTTGCATCAATTACAAGCGCCAAAACCTTCCCCAATCAGGAGTAGACCGGGTGGGTACAACACTATTATTCATTTCTGCCACCACCGTTGTGGTCCGGTTTGAAAGGTATGGAGAGGCAGTATAATTACGGGCTATGTGGCATTCCATGTTAGCCCTCAGGGGTGATAATCTATCCTGATAATCACCTGCAAACAACACGTAAATATATATATATATATATATACATATGTTATATATGGGTCCATGAACTTACCATAAGGTGAACTGTTAGCTCGTTTAACACCACATTTCAATAATAGAAAAAATACTCAACTGTTAACTATTAAAAACGTGTGCGTGGTAGAATAAACTCACGTAACACAATATGAAACAACAGATTAAGGTTACATCGGCTGTTATAACCGCATATTTAGTGGCCTCACTTGCACGCCTGTATTGATCACCCACCATCCAGTCTAATATGGGAATATCCGTTACGTCCGGACGTATAAAAATGGTGCATCTGAAATTGCCCAACAGCCGATAGATCTCGATACGTTATCTCATCTCCGACTATCATCAGGGTTGTAATCAATGGCATCTGGTATCGTGGTTCATTCAATTGCCTTATCCTCGAGATGACTGTGTGTGTTGGCTTATCCTTCGATACTGTACGGTCATTTAGTTGTTAAATGTGGGCAATTTATTTAAGATAGTTGACGAATCAAATTATACTTTTTTTTTTAATTGATTTTAGCTAAGTTAAGCAATGGTAGGACATGAGTCAGGCTTTTCGCTCAATAGGCTTCCCCCAAAGATTGCCACGAAGCTCGGTCCTCAGCCACCTGCATCCATTCCCGCAACTCTGCGCAGGTCGTCACTCCATCTTGTGGGGGGTCGTCCTACACTGCGTTTGCCTGTACGTGGCTGCCACTCGAGAACCTTTTTTCCACAGCGCTTGTCAGTTCTGCGAGCTATGTGGCCGGCCCATTTTAACCTTACCTTTCCTTAACAAACTGTAAATAGGCTGCCAAACACAGGCCTCTACTATAAGGAGGATTTATCATAATCGCCACGCTCGCCAATCGCCATAGACTCTGCTACCCTTAGTCGCTTTGTGAAAAAATCTAATGAAAGATAAGATTTTTTTTTCACAATTTATCTCTCATTAGGCAACTGTAAATCTCAAAGGACATATTGAATATCCTTATTCCCACAGACCAGTTCAATGATCAATTGGCTATATTGGCTGCGAAGGGGATCGTGCGAATATTGATTCAATTAATGTTCAAAACTCATTTCGATCAAATTGTTTCCAATGAATTTGTCAGTCGATCGGAAACTTTTGCATCAATTACAAGCACAAAAAATGTAATGTGTTTTTACAATTTATACAAAAATAAAAATAATAAGCGAGGTCGAATTACATACATGGCATAAACGAAGTTATCTGTATGCTAATTATATACGGACATTCGTTGTAATTTGAGTGTGCAACGAGCCCAATCCTGGGGACTGGGAAGGCAGATGCTGCCGTAACTGTTGTCGCTTGTGAGAATTTATTCGATAAGCATAGACCTATAGACTGCAACACCGGAGAAGATCTTGAACCTTAAACAACCTGCTGGACAGAATAGTTTGGGTCATGCTGATTATGCAATAATAATATTCAAGCGCCAATAGCCTAATGGGTTAGGGTGCGTAGTACGAAATATGACGTCGTATGTTCGGACCGGACATACAACTGTCGTTTGTGAACCACTCCAGATACAAGCTATAAGCTTAGTTGGAGGGTTAACAGGAATATTAGTAATGTTACTTAAAATATAGCATTACTAGTATTCTTTTTTTTTAAAAAAAGATAAAATATATATCTATTTGGGATTGCTAACGATATTGGCAGCGTATCCAGGATAACCAGTAAACGTGGTAGAGCCTAGCAGCGGCTTTTGACTGCTGCTCGAATGGGTCGGCTCGAGCGGGTTGGTTCCACGCCCTTGCACACTACCAGCGTGAAGTAAAAAGGGACCCTGTGCTTCATAGAAAGCACTTAGAAGGAATGAGGTAGGGGATGGGGAGGATGGTGGGGAGGGAGAAAGGGAGGGCTATGGGAGAGGGGGATGGGGAGGAGGGTGTGCTTCCGGTTACCCCACTCACGCGAACGAAACGCAGAAGCACAAGATGCCTCTACTTCACGGCGCTATTCTGCGAGGCCGCGGTACCAACCTGGTCGAGCCGGCCCATTTGAGCGGCAGCAAAAAACCACTTGGCTCCACCACGTATATAATCTAATTATAGCGGCGACCGATCAAGAGGGTTTTTCTCGTTCAGAGGTTCAGTTTAACCGTTCAGGGTAGAAATGTAGCCAGCGCTCTTGGCATCATGCCACGTGAATAAATAAAATTATTACAAAGCCCTATAATTTTATTTATTACGTAGACTGCAGTTTTTTAATATATATTTACGCCTTGCTCGCAACGGGGTAGGCAGAGACAATCTTATTCCACTTGCTACGGTCTTGGCATACGTCTTTCGCTTCTTCCACTTTCATCAATCTTCGCATGCTTGCTCGTTGGTTTAAAGTACTATTGACCGGGCCTTTTTTTTCAGAAAGTCTCCGATTTGATCGTGAAATATTCGCCTAGGTCTTTCTCTCCCGACTCTACCATTTACTCTCGCCTCATATATTTGTTTTGTCAACCTACTTTCATTCATCCTCTCCACATGTCCAAACCAGCTCAGCATCCCTTTCTCAATTCGTGTCACTACATCGTCTTTCACGCATGCAGTTATTATCAATATAATTGTTTCATTTATAATAAAACTATTATATACGAACTAAGGTAACCGTCATAGCCGTAAAGATCAGCAAGCTGAAGTGGCAATGGGCCGGCCATATAGCTCGCAGAACTGACAACCGTTGAGGAAAAAAGGTTCTCGAGTGGCAGCCACGTACAGGCATATGCAGTGTAGGACGACCCCCCACAAGATGGAGTGACGACCTGCGCAGTGTTGCGGGAAGTCGATGGATGCAGGTGGCTCAGGACTGAGCTTCGTGGCAATCTCTGGGGACGCCTATGTTCAGCAGTGGACTTCTGATAGGCTGAAATGATGATGATGATGATGATTCCCGACGTTTCGAACGCTTTACACGATAAAATTCGTAAATAATAGTTTCATTACAAATGTGTTGATGTAGAAGTTCGCATTGGAGCAACGTGGGGCGTAGTCTAGGAATATTCTCGAAAATGAGTATCACGTAAGACTTCTCTTTTAAATACTAAGGATATTATTAATTTTGTAGACATTATCTTCTGATTGTATATATCAAAATGATCAATTGTAAATATCACAAATCATGATTTTAATGGCGGTAGTTACATACATGTACATGTGTGTGTTGTGATGAAGCGACGGATAGAACCGTCTCAGCATAAGCCGCGCTGTATTGCAGCGCTTAAATCACACATACGTGGCTGCACTACTTAGTAGCAGCAGAAAAACCACCCTCTCGCATCTTACCCTTCCAGATGACTCCTGATCAGAAACAAAAATCTACCACCTTCATTACTGCTTGTAATTTTTATATATAAATATCTTGTAGACGTCTGTCAGTGATCTTGTAACTTTTGAACGGCTCGACCGATTGGGGTCCATATTTCATACACTTAATATTTATGGGTCTTAATGAATCATATTCAAAATATGTATTGGGTGAAAAAGAAAATTACAAAGATACCGATAGGTGGGGGTTGGTCGAGTTATTAACTCGTTTAATTTTTCGTGCTCATCACGCCACCTACCGGAAAGGGTGGAACAACATCCGCCCGGCCAGCAAGTAAAGCTTATGATTCTGCTGTTGGAAAATAAAAATGCAATACCCAAAAGTAATCGTAAGCAAAGATTCATCACAAACAATATCTTCACATGGACCCAACGCGAGTACTAAAGACTCGATAAATCGATTGCAATTGTTGCGTGGGCGCAACGACCGCCACCGTCGGGTCAACTCCCACGGCCACGCAATTAACCGGCCTGATTGTCCAGTTGATCGGTTTTAATCAACGGAATACTGGCGTTATTCAAATTTAATACGTCTCTTCCCGATCCCGTTAAGTCGCTCCGATGCGATTAGGTTGACCGAAGGGAAGAATACTTGTTTTTTTTTTAAAGTAATTAACAGTAATGAAAAATCATCTGTACATAGCGACATCAGTGTGTCACTTAACGTAGGTCTGTTACCAGCAACATCCACAGATGATATCCCTCCTTCGTTATTATTAGTTAGCTGATTGAGACAATCCAAACAACAGCGAGTGGGTGATAGGACACGTGATCTTCAGCTTTCACTTGACCATGGATAGTAGTTCCTAGAGATGTATCCAAAGAGCTTGAGTATTTGCAGCAGCCCAGTCAACAGAAGTGTGTCCGTTATTCCAAGTTATTTGATGATTAAACTGCTTGCCCGAGAAACCAACCACGAGATCTATAGGAGGCATAACCAACACCTCATCTCATCAAGACTAAGTTTCCGCTCCATAGAGGAAAATTGGAAAGACAAGTCATCTCACAAGTCGAACCTTTGTTTTCTACATTACTTCTTGTCTTTCCTATAATCTTTCCCAGTTATTTCACAGCAGATCTTGTTACTACACGTTGTCTTTTTATCTCATCTCTTCAGCCCACTGTATTAAAGATTTTACAAAGATATAAAAATAACAAATGATACTTAATATTAAAATATCATTTATAACGCTGAATTAAACAGCGTTTAACACGACGTTAAATCTCCAAGATTATCTCGCGTCATATTTCTTAATCAAATACAAATTCATTTATTCAGTAAATAGGTCGCCGTACTTTTACACGTCAAATTCGCGAATGAGTAATGGCTCGGGCGACGTTCAGCAAAGACCACTGATTAGAATAAGCTCCAAGAAACGCACGGCTGTGTTTCACCGAGCAGACATTTTTCATACACTCGCTTATACATTCACACATGTCATTAATATGAGGCGTTTGTTTACATTTGGTAAATGATTACTGGAGCCCACCTACATTTGCCACACCGGAGGAGCTGCAGGCGCGTTGCCGGACTTCAAGGGTGTTTCGGGGAAAGAGGAAGAGTGGAAGGGGCGGTTATCTCACTTTTAACTCACCGAACGGAACGCAGAAGCACAAGATCCCACTATATCACATCGGTATTCTGTGAGACTGTGTCGAGTGAAAGCAAGCCCCTAATTGTCTTTGGCTTTAAATAGTACTAAGTATTAAACATAGTCGCATTCTGTGTTTGTCTGTGTATCACCATCATTTAGAACATTTCACGACATACACAACATTTCATGTGTACATAACACATTGACATTTGGTTTTTATATTACAGATCTGTCCGTAAGAAGCCGATTAGGTTTATTAGTTAATTATAAATTAAATCTCAATTCTTGTGTGTTTCCGAAACCGTATCAAACCTAAACTTTCAATTATATTTTCAGATCTAAAGCATTACAACTAAAATATTAAAAGTATGCGAATGATAGAGCGGAAAAATGTAAGTTAAAATTCTCAGCATTTTTCCAACGTTCCCAACCGACGAGTAACGCAGTCCCAGACACCTTGTTTAGTGCTTACAATGGAGTTGAAGACAATGGTCTACGCGTTGAGCGCGTGACTTCATGTTACCGACAATGCCCAGATACTTCGTGAAAAATGACTAGGCGTGTGGTGGTAACACATGTTGTATGAAGGTCTGCGTTGCTTTATTTTAATTACCATTAAACATACAATAAGTTTGACTAAATAAACCCGCATTGGAGCATCGTGGCGGACCTTACCGTCTCCAAAACCCTCTCAGATATTTGAGAATATAGACCTTTGCTCAGCAGTGGGCATTTACAGGCTGCTTCTAAAGTTACACATTAAAATATTAACACAAGATTGGGATATTGTGAACGCCGTTCCACAGATACGTTAAATAATTTGCATGCTTTATCCTTCTGAGGAGTTTATATTTGTTGTTTTACAAGTAAAATTATCAGTAACAGTCAGCAGTGGTCTCTAATAAGCCGATGGAGAATATTTCATAATGTTTAGAGCTAAAAGGGTGCAAGCATTTTTCAAATACAGGCTGTACTTAAAAAGAGAATATATTGGGTGGCGTATTTAAAAAAAAATCGTTCTGTACCCGGCTACTATTAGAGGCGGCTTCTGTACGTTAAAAGATTTTAATAATTTTGTTGTTTTGAACTAAAAACCATCACACAATAAATATTTGAAATTAAAAAAAAAACACGTTTTTAATTTTTAAAACACTTCTTTTCTGCTGTGCCGGTTACAAATAAAAATATTATGAAAGGTTTCGTGTCGCAAAAGAAAAGAAAACAAATGAATGCCAACGTTTCTCATTGCACTTATGATACATTATGCAACATATCGTTCTAATTACGATACCGAGTCGCAACAAAAAGGCTGTGTCGAAATAGCAAAAAAAAAAAATATTCGATCGTTAAAAGCAGATTCAAAGTGCGATTTAAAAAAGCGTCGCGGTCCTCGTGATTACGACACGGTGCACGATTTGAACTCCTCAAAAAGAAAAGAAAATCAAAATCGCTTTAATTACGTTTGCAGCAAAATGAATGATCTGACTGTACACTCCGCACAGAGTATTGACAGTTTAGTTTATTGGGTTGTATTTAGTGATGGACCGTCAATGTATGTTTAGTATAGATTAAAGGCCGGCAGCGCATATGTAGCTTCTCTGGTGTTGTGGATGTTCGTGGGCGTCGGTGATCACTTACCATCAGGTGAACCGCATGCTCGTTTTCCCCCTCCTTCTTAAAAAAAAAAGTATGTTATGACAGAGAATTTTTTTATTACGGGTACAATTGTGAAACAAATGTATTATAAACGATATGAGTGACAAGATAATAAATAATAGTGTATTAATGATTTCTTGTATTTACGCGAACACTATACATTTGAAATAAAACGGATTATATTAACATATTTACGGATTTTATCGCGTTTAAGTTTAATTTCAAATGTATTCAGTTTGTATCAAGTGGTCCGTGGCGACAAATAAACTGAATACGGTTTTTACTCACTATAAACTATTGATATTGTCCTTGTGAAAAAATATGTGTCAACAGAGGATCAAACAGTGCATGAGAAAAGGAAGAAATAGAGATAAGGAAGAAAAAGTGAGCACATAACACGTCGACGAACTTCTTAGCTTATAAGAAGGGTCATATATTTCAACCAATGTACAGCCATCCCCTATTTACTTACAAAGAGTTTCGTTAACATCGACGGGTAATTTATAAAACATTATTTCTTTTGACTTGTCATTCGATTTGCTCAGCGCGCTATGGAAAGGGCTATGCTCGGTGTTTCTCTCCGTGATAGAGTCTGCAACGATGATATCCGCAGCAGAACTAAGGTAACCGACATAGCCGTAAAGATCAGCAAGCTGAAGTGGCAATGGGCCGGCCACATAGCTCGCAGAACTGACAACCGTTGGGGAAAAAAGGTTCTCGAGTGGCAGCCACGTACGGGCAAACGCAGTGTAGGACGACCCCCCGCAAGATGGAGTGACGACCTGCGCAGTGTTGCGGGAAGTCGATGGATGCATGGGCATAATTAGTGATAATTAGGTTACAATTGCTTTTCCCGCTAATACTCGATTTCTCCATATTATAAACAAATGGGTCAGAACCGTGCTTTGGGGCAATTTACGGGCGAAGCCATTTTCGGCAGTGGTCTTGTGGAATCTTGATCCAAGCTTTAAATATTAAGTGAACGCAAATGTTAAAAGTTTATTTATCTAATTAGCTTGTTAAACTATATTTGTGTGGAGTTTGGAAGCGGGTTAATTAGACTCGCAAGATTTAGCTCCCGCCTAACTGCCTAATTAGCGTTCTAACAACTAAACTTATCGACAGCCTTGTTTACTGAGAAATCAGTTTTGTATTCATAAGCATAATATTATATGCCACAGGTTCTAATGGATACAGCGTTGCCCTTAAAAAAATAATAGTAAAGAAAAATCTTCATTATTGAACCCCATTGTAGTGAAACTGCAAAAAACGTAAAACGTGCACTGCGTGGGCCGGTCTTCCTATAAACAAAGCGGCAGCTGTGCTGGATGCGGCAAAAAGTTGCTACGGTTATGGTCGGTTATGAAGATCCGAAAATTCACAGATACGGTATAGATGTGCAACAGTTGGGCGTTGGTGCTATGGCTGTGCATCGTACAAATATCACAAACGTGAAAGTTCGTTACTTTGTATGTTTTTCATTCGGTCACGCAACGGCTGAAACCATTATGATGAAATTTTCTATTTCTATTGAAATATAGAAAAACTTTAAGAAGAACATATAGGTTATCTATATTTTTATCCTCGGAAATCAGCGGGAAGGAGTTAGTGTATTATAAACAACTTCGATTAAGAAAAGAAACTCATGATTTTTAGACAGATTGTTAATATTGGATAAACTTGGAAATATTTCACTGCTGAGAAACCTGTCCGCTGCTCTTGTTTGGGTTGGCAAATTTTAAAATCACACGCAAACAAAATATCAATCTCCAAAGTTTCCTTACGAGGTTAGGCACGTGTTTAAGTAAGTAAAAGCAAACTCTAAACTGAAATTTACCATTTTAGTGGTGACACCTAGAGAAGAATATTCTCCTGGCCGATTCCAAACGGCAGTTGCTAACTGCTCTGGAGATATTACAGTGCCGTAAATGTAAGCGCAAACACGGAGGAACTCAACTGTCTTTCCTTTATTCAACCTTTCCATATCCGCTGTAACGCTTGTGCTATACGATCGAAGGAACAGCAGGATGAAGTGTAGGAGACTGGGGACGAACGCGACATAACCAGACCCGATAATCAATAGTTTGGTATTTTCTAACCCAGGACCCATGGCACAGCAATCATTTGCAGTGGCTAGAGACGCAGAGATATTTTTTCCTTCTAACTAAATACAAAAAATACCGTATCCATTACTTCTAGGCTCGGTGCGATGTCCGGACGTCCACATTGACCATAGAGGAGCCATTTCTCGTTTATACGCCAATGGTATTACCATGCGCGGGCAACGTGTTCTGATTCAATTTGCAATAGCATTTGCATTGTTTTGTTTCTTTAGTTCCGGCATTTTGTACTCCGCGGGTATTTAGAAGGACTTTGTGATAAATTCTGAACTGTTGGTCAAATTCTCACCGTTTTTTTTTTAATTTTTATTGGTGTTGTTACCAGTCAGAATGTTTTTACAAGTATTACATTTATGTTATTAAACCACCCACAAGATGGAGCGACGAACTGCATGGTCTTGGGGCAAGTTGATTGATGCGGGATTTTTTTTTCTATGGAAAAGGTGGCGAACGAACTCCGTCACCCACGTACAACTGTAACGCCGGAGGAGCTGGAGGTGCGTTGCCAGACTTTAAAGACATTAAGGGAGAGAGAGTGAGTCGGCGCATTCGACCACCAGCCAGAGCCGCCGATTGGATCTACCACGTAGAAAAGGTGGCTCAAGACCGTGCTTTGTGGCAATCTTAGGCTAAGGCCTATGTTCAGAAATGTACTTCTGACAGGCTGCAATGATTATGACGATGACTATTTTAATAGTAGTGGGTAATCTCGTTAGTTTTGGGTGCTTTAAGATGAGTCTCTTATATCTCTGGTCTTACCCAATTCTGCGGCCAAACGGCAGTGTAACAACTGTAGTGTAGTTCCAGTTTGAAATTACAACCTCTGAGGCGTACTAACATAACACTCCTGAGGTGTGACAAATCATCTGTAACCCACTTCATTGCGTGGGCTGTTGTTTTGTTAGACTACAGACTGTTAGCTCTATTCTCACAACAATCTAAAAAAAAAAGAAAAGAAGAAACGTTGTTGTTTAGTCAACAATGAGGTTAGGCAATCGATTTATCTTAACGCAACTACTAGGTCGATGGGTGCGTTACACTGACTTTTATTAAGACAAACTGTTCTTAGTTAACTAGCGGTTTAATTGCCCATAAAGCTCGATATGAAGCGCCCCTGAGAAGATATCGTTTTATGAAAAAAAAAAAATCTAAAAGACATTGGTTTTTTATTAACATTTTTATTTATTGGTGCACAAGTGATATTATGTGTGTAACTGTTAAGCGTGGTAGAGCCAAGCGGTGGCTTTAGCTGCTGCTTGAATGGGCCGGCTCGACCGAATTGATACCACGGCCTCGTAGAATACCGGCGTGAATTAGAGGCAACTTGTGTTTCTGCGTTTCCCTACTGCCCCTCCCTATTCCCTTCCTTTTCCCTCCCATCTCCCAAATATCCTTAAAGATCTGCAGCAGCTATGGTGTTGCAGATGTATGTGGGCGACGGTAATCACTTACCATCAGTCTTTTCCATAAAAAAAATATACTTATTCTTATAAATGAAATGTCAAGTTGAACATACCAATTAAATGTATACACATATGTGCTAAAAGTTTCTAAGTACAATTCTGAATGTTATATAAGTAAAAAAATGTAAATTAAACCTGTAAATGTCCCATCGCTGGCCAGATGCCTTCTCTCATTATTTGAGAGGGTTTTGGAGCCAGAAAGGGTCCGCCACTTGTGCATTTTGGCGAACTTCACAAGCACACAAAGTAATATTTTTTTATAACATACATACAGACATGCCAGTTCAATCGCGTAGGCTCTAATATTATGTGAGGAAAAAAATGTTTTTTTACGTGTAAGTAACATGTAAAATAAATTATAAGTCATGTTAATATAAAGATGTTAGTTTTTTTTGTGTGGTCAACCCACAGTGATACAATGAATAAGGCAAAGCGATGAGAACCGGAAATTGTTGGCTGAAAATATATCTTAATTAATATTTGACGGCTCGGTGGCGTAGTGGCTAAGGCGTTTAGCTGCGGCGCTGTGGGTCGCGCGTTCGTTTCCCGCTCGGGACTAGTATTTGTATGGACTACAAATAATAGTTCCCGGTCTGGGTGTTTGTCCGTGTGCAATTCATGTATGTAAACTGCCTCCGCGACACAGGAGAAATTTCTACAGCGGAAGGTAACGTTTTAAAAAAAATAAAAAAGAAATAAAGTATTTGAATTAACTATATGTAGCATAGGGGCGATTATGTTGTTCTTAAACGAGTTACAAAAGTAAACGTTACTTTTCTAGTTAAACCTGAGTTTGAGTAAAAAGGTCGACAACGCTTCTGCGGGTCCTCTGACTGACGGTAGTCACTTACCTTCAGGTGGGCCCCTTGCTCTTGTATCCCCTTTACCATAATAAAAAAATGGGTGATATTTATATAAGCACTCACACCTGTTACCCATAGAGGTAAGCAGAGAAAGCGAATTTCTATTTGGCACGGTTCGTTGTTGCTTAACCACTGTTAACCACTGGAACACTTTCCGCAACCCAATTTTCTACACTTACGTACTTCTGTACATTCCACTACAGAGGCAACGAGCAGTATGATTATGTACCCATTACATACACACGTAACGCTTTTTATTTGCAACATAATATTTTAATAGCGTGGCTCGAAATTAAGCAGTAAGTTAAATGCTAAATAATGCAGCATAAAATTAATCAGCTGGGCGTAATGCACTCAGATATTTTTAAGGCGCATGCAATTCGCGTTATCGCTAAATTTAACATTCATTCGGTGCTCGAGCGATTTGCGCAGGTTTATAAAGTCGGTGCTTAACTGCCTCGTTAAAATTAACCCGGCGATGTTTGATGGTATGCGGTTGTGCCGAAACGTATTCAACAGACGGGAACGATCAAGTTCAAAGTTTGAGACACACAAAACGTACATCGGTCACGTCTTGTCGTAATGCCTCGTGGGGTAGGCAGAGGTGCGGCTGCACTTCTAATGCTTCATTCAAGGCAACGAGTTTTGTTTGTTACAAAAGCCCAATCGTAGAATATTTTAAGAGGTCTCTTTTGGCTAGAACTTTTTTGAGAAAACTTTTCACAAGAGGTAGACCTCAAGTAGACTTGGCAAAGTTCCACATGCACCTGGTTTGAATAAGTCGCTAGGGAATCCCCGTATAGGTACCGCTTGAAATATTTGTTACAATTTTATATACTAAGTTACCGTGCTTGCAAGTGAGGAAAGCTCCATGTTGTACGCGTGTATATTTGAGTACATGCTAGACCTGAAGTGCGGACACTTCCCAGCTCTAAGGTCCTTTCGAATAGGAGAGAGCTGGCTTTTGTCCAGCAGTAAGACATGAAAGCTTTACTTAAGTTTACGTTCAGCTATTTCCTCGATGAAAGGTGACGGGAGTTGAAACTCCTCGCCGCATTCGCTACCGAAGACTGCCACGAGATTTGTCATGGCTTCCACTTTACCGCACCCACCAGAATGAAGGTTGTGGTGTGTTGCTACCGCAAGGCTCTGTTCAGAACATTTCCAGTACAACGCTTTAAATTGCAATTAACAATTTTAGTAGCGCCGACGGGCCGGGAGTCGAATTCGAACCGAGCTCATACCAATACCATAAAATTATAATTAAGACCCGTCACTGATCTACCGTGGAGACTAATGGTATATATAGCCGTGTGGTATCGGCGTAAGAATCCGCCACCTCCTTTCTGCCACCCGTGGGTGTCGTGTGGCTAAGAGACTATGAGAAAGATCAAGAAAATAACAAAATGACTACTCATAGATGGCGGGATAGACATCACGTGAAATAGCAGACCAGTGACGTGGGGCAGCGTCTAAGGTGCGCTCGTCTATCCTGTTGTCGAGCGCAGTACCGATTCGCAGTATGGCAAATACACCAGATACTTATTTTACTTTTTTTTTATTAATTTATTAAACTTCATATACATGAGAATGTATATGAAGTTTATAGGCGGACCTAATGCCGGAAGCATTCTCTACCAGTCAAAAGTAGGTGATAGAATAGAGAGAACTAAAGAGAGAAAAAGAAATTATAACAAATGTAAATCTATATAAAAGTTGGTAGTAATAAGCGCAAAAATAATCGAAGCCGCTGTTAAAATTGTGCAAGTAGGAAAAATAACGTCTGGGAAAGCTACTTTAAAACACCATTACACCTAACAAATAGCGCTGAGTTCACGCAAACCTGCTTAAAGTTATTTATACATATACGTTGTTAAAAACGTTTTCACATCATTGCGAAATAGTTTCATTGCTTTTATTTAGTAACAGCTTACAACCTTACCTTAGCCTGTAAAGTAGCTGTCTGTAAGTGCCCACTGCTGAGCAAAGGCCTCCTTCTCAGAAACGAGTATCAGAGAGGGTTTAAGAGACGCCACGCTACTCCAGTGCGGGTCGGCGAGCTTCACATATCCTCGAAATAATATTTTCATTATATCTCAGACATGCAGGTCATCTCAAAATGTTTTCCTTCACCGCCGAGCACGTGGCAAATACAGCATTTAAAATTGTAATTAACTATTGTAGCGATGTGAGCGCCCTGACCAATCACGGCTCTTTGCTCTTTTAAGTGAAATGGAAGTCGCCCAAATCCATTACAGTACGTAATCTGTTCGAATCAGAAAATCGGACGGAGAGGCCGTGCGTCGAGTCAAGTCGGCAACTCCCATCATCATCATCATCATCATTTCAGCCTATCAGAAGTTCACTGCTAAACATAGGCCTCCCCAAAGATTGCCACGAAGCTCGTCGATCCATCGACTTCCCGCAACACTGCGTAGGTCGTCACTCCATCTTGTGGGGGGTCGTCCTACACTGCGTTTGCCTGTACGTGGCTGCCACTCGAGAACCTTTTTTCCCCAACGGTTGTCAGTTCTGCGAGCTATGTGGCCGGCCCATTGCCACTTCAGCTTGCTGATCTTTACGGCTATGTCGGTTACCTTAGTTCTGCTGCGGATATCATCGTTGCAGACTCTATCACGCAGAGAAACACCGAGCATAGCCCTTTCCATAGCGCGCTGAGAAACTTTGAGCTTCCTCATACGGCCTGCAGCAACTTCCGACGACAGTATAAATTAGTTCGGCCACCTGCTAATTGTTATTCTAGACACACTTCGAAACAATTCCCAGGGTTTATGCTAATGTCAAAGGAAAGCATTCACCGGCGTTATCTGAGTGATGGATAGAGAGGGCCGGAGGCACGCGAGCGTAAAAATGTTGGCCGCTTTCCACGGGTTACGGCATCGGGATTATCGTAACGACTTAATAAATAAGGTTCGTTTAATTCATCGGTAAACAGTGTTTGGATAATCCGTTGACAATTCAACTGGCGTGACTTCGTTGGCTTTCATATTGTTTTCTAATTTAATGTTCTTTTGATTTTCCATTTAGATAATGTTTATAGTACTATCATTTTAAAATGATGCGCGAGTAGCGTCTGTTTAAAATATTCAAGTGATTATTTAAGTCTTTATAATCACAACATCTTCGTCAGAGCTTTTATCCTTGCCAAAACTTTATAAGTTTTTCTCAATCTTTATAAATTCCATCACTCACCATTTATCTTCTCTCTACCACCTGTACGCTGATGATGTCCAAATTTACGGTCAATCAAAATTATAGGATTTATACAAAACAATCAATTCACTAAATAAAGATTTAGATACCATTGTACAGTGGAGCAATTCTCATGGACTAAAGGTAAATCCTTCTAAAACACAAGCCATTATTATAGGAAGTCAAAGGATTGTTTCACGAATCGATTGGACTTCTCTTCCCTGTATTGTTTTTGACGGCGTTCAATTACAATATAGTGACACGGTTAAAAACCTAGGTGTTGTATTTGATAAGTTTCTGTCTTGGGTTCCTCAGATTAGTGAAGTGAGCAGGAAGATGTTTGCGGCTGTTAATTCTCTCCGGAGATTGAGAAACTTTTTACCCATACCGACTAAAATTGCACTCGCGGAATCTCTCCTTTTACCAATTCTTGATTATGCTGATCCATGTTACTTAGACTTAAGTATGGAGCATATAAATAAACTTGAGCGCCTTCAAAATCTGTGTATACGGTTCATATTTGGCCTTCGTAAATATGACCATGTTTCTGAATTTCGAAATAAGCTCGAGTGGCTCCCAATTCGTTTTCGCAGGAATACTCATCTTTTATCACTTTTGTTTTCTGTTCTATTCAATCCGACCACTCCCTTTTATCTAAAAGAGCGGTTTGAGTATCTCTGTGATTTTCACCCTGATCGTTCTCTTCGCTCTGATGACAATCTAAAACTCAGAAATCCTTCTCACAGCACTTCTTTTACTCTAAATCCTTTTCCGTTGAAGCTGTTCGGCTTTGGAACTCTCTTCCAGTTCATATTAAGCGAGCACAATCATTACCTGTTTTCAAGCGCCAGTTAAAAAAATACTTTATGCCTCCTTAATCTTTGTTTCCTTTTCCTTAATGTCGTTGACTTGTATCTCTGTAATAGTATGTACGTGTATATGTATTTCATATATTCATATTATGTATATTTTTTGTATTTATTTTATTTGCAAATCATGTGTATGTATTATATGTTCACTTCACTTTATATTATGTGTACACCCGAACCCGATACTTATCATATTTCCTTTTTCTTTCTGGGTTGCCTGGAAGAAATCGCTTCTTAGCGATAAGGCCGCCTATTGTACTTTTTGTTTTTTGTTTCCTTATAATCTTTGTATGTTAAATCCGTGCGTGTACAATTAAAGTATATTTCATTCATTCATTCATTCATTCAAAACTACCGCTAATTCTGACATTATTTTCTCCATTTTTCCCAATCCAGAGCATCCTCCTCGGTGAGATGCTTGATTAGATGTCACAGATTTGGTCGATCTCGTGGCTTTGACCCGAAACATTCAACGCGCTTATACATATAGTCTTTGATGTACGTGCCCATACGATCTTGTCGTCTTACCACCAACATATCCAAAATATCGGATGGATGCATATTTTATTGGATCGGGTACCGGCGAACTGAAAAAAAACTACGGTTGCCAAAAACTGCGGTTGCCAAGCCAGGCGTGGTAGCTATGACAAAACCCGCCCTATGATATCTTTGGGGGAGGCCTATATTCAGCAGTGGACTTGTAGTAGGCTGAAATGAATAACATCGATCAAAGAAGATTACAGGTGCGTTCTAGTCTCTTAGGGCTAAGATGGTATACCTCACAGTCTATAATTCTACTGGCTGGCTATAGCCCTAGAAACCGGACCATCGTTGCTATTCTTGCAGAGCTGATTGGCAGTGGAAATAGACTAAGGTGTTGCCTACCCACACAATGATATTTCTATTCAGAAGCCCGTAATAGAAAAAGCAGTGGAACATCTACAATCTAGTAATAAAAGAACTATTAATAAACAATTAATAACAAACTTGACAGATTGATGTCTACATCAATACACTCTAACGAATCGTGGAAACTTGAGACTATGTAATAATGCGTTGCTCATTCCTCATCCATGCAACCGCATGAAAAAATATCACAACAATGTCATACATTATAATGGCACGCGGTAAGTTTTTCTAAAGGGTGAAAGAGAAATTTATTTATTATTTAATATCATTTATTATCTTTACTTTACATTAATGCAAATGTTCATGTTCCGTAATCGTTCCGAACGTAACTAGTGATTAGAGAATACAAAAAATAAAAATTAAACGTGATTGCATGATTCAACTGAGTCAAAAAGTAATTTTTAACTTTTTGTAAATATCTCTGAGCATTGCTAAAGTTATGAAAATAACTATCAGGACTTCAGCAATAGAAATCATATTATATAAGTAAAAGCATTAAAAAAAGAGAAATATGATGAGTTGGAAAGTTTTTGAATCACGTTCGTGAAATTTTATAATCAATTAGTAACTATATGTCTTATTTCAACAAGTGAATACATTAATTATAAATAGATAGTATGAGTTTGTTGATAATATTTGATATAATTCTGATTTCGTCCTGAAACAAATATAAAAGCTCGACTATTGAAAAGCAAAAATAATGAAATGATAGTGAAATATATTTTCTCCGAGCATAACCCTTTTCTTTCAAGTCAAACACAATAATACAAAGAAATCAAGCACAAAGCTCCAACACGTAAGATAATGCGAAGGAAGCCTTAATAAAATTTTCAGGCTCGCGAAAATTTACTTTCAGTACGCTGTGCAAAGCCGGGGCGGGCGGCAGTCTACCGACGGACGCCGTGGTGGGCGGGCGAATGTTCGCCCAACTTTATCAAAATATAATAACCAACTCACGTGTTGTGTTGTGAATGAATGCAAATATCTAGTGGCCGAATGATTCTATTCTCAAATCGCCGTTCGACTTGCTGACAACTATACGAACGTTGTTATACGAATGTGTTTGCAATTTTTGTTTCTAGGCTGTGTATAGTACGGTGCGTTCAGAGACAGTTTTGTGATAGGTGAGTAGTAAAGTTAATAAGATAAAAACTATTGTTTCCGTTATCAGTTTTTTCGAAAAGGTTATGTTAAAGATAAATCATTTAGATAACAGAACGATTACATACAACTAAAGCTTAGCGACAAGTATTTATTGTATTAGTTATAATAAAACAGAAGTAGTATATTTTTAAATAACACAAAATAACAATGATGGTATAACTTTACAGTAGTTTACAATCCAAATGTTCAATTGCAGTACGAAGCCAAACAACGTAGAAGAAAACTATACGAGCTCTAAGCTCTATGAAGGGCTTTTGCTGGTGGTATTATTTAAAGCTTTCGTCATTTATATATTTTATTAAGTATGAGTCATTAACGAAACCTGTCGGTTTCGCACGGACTCATCTGTATAATATAAACTTTAAGTCACACTTGTCATATAGATTAAACCTTCCCATGAAATCTTCTAAGTTATGATGAAATACAAATTTAAATATTCTAAGAAATTTAGAAGTTCTAAGCAAATAACCTGTTTATTCAAACGCGAATCGTAACTTTGTTTTACACTATTTAAAGATAATAAAGTCCGTGATTAACATCGAACACGATATTATAATGACAAATCAGTAAGAGCTTTTTAAGATTCATACATTCTTTTAACTGGATGAATGTTGTTACGTGCGACGGGTTCCGAGATCGGAGTAAAAGGCCGGTATCTTAGACCTCTATTTATTTCTACCACTTACAAAGGCTGCAGAATTTCTTCCTTTTCCTCTTCTTTTCTCCCATTTCTCTTCCTTTTCTTCGTGGTCTTCTTCTTCCACTTCAGACTGTCCTTAGTCCCGAATGTCGTTCGACTTTTAATCTTCGATTAAAGTAGTAAAGTAGCAGCCAGTAAGAACCCACAGCTGGACAAAGGCCTCCTTCTCATATACGATTATCAGAGAGGGTTTAGGACCCGGGAAGGTCCCACCACGCTGCTCCAGTGCGGGTTGGCGGGCTTCAAATATCCTCGAAATAATATTTTTTTATTATTTCTCAGACATGCAGGTTTCCTCGCGATGTTTTCCTTCACCGCTGAGCACGTGATAAATACGGAACTTAAAATTGTTATTTACAATTTTAGTGATCCCGCACCGGGGATCGTACCCAGGTCACTCACGCTCTATGAAACTAAAGTGAGAGCCCTGACTACTAGACTACCACGGCTCTCTTCTTAATAATCGTCGATTATTCCAGAATAAACCCAGATATTTAATATATATTGAATAAAATAGACTTATATTTCAACCAATGTACAGCCATCCCCTATTTACTTACAAAGAGTTTCGTTAACATCGACGGGTAATTTATAAAACATTATTTCTTTTGACTTGTCATTCGATTTGCTCAGCGCGCTATGGAAAGGGCTATGCTCGGTGTTTCTCTCCGTGATAGAGTCTGCAACGATGATATCCGCAGCAGAACTAAGGTAACCGACATAGCCGTAAAGATCAGCAAGCTGAAGTGGCAATGGGCCGGCCATTTAGCTCGCAGAACTGAAAACCGCTGGAGAAAAAAGGTTCTCGAGTGGCAGCCACGTACAGGCAAACGCAGTGTAGGACGACCCCCCACAAGATGGAGTGACGACCTGCGCAGTGTTGCGGGAAGTCGATGGTCGCAGGTGGCTCAGGACCGAGCTTCGATCTAATAATCACCTTTTTGGGCGAAAAAATATGTATACGAAATGTTTTATTGAAAGGTAAGAAATCTTTCATAATAATAAAATTCATAATTGTAACACGTGTTTAGTATACAACAGGCAGTAGTTATGCTGTTTTACTGATGCTCCAGAAGAACATCGAAGAGTATGCAATATATCCTACGTCCTATTCCAAGACAAGTAAGACTTGAAATTCTTCTTCTTCACACTATTTGGATAGGTAATGAATTTACAAATATAATTCAATTTGTTTTCTCAGTTAGAGACAGACAACATGACATGATCCATCGCTAAGTTACGTTCAATTCTAATATTACTTACCTAATTAATATTTGAAATACATGTGTTAATTGGCTTTCAGAAATACAGTGATGGAATGCTTCGTAACGATTCGATATTTAGACCCTAAGTGAAATCCTACATTGCTGATCCCCTAATATTAACTGCATGGTACTTGGACTCTTCTCTCTTATGGTCTTCTCTCACACAAAGTCTCACGCTCTTCAAACAGCTTACTACATACCTCTAACCCCCTCCTAATGAAATTTTTTTTTCTGGAATTTGCCTTAGTTGTGTTTTGTTCCAACCAATATACACTATTAATTCTGATTTAGCTGCTGTAAGAGCTGGCTTATTTTTTGAAAGTGTAGCTCTATGCTCATAGCCCAACGCCGGGCAAGTGAGTTGGTGAATACAGTTTCAGCACTTTTTCCCTACAGATGCTGTCCCTCCTCTCTTACCTATGGGATATTGACTTGTGCTTGAGGCTCATATATGGAGAAACAGATGTAATATTTACACTTACACTATTATTCTGTCAAATTATCGGAATGACACACGTCGTAATGTTTTGTCACAACGTTTTAATATATCAAATGTTGTGTACTTGATCCTGATATACATGTGTCCCTGGTGCATCAGTGCGTCGGGTTATCGTACCCGGTATGAAGTGCAATCTTAATAAGCATTACATGAATCATATGCTCCCTCGCGACACTATTTGATTTACGTTCAGCGCCGTTCGGTGCGATTTTAAACTTATGTGGTCATTTGTGAGCGTTTGATGGCGAGTCTGTTGAACATAAATTATAAATAAATGTACCAGCTCGTGCAGAGTAACATCATGATAGAATCTGTAACTCGGTAGAGGTTAAGTTGTTTTAGATACTCCCGATTCAATATCTCATGAACTTTTCGGTTTCCTTTACGGAGTTGACATAACATAAAATCATGTTCAATATCAATATTTAAAGTGATTCGTTTATTTATTCTTTGATGATTTATTTTTAAAACGTTGCTGTTCATTGATTTCATAGATTCTCTTGCACGATCTCATGATATTGCCTTTCCACATGACATTTGACAAACTAAATTATGGTTCTTACGTCAAATAATCAAGAATTTTAATTTCTTTTAATTTATTCCTCTTAGTTCATCATCATTCATTTCAGCCTATCACAAGTCCACTGCTGAATATAGCCCTCCTCCAAAGATTCCCACGAAGCTCGGTCCAGAGCCACCTGCATCCATCGACTCCGTTCCTCTTGGCTGTTGCCATATAAATAGCTATAATTGTATCTTGCAGATAGATATTTTCTGTGAAGATTTAATTTAAAAACTTCACAAATTACTGAAATAATAAGATTCAAATGTTCAGTTGTTATTTCTCTAAACTAGTTTCTCTTTTATTCTCTGTTGTAAATGACACACAAACAAACAAATTAATGTTTCCTTACACAACAGTTTATACTAAAGAAACGAACGAGCCTCGCCTCATAACGAACAGCATTTCTTCGTTCCTCAACCCACTCGACTGCTAATTCAGCCGCCATATTATCCCGTATTTGTGTTCCCTTTTTTCCGGGACTCGTTGTCGTAAATCATGGCGATAAATTGTCCGGGACACATTCCCGTTACCCGGGATTAATTAAACCCTATAACTGTTCTGTTCCGCGCCGCTTTTATTATTTATTATGCATGTGTTAATTTCGTGCGGCCGGCGCTTTGCCCTGAATTGACGCTTAGATCAACAGTTAACTCGCTTCTTATTCAAATACTGATCAATTGTTTTTCACCTTGGCGCGATAGTCGGGAATTTAAGAGAACTCACATGTTTCGAATAAGCTTTGTGTTGTTAGCTGGGAAACTAAAATGACCACAGGCTTCTAAAAAAGCTCTGTTGGAACTGCAGACTTCTGTAAAACTCATGTATTGGTTATACGACGCTTATTATTTATTAAGTAAATGAAGACTTATCTAAAAATTTGCATTTTTCTTTATTCACTGGTTGATAGAACTCTTTTTTATGTATAGAAGCGGTCTATATAGGCATCCGACCTTTCCCTATTTCTATCTGAAATCCGGAGTGCGACCGTTCGACTCGATTGAAGTTGTTTACAGATGACCATGAGTAGTGCATTACCAGTAGTGCCGCTTACCATCAGGTGAACTGTTAGCTCGTCTGTCACCCTGGTAAGTATAGTACAGTAGCATCCTATAAATGTCCACCTCTGGGCAAAGTTCAGAGAGATATTGGAGCCTCGAAGGGTCCGTCGCGCTGTATTTAATTATTATGAAAAACTGTAAGTTCCTTCAACCTTCTATCTAGTGCTCATGTCTAAGTCTAGACGTCAATTTTATTCGTTTCAATCAATTTTTCACCAGCGCTTATATGGTACAATGCGACAGGTCACTGTCTTAGTATCGAGGTCATAGATTCGTATACATGAGTTTCGAAAAATCGTTAGCACGAGCCCTCCATGCAGGAGAGAGAACATGAGTCAACTGATTCATTGGCAGATCTCTTAACTTACCGGGTAAAGTAAAGTAAAGTAGCAGTCTGTAAGTACCCACTGCCGGGTGACCTCCAATATCTGAGAGGGTTTTGGAGCCAGGAAGGGTCTGCCATGCTGCTCCAGTGCGGGTTGACGAGTTTCACATATCCTCGAAATAATATTTTTTTTTTTACTTCTCGGACAGGTGTATCCTGATGATGTTTTCCTTTACCATCGAACACTTGGAAAATGCAGCACTTAAAATTGCTATTAACAAATTTCAGTGCTTCCGGTCATCGGTGATCGAACCCAGGTCACTCGCGCTATATGAAACTAAAGAGTGAGCGTCCTCACCACTAGGCTACGACGGTATCGCGGCTGAAGCTTCGAAATACAAATCAATGTTTTTTTTTTACAAACCAGAGCGGAGTATAATGACGTAGACTTCCTTCTGGAAGATTGCTACACGACGTCGATAAGATCGGGGGGGAAAAAAAAATGGAATTAGTCACGGGCTAAATATAGAACATTCAGATTATGAAAGTAATATTGTGCCAAATATTGACTTAAGCTGGGATCCGAGCCAAGAACCCACGGTTCGAGAGGCGGGTACGCTGACGATGTTATAATAGTTGCAATGCAATGATCTTGGAAATGCTTGTGCCGCACTTGTTAAACATTTGTTTTAACCTCTTTTTTCTTATCTCATTTTTATTAACTTCCTCTCTATCTGTCTGTCTGTTTGATTGTAATTCTGCACGGTACCAATTTCGCAATCGATTTTAAACAGATTGTGGGCAAACGAGATAGTATACCCGATAGCGCTGCTTTACAATAGATGGACTGATTTAATTACAATCATGTGAACATGACGTTCCAGTTCTGCGTGGGCGATCACTTGCGATCGGGGGAGCCATGGCTTTTCGCCCTCCTTTCTCAGAGAGAACTGACTTCATTATATTAACTACACATACGAACAAACGGATTACGAAATGAAGGTGTTATTTCTATAGGCATTTAATAAAAATGTTGAGCCTAAATCCTGAATTATCCTCGACATATTTATCATATTTGGTAACACAAGGTTAATATTATGATTTATATATACTTATACGCTTTTGTAATAAAAATATTATTAGAGCATGTAAGTAGATTGAGACTTTACCGATCGTAATCTGGAGAAAAGAATAGTAATTCTTCATTTCGAGAAATGAGCATAAAGAAAAATAGTTTCGGCTTTCGCTTTTATGCGTCTCGATATGGAAAGATTTTACGATCCTTTATAGGAGAATACGCTTCGCTAATGAAGAATGTTCTTTGTGATTTTCTATAAATGTTCATATACATGTTTTTTTTATTAATTTTTTACGTGCCCTATGTATTATAGGATTATATTTATGAAATTAAATCAATCTGTAAAACGTTTTTTGCTAACAGAACTTTTAGGTTCTCTAGTAGCAACCTAGTATGTGCAAACACAATGTAGGCCTAACCCCCCCAACGTCGTTGGATCCTGGTGATCCTGACCATCTTTAGGGTTTGCCCATGTTCAGCTGTGGACGTGACGCTAAAATTAAACGATGAAAATTACTTTTATTTTAAAAAATGGAAAAGGATTTCCATTTGTAGTTTCTCAGCATTAAACTAAATTCATTAGTCGAGGGAAATTATTTTTAAATGTTTTTTGTAACACTCGTATATCGTTAAAGACTTCAGTCGCCTTAAGCAATGAAAACAAGTTGGATAATTGTGCTTTCTTGAAAAAAAGATTCTGCATCGTTTGCATCAGGATGTTACGTCTTCTGTGGCTGCTAAACTGCCTTCATCGAAAGAGAGGTGTTGCCACAAGATCACCATGCTTTGCAAGCGGGTGGCAGATTGCAGTACTAGACCTTTCGCTTCTTAGACACCATGACATTAAAAAAAAATCGTTTTTAATACACTTACAACACACAAGGAGAAAGTGGTCTGGTGGCGTCTTTTACACATTTTCGATCTTGAATCTAATATTTGAAATTTGATATTAGTCAAATGGTGGGCTTGAAAAAATGAGCAGAACGTTTGGGGGAAACCTCGTCGCCGGGTTCGATCCAGAATAGACAGGAAGACTTTTTACTTAGAAGTGGCAGACTAGATCATGTACACAATTACATCATTCATTTTATTATTCATATTTCTTTTTTTTTTATTATGAGAAAGGCGGCAAACGAGCAAGCTGTTCACCTGATGGCAAGTGACTACCGTCGCCCACGTACATCTGCAACACCAGAGGTGCGTTGCCGTCCTCTAAGGGTATTTGGGAGATGGAAGGGAGAATGAGGAGGGGGATGGGGAGGGGGTGTAGGCCTCCGGATACCTCACTCAGCGAACGAAACGCAAGAAGCATAAGATGCCTCTACTTCAAGCCGGTATTGCGAAGTAGTGGTACCAACCCGGTCGAGCCGGCCCATTCGAGCAGCAGCAAACGCCGCTGCTTGGCTCTACCACATTTAATTTTCGGCTGTAAGAAGTAAACGCTGATACAAACAAAGCAATAGCATTAAAATAACATTGTTTTAAATATTGAAATTATAAATATACGGAACCGAGATGTGATCTTTTACTGCAGGCCTTTAGGAAGTTCAACGTTTCGTACAAAGCACCTGTAGCTCTTCTTTCTGGTGCTGGAGATGTAAGAAAGCGTACTGACGCTGACGACTGATAACTGAATAAGTTACTATCGATTGAGCCGCTAGCTCATTTACCGTATTTCTATATAGAACACAAGCAGGCAACCATTTAGCAGAGATTTTGCAGATATATACACAAACATATACTGATATATCTAAATAAATACACAATATATACCCATATCATCAGTATAGATATGTACAATACAGGCTACAATGTGATGATCATTAAAAAGTGATATCATTTCAAATTGTTTACGTCAATGTTATATAAAACAATACGTACCGGAGGAAATTGTCGTACATTATAAATAAATGAAAATTGTTCATTTGAGATTAAATCATGACGAACAATTAAAAAATTGTTTTGTCATATTCCTTTTTTAACAATCTCACTGATTATAATAGATTAGATTGCAAAAAAAAATATTCTTGTTAATGGCGGAGATGAACACATACTGAGGTGAAACCCCAACGCTTTTAGAAGTCTGCGGTCTGTGATCATATCCTTGATCGCTCCAACCATTACATCAGATTTGATAGATCACAAATCCTCGCAAAAGAACACCGATTCCTGCCAAGGATAATTTGCGAGTTCGCGAGGCTAATGAAATAAAAAAACATCTTTATTTCAATAGAGAAGATGGCTGGGTGCTACCATCGGCTTGGGATCTAGTAATAAACAAAATTAAATCTAAAACCAAGCATACCACTGCACGACCACAATATACTATGAACACATTCTGCGTAGATCGGATCAAAATTAATAAATAAAAGCTGAAGGTAGCCCGAGTTAACTGTAACACCTGGACGTCTAACACCTCAGTCCCCCCGTGACCACGGCTGCTGTAAAGAAATCGAAACGTCGGATATATAAAAATTAAATTAAACTCGATAAAATCCGTAAACAATAATTTAGCGGATATGAGTAATGATCAGCAAGCTGAAGTGGCAAAGGGCCGGCCACATAGCTCGCAGAACTGACAACCGTTGGGGAAAAAAGGTTCTCGAGTGGCAGCCACGCACAGGCAAACGCAGTGTAGGACGAGCCCCCACAAGATGGAGTGACGACCTGCGCAGTGTTGCGGGAAGTCGATGGATGCAGGTGGCTCAGGACCGTGCTTCGTGGCAATCTTTGGGGAGGCCTACGTTCAGCAGTGGACTTCTGATAGGCTGAAATGATGATGATGATGAGTTACATTCTTGTTTTAATTTAATCCCATAATAAACAAAAACATCGTCAATTTATCAGCGCGTAGGTATATAATGCAACTATAGGATAAATGTAGATTACCATACGTCTAAGCCCGAAGAGATTATGGAAGCATTTGTCATGCGGACAGATGTTGGCGATTTTGATGGATCGAGGTGCAGCGGCTTTGAATGAGTAGCACAGTTTACTTTACTGCTTTATACGGCATTTCGAAGATGCTCGTTCAGTTTTAACACTCGTGTGTTGGTGTGGTTCAGTTCACTTGGTACTTTCAATTTCACCTTTTGAAATGATGTCCTACTGGACGTTAGATGGCGACACATGTTTAATTATGTTCACGCATGCAATAACGCAATAGAGCCGTGGTAGTCTTTTTTTTTATAGAAGAAGGGGGCAAACGAGCGTGCGGCTCACCTGATGGTAAGTGATCGCCGACGCCCACGAACATCCACAACACCAGAGGAGCTACAGATGCGCTGCCGGCCTTTAAAGTAGTCTAGTGGTCAGGGGGCTCACTATAGTTTCATAGAGAGCGAGTGTCCTGGGTTAGATCCACGGTGCCGGCACCGCTAAAATTGTTATTAGCAATTTTAAGTGCTGTTTATATGTACGCAATGGTTGTCTAACAAGCATTCATGGCTGTTAAAAGATAACTGATTAAAACGGAAAATATGATGCACCTGTCACAAATAGGGATGGGCAGAGATAACCGATTCCCATTTAGCAGCAGTTTTTGCCTCACGTGGTGAAAGACACTGACGAGTGGCGAGTCTTGTCACAATATAGTAACGATTTAGTAATAAATATTCCCGTACAATCTGGAGCGATTGGAATGTTACCAATAAAAGGAGTAATTCGATAAAAATGCAACCAAAGGGAATTTGGTTGAAGCCTCCGATAAAGCATGTAATGTTTTTTTTTTTCGTTTGCTAGCAATTTTTCGTGATAAAAATAAAATAACGAATGTTATCTATCGCTATATTGATGTTGGTAGGAGATTGAATATCTACAGATTTCTTTATATATTTATTTATTTATGTATGTGTGTGTTGACGCCTTGTTCCCAACGGGGTAGGCAGAGACAATCTTCTTCCACTTGCTATGATCCTGACATACTTTCTTTAAGACTAAGTCTTTCGCTTCTTCCACTTTCATCAATCTTTGCATGCATGCTCGTTCGTTTAGAGTACTCTTGACTTGGCCTTTTTCAGAACGTCTCCGATTTGATCGTGAAATGCTCGCCTAGGTCTTCCTCTCCCAACTCTGACATTTACACTCGCCTCATGTATTTCTTTCGTCAACCTACTTTCTTTCATCCTCTCCACATGTCCAAACCAGCTCAGCATCCCTTTCTCAATTCGTGTCACTACATCGTCTTTCACGCCACAACGCTCTCTGATCACATTATTTCGAACCCTGTCAGTTATCTTCACATCCATCATACTTCTTAAAGTTCTCATTTATTTATTAAACTTCATATACATGAGAATGTATATGGGCGGACTTAATGCCGGAAGCATTCTCTACCAGTTAACCTTTGGACCATGCAGAGATGAAACGAAGAAGGTGTAGTTGGTAAAATAAAACGAAAAAAGAAAAAAAAAAGGAAATCTATATACAAATACATTCTTTACTAACCCAACATAGTGGACTAGGTGGATAGATAACAAGGGCACCATGTTTCGCTCCAAAGGGCAACCACTTTATCGTGGAGTACATCCTGCTGTCTCACACAAGAGACTGGTGACTCCATCCGTGTAAAGTAGCAGCCTGTAAGTGCCCACTGCTGGGCAAAAGCCTTCTTCTAAGCTACGAGTATCAGAGAGGGCTTAGGAGCCGGGAAGGGCCTGCCACGCTGCTCCAGTGCGGGTCGGCGGGCTTCACATTTCATCGAAATAATATTTTTATTATTTCACAGAAATGAACATTCACCGCTGAGCAAGTGGTAAATACAGCACTTAAAATTGCTATTAACTAATTTAGCGGTGCTGGCACCGGGGGTCGAACCCAGGTCACTCGCGCTAGATGAAACTAAAGTGAGAGCCCTGACTACTGACAGGCTACCATGACTCTTGGCTCTGTATAAATATACCGAAGCTAAATTAATCGGATTAGTGATGGACACAGTCACACACACACAGACGTCTGAACAAATCTATCATTTTTGGCGCTTTTATTAAAATGCCTTCGTCTTGTATTTATTCTGTGCAAGTATCCAGACAGATCATGAACTAGAAAAACAATCTTTTTCAAAGCAAATGCGACAAACGAGCAAACGTTTCACCCGATGGTAAGTGATTACCGTCGGCCACTTACATCTGCAACGCCAGAGGTGCTGCAGGTGCAATTATTCACCAATCAAAGTTTCTCAGCACAATGTCAAGTATTCACTTCCTGCAACAGAATAAATTAATTTAAAGGTAAAAAAATAGCAGAGCTATGGCAACATGCCAGGAAATCCTTAATACAGTTCCAAATGTCAAGAGGTTGCTGAACCCAGTCGCTAATTGAAGGACATTCGATTTGGGTCAGTATTGTGATGCTAAGGAAGGAGTTTAAATTAGGTAACAATGTTTTTAGGTTATTTTATTGTAATATATGTTAATGAGTTACTTTGGGTGAGGCCTATGTTCAGTAGTGGACTTCTGACAGGCTGAAATGATGATGATGATGATGATGATGATGAGTTACTAGTAAATTTATTAACCGGTAAGCATGTTACAGAACTTTCAGAATATACTCGTACATTTATAATAATCAATAATCCTTAAAGTAGACACAAGTTTAAACCTTACAGCGAAACCGTAGTCAGATAATTAAACTATCTACAGCCAATATAAAATATTTAAGCAATAAAATTAAAAAAAGTGTCTGTCATCAAGTCAGTATTGTGAAGTAAGTAAGGGATTTTAATTACATAATATTTTTTTCAGATTTTATATCATATTAATCAATTAGTACTTTAATTAACTTGTAAGCAAGTTACACAACATTCGATTGAACATTTATAATAATAATAAATAATCCTCAATGTAGAAAAAGTTTAAATCTTACATCGAAAACATAGTTAAATAATTAAACTATGTAAAGGCAGGTAATGTACAGCAAACACCAAATATTTTTCAGCCAGCAATGAAAGTGACTGTTAGAAGAAAAATTAGACGGGGTGTTATTAACAGAGACAGAACGAAATACAAATCTCCTGTCAAATATTTGGTATTTCATTTATATTCATAAAAGTTCAGTTTTAAAGATACTTGTCATATGTATTATATACAGGGTATTGGTAATTCGACGTATTCCCGTTAGGGGTGACTATTTGCGATAATTTTAACCCCCAATATGCATTATGCAAAAGTGAACCATTTTTGAGTTATCATGTTTATTAGCTTTTTTCAAAATAAGCCAACAATATCCTAACGGGAATACGTCGAATGACCAATAATCCTGTATATATCACATAGTGTTAAGCCGCTGAAGGATATTTTTTCGTTCCTGACCTTTCACTGACCACGGTGTCCGGTTATGTCTGGATCAGCATTAAGTACCGGACCGATTAAAACCCCCACGGATAAGAGATACGGTCCCGGCTCGGCAGCGAGACGATTGAGCAGAAGGTTCGCAAGTGAAAAGTATTGAGAGCAACGATGCTGTGTTGATGAGTCGACGTCGAGTCGCTGGTTGCTGTTGTGATGTGCTCTGATCCCTGTTAACGAAAGAGGCTTCCGACTAGAGAGGTCTCGCGGGCACATGGACCCCTCTTGAGGTGGTGCCGGACCTAGGCATGGGTTAACTTCGATTAGGTTGGAATTGGGTGGAATTTTTGAAACGATCCTGTACACGAGTGAATTACTCTAAGTCCGTGAACCACCGGCTGTACGTGATACGCGATTTGTATGTATGTGTTGTGATTGAATGTGTACGGGGGGCGTGGCTTCGTACGCATTGTTAACACTAGCTATTACTTCATCATCGTCGCCGATGACATTTTTTGGGCGCCTCTTAACAGGAGCCTGGACTGATCATAGTCGTGCTTCAGGCACATGCGGTATGCGTTCAAGATTATGGATTTGTTCTTTTACCCCATATAGTTTCTTCTGGAATCGACTTAGCGTCTAAAAGTTAACAAAAATATTTTTTTTTTCTTAGAAAGAATACTAGCAATGCTATTTAACTAACATTACTAATATTCCTGTTAACCCTCCAACTAAGCATTAGAGCTTGTATTTGGAGTGGTTCACGACAATATTCGAATGATGGGCTCGAACCTGCGACGTCATGTTTCGCAGTCCGCACCCTAACCCATTAGGCTATTGGCGCTTTTTAAATTTAATTATTTATTTTATTGAATTTTAACTTGCCATCTACATGTCAACACTTCAATGACTTCTTCATCAGCCTATACAACTCCACTCCTGAACCTCTCTCTCACAACGCTGGTGAGCGCAGTAGCAGCACCCTCGCACTTGTCATACCACCAGCCTGTGGGATTTGGGTTCGGTAAATTGAGTTGCATTTTTCGCCATTATTCGGCCGGCGTGGTTGGTATTTGAAGAAAACGAGGATATCTTAAACTATATAAGTAAATAGCCTCGAGACCTAAAAAGTCATAAATAACAATAATATTTTTTTTTTAATTAATAATAAGATGACTGACGCAACTGGTTGCATATTTTCCGAATATTAGAAACGTCGAAACTGATTGCGATATCGTAAACCGAGTATTAATTACACGCTTAATATTCAATATTACACCTGTAATAACACGGGCGATTAGATGGAGTACGTCAGCGAGCGATGCCAATGTTCCGCACATCTGCTAGTCGGTCGCTGCACAAACATCAGATATCTTTGTTTGTTTGTTCGTCGCTCAATATTATATAGGTAATATCGGTTGAGTTTGTCAAATCTAATTTGATGAAATGAATTTTGTAATGATTGTCCTGATATATGTTTACATTTAGTAAACGTAGTGGTTGATATCAGGTACTGCTTTATATTTAATTAGTATTTTGTATCTAAAATATAGAGAAAATTATTACTTTGCTCATTTTAAATAGAGGAAATACAAAATAGTCTATATATGAATTAAAACTTTTTTTTTAAATGCAATTGACTCAATTAGATCAAGGTACAACTAATTTTACAGTACTAGGCTAAACGCCTCTAGGCGTTAAGTCCGCCATGTGTACCAATTTGTCCATAAAGGTTAAATAGATAAATAAATGTGTAGTGTTCCCGTAAATACAGATACATAATCATTATAAAAATATTTACTTTGTTTGAATGAAGATAATAAGCGGAAAGTATGAGCGTGGACGAAATGAAAAAGGATAGCTGCATTGTGCATAAACGAATGTCTTAGAAATATTACGTTTATTTTCCGCTGTACTCACAAAGAGCGCAATGGTCGGGATGGAACTTGAAGTAATGTTTAAACCATTCAACTTTGTTCCTAACAACTGCGATAATAATCAATCAACGTAATTTTTAACGTCGGCTCGGGTGACGTAGAATTCGACTAAGATTGATGCCAGAGAAATCTTTGGCTTTCCGACCGATGGCAGAATAACTATCTCAAATAAACGCCTGACCTAAATTAATTTTATTATAAAAAGTTTTATTATAGAGTTTCTCATGTGACGCAAACAGTTTAAAGAAATATATTGCACCTGAACAAACACAATTATTTGTAATTCATACGAATATTCGTGCCATGGGTGAGTTTAAGGCGTGAGATGTGAGGGTTTGGTACTGCGGTCACTATCCAGCCTGCGGCAAAACCATTTCACTGATGGCTTATGCACTTCAGTAAATTTATGAAAATATGTCCTTGGAACTCAAGCTCACGTATAAAACTGGTGCAGAACCACGTTTGGGAGAATACCATGACGGGATAGCGGAGTAATTGCGCTTCGTTAATCTGTGTAACTGACAAGACCAGGACATCCTTGCCGTCAAAAGTCGGGGGTGACACGCGCACATATTATGATTCTTCATCGGTTATGGTTTCAGGTATGTAAAGGGGACCGTTTTCACTGTGTGTTTGTTTGTCACCCATCTGCTCACCTACTTCAAAAGCAACATCTAGAAAGACCGCGTTTGAACATAGGCATCTATTTACTGGATTATTAACCTAAATCGCCACGCTTAGCAGGAGATTTGTGTTATATACTTACCTATCTTACCTACAAATAACGATTAAGATGAGAAATATTTTTGTTGCTTCTCCCCTTCTTCGCTTTATGGCAGTTTATTTATATTCCTTAGGTTACTCTCAACGATTACTATCCTATCATATCCTATGTTATGTATTACTCCATGCTCAGTCCGGGCAACCCCAGTGTTTCACTCAGTACTCATGTTCCGTATTAAACAATCGCCAATTTCAGTACCGGGCACTTTGCACTTATACGCTGCAGCACGCCACCTATCTGAAGGGAATGGTCTGACACCTTCACTTAAATAAAAAAAAAAAATCCGTCTTCACTAAAAGAATATTATAACTGCTTTTATGAGTTACTATCCTATCACTATAAATCTTTCATTTAACACTTTCGTGGAGTTTAAAATCTCTTTACATGTTGAAGTTTTAATGCCGGGGTCATTTGTCATTATATCTAGGTTGCCCCAGTAAGAGGAGGGTCAGAGCCTCGTAAATTTTGTTTAAAAATAAAATTAAGTCGGATAGTCTCTTCTCAACTTGCAGCGGTTTTATTTCTTCGAAAAACTTATTTATCAGTTAACGAGTCTATAATTTTGTGGTTTAATAGGAAATTGGAGCGAAAACCTACCATACCTTTTTTGACCCATTCTTTACTACCCCAACTGTAGCCAAAGGAACCTTAACCAATGATTATTTTTCTAACAATTCACTAAATTAAATTTTAAAATATTATTAGTATACTGTATTATATTAGTATACTTTTATTTCTAACCTCTATACTAAAACATTATATTTTGAACAATGTTATCTGTCAAACACATGATCGAGCTTCTTCCAATTATTGTATTTTTTCTTGTTTTAAATGTGGAAACTTGTCAATGGTTTTGTAAATATATATTTTATTATATTTTGTTAATTTAAGTACTGGCTGTAATTTCTCTGTCTGATGAAATGTCTGAATAAAGTTAAATAAATAAATAAATAAACGTAATTGTTTTGACATTTAGTTTTAAAAGTAGCTGGCAACACAGTGATGCTTACTGCCTGCCGCTGATCAGCACAGTATAGCGAGCCAGTATAATTACAGATTATGAGGCATACCACCTTATTCCACAGAAATGATAATGCATTTACATCGGCCTTAGATTTCAATTGTAGGATAACTATAGACTGCAGTAACCATTCAGTTTATTACACAAATGTTATAAATAATCAAATAATTAATTACAAGACAACAGTATGTATGTATATATTCACGCCTTGTTCCCAACGGGGTAGGCAGAGACAATCTTCTTCCACTTGCTACGGTCCTGACATACGTCTTTCGCTTCTCCCACTTTCATCGATCTTCGCATGCATACTGTTTGGTTTAGATTACTCTTGACCTGGCATTTACAGTCTTGCTTATATACTTGTTGCAACTTTAAATTTAACTGACTTCAAAAACGAAGATGCAATGCTATGCCGGTTTTGATGATGCGTTTTTTTATCCGTAAGGCTATACATTGTTTGGAAGTACTGAATGCAACTGAACTGAAGTTTATATAACACAGACAAATTTATGTTTCTTATCGACGAATCAATATTTTTATAATAAATTTAATAATTTTATAATTGACGGCTTGGGGGCGTAGTGGCTATCGTTCAGCTGCGGCGCTTTGGGTCGCGGGTTTGATTCCCGCACGGGACTAGTATTTGTATGGACTACGAATAATATTTCCCGGTCTGGGTGTTTGTCCATGTGCAATTCATGTATGTAAACTGCCTCCGCGACACAGGAGAAATTTCTACAGCGGAAGGTAACGTTTTATAAAAAAAAAAAGTCTTAGGTTTCTTTTTAATTAATTACAGAAACACTATTTCGGTTTATAAATGTAGTAGGGAGTGTTTATAAGTAGAAACGTTTCAACAAAGCAGACAAAATCAATCCAATGTTTGTGTGTTTTTGTTTCGAAATCAAATGGAATATTCCGAGTCATTTCTGAAATTAGAGCTGCATCGATAACTTCGAGTCTGCTGCCTGTGAATGTTCGATCCCGCGTTACGCGTTTACCGGATAATAGGGGTAGAAAAAAAAATGTATGAAATACGCATTTTTAGTCTATCCCGTAGCGATGAATGTTGCATTTTGATAGAATCCTTAGTGGAGAACCCGCTTCGGCATTCCGCGTTCCATTACATGATTGAAGTGTAGCGTGCGGATTCTGAATGACGAAAGCGATATCGTTGCGATGTAGAAATTAAATCGAAATTGCGTCCCATTTATATCTAAAACGCGCTATACAAAATCATATTCCTAACGTTGAATTGTGTTCCAATTGAACATATCTAAAGTAGCTTAAGCTTAAATTATATCATCAAAATTCTTTCTTTTCATTTCTTTACTATACTATATTATATATTATTGCAATAGAAAACCCGTGAAGTAACGGGTTAAGAATCTAACCACCGCTTTAACCCGTTTCGTAACAAACGACTAGAGGAAAAGCCTCGAAAATCTCCGCGAGCGAAAATCGGATCGGAAGGACTAAAATTAATGAGACAGATGACAGACAGTAGCGTGTAAGGATTATTGTAAATCCTCATCATGGGAGAGTCCTATGTCCTACAGTGGACTGTTTTCAGGCTGTTTGTTAAGGTAAGTTAAGGTGCTAAATAGTAATCTATAATTTCTGTCTAATTCTGTAGTGTGTCCTATCCTAAAATAGATCGAAAGATAAGTCTAAATAGTAATATCTTCCCACGAAGTTTATATATACAAAATGGTATCGCTTCTATTTGAACACACTTCCAGAATAGGTACTTCGACTGACGATGCTTTTTATTACATATATAAATATCTATTTGGTGCGCATCAATCCCGGTGTGATCGGCCACTGCATTTGTTTATTTATGTTTGGTTTTTTTTTTATTCAGAAGCAATATATTCTTTTGCTTATCGTGTAGTTAGTTCTCTGTCTGCTTGTTAGGGAATCACTTCCAAAGGTATAAATTAAAAGATGTAAAAGGTTCTGTTCCCCCCCCCCACTCTCCACCCGGGGGGGAGGTGCTCATGACCCGTCAGCTGATCGCTGACCGCTCGACCCCTTTGCTTTTGGGCGCTTAGTTAGTATATACATTGATCTGTACACGTTTGATAAATATTGCCAATATAAGAATTGTACTTCTAATACAGTCAATTATTAAGTGCTAAGACAATGAGGAACAAACAGTTCTTATTACGAACTTATTTTTGTTCATATATTACTCTTATGTTTTTTTTGTTTATGGGAAAGGCGGCAAACGAGCAAGCGGTACACCTGATGGTAAGTGATTACCGTCGCCCACGTACATCCGCAACACCAGAGGTGCTGCAGGTGCGTTGCCGACCTTTAAGGGTGTTTGGGAGATGGGAGGGAAGAGGAGGGGAATAGGGAGGGGGAGTGGGCCTCCGGTTACCTCACTCACCGAACGAAACGCAGAAGCACAAGATGCCTCTACTTCACGTCGGCATTCTGCGAGGCCGTGGTAACAACCCGGTCGAGCCGGCCAGTTCGAGCAGCAGCAAAAGCCGCCGCTTGAATGTAATATGTATGTGTGGTAGATATCAGGTTCTGTAATTCTATTATTAGAGATGGCAATAATAAGCAATTTGATTATTTTAATGATGTGTTTTTTTTATTTTTTTATGGAAAAGAGGGTGAACAGGTAGGCAGCTCACCTGGTACCGGTAACGGAAACCGGTACCGGTAATTATTTACGGTCGCTAACGTACATCTGCAACACCAGGGCTGCTGCAAGTGCGTGCTTCTACTTCACGTCGGTATTCAGCGAGGTCGTTGTACTAACACGATCGAGGCAGCACATTCGAGCTGCAGCAAATGCCGCCGCTTGGCTTTACCACGTACTAGTGGTACTGTAGTGTTACCAGCCTGTTTATTTTACTTTATATACTGAGGTGATGATAAGAGCCGTGGTAGTTTGGAAGTCAGGGCGCTCACTTTAGTATCGCAGAGCGCGGGTGACCTGGACTCGACCCCCCGTGCCAGCAACACTATAATTGTTAATAGCAATTTTAAGTTATGTACTTACCACGTGCTCGACGGGAAGGAAACCATCGTGAGGAAATCTGCATGTCCGAGAAACAATAGAAAGAATATTATTTCGAAGATATGTAAGGCTTTACAACGCCAACTGGAGCGGCGTGGCGTGCCCTTCCCTACTCCAAAAACTCTCTCAGATATTTGAGAACTAGGCCTTTGGCCTGCATTGGGCATTTAAAGGCTGCTAGTTTACTCTTTTCAAACTAAGGTTACTTGAATTTTTAGTTAAAGTGAAGCAATACGTACCATCGCAGCCTTGGAAACAAGAAGCGATCAACATGTAATGCATGCGAAATGGTGTCCGACGATTTCACACGCAACTGGTTTATCTGTCGGACGACGTTCAACTGTTTATGAATCACTTTACTGTGGTTATATTGGATAAAGGTGCCGCTTGTCGCGCGTATTCAACTCATGATCGTCTAATGTCGAGTTCAATAACACCGCGTTCATTAAATGTGATTCTGTATCGACGTTGTTATATTTTTTCTCTTTTTATTATTATTAAAATGCAAAGGATTCAAGTAAGGTCTGGCGACAGCGTTAGGATATTGGCCACCGCTTTTGTTCAGTGGAGAAGGGAAAGTCTTCATAAAGTTAACAACAGAAGATCCTTACGCGCATCTGAAACCCTTCAATCAAGAGACTCCTGTTCGTTCCATGGTTTTTTTTACAGTAACTCTTTCACGCTCCAGGCTGCCAAACCGTGGAATGCTCTTCCTATCTCTATCAGACATGCCAAAACTCTTCCTTTTTTTTTTAAACCCTAGTCGCTGAACAGTATCTGTTATCACCGGCTACGACGTCTTGATTATTAATAATAATAATTTTTGTATTCATATGTATTTATCATATTTATCATTTCATATGTATGTGGCAGCCGCGTACAGGCAAACGCAGTGTAGGACGACCCCCCACAAGATGGAGTGACAACCTGCGCAGTGTTGCGGGAAGTCGATGGATACAGGTCGCTCAGGACCGATCTTGGTGGCAATCTTAGGGGGAGGTCTATGTTCAGCAGTGGACTTGTGATAGTCTGAAATGATGATAATGATGATGATGTATTTATTCTTTTTATATCATATTATATAAGTGTGTATGTAAGTATAAAAATATTATATTCTATTATGTATGTGGGATATTGTGGGATGTCTTGTTTTTATACATTTTTATGAACACCGCCCACTTAATGATTTGTATGTAGATGTAAGTTTTTTATCCATTCAAAGGTTTTCTGAAAGAGATCGCCTTCAGTGATAAGGCCGCCCATTGTACATGTAATTTTTAATTTAATTTCCTTTTTAATTTGTTTTTATGGTGTGCAATGAAGTTGTATTTAATTTTATTTAAAAGACGGCAGCAGCGTTTAACAAAGCTAGGCCTCTGGTATTGTGATCGACAATGCGTTCTGTTATACGCTATTCACCGAAGGGCTTTTTAAAAAAGAAATTATATTTAGTTAAAGTATTTAATTGGACTCGAACTGTCTTTCTCAATTGTAATCATGACCCCGAGAACAATCAGAAATGGTCACAAGGCATGTGCTAGGCTTATTCATATATAACATTCGAAAAAAGGTTGTGAAGAATTCCATCGGTAGAAGCCGATGTCCAGTAGTATCGTCCATTGATAGGTTTAAGATGATTACGATTTCTGTCTGCCCGTGACCTAGATCGTTAATATTAAGTTCCGCGTGCGTAGAGTTAAGACATATTATAAGTTATTTTAAACATCAATCTAATGCCGCTTCTCTATCGCAGTGTATGTCTCTAATGTAATATGTATGCATAAACTGCGTACCATTGGGAGCCAGCCGTCTGTCAGTCACAGCGCATTATAATTAATTACCGTTCGCCTCGCCCGTCGATTCACCGCTTTAACAGTGTTTACATTCGGTTCAGTCTTAGCACGGTGTTGAGTGATTTTTATACGTTTTTTTTTGCTATGCTATTGTAAATGCGACGCGGCATCGGCGTTACAAAACCAGAAAGGTTTTCTCATTTTATCTTTTTAAAACATCAAAGTTCACTTTATTCATCATGCTTTATACAATTTGACAATGTCTGTAAATGTTCGCAATTTTGGAGTTTATGTTTAATTTAGTAATAAAAAAGTTTTTTTTTTTTTTATGGAAAAGCGAGCAAACCATCAAGCAACGACGGTTAGCGATTACCGAGTACCAAGTACATCTTTAACATCATAGGAGCAGCAGGTGCGTTACCGATTTTTAAGGATGTTCGGGGAAGGGTTGTAGGTACTTCAGCACAAGATGCTACTACTTCGCGCTGGTATTCGGCGAGACCGTGCTACTTACCCCAGACTAGCCGGCCCATTAGAACGTACCAGTGTCGTTGTTTTTCATAGATGTTTACTTTTTATCATAATCAGGCTATGTTAAGGTAGGCATGGATTTGGAGGCCGAGTAGGCAGGCGCGTCTCTGTTCCGGCGCGTCTAGCCAGGGCGGTGTGGGAGAGGACGTTCTCTCCCGAGAAGGGGCCGCCTAAAGCGGCCGGCGCTGGTGGGGTCGCGGATGTGTGCGAAAGCGTTCCCGTCACCCTGCCGACATGCGACGAAGGTGGAACACCATGGGGTTTTAGTCGGTGCGAACCCGACATAGCCCGTCTTTGCCCCCGAGGGGGCGGGTATGCGTCAGGCCTTTCCCCATGCAAATAAAAAAAAAAGGCATGGTTGATAATGATCATCATGGAAAGATGACACATCGGAATAGCATCAGCAATTGTCGTTGTAGATACTCGAGTTCGGCAATTGTATCCGGAAACAGAGGCACTCGCTCGTCTTTACCTTCCCGTAGCTGATGTAACGCATATGCGGTAAGATCGCGGTTAGGAATGCAGTGTCGGTGAGACAGGAAGCATCTGCGCAATACAACCGGACCCGACAACTCAATTATCTTTAACCAATTATTATTAATAATTCTGGCTTCGGCTGAACATACCGTGATTAAATATCCAAGCCACTGTCACCGAATCCGACAAATTTTATAATATGATTGAACCGGAAACCCGTTTACTGGTAACAAGATATTCCACCTTAGTATTTAGAGATAGACGCAGAGATATCTATGGGCTGCAGCTATCAGCACTTACCACCAGGTGGACTATGCTCCATATGCTCCATCGGTTCTTAAAGGAGGATAGACGCAGAGATATCTATGGGCTGCAGCTATCAGCACTTACCACCAGGTGGACTATGCTCCATATGCTCCATCGGTTCTTAAAGGAGGATAGACGCAGAAATCTATGGGCTGCAGCTACCTGAACTTACAACTAGTTAGACTATGCTCCATCGGTTAAACAGTCAAAAAATTAAACTTAAAAATGGATGCCAGATTCGGGCGGCGTTACCACCCGGTTTATTGGACAGTGAACGGTGATGTGCGCGAACTTCAATACATAAATGTGGTACATGCAGTGTTATCAATAATTTAGTATAATTACATTCGCTCGTTAAGATGAAATGTAACGCGCGTTTGAAATCCATTTGCCAATTACACGGAACACGGTCCGCAATGTGCTGGTACTGTACGTGTGGACCTTATTGCATGGTAAATTTAATTATATATTATTAAGTTTACTCGTTGGGGAAAAAAGGTTCTCGAATGGCAGCCACGTACAGGCAAACGCAGTGTAGGACGAGCCCCCACAAGATGGAGTGACGACCTGAGCAGTGTTGCGGGAAGTCGATGGATCCAGGTGGCTCGGGACCGAGCTTCGTGGCAATCTTTGGGGGAGGCATATGTTTAGCAGTGGACTTCTGATAGGCTGAAATGATGATGATGATGATGATGAAGTTTACTGACTTCAAGACTGCATCAAATAACTGGTTCGTCAATTCGCGGGTCCTGGGTTCATCGTTGACGGGAGTCGTTTGTTTGTTTGTTTGTATTGTAACCGGTAAATGACGCTGATACTAAAATATTATATTTGACATACAATGATTCTAAAGTTAGGTAGCATCCTGTAAGTGCCCACAGCTGGGGAAAGGCCTCCTTCACAAATATCTGCGATGGTTTAGGAGCCGGGAAGGGCCCGCCACGCTGCTCCAGTGCGGGTGCGGACGTCACATATCCTATAAATAATATTTTTTCTTTCTATCTTTATCTTCACCGTCGAGCACGTGGTAAATACAGAACTTAAAATTGCTATTGACAATTATAGTGGTGCTGGCACTGGGGATGGAACCCAGGTTACACGCGCTCTATGAAACAAAAGTAAGCACCTTGACCATTAGACTACCGGGCTCCAATGATCCTAACAGCCACAAAATATATCTGTAACAATACGTACGAGACAAATGAATTAGGAATCGATAGCTATAAATATCCGATTCTCTATAGAGACTTAAGTACGAACTGCTGTCTTTGAAGTAGTTAAGACTTTAACCGTATGAATTAACTTGCTTTTTATTTCTAATATCTTTGTAAGCATCAGTGATAATATATGTTAGCTCGAATAGCTATAGAAATATATCAGTGTATTTTCTGCATACCTTACATTTTTTTATGGTAAAGGCGGCATACGAGCAGGCCGCTCGCCTGATGGTAAGTGATTACCGTCGCTCACGTACATCTGCAGAAGTACAAGATGCTTGTATTTCACGCCGGTATACAGCGAGGTCGTGCTACCACCTCGGTTCAATCTGCTCGTTGGAGCAGCAGCAAAAGCCACTGTCTAGCTCTACCACGTATGCTTTTCACTTAGTCGCGACACTGGGAGGGGGGGGGGGAGAGAAAGTGGGTGACAGATTCATACCCCACGGCAACTGCGTGAATGGTGAATGAACTCATTCACTGAGACCGCAGCACGAGTGCTTTTCGGTTTTCGGTCGACAACATCGTATCGGAACGTACGTGTGCAAACACATCACAATATAAATATTATGTACATTCATGAATTTCATCAAAGAATTTAAATAGATCGTTCTATTGGAACGGGATTCGAAACGTGCTAACAGTAAGTATGTTGGTCACTGCAGTCCATGTGCAACCTCAACCGAAGAATGTAACCACCAACCTGAGTACTATGATGGAATACCTTACAGATGGTGATCATACTGGCTCTCTTTAACTTTTAAATCGGAACACAACTAAGCTTGTGAGCCACAGTGAGATTGTTTTGTATACACATACATATACACATACGAGCAAGCGGTTCACCTGATGGTAAGTGATTACCGACGCACACTTACATCTGCAAGAACAGATCAGCTGCAGGTGGATTACCGGCCTTTGAGGACATTTTGGGACAAGTAGGAACAAGATGCGTCTACTTCACGCCGGTATTCTGCGGTATTCAGCAGCAAAAGCCGCCGCTTGCCTCTACCTCTTCTAATTTTATTCTGATTACCTGTCTCCCTACAAATTAAACAGATGACTAAATAAGTTTTGAGATAAGTCTCCGTTCGTTTCAACCAACTTTGAAAATAAATAAGTTTCATGGGCTCATATACATCCTTTTATTGACTTATGTTGACTACAGATTACAGAAATAAATTAAACCTCGGTAAGCTAATTTAGATATATAATATGAATAAATCAGGGTTTCTAAAACAGACTTTTGAATAAAATTATTGTGCTGCAGCTCAATCATTTTATTACAACGCGATTTATTATTAATTTAATTCACAAAAAAAATGTTTCTCCTTTCTGTTTCCTCGCTGTTAGAACTTTTTTTTAAAGTCGAAGTACAATAGTCGAATGGCGGGCTCGAACCTGCGACATCGTGTTTCGCAGTCCGCAACCTAACCCTTTAAGCTATTAGCGTTTGTTTTACGTTAAGGTTGTATCGACCCCTTCCTACTTTTCCTCAACTTCTGGATTTTCGAAACACATCTTGATGAACCTTTATTCAAAACGTTCCGCATTTTTTAGAACCAATCTAAATGCCACGAATTTCACGATTTTCAGTTAATAAGGTGTAGCAAAATGTAATAGTTAAAATCATAAACGGTATAGAGAGATCTCCTTATTACTTCATAGTTACAAAGCTTTCATATGCTTCAGTGTTTCGTTCGGTGAGTGAGGTAACCGGAGGCCGACCTCCTCCCTCTTCGTCCCTCTCATACCCCAAATATCCCTAAATACCTACAATGCACCTGCAGCTTCTCTGGTGTTGCAGGTGTACGCGGGCGACGATGATCACTTATCATCAGGTGAGCCGCTTGACCAACTTCAGCCTTATCCATAAAAAAAAGAAAAAAAGAGCGCGAATTTTTGTCAATTTTTTTTTTAATTAATAGTAAGAGGCTCTTGACGGGCCAGAGAGAATAGAATTTTAAAATTTGTTCAAACACATATTTGAATAAATATAAATCGCGTATCATGTAGAACTCCCAACCTATCGAACCGATTTTCACGTTTTTTTTAAAAATGTGTGTTTTGGTAGGGTGCCTAAATTAGGATAGTTTTTATCACGTATTTTTAATATTGCTGTTAGCAAAACGTATTAATTAACTTTGAAAAATAAATAAGTTTCATGGGCTCATATACATCCTTTTATTGACTTATGTTGACTACAGATTACAGAAATAAATTAAACCTCGGTAAGCTAATTTAGATATATAATATGAATAAATCAGGGTTTCTAAAACAGACTTTTGAATAAAATTATTGTGCTGCAGCTCAATCATTTTATTACAACGCGATTTATTATTAATTTAATTCACAAAAAAAATGTTTCTCCTTTCTGTTTCCTCGCTGTTAGAACTTTTTTTTAAAGTCGAAGTACAATAGTCGAATGGCGGGCTCGAACCTGCGACATCGTGTTTCGCAGTCCGCAACCTAACCCTTTAAGCTATTAGCGTTTGTTTTACGTTAAGGTTGTATCGACCCCTTCCTACTTTTCCTCAACTTCTGGATTTTCGAAACACATCTTGATGAACCTTTATTCAAAACGTTCCGCATTTTTTAGAACCAATCTACATGCCACGAATTTCACGATTTTCAGTTAATAAGGTGTAGCAAAATGTAATAGTTAAAATCATAAACGGTATAGAAAGATCTCCTTATTACTTCATAGTTACAAAGCTTTCATATGCTTCAGTGTTTCGTTCGGTGAGTGAGGTAACCGGAGGCCGACCTCCTCCCTCATCGTCCCTCTCATACCCCAAATATCCCTAAATACCTACAATGCACCTGCAGCTTCTCTGGTGTTGCAGGTGTACGCGGGCGACGATGATCACTTATCATCAGGTGAGCCGCTTGACCAACTTCAGCCTTATCCATAAAAAAAAGAAAAAAAGAGCGCGAATTTTTGTCAATTTTTTTTTTAATTAATAGTAAGAGGCTCTTGACGGGCCAGAGAGAATAGAATTTTAAAATTTGTTCAAACACATATTTGAATAAATATAAATCGCGTATCATGTAGAACTCCCAACCTATCGAACCGATTTTCACGTTTTTTTTAAAAATGTGTGTTTTGGTAGGGTGCCTAAATTAGGATAGTTTTTATCACGTATTTTTTAATATTGCTGTTAGCAAAACGTATTAATTAACTTTGAAAAAAACCCTGCGATATGTATCTGTGGGCGCGTCCGCTTCTCAATACGTCAGCTGTCACTTTAGAGAAATGTCAATGCCCAGAACGAACATCGAGCACTGGTGAGGCGGCCATCATGTGAAACTGTCAGTTTTGGTTTCGAACAGTCATAAAGGCGCACGCAACCATTTTCTCGGTGGACGTTAGTTTTTAATCTAATTCGATGTTAGGCATCTGTAATTATTTGGTGAAATTATCAATTCTAATATCGAGAATTATAAGTGAAGTAATTATTGCCATAGTTATTTTATTGGAATACAGTCTCCGTACCCGATAAGCCATGCCTACCTGAAGATGCCTAACAACTCTGATGTTGGTCGAAAGACTTTAAATATATAAATAATTGCAAAATGCAACAATTTTGATATTCCATACAACAAAGCCGATAAAACGCGCGGCCGCGGTCTGCTAGAATAATATAATTTTTAAATATATTTTCCTCGTAATTAATACAATATTTCGACATAATTCGGACACAATTTTACCAACAAGCATATCACTTATTACATATTGTGTCCTGGAAGCCCGTTTCGAGCCACGTCCGCCATGAAGGAGTCGGCGAAGCGTTAATAACTGTCGCCTACAACTGCAGGCGGAGCCGGCAGGCTATCGCATGCCCAGGTCTCCCCGAAATCTAACAGCAGTTCTGTTAAATGCAATTTTTTCAATTGAAAATTCGTATTTATGCATTTAATTGTTTTCTGGATAAAGAACAATGTTTAGTATAGAAACTGTTGGTCAGATGTCTAGTATTTTAGTTTTCTTTTTTTAAACCAGAGCTTGTTTAAAACAACTGTGAACAAATGATAAGGCCTTACATATTTATCGTGGACTTCCTTAGGCGGTATAACCATTTCGTATATATCATATTTAAATCACCGACCTCACCGGTTACTGGAAGTAGTATCTGAACTACGCGGTGTCGCCGCTCTCTCTCTCTTAGACCTCTTAAGCCTTTTTAAACGTGGTAGAGCCAAGAAGCGGCTTTTGCTGCTGCTCGAATGGTTCGGCTCGACCGGATTGGTTACACGGCCTCGCAGAATACCGGCGTGAAGTAGAGGCACCTTGTGCTTCTGCGTTTCGTTCGGTGCATGAGGTAACCGGAGGCCCACTCCCCTTCCCCATCCCCCTCCTCATCCTCCGTCCCGTCTTCCAAACATCCTTAAAGGCCGGCAACGCACCTGCAGCACCTTTGATGTTGCGGATCTACGTGGGCGACGGTAAGCACTTATCATCAGGTGAACCGCTCACTCGTTTGCCGGCTTTTCCATTAAAAAAAAAAAGGAGAGCCATGATCGTTTGGCATTGTTTACACCAGCCAGCCGGGGTTTAAACCAACACCAATTGATGTTTCAATGTTTGCGTGTCGAGAAGTAACCCACGTAGTTAATAATAATGTGCATCACAGCCGAAGGAGGAAGATAACCTACGCCATCCATCACGATATTACAAGGAGCGCCGACTCGGCTCGTGGATGATTCTACTAGGCAAATATTTACAGACTCCCCGCGCTTTGCGTTCTCCATTGTCTCGTGCGTTACGTCAAATCAAAAAAAAATTACCACAATTTCAGTACGACAAAATTGATTTGATTAAAACGGCGATTATATTTGTATGTATGGTTTCTTTCAAAATATATTAAATTGAAATTTATAGAAATTGAATTAATAACTCTGTTTTAAGATTTTATAATATCCTTATAACCACTAACACATCCAAGACTTACAGTGTAGCAGAGGACATTAAATCCAAAGAATATTAACATAAGTGCGGCGTAATTTTTACACAAGTGCGTATTTCTCAATAAAGAGAATAAACACTAAAAATAAATACGCTTATGTAAAAGAGAACGAAACTTTCTTCGAGTGCCAACCCCGCCTGCACGTGGTAGCGAGCAAACTGGTAGCTGAAAAACGAGATTCTGGCGACCGAACGATGGCGGAAAATCCGTCCGAATTGCCCGAACCCGAATACCATAGACTAGTGATGGGGAGGAGCATCACTAATGCGAGAACATTGCGCTCATTCCTTTTTTTTTTTGGAACGAAGGTGCATACTTCTCACCTGATGGTAAGTGATTACCGTCGCCCATGTCCATCTGCAACACCAGAGGTGCTGCAGGTGCGTTGCCGGCCTTAAAGGGTATTTGGAAGATGGGATGAGGAGGAGGACGGGAAGGGGAAGAGGGTCTCCGGTTACCTCACTCACCGAACGAAACGCAGAAGCACAAGATGCTTCCACTTCACGCCGGTATTCTGCGAGGCCGTGGTACAACCCGACGGCCCATTCGAGCAGCAGCAAAAGCCGCTCCTTGAATCCTTCAAAAGAATCACTAATCATTGTCTTGTCCAGCGCGCTTGCTTTTGCTGGCGATGTTCAGCGGTGTACTAACATAGGGCAGATGAAGAAGCTATTGGAAGTATTAAGTTATATTTATATTACTTTCCTTGAAATATTCCCCGAATTAATTTGACAATAAACAAACAATTCAATAACGTAGGCTCGTGGAAAACCGCAGTCTTGTACGTTCCCGCCGTCAGCGGAATCTAAAAATTTGGAATATCCCCTTCTTTAAGTAATGTTATATTACTTTGGCTCTTGCTTTTGATCGCAAAATTTATTGATGTCTCTTACGAGGATGTTGTACGGCGTGTTCAATGTTGTGATAAAATATTTACAACCTCTTTTTTTTGTTAAAGAAAAAAAAAGGAATATCAAAATGTAAACACATAACATTATTAACAATACGAACGTGGTAAAGGCGAGCGGCGGCTTTTGATGCTACTCTAATGGGCCGGCTCGACCTCGCAGAATACCGGTGTGACGTAGAGGCATCTTGTGCTTCTTGGTTGCGTTCGGTGAGTGAGGTAACCGACCCCCTTCCCATCCCCCTCTTTATCCCGTCTCCCAAATACCCTTAAAGGCCGACAACGCACCTGCAGCACATCTGGTGTTACAGATGTACGTAGGCGACACCTACCATCAGGCGAACCGCTTGCTCGTTATCCGCCTTGCCCATAAAAAACTCGACGATGTCCTCCTGGCCAATTGCCATGGCGACAACTTAATAATACTAGCGGTTGTTGTCAAATGTTCAGCTGTCAATCATTACAGCGCCTCGGGTATATGATCAAACACGGTTGCGCTCACTAGTCTTAATTACCTTCCCGTATCTGATGTAACGCAAGACCGGAGGAAGGGTAAGACACCTGACGAACACGACACAACCGGAACCGAAAATAATTTGTGTTTTATTTTATGTACGAACGTCGGCTGCGGCTGGGATTCTTACCCGGGACCCATGTCTCGGGAGTCAGGTATGCTGACCACTAAGCGTTGAATTAATATTTGAATGTACAACTTAAAAATTTCGTTTCTCTTTTGTTTAATATAGTTCAGTTTTAGTTTAGTCAGTAGATTAACAAAACTATTTCGTCACACATTGTTTCTGTGTTAACTTCCCCTTAAACTTCACAAGATTCACCGAAACCTGTCGAGGTTTATTTATTTAATCCTAAAACATCGCTCGCTTCAGTATAAATAGAAATCCATTCAGTTAATGTCTGAATGAAACGATTAGATAAAAATGCAGTAATGAAGTTGACAAATGTTCGTGTCATTCCCGTGGTATTGTGCGCTGGTACAAATTTAGCTCGGCGAGCGGAGGGCTTTGGAACTTTTATAATAATGTCATTTCGGCTACGCCTTAAGATGCCAATGGAGATATTCCGAGATAGGATAAAAAGATCTTGATATCTTTAATATTTAAATTAGATCTTGTAGTTTTTTAACGGGTATGGGGGCAAAAGTGCAAGCGGTAGAGAGGGTAAAGTGAAGGGTTACCTCGCTCACGGAACGAAACGCAGAAGCACAAGATGCCTCCACTTCCCGCCGGTGTTTTGCGATGTTGTGGTACTACATGCAAAGGCTTCCCTTGGCTCTACCAAGTTTACTAATCAAGGGTACAAATCCCAGCCGAAGCCAATATTTGCGCAAAGGCAATCGAATCGTCGATTTTCGGGTCCGATCGCGTCGTGACTCGCCCCGCGTCTGACCCTCCCTCGGGTCTTATCGCATATACGTTCCATCGAACACGGGATATAGATGAGTGATTGTGTTATTGTTTGCGGTGCTACTGATGATTGGACACTGAAGTGGTCTCCGTGATCGACCTGGGCCAGGAATATAACGTATTTTTTTATGCGATCTAATGATTTCTTGTATTTACGCGAACACTACACATTTGAAATGAAACTATTATTTACGGATTTTATAGCGTTTAATTAGGCTTATATATTCGCGACGTTTCGATTGCTTTACAGCAGCCGTGGTCACGGGGGGGACTGAGGTGTTAGACGTCCAGATGTTATAGTTAACTCGGGCTACCTTCAGCTTTTATTTATTAATTTTTGGTCCGATCTACGCAGAATGTGCTCACAGTGTCTTGAGGTCGTGCAGTGGTATGCTTGGTTTTAGATTTAATTTTGTTTATTACTGGATCCCAAGCCGATGACAGCACCCAGCTATCTTCTCTATTGAAATAAGAATGTTTTTCTGAATCCTTGGCAGCGATTGGTGTTCTTTTGCGAGGATTTGGGGTCTATCAAAACTGACTTCCTAGAGCATCGGTGTATCACGTCAGCTATGTGTTCTTTCACACGGGTCCTTACAGATCTTTTAGTTGGCCTTATGTAAGAGAGACCATATTCGATTCAACTAAATAATCGTTTCATTTCATATAAATGTTATACGTATGTAGTATTTTTCTACTTTAGAAAGAAACACTCAATTAACCTCCCATTGGAGTTACCAAGTGAAATGTAACCACTTGGTTTTGTTAAATATTTCTTTAGCAAAGATTTTATTTAGGTTAGTTCTTTGAATTCGTTTCATACCAAAATGATGGTTATGGGTAAAAATGCAACAATACCACAGTACTATTTAAGATTTTAATGACTACAAAAAAAGTTATTGTATAATAAAAATATTTTATTTTTCTCTTACTAAATATTTTTTCATTTCACAAGTGACAAGGGTTCGTATCCAATACTTTAATTAATAATGGCTAAGTCATCTATAGAAATCGGTAAACGGAAAGATCGCGAGCAAAACCTGCATGTCCGAATCAAGTCAAGAATAAGAAGAAATATAATTTCGTTGTTAATACTTTGTCCAGCTGTGGGCCTTTTTCGGGCTGCGTTAGCCCTATTCTCTTAGCCCTCAAAAAAGCGAATTGAAACACCAGATTACCCCTTCACAAAGTACCCATCATTATTAAAAACCAACAGAACGAAACCCTATTAAATTGCAACCGGAATCCCTTCAAAACGTGTAAAAATATCGAAAGCTTAAAAAACGGTAGTCTCTCGAATTAACAGACTGTTGGTTTAGGCAACTTCTGCTATAGGATCGCTTTAGTTTGGTTTATAACGACCTTCGGGGTGGAAAGCCCTAGAAACAATTTTTTTTTTTCAAATCGAAAATAGGCGTTATTTTTTGCTGGTGATGTGCAAGAAATTTATCGATATGTTCATTGAATTAAATAAAAGAGATTTTTTTTTAATTTTTGCGTTTTGTGAATTTTGTTTTACACGTATTATGGTTTTAACCTTCCTCTAGTATTAATTTAAGGTCAATAAACACTTAACATTAGATAGACTGTGTAGTAATTTATGCTAGTTATGTTAAAAAGAAAACCGTTTATTATTGTTCTCATAAGTACGGGGTGTAAACAGACAATAGTAGATGAGGATGAACATTTTCATGGAGTATCTAAAAATGTATGCAACAAAAAATATACAAAACATATATCAGTATTTCCTACCCATATGTCTTTGTAGTTTGAGAAATTTATTCCTCAAAAAAAAACTGTTCACTTATTAATTATTTACAACATGAAAAGGTAAGTAACAATGTAATTTAAGACGTAGGGTTATTTATAATATCGGACAGCTATTTAATTCAACATTACACTACAGAAGAAAATAATAGGAGAGTTATTATAAGTAGTTTTTCACCGAATATACATCATCTTTTTAATTTCTTTGAATTCATTTAATGATCCATTATTTCCTTTGGCAAATTCAAATTCTAAATTCAAACAATTTATTTCTGCAGCAAAAACAATATCTGACAATAAAGTATAGACAGATTAAAACATGTTTAGGCAGTTTAGCTGTGATATAATAAATGATTTTAAAATACATAAAAATAATACATATGTGTTGTATATAATACATAAACGTGTAATAAATAAATAAATAATATATTTATATCTGAAGGAATGTATGTGTTCAGGGCCTTAAATTCACGATTACATTGATTTGCTGGCGGTAGGAGGTCATGTCTGCTTTACTATGATACCCACACTAGATAATAATCTGTAACGTGGGTACCTATGCGATTAACGTTAAGTTTTAGAGCCTCGCCACGGTTGAAAACTTTGCTCCTTCATATATTAACTAAGAACTAAGGTAAGCGACATAGCCATAAAGATCAGCAAACTGAAGTGGCAACGGGCCGGCCACATATCTCGCAGAACTGACAACCGTTGGTAAAAAAAGGTTCTCGAGTGGCAGCCGCGTACAGGCAAACGCAGTGTAGGACGACCTCCCACAAGATGGAGTGACGACCTGCGCAGTGTTGCGGGAAGTCGATGGATGCAGGTGGCTCAGGACCGAGCTTCGTGCAATCTTTGGGGGACGCCTATGTTCAGCAGTGGACTTCTGATAGGCTGAAATGATGATGATGATGATGATGACTATACCGTATTTAATTAGATAGCGTAGTGATCGATAGTGAAACGACGATATAACCAAGTCACTAGCACGAGCACGCGACAGGGATGAGCCAAATTGATTTTAACACAATAACGAGCGGTCCCCGTTGAATGGGCGACCCCTATTTGTTGATCCGATGACACACGGAGCGCCATCCATCATTCACGCCTTTATAGGGTACCGCAGGATGTCAGCCGGCTTCAATTCCGACTGTAATTTGTTGGAATAAGGCCGCGGATTGCACTTTGATAACGGTGATAACTAGTATCTAGTTTTATCACGAACATTTGTAACTAAGTAGTAATTAGTATTACAAAAGTGGTATTTTAATGTATCTAAGTGACAATTGTCGCGCAACTCTAACCGTATTGAAGTCCTGTGTACCATTGCACTGATATTAGTTATATCATCCCATATGTTCAGTTATTTCACTAAAAAAAAGAAATAAATTGATACGTATCTAATAAGACGGAGGGTACGTATCTAATCAGGTTATTTAGAAAATGCCCACTGATGGGCCTCCTTCTCCTGGGGTTCGCCACGAAATAATATTTTTTTAATTATTTCTCATATATGTAGTTATCCTCTCGAATCGGAAATTTTCGAATTTAAAATGTTTTTTTTTTAGTTCTATGAGTTTTAAGATCTCATCTCAAAATAGACGCAGAGAACCCATGGATAATGATATACAAGGGTACCGGTGCTAGTCCAGGATTACCGGTGCTACTCTGGTATTAGATAACATGCTGGCAGAAAATTCAATTACCTACTTGCCTATGAGTTAATTTAACTCTTCTGCAAACGTGGCAGAGCCAAGCGGCAGCTTTTGCTGCTGATCGAATGGGTCGACTCGACCGGGTTGGTACCACGGTCTCGCAGAATACCGACGTAAAGTAGAGCGTTTCGTTCGGTGAGAGAGGTAACCGGGGGCCCACTCCCCCTCCCCATCTCCCTCCTCGTCCTCTCTCCCATCACCCGAAAACGCTTAAAAGCCACCAACGCACCTGCAGCTCCTCTGGTGTTGCAGATGTGCGTAGGCGAAAAACGGTACATACTTATTTAATCATAGATTTAAATTAAATATATTTAATTAGAATAAAGTTATTTCACAGTAACAATTAATATATATATATTACACTTAATGAAGTATTTTCCTGATGTCTTTTTTAAAGCTATGAATCTAGTATTCAAACAGATCTACATCGTTAAAAGTTTTATTATAAGGTTAAAATTCACGATGTACAAAGGTATTCCTCGTCATGAGCATATATCATCTTCCTTAAAATTAAATTAAATAGTGCTTTGCTACGATACTCCGTGTGGTATCGGCGTAAGGATCTGCCGACCCTCTTTCTTTCCGTAGGTGTCGTAAGATCGGCGACTAAGGGCTGAAAACAGCAACGGCTACCGACAGATGGCGGGATAACCGTCTCGAGAAGTACCAGATTAAAATGAAACAGACAGTTGACGGGCCGCGGCGTCTATGGTGCAAGGTTTCTGGTACTTTTGAGATTACGGAGATTATGATGGACTTTTTCTAGGCTGTAGAGGTTAAGGTTTCTTCAATGTTGCTCAAACTTTTGACAGTAATAACTACAACAGTGATACTTGTTGAGAGTTGGAGTAAATTCACTAATGTATGAGCTCTCTATTGCCCCAGATTAGCGAACATAATTTAATTCAATTCAACTTTGATGGACAAACATGACAATATACATTATCATATACAGAATATTGTTTTTTGATATAAATGACATGCAAATTTATATATATATATATATATATTACATTTTTAATTATAAAATAAACCAAAAATAAGACAGACTCGTTAACTAATAAAAATATTTAGATAATGTTTAAGGTAAGCTGGTTTGGTCACTTTCGATCCTGCCTGGTTTCTTCAAAAGAACGAAAAAGACATAACACTGTTTAACTTAAATATAGTTCGATATATTAATTAGTAAAAGTGATTATGTATATATTAACCCCTTGATAGAAGAGGTAGAACATAAAACATACGAAAGCGTATTTCGAAAAATTATTTATGTTATAATTAACATTTCAACAAATGTTTTTTAAAACATCATCTGCTCATGGCAGTACGAATATTTTATTTCCAAACTACGCTTTCTTTCGTCCCCTTTAGTAAAATATCTACCAAATTACAATAATTTGTAGTTCACAATGAAATGTAACTATTTATGCTCCGCGCAGGCCCCTTACCGTGCAAAGTTACATTTTGTAAATTACCCAACGTCTGCCAAAATACAATAGAGCCCCCTTCATACGAGGTCTATTATAAAAGACCCTATTATTTATTATGTTACAATTTTGATACAATTTCCGAGCGGTCTGTTTACGGAGCGACATTATAAGTAACGTTTCAAGCTCAGATTTTTGCAAGAATATTATTTTAATTTTTTTCCCTCCGTCTCTAACATTGACCGCCATTATGCGTTGCCGAAGCCGTGGTAGCTTAGTGGTCAGGGCGCTCACTTTTGTGTCATAGAGCGTGAGTGACCTGGGATCGATCCCCGGTGCCAGCACAACTAAAATTGTTAATAACAATTTTAACTGCTGTATTTACCACGTGCACAACGGTGAAGAAAAACATCGCGAGGAAACCTGCATGTCTGAGAAATAATGAAAATATTATTACGTGGATATGTGAAGCCCGCCAACCCGCACTGGAGCAGCGTGGCTGGCCCTTCCCGGCTCCTAAACCCTCTCTGATACTAGTATTTGTGAAGGAGTCCTTTGCCCAGCAGTGGGCACTTTCAGGCTGTTACTTTATGCGTTACCGTACTCATACAGAGTACATAATAAAAGGGAAAATGACTAGCTTTCTTCTGATCTCACTAGCATACCATACTAGGTTGGCAATGTGCGCTGTGGTAGCCGACCGACGACGAAAAATCAATGAATGAATGAAATACACTTTATTGTATACCAATTAGCAAAGATAGGAAAAAAATAAATAAAAAGCAACATAAAATACACAAAGGTACAATCGGCGGCCTTATCGCTTAGAAGCGATCTCTACCAGACAACCACTTTGCAGAGGAAATAATGACCAGTGAGCAAGGGTTAAGGGTGTACGCAAGTTACTAAGAAGTGAAAATATAATATAATAAATATGCATTGATATTTATACAAACATATATATGTATATTATCACACTTAAATTTCAATGTTGAAAATCTTTTAAGGTTCTAGTGGCTATGCTGCTCTGGATCTCCCTGCCCGACGAAGTTAGAAAATCGGCAAATAGTGTGAATAAGTAATTTCGAAAATTCTATCATTATTACTATAAAAAATATTATTTTTTAATTAGTCTTTATAAGTGAGGACATGTTTAGATATTTTTTGTCTTATTCTCTTATTTATATTAATGTATCTATATACAATTTTAATTGTACAAAGTTGTTGGGAACAATAGGCTCGAAGTTGTAGACGTGTACGTATACCTGGGACAAATTGTCCGATTAGGTAAGTCCAACTTCGACTCAGAGGTCAATCGACGAATCCAACTCGGCTGGGCTGCGTTCGGGAAACTACGTCATATCTTCTCGTCGAGTATACCGCAAAGCCTCAAGACCAAAGTATACAACCAGTGCGTGTTGCCAGTGACTTCACTGCAGGCCGTATGAGGAAGCTCAAAGTTGCTCAGCGCGCTATGGAAAGGGCTATGCTCGGTGTTTCTCTGCGTGATAGAGTCTACAACGATGATATCCGCAGCAGAACTAAGGTAACCGACATAGCCGTAAGATCAGCAAGCTGAAGTGGCAACGAGCCGGCCACGTAGCTCGCAGAACTGACAACCGCTGGGGAAAAAAGGTTCTCGAGTGACAGCCACGTACAGGCAAACGCAGTGTAGGACGACCCCCCACAAGATGGAGTGACGACCTGCGCAGTGTTCCGGGAAGTCAAATCCGGGAAATCATCATCATTTCAGCCTATCAGAAGTCCACTGCTGAACATAGGCCTCCCCCAAAGATTGCCACGAAGCTCGGTCCTGAGCCACCTGCATCCATCGACTTCCCGCAACACTGCGCAGGTCGTCACTCCATCGTGTGGGGGGTCGTCCTAGATGATTGGTTTGTGGAAATTAGTATTCTGTCGAGGCGTGGTCATATTTAGTTGTAGTTAAGTTATAATTAAATGATTATACGTGTTAGGTTAATTGTAAACAAAGTTATGCAAAACGAGCATTATTGATTCTATGAACTCAAAAGAAAACTCCAGGTCAATACACAAACAATAACATTAAATATTAAATATATTCGATAGTCTCGTTACCTTATTTGTTATTTTATTGTTGTAAAAAAACTATTCATCTCAAAACGTAAAACAATTATAATGATTTTATATATGATTTGATAGAAATCGAAATACATGTGTTACGAGCCTCGGTGGCAAACGAGCAAGAGGCTCACCTGATGGTATGTGATAACCGGCGCCCACGTACGCCTGGAACAGCAGAGAAGCAGCAGGTGCGTTGTCGACCATTATGGGTATTTGGGAGATGGGAGGGATGGGGATGAAGAGGGGGATGATTTGAAACGCAGAAGCAGAATATGCCTCTACTTCACGCCGGTATTCTGCGAGACCGTGGTGCTTCCCCGGTCGAGCCGAACCATTCGAGCAGCAGTAAAAGCCGCCGCTTGGCTCTACCACGTAGAAGATTTATAAATCCCGGAGAGGCGAAAATCGGGATACGGTAGGCTTTATGTTTTATGTTTACCTACGGCGAGTCATGTCAAATGGAAACGCGTCATCACTGCCTACCCTTAGCACAAACAAAAATGTGCAAAGGACTTAACAATACATTTCGCTTTGTTCAAAGGTCCGCGTTAGATGCAATTTTTATAAGCACCCTATGGGTGATTTTACTGATTAAGTTCAGGATTATCCCCGACTCTATCAAACGTTATGCCATAAGATTGTTGTCACCCCATTAATCCGCCGCATGTTTAATTAGATTACCTTCATTATGTACAATACATAATATCCAAACTGCACAAGCGATTACGTTCCTTTTGTGCATTACCCATTACCTATTTTGGCTCGCACATTTTTTTTTTCAATGAAATTTATTTCTTACTTAGTTAGGGTGCCTATCGGATTAGGGATTTTGGTTATTGTATTTTAATTGGAAATGTATGTAGAGTAATACATTACTTTAACTAATCTACATTGTTTATGTATCATTTATTATTATATTATGTACAAGGTTATGTAGCAGCTTAAATATCTGAGAGGTTTTTGTGCCCGGGAAGGACCCGCCTTGCTGCTCCAGTGCGGCTTGGCAGACTTCACATATCCTCGAAATAATATTTACACAGCCGTGCAGGTTACCTCACGATGTTTTTTCTTCACCGTCGAGCACGTGGTAAATAGAGCGCTTAAAATTGCTATTAACAATTTTAGTGATTCCGAAGCCGGGGATCGAGCCCAGGTCACTCGCGCTCTATGAAACTACAGCACCCTGACTACTAGGCTACCACTAGTTATTGCATAATGGTGGACCCCCCCCCACCCCTGATGAAGGGTAATCTTTGAGGGAGGCCTATGTTCAGGAGTGGACTTGTGGTAGGCTGAAATGATGACGATGATGATGATGACTGAATTTTCAATGATCATAAAAATGCAGTTTATAATCTTCTTTTTATAAGAAACCATTAAATATCCACTTTCAATATTAGAAACTATCTTTTATTTCTTATGTGGGGTTCCGTACGGAGCCGTATTACACACAGTAATGAACAGTTTAATCCGATGCATGCGACAATAAAACTGTCAGTTAATCTTTGGTTAAACCATTATCCTGAGCACGGGAGTAAAGAAAACAATCATTCGAGTTGCCGAAGCATTGGTATAAAAATTTGGTAACTTCAAAATCCATACAACAAACTAGAAATGGCCTGTGCTAAGTAGTTGTATGTTTAATTTTTACATACCATATGACTTGCAAACATTTATACATGTCTATATGTAAAAACGAAGCACGACTGTGTAAAGGCGTCAAGAGGAGTAAAATGGAATCTGGTCCATTTTAGTATTAGTTTCGTTTCGTTAAATAGAAAGTAATAGCTGACAAGATTTGTCGCAGGAAATTTCCTTGAAATTGCAATAACATCTTCAAAATTCTTTCTCTAGTTGCCTAACAACAAACAGGAAAATAACCTAAATCAGACAATTTCTGTATGACAAACAATTAAGCTTACCAAAGCACAAATGTCAAAAAATATATCAATTTTGTTAATGATATTGAAGTAACTTGTAACGTAAGACGTACAACTCACGTTGATTAAATAATATATGAAAGTTAGGTAATAATAGTCGAGGGACATCTCAAAGAAATTAGCCAACCTCCCCTAATATAAGCAAGTATTAATAAAAGAAACGATGTGGGATATGCAACGTAAAGAAGGACCCTTATCCAATCAGATTTGACTTACGCATTGAGGTAATTCTCATCAATTCCTTTCTCAGAAAAGGAATTATATAATATTACATATGGAATGTGTGGTCGGGTGCGTGCATGGGAGGTTGTTGGTTAATAAGTCCATATACACGAAATATAAAATTTATTGTTCACACAAACACAATATAGCACACGGAAGAAAATCAAAAGGAGTGAAAAAGATAACACAGATTTACACAAGCAGAGAGATCGTTTATAGTGGTAGAAATAGCACAATGATATAGGTTTAAGCGATTTAACAAAGCGTAAGCGCGGCGGGCTTGCAACAAGCGACGGGCGTTAACATATATCGTGTCTGGAGACCGACTGGCGCAGGCGCAGCCATTGTTGAGTGCCGAACCGTTATCTTGCAAAAAAAAACTTTGCCCGAGAGCGCGCCGTCTAAAGGACAGTCGGTGTAATAAATAATTGTGAGATGAATGTACTTAAAGAATGTGTGTAAATAATATATATGTATGTATGTAAGTAGTATATATATGTCTATGTGTGTAAGTACACCACAAATGGAATAGGCAGTATAAATTTGACCATACGAATTAAAATCTAAGTAATATAATGCTAGCTTCAATGCAGGCCGTGTGATGAAGCTCGAAGTAGATCAGCGCACTATGGAAAGGGCTATCCTTGGAGTTTCTCTGCGCGATAGAGTCGTAAGGATCAGCAAGGTGAAGTGGCAATGGGCCGGCCACGTAGCTCGCAGAACTGACAACCGTTGGGGAAAAAATGTTCTCGAGTGGCAGCCACGTACAGGCAAACGCAGTGTAGGACGACCCCCACAAGATGGAGTGACGACCTGGGCAGTGTTGCGGGAAGTCGATGGATACAGGTGGCTCGGGACCGAGCTTTGTGGTAATCTTTGGGGGAGGCCAATGTTCAGCAGTAGAATTGTGATAGGCTGAATGATGGTGATGATACTAGGATATTGAAATATGCAGAATGAATTTTAGCTATGTTCGCTCAGGAGCTATTTATGAGTACCTGACCGACTCGGTTTATATTTCCGGTACTGGCAATGGACCGCATTGACTTGCATGTCTGAGAAATAATATAATATATTTAGAGGACTTGTGAAGTCCGATAACTTGAGTTGACTGTACCTTGACAGTTCCATAAGGATTTTAAAAAATTGAGAGGAGATCTTTGCCCTGCACTGAAGTATTTATAGGCTACTTGTTAATATTTCACTTAATCACAATTTTTTTTTCTTTTTAAAAAAAATCGAAGTACATACAATAAGGTACATTAACGGACAAAATTGTTTTGTTAGATGCATTTATTATTAAGAAAACACTTAAAAGTACCGTAGCAATGAAGTACTTGTTAAAACGGGTTTCACAATCTAAACGCTGAATAGTTTTAACTTCACCTTACGTGAGATGTGAGAGGATTAAGATGTAAACTCAACATAATTTGCTTCTCAGCTGAATCAAGCGAGTTCGGCTGGAGTGTTTGCGGGTGAGACGGGATTCGTATTCATTTTATTTGCGGTTGCCACGCTACTTGAATTATAATGTGATTAAACTGTTAAAACCGATTGCTGACAGAATCATGCAGATGGCGTTAGTTGTTCACGATTTTATATTCATGGGATTATCAAATGCTAGTTTATAATGTTTGTTAGCTAGTTTATAAATATTGAGAAAAAAAGGATTACAGAACGATTGCAATATAAAATTGCCAATATACCGGGAAAAACGGCTCTGCTACGTCATAGTGTATTGGGGATGGCTCATATAGTTTATAATCATTTACCCTACAATATCAAAAACAAGAAAATAGAAGATTTAAAAAAAAATCTTAAATTAATATTGGTGGAAAAAGTTTATTACACAATACAGGAATTTATTTGCGATAAAATTTTACTAATTACATAGATATAATAACTTAATTTTTTTTTTTGGACAGTTAAATTTTATTTTTAACTGATAAGGAAATTAGACATGTAGATTTATTTATTTTGTTATTATTGTATTATTTTATTTTACTTAGATAGTTGTCATAAATTTTGGTTTTGTCGCCTGATCAACAGTGTAGTAATGTAATGTAATATACCTTATATGTCTTGAAATTATATCATATTGTAAAATTTGTATGCCTATAAGTGGTAGATCATATAGGACATAATCAAAATGTTAACATCTATACAAGCATCACATATGATCAACAAATAAATATAAATAAATAAAAAAATTGCTCGTGTGGTAAATTCATCTCTTGGTGATGACTCAGGCTGTTACATCACCACTCAGGAAGATAGTTAGATTGCGCCTTATCAGAATTCTGTTCTTATAATGCATACGATCCTGTATGATGCTCATTGTGATCATTATCATCATCATTATCCTCACCAACCTTTTCCAGTTCACTGCTGGATTTTTTTTTATGGGAAAGACGGCAAACGACCAAGTGGCTCACCTGATAGTGAATTATTACGAACATCTTCGTGCGACCGCAAGCAGCGGCTTTACCTGCTGCTCGAATGGGCCAGCTCGACCGGGGTAGTACCACTACCTCGCAGAATACCGGCGTGAAGTAAAGGCATCTTGTGCTTCTGCGTTTCGTTCGGTGAGTGAGGTACCGGAGGCCCACTCCCCATCAGTCCGTCCCATCTCTCAAATATTCTTGAAAGCCGGCAACGGACATGCATTTCCTCTGATGTTCCAGGTGTACTCGTACTTGGGCGATGGTGTTGACTCCCCATCAGGTGAGCCACTTTCTCTATTTTTCCCTTTACCATAAAAAGGTATATAGATGCCTAATTATACGCACACTCGCCTTGCCGTGTAATTTAAGGCAATATTATATAAGAAATCGGCATATATTTTAAAGTCTTTTTGATCATTATACCTCAAACAGTTGTATTTTTAAATGGTCAAATGAAGCCACGAAGCAACGATAGGCGAGTGGTCTAAGAACCTCTGTCTTTGAATCAGGAGACCTGAGTTTCATGCCCCATGTGAAGAATTTGTACTAATGCGTTTTTCGAAATATACTATTGTCCAGCCTAAAGGTCTGAATACTCCAAAGATCGCGAAAGCCTATATTCTTCCACTAAATTCGCGGGTACCAGTTATTACGTTCGACCCGTGTTTCGCGCTGGAGAAGATTGTCCAACACTCGCATCCACTGCAAACGTTCATGGCCGAATCCAGTTCGCCGTTCCTTGTGTTCGTCATCCCCATTAAGATCGGCGCAGTGTGGAATGAAGCAGTTTGACAGAATTTATGCGGCGCGATGGCGAGGCTAATTGGTCGTGAGGTCGCGTCGGATGCGCGCACACCGCCTCGTGATTGCACCCTTCGGGAACGATAGAGGCGGTCGTAAGTGGAAGCACTCTTTATTTTTATCTCCAACTTGTCTCGTTGCCTTGTGGTTGAATTATTTCGATTGTAACTTTGGAAGTTTAGGGTTCGCGCGTTGGAAAAGTCTTTATTAATCAATTTCTACGAAAAAGAAACAATGGACAGTGATCATTTAAATAACAGTTCCTAACTTTAGGTGGCAGTGGCAAGATAAGTTAAGTTAAGTCAAAGTTAGGTGAAAATAGATATTCGTGAAGAACTTATTTGACTCAACTATCGGTATATAACTATTAGAAGGACACAAAAATGTACAAGAATAATTTCCAGTATCTTTATTCTACTCATGACAGAGCCTCGTTCCAAAAACCAAAATAAAATTCGCATTCCACAACATAATACAGGCTACTTCTTATACTGTACCAGCTACACTCCTCTAGAACGCCCTGCCCGATAAGATTAAAGCAGGTCCTGATAGGAACTTATTTAAGAGACTAGTTCGTGATTACCTAATAGATCTTTGGCAATATTCGTCTTTTCTATTTTCTCTTTTTTTTATATGTTTATATATGTATCTTTTTATATATTTGAGTACATATTTATGTATTTCATATTATAAGAATGTATTTATTATTTAAATACGCAGTGCACATATTATGTATATATTAATTTATTGTTTTTTTGGAGTCTCTTCCCGTAGTTTTTTATTTCTTTGTGTAGCACCTTTCGCCACGACAAGGATTGACTGGTAGAGAATCCCACTTGGCATTAAGTTCGCTCATTGTAACCTTAAACTCAAGATCAATATAGAATAAATAAATAAATACAAGTAATAACAAACTGCTACTCAGATGCACACTGATTTACTTATTATACAGTAGATATTCGTTCATAACACTATCTATATAGATGTCCTATCTGATGCCAGATATTATGTAGACTCTCTCTATCTTAGTCTTTTCTAACTAATTTACTTTTGCATTCGAAATTATGCAAAGTATTTCTAGCACTTTTAAAATGTTTTCCTTTTTAGCAATTATTAATTACGGAAATTCGATTATTCCTGTTATTATTTTGCATTTACGAATTATCACGATGACAGTGATTGTAGTATTAGACATCTTGCATTTCATACGCTGCTGGCATTCAATGGTCTTCTCCATTTTATTTAAAATGGTGTTATAAAGTTAAAGTAAACACACATTTGAAACGAAACCACTATTTACATATGTTATCACGGAGGGACACTGAGGTTTTAGACGTCCAGATGTCATAGTTAACACGGGTTACCTTGAGCTTTCATTTATTATTTTTGTTCCGATCTACGCAGAATGTGCTCACAGTATCTAGAGGTCGTGCCACTATGCTTGGTTTTAGATTTAATTTTGTTTATTACTGGATCCCCAGCCGGTGGTAGCACCCACCCATCTCTATTGAAATTAGGATCTTATTTTGATTTAAAGTAGTTAAAGTTAAAAAGGATTTCTATTCTCACAAGCATGCACATGGAATTATATCTCCCTTTTCACAAAATAACTACATTGATAAGCTTTCGTACTAAATCGCTTAATTTTTCTCGGTGACGTAGTGGCTAAGCGTTTAGCTCCAGCACCGAGGGTCGCGGTTTCGATTCCCGTACGGTATTAGTACTCGTAGGGACTACAAATTATAGTTCCGGGTGTTTGTTCATATGCGATTCGAAATTCCTACAGTGGGAGGTAATGTGTCATAAAAGAAAAAAGAAAGCCATGTAACGCTCATTACAACTTATTCATTCTCCTGCATCGTGTATAGAGATCATAGACGTAACCCAGAAATTGCCTTACATCCCCTTACAACTTCCACGATATGAACGAGAGCTATTACCTTCCATAGAACCCCGCAACAGCGTGAAATAGGTCATCTTTCAAAAGAGCCAAGTAAAAATTACAAGTCCAGTTTTAATGAAAGCTTTTCAGCTTGTGTAGGTTATGGCATCACATCAAATAGAAAAATACTAAAATTTAAATCTTTTACTTTCCATTTGCTTTTACATCTGAAATTATACGGTAAATTTCACGGTAGTTTTGTACTGGGTAGAGTCAAGCGGCTACTTTTGATGGTGCTCGAATGGACCGCCTCGACCGGGGTAGTACCACGATCTCGCAGAATACCGGCGTGAAGTAGAGGCACCATGTGCTGCTGCGTTTCGTTCGGTGAGATTGGAGACCGGAGACCCTCTCCCCCTCATCCCTCATCCTCGTCATCCTCATCTCATCTCCCAAATATTCTCCAAGGCCGGTAACTCACCTGCAGCTCCTTTGGCATTGGCAATGTTCGTAGTAATGTATGTTCGATGGTAATCACTTACCACCATGTGAGACCCATGCCGAATCTACTCTAATAATAAAGTATTTTGAATAATTGTATTGATTGTAAAATAAACTTACCGAGTGATATCAGTGTAATCTTCCATCCCCCTTTCGTCGTCGTCGTCGTAAGAGGCAGCGAAGATAAAATCCTTGACCTAACCATCACGAAAAATACCAGACCAGAATTAACCAGCCCGGGCAATAGCGTCTAAGGAGCGAGATGTCTGGTACTGCGACCACCAATCCGTTTGCCGAGCGTAGTGATTATGTCAAATCCTCCTTACGGGAGAGGCCTGTGTTCAGCAATGTATTATTTACAGGAGGTTAAGGATTGGAGCATCAAGGTTGTTGTCGACGGTGCATGCTCGGACTCCAAACCCGTGAATGCTAGTGTTCCACAAGGCTGTGTGCTATCTCCTACTCTATTCCTTCTGCATATCAACGACATGCTACAAATCAGTAGCATGCATTGCTATCCAGACGACAGCACGGGTGATGCCCTGAATACAAGCCGGCCAATTTATGTCTGAAGTCGAGTTAGTCAAAGTGTCGGATTGGAGTCGACGTAATTTGGTCCTATTCAATACCAAAAAGACACAGGTTTGCGCGTTTACCGCTAAAAAGTTTCCCTTTGTCGTTTCTCCTCTTTGAGAACGTTCCCAGAATTACCAACTTCCAAGTATCAATCCTTGGCGTCACCATATCGAGCGACGTTCAGTTCCGTGGTTCCCTTCTTCTATAAAAAAAAAGGTAATACAAGCTTAAGATATTTAAAATAATCTATTTACCGACTCGTAAATAGCACGCATTTAAAGTAATGCGTTTAAGGAATTCACAAAAAAATCGTATAAGCAGCAAGCAGTAACGAAGAAGAATGTAGAGTTTGTGTCGATTTATGTGTTTCGGAACGAAGGTTAATTAGTGTACGTAAGCTCGCCATTCATTGTACTACTGTGTCGTACGACTTTCTGCGATAAGTACTAACGCCATTAACATACTTTACTGCTATCTGTTAAGTTATCAACGAACTGCATTGACAATGTCGTTCGCCTGGCGATTGATCGCAGTGCCACCAGTGGTTTATGAATCTGCCACCCCATTATTTCATATGGAAAAGGAGTCTAATGGGGCTCACCTGGTGGTAAGTGATCACCGGCTGCCGAGTACATCTGCAACACCTGAGGAGCTGCTGTTGCCGGCCTTTTCGAATATTTGGTGAGAGGAAGAAGGCGGGGCCTCGGGTTACTTCATTTACCGGAACAAACGCGGAACCGCATTATCTTATGTTTCTCCGTTTCGTTCGGTGTGTGAGGTAACCGGACGGCCACTTCCCTCTGTCCCTACCCATTCCCCACCATTCCTCCCATCATCCCTCCTATCACCTAAATATCGTACATCTGTAACACCGTTGAGCCGCTTGCTCTTTGGTCCACGTCTTCTAATCCATCCCAGCCGACTCTCACACACATGCACAGTTAAAGAATGCACTCTCATTCCTTCCAAATAATAACAATAACATTGAACATACATTATTTTTAATTCACAGCCTGTACATACGAGGTCTAGGACATAGGCCTCTTCGTGAAAGCATCAGCAAAATCTAGCAGAAAGCCATAATATTGTTAAGATTATGTAAATTATTAAAACCTAACGAGAACATCATTACATTCGTTCACGACGAGCTTTAACCGACGCGCCTCGGTTTTTGTCGGCTTTTTAACAAAATTTATCGTTTTCTTTTTCCTTGCCGAATTCAGTCCGTTTGTTTCTGCGTTCACCTCACGTAGGTCAGTGCATTTGTTACGTTTCGACTAATGCTTTGCTTTTTTTTTTTTCTTTCCCCATTTTCAGGTACGTAAACGGAGACTGTTTAACTTAGTGCCTTCTTGCGTAAGAGTAAAGTGTACGGCCGTAGTATTTCTTCGTTTTGGTTATGGAAAAATATTCACGTAGAACGAAACGCGAACGGGAGTTGATTTTTTAAGCAACTTTCATATTCGTCTTTTTATACCGTTTAGTGTAATCGTTTTATGATATAATGAAATACAGCCCGTCACAAATTCACTTTTGAACATAGGTCTCTAACCGCGGTTCTGAGCTATTTGAATCGATAGAATTTCCGCTACCCTGGGCTGGTTGTCACTTTAACCATTGAAGACATGAAAGCTATGGGTGGCTCGGTGATCAGTGAAAGTTATTCAAGACCATGGACCGAAATAGACTGTTTCTCACCGCATTCTAATAAAAAAAAAAAAACACTTTTAAACTGATTGAAACGTTATATAGGTAACTCCAGTATACCTAGCCAGTAAATCCTTAATTCCCAAACAAGCTTAATTTAAAACAGTCTCGCATCCCGACTTGATTGATCGCATGTTCCTCGTAATTTATAGCCTCTGCCCGGCTCCGGTGGCAACGCGCGACAAATTATGAATAACACTATTATTGCACTATTCCGTTGGATTTGATGGATGGGACGTTTCGTTTTGTTTGCACGTCATAAAACAACTAGAGCTTCCGTGGCAGCTGCTGAGTTTACGTACTAATTTTCTATAGTTGTTGTCTATGAATTTGAAAAAAGTTTAACGGTATTCTCTATGGGAAGTACTAAACGATACAGATATTAAGTTCAAGAATGCAAGAACTGTTTAAAGAATCATCCAGAAAGTTCTTTTTTAATTTAATTTTGTTAAGCGTGGTAGCCTAGTGGTCAGGGCGCTCACTTTAGTATCATAGAGCGCGAGTGACCTGGGTTTGATCCCCGGTGCCGGCACCACTAAAATTGTTAATAATTACGTATTTACCACGTGCTCAACGGTGAAGGAAAACATCGTGAGGAAACCTGCATGTCTGAGAAATAATAAAAATATTATTTCGAGGATATGTGAAGCTCGCCAACCCGCATTGGAGCAGCGTGGCGGGCCCTTCCCGGCTCCTAAACCCTCTCTGATACTAAAAGGTATTTGAGAAGGAGGCCTTTGCCCAGCAGTGGGCACTTACAGGCTGTTACTTTAAGCGTGGTAGAGCGAAGCGGCGGCTTTTGCTGCTGCTCGAATGAGCCGGCTTGACCGGGTTGGTACCACGGCCTCGCAGAATACCGACGTGTAGAAGTAGAAGTAGAGGCATCTTGTGCTTCTGCGTTTCGATCGGCGAGTGAGGTAACCGGAGGCCCAATCCCCCTCCATATTCCCCTCCTCTTCCCTCCCATCTCCCAAATATCCTTAAAGACTGGCAACGCACCTGCAGTATCTATGGTGTTGCAGATGTATGTGGGTGACAGTAATCACTTACCATCAGGTGAACTGCTTGCTCGTTTGCCGTCTCTTCCATAAAAAAAAAAAATTAGGATATCCAATGGAGATCGTGCTATTTTTCGTTCTCTTTATCAGAATATATAGGTTTAATGCTCGGAACAATAATGACGATGGTTGACGAGTCTTGGTTGTTTCTCTGAGAGATTCATGATTATTCTTAAAGATAAGTAAAAGGTTGTAGTGAATTACACCATAGAGTGACCACCAAACAGTAATATAATTTTTTATGGGTGACTTTTGTATCATGTATTATTTTTAATCCAATGTGAGCACTTTATTAAAACGGCAACTTCACACTCTACAACCTAGGGTAGATTAGCGTGTGAAGTTGCCGTTTTAATGTCTAAATCTTTAACTATTTTATTGACGCAGGCATCTGGATTTGAACTCAGGTCATTCGTTTATTATGAAATTACTCCGACGCCACTATGATATTTTAACTGAATCCGTTTAAAGAAGTAAAGTAGCAGCCTGTAAGTACTTGGCAAAGGCCTGCTATCTGTATGATAGACTTTTGAAACCAGGAACGGCCCGCCACGCTGCGCCCGCACTGGCGGGTGGACGGGCTTCACATATCCTCGAAATAGTATTTTTTATAATTTCTCAGAGATGCTGGTTTCCTCACAATGTGGTAAAGACAGTACATAAAATTGCTATTAACAATTTTAGTGGTGCCGGCACCGAGGATCCCAGATCACTCGCGCTCTTTGAAACTAAAGTGAGCGCCCTGAACCCTAGCCTACCAAGGCCCTTGGATCCGTTTAATTAATGATAAATCCTTTAAAATCTAAATAACGCAAACAGCTTTAGCAAATTTTCCTCACACATTTTCCATTCGCATTTGTTAAAGAAAAACGAGCCCGCTGAAACAACGGCCTAAAAGCAACGGCAGAGGGTCGGAATGGAAGATAATTTATCACCTCGTTGACGGGATAAGGAATTCCCTTCCGTTTCATCCCTAAACGCTGTATACCGGAAGGAGTATGTTTACGGTTACTAAGCTGTAAAATTATTTGTAGATGAAAAACAATTTCATTCTTTTAGCCATTATAATAAATAGTAACATTTTGGGAAGGTACCATTGCCGGGAACAGCTGTATCAGTCTATTTCCGTCCTGCTGAACATACCTTCAGGAAAGCGTTACCAAAAGCCGTCAGATAATTCCAGGAAACCCACCACGCCTGGTGAGTACGGCCAAAGCTTGCAAGTAATAAACCGCGGGGCAAGTGGGGCTCGTGAACGCAGTGCCGGTACCGTAGCCCAGTGGCACTGCCTATGGGATTTGGGTTCGGTAAATTGGTGCTGGTGAGGTTGGCATTTGATGAGATAGAGACGCTTATATACCCCTTAAACCTAAACGATAAGCGATGACACTATGGGAAACCATGCTACAAGAATACAGTGGGACCAAACGAGCAAGCGGCTCACCTGACGGATAGTGGTTTTGGAAGGAGCAAGAAGTAGGGAGAGGGGGCTCCGGTTACCTCACTGATCGGTATTCTGCGTGGTGGCGGTACGACCCCCAAGGTCGAGAAGGCCCATTCGTGTAGCAACAAAACCGCCACTTGGCTCTACCGCTTATAAAATCTAACTTTTATCAGCATAATAAGCAAACGTTTAGTTTGAGAAGCTTAAGTAGGTCAAGTTTTAATAAAAATGTTGGTACAAGAGTACTTTCATAAGCGATCGCTAATAAGGAAAGAAGCGATCCATCAACTTCTTATGTTTTTTCTACGAATTCTACATAAATAGACAGAAAATGTTCAGATTAAGATACATATTTTTAGGTTAGTATTTTTTTTTGTGGTATTTCTTTAGACGATGTCGACAAAAGTGATATTAACTTTGCACTGTTACCGAGATTGGGATAACTTTTTTTGCATTCTGCCCCATACATGTGTTGAGACCTGCGATGTAATACCTAACCGTTAATCGAATCGAACCGATAATCGTTAACCGTTTTATATCTATTGCCTGTACATGAAATCTTTAATAAGTCGTCATGAATTTCATGAAAGGTTTCCTCACACTCACATAACTGGGCAGATAGGTTGGTGTACGCAGTACCTGTACCCTAACATAGTATGCAGCTTGGCATAAAGATTGGGTTTTGTTTTGGGTAAATTTAGATAGATATAGCTTATTCAAAGCCTTCTAAATGCAAAACAAACATTTGACCCCACAAATGATTGCTCTTAAGCTCAGGATTTAGTGTGGGGCTCCGTGTCTCTGGAGCTACATCTGACTCTTAATTTAATTTTAAAGGCTTTTATAAGGTTTGTTGTGCTTTGTTGCTATTGGCAAAACGTTGGTATCGCTTTTCGAATTTTTCTCTTTCATCTCCTTCATCAGAGTTTTATTTTAACTATTTTTTATTGCACCAAAAATGATACAAAAGACTTAGCTTAATGCTATATGGCCTTCTCTAACAGACGACCGAAGCAGAGAGAGACAGATGCCCCCACTCTTGAAATTTAGCTCCTTATCATTCTGTAAGATTTGGATGTGCAAATTGTGATGGGTTTTCTATCATCGGTTGTTTGTCTGTGTCTTACCTCTTAATCAGCAGCATGTAAAGCTTTGCCACCTTTGGAGAAAAATATCTAATATGCCCCCTTGTATTTATCGGCAAAGTGAGTTAAAAAAAAAAAAAAAAAATTATTTTAGAAACAATCGATAAATAATAGTTCATTATTCTACATCGAATATACGTTTCATTTAATGATACGCATCTTCTTAAACGTTTCTATCTTTACACTTATTATATACTTTACAGTATATAATAATAGTTAACAATACACGTCTAATATAAATATAATATATATCTGATGTATGAATTCACCACTAGTACGGTACGAGAACAATAGAAAGTAGATGACGAGCAACGAAGACGGAGATAAATCATTTCGCGTCGTCATGGCAACCGCGACAATCCGAAGGGAAGAAATTAGAAATAAATTTCATTCGATATGCAGGGGTTGATTGCTTTCCGTTCTATTGGTGTATTCTAACTTGAATGCGGCGCATCAGGTGTGAATAATTCTGACGGTTTTCGCTCGTTGAGCTTTTCAGCCGAGTAAGCACTGTACGTTATTTTATCAGAATTAAAGATGTGTGTCGGAGATATTATAATAAGTGCCGTGTGCTCATGGCGTATTAGAATCGATCATCTCATCATCTTATGTATGCAGTAAAGGTCGATTACGGAAAATTCTAGAGACTAGATTGCGTAACGGCTAAGCCTTCGAATGCGGCGTTGTGAGCGAGGCTACGATTGTAAGGACTATACTTACGTGGCGAGCAGAAACATCTAAGCAACTAAATCTACTTTTTTTTTTTTTTAAAGGCGGCAAACGTGCAAGCGGTTCACCTGATGGTAAGTTATTACCGTCGCCTACGTGCATTTGCAACACCAGACGTTGCCGGCCTTTGAGGGTGTTTGGGAGCACGGTTCTAAAACACTTGCATCTAATGACTTCCCGTAACACTTAAGTTTCTCGCTCTATTTTTTTGTACTGTACTGCAACTGCCTGTACTAGGTTCCTTCGAGAATCTTTCTGTGCTCACAGTTCTGTGGAATTTGTTGCCGGCTCATTTCCAATATCACTTCAATTCCACAGCTTGTCGATGAGAATCTATCGTTATATGGAAAAAAAAGTCTTGTAATGCTTTGTGATTGAAATGGCAACAAAATTTTATTATTTAACTTTTACACGTCTAACCTTTTGACGAATTTCAATATTCACAGTGATTAAACTACCGAAACTGTTTAAAAACATTTGTTCTACTGAAGTCTGTGAGAGAGTCTAAAAGAGAAACAGATAAAAAGAGAGCAGGTCTAGACGTGAGACGAAGAGATCACTAAATACTGATGCTTATAGTTTCTTCTCTGTATGTCTGTTGTTAGTGCAATTTATTCATTAGTCAAAGGTGACGATATAATAACACTCAAGACTATTCAGAATATCTCTAATGAAAGTCATCTGAAAGTCAATTAGTAAAAATAACAACAGCTGTTAGGAAATGAGGTCGAAATTCGAGATTTTGTTTAGAGACGGTCTCCCCCTCACATAACCAATGGCGTCGCGTTTGTTGTCACGATGAACCTTGAACTGAATTTCGTTGGACAGAAATATTACGTTAACACCAACAGTGTCGGTGACTAGATATTAGACACTAATGTTCTAAAAATAGACATTAAAGGGATGCGAGACTAATAATTTATTGTGTTGCCTTATAAGAACCGTGGTAACCTTAGTTTAGATAATTAGAGCGTAATTGCACAAAAAACCTGCCGCCACCTCTTCGTGGTTACCAATCTAAGGCTAGTTTTAAAATTAGGTATAGGTCACTTCTTTTACATGGCAATTAGGTTAATAGTGGGGGTTAAAATTTTTTAGTCCTCGTTGTAAGACACGAAGGAAATTTAGACAATTTAAAGAAATTAAGGTACAGTTTACAGACGTCCATTGGAGGTTAGATGTGTATTACTCTATGTTGATGCGGAATTATATTAATATTATTATTGTATACCCCATACATTTATTCCATTATATTTTGATTCCTCATGTAGTACTACAAAAAGCCTGAAAACTGCTCGCGAAAAAAAAAAACAGAGTTCTGACAGAATACCAGCGCTATAGTTGTGGTTTAGCATTGCTACAGCATTATGTTGAGTCGGACACCGTTTTGTTGCTGCAACCCAATAAAATATTATTATTATTATTACCTTTTGTTATGTCAATTAAGTTTACTTATGTGTTACTTGAGTTGTGGCAATGAATAAAGTACTTTCTTTCTTTCTTTCTTTCAATTGATCTGGGATAGATCCCCGGTGCCGGCACCACTGAAATTGTTAATACCGATTTTAAGTGCTGTTATTTACCACGTGCTCGGCGGTGAAGGAAAACGAATCGAATGGCGAGGTAACCTGCATGTCTGAGAAACAATAAAAATATTATTTCCAGGTTATATGAAGCCCGCTGATTCGCACTGGAGCAGGGCGTCGGACCCTACCCGCCTCCTAAACCCTCTCTGATACTCGTATATGAGAAGGAGGCCTTCACCTAGCAGTGGGAATTTACAGGCTACTACTTACTACCTACCTAAGAACTGTGATAGTAGAGACTTAGAATTGACAAGCGAATGCTTGTTGGTTTGCCGGCGTGATGTCACTAGAACACTCCTGTACTTATCCCGCATATATATATCATCGAAATAAATAATAGTAAGTTTTTTATACCACGACATAGTTTACCACTCGACCGAAATGCATTCAAATTCTTTGTTTAAATTATTAATTAAGCATGAATGGTCGTTGTGGATCCAAACTAACAAACTTTGTACCTTGTGATATTATTGAGACTCAAAATCAAACCTTTGGGGTCGCGAATCCCTTCGCACATTGGTGCATACCCATCTAATTAAACACAAACAATAGTCTAGTGGTAGCCTAGTGGTCAGAATACTCACTTAAGTTTTACAGAGCTCGAGTGACCGTGGTTCGATCCCCGGTGAAGGCACCACTAAAATTTTTAAAATCAATTTTAAGGGGTCTTCAAAAAATGGTCTAGTGAAGTGATTGCAACAAAATTTAAAGCATTCCTGATTTTGCTAGATTGGGCAAGTCGCTTATTCAGCTGACAGAAAACTATATTAGATATTCAAAATTACCTTCTTTGTTATAAAATCATCGTCATCATTTCAGCCTACTACAAGTCCACTGCTGAACATAGGCCTCCCCCAAAGATTGCCACAAAGCTCGGTCCTGAGCCACCTGCATCCATCGACTTCCCGGAACTTTGCGCTAATAACTGATGATGAAAAATCCGACCGATTGTGCGTAACCCAAACCCCGCAGTCTACCTGGCAGCATCTCCAGTATGAGAGTGCTAGTACCGCACTCACCATCCCACCTGTCCAGCGTTGTGAGTCACTTACACGAGCTGATGAAGAAGAAAGAAGAAGAAGGTAGTAAATAATACGTAACGAGAAACTGCTGCTTTCCATACGAGTCAATAATTTGTATGAACTTCAAATAGTTATTTCTGGTCTACGTTTTTTTTTTATGTAGGAAAGGCGGCAAACGAGCTAGCGGTTCACCTGATGGTAAGTCATTAACGTCACCAGAGGTGCTGCCGATGCGTTGCCAACTTTTAAGGATATTTATGAGGGAGGATGAAGAGGGGGATCGGAAGGGGTAGTGGGCCACCAGTTACCTTACTCACCGAACGAAACACAGAAGCACGAGATGCCTCTACTTCACGCCGGTGTTCTGTGAGGCCGTGGTACAACCCGACGGCCTATTAACAATCCGGTCAAATCGACCCCTTCGAGCAGCAGCAAAAGCCGCCGCTTGGCTCTACCACGTGTTCGTCTATGTACAATTTATCTATGTAACCTTTTTTAATTTAATAGAAAATAAACATCCTGTTAAAGGAACATCTCAATGCTAAAATCATCACTAAGTATATAAGTGTTATAGAAGAAAATTCTACCGACAAACAAGCGATTCAATAACATTTAATAATAATCAAACCGTCACAATGCATATCGCGTGATATAAATCCATTCGCAAATGTTTATAGGTCCCTCTAAATGTGACAATGCATCCATTCCCGACGCTGACTTTGTGCATCGGACACGAACTAACGTTATCAAAGGGGGAGGATGAATGGGACAGCGTCGCAACACCCTTGTTGACAGTCTTTCTGTCGGTTCGTTCTATATGCAGCTCACCGATTCGTCTCCAAATATTATATATATATATATTTTAATACTACTACTAATACTACTCCTAAATATATCAGCCAATCGTAGTCCACTGATGAATGGCAGGAAAAGCCGGCATATATTTCTTGGAATGTTCACACATACTCATCACCCTGGGCAAGCGGGTTGGTGAACGTGGAACCGGAACCCTCGCCTTAGTGATCCTGATTACAAGCCTGTGAGTTTAAGGCACGGCAAATTCAGATCTTCCGTTGTCATTCGGTCGCCAGAGCTTCGTTTGTTTTTGGTTGCAGGGCGTACCCTGATATAGGTGAGGTTGGTATTTGGAGCAAGAGATGGTACATACACCATTTCTTAAGCGTGGTAGAGGAAGCGTTTTAGCTGCTGCTCGAATGGGCCGGCTCGACCGGATTGTTACCACGGCCTCACAGAATACCGGCGTGAAGTAGGGGCATTTTGTGCTTCTGCGTTTCGTTCGGTGAGTGAGGTAACCGGAGGCCCACACCCCCTCCCTATTCCCCTCCTCTTACCTCCCATCTCCCAAATATCTTTACAACCGGCAACGCACCTGCAGCATCTAAGGTGTTGCAGATATATGTGGACGACGGTAATCACTTACCATCAGGTGAGCCGCTTGCTCGTTTGCCGTCTCTTCCATAAAAAAAAATCTTTTTTAGTAACAAACAAATTTTTAGAAAACAAAAACTGCCTTATAGCAGTGAAGAGTTGCGAGATAGATCTGCCCCAAGTTTGGTAGTTAAGTTAGTGATCGCTTCGCACTTAGACGCCACTTTCCATCGCCGGTATGGGTATGGTACATTAAGCACGAGAACTTAATATACATACAGTTTTGTTGTGTGTGTTAATTTTAGATGAGAGTCCGTCATATGTGACTTTGTTTAACATTATATAATATACGTACATTTATTAGTAACTTAGTTTTTTTTGTTTTCTACGTCTTTTGTTGCACCTACCATAAAATTTCACCACACCATAGGTTGACTGGTAGATAACGCCTATAGGCATTCAGTTCGCCTTTTGTGTCCTTTTATATAAAAGAATGCAATAGAGAATAAATAAATAAATAAATAATATGGTTAAAAATAGTAATCAAACCGTAATCTATAGGTGGTTTTGGATATTCATCGATTTATGTTTTTAATATTAATACTATATTGTAGTGTGTGAATTAATAAGTGAAGAGTTAGGTATATTGTCACATTTAAACGGACCTAATCCATCGTCCATCTTATGAACTAAATAGTAAAAAAGTAAACTAAAGTAGCAGCCTGTAAGTGCCCACAGCTGGCCAAAGGCCTTCTTCTCATATACGAGTATCAGAGAGGGTTTAGGAGCCGGAAAGGGCCCGACACGCTGCTCCAATGTGGTTTGGCGGGTTTCACATATCCTCGAAATAATATTTTTATTATTTCTCAGACATGCAGGTTTCCTCACGTTGTTTTCCTTCACCGCTGAGCACGTGGTAAATACAGCACTTAAAATTACTATTCACAATTGTAGTGGTGTCGGCACTGGGGATCGAACCCATGTCACTCGCGCTCTATGATACTAAACTGAGCGCCCTGGTCAATAGGCTACCACGGGTCAACTAGAGAACTAAATAGTCTTAAGCTATTTTTAATTGATATTATACCTAAGTTGCCTATCTGTTCCAATATTAAATATAAAAAATAAAATAATAACTCTGAGGTAAATAAGGATAGAATCAGATATTCCCCGAATGTAGCAAATTTATTTTGTCACCCGCGAAACAAGGGGGCGAGACACTCCTCGTAAACGCAATAAGGATCAGCGCCACCCATCGAGCCGGCAACCGACATCCGAACGTAAGCATTCGACTCGCCAGAGGAATCCTTCTCGTGGACTTTGTGAAATCTTAATTTAATTTGGGAACAAAGTAAAGGCAGCGCTAAACGGGAAGAGTTTACAAGCGGACTGGAATAACTCTCGGCGAGCCAAACACCGGCTCTCCGTGCTGTTCCGAATCGTGGACTTGTTTTGTTGAAGGAATCAGTATTCGGGAAAACGTTGTATTGTATTTTTTTTTATCATAGAATTATTAATTCATATAGATAAAAATTGTTTTTTGGTTGTTACAAGTACTACTGTACTACTAAGTTGCTACTTTAGTAGATACCGAGTTTTGTTAACCGTTGTTATGTATATGTATATATTCACGCCTTGTTACCAACGGTGTAGGTAGAGACTTCCGCTTGCTACGGTCCTGACATACGTCTTTCGCTTCTTCCACTTTCATCAATCTTCGCACGCATGCTCGTTGGTTTAGAGTACTCTTAACCGGGCCTTTTTCCAGAACGTCTCCGATTTGATTGTGAAATGTTCGCCTAGGTCTTCCTTTCCCGACTCCACCATAACTATTGTAAGTTAAGTAAATATATTGTAGAATCTAAATACTGAAGTTTACCATTACGGTAAAGTTGTAAAAAAAAACCGGTATGTTATAAAGGGTAAATTAGCATGCGAAAGACTCCTCTACCCAGGAGACTAGCTTACCCATTTCTGCTGCTAATCAAGCAGCTGCTGCTTCTGGTACTGCGATCACCAACCAGCATGCGATTATGGAAAACTTTCCTTTAGAGAGAGATGGATCTCTCATTTAGTTAAGGAAAGAAATAACAAGAAGTTCAGTTGGAAAACAAGGTCTGCGATGTGATCAAATCATATTTGGCTTTAATGGAGAAGCCGAAACGATGAAATAATTGCACCGCGGGAATTACATGTGAAGTGTCTCCGTATACATCTCGGGTAGGACAGCAGATGGTGCCACCTTTCAGCCACATTACACAATCGTGTGTGAATGAATGAATGGATGAATGAATGAATGAAATCGTGTGTGGTTAGGAACGAACGTCTGCGCGCAGCTGTGACGCTCGCCTCTTCTGCCGGGTGCATTACTCTTTTTGCAACCAACGCGTGTAAAAGGTAGCATGTATTTCGAACGTTGATTATAAGGCTTAAGATTGTCACACCAATGGTTGCGGTTAAATTGTAATAGATTTAACGAAATATATTTTATTGACATTGAAAAAGACAAATACTATAAACATACGACTGAAATAAAGTCATCAAACATGGCAACTTTAACACAAGTAGCTGCAGAACAAATCTACCATGGCCATTAGATAATAAATTAAAAGTAAAGCAAGTCATCGTTTAAATGTGCATCGATTGAACGCATTCAACAGTGATAAGAAAAACCGTTACCGTACGCGCGGCAAAAACGTACGAAAGGAATAAAAGCAAACAGATAAACGTACAGCTCTCAATGGCAATAGCTGGTTGAAGTTTAAAAGGTCCGATGGAGCGTGTCTAAGTTCTTAACATTTCTCCATCGTCTCATAATAGAGAGCGTTTGACACTTGACAGTTCTTCTAAACATGCGTACCGTCATATATACTGTAAATCGTTATTCGATATTCAACCTTTAACACACATGTATACGATACAGTTTTGGTTGATGCGGTATTGGTGTTACTTTCTTTTTTGTCACTAATAAATTCAGGTTATGGATTGCAGAGCGTGCAACTTTAAAGGCCTATGAACCACGACGTGTACGTGTTAACATTGTGCTAGATTACTCAAGTTATCACTTATAATGTCTTAATTTGTATATTTGTTGTTTGATTGCTAATTAATATAGTATAACTCTAAATAAGTTCGCTTAGAATTCGTAAAAGTTCACTTTTGATTAGAAGGCACGACAGCTATGTGTACTTTAACTTGAACACATAACGACTCTCTAGAAAGTCTGCAGTCTGTGATCAAATCCTAGATCACCCCGACCTTTACATCAGATTTGATAGATCACAAATCCTCCGGTCTTTAAGGACATTTGGGAGATGGGAGGGAAGATGGGGGGAATAGGGAGGGTATGTGGGCTTCCGGTTACCTCACTAACCGAGCGAAACGCAGAAGCACAAGATGTCTCTACTTCACGCCGGTATTCTGCGAGGCCGTGGTACCAATCCGGTCGAGCCGACCCATTCGAGCAGCAGCCGCCGCTTGGCTCTACCACGGAGAAAAAGGTTGTTAAGGTTGTTGTTTTTTTAATACAAATATCAAATAAGTTCTGTTTCATCTTCATCGTGACGTATTGTGTGCGATGAATGTTTCTTTCTTTCTATTTGATTCTTCTTTCGATTAAAGGGATTTCTTTCTCGCGCGGGCACTTAATATATTGCAATATATCTTGAGTAGATAACATTTTCCAACACTACCTACGTTAAAGTCATCCCCGTGCGTTTTTTTTTTCTGTACATGAATTTTGAGTCAGATTATCTTTTTATTCGTCCCAATATTCCCTTAAACACGTTAGATTGAAGGGGTTCCGTATACGACAACTTTCCAATCAATCATCGCTATCAATTTCTTTCATAGCTTATTTATGTACAAAGAGGGACGTTTAAGTGAAGGGGATCGTTTTACATAGAGCGTTGGGATAGTAGACATTGATCCTGTGTCATGTGGGATGTGTTTAATTTATGTCTCTCAGTTTTGTTATTTTGATTCTCGATTGGAAACTTCTAGAAAAGCAAAGATAAACTAGTGCCAATGTGACTTATAACAAGTTTTTCTTATTCCCATCAAAAGTGTAACAGACAGATAAACACTCTACTTATAGTGAGCAAACGGGGCTGTATGGTAATGGACCATAAGCTGTGTATTTCTTTGCTGTTACTCATAGCCAACACTAATAACTCTTTGTTTTTTTTTCCGCTTTGTGAACTCACTCATTATGTATAATTTTATAAATGTTATAAGATCTTACTGTATACCTTTTTTCACTTCTAATCATCTATAGTTACTGAAGTGTTGAAACAGTACAAAATCCAATTGTTCCGACACGTGAATGAATAATATTTCCAGGCCCAAGTTTGTAAACTTACCTTGCGAAAAGAAAAAAGAAAAACTACCGTGATGAAACAAAACAAAATGTACACGCAGAAAGATATTAACCAAACACGTGACGTCAAACGACTCCCGTCGACACAATCAGAATGAGAATAAAGTCGCGCGACTGCGACCACCCTTCACGTTTCATAAGCGAGCATTAGGCAGGCGGCGCACGTACGACATATTAACGTACACCAGGCGACAGGGGACGTGCCGAGAGTTGTGTGGTGGTCAGGGGAAGAGAGATTCAATGAACAGTGTTTTGTAGAATGTAGCAAGATATTTGGTGGCGACGCGTTTTACTTAACCATTTTTATTAATCAGACGTGTCTAGTATAATATAAAACGCTCAAGCCTGTCACACAGAGGAGTAGGCAGAGATTAGTGACTTTTATTTGACAGTAAAACTAAAAGTAAAGTAGTCGCCTGTAAGTGCTCGATACCGGGCAAAGACCTCCTTCTCAAATATCTAAGAGAGTTTTGGAGCCGGGAAGGGCCCGTCACGCTGCTCTGGTGCGCTTCGGCGGGCTTCACATATCCTCGAAATATTATTTCTCAGAGATGTTGGCTTCTTCACGAACTTTATCGCCTTTTAGGCCCGTTCTGTAAACCTCCGACAATGTACCTCCGGCTCCTGTGGTGTTGCAAATGGGAAAATGGGTTATCAGTGATTGTAATTGTTTAATTTGTGTTTTGTGATATTGTCATTTTAATAGCAATATTTATTAATCCATTGACATTTTTATTATTAATGATTATACAATGTGACTATCTTTTAGCGAACATAAGTATTTGTTCACAATCTGTTGTATAGAGTAGAATAAAGCGAATCTATTTATTATTCACATCTGTAACCAATCTATATTTAGTAAATAAACTATTATAATTATAATAATTACAATACAAACTTACATAGTAACGAAAACGTAACTCGCATATATGCTAATAATATTAAAGCCGCACCAGCGTTTTCAATGCAGTGTGAAGAGGTGCTTATAAATCTATTGTTAAGTATTTTTACAAGACCATGGCATCGTCGTCTTGTGTGGCGGAAACGGATGCGGGGTGGCTATTGTCGGCTGCAGTTGTTTCGGTCGCAGCGGTAAGTGACAAGCCGCGAACTGACGGTGACGAGATGTGATGCCTATGACAAATTGTATACTTGTCACCGCTCCGGAAATCGTAGAAATGCTTGGGGTTTGGATTAAATCGACTCCTGCGGGTAGAATAAATAACATGTAAGTAAAGTAAAGTAAGCAGCCTGTTAGTGCCCGCTGCTGGGCAAAGGCCTCCTTCTCAAGTACGAGTATCAGAGAGGGTTTAGCCGGGAAGGGCCCGCCACGCTGCTCCAGTGAGGGTTGGCGGGCTTTAATATTTCTCAGATTTGCAGCTTTTCCCACGATTTTTTCCTTCACCGTCAAGCACGTGGTAAATAAAGCACTTAAAATAGCTATTAACAATTTTAGTAGTTCCGGCACCGGGGATCGAACCCAGATCACGCGCTCTACACTACTAAAGTGAGCGTAGCTGACCACTAGGCTACCACGGCTATGCATGTAACTATACTTATATTAGAAATCCGAAGTTAACAGTATGCCTGTCAGTTAAATTTACACAGTAAATACTTGAACCGATTTTTTTTTAAATATGCGAGAAAAGAAAAAAAGAAAAAAGCTGGTATGTTTCCAGCATACCTGGCATCGAAAGCGCATTATACGTGGTAGAGCCAAGCAGCGGTTTTGCTGCTCGAATGGGGTGTCTTAATCGGGGTAGTACCACGACCAGAATACCGATGTAAGGCATCTGCCTCTATGTTTCGTTCGGTGAGTAAGGTAACCGAATGCCCACTCCTCCTCCCCACGAGGGGTCCTCGTAATCCCTCCCATCACCTAAATATCTTCAAAGGGCGGCAACGCGTCTGCAACTCCTCTGTTATTGCAGATGTACGTGGGCGACTGTAATCACTTACAATCAGGTGAGCCACTATGTCTCCAACATCTTCGGCTTGCAAAAGTTCACAGCTGAACATGGTCACAGGCCTGAGACATACCGATCGTAGTGACAGACACCTAACCTACCTGATATCGGTATGGTCGTTTTCAGGTGAACAATTTTATAGTATTTATTTCGCCGTGTAGTCGGATCCCACAGATCTTTGTTGGTGTTTCTCTCGGTTAGTTCTTCTTTTCTATTCTTTGAAGCTTCTATAATCCTAGTACTGAGCATAGGCTTCGCCAAAAAATCACCAACAAGCCAGGACACATGTCTTTGAGGCTGAGGGGTTAGTGAGTGTAGTACCTTCGCACTTGGTATGCTGATCTTCATTACTAGTCAGTGAGCTTCGGGTTCGTGTAATGGATTTTCAGGTATTTTTTTTTATGAGAAAGGCGGCAAACGCGCAATCGGTTCACCTGATGGTAAGTGATTACCGTCGCCCACGTACATCTGCAATACCAGAGGTACTGCAGGTGCGTTTTCGGTCTTTAAGGATATTTGGGTGAGGGGAGGGAAGAGGAGAGGAATACGGAGGGATGTGGGCCTCCGGTTACCTCGCTCACCGAACGAAACGCTGAAGCACGAGATGCCTCTACTTCACGCCGATATTCCGCGAGGTACAATTCGCGAGAGTTTCATTTGTTGGCTTTCTAGCCACTCTTCTGAGTGGAGGCTGCGGTGGCGCCAGGAGGTGACAAATTCGGTATTTAAATCGAAAAAAAACAAGATCTGCAAATCTGTACACTTCTAACCACAAACGACATATAATCTAAGTGTGGCATATGTGCAAATTATTTAAAGCACGAGCAGAGCCTACGCGTGGAAACTCAGCTTCTCATGCGCTTACAACTTTCTAATTAAGCTCCACAACTCTTGAGTTAACATTTAGAGACGCTGATTAACAGCGACTGTGGATGTCTTGTTGTATTTTATTGTAGCGTTTGTTTTTCAGAATGACTCACTCGTTCAGATACGCGCGTTGCGCTGCGAAATTAAGTCGGTGTTTTGTTTTGACAAAACAATTAATTGTTTTTTTTTTATGGGTGCTTGATTGAGGTGATCACTGTCGTCCAAGTGCATCTGGAACACCAGAGGGGCTGCAGGTGCGTTGCCGGTTTTTAACGGTATTTGGAAGCTGGGAGGTAGAAAGTGGATGGGGAACGGGGAGGGGGAAAGGGAGGGAGGAGGGAGCTCCGGTTACCTCAGTAACCGAACGAAACGCAGAAGCAACAAGATGCTGATGTCTTCTTCATGCCGGTATTCTGCGGGGTTGTGGTAACGGGGTGGAACCCATGAGCAGCAGTAATGGCCATTTGCTTGGCTCTACCACGTACCGTGTCGGTGGCTGATATCGACAACTATTTTTCACTGATAAATTTTTAATATTTAGACGTTATATTTCACTTGTTGTATGTTTTCTATGTGTGGGTGATAGGCGGAGTTTGCGGATTTCCGGTAGTCACGGCTAGGTGTAGCAAAACGGGATTCCGCGCTCCAATTTTCGCCTCTCTGTAAGACAGACCGTGACGGGTGGCTCGTCCCCGTCATACTTTATCTTATCTTCGTTATATTACGTGCAACGAATAAACAGTGTTATAACAGTGGCATAGCAGTGTTATAACAGTGTTATAGTACATCAGAAATTTATCTTAACACTTTACTAATTTTTGTTTCTCCGACGGTTGCGTAGTTGTGAAACCTAACGGTTTTATAATACACAAGGGTCTCCTGGTTCCAGGCTAACTCTTTGTTTATTTGAATAACGATCGGTTCAGTTACTAACGCATTTAAATAGTTTTGATAAATTTTGTGAAACAATAATTCTCACGCTATATAACCAACACTGGGGTGTTCAGAGGTTTAGATATTTATTCTAATCGTTTTCACATACTTTTCACCGTAGCTTCTTTAGAACATTGTGACAGGTGCGAGTCTTTTTATTTCGTTCGTTTCGAACAAACTATTGGCACATGCCCACTAGGAAACACAGGGAGATTGAATTCCGGTTTGATTCTTAGATATGCATAATTAATAATATGAAACGTTGATACGTTAAAAAAATAACGATGTTAACTGTTATGTCTAAATTCCACTTTTTATAATTTAGAACAAAGCTCAATTCAACTCCACGTGTTCATTCGGTAATCGCACCGTTATTTCTTCACCTGCCTAAGGTTACGACCTTGACCCATGCCCCCTCTGAAACATCGTTAGCGGGAATCAAATCCGGGGTCGTATAAGTTACAAAACGGGCAATTCGAGGACCAGCGTGTGTCGTCGCTGGGGAAATCATGCGCAGCCTTCAGTCAATCCCGGTGCCTGTGCCTGACGGATATTTATGGCCATCCGTCTTGGGACCCGATTGGGTCGCGTGCTTTCGCGGCGATGGAAACACGTGCAGAACGTTGCGGGGTACCGCATTGCTGGTCTCCTTACTTATTCAATGTATCGTATTTGTTCGAGAGGTAATTCGAATTTGACTGTGGTTTTTTTTTAATTTCGGTCTACAACTTCCACTACAATTTTTTTTTTAAGAATCCGCGATACACTTCCGCTGTGCAAAGGTCTCACCCAACTCCTTCCGTCTATCTCGATCCACTGAGGTCTCGGAAAGTTCGCAATTCAAACCACTAGAGAAGAAGTTTTCTGGCGATGTCTTGCGATTACATACAGCACACACAAGCGTGTTAGTGTTCGCAGTGCCGTTGCCTTGGTGACGGTGCTGGATTTGACAGATCAGGTACCCGTCGACCGCCAGAGCCTGATCTGTCAGCTAAAACGGTAAGGTGGGCTTTGTCTTGGACTCCAAATGCCAACCCAGCCAGCACGTGGTGCATCATGCAGGAGTAATGGGCCGAAGCGCAAGATGCATCTACTTCACGCGATTCGTAGGGCAACATCTATGTCTGGTTTTCAAGTTATTATCCTTCCAAATTAAAATGCATGCGTTTCCTAGGACATAGATTAAACAATCAATCATTTTAAAGACGAATCGGATTAACTTTACTTCGGTATTTAATCGGTAAAACACCGATTAATCTTATCACGATAAAACCACATACATTTGAGTGAAATATGTTTTTTTTTTTCGAAGTAAGCACTGAACTCGTCAGCTCGTTACATATTTATAACAAAGCGCCCTGAAACCTTTCGTACGACAACAGCTATATTGATTTTGCGACTTACAGACCTATTGCATAATGCGATCCCCCTGAATATTGTATAACGCTTCGAATTTGTGTAAACGCGTTTTGGTTCGCTTTCCATACATCGATGTTCCGTTTACATTTTGTTTTTTAATTTATATAATCTATGAATCTAGTCGATTTTACTACCCCGCACAGAAGCTCTACGCAGCTTGCGGACTCATCCCGGTACCGAAACTTTCTCAAATATTTGCCCAGCTGTAGGTATTTACAGGCTACTCATTTACAAGTTATTGACATTATACCACCGAAACGATTTATTAACAAGTATCTCCTGTTTGAACTCTTACAAACAATCTCGAAAATATAACCATGGTCTAAATATAACCATGGTGAAAATATAACCATGGTAAATCAATTAACAAGAAATAAAGAGAAATATCCAATCACTCTCCTGTCTAAAGTTAAACGCTGGAGTTTCGTGTTTAATTTTTTTTTATTACACTATGCGCAGAAAAATCTGCATTTCCATTAATCTACATATATATATATATAGTTTTCAGTTCGTATCAAGTTTACAAGTCGCGGATTTAAAATGTTCATGTAGCAAATGTCGTCGGCAATTCTTTCTCACGGCATCTCGCGTGAAACATCACTGCCATCTTAGAAACGAACTCGGCGTAAGTTGTGAGACACAGCGGATAACCTTTTTTTGAAAAAAAAAAACATTAGCTTGAAATGAAATACCTATTTAACACATTTAAAAGCTGTCCTTTTCTTTAACAGCTTTTTTAACTTCCGGCTTATTGGCATCGTTGTAAGAATCTACCATCCCCTTTCATACCGTGGGTGGTCGTAAGAGACGACTAATGGGAAAAGCCGAGAAAATTAAAATAGCTACCAATAGATAGCGCGATAACCAACACACAAAATATTACAGATCAAAATGAAGCAGACCGATGGCGGACAGTTGCGTATTAGGAACGAGGTGCAGCTTGCCGAGTACTATTTATAGGCTGGTAAGCTTAGGATTCGTGTCGTCAAGATTATTATCGGCAGGCGTGGCGGGAGGATTGGCGAGTTCGAATTTAATTTTTTTTTATGGAAAAGGAGGAAAAGGTTCAAGCGTACCCCACGTACTGCTGAAACACCAGAGGTGCTGCAGGTGTGTTGCCGGCCTTTAAGGATATTGAGAGGGCCTCCGGTTACCTCACTCACCGTACGAAACGCGGAAGTACAATGTGCCTCTACTTCACGCCGGTATTCTGCGAGGCCATGGTACCAACCCGGTCGAGCCAGCCAATTCGAGGAGCAGCTAAAATGTGCCTGGAAAAATAATCAGTGGGTCTTAACGTAGTATCAATGTTATAGATAACAAATATATAGAAAGAAAGTGTCTTTCACAATTATTTACTTTGTCTTGAAATAATTTACGCCTAGGACATTCAATTCAAAACCAGCTATCGAATCATAATATCAAAATCTTTATTGACTTCTTGTATTTACGCGAACACATATTTGAAATGAGACTATTATTTTTAACCCGCGTGCCACAGATGCTGTAAACAACTCGAAACTTCTAGAACATAAAAACTAAAATGAAACGCAATAAAATCCGTAAATAATAGTTTACTTTAAAAAATCTGTACTCTGCAATATGGGAATATAAATTCACTTGGTAAATGTCATTATTTTTTAAAAACCTATTATAACAAGCTCCCTCTTACAGAGTATAAACAGGCGAAAGAAACTCTATTGATATAATTTATTCTATATATTTTTTCCTTTTAACAAAACCATATCTATTCCCAGAAGTTATTATCGTCCATGTACACCTTAATCATTTAGTGTATACACTGCAAATTAGCTATGCAGCTGACATAACACATTGTATATGGCATGGGTAAATTAAATTTTGTTCATTTTTACTTCGCCGTCAGCTTAGACTTGAACGTTCACAAAGTACCCAGCCACAAGCAAAAGTTGCTATTTTTCCCATCTTAAAGGCTTCTAATATCCCGGTCCCCCGCCTCCGGCCGTTGTCATTTGTCTCCTGCTCTGTAGGCAAACTTTGCCTCAATGTTTGAAAGCACTACATTATATCCGAGGCTCTTCATCGTCCTCGTCTACTCGGGCTAGTGACGTCTATCATCTTAAAAGGCTGCTATTGATATCGATAGTATATATATATATGTAATATACTTTTTCCTTATGGAATAATATGAACAGGAAGTCTTATTTTTATGTACACAGTAAAACATTTTTAGTAAATATTCTTATCAGAAGCTTATTTAACAGGAAACTTTCAACAATTTCTCTTAAATTTTGTAAATTATTAGGGGTTACATAAGTAACAGCAAATTAGTGTAACAAAACATCGATAATACATTCGTCGGTGCATCACTACACAGCGAGATGTGGCTCTCCTTACACTGAAGATTTCTTCTTAATACCCCACATTTAAAGTTGTATAGAACGGTGACATTTGGCACGTGTTCCATGTTTTTATGTTCATGTATGAAAGAAAGAAAATATACATTGATCTGCTAAGAAATGGGAACACGCACGCAATGGTAATTAATGAAATAACATAGAAACAAAATTAGAATTAAAAGCCAAAAACAAATATAAAAAAAGAAGTGTGAAAATTACTCGGCGCGTTATCCTCGGACGAGGACCTTCCAGCATTCTGCTGAAGCGGAGATCAACATCAGACATAGCACTGTTTTTCAATGCCAACCCCCGATATGACACTCCGTTGCAATTATATGTTTATATATTCACATTTATATACATTAGAGCCGTGGTAGCCTAGCGGTCAGGGCGCGCAATTTAGTATCACAGAGCGCAGGTGAACTCGGTTCGATCCCCGGTGCCGGCACCACTAAAATTGTTAATAGCAATTTTAAGTGCTGCATTTACCACTCGGTGCTCGGCGGTGAAGGAAAACATCGTGAGGAAACCTGCATATCTGAGAAGATATGTGAAGCCCGTCAACCCGCAATGGAGCAGCGTGGCGGGCCACTCCCGGCTCCTACACCCTTTCAGATGTTTGAAAAGTAGGCCTTTGCCCAGCTGTGGGCACTTACAGGCTGCTACTTTACTTAATATACATTAGTAATAATTAATATCATTATAAATAAAACTAACTAACATACGTCCCGATTTCATCATGGCGGCAATATATGAACATGAAATATATTATGTTTCATAAACTAAAACAAAGTAGCAGTCTATAAAGTTCCCACAGCTGCACAAAGGCCCACAATGCTTGAAGGGTTTTCGGATTGGCGAAATTTACAATGTTCTCGAAATTTACTTTTTAATAATTTCTCAGACAAGCGGGTTTCCTCGCGAGGGTTCACTTCACCGCTGAGCATGTGGAGAAATCAGCAATTAAAAATAAGCTATGAACAATTTTAATGAGATTCGATTTGAATCCAGGTCATACGCATACTTTGAAATAAAAAAAAATTTAAAATTACAATTTCCTGCTAAATTTAACTGGAGTTCCTTGGTGAAGGAACATATCGTTAGCAAAGATTGTCTATGTGAAGCTTCGTCTTTCTAGGCTTGCGTCAAATTTAAAAGAGCCACATATGGAATAAAAGCCAAATAAAAAAAACATATGGAAGCAAAAGCTGGGTATGGCAGAAGAGGCACGAAAGCAGGATAAATGCAGTAGAAATGAGAGCGTTAAAAAGTATGATTGATGTGAAAATAACTGACAGGGTTCGAAATAATGTGATCGGAGAGCGTTGTGGCGTGAAAGACGATGTAGTGACACGAATTGAGAAAGAGATGCTGAGCTGGTTTGGACATGTGGAGAGGATGAATGAAAGTAGGTTGACGAAACAAATATATGAGGCGAGTGTAAATGGTAGAGTCGGGTGAGGAAGACCTAGGCGAATGATCAAATCGGAGACGTTCTGGAAAAAGACCAGGTCAAGAGTACTCTAAACCAACGAGCATGCATGCGAAGATCGATGAAAATGGAAGAAGCGAAAGACGTATGTCAGGACCGTAACAAGTGGAAGAAGATTGTCTCTGCCTACCCCGTTGGGAATAAGGCGTGAATATATATATATATGTATTTTAAAGAGAGACGGACTCGTCGAGGAGCCTTGATATGGCACAACACTGAGATTTGTTGTTTGTGACGCTTGGAATGATTACTTTCATCAAATAAATATTTCCACAAATAACAAATGCGTTAACACATACAAGCACACGATAAGCACACACGTATGTGCACGAAGTGTGCGCGTGTAACTTTTCACCAGGTTCCGCCGCGTCTCACTAAAGAAAGCCGGGCAAAAACAGTTAACCGAAGGCTACCACCAGCCGGAAGGGGTGGAGCGACCGCGAAAACAATGAACTGTCATAAATCAACAACTTTAATAAGCACAGCCGCTTCCGCATGACGATAACTCGCTTTTGACTTTAGCTGAATGGGTTTGTATTGTTGGTTTCACGGTCGTGCTATTAAAGCGTCTCATCGGGGTGCTGTTGTGTGGGTGCGCGCGCTGTTTCATCATTTACAAGGCTGATTCGCAACCTTCGCTCGTTGACGTTGGAAGCATGGATGGATGTGAGTTTGGAGACCGTGTGACTAAAATCAAAAATAAATTTTAACAAGAATCGGCATCTAAAATATGGAGGCGTTGTATGCAGCCCATTGACACGTGCAAACAACCTCAAGCGAAGAAGGTTATAGATGCGTCACCTCCTTCTTCTTCTTCTGAACAGTCCACTGCTGTACATAAGTTTCTAAAAACAATTTAATAAGCAAGCACCTGATGATAATGGATAGTCCAACCCATGAAAACCTGCAAACAATTTCAGTCGAAGAAGGTAATAAATGCGTTGTCAACCCTGAGGAATAAGATGGAATGCGTCATGGCTTGTAATACTAGCATGTTGAGTTCCTTTCAAACCGGAACTGAACAATAGTTGAACTGCTCTATTTGGCGGTAGAAATGGGTGAGAATGAAGAAGAACAGTAAGCAGAGATTATGATAATTTTTATCACTTCAACCTACCACATATCAACAGCCGAATATAGGCCTCCCCTAAATATTGCCATAAATCACGATACTGATGACTCAGTCCTGAATCCATCGACTTCCCGCAACATTGTACAGGTCGTCACTTCATCTTGTGAGTCCTACACTGCGTTTGTCTGAATGAAGTTGCCACTCGAGAATATTTGTTGGTCAGTGATTGTCTGTTCAGCGAGCTATGTGATTGGTCCATTGTCACTTCAGATTGCTGATCGTTATGGCCGTGTTGGATTTTACAACGCTGCAGCGGATATAGTCGTTGTAGATTCTATTACACAGAGATAGACCTACCCCCAGTTCTTTCTATAGCTGACAGAACAAGTTTGGGCACAAAAGAACAGCTAAGTGCCATACATAGGTTACCAAAGCTGCTGCGTCTCCGGGCAAGCTGATGATTTGTGCTCGACAGCATTAAAGAACTTTTAGGGAGTCAAGAAAACGGGCTGGTGAAAACAAACAATCTCCCGACATACGGCAGATGTAACCGAAAGGTTAGTGGGGCCATGGGAGGCGGTGGGCTGAGAAAATTATTCGCTTAAATGTAATAAGAAACATCATTGGAAATAGTTTTCACATAATGTTATAGTAAATTTTCACTTCACATATTCTTATCAAGGGAAAAAAAAACGATTTCTAACCAAATTTTCTCGCTACCATCAGAACTTACAGTGATGACATCAGAATCAAATACATAGTAATAAGAATCATACAAATGCTCATATTATGCAAACTTAGTTGGTCTAGGCTAGACGTAAAAATTAAATTACAGTGGAATTTAGAGCTGCTAACAAAATGCAAAGAATTTTTATTCTAACCAAGGTTTCTTAGTCTGGAAGGCTCTCTGTCTCTCGAGGGTCTAGCTTTGAGTGTTAGGACGTCTGTGGGGTTTTCTTCAGTGAATTAACACGGAAATTCCAAGCAACGTAAAAGATTAAAGCATCGCTTGAGTGCCTTGTTTTCGTTTCGTTTAAACTCTCAGTGAATCTTTGAGTTTATTTTAAATCCCATTTTGTTATTTCATGAACTACGTTCATAAATACACGCTAGCTAATTTTTGCAATAGAACAAGGATATCTTTTGTTTTATTCATAATTATTAAAAACACGAGTTACCGCAACATAATAAAAAAGACATCTATTTGTTTGGTTAATCGTTTTGTTCACGTTCATTCCGCTATTGTCGCATAAACGAAGAGGAAAATAATCATCTATTATGGTTGTACGTGGCAGAGCCAAGCGGCGGCTTTTGCTGCTGCTCGAATGGGCCGGCACGACCGGAGCAGTACCACGACCTCGTAGAATACCGGCGTGAAGTAGACGCATCTTGTGCTTCTGCGTTTCGTTCGGTGAGTGGGGTAACCGGAGACCCACACGCCCTCCCTATCCCCCACCCTCACCCTCCCATCTCACAAATATCCTTAAAGGGCGGCAACGCACCTGCAGCACCTCTGGTGTTGCGGATTTACGTGGGCGACGGAAATCACTTACCATCAGGTGAACCGCTTGCTCGTTTGCCGCCATTCACATAAAAAAAAATACTCACCTGCAGCTCATCTGGCGTTGCAGATGTACGTGGGCGACGGTAATGACTTACCACCAGGGGAGCCGCTTGCTCGTTTTCAATGCAGGGTGCATTAGCGGAGTGACTAGGGATCTACTTCCGAATCAGGAGACACCGAGTCCGATATCCCATGTGGAGGGCTCGCATCGATGACCTTTTCAAAACTTACGTACCATCAGAATCGTTGGCTTGGATTCTAAGACGGTGACAGGCTCGCCGTCTGTCACGTTGTCCCCAATAAGCTTTGGTAAAAAGAAGATTGAACGGAAAAAGAAAAGCTATCTGATTATTGGGGTATACGGTTTTTATTTTTATTTTTATAGTTAGTAGTTTTCCCTGCCAATGGACACCTGCAACCAACTTTAAACTTAAATAAACTAGTTTTTTCATTTAACTTTAAATTACAGTTTCGATTCTTACATCCGAACCTGGTCACCAAACTGTGAAGGTCTTTCCTAACTTAAAAATTTTTTTTATTATAAAACATTATTTATTACTTATTATTTATGATCCTGTTCTGTGCTGTATTTAAAATTTGATGTCCTAAGATCTTCGAGAACTTAGTTTAAACAAAAGAAAATTTATACCGAACAAAGAAACAAACAGACAAGAAAGCGAGTTAATATTGTAATAGTAATATGTTAAAAAAAAAAACAGATTTATTGAGCATTTGTAATTAACCATAACCAGAGTTAAACAGCATCTTATAAAGCATATAAACTGTTCCCCTGCAGGCAATAAAAGCAAAGACAGGCATCACCGGCAAGCGAGTAAACACGAGCCCGTACTGTAAATGTTTGCCGACGATGGTGAAACTTGAAGTATGTTAGGCGACAGTCACACCGATGTGTACATTACGCAGGGGCGAACGAATATTCTTTGGTATAACGGCGAATCCTTACGCAACTTCACCGGGTGGTAGGCTCCTTCGCTACGTAGAAATCGTCTGTCGTCTGTCGTCCGAACAACAGTGTAACAAGTGTTGTGATCCGGTTTGAAAGGTATATAGAGCTAGTATAATTACGGACTGTGTGGCATTGCATCTTAGTTCTCAGGGGTGACAACGCATCGGTAAACTTCGTTTGAAGTTGTTTCCAGGTCTCTATAGACTGCTGGAGACAGTTACCGTCAATGGCACAGTCAGTACTTTTTTTGATCCATCCATTAAAAAATATTGTTGTAATTGTTGTTAAAAAAGACTTATGTACAGCAGTGGACTGTTTAGAAGAAAATAGCAGCCGCTAAAGAAGTTATATAAAGAGAAAGAATAACTTTAAACACTACTGTAGATACCTAACCAAAAGTAAAGCAAAAAATGTTCTTTTTAATTTATGAGAAATTTTAATTTACTGTCGTCCACGTACATCTGCAACATCATAGTTGCTGCAAGGGCGTTGCGGTCCTTTAAGGGTATTTGAGGATGAGGAGGGGGATGGGGAGGGGAAATGGGCCACCGGTTACCTCACTCACCGAACGACACGCATCAGCACAAGATGCCTCTAATTCACGCCAATTCTGCGAGGATGTGGTACCAATCCGGAAAAGCCGGCCCATTCGAGCAGCAGAAAAAGCCGCCGCTTGGCTCTACGACGTTGGAAATGTCCTACAGTCGCGTGGTAACCTCTTTTCTTACCTTGGGTGCCATAAGAGCAAGCGGTTCACCTGCGGTTGCCGCCTTTCCCATGAAAAAAATCCTAAAACTGACAGATAGATAGTTCTAGAATATTCTCATTATATCTACGATTTTTTTTCATTTATTGCTTGTCTCGCTCCCTCCGCTCTTTTCAACTCGTTGATCTAAATCTAGATATTCGTCATGAAAACTCAATTAGTGAACCTCTTGACTGTTTATTTTACAATATAGAACTTTATTATACCTTTTAAGAAGCATTAGGTTCTTGGTGATTAGACGTATATATTGCAAGTACCAAGCAAACAGACTTAAGAAACAATGGAAGAAATGAATCAACCCGTTGAAGACGTACTGGTCTGACATCAATAAAGAACCGTTGTCAGAGTGAGACGACGATAGAAGAAAAAGCTCTTTGGCTAGTCCGTCAATAGATATTTTATACTAGCACTATGTGACCCTAGTAATTTAGTTTCATAAAAAAAACTGTGACTTAGAGAAAAATATTATTTAGAAGACGTGCGAAGTTCGCTTACATTGTCCAGCAGTGGCCATATAGGATGTTACTTTAGATCTCCTTGAAATATGCAATTCATTGAATGGATGGCACGGCGATTACTGAATTGGATTGTCTGTATTTGTCAGGGATTTGTACGCATACATTTTTGACCGCTCGGTGGCGTAGCGGCTAAGCGTTTTGCTGCGGCGCTGCGGGTCGCGGGTCCGATTCTCGCACGGGACTAGTATTTGTATGGACTACAAATAATAGTTCCCGGTCTGGGTGTTTGTCCATGTGCAATTCATGTATGTAAACTGCCGAGAAATTCCTACAGCGGAAGGTGACTTTTTTTAAAAAAAAGAAAAAAAATCTGAACTTATCAGAAATTATGTTACATATGTAAAAGTATCTTTGGGGGAGGCCAATGTTCAGCAGTGGACTTCTAATAGGCTGAAATGATGATGATGATGATGATGATGTAAAAGTGCTTTATAAGATTTCATTTATCGAGATAATGTGCTTCTAAACTCAACTTAAAAACTCACTTATGTAAAAGTGAATGTACTATGGGTACGTACTAGTGTATACCCATATAAGCCTTAATATACATACTTATATAAAACCGCTGAGGGTTCTTATCCATCACCCGTATCCGTGGCCGTGATAGGTTAGTGGTCAGAGCGCTCGCTTTAGTTTCGTACAGTGCGAGGGACACGGGTTCGATCTCCGGTGCCCGCACCACTATGATTGTTAATAGCCATTTTAAGTGCTGTATTTACTACGTGCTCGTCGGTGAAGGAAACACTTGGCGCCACCGGCATATCTGTGAAATAATAAAAAATATAATTTGAAAGAAGAAAGAAAGTGCTTTATTCATTGCCACAACTCAAGTAACACATAAGGAAAACTTAATTGACATAACGAAAAGTAATAATAATAATAATATTTTATTGGGCTTGCAGCAACAAAACGGTGTCCGACTCAGCATAATGCTGTAGCAATGCTAAACCACAACTACAGCGCTGGTATTCTGTCGGAACTCTGTGTTTTTTTTTCGTGAGCAGTCGTCAGGCTTTTTGTAATACATGAGCAATCAAAATTTAAATAACAACAAAAAATATAATAATAATAATAATAATAATATAATTCCGCATCAGCACAGAGTATATACACATCTAACCTCCAATGGACGTCTGTAAACTGTACCTCAATTTCTTTAAATTGTCTAAGTTTCCTTCGTATCTTACAACGAGGACGAAGAAATTTTAAAATTTTGAAGATACTCGTATGTGAAGCTCGTCAACGCGCACTGGAGTAGCCCGGCGGGCTCTTCCAGGCTCTAAAAGCCTTCGCGGATATTTGAGAAGGAGTCCTTTGCCTTAGTTAATTAAATTTCCTTTTTTTTTTCCCGTATCTCGACGACCAAATGAGAGGGAGACCTCTAGAGATTTTTTTGTTTTATTTCCGTCGTTTTACCGTCGGCCACGTACATCTGCAATACCAGATGTGCTGCAGGTGCGTTTACGGTCTTTAATGGTATTTGGGTAATGGGCCTACCTCGCCAAACGAACGAAACGCAGAAGCACAAGATGCCTCTACTTCGTGACGGTATTCTGCGATGCCGGTGGTCGAGCCGGCGCATACGAGCAGCAGCAAAAGCCGTCGCTTGGCTCTACCCCGTATAAACGTCTTCATCTTGTACAACCAAGTACGAGTATAGAATGAGATAGCGGCTCTGAATTTGATACAAAATTCGAAACCAAAGCAGTTGACGACAACAATAAAAAAAGTCTCCTAATGTTTAAAAAAAATATTGTCTCTTCTGGCACCTGCAGTGTACATACATAGCTAAGCGATTAATATATTATTAACACTACATTTTGTTATGGTGATGAATTTTTTATAAAAATAAAATACAGAAAATTACGTCACAACATCTATACGTGTATAAGTCACTAGATTCGACACTAGTATCAAAGCCTTTCAAGGAGGAACCAACTTAGAGACAATTCAGTCTCTAACGATCATACATACGTAGGTATGACTTAACTTTCTTTATTGTCTGTGGCAGATACAGACGAAATAAAAGTGGCGACTGAGGCGTCTGACACCGGCTTACGTCTGTAGGGCTTCGGCGAGACGGCGAGAGGCTAATTGTCGCCTGTACTATTGTAGCATCAGGATGAACCCATTTGAGCATGTACACTTGTGTGTTTTTTTGTTTGTTGACACTGTTTCATATAAGCGCATAATTTCAAAGTCATTCGCAATACGGTTGCAATTTTGACTGTAGTTACTTGATTTAGGAATAAGGAAACTATTATGTAAGTCGTGCAGAAATATCTATATCTTAGAGATATGAGAATATTAATCTTGTGAGGATTTACGTTCGAACCAAGTGGATGTGAACATTTTTATTAGTTTACACTTACGATTTTTGTGTTTCAAAAGTCAAAATCTTTTTTATAATACAATATCAATCATAATAAAATCTATAAAAAAAATTATATGCCAAATATAATAATATATCAGGTGACTTGGGAGTTCAGAGTAGGAGCTATTTCCATATATCTTTGCCCTCGACATATTGATCTAGTAGACCTTATTTTATAATGTCACTTTAACAAGCTTCTTAAAGATTGTGTCGGTCTGTTGTACAATATTGCAAGGGGTTTTATTGTAAAATTGTATGCATTTACAACTAATAAGACTTCGCTTGTTAGAACATTATTTTTTCATAAGTTCTGTTTCAAAAGTTTCGTTTTATCTTTATGACATATTACCATATTGAAACTGGTCGATAAAGATAAGTGTGTGACTTTTTCACAAAAACAAATCATAATAACTCTTGACTATAGAAAGGTTAATAAAGGTCAGATGAAGACGTTGTTAGACCAGACTGAAAGAAAATATTTTGCATACGGAAAATTTGTAATTCTTTTCAACTAGTAGTTAGTTATTTTTTTTTATTAGATGTCCAGAACTGTGAATATGTTGCGAATCCTGAACAAATTGGCCTATTGAAATTATTTTAATGAGCATCAGTACGGCGCATCGACAGCAAGCGAAATCGACATTTGGAGATAAAGTAGACAATTGTATTCCTCCTTAATGGCGTGCAATAATAGTCGTTTACTACTGAATTCAATTTAAAATAGAATAATCAATACACTTTCCATTTCAAACATATTCTTTTTTTGTAAACGCTTCAATCGTATCGTTCGTTTAGTGCCAATAACTTTTTAGCGGGAGACACGATAGAGAACAGTCGAACTCCAAAGACAACAAAGCTTTTATGATTTGTAGATATGGTAATCAAAATTTAAAGCGAATCTCAAAGAGACCGTGAGCCCGGCGCGAATGTATACCCTGTGGAGTAATTCGCATGACTGATCGTCTGAATATCATCTGTAATTTAGCGCCGCAGCCATGGGAGTCGTTTTGAATCCGACGCTTTCGTGATTTTCAGTTCCGGTCGCGTATTCATTATCATAAAACATATCTGTTTTATTGTCAACTAGCGAAATCAAGATATGTGCATGTGTTTACACGTGGGATTGACTAGCACGTGCTTTTTGAAACTGCCAATCTTTAACTTATGTTAATCGTAAAAGACGAAATAAATAGTTTCATCACTGGAGACGTACGTTTTACAGTTTCGGAAGTTTTTACTTTTATTACCCAGCTTAAAAAGAAAATTAGTAACTGCAGTAATGGACTGCTGTACTTGCTAGATCCAAGCTGCGGCTTTTGGTGCTGCTCGAATGGCCGTCTCGACCGGGGTAGCCACGACATCGCACAAAACCGACGTGAATTAGAGGCATCTTGGTTGGTTTCTGCTTTGCGTTCGGCGAGTGAGTTAACCGGAGGCACAACCCCAATCTCCTTCCCCATCATCCCTCCCAGCTTCCAAAGATCTTTAAATGCCTCTGGTTTTGTAGATATAGAGCCGTTTGCTCGTTTGCCCACCTTTACCATAAAATAAGACATCGTTCCGTTTTCAAATATATCCGATATTCTGAATTTAAATATTCAAAAATAAAATATCCAACAGAAGGTATCGATGATTTATGTTATAGCAATTTAATTATCAACATTCCCATTAGTTATTTTTAAATGTAGGTAATATTCCAGGATTCTTTTTTTGAACAAGTAAGTTTTAAATATAATCTACATTTGGAGACAACTAACGGTATGACATTTTCTAACAAATGATAAATATAAAATATTTTTTTTATTCTGTGACACAAGTCGGTGTGCATATTGAGAAACAATTTAAAAAAAAAAACTATAAATAAAAGCAACGTACGGAAAAACGCTTTATAAATATAATTTTCCATAACATCGTCATGTAGGTACAGAACACAGAAGAAATTGTAGATAAACACGGAGAGAAGTAAGGCGAAAAATAAAATAAGGTACGGGAAATCTTGGTGTCTATTGTATTACTTAAATTGGCAAAGGTGGAGGTTGGAATGGAGTGCACTGCAAACTTAGATTGCAGCTCCGCGAGATGCTGATTGTTATCTAAACGAGTGTGTTTTGGAAATACTGTTGAATAATTTCATGAGATTTCTTGAGACTCGGCGAGCAGGGAGTGTAACATCGCTAAAGTGATGTTTAGTTTCTAGTTGCGAGCTTGTTATTTTAATAAGAAATGTTTTAATTTTTATCGTCTCTTATTAATAACAACTAGAGGATTTTTAGTAGGCTTCAATAAAAGTAGAATCCATTGTTTAAGGCTAAAAGTTTCCAATGTCCTATTCCATTATATGTTTTACTTCTCTATCACAATAAATTTAAATTAATTCAGCACTAGCGTTATGTTTGAACAACAAAATAACAAAATATACAAACTTATACATTTATATATTGAAAACCTCTAGGGAATATTTTAATGCAGCCATGAGCATAATGATCCAGAAGTTGAGTCAATCAATACAATAGGCATTACCGTTATATGAGATCTCACAAAATTGATTACAATTCATCACACACAATACAGCCACGTACAGGCAAACGCAGTGTAGGACAACCCCCCACAAGATGGAGTGACGACCTGCGCAGTGTTGCGGGAAGTCGATGGATGCAGGTGACTCAGGACCGAGCTTCGTGGCAATCTTTGGGGGACGCCTATGTTCATCAGTGGACTTCTGATAGGCTGAAATGATGAATGAATGACACACAATACATATTGCTGTACGAAGTACCGAGTTACAGCTTTAGCATAATAAGGTCGTCATATATATGGCTCATTTAGAATTCTACAATAACTCATTGTTTCCTTACGCCGTCGATGCTAACGTCGGCAACGGCATGAAGTTTGTAATCGAATTATTTATATGAGACACGATGTCCGCACATACATGTGGTGTGACGCGACTATCGACGGGCAAGAACATATTTTTAAAAACATATAAATGGAATAAGTAATGAGAATTACGTAAAGTATTTAAACAATCTTCAGACTTAAAATATTACATATATGACTATGTACCTATCATAATATAATTATTCTATCGTAGTATATTATTTGAGTATATATGTAGACATAAAATTTAGTTTAAAGTCATTTCCTCTGCACTCTGCTTCCTTTATTATATTTTCTCTATATTTTCTCTGCCCGATAATGGTAGACTGGTAAAGAACGCCTTTTGGCTTAAGTCCACCTTTTTGCTCTTTTATAAGCGCAAATAAATATTAACGGACAGTCACCAAGAGTGTAATTAGAAAATGGACTTCAACCATTTATATATCCATTTTCATTTTTAATTCCTTAAGGAATAACGCTACTTCTACTTTAGGATTTTCTTCGATTTTTTGGAGATGATTCTCTAACGTAATTAACAGATATGATTAAACACCCAGACTCGGAAGAATATACGTAGATCATACAAACACTTGTTTTGTTGTAATCAAACCTATATCCTATAGCGCTGAAGACATGAAGTAGCAACAATGGAGTTAAACTATCCAGGAGGTATAACCTATTCAATGAATCGATAAAATCGTTCTCAAACGGCAAGGTATAGCTTGACAGACATACATAAACAGTAAATGAATCTGCGTCCTAATTAATATATATATATATATATATTTCTCGCCTTTTTCTGTCCCGAACATTGATAACCTTCTCCTTTTTGAAGTCAGAAGAAAATGCATAAAACGGATACTTAGGTGTATATATTTTAAAACTATATTCAAGACGCGTTATTTCAAATAAAAACAAAATTAAAGATGATTCACGATCACACCCGGACAAACAGCAAAGGGGTCCAGCATATTAATAATGGATTTTTGTCGCCAAGTACGCTTCACGAGAGGACAAGTTAAATTAGATCGTCAAGTCCTCGAGAATGGGAAGTTAGTTGATATTAATTGGAGGGGGTTGTTTCTGTATTCAAATTCGCGAGAGGCTTTGTCTTCATTTATAATGTTTTGTATTTATTGATGACACTTCTCCCGCTCATTTTACTTTAGAATTCGTGTCGAATTTATGCATGTAGTTCGATGTAAGAATATAATTTTCACAAATGATGATGTAGCATGTTGCTAAAACAGTAACCGTTGAAGTGAACGAGTTGTAAAATAAAGAGCATGATTAGGTAAACGGAGCGAAACCGTTCTTAGTAAACGAAGAGTGCTCGAGGTTGCTGGCTACATAAGAATCCACACTAACAAAGATCGGGCTTACTGGAGCTTGTTAGAATAACACAAAGTGCGGATAACGATGATGATAAAGATACTGATTTAAAAATCGGTTTACAATAATCGAAGATTATAATTCTAGCCGGCAACATTGCAATCAGAAAACTCGATTCAAAATGGTCAAAGTAATAACAAAATTTGATACTATGACGCAAGCCGGAGCTAAAATGTCTCGTCCGCCACACTCAAGGGCAGTTTGTATTCAGATTCGAAGCGAATGTATCGATTAACGATATTAAACGCAGTTTGTACACACCGCTGGCTGTCACTGTGTCATTATTGCAACACCAAGCCGATCCACGCTTAGCAAAGCACATATTGCGACTGTATTGGAAACTCAACTTTAACTTGGAGATGCACAATTCAAAACGTAAAGTCCCGTGTGTACGTTTGAGGCGTTTCGCTAGTGATGTAAACGATAGTCAATAAAGGCGGCTTAGCGGCATCGATAACTTTGTGTTTTGCCATATTTATGCGTTCCACTTGGCACTCCAACACCTGTTTGTATGTACGAAACGGAAATTTGGCGAAAGGAAATTTGTCGGGCTTATTGTTCTGTAAGCAAGTACTCAGTTTACCTACCTACCTACCTTGTTAACAGAAATTGGATTTGTTTTGATATATAATAAAATCTACACGCATCATAACGGGGAAGTGTTGGAAGGAGTGCGACTTGACAGACGTTTTAATTAGTATAAAAAATTCCGTGAAACATGGAAGACTGACGCATATTTTATCTACTTAACAATTAAGAAAAGACGAATAGCCAGTCTATTTGTTTTTTCTTTAGTTAGATAGAGCAGATTAGATAAAGAAAATAAATCTGATAATATAAAAAATATAGTCCTGAATTGGTTTGATCATTTAATATAACTTTGATGTATTCAATGAAACACGGACTATCCCAAGACTGACTGTATTTAGTGACGACTTCGACGTTGTGAGAATGCGGGTGGCGGCATATAAACTGCTACCTTCATCATCATCATCATCATCATTTCAGCCTATCAGAAGTCCACTGCTGAACATAGGCCTACCCCACAGGGAGGGGGGGGGGGGTTGCCTTAGTTGCCACGCCTGGCGAGCGGGTTGGCAACCGCAGTTTTTTTTTTGTTCTAGTGCAGGAAGATGCTGCTGCCCATCTCCTTATATAATTTTTTACCATTAGTCGCCTTTTACGACACCCATGGTCAGACAGGGTTGGCGCTGTTTATTTCCGACAGCCACACGGAAACTGCTGCCTTATAAACCTTAAATATTAAACACTACAATAACGTAAAGCTCTATTTTACGTACAAGCTTTTGACTTCTATATGTATTTTTCTATGAATAGAAACAGATATGAAACTGTTTCATCATTAGGCTAGCTTCGTTTCAAAATTTTTATTTTTAATGTAAAATATCCAAATATGCATTTTTTTCATAGAAATTTCTCTCGTAATGCTTTTGCTAAGCTCTCTTCAATTGAATACCACATGTGTTTTATACAGAATATCCTTAAAAGGAAAAATTTTGAAAAGAAGTTTCATTTTATCTAAATTTAGTAGCTTTAATTATTTAAGCTTTTAAATTTGGACTCTTTCCGGATTTCAAATTCAATGTTCTACGTAGAACACTTCATGGTATATGGAGCATAATTCTTTTCATGTTTTTGGCCCACATTTGGCTTTAGAAATAAGCGGTTAAATTTTTAATTAAAATATGATAAATTACGTACCTGGTTTCTTCTGCGAATATGCATTCTACACATATCATACACATTAGCATCGTTAGAAAAGGTTATGCAAAGCAATCTTAAAATGTACGTGGGATTGTTTTCTCTTGGTACACTTCTATTGTTATTATACTTCCATTATGCTACTCCATGCGGAAAAATTCACGAAAAAATATGATTTATTATTTCTCAGATATCGTGTAGTTTTCCAGCAGACAGTGGATGGCGAGATAACCGATTCTAAAAATACCAGACCAAAAATAAGCAGATCGATTATGAACAGCAGCATCTAACATAAGGCGAGGTGTCTGGTACTGCATATGCCAATCCGCATGCCGAACTTGGCGATTTTGGCAAATCATCCCTATAGGAGTGGTCTATATCCTACAGTGGTCTATACAGGCTGTAAAGGTTAAACAGAAAAAGAAACTAAACCATAACTGTCAACTGCCATGCTTTAGAGTCGACGAAAAATCGATCCCACGAAGCGGTTTTTGCTGCTGCTCGAATGGTCTTGCTCGACCAGGGCCTTACCTCTTGATGCGAGGACACGTCTGCCCCGATTGTCGGTATGGGCAAGCCTGCTAAGCTGCATTACAACCTTTCACAAGTTCACTCCTGAACATAGGCCTCCTATCCTATCCTATTAATGCTTCCTATTCCCAAAATCGGTCGAAAATCCCTACAGGTGACAGGTGAATGAATGAAGTAAATCGAATGAATGAATGAAAATTTTGACATCTATCATTTATTTCACAATCTTCTACCGTTACGTAATGACATGTACCATATGTGTGTATGTGAATACACGCGTATACATAGATGCTTACCTTCGCCTAGCCTTATAGGCTATAATTTAAAGCGCCCATTCCCCCTGTCTCTATGCGAATAGACGTGTCGTTTAATGTAATAATGATTAACAGTTCAAATTTCGTTTCATTGCAGGTGAGTGGTGAAAAGGTTGTGCTTAAAAACGGACCACAGATGCTGTTATAACACCTCTTCTAGTATTATGCACTATACTCAAGGTAAGCCCAGTTTCGGACGTACGAAATTCGATTTAATGCACTGCAGAAATAAAGCTTAAAAGAAGTAATCATTCTGCTATAATTAAGCTTTGTAGAGCAACTATTTAATACCGTCAATATAGCGACGGTGTAGTAGTGACTGAGCATTTAGCTTCGGTGCTTTGGGTCGCGGGTTCGATACCCGCACTAGGGACTACATATAGTACTTCTTGGTCAACTGCCTCCACGACACAGGAGACATTTCTGGAAGGTTACGATTGTTTTGGAAAAAAATATATATATAAGTTTTATTATGGGATAGTGGTGTTTGTGATTCAGGGACTCCATTGTTTGAAATTTGTACGTAAGAAGAGTGGAAATAATTTTAAAACTTGTGCTGCTAATAATTTTATTTATTTATTAATTTACTCTTTGTCATGGTACCTAAAACTAAGGTATACTTATTCAATGGGCCAGTCAACCCTGGGTGAGAAAGGAATACATATTAGCAGGTGAAAAAATTCAAATAAGAGAGAAATGTAAATTAAATACTAATATTAAATACACAGCCTCACTTTAGTATCGTAGAGCGCGAGAGACCTGGGTTCCATCCCAAGTGACGGTACTAATAAAATTTTTAATAGCAATTTTAAGTGCTGTATTTATCACATGCTTGAATGTGAAGGAAAACATCGTGAGGAAACCTGCATAACAGAGAAATAATAAAAAATATTATTTCGCGGATATATGAAGCACGCCAAGCCGTAATAGAGCAGCGTGGCTACACCCTTTCAGATATTTGAGAAGGAGGCCTTTGCCCAACATTGGATATGAGGCTGCTACTTTTATATCACAGTTACATGCTTATTACATGCATAATACATATATTAAACGATTTTTACGTGCACACATACAGAAATAGAGTCTGTTGTAAACGCTTTCATGTTAGTCATAGGGTCGTAACACGCCTCGCCGGCCCGGACCGACCAGACGTCGGCGCTTTGGTTGGTTTCACACAATTCAGGGGCAATATATTGTCGCAATTAGAGGGTGGTGTATTTGAGGCTGGCGACCAGCGGAAGATATGCTAGAGCTATGCTAGAGGGTACCAAAATTTACCTACTATTTATTACTGTTGGTTAACGAACGTGGTTATGGCAACCGACTCAGAGCAGATTGTCTATCGCAATGTGCCGAAAGTAAATATTATTTTTTATAGTAAAGGCGGCGAACGATCATACGGCTCATCTGATGGTAAGTGATTACCGTCGCCCTCGTACATCTGCAAACCCCGGAGGTGCTGCAAGTGCATTGCTGTCCTTTCAGGATAAGTGGGGGATGGGAGTTGGGGGAGAGGGGAGTGGGCCTCCGGCTACCTCACTCACCGAACGAAACGCAGAAGCACAAGATACTTCACGCCGGTATTCTGCGTGTAACTCATAAAGTTAATTCATTTTCGCCAAATTAATTCTTTTCTTTATAAGGTTTGCAACGAATTAGCATTAAAAATTATCGCATGCTCTCCTTTACCACCCTCATCTCGTCAATTCAAACTGCAAACTGGATATTTAAAGGGGGTGGGTCTACAGGTATAGGGAGGTTGTTGCAATCAGCGCCTGATCACGTCCTAAACAACCCTAAGGGGGTAAGCATCATTTGCTTAGAATGTTGTAGTAAGTGAATTGGGTATCAATTTAAATATCTAGCGTGATATTGGTTCGCGTCGCTCGCTAACTTTATTCAATTGCCTCCGACATTGGTACGCCGGTACGTGCAAGAAGACATGCGTTTGACGCGAACTGGTCAAATACGAAATTAATCTAGTTTCCAGTGGCGTTGATTTCCTTGTAAACTTAATAATTTGCGTGCGCACAAAGCATTTTGGCATGCGATGCATTAATTGGCTTTGAATAGTAATTTCAGATATTCGGGTAATTGATTGCTTGAAATGAATTTGTGAGATGTTATTATTGAATTTCGTTTGGCATAATTTAATTGGCTAATAAAATTATGCCAAACGCATTTGAAACATTTAGTAAAAAAACCAATACAAGTGCCCACTGCCGAAGAAAGGCCTCCTTCACAAATATTCGAGAGGGTACAGGAGCCGGGCAGGGCCCGCCACGCTGCTCCTTAGCTTCACTTATCCTCCAAATAGTACTTTTATTATTTCACAGGCATGCAGGTTCCCTCACGACGTTTTCCTTCACCGCCGAGCACGTGGTATATACCGTATTTAACAAATTTCAGTGGTGCCGTCACCGGAGATCGAACCGAGCTCACTCGCGCTCTACGAAATTAAAGCGAACGCTCTGACCACTAGGCTACCACGGCATTTAGTGACAGATTCCATCATTTTCTAAAACCTAGCGCTGTTGATCCTACCATCATATTGTCCTTATACCGAGTTATAACGATTGTGATTCTATGCTACAATCGGTGAGTTAGGTAACCGGAGGCCTGCTACTCCACCTCCTCCTCCTCCTCCTTCTCCCACCTCTGGTGTTGCATATGCACGAGGGCGTCGGTAATCACTTACCATGAGATGTGCGCATAGCTTTTTCATTCATTGGTTAACACTGTTATTTACTAAGTAACATTACTAATATTCCTGTAAACCCTTCAACTAAGCTTACAGCTTGTATCTGAAGTGGTTCACGACAATAGTCGAATGGGGGGCTCGAACTTACGACGTCATGTTTCGTATTCCGCAATCCTAACCCATTTGGCTATTGGCGCTATGTTTGCCTCATTTCCCATAAAAATAGGCTGACAAAAAAAATGTTACTCCTAATCCTCTTACCTCATTCATCTGACAAGACGGATGCTTAATTTACACCTGAATTTCGCACAGGTTTTGTCCGTGATCATATTTCTAGAAAATGTCGTCTGTACAATTTGTAATTTTCACTCCTCGTTCGCGTAAAGACCTATAATTTATACACTCCACAGAAATTGTTGCTTCACCGATCTAATTTGTTTAATTCGTTCATTCACCTGATCCGACAAAATTGCTTTCACAAAAGCGTCGGTGAGACCTGTAGGTGTTTAAATTTAATACTTCTGCATGCGTCTTCTAATTGCTAGATAATTTGTCACTCCATGCTCCCCCAGACTCTGTTCCAATTCACTTTAATTTGCCGCGATTTATTAGTGCTCACTGGATACTGTTTAGTGGCGATATCATATAAATTAAACGGGAATTTCCTCGTTGTGCGGTCGTTTTATTACCGCGTTTAAAATGCGGTCTCGAATAATGATATTTGTAAGATTTAATGATGCATTTCATTTAAATGAGTGTGGTATCATGGTAAGTTAATGATTAAGACTGGAACCTTGGACCGTTTGAAGTTGAGGAAGAAAAAAAAGCAAACGGAGGAGGCATGTTTAAGTTGTTGGGAAAGTTGGCATTAGGATTACCGTCTTCCACGTACAGCTCCAACACCAGAAAAGAGAAGAGAAGTGGGCCTCCGGTTACCGAACGAAACGCAGAAGCACAAGATGCCTGTACTTCACGCCGGTATTCTGCGAGGTCGTGGTACCAGGGCAGTACTGTCGAGCCGGCACATTCGAGCAGCAGCAAAAGCTGTCGCTTAGCTCTGCCACGTACAAAGACTATTAAACTAAACCAAAAAAAAAAAATTAAAAATATTCCCGTTTTTTAAAACTTTAACATATCATCGCGACTAATCCCGCCAGACTATTCCGTAAGCCCATAATATCATAACTACAGTTAAACAAGCTCGGGTGCCCCCGGGTTCACCACGCGCCAGACCACTTGAGACGACCCTAGATTGCGAGAGGGTGCGAAAAGCGTTAGGAGAAGTTCAAGGTTGAGTTTTCAATCTTTTAATAATTTATGAATAATCTCCGATTGGCTCTATTTGCCCGGCGCACGTGCACCAATTACATTTCGGATTGTTAAATCGTCATGTTGCCAGATAGAAAATAAATTCTGTTTACTTCGTTAAATAATTGTAGCCTCTCAGGTTTTTTTTTAACGATCCTTATCCAGCTTTTGTATCATTAAAATAAGTTGATTTCACAATGAAATTAAAAAGCCAACATTCTTTTATTAAAATTGAAAGTTGATTTACGTGAGTGTATTAATAGTCGAATAAGGGCAATGTCTACAAATCTTTAGGCTTTTGACTGATGGCGGAATGATTGAATGAAAAAAAAAAAAAATAGTCGGTAGGCTCCTTAGGCAGAGCCTAGTCATCTAGGTGGGTTACCTGCCACCCTCTTACCCATTTCTGCCACCAAACAGCAGTGTAACAACTGTTGTGTTCCTGTCTAAGAAAGTTATAGAGAGCCAGTGTAACCTCTCAGTCTGTCTGTGTTCTCAGGGTCTTCGGTCAAAGAAGTTTACAGATCCTCTGTCACCAGTAAACTTCTTTGACCGAAGTTGTTTACAGGTGCCCATAGGCTGCAGTAGCCATCTACCACCAGGTGCACTGTTAGCTCTTTTTTTTTACCCCAGTCCAATAAATATAACGTCAGTAGAAGTCTACTCGTATGTTGCTACGAGCTCAGAAGAGGGAATGCACATCTCATAAGTCATGGGAAGATCACCTTGTTCCTACCTAACCTACCAAGATCTAAATTATACTGTGATTAGATCGCCAATGTGCCTGTCAAGCGTGGCGAATATATAAAACTCTCCTAATTAAAGGCCGGCAGCGCATCTGTAGCTCCTCTGGTGTTGTGGATGTTCGTGGGCGTCGGTGATCACTTACCATCAGGTGAGTCGCACGCTCGTTTGCCCCTTCTTCTATAAAAAAAAAAAAAGATGCTAATTATATCAGTGAACTATTTAAAGACTTCTAAAATAGATGATAAAATGAAGATGAACACTTAAAAACATTGAATGTCGAAGTAATATCAAGATTCCTTCCGTAATATCCTTTTATAAATCCGTAGTGCCGGATAGTATGAAGCCTTCCTTCCTCGGGGTTCGAGGTACGAAATCAGCTCTTCGATTAAGCCATGTTAAGATGGAAACAGATAGACATAGGTTGCTTTTGCTCTATAATATTAGAATGGATAGTAGAAATTGACTGTTTATTGTATTGTTAAATACGAAGGCAGCGCTGTAGATTTTTTTTTTTTTTTGTTTTGTGATAGAAAAGCAGGTCGTGGGCCGTGGCTCGTTCTGAGCATGCATTATTGAGTGCCACAGAGTGACGAGTCGCGTCCCCGAGCAGCGTTGGAACGGTCGAGTCAACTTGAAACGCTTCAAGTTATTGATGAATTCCTTAGATTAATAGCATGGATGTATGATAGTATTAGTTACACATTTTTTTAGACACAGTTACGCGCCTTTTTATGTTTTCTTAGGTTTTGGAGCGCAATCCATTGAGTTAGTACAATGCTGTTTGGCAGGCTTATCGTGACCTTGAATTTTTTCTCTTTCTTCTTTATCATTAAGGACGACATAGCCTCAAGCTAAGTTATATATAGGAACAATCATGAAGTACTCTGCATGCCCATGTCAATTCAAAAAAGCATGTTTATTTACAAAGACTGCTATTAAACTTCTCACTAAGAGATACAATGGCAAGTTAAAGTTAAAAATTTTATACTAATTGGTTAGTTTATGTATTTTTCTATTGCACTTGGAATCCGACGAGTACAGTTCGATTTTTAGCCGTGATGAAGCAAAGCAAGTCAAGTAAACGGAAGCGTTTAAACGATCCTCAGCCAGTACTCGACGCCCCACAACACGCGCCAGACGTTTCCCCGGCTAGTTGTATGAGATGCTATACATAGCGGCAGCGCGCGTATCTGTAAATCTGAAAGGGCTTCAAACAAAACAGTAGTTAACATATTCATTCCCAGTCTCACGCTTGTCTACGAACGCTAGAAAGCTCCCGATTATCGACATTTATACACTGGATTTCAACAAAGGTCATAAAGCTTTTATCTCAAGTAATATTATACAAAATATTGTCTGAACAAATCTTGAGGGTCTTGATCTTGCGTATATCCTTCAAGAAAAGAGCCCATTCCTTCCTTAAAGGCCGGCGGCGCATCTGTAGCTCCTCTGGTGTTGGGGATGCTCGTGGGCGTTGGTGATCACTTACCATCAGGTGAGCCGCACGCTTGTTTGCCCCTTCTATAAAAAAAAAAAAAGATGCTAATTATATCAGTGAACTATTTAAAGACTTCTAAAATAGATGATAAAATGAAGATGAACACTTAAAAACATTGAATGTCGAAGTAATATCAAGATTCCTTCCGTAATATCCTTTTATAAATCCGTAGTGCCGGATAGTATGAAGCCTTCCTTCCTCGGGGTTCGAGGTACGAAATCAGCTCTTCGATTAAGCCATGTTAAGATGGAAATAGATAGACATAGGTTGCTTTTGCTCTATAATATTAGAATGGATAGTAGAAATTGACTGTTTATTGTATTGTTAAATACGAAGGCAGCGCTGTAGATTTTTTTTTTTTGTTTTGTGATAGAAAAGCAGGTCGTGGGCCGTGGCTCATTCTGAGCATGCATTATTGAGTGCCACAGAGTGACGAGTCGCGTCCCCGAGCAGCGTTGGAACGGTCGAGTCAACTTGAAACGTTTCAAGTTATTGATGAATTCCTTAGAATAATAGCATGGATGTATGATAGTATTAGTTACACACTTTTTTAGACACAGTTACGCGCCTTTTTATGTTTTCTTAGGTTTTGGAGCGCAATCCATTGAGTTAGTACAATGCTGTTTGGCAGGCTTATCGTGACCTTGATTTTTTTCTCTTTCTTCTTTATCATTAAGGACGACATAGCCTCAAGCTAAGTTAGGAACAATCATGAAGTACTCTGCATGCCCATGTCGATTCAAAAAAGCATGTTCATTTACAAAGACTGCTATTAAACTTCTCACTAAGAGATACAATGGCAAGTTAAAGTTAAAAATTTTATACTAATTGGTTAGTTTATGTATTTTTCTATTGCACTTGGAATCCGACGAGTACAGTTCGATTTCTAGCCGTGATGAAGCAAAGCAAGTCAAGTAAACGGAAGCGTTTAAACGATCCTCAGCCAGTACTCGACGCCCCACAACACGCGCCAGACGTTTCCCCGGCTAGTTGTATGAGATGCTATACATAGCGGCAGCGCGCGTATCTGTAAATCTGAAAGGGCTTCAAACAAAACAGTAGTTAACATATTCATTCCCAGTCTCACGCTTGTCTACGAACGCTAGAAAGCTCCCGATTATCGACATTTATACGCTGGATTTTAACAAAGGTCATAAAGCTTTTATCTCAAGTAATATTATACAAAATATTGTCTGAACAAATCTTGAGGGTCTTGATCTTGCGTATATCCTTCAAGAAAAGAGCCCATTCCTTCCTTAAAGGCCGGCGGCGCATCTGTAGCTCCTCTGGTGTTGGGGATGCTCGTGGGCGTTGGTGATCACTTACCATCAGGTGAGCCGCACGCTTGTTTGCCCCTTCTATAAAAAAAAAAAAAGATGCTAATTATATCAGTGAACTATTTAAAGACTTCTAAAATAGATGATAAAATGAAGATGAACACTTAAAACATTGAATGTCGAAGTAATATCAAGATTCCTTCCGTAATATCCTTTTATAAATCCGTAGTGCCGGATAGTATGAAGCCTTCCTTCCTCGGGGTTCGAGGTACGAAATCAGCTCTTCGATTAAGCCATGTTAAGATGGAAACAGATAGACATAGGTTGCTTTTGCTCTATAATATTAGAATGGATAGTAGAAATTGACTGTTTATTGTATTGTTAAATACGAAGGCAGCGCTGTAGATTTTTTTTTTTTGTTTTGTGATAGAAAAGCAGGTCGTGGGCCGTGGCTCATTCTGAGCATGCATTATTGAGTGCCACAGAGTGACGAGTCGCGTCCCCGAGCAGCGTTGGAACGGTCGAGTCAACTTGAAACGTTTCAAGTTATTGATGAATTCCTTAGAATAATAGCATGGATGTATGATAGTATTAGTTACACACTTTTTTAGACACAGTTACGCGCCTTTTTATGTTTTCTTAGGTTTTGGAGCGCAATCCATTGAGTTAGTACAATGCTGTTTGGCAGGCTTATCGTGACCTTGATATTTTTCTCTTTCTTCTTTATCATTAAGGACGACATAGCCTCAAGCTAAGTTATATATAGGAACAATCATGAAGTACTCTGCATGCCCATGTCGATTCAAAAAGCATGTTTATTTACAAAGACTGCTATTAAACTTCTCACTAAGAGATACAATGGCAAGTTAAAGTTAAAAATTTTGTTAAAACAATCCAAACTGTTTATTAAATGCAATATTGAAATACGTTATATTTAAACACATAACACAAAAAACTGTTAACAGCAACCTACGTACGTGATAGAGCCAAGTGTCGGATTTTGCTGCTGCTCGAACGCGCCGTCTCGACCGGGATAGCACCACGACCTCGCGGATCCTGCGTTTCTTTCGAAGAGTCTGGTAACGGTTGCTCTCCCCACAGCACCTTCCGTACCACCCCATCCCAACCAACAATCCATGAAGGCCGGTAACGCACCTGCAGCGTCTCTGACGTTCTAGACGAACTTTTTTATTTTTTTATAGAAAAGACAGCAAACGAGCAGGCGGTCCACCTGATGGTAAGTGATTACCGTCGCCCGCATGCATCTGCAACACCATAGATGCTGAAGGTGCGTTGCCGGTCTTTACGAATATTTGGGAGATGGGAAGGAAGAGGAGGGGAATAGGGAGGGGGTGTGGGCCTCCGGTTACCTCACTCACCGATCGAAACGCAGAATCACAAGATGCCTCTACTTCACGTCGGTATTCTCCGAGGCCGTGGTACCAACCCGGTCGAGCCGGCCCATTCGAGCAGCAGCAAAAGCCGCCGCTTGGCTCCACCACGCTAAAAAATATGTGCGCTATGGTAATCGCTTACCATCATGTGAGCTGGGTAAATGAAAATAAACAAATATTAGCAATGCATACTAAGCGCAAATCAAAAAACTTACTAAGCACTAATCGCCTAACGTTTGCTTAGGTGGAAAGCGGCATCTTTGAAAGTCAATTACGAGTTAAACACCGTCTAACACATGTCCTGACTTGTTCCGCTAGGAAACCTGTCGGTGAAATTCATTACGTCGGAACAATGTGTAGATACTGTTGGAAGCGATTGCTGGGCACGCGATAGGATTCCACGATAGTACCCGCGATACTATTAAAGCCAGCACCTTTTTGTTAGTATAGTAGTTTTTAAGTGTGGTAGAGCCAAGCGGCGGCTTTAGCTGCTGCTCGAAGGGGGCCGGCTCGACCGGATTGATACCACGGCCTCGCAGAAAACCGGCGTGAAGTAGAGGCGTCTTGAGCTTCTGCGTTTCGTTCGGTGAGCGAGGTAACCGAGAGCCCACCTATCTATTCCCCATCCTCAAATGTCCTTAAAGACCAGCGACGCTCCTGCAGCTTCTCTGGTGCGTGCGTGGATCAACTACAAGAGGGTTTTTTTTTCATAAAAAGAAAATAGTTATTGTCGTGAATCATGGACAATTCATTTATGTTTCCACTCAGTGCGTATAATGTAGACTATATAATAAAACTATAAAGCTGTTGAGAATGAACACGGTAACGTATGTTATTCTTTATCTGCACTTATTTCTTCTCGGGCACTTCTGTATCACGCAACGAGTTATTATAACGACATTCGTACATAAATAAATATTTACTTGATTCATAGATATATAAATCGTTCACTAATGTGCATGCCCGCAACCAGCTTTACTTGTGTGTTTATTAACCAAACACACATTCATGTTTGGATCTCGAAGTAGGGCTTTCATCTGTGACTGCTGATCGAAGAGATCGGCTCTATTGTAGTCGACATTTAAATGTTGGCCTCCTCTACAAATAAACTAATTAGATCGATTGGCCACCCAGTCTATAACTAAAATAACATAATATGAAAGAATAAAAAGTAAATCCTTTACTTTCGTATTTCACTGGTCCACTGTATTAGATAATAGTATCTACGAAGTGGATTAAACCATTGGAAACTTGGAACTAGGCTGCCGAACGGTGACAATAAGCACTTACCTTCAGGTGAACCGCATGCTTGTTTGCCACCTTTCTCATAAAAAAAAAAAATTTTAAGTAGATATCCTTAGCTGTTTAACTTAATGAGCGGAAATTAGAAGCCAAATGCGGTAATGAAAGTAGTCCATTATGAAAACAGATTTTAATCGCGGGCCAAACCGAAGTATGAAGCCGAAGCCACGACAATACGTGGTACGTTCCAATTTGGCAGCCTCCTTGCTCCGTATTTAATACTTAATTGTTAATTTCGGTATCATTAAAAGAGTGGACTATTGTAACATTTGAAGAAAACCATTTAGTTTTTACTTAATACTTGGGATCGTTTCCTTAGCGGAGCTTTGTTCACTTACTTGTATTTTTATTTAAACAAAAAAAACACACACACTTGAGACGATGCCTTAAATAAGGAACCGATTGCACTTTTTGTATGTGGTAGCGTGGTAGTGCCGCGGCCTCGCAGAATACCGACGTGAAGTAGAGCCATCTTGTGCTTCTGCGTTTCTTTCGGTGAGTGAGATAACCGAGAGCCCACCTATCTATTCCCCATCCTCAAATGTCCTTAAAGACCAGCGACGCTCCTGCAGCTTCTCTGGTGCGTGCGTGGATCAACTACAAGAGGGTTTTTTTTTCATAAAAAGAAAAATAGTTATTGTCGTGAATCATAGACAATTCATTTATGTTTCCACTCAGTGCGTATAATGTAGACTATATAATAAAACTATAAAGCTGTTGAGAATGAACACGGTAACCTATGTTATTCTTTATCTGCACTTATTTCTTCTCGGGCACTTCTGTATCACGCAACGAGTTATTATAACGACATTCGTACATAAATAAATATTTACTTGGTTCATAGATATATAAATCGTTCACTAATGTGCATGCCCGCAACCAGCTTTACTTGTGTGTTTATTAACCAAACACACATTCATGTTTGGATCTCGAAGTAGGGCTTTCATCTGTGACTGCTGATCGAAGAGATCGGCTCTATTGTAGTCGACATTTAAATGTTGGCCTCCTCTACAAATAAACTAATTAGATCGATTGGCCACCCAGTCTATAACTAAAATAACATAATATGAAAGAATAAAAAGTAAATCCTTTACTTTCGTATTTCACTGGTCCATTGTATTAGATAATAGTATCTACGAAGTGGATTAAACCTTTGGAAACTTGGAACTAGGCTGCCGAACGGTGACAATAAGCACTTACCTTCAGGTGAACCGCATGCTTGTTTGCCACCTATCTCATAAAAAAAAAAAATTTAAGTAGATATCCTTAGCTGTTTAACTTAATGAGCGGAAATTAGAAGCCAAATGCGGTAATGAAAGTAGTCCATTATGAAAACAGATTTTAATCATGAGCCAAACCAGTATGAAGCCGAAGCCACGACAATACGTGGTACGTTCCAATTTGGCAGCCTCCTTGCTCCGTATTTAATACTTAATTGTTAATTTCGGTATCATTAAAAGAGTGGACTATTGTAACATTTGAAGAAAACCATTTAGTTTTTACTTAATACTTGGGATCGTTTCCTTAGCGGAGCTTTGTTCACTTACTTGTATTTTTATTTAAACAAAAAAACACACACACTTGAGACGATGCCTTAAATAAGGAACCGATTGCACTTTTTGTATGTGGTAGCGTGGTAGTGCCACGGCCTCGCAGAATACCGACGTGAAGTAGAGCCATCTTGTGCTTCTGCGTTTCTTTCGGTGAGTGAGATAACCGAGAGCCCACCTATCTATTCCCCCTCCTCAAATGTCCTTAAAGACCAGCGACGCTCCTGCAGCTTCTCTGGTGCGTGCGTGGATCAACTACAAGAGGGTTTTTTTTTTCAAGAGGGAGGAAACGGGCATCGAGGTTTTTCCCTCTTTACGCGGGCGTCATCTCAGTGGGCTGCTGCTCCCCGGTCTTGGGTACCGCTTTCTGCGATTATTTGGTAGAAGTGTTACGTTTTTTCACGTCTTATGTCAACTCTTTATCGCGCTTCCCCGAATGCCATCTAGTGGGGTGGCGAATTTAAAAGTTATCTTCAGAGCGGTCGTCGTTTAGGTGGTCGAGGCAAGCTCCGGGAGGAGGTTATGTAACGACGCCAGGTCGCCTAGGTGCTCGTATGGCTCCACTGCTGTTGCAGATGTACGCGGGTATCGGCGGTAATCATTTACCATCAAGTGAGCCGCTTGTTCGTTTGCCCCCATTTCCTTTAAAAAAAAAACGTACAACGGACGTAGCATAGTGTCGTAAGTGTAGACGCAAATACAGACAGGTACTAAGTTGGTTTATATTGTTCACATCTTACGTACCACAACCATAAAGAATTCTTAAACAATATTCGGGAAGCTACAAATAGGTACTAAAAACAGATTTCCCTCTAAATAACTTATAATTTGGCTTTACGTATTAAAAGCACCCCATTAAGCCTAAACCCTCTTAAAACATTAAAACGAAATGCAACAATGTTAGTTTAAGTTTTCGTCCGTGCTCTGTGGGCGTCTCAATTTCGATTCATAAAAACCATAAAACGATTTACCGCCAGTTTATAAACACTAGGGATGAAATCTGACCAAGAATCGATATTGTTTTCTTTTTAATTTTGAATCGATATCTATGAAATTCTGTAGAGTATTCTATTTCTGAAGTTTACATTTCTGACTAATATATCGGTTAGTCATAAAAAAGAATTGTATAAAATCGTACATTTGATGTTTTTTTTAAATGTAGGATTTTTTGTTTCAAACAATTTTAACTCAATTATTGCTCAACGAATTTTATCGTAACTTACTTTGAATGAAATATTAAAATATTTTTTTTTGTTATTCTTACCAGTACAAACATTCGATTAATTATTCGATTACTGAACACTGACCGATAATCGTGAACGTTGTAATTGAATAATAAAAAAAAAATTACCAGAGCTGTACTCATTGTAGCCGTAGTTGATAAATACCGCAGGAGAGACAGCTTATGGATAATGAAGGTCATGAGCGATATCGAAAAAGAATAACAAAACGATCTCGATAACTTGAAACTCGATCGGTACATCGATAAGAATCGTACCGACCCTAGTATCGACTCGCGTTCAATGCAACATGTTTAAAGCGTTTGCTTTAATAACAAATAATGATAGGCTGAAGGCGTGCATGTTTAATATATGCATTTATCAATAATCCATTAAAAAAATATATATAGTTTCGATATACCACCCACTAGATAATCGTTAATCCCGATCGTAGAATTGTTATTAAAACTACATGACGTATCATTGTTAGCATCGTTCGTTCTAATTGAATTAGTTATTTTCACATTTGAATAACGTTAATTTTAATTTAATAGAAAGTGGCGTCTCGATATTAATGTGTGGATATTATATTTTTAAACGAGAAAGTCATAGTCTCAAACAAAACATTAACATGTTAAGTAATCGAACGGTTTATTCATATATTCGTATGATTCGCTGGCGCTGGGGCTGAGCGTTTAGCAGCGGCGCTGTGGATTCGATTCCCGCATGGGACTAGTGTTTGACATCATCATCATCATCATTTCAGCCTATCACAAGTCCACTGCTGAACATAGGCCTCCCCCAAAGATTGCCACGAAGCTCGGTCCTGAGCCACCTGCATCCATCGACTTCCCGCAACACCGCGCAGGTCGTCACTCTATCTTGTGGGGGGTCGTCCTACACTGCGTTTGCCTGTACGTGGCTGCCACTCTAGTGTTTGTATGATCTATAAATAATTGTTCCGGGTCTGAGTGTTTGTCCCTGTGGAATTTATGTATTTATACTGCCTCCCCGACACAGAAGTTTCCTTCAGTGGTAAGTAACGTTTATTCCAAAAAAAAAAAAAGGTATTTATTTAAGCACTTACGGCTATCACATGTAAGGGTAGGCAGAGCTTACGGATTTACATTTGGCCCGACATGGTGATAAGTGGCGAGCTTCATCTTAATTATTTTTTTTAAATAATGTGGAATACTAGAAAATGTTTGTAACATTCCATCAACCAAAATTGGCCGTGAGACTGTCGTTTACGGGTTCGATTCCCGCATGGATGTATATGTTATACAATCGATCGTTGTCCATGTGCAATGTCTGTCATCAAAGAAAGACAGCAGATGTAAGTAACCACAGATATTTATTTATTTATTTTATTTATTAAGCTTCATATACAGAATGTGTATAGGCGGACTTAATGCCAGAAGCATTCCCTACCAGTCAACCTTTGAACGATGCAGAGATGAAATGAAGTTGGTGTAGGTGATAGAATAGAGAGAACTAAAGAGAGGAAAAAAATTATAGTAAATGTAAATCTATATATAGATTCAATATTTCAATACGCATACAATAATAAATACATATATGATAATAAATACTTACACACGTACATACATACATTGATATTAAATATATATTAAAATAGACTATTACTGAGATGTGTCTGCCATTTTGTTAAGGATATGTTCCTTAGATTTCATTTTAAATATGTACCGACTGTTAGACGCTCTGATTTCAAGTTTTCGATATTCAATATTTCTAGCAAAGTAAACCCATTCTCACGTACATCTTTACCATGTGGTTATTATATATCTTATTCGATCACACGTATGACTCATTATATAATGCTCTCCCTTTTTTTCCTGTAGCTACATTCACTACTACAATGACAATTTATGAATCGTGTCCTGTTTTCTCCGACTGCGAACGAAAAGAATTAAATCATCTTTTACTAAGACCAAAAACGATTGTCATATCAAAATAATATAAAGCATGTGTGAAAACGCAACCTTCGAAAATATCGCATGGATTATTCTTTTGTTTAGTCATTTGGACCATGGTTTTGTATATGGGTTTAGTTATTAAAGTGCGGTTTGGGGAACATTTATCGAAAGCTGAAAAAAGGTTCATGAGTTTCCTTTTTTTATGGGAAAGATGTCAAACGAGCCAGCCACTAACTACGATGGTAAGTGACTACCGTCGCCCATATACATCTGCAATATTGGAGGAGCTCTCAGCTCGCCCCCCCCTCTCCACCTTTAGGACGGAGAGGGGAGAGCGGCCTCTGGTTCATAACAAGATGCCTCTAATCAACGCCGGTACTCATGTGAGGCCGTGGTCTTAGTACAACCCCGGTCGTGGCGGCCCATTCGAGCAGCAGCAAAAGCCGTATAAACTTAAGATTGTTTGTGTGTGTGTTTATCGTCACAGATCTACAACAACCGCACATTACCGTCGCAGTGCTCATAACAAAACGTTCCCAAGTTGTTTTAATCTTTACATCCGTATGAATATTCATTCTGCAGTATCTAGTCATATTTGTTAGGCGGCCAAGTCTCAGGCTACTGGCAAGTGGCCTATCAGATACGCTGTTCGGGAGAGCGGCACCGTCCCGTGGTGAACTGATATAACTTTAAGTGGTTATTGTTAAAATAAGGTTGGTGGTTGGTTCATCATGGGGTTATTTTACGAAGTCGTATGCTTAAAGTAAAAGAAAGAGAAAATCAACAGTACAAGTCTGTTAATGATTTTTATGTGATTTTTTTTTCTTATCTGAGCAATGTATTCTATTAAAATAGGTTCGGTAGAATTCTGATAATTTTATTGATAATAATGAAAGTGACAACATAAAGTAATTATGGTATTCTGTGTGTATACTGTATTAAGGTATTGTACTCCCTAGATAATGTGATAAAATTATTTATCAAACGCTACTCGTAAAGAAGGTCTAATAAACCCTAAAACTTACTGACAATTGTAACGTGTGATATCATAGTTCATGATATTATTCCTGTTAATTTTCCTTGTTTTAATTATTCTAAAGAGACGTATTATGTAAATATTGAGTCTAATTTTATTTACGCCAATAAAATAAAAAAAATTACAAAAAAAGGATACCTACGGAGTTTTTTCTCCTTCAAAGAAGCCTAATTTTAGAAATGGTGGCGGTCGAGTGAAATATATGTTTCTATGTCGAAGAATAAGGGCTGTTATTTTTGAATATTAATCTGCATCTACAATCAAAGTTTAGTGATTAGATACTTATGTATATTAACGTTTTTTTAAAGACTTATAAGAATTTGTTGAAGGTTGCTCGCAAAATAAATTAATTGAATTTTTAAAGTTGTAACCCTTTGCCATGCGAACGGGCCCAGCTCCTACGCGCTACCTAGTAGCCACAGTTTATTGATTACGAGAGGTTTACAGCCGGGGGCAACTGATAAAAACTAACACAGAGTACTGCAATTTGAAAGAGCATTTTCCCCGATAAAACTGTTCGGCTCTCTTGTCTCGGGCTCTGATAAAAGTTGTCCTATTATTTCTACCGAGCACTCTATCTGCGTGGCTCGAGGCGTTTACAAAGAATATTGTAACGGAAGCGCACGGCGGATTATCGATGGAATCTTGTATGAATTATGTATTTAGTTGCTAGAAAAATTTGTTACGTTCTATCAGTGGATGATTTATTTCAAAAGTTTTATTAGCGTACGTTCGTCCTTGTTTTATATCATTACTTCTCAAAGTGGGGGGGGGGGGGCTCTTCCGAGTTATGCGCTTTAGAGTTCGTTTCTTTCGTAATAACGGGCGATCGGTTATAATGATACTGTGTGAGAAAGAGCCGGTGAAAGATTGTCAGCAATTTAATGTATCTTCTCGATTTTCGTTTATTTTGCAGTTCAATAACTTGTTTGAAGATATTGCAATAAATTGGAAACTAGTGTCCTGCGGTAATGATCTTTTCGGATAAGGGAAAGGCGGCAAACGAGCAATAGGTTCACCTGATGGTAAGTGATTACAGTCGCTCACATGCATCTTCAACACCAGAGGAGCTAAAGGTTCGTTGCCGGCCTTTAAGGGTATTTGGGTGATAGGAGGGAGGATGAGGAGTGGAATGGGGAGGGGGAGTGAGCCTCCGGATACCTCACTCACCGAATGAAACGCAGAAGCATCACAAGATACCTCTACTTCACGCCGGTATTCTGTGAGGTCGTGGTATTAATCCGGTGGAGCCGGTCCATTCGAGCAGCAGCTAAAGCCGCCGCTTGGTTCTACCACGTTAAAAATTTGTATTCACAACTCACCTTGTGAATATCGTATTAGTTAACTTGTTGATATACCAGAATTGTATCAGCGTAATGGTGAAACAGCCAATCAAATACCTATACTATACCCATATCATTGTAACCGGGGAGCACTCTCTAAGGTGCGCGGGGAGCACAGTGTAAGGTCTTTCACAAAAAAGACAGAATCAGACCTTTCCTTAAAATCTTATAGCATAAGCATTGTTACATCAGGTACAGATAGGTGGAGATAACTGGGTGTTTACTATGTGCTGCCTACAGTCTCAGGTGTCTCTTTAAAAAAAAATACAGAATCATACCTTTCCTCCAATCATATCGCATAAGTGTTACATCGGATACAGAAAGGTGAAGACGACTGGGTGTTTACCGTACCGGGGTAATTATTATAAACAATATCATAAAACCGTTGAACCGTACTTTTTAATATCATATAACATTCCTACTACATCAATCACTAGGACTTGACAACTTAATTAAGGTAGTTACAAAATGACACAATCGTACAACATATTAACATACTATTCACTAGTACCATCTATGTCAATTGCTAATTTTTTTTTTAATTTAGTGGCAATCTCGTTTACGAATTCTGCCAATGTCAAGTCAGTCATGGAAGTAACACAAACGTCAAATGACGGCTTTTAGATTATCAACAAGACACTTGTTTAGATGTCTACCTTTAACAATGAACATAGACTATTGTTATTTATACACCACTATATACTAACTTAACTAATCAACTATATTTTAACTATCACCACAAAAATACAAATGTTACAATTTAATCTTGTTATAGTTTATAAATTTGGTTCGGTGAATATATTTTGGGAGAACATCATATAGAGAGAAAGATAATCTGAAGCAGCGAAACAATAGATGTTACAGAGTACCTTCCTCTATACGACACTCACACAACGAAAATTTACTAATTACTAACAAACGTGTAAACATGTCGCACTGTCAAAGGTTTTAAAAGTTAATCCGCCACGCCACTTTGTCACAAGCCGATGTCGATAATGACATTTGTACTATTAACTAGTTGTATAGGGATGTACGTTTTATAGATACCGGTATTTAAGTTTTACCGATTTTAATTTTTATTTATTTATTTATTCTTCATTGTTAGCCTTAAGGTTACAATGGGCGGACTTAATGCCAAGTGGCATTCTCTACCAGTCAACCCTTGTTATGGTGAAAGGTAGCTGGTTCTACAGAACTCTCTCCTTTTTTTGCGGTCTTTTTTCATTAGATTCCTTTCCGCTAGAAAATATCGAGGCGTTCAATGCATAGCGAAGTAATTATTACGATTTTGTATTCCGAAAATACTTAAAACGAACATCACCATCGTGATTATTAAGTTAATGGCGACGTTGTTTACGTTTGATTTTACAGGGTTTATATTTAAACGAGTGGTTAGGTGACGTACCCCGTAATCAGAAGCCTCGTGTTCGATCCCGTATGTGGATGGCACGTACCAATAAATTTCTCGAAACGTATATACGATTAGTATCGTTGGTTGGGGCATCTTAATGATGGCGAGACGCTTACCACCCTTGTCACGTTGTGCCAAATAAGTTCAGGCGAAGTGGGTTGAAAGGTCCAAAAATTTAGACCACAGACCACTCCATTACACTACTGGGTATATACATAAATATATACATGGTGGTGAGAGTTTTTTTTTTATGTATTCAATTAAATGTCTGCCTCTGGTATAGTACATTTGAAAGTTTGTGTATTCGGATACTTGTCGCACACAATCTCACTACAGAGCTGAACGTAGCCACGGGCAGATGCTAGTGTAATAACCAAAGTCAATTTTTTTTTATCCAGCTCTCATGAACTTCAAAAGTCTAAACAGTCTCGTAAAGTTTTATTATAATTCACTGCAGTACTCATAAGCTCCCGATGTAACTACGAGAGTAATATTTATCTAATATCGAACCATAAATCTCTTACCTATACCTTTCCTTAACAGCCTTAAAATGGCCATAAGGAGGAATTCATCATAATTGCCATGCACGATAGTCGCCTTGGCGATCCCAGTACCATACATCTCGCACCTAAGACGCTGCTCCCCATCACCGGTCTGCTTAGCCGTTGTGACTTTGTGATTTTCAAAGCTTTTCCCTTAGTCACCTCTTACGACACCCGCTGGAAGAAAGGGGTTGGTAGATTCTTTAACCGATACCACTCGGCCAATTCTGGCGACATATTAATTACTTACGTCAAACGTGGTAGAGCCAAGAGAGCGGCTTTTGGTACTACGACCTCGCAGAATACCGAAGTGAAGTAGAGGCATCTTGTTCCTCTGCGTTTCGCTCGGCGAGTTAGGTAATTGAAGGCCGACTCCCCCCCCCCCCCTCACCTAAAATATCCTTAAACGCCGGCAACGCGCCTGCAGCGCCTCTGGTGTTACAGATGGGCGACGGTAAACACCGTTTGCTCGTTTGCCACTGTTCCCATAAAAATAAAAAGAAACCAATTGTACGCACAGTGACATCACTAAACGTCACCTTCGCGTGCCGTGCGGCAATGAATGACAACGAGCAATTACAAAGTGTTTGAGTAACAGGAGACTTAACCGTGGGTTAACCAGTTAATAGCCGTTTTTACGTTGATTTGCGACATTAACGGGACTTGGCTTAACACGATAATAATTGATGTGATGGATTGATTTGTATCAAGAGATTAACAAGGGTAAAATGTACCTGCATACATGTTTATGTGGTTGATGTATGAATAACAACTAACTAACTGAACGTTTATCAATAATTTAAATTTCTTTTTTCTAGATCGTATCTATAAAAAAAATGTATAAGTATTATTATAGTCTACTGCTTACTCAAAGGTGTATTAAAATATAATCTGACACCTATATAATTAAGAAAAACATTTATGTTGCATAAAGATAAATATATGTGTAAATTATGCGGGATTGGTTGACTGTCGTTGACTGTTAGGTTGGGTTAGGTGAGAGGAAGGAGCGGAGGAGAAAATGGGGTTCCAGTTTCTTCCAGAGTCTTACTTACCGAACGTAACGCAGAAGCACAAGATGCCTCTACATTCGAGCAGCAACAGAAGCCGCCGCTTGGCTCTACCAGTTGTTCGTGGGGGACGGTAATCACTTACCATCAGGTGAACCGCTAATCAGGTTTCCGCCTGTCCTTTAATAAAAAAATGTTGTACCTTATAAGCCTACCTAGGTAAAAGAAATGTTTTGAATTTCGAACGTTCGTGGTTGGCACAAACTCACAGCAACACGATATCCCCTGCCAACTGTCCCGTTGACCGGGTCTATGTCAATTGCATTAAACCCGAAAGCTTGCCAAGTTGGCCAGAGATGAAAAATGCTTGATCGTTTTAAAAAGTACCGAGTATAGAATAAAAATGACTGCCGTTTTTTTTTAATTTTGAATGTATGATGAATATCATCCAGCACAACTGCTTAACGCAAAGACAATTCAGGGCAATGCACGCGTAATTTTGGAGTAACTTGTCAACATTTCACCGGTATGAATATATGTTAAGTAAAGGTTACACATACCCATACACATGTCACACACAGACGCGCATGTGTGTGGAATTATTATTAATTAAAAAAAAAAACTTAAAACCCTTCAACATTTCTCATTGTTCGTTTTTGGAACTCTTCTTGCTTTTCCAGCCTGGATGGTATCAACGCGTAAATGTTTTGCATTCTTCGAAACTCTATACGTCTCTCCTGGAACTGGAGCGTCCGTTCCAGTATCCCATCGCGGCTCTATCATCAGATTGTTATGAACATCTGTGACATGATGCATCACTTCTGAACCAATTTTAACCCCAATTACCCAACCTACGGAACCTACTTTCGTTTGTTGTTACTGTGGTGGTCACATACTCGGACTCCCAATTAGACCGTCTGTACTATAATACGAATGACAATAAACAAGAATTTTCTTTACGTATGAATCATTTTAGGCATTTCAAGCCGTTTATAGACTTGTGTTTTCCTGTACGAGGTTTGCACTCGAGAACATTCATTTCCCTGCAGGTGTCAAATGTGTCTTACAATGTAGAGTATTAGTATGTACCTAATTATATTTACGTGGTAGAGCCAAGCAGCGGTATATGCTGCTGCTCGAATGTGCCGGCTCGACCGGGGTGGTACCACGGCCTCGCAGAATACCGGCGTGAAGTAGAAGCATCTTGTACTTCTGCGGTTCGTTCGGTGTGTGAGGTGACCGGAGACCCGGTCCTCCACGCTCGCAACTCCTCTCCCCATCATCCCTCGTATCCCCCAAATATATTTAAAGGCCGGTCGCGCACCTGCAGCTCCTCTGGTTGCAGATGTACGAGGGCGACGGTAATCACTCGTCCCGTTTCGCGCGTTTGCCTCCCTTTCTCGTAAAAAAAAAGGTATCCATAGCCAAGATCGATGAGAAATTAGGGGATTCACCTCCGTATTGCGACAAGCTCACCTACCATCTCTGTCCATCCCGGTATTGGGTGAAGGGATGTGATTTTTTTTAAATCAACTCTAGCGCCCATCCCCGATTCGGGTACCGGGACAATATGCCCGGTAACACTGCCCCCCACACTATCTATGGAACAAGAATTCGACAATGTTGTCATGAGTCAGTTTTAGTCATCTCGGCTTTTAGTTCTGTGCTCAACATACAAACAAATAGATGGTATACTACATAATAAGACGGTGCTAACAAAAGTAGGTGAAGATCGTGAGCGCTCCATTTTTACACCGAAATACACTTTGATGCAATACCTAGAATAACGTGTCGCTAATCAAAAAGCCGCGGGCGACATTTGTAATTTATTTTAATGGCCGAGGCGTTCAATTAAACATCAAAGCCGATTCCCTGAGAAGAACGAGACGCGTTACGTCGAAGAAATAACAAACATTTGGGACGACGTTCCTTAATGCGATGTCGTTTAACTAATTTAAGATTAATATTTAGAGTGAAAGTTGTCTTGATGTATTTTAATCTTGTAGAGCATTTTCATATAACATATTTCATAAGCATGACGTGATATATTAGTATAGTTATCCTTTTTTGACGTAGACACTTTAAATACTAGATGTGGCTGTCATTCGGAAGGGATGTATAACTTTGATTTATTCTTATTCGCAAAGAGTGTAGGTAAGTGTTACAAAGTTATAATAATTATGTATATATTACAGATACGTATCGTTATATCCTGTACCGTATCATATTAATTTTAACTGTGTAAGGATGAATAAAGCTATTATTATTATTATAATGGGGGGTTATTTAGATATATGCTCGTCTACTTGGGTGATATATAGAAATATGTATACAAACATAAAATACAATAAAATAAATAAGTTATCTTTAATATATATTATAAATAAAATACATAATAATTATTATTATTATCGTTACATTCTATAAATCTTTGGAGCGGAAATTTTATATTAAAATGAAATTAATAAACTTTTTTTGAATTAGATTTGCATTAAAAATTAAAGTGAAAAAAGTTGTGGTGAACAGAGTAAACGAGCAAGCGGTTCCCCTGATGGTACGTGATTTCAAGAGGCTGCAGGTGCGTTGCCGGCCTGGGTTACAGCAAGATATTTGGAGAGCAGACGGTGAAGAGTATTTAACGTGGGTGTTCTGCGAGGCCGTGGTACTATCAAGGTTGAGCCGGGCCATTCGAGCAGCAGCAAAAGCCGCCGCTTGACTCTACCACGTATAATGGCCCCAGCTGGGAAAAACTCTAAAAGGCTTTCTTGATTACTGAGATTGGAGATGGGACGGGTCGGTTACGCTGCTCCAGTGTGGGTTAGCGGATTTCACACGCCCGCGAAATAATATTCTTTCGATGTGCATTAACTAAAATAAAAATTATTTTAAAATGTATGTCAATACCTAATATTTTACAAACGCAATTTATTTATAAGCCAGTTTCATATTACGTGTAGTTATAACTATTTAAAATAAATTATTACTTTGTATGTTTAAGTCTTTAAAGTCATCAATAAGGGACTAAAAGAATTATAAATATTTTAACTTTTTCTGTTTTAGCTGTTGTCTTGTCACGCTTGGCGGTGACAAGTCAATCGGTTGAAACCATTTTTTTTATGGGTAAGGCGGCAAACAAGCTAGCGTTTCACCTGATGGTCACTTACCATTACCGTCGCCCACGAACATCTGCACCATCGTCACCAGAGGTGCTGCAAGTACGTTGCCGGCCTCTAAGGATATTTAGGAGATGAAAGGGAGTAGGTCTTGGTTACCTCACTGACTGATCGTAACGCAGAAGCACAAAACGCCTCTACTTCACGCCGGTATTCTCTGAGGTCGTGGTACCAACCCTGTGCGAGACGGCCCGTTCGAGCAGCAGCAAAAGCCGCCGCTTGGGTATACCACGAATAAATATATATATAGGTGTTATTATCCTTCGGGGGAAGACCCGTTACTTTTTTGTCACCACGATCATGCGTGGTTGGCGTTCGAATATAAATATGTCACGCTACCCCTTGGCGTCAGTCCTCTTGAGATGGCATCCATAATCTACAACCAAATTAGTCTTTGTGCGAACGTTCAACAGCCGGGGCCGGAAGTCCGACGCCGCCGGTCGAAAATTTACAAATTGCACAGCGCACCGGACACTAACGCCTCCGTGACTTCTGACGCCACACGGTTTCAAGAGCACTGTTTAGAAGCAACTTTAACTTTACTTTAGTTAGCAGGAATTAATGATCGTGAAATCCTACAACATACAACGCGTCTGATATCTAACGTGTAAATATGACTTGTGAGTGGTTGTCGATTACGCTACAAGGAGAGCAAAACGCTGTATTGTGTAGTTATAGATATAAAAAGAAAGAAAGAAAGAAACAATGTCTATTCGATGATACAACACAACAAAGATATAACAGATAATACATTATGTTGGATTGTAACAACGAAAAGGCATACGACTCAGCATTATGCTGCAGCAGTGCAGCCACAGCGCTGATGTTCTGCCGCTGCCCTTGTTGAATCTCAGGAACAGTTAAATAGACACCGTTAAAAGAAAAAGAAGGCAAATAACAAACATAACTACACAAAGAAAACAAATATTGACGTTAAGGGAATACAATTCAAAATTAACGACATTACCTGATAATTATGAAGAACAATTATCTGCTAAATATACACCACAGAATAACTTTGCAATAACTTATGGAAATATAACGAATCTCGAAAATTAATTTAGATAATTAATAAAATTGCATTTTAATCTTAACACACAACACTGTTATGTCTGTACTGTAGTAATCCTTAATAAAATGTTGCATTTTACCTCAAATTTTATGTTAGTAATAAACGAGAAAGTAACTCTGTCTGTCTGTTACGTTGTCACGGAAAACCTACCGAACTAATTTTGATAAAATTTCTTATAAAGATATCTTGAACCCTTGGGAAAGAGGTAGGTTACTTTTGTGAGGTCGAAGGAGGAAAAATTTTCCACGTGGAGGAAGTCGCGAATGGAAGCTAGTTGGTTCAAAATAATTCAAAGTAAAGTATAATTTCGCCACAAAAAACGTTTTTCTTCAACACCGAGAATTGCCCATTGCAAAAAGAATATGCAGAACATATTAGAAATAATCGAACAAATATAGAACATCACTTGCTACAGTGCGGGTGTGGCGGGCTTCACATATTCTCGTAATAATATTTTTCCAATATTTCTAAGAAATGCAGGTTTCCTCACGATGTTTTCCTTCACCGCCGAGCACGCAATCTTAATTGCTGTTAACAATTTTAGTTATGCCGCCACCGGGGATCGAACCCAGATCGCTCGCGCTCTTCGAGACTTAAGTGAGCGCCCTGATCACTAGGCTACCATGGAAATAATAAAGTACAAATTAGTTAAAGTCTCGTTTTTTACTTAACTTATGGTTTATGTAATTTAAACGTTTTCTCAGTTTATGTTACACCGCCGTTGTAAGCATGTGTGTTATACATTTAATTGACACACATATCATGCCTTCTATATATGCTTGCTGCTGATGCATCTTACAAATAATCTATATCTGATCTGACGCAGCTCGTTGACCGACAACATCGATCTCGTCACGCGCTCGGAATGTTCATCTTTCTTCCTGGTCGACACGAATGTATAATTTAAAGATTTTTTGTTTTTTTGCTTAATTAAGTTACCATTGTACGCAGTGTAGGACGACCCCCCACAAGATGGAGGGACGACCTGCGCCAGTGTTGCGGGAAGTCGATGGATGCAGGTGGCTCAGGACCGAGCTTCGTGGCAATCTTTGGGGGAGGCCTATGTTCAGCAGTGGACTTCTGATAGGCTGAAATGATGATGATGATGAGTTACCATTAATAATATTCTTGTTAACCCACCAACTAAGCTTACAGCTAGTATCAGAAGTGGGTTCACGACAATAGTGTAATGGCGGGCTCGAACTTACGACGTCATGTTTCGTAGTCCGCGTCCTAACCCATTTGGCTATGGGCGCTTTTGATATTGATTTTTAATACTTCTTACTTCATTATGTGTTAACATTCACATCGATTTGTCATCTTAAAGAAAGGTTACTGGTGGTACGATCAAAAACCTTGGATTACCTGATGGGTACGAATAGAAAGTAATTCAGAGTAGATTTGTAATGGTCCTTGCTTGCCTTTCCTATATAAAAAAAAAACCGATAAGGCCGTCCATTGTACGTATAAGTTTCAATTTCTTTTTGTAATTGTTTTTCTTATGGTGTACAATAAAGTAATACCTAATTTAGTTTAAATTCCTCCTTGCCTCATTTTTTATTGGTCTCAATTTATAATTCTACTAAGTTGAGGTAGAGGTTGATATATTATAAGTAATGATTGTGGTATCACTACCATGATCATTATCCCACATCACGAATCCACTACTGGACACAGCCCCTGCCTCCCATATTTTCATCGAACACTGTACAGGTGACAACTTTATCTCGTGGTGTGCCATCCTGCTCTCGTCCGTTTGTTTGTCACACGAGAATATTTTAACTTTTTTTTTTCTTCTTCTTGTAACTGTACTAATATAAAAATAATGATTCATCCAAGAACCGATTTCCCGTACATCCGTAACGTCATAATTAGCTGCACGGTGTCGGTTCGCGTCGGGCCGCGTGCGCCGGCGCATACGTCACGTCAACTTTTTGTTCCGAAAGCGAGATATATTTCACGACAACTGCATGTGACGAGGCGGTTTTTAACTCGGAAGACCCACCCGTGCTGTTATTAATGCGCCTGTGCGTTATTTTAATGAAACGTTAGACTTGATTAGTTGAGTCGTTTTGTCAAGAGAGGCTGATGTTGTTTTGTTTGGCGATATTCTTTCTGTCGAAACAGTAGTAACCTGTCGAAATAGTCGAAACTAAGCTTATTGTTGTCGAATTTCTGATCGAAGTTAATTCAGAAGAGGCAGTAGCAAACGGAGTAATGTTTTTGATGTGTTAAAACTATATAGTTATATCGACTAGTGTCGGTGCACATTTTTTTTTCATGGCAATGGTGTCAAACGAGCAACAGGTTCACCTGATGGTAAGTGATCACCACCACGGTCTTAAGTGGCAGTTTAGGTCGCTATCAGCAATAAATGTCCGACTAAAACTCACTCGGAAGGTGTTCTTCTTCTCCATATTTTTTTTCTCATGCGGAATTGGACAAAGTAATTTTTTTTCCAAAACTTTTGAAATTGTGTCATCAGATCAAAAGTGGTCAAGAATCTCCTGGACATTCTTACTTCATATATACATATGACAACATTATCTTAAGGTCGATATTTCGACTCACGCATCGCTGAACATTGTTTTGAGATATTTATTGCAGTCGCTAATATCGGGGGATAGGGAAAACTGTCCATTATAATGTCGCTTCCAAGAACGGGTGTCCTTGGATCAAAAACTGACGGATTCATTAAAATTCGGTCGACGTGCACCGACTCTTGACTCACACTCGTCGGTACACTTGCGGAATTTGAAAAAACCGACATTCCTGACCACTTAGTACATACACATATCATTCATTGTACGGTAAAAAAGCGTATTTAAAATGAAAGCAAAGGAACATATCCTTAAAAAATGGCAGAATCATCTCAGTAATAGTCTATGTTTATATATATTTAATATTTAATTTATTAATATATTTAAAAATTGTAAATGTGTGTGTGTATTTATTATTATATATATATTTATTATAGTATGCGTAGTTAAATATTGCATCTACATATAGATTTACAATAATTATATTTTTTTTCCTCTCTTTAGTTCTCTCTATTATCTACACCTACTTCATTTCATCTCTGCATCGTCCAAAGGTTGACTGGTAGAGAATGCTTCTAGCATTAAGTCCGCCTATATACATTCTCATGTATATGAAGTTGAATAAAAAGAGATGTCACCGAATATTTAATCGTGTTATAAATCGTTAATAATATATATTGACTGTAATATTCATAATTATTTTTTAAAGGCCGGCAACGGTTTTGTAGCTCCTCTGGTGTTGTAGATGTTCGTGGGCGTCGGTGATCACTTACCATCAGGTGAGCCACATGCTCGTTTGCCCCCTTCATTTCTTTTAATAATAATAATCGTTTCATAGTACGCGAGGGGCCTGGGTTCGATCGCCGGTACAAAAGTAGCAGCTAGTAAATGCCAGGTAGGGTCCGCCACGCTGCTCCAGTGCGTGATGGCGGACTTCACATGTCCTCGAAATTAGTTTTTTTTTAATACTCAGACATGGTAGGTTCCTTCACGGTTCCTCCGCCGAGCACGTGCGGCAGAAAGGACTTTAAATTGCAATCAACAATTATTATCTAACTCAGGTCACTTTCGTTCTATGATGCTAAAGTGAGCGCCTAGACCACTGGGCGACCTCGACTCTTAGACTACGAGGAGGGAATGGGAGGAACCGTATTATATTTACGAAATAGAAAAAAAAACGGTCGAGTGCGAGTCGGATTCGAGCATCGCCGGTTCCGTACAACTACATCTCGGTGACTACCTATTATGGTTCAAATTGTTTTTTTTTAACGAAAATGGGGGCAAACGGGCGTGCGGCATGGGGGCTAAACTGATGGTATGTGAATACCAACGGCTACGTACATCTGCAACACCATAGATGCTGCAGGTGCGTTGCCGGTCTTTAAGGATATTTGCGAGATGGAAGGGAAGAGGAGAGGAATAGGGAGGGGATGTGGGCCTCCGCTTATCTCACTCATCGAACGAAACGCAAAAGCACAAGATGCCTCTACTTCACGCCGCTATACTGCGAGGCCGTGGTAGCAATTCGGACGAGCCGGTCCAGTCGAGCAGCAGCAAATGCCACCGCTTGGCTGTACCACGTACAAAATGAACTGCAGTAACCATTTACCGTCAGGTTGACAGTTAGCTCATTTTTGTCTCAAGTACCGATATAATATAAGTTGCGAAATAAAAGTGTCACAGATTATACATGCGTTGTCACCATTGAGGAATAAAATGGGACGGCTCACAGCCCCTAATCACACTGGTCCTTTAAACCGGAAAACGACAGTTGTTTCACTGCTGTTGGGCGACAGAGATGCGTAAGGGGGTGGTACCTACCCTGATGACACCTAGGCTGAGAAGAAGCCTACCAAGGTGCCAGTTAGTGGTTGGGAGTTCCTGACTGCTAAGCCCCCTTATGTTCAAATCCCAAGCAAACGTCTGATTGTGTTGTCTCCGTCCCGAGTCTCTGACACTGCATCTGTCACTTCCTCCGTGGAACGACGAGTGGGTGAGTGAGTGGCTCTGTTTGAGCATACCATTACATCACTACAGTATCTCCTGCGCAGTTGACAACTGCCATGTTCGGAACCGGTTAACAAAAATTTAACACATAATGATAAAATATAGTAACCGACTTTACGATCTTTTTATAAATTAAAATGATTGATAAAGATAATTTATATATTCATCTATTTATCACCTAATTCCCGTTTTATCGCGCGGACGATCTTTCGAAACTTTTGCACGTCGTTTAATCAACGTCAATCGAAGTTATCAAGTCCTCCCCGATCCCAATTGACAAATTCCCAAGTCCTTTGTCTATCAGAGACACCCGCGACATTCGGAGTCCGTTACGAACTTAGTTCATGAATAAATAAAAGCGGTCGACCGTGCAATCGGCTGTCGTAACGTTGTCGTAACGTTGTCGGATCGCAACGTCTGTTAGGAGTTGCGATAAATTCGTTATGATCACGTATCGTGACGCCGTATACAACATTAATGCTACAGGACGGACGCCGCGTTTAGTGGACATTCAGTTTCTATTAGACACCCATCTCGCTAATTACTTACATTATCATTCGGGTTATTCGTTTCATTTATATATTTTCCATTTTTAGTTTTCTATTAACATACTGGTTGACTTTGTCCGCGAGGAACTAAAGGAGTGATACCCCCTTCCGAGTGAAATAGTCTAACTTAATGATTTATTGTATTTAGTTATAACCAATATATTGCGTCGTGTAAAACGAACTCGACTTGAGGGATTCAAACTTCCCATGAGATAAACTAAAAGTCTTTTCAAGGTCAACATGCTTTCAACCTTGGTTATACCATGGCTGCTGTATTAGGGAAAAATAAATTCATTGTTCACGTGTCTGTACAAATGAATCGTGAAGCTTGAATCTATGTGTGAAATATCCAAACTATTGATTTTCGGGTCTAGGTTTGATGTAATCGTTCCGAGACTCAGGTAGATACCTCTTGCGACCCTTCCTCCGATCTTAATGTATTAATAACACCGACCACAATTTATGCTCACATATAGAGTTATATTACAATAGACATTGGCATCGCTCTATTTCAAATATAATAAAAACGTAGGGCTAAGGAATAAATGAAACGAGCAATATCTTAAAATACTATTTTACATACATACTCTTATTTATAGAGTACTTGTGCTTCTTCTGCAATTGGAAAAGCAAGAATACTGTTAAAAACACCAACATTTTCTTGTTTCAAATTTGGAAAACGTATGAAAAAATTACATCTTTCAACTTCGGACCGCAGACATTCGTTTAACATATGATATACATCTTCTACACGCCCACACTCTGTGCAGTTAGGTGTATTTGTTTTACCCATCAGATAAATACCAAAGATAACTTCTTCGTCCACAATATTTACGTCACGTAATTTATTAACCTCAAAATAATTTTATGTAGTACTTATTTAATAATAGTGTTGTTGAATGTCACAAGAAACAAACACTTACATAGTGTACTTTTCATTTTATATGTCATGTTAAATCACATGTGTGATGGCGTCCTATTTGACGTCACAAACTGGAGACAACTTCACGTGAACAAAGGCATAATTTTTGATTATTAATTTGTTTAAAATTATACTTATGTTATTTAATAAACAACGTTGAATTACAGCACTCTTGGACTTTGTACTTGCATTTGAAATTTCTTTATGTTTCTTTCTTACTGTCAACTATCTTATTTGATGATTATTTTGTTGGGATAGTGTAGATCCTATCGTATGATATTAGATATACCAATATACCTACAATCTACATTTACGTGTTATAAGTGAAGTGTTATAGATGAATTATAAATGAAGACCTTTTACATAAAAGCTTACCTCGTTACCGTATAACATAAACCGCAATATTTTTATAATGAATTTACTTAGACCATAATAACACTAAATAAACATTTCCTTGTGTCAACAACAGGTGCGTTTACCTCTGTACCGGGTTGTCTCGCACATAAACATCGGCGGTTATTTATACGACATAATATGAATCCACATATTTATAGAACAACACGCTTCCGTTAGATTTAAAATATTACAAAATTGCAATTTTCCGACGGTGCGCTGGGAGGAAATCGATTTGTTCACTTCGTAGATTGCCATCTAAAAGTGTTTTTTAAATGTCACTTCATAATTAATAATTAATATATACCTCCTACCATCTCACAAGGAAGTTATTAATAACAGAACATATTTATAGATTATAACGAACATAATGGCTTTGAATAAGCTTAAGCTGACAAAAAGTTTTTAGTTAGACTTTCGACTTTAACTTTTGCATTTGATCATATAGAATGAATGACAAACAGATAAACATCTAGTTTTTTTGTACATATTTTAATTAACTTCCTTAAATTGATAGATTTCCGCATAGTACAGCCAGATACTCTTTACTGTCGAATACATGAACGTTATTAACCAATGGTAATGAGCTGATCGCTCCCAATCTTCTTGTTAATTTATTTTTATAAGATTATATTACTATTTAAAGTTACTGGAAAAAAAAGGAGATTTAAATCCAAATATATACCTTCGGAGACGAAAGAAGACCGAAAACGGAACAACGATTCCTGCCAAGGATGATTCGCGAGACTATTGAAACCAAAACACATCCTAATTTCAATAGAGAAGATTGCCGAGTGCTACCACTGGCTTGGGATCCAGTAATAAACAAAATTAAATCTAAAACCAAGCACAACACTGCACGACCTCAAGATACTGTGTGCACATTCTGCGTAGATCGAACCAAAAATTAACAAATAAAAGCTGAAGGTAGCCCGAGTTAACTATGACATCTGGACGTCTTACACCTCAGTCCCCCCGTGACCACGGCTGCTGTAAAGCAATCGATACATCTGGAATATAAAAACATAATTAAATGCGATAAAATCCGTAGAAAATAGTTTCATTTCAAACGTGTAGTGTTCACGTAAATACAAAAAATCATTACGTTCTCCTTTTTTCGTTTCAACTATTTCTTCTCAATCAGAAAAACCTTATCACGAAACGACAGATTTAAATCACATTAGATCAGTGGATTTTTTGTTCCTTACGTTTACAAGGTGAAGTGGTGACGATGCTCGCTGATCTGTGGAAGCCGTCAGAACAGAATCCTTAATCTCTATCAACCCTATGAATAATAGACGTGAAAAAGTTGAACATATAATTCTGAAAGCGTTTTATGTTTCTGCGTCACGCGTACACAAATAACGAAAAGGTGAGCTTTAGCCTACACTCACCCCAAACTAACAAAGATGTATTCATATCGCCTTCGTGTCGGACAACGCATGCCCACAATCGTTAAAAGCTATGCGAGTCACGTAATAATCTACCACAGTTTGCTCGTTGTCGGTACGAGACGCGAATACCAAAACTGACGTACTACCGACTCTGGATGAACTAAATGCATCGTCGTTTATGAGCCAAGAGGCTATTGTCGTTCGATACAGTACGTCGATCTTTCTGCGATCCTAGTACCTCTTGGAAGAGAGAGAGAGAGAGAGAGTTCTATTTGTTCTGTCTTAGTTCACATGACGACGAGAAGGACTCCGCCGTGGTAGAGCCAGGCATGGGCCGGCTCGACCGCGTTGGTACCGTGGCCTTGCAGAATACCGGCGTGAAGTAAAGCCATCTTATGCTTCTGTGTTTCGTTCGGTGAGTGAGTGAGTGATATCCGGAGGCTCACTCCCCCTTCCCATCCCCCTTCTCATCCTCCCTTCTATCTCCCAAATACCCCTAAAGGCCGGCAAAGCAGCACCTCTGGTGTTGTAGATGTACGGTAATCGCTTACCATCAGGTGAACCGATTGCTCGTTTGCAGCCTTTCCTATAAAAAAAAACAAACATCTAATTTAAACAAATAAATAATATTAAATTATACACTTTAGAGTTAAAAGCATACCTCAAAACGTCGAACCATTTAACAAAGACATAGACTGATCTTAAATCGCTCAGAAGGGCCCCCATATTGAGTTATCCAACGTTTACACGTTAGTAATAATATATGGCAAGGGTGCACAGCAAGACCCCACCCCCCCACTAACAAGGGATCGGTTGAAAACTGGTACGATCAAGGTTGGTAAAGGGTTATTGTTTTAAAGTAGGGTTTGCATATAAATATATTCAATAACAATAATCTCTCTCGGTAGCTGTGTTAATTTTTTTTTCTTGTTTTAGAACATTACCCTCCATTGAAAAACTAAAGTTTTTCATTTTACTCTTTTTTTTTTAATTAAAATCCATTGAAGAACCTCCTTAAATACTAGACTTGACTAGGAGAAAGGGTGGTTATAACGGTGTTGTGTGACAAGATTTAAATCCAATTTTATTAATTATTTGAATAAATTTTCGAGTTTCGTTTTATTTACATAAGTTATTGCAAGGTGTTATTCTGTTGTTTTTCGAAATTATCAGGCAATGTCGTTAATTTTAAATTGTATTCCCTTAACATCAATATTTGTTTTCTTCGTTTAGTTATGTTTGTTATTTTCTTTCTTTTTGTTTTAACGTGGTCTGTTTAACCGTTCTCGAGATTTAATATTCATCAAGGGCAGCGGCAGAACATCAGCGCTGTAGCTACAACGCAGCAGCATAATGCTGCGTCGAATGCCCTTTCGGTGCTCTAATCCAACATGTTGTATTATCTGGTATTTCTTTGTTGTGTTTTAACATTTTTGTGGTTAATATAAATACTAGTCACGAGCGGGAATCGAACCAGCGACCCACAGCGCCGCAGCTAAACGCTTAGCCACTGCGCTGACGAGTCGTCAAAATTGTTAGTCTACAGCACAGGACGCGCGTTAAAATTTTGCGGAATGAAGAAACGCTCGTAATTGTAAATAGCAATTTCTTGTGCTATATTTACCACTTTCTCGGCGGTGAAGGAAAACATCATGACGAAACCAGCATGTCTGAGAAATAATAAGAAATATTATTTCGAGGACATGCGAAGCCCGCACTGGAACTTTTCTGCTGCTCGAATGGGCTGGCTCGACCGGGTTGGTACCACGGCCTCGCAGAATACCGACGTGAAGTAGAGGCATCTTGTGCTTCTGCGTTTCGTTCGGTGAGTGAGGTAACCGGAGCCCCACTCCTCCTCCCTATTCCCCTCCTCTTCCCTCCCATCTCCCAAATATCCTTAAAGTACGGCGACGCACTTGCAGCATCTATGGTCTTGCAGATGTACGTGGGCGACGGTAATCACTTACCGACAGGTAAAAAAAAGAAAAAAACCCTCTCGAATATTTGAGGCTTTAGCTCAGCAGTGGCCACATCCAGGCTGCTTAAATTGTTTTTTACTTTGACATACCACTAACTTAAGCGATCGTGCTGTCCATCTGTTCACAAAATTTTTGGCGACATATTCCATGACAATTCGGCTGTCGTGGCACATAACGAACAAAAAGTATAGTAACTTACTAAACGCCATTGTCACACAAATACCTCCCTAATTAGTATCAGTAATCAACACATTTTGCTCGCGAAATAGCGATTGAAATGTTAAATGACACCTATGCCACTGCCGCCTCTTGTCTAAATAACTTAATTAGAAGTAAATCTTTAAATAAAATCTTAATTAGAATATTGTATGTACATAGTATGTTTCATCACCGGCCTTTTAAAATCCACTGCAGGACATTAGTCGATTTCAATAATTGCTCGTAAATGTCTGTATCATTTTGGTTTGTCTTTTTTTTTTTAAACTTTGTTGCTCCATCGTAAGGACTCAAGCTTATCACTCATAAGGTACAGGCTGAGATTTTGTATTTATAATTGGCACCATCCAGACTATCCCCAATTCAATGCAATGTCGGCCTTTTTCACCACCCAACGGGGTTAGCAGATTCCCACGACGCTGTCACACGATTCCAGAAAATTTCGAACAAAAATATTGTAATAATTATTGAAGCGTAATTTGCTAACGCTACCGTATCCTGAGCATCGGATAGACATAGTCCGCAAGTTATCCAGATAAGTTAAAGGCGGTGTAATTAATATTGACGACGGAGCCGCGTTTTGTTGACTATACCAATATATTCTATGGAAAATGACATTGACCGGCCGTTGGTTTTTCATGTGCTATCAGCCTAAAATCTGCCAACCCCTTTCTTACAGTGGGTGTGGTAAGAGGCGACTAAAGGGAAAAGCATTGATTACTGATACTGTTTTTAGCTACCGAATTACAGTGGGATAACGATCTCGTACGCCAGACTAAAATGAAGCAGACCGATGAAAGTTAACAGCGTCTAAGTTGCGAAGTGTCTGGTCCTGCAATAGCCTTGCCGAGCGTCGCGATTATGGCAAATTCAAACGTGGTAGAGCCAAGCGGCGGCTTTTGCTGCTGGCCGAATGGGCCGGCTCGACCGGGTTGGTACCACTACCTCGCAGAATACCGAGGTTCGAGCCCTGGTAGCACCACCAAAATAGTTAATAGCAAATTTTAGTGGTGAAAGAAAACATCGTGATGAAACCCGCACGTCTGAGAAATAATAAACAATGTTATCTCGATGACATATGAAGTCCCACACTGGAGCAGCTTGGCGGACCCTTTCCGGTTCCATAAAATAATCAAAATTTTGAGAAAGGCCTCCCTTTGCCCACCGGTGGGCATTTACTGACTGCTACTTTACTTTACACAACTGCATAAAGTTCTTTACAACGCATCTTACTATGCTTACTATAATACCTATATATGTATATATATTTTAGTAAATTTCATAGGGACAGGGACATCTACGAATATAAATGTTACACAAAGACCTTTCATACTCAAAAAAAACGATTCTTTCCCATATTTCACATGTTCCTTGGGTAAAAGGAAACAGCTCAAGGAATATGTCATTTTCGCATTTACATGCCCGATGTGACGGTCAACGGTCCCCCTTTTATGGTGGAGATTATACATTTTGAGGCCTTTAAGTCGAAAAAAGTCCGATAGACGATTTCCAAAATCACCCTATGAATAAAAATGCAGTAATAATTCTCAATGCCCGTTCGAAATATGACCGGACGCGCTGGGCTCCAGCGATCGAGTAAGGTTTTGTTCACAATGAGCACATTATTTAAAAAAAAAAAATGTTAATGTAGTTTACAGCGATTAAGCGGTATCTCTCACCTGCATCTGTCCCTTCGGCACCCTGGTAGCGAAAAGAGGCTCTGGCGACGCTTATACATTACCCAAATCACACAAATTAGTAACGGAAAGCATCACTAGTACCCCGGTACTACCCGTACAGTACTGCAGTCCCCGAATAGTACAGTAATACAATACTTAACTGTATTTGACATGAAAATTTAAAGGTAGCCCCCCTGCTTAACTATGACATCTGGACGTCTAACACCTTGGTCCCCCCGTGACCACAAACAAAATTAAACGCGATAAAATCCGTAAATAATAGTTTCATTTCAAATGTTTAAGTGTTCGCGTAAATACAAGAAATCATTACTTAACAGTAATGTGAGTATTTCTTTTATCAGACGGGGGCTAACTAGAAATGAGCTCACTTGATGGTAAGTGATCACCGACACCCGCATACATCTGCAACAGCAGAGGAGCAGGAGGTGCGTTGTCGGCCTTTAGGGATATTTGGGAATGGAGATGGGAGGCGGAGGCGAGAATGGGCCTCTGGTTATCTCACCGAACACGTCGCAGAAGCATAAGATGCCTACTACACTACTTCACGCCGGCGTTCTGCGAGAAATGGAAACATGGAAAATATGCATTATGGTTTTAGCTTAAGCATTTAGAAATAGCCGAATAAAACGCTATTTACAAAGCTGTTGTGGCGATGTGATGTGTTGTTGTTTATTGTTGTGAACTTGCGAAGGAAACATGTAGCTATCCACCATGTTGGGTGTTCGTGCCCTGGGGCGGATATCTCCTACTCCAGGGATTAGGATCTTGTATCCAAGTAAGTATGTCTGTATGTCTGCCATTCTTGAGCTTATAGTGAATATTCATATAGTAAAAAGAGATAAAGTTAAAGTGATAACGGAAAACTTACTTTATACCTTAATATTTATTGCTTACCCTCGGAGAAACTTTTTTAATCTTGTTCTTCATCAGCATTTAGAAGTCCAATTCTGGTCTTTCCATGAATATGATGAGCACAGTGCTGGTACCCTCGCATTGGATATGATTCTTCCCCATCACAGGGCTGTGTCGTTTGCGTTCCACACAGTCTTAACAATTTTCCACATTCAACCGTCACCAGATCCTCGTCCGTTCAGTAAGAGGATGTAACGCGTGCTGATCACGTAGACCTTTGGCCTTTCATTTCTTCTATAAATTTAAAATACACACGTTTCAAAATATGATTTTAAATTTCAGCATTCTAAACTATGCTTTCACGAATATTTTTTTAAATATAGAATGCCAAACGCTCGGAATATTGCCCGTTAATATACACAAATAGGTCAATTTACCAAACGGCCGCTATGCACACTACCTAACACTGTCAGTTCATCGCGATGATGCCTCATGTTAAATTCATAAGCAGAATATGCACCTACCTATATATAAATGCATGGCATTACATGTTCATGCAAGGATAATGCGTCACGAATATATAATTCTTATAGCGACTTAATGTACCATTATATGATTAATACTGAGTGTAAGGGGAACTATAAATTTTCTTCAAATGCCAACGTCACCTGAACGCAATGCAGCAAAAGACCGGCTTACTAAAGGCCGAGGCCCTGTCTATCGTCAGAAGATGGTATATCGATCCAAATATGCCGAATCTATATCCCGCAGCATGGTGAAATCGCTTACATGTGTGCATAAACTGTATACGTATACAGTTTACAACATTTAAGAACTCGTCGGAACTACTGCATGCTCGCTTTAATTTCATAGTACGCGGGTGGTGTGGTTTCGAGCCACGGTGCGAATATTGTTAATAGCAAATGTATAATTCTTATAGCGACTTAATGTACCATTATAACCGACGATCCGATATCCAAGTACGTGGTGACCATGCTTTTAAAGCTAAGGAATGCGAATTCGAACCCCGCTTGAATGTTTATTTTATATAAAACTAATAACTAGTATTCAAAATACTGGAAAATTTAATTTGAAACTGGATGAAGTACGTGCAGGTGTTTGTTTTATTAGTATGTAAAAAGGGAAAGAAGGTGTAGACATGTTTTTGCGGCAATTCTTTTTATTTTTGTTTTTTTTTAAAGAATACCAGCAAAGCTATATATTAAGTAACATTACTAATGTTCCTGTTAACCCTCGAACTAAGCATTACAGCTTGTATCTAGAGTGGTTCACTGCAATAGTCGAATGGCGGGCTCGAACTTACGACGTCATATTTCGTAGTCCGCATCCTAACCCATTTGGCTATTGGCGCTTTCATTGGCGTTTTTTGGGCAATTGAACCAAACTTAAGTTTTTTGTGAAATTTAACCTAAGCTTATTTTGGTCTGAGATTATTTAGCTCATACCTTAATTAAGCATATATGACTAGAATCAATTACCTTTTTTTTGTAACTCTAGAGCGAAAAACTAGCTACCAGTCCAACTGTGATGGTACAAATGAGTCAAATGACAAGCGTGAGCAGTAAAATGTTAAACTGTTAATCCTACTCAGTCTCTATACTTTTCAAAACAGAACACAACAATGGCATACCGATGCTGCTCCTATAGGCCAAATGGTCCTATAGGCAACCACAAGTAAGCTATAAGCCCATAGTGATTCACCAAATTGAAGCTCAAACTACACTTCAAACTCGAGCAGACAAGCCTCCACGAACATCACCTGTTCATAAGTATGATCCATGTGACACCTATCGCCCTCCCCAACCATATTAAGGGGGAGTGGAAGACCCGCAACGCTCTGTGTTGGCTACAGGAGTAGGCAACGCTGGTATTCTGCTGAGACCGATTGTCCAACAAGTGCCAGTTGTCATATTATACTTGTTGTTGTCTTGTTGTCTGTACGCTATTGTGAAGCAACTAAGTAACTATTTATTATGTTTTAATAGTCAAGCTAGGATTTATTTTATCAGAAATCTTCCCATTTTCCTTTTGAATATTACTTTTGTTTTCAAGAACCTAGTAGTCGGTCGGCTATTATTCTAGCATTTGGTGGTTAAACTAAGCTACCATGTTTCCGTATCCCAAGTTGTACTCTGTTCAAATACATTAACGCCTACCTTCACCAATCCGGTCTAGTTTAAAATACTCTTAGTGTATTTATTTAGTGTTCTGAATTTTTTTTTAAAGAAAGCTGTCAATAGAAATGAATGGCATGTATGAATATATACCAGCGAAGAGTCTGCGCTGACATCTGTGGTAAAGATAAAGGGGATTATGAGGTTTCATTATAACTCATTCGTATTGGGGAAAGAGAGCCGCCCAATTACAACCAGATGTTACGGCACTTGGTTTTTAGATTATGGGACATGATTCACTGCTTTTATTTACGTCCGAGTACGTTCCCTTCATTGTTTATGCTTATTTTAAATTTTTGGTTCAAATATTGTATTTCGTTTACCTGAATTTAATTAGATCATGCACCCTTTTTTGTTTAATATATGTTGATCATTGCTACGCTTGATTAATTTCAGTTTATAATAATGCATAAGTAAATAAATGTCATCAATCTATATGTACAAAATTTCGCTTGTTGTCTCGGCGTTAGAATAATAAGAATCTGTCATCCCCTTTCGTCCCGTTGGTATCCTAAAAGGCGACTGGAGTACAAACCTTGAAGATCCCAATAGCAATAGATGGCGAGATAAGCATTTTAAAAGTGAACGGACCGACATTAGGCAGACCGATGATGGACAGCAGCGTATAAGGTGCGATGTGCAGTGTAACAGATTACTGCGATCCCCAATTCGCGGCGATTATTCGCCAGACTTGGCAAATATTTGCCATAAGACACATCAGCTATGTGTTCACACATACAGATGTAAAACATCGACTTTAGGAAGTCTCCAGTATGTGAGCATATCCTAGATCGCCCCAACCATTGCATCAGATTCAGATAGACCACGTAACCACGCTAGATAACACCGATTCCTGCCAAAGAATGATTCGCGAGAATGTTGAAATCAAAAAACATCCTAATTTCAATGGAGAAGATTGATGAGTGCCACCATCGGCATGGGATCCCGTAGTAAATAAAATTAAATCTAGAACCAAGCGTACCACTGCCTGATCTTAAGGTACTGTGAGCACATTCTGTGTTGATCGGACCAAATTGAATAATTAATAGCGAATGGTAGCCCGAGTTATTTATGAGATTAGGACGTGTAACATCTTACTCCCCCCGTAACCGCTGGTGCTGTAAAGCATTCGAAACGTCGGGAACACGAAAAGAAAAATTAACGCGTTAAAAATCCATAAATGATAGTTTTCATTTCGAATGTGTGGTGTTCGAGTAAATACAAGTCGTTATGTGTGCATGTTGTCAGTAACTTCCTAATAGATGGTACAAAATCTTAATTCATCTTAATTTAGTTTTTGGTTGGTTGTGGTGTTGAAGGTCGCTGGTAAATATTGGCGTGACCAGTCCAAGTCAAAACTTTTTATTCAATTCAGGCGTATTTAAAGTCAAAATCTACTGCGGTTCTCAAAGGAAGACCTTCATGGACTTCACCATTTTCTTGCCGGTTTCTATACCGGATATCTGATCTCAGCAAACTCTGTGGTTTTTTAACGCCATACAATGTTATTTATAATTTACAATAAAATCAATACAAAGTGCAAATGTAGATTAATATTTGATTTAAATGTCAATTTTAACAATATGTCAGTCTTATTTATAGTGGGCTTAAAGTTTTAAATATAATAGAGTTTCTTTGCCAAGCTTTTTAAAACACTTTATTTTTAGAGATTTTACTGTAACATTTTATGCATTTACTTAAATATCTTTAAAGGCGTGCAAGGCATCAGCAGGTCCTCTGGTGTTGGAGATGTACGTGGGCGACGGTAATCACTTACCATCAGGTGAACCATTTGTTCGTTCACTTAGCATTAGCAGGCTGTAATGTTCAATATAGCTGAAAATTTAAAGATTTACTACTTAAACACAAAGATACAACTGGTTTTTCTCAACCGAACCAGATAGAAATTGAGTCGTTAAAATGGGTAGTACATTTTTATTGAGATTTGTAGAGAAAATTCATCTCCGTTTTCCATTTCTTAGGTACTGTAAAAAATAAAGGAAACTGTGAAAAGGTGTGGTCAAACAAATCTACTGCCGAGACTTTCTTTATCAACCATCAGAGGTCACTAAGGACCATCGTCTATGATGAATGTTGGTGTTTATGAAAAAAAAACAACATTAATTCATAAGTGCTACTTACCACCGGTAGTCTTAAAACCCATTATAACCACAATCATTGGCTTTGACAGATATTTCAAGATTCATAGGCAATTTGACTTAATATGGCCGATGGTCTTCAACGTGGTAGAGCCAAGCGGCGGCTTTAGCTGCTGCTCGAATGGGCCGGCTCGAACGGATTAATACCACGACCTCGCTGAATACCGGCGTGAAGAAGAGCCATCTTTTGTTTCTGCGTTTCGTTCGATGAGTGAGGTAACCGGAGGCCCCCGCCCATTCCACTCCTTATTCTCCCTCCCATCTTCCAAATACCCTTAAAGGCCGGCAACGCACCTGTAGCTCCTCTGGTGTTGCAGATTTATGTGGGCGACGGTAATCACTTACCATCAGGTGAACCTATTGCTCGTTTGCCGCCTTTCCAATAAAAAACTGAACACCGTTTCCTGTTCCAAATACTAGTTTAATGACCGTATGGACACGCATACATTTAAAGTGCAAACAATTGACGGACAAGAGGTGTGGTAGGGTCAGCGAGATCACTCATGCCTTAGTCATTATTCTCGATCGCGATGTTTTTGTAATAAATAAACAATGAGTTCACAGCAAATTGTAGAGAAATTTTCATAAAAAAATTAACACAGCCTTTTCCTTAATGGCTTACTCATCTTTTCTCAAACATGCATACTTTTTTTTAAGAAAGATTCATAGAAATGAAACCCGTCACATCCACGAGTCACTCAGGATTAATTAAACTGATAAATGTTAATAAGACCTGTTGTCATGATATACTTATTTAAGACGTTTCAACCCATTTTTCATCAGAGCTTATTATGTATATTTATGAAACAACTTGTCAGAGAGTGAGCTTTTTGCTGTCTTAGTTTTCGAGCCATCGGTACAAGCATTCTAGATAGGGGATCGAATTCGGGTTTTCTAATTTGAAGGTTGACATTGAAAAAAAAAGAAAACATTAATTAAAATTCATTTCAATTATTAATTATTAGACAACGTCTCTGTTTGCTAAATCGACAAACATTTAAACGCTTTTATCACACAGTAACAATCCGTTAGTTATTTAATGATACGAATTGTGTTGTTAATCGTTAGCCTTTAACACTAACCGGAGTAAATTAACCCTTCCCTCCCTCCCATTATCAAATAGCTCTACGTCGTCGAATGGGGCGGCGTTATGTTGTACGCGAAGGTCTAAATCCACTGGTCAACTGCCGTGAGGTCTATTGGTCCCAATTCGATTGAATATCGATGCGACAGATGGCGACATTTTGGCACCTAATTAATTTCTCGATAGGATATAAGTCGAGTGACATATTTGAACGTAGAATTCTCGAAGAGTTTGTTGTTTTTTTTTTTTATCAAAATATATTTCTCAAATAGGTTTCTCATCTAAAATTTCAGATGTATGACAGTACTCAATTGAAGAATAATCTCAAAGTGATTTTAATTACGTCCAGAATCGCAACTTCGTTAGGTAACGTAACTAACTTGGTTGAGCGGGGTTGTCCGAAGTCGATGACTAAAATCTGACCACATGGCGTTTGTCCGTTACAAATGTGTTCATCCCTTCAGAGTTAAGGAGTGAATGATTGCGCCAATTAGCACAGCGCTGGCATTAATAATTACGGTGCCAAGATCGATGTTACAATCATAAGACGGATAAGGAGGAGAAAACGTCGCTCGAGTTTAGTTTCGGCTTCTTCATGCCTCGACCGTCATTTATATACGTTATCTTCTATGTCTTAGCATTTACGTTGGGTGGTAATCCTTTATTTTATATTTGCTTATATTCTTCTCAGAAGTCTATTTAGTAATTGTGTCTTCAATAATAATTATTACTTTAAGGACATCAAAACTTTTATACCATTTCCTAGGACAATATGTTTAATCATTAACATAGTGTCCAATAGATTATCATTTAGACCGAAGTACGCAGACGAACTAGTACCGTATTTTTTCACATTCTATGGACCGTCGAACAACTTCGAATTTCCATCTCAAACAAAATAACAGCGAGCAATACGTTTTTTAAATTGTAATATAAGTTTTGCTCTGCAGATCGTACATCAATACTGGAGAGCGCATAGTGATCGAGTTTCGTTAAAGAGTTGTTACCTTTTGTGAGTGAGATTGGTTGAATTAGGGATACGGAGCTGGCGAAAAGGGTTGGAGAAAGATCTGATATATCTAGTAGGGTTGCAATATAGTGCAATATATCGATAACATAACATAATGGGCAAGTAGTAAACCATGTAACGTAATGTAAGCAGCCTTAAAATATCCCATAGCTGGGCAAAGCTGCCTCTGAATATTTGAGTGGGTTTTTTTAATGCGCCACGCTGCTCAGTGCGGTCTGGCGAACATAACGACTTGTTATCGCAGTAATATTTTCTTAAAACCATTTCCTTCAACACCAAGTAAGTGACAAATTAAGACTGCTGGTGCTGGTGTCTGGGTTCCAACTAAAATCAATGTTTTTTTTTTATGGAAACGACGGCAAACGAGGAAACGGTTCACCTCATGGTAAGTGATTACCGTCGCCCACATACATCTGCAACACCATAGATGCTGAAGGTGCGTTGCCGGTCTTTAAGGATATTTGGGAGATGGGAGGGAAGAGGAGGGGAATAGAGAGGGGGTGTGGGCCTCCGGTTACCTCACTCGCCGAACGAAACGCAGAAGCACAAGATGCCTCTGCTTCACGCCGGTATTCTGCGAGGCCGTGGTATCGATCCGGTCGAGCCGGCCCATTCGAGCAGCAGCTAAAGATTAAAAATTAAGGTAAGCTATGAATAAGAACTGGGCCCTGAGCCTCATAGTAGTTATAAATAATGTTTCACTCCTATTTACATAAAATATTATTTCGTCTTAAACCAGATAAGCTTTAATATAATCATTAATGAAGATCAGTTGATATTCGTCATAATTACTTGTAAGTAATGGAACTGTCTGTCTACCTGATCAATCTTTTTAGCACTTTTTTTTTTAATTCTGATAACCACGATTACAAGTTATGAATATTTGAATTCGTCGATAGTTAACTTCGCTGCACATCTCTTTTTTTTATAATATTGTAATGCCGTATGTGTGCGTGCAAAGACAGAGGCACTCACCCATCTTTACATTTACGTGTACGATGTAACGTTTGTGCGATAAGATCGGGGGAAGTTTCAGATGCACGAAACGCTGTACGGAACAACCAGGATTCGAAAACCAGAATTCATATATCAGCAGTTAGGTACGCAGAGCAAAGTATACAACTAGTGCGTGCAGCCGGTGATGACTTACGAAACTGAGAATTGGTCCTTCACTGCAGGCTGTATGAGGAAGCACAATGTTGCTCAGCGCGCTATGGAAAGTGCTGTTGCTCGGTGTTTCTCTGCGCGATTGAGTCTCCAACGATGATATCCGCAATAGAACAAGGGTAACTGACATAGCCTATAGCATAGTAAGGATCAGCACGCTGAAGTGCAGCAACTGTTGGAGAAAAAAAGTTCTCGAGTGGGAGCCACGTTCAGGCAAACGCAGTGTGGGGGAAGCAGGAGTGACGGCCGGCGCAGTGGTACGGAAAGTCGATGGATGCAGGTGGCTCAGGAGCGAGATTTGTGGCCATCTTTGGGGGAGGCCTATGTTCAGCAGTGGACTTGTGAAAGGCTAAAATGATGTTGAAGTACGCTGATCACTAAGCCACGCGGTAGTTACAAATGTATGTATGTATTCCTTTTGTCTTGTATTCATTCTTCCACTTGCTACAGTCCTGACATACGTCTTTCGCTTCTCCCACTTTCATCAATCTTCGCATGCATACTCTTGACCTGACCTTTTTTCAGAACGTCTCTGATTTGATCGTGAAATGTTCGCCTAGGTCTTCCTCTCCCGACTCTACCATTTAGTAATTACAGATATTTAAATATAATGAATAACGAAAGAGTTTATCGACAAAATTATCGACTACTTCTCCACAACCCTATTCGTAACGTAAATCTTTGCTAAACGAGAGGCCTTGTGCACAGTGGAGCGGGGGCTCACTATCGTGAATTGAGTTAGTTTGTCAGGGACTTTACGGCCTCATTTCATTTCGGTATACGCCTATTTTACTACTGTGTCTGTTGTTGTTGTGTCTCAACTCAACTCGGAACAACAACTAAATAACGCACTGGGACGTGGAAGTTCGCGCGCAATCACATGATTGGATTTTTCTATTACAGATTTGGGATTGATTTACCAAATTAACGTATAACTTGTGTTAATGTGATCCAATGATATCTTACAAATAAAACTTAGCTATCGGCAGTTGTCAACTGCGCAGGATGTATTATAGTACCGTAAGTGTACGCAAAAACACAGAAGCACTCACGCGTCTTTACCTTCCTATATCCGATGTAACGCTTATGCGATAAGAATGATTCAGATATTATATTTACATTTTTATGTATACAAGAATTACTCTCTAGAGGTCTATATTTATACACCTTGTACGAAGCATGATGCCTGCATCTAATTTTTGGTCAAATATGGTGGAAAGTTGGCATTTGTAAATACCAGCATCACAAAAATCTGACCGAGTTAAACTGCGTTTTGATTCGCAGACGCCATATTCAAATATCATAAGCCACCCCATGTCCCTATGTCACTCCCACGACGAAGAAGAACCTAGTGACACCACATTACTTGACTCTGCGTGGCTACCCGCTCGCCAGGCTTGGCAACAATGGCAACCCCCCCCCCCCCTCATGATGATAGATTCAGAGCGTATGGTGGTCTACAAGATGTTAACACATTCAATTTACGATCTTCCTTTTTAAGCATTTCAATCCACATTTCACTACTGCTTTTTTTTTATATAATTATATAATTGTTCCGGGTCTGGGTATTTGTCCCATGTGCAAAAATTTATGTACGTAAAGTGCCCGCGCAACTCAGGAGAAATTCCTCCAGTGGAAGGTTAATGTTTTATCTACGTTTTTATGACGATAATATTCTAACGTTCGAAAAACTCTGCATAGGAGATTGAACTCGATTACATAGATCTGAATCTATCTCCTTACAGCTCACCCAAAGCCGTCGTGCCATAAGCCTTTACATATCGTTGTAACATTTTAACCCCGAAAACGATAATTAAGCTCTACAAAAAAAAAAAACAGGTAAAAACGGAGCACCTGGCAATAAATTGTGAAAAACAAAAGAAATATAGACTATAAATCGGACCGCAATGCAATATACGTCTATTAGTCGACCACTTGAAAGGTTGTAAATCTTTAGCCGCCCTAAAACACTACTGTTTTACAGCTATGCCCCCCCCCCCATCCGTGCTTCGATTGCCTAACGAGGGAATTGCACGGTCGGGTATTTTTTAAAGCGTCCATTGCAGACCGTACATCGATAATACCAACAACCGGTACCACACGGGGGTGCAATGAAAACCGTCTCGATCGACTATCGCGTTATATCTCTTCACTGCAGAGACGTTATAATAGTCCTCCGGCTCGGTAAACTTCTAAATCCAACTTCAGAAAGACCGATCTTAGACTCTATTGCTATAATTCTTTAAGATGCTGTAATGGAGCAGGCACACTTATTTCGCAGTGCAGCATATATACAATTATCGAAATGAACCAATTGATAAATGATTAAGTTCCGAATAGTACTTTCGGGGTTTTTTTTTTTTATAGAAGAAGGGGGCAAACGAGCGTACGCGGGCCGTAAAATATACGGTGAATTGACAGTTTTTAAATGAGTTACTATGTAAACTGTTTTACGATTTATCGGTAGGTTCTTAATTTAAAAAGTTAACTCATTATACAGTATTTCGTTTGAAGCACATAATTAATAAAGCATTTAAATTCCACGTGCTATTAACGATGGCTTCGCTTTGACGGCTTTGATGGTGTTGAAAAATTATATCCTCCGAAAGAGAATACAACCAATCCCCTCGTCACCAGCTGTAATCAGACGCGGAAACGAATTCGTAATAAATTGTTGTTGACACTAGATAGATATTACCTATCCAAATATAGTTTAAGACTGGACAAATTTGGTAAAATTACAACAACTATTGTTAAGACGATTAAACATTTTAAACATCGTGATTATTAAAATTATAACGTTTAAAATTGTGATGAAAAGTAACAAAATTATCTCGAAGCATGTTATCAATTTTTATACAATTTGGTAGGCCAGTTACGATTAAAACTGTTATAAATTTTATCTGTCATCAGAAACGTTTTTTTTTTTAAATCCAAGGATTAACGCCTCCAGTATTAATACGAGGTTCATATTTAACGGAGCCCTGAGCGAGACTTAATCAGATTTGAAAACGGTTCGACCGGAATATTAGTTGGGTCTTTAGTTTTTACGGAGTTAAAATAATGGTTTAAAAATTATGACCATTTGAATTATTATTGAACCTGTGGCTAGCATAAATTTACCATGTTCTTAAGCAATTAAATGTGATTCCTGTTATCTTATCATAAGTATCACCACGCCCCTAAATATCGTACAAGTTCATCCAGAGAAGTAGCTGATATCTCTTGTTGACTATTTACTATATTAACATTAGGACGGCAATTTCTAAAAAGCAAATAGAATGCATCTCCAGCAGAACTAAGGTAACCGACATAGCCGTAAAGATCAGCAAGCTGAAGTGGCAACGGGCCGGCCACATAGCTCGCAGAACTGACAACCGCTGGGGAAAAAAGGTTCTCGAGTGGCAGCCATGTACAGGCAAACGCAGTGTAGGACGACCCCGCTAGATGGAGTGACGACCTGCGCAGTGTTGCGGGAAGTCGATGGATGCAGGTGGCTCAGGACCGAGCTTCGTGGACTTCTGATAGGCTGAAATGATGTTTATGATGATGATGAAATAGAATGTATTACCATCGCCTGTAATTGGAGCATAACCTAACATACGAAAAAAATCATTATGTTTGTATATATACTTATTATTATGAACATCATTACAGCCTATAACAATTCTACTGCTGAACATAGGCCTCACCCAAAGATTGCCACGAAGCTCGGTCCTGAGTCACCTTTATCCATCGACTTCCCGCAACACTGCGCAGGTCGTCCTACACTGCGTTTGTCTGTACGTGGCTGCCTATTGAAAACCTTTTTATATGCTTATGTATACATTAAAAACAAACGTATAGCAGACAGTGAGATAGTTTTGTGAAAAATTTTATATGTTTGTTACAACTTTCGTAACAACCTCTTGAAGAAGCATCAACTGGCAATGGCAATGGCATCGGGCGAGAAGTTTCGTCAAGAAAACGTGTGGTCGTGAATGCTAAAGATATATTTATTACCAAAGAACTCAGCGGAGTGCATTGGAATACTTAAGTTGTTCAAAACCCTTTTTAAACAATCAATTAATGCAAAACTAACATAAAAATAAATGTACGAAAGTAAACAGTGTCTTGAATGATACTTTGAAACACAAAAGTTTCATAGAAACCCCAATATTAGTTTGAAACGCACGAGCGAACTAAAGCACAATTCAGACCAGAAAGGTACTACGAAAAATAAAGTATAAGATCGGCACTGGCCGGTTTGTAAACTTTGTCTGCGATGGGGTGAAGATGTACGAAATTGAACTCTACTGTTATCGAAATAAAGAGTCCTCGTATTCAAGTGCCTACTGCAGCTATATTTCAGCATCCGAGCGAATTCTAAATTTGAACGCCACTCCCGGGCATTCCGATTCGGTTTTGAAAAGGCGAGTGCCTCTTCAAATTTACGAGCGGTACGAAATCCGAATGGCGCTGGATAATCGATTCTAACTCGATCCATGTAACGTTCGAATCCCTTTGCACGCACTGTTGCTAGTTTGCGATATTATAGAGCCGGACTATTGTGAAGCGTTTATAGAACTAATTTGATGGTTGACGTGAATGATTGGACATAGCTGTGATGTGCTAAACAGGGGTTTGTATTCTGATTAAAATATCTCATAATACTCGAGTCATACCAACATAGATAGATAATTCATTTGAGTCCAATCGTAAATCTTTCGAAATTCTCTTTCTTTTGAAATTCGTCATCCGAGAGCTGGACCATTCTTAATTACTTGCTAATATAGTAATAAAAGTTTAGAGGCATGAAGGCAGGATAAATGCAGTAGAAATGAGAGCGTTAAGAAGTATGATTGATGTGAAGATAACTGACAGGGTTCGAAATAATGTGATCAGAGAGCGTTGTGGCGTGAAAGACGATGTACTGACATGAGTTGAGAAAAGGATGCTGCGCTGGTTTGGACATGTGGAGAGGAGAGTAGGTTGACGAAACAAATATATGAGGCGAGTGTTAATGTAGACTCGGGAGAGGAAGACCTAAGCGAACATTTCACGATCAAATCGGAGACGTTCTGAAAAAATGTCAGGTCAATAGTACTCTAAACCAACGAGTTTGCATGCGAAGATTGATGAAAGTGGGAGAAGCAAAAGACGTATGTCTGGACCGCAGCAAGTGGAAGAAGATTGTCTCTGCCTAACCCGTTTGGAACAAGGCGTGAATATACATATACACACTCCTTATTCGATACATTAAAGTTTCTACCAGCAACCCTTAATAGGAAATTTTATTGAAATTAAAAATATACTGCGTAAATTTCTTATATATTATGAATACAAATAATTATATACGATTATTTTTTTTTACTTTTACGTGGGGGCAAGATTCGACTATTTCGGGATCAACATTTAAGATGTTGGACCAAATAAAGTCGGAGAGAAAGATATATAAATGGCGGTCTTAACAACTTCCGCGGTAAAGACTCGCGAGTAGAAGAAGCTAGACTAGCCGACAGTCGGTTCCAAGTTTATTTTTCATCTGACATGGATTAACTTATATGTATGTACAGTTAGATAGACTATATAGGCGATCGGATTGTCTGCATATTTATTAGACAACGGAAAAAAAATCAAAAACAAAAAACAAAAACTGTAAAAGGCAGGATCGTGTCAAGAGTTTTGATTTAACCCAGTGTCCAGACAATAGAATTTCTATTGTAACAACAAGGGCAAGCTCAATCGACGCAGTACCACGGCATCGCAGAATACCAGCGTAAAGTAGAGGTATCTAGAGCTTATTTTTTTGACCTTAATCTCGGTTGATGGAAGGCGAAGATGGTACACGTTTGCCTAGAAGCTGTCTGCTCACTTTGGCCATCTGGTTCTGCGTTTCGTTCGGCGATTGAAGTAACTCGTCACTCGCCCGCCTCCATCCCCGAATATCCGTAAAGGGCGGCAACATCTGTAGCTACTCTGGTGTTGCAAATGTACGCATCCTTTTTCATTTATCAGCAGTCAACCAATCATTATTAATGTATTGCGTAAATATTTGCAACTGCGCCTGCGTTGGACTTCAGGTAAAAAAACCTTGTTCCATAGTTTCACTCTACTGCAACTAAATAGTATTATTTAAGATAGTTCCTAAATATAATAAAATGGGTTCATAAAATGTGTACAGCGATTAAGTTTAGTTGGATACAGTACGGTATTTGTACAAGTATTTATATGGACTAGAAATTGTAACTGGTCTAAATGTTCCTTCCCCGACGTAAAAGAATCTCATACAGTAGGGGTAACGTTTAAAAAAAAAGAAAAAAATAAGAAATTTTCCTCACATTTTACATTAAGCTCGACGGACAACCGCATAAGAGATATTAACTTGCAATATTGAAAAAGTCAAAGTTTGGCATTAACTGTCATCCTGAAAAATCAGTTAGATATCTCAGAAACAGTTTCCTTGTTAATAAATCTCCAACATTTTGGATGTCTAAAACAGCGAAGTATTACACGTATTCCATGTGACTTAAGCCGGCACACTTTACAAATCTCAATCGCACACGAGCTCTGCTGAAATAGTCTAATGAATGAACCAATGAATGAATGAAGGAGTGTCGTGAGGCGATCATCAGTCAACTAAAACGTACCATTACCCTAATGGGATCCACGACCGGTCGTCCGTGCGACGGGTGATCACGGCAACTAATTATGTACCAACACTATAAATAAACCAAAAGCGGCACTCGTGAATGCACTTGCTTAACTGTTTAATTACGTAAGGTGTGGGCACGAAGTAAAGATTCACACACTCACAAAACCGGAGAAGTATCAAACGAGGCGCGCCATTCTTCTAGTTATTTGAATGAATGAATGAACGGATTAATATGATTTATTCATTCGCACAACACAAAAGTTACTAGAAATACAATAAAACATTAAAAACGATAAATCAATCCGTGTCGTATATCTCCCTGCGAGAGCAAAAAACAAGAAAAGAGATGAGTCTGAAATGGTTATCCCACCATCAACAGATGTCTGGCTAACAAGCTAGACACGTGTCTCGCTCGTGGAAGAGCCAACTGACGGTTTTGCTTCTGCTCCAAGGCGCCGGCTCGTCCGGGGCAGGACCATGGCCAGGCAAAATACCGGAAGTGAAGTACATCTCGTACTTCTGCGTTTCGTTCGCTATGTGAGGTGATCGGAGGCTCACTCCTCCTTCGCCTCCACCATCCCTCTGTCCCCTAATATCCTTAAAGACCGACAACACACCTGCTCCTCTGTTGCAGATGTACGGCGGGCGTCGTTGATCGCTTTCCAAAGATACTTGTAAAATACTTTTTCTCATCTTTATTTAAATACGTATATATCTTCTTTTCGTGTCACCTGTCTCTTTCTCTCTCACACGAATTTCTTTATAATGAACAACTTGTTAAAGAATAACTATTCTTAATCAAATATTCATTGTGCTTTAATTTGCATAAATATGGACCCGCGCATTCACACCGTCGAACAAAAGGAACATGTCGTTCGATCCTTTCACAATGATATGGAGACGCCCGTACCGTACGAGATGGAAAAGAATCAGATGGAAGGGTTCATTGGAATAATCGATTCGATCCCCGCGCGCGTTACTGTACAGACAGACAGAGTTGTTTTCGTCTGCAACACGCTGCGAGTTTAAACATTTTGTTTTTGTAGAGAAAAAAAATGCGATGTAAAATTAATATACACTGACAAAATCAACAGAACTAAAACACAAATGTAAAACATTACTATATTAATGACATCCGCGACATCTTCCTTGGTTGGTGCTGTATGGTAATGTCAAAAGTATCAGCCGCCCTCTCCCTTGACCTAAGTGTTATAAAGCCTATACAGGCCTAAGGAAAAACGAAAATCTCGTTGCAATCTACTGTTAACCGGTCTCTTACCATATCCCGCAGAGGAGAAAAGTTGATTGCACAAGCACGTTGGGCTAATGCGCTAACTCGTGCTAAATGGGAATTGTCATCTCTGCCTATCTTAGTTTTGATGCAACCTATCTTACCTTTAATAATTAGAAGCGGAACCTTATACAAATAATTACGCAATGAATATAATAGAATAGTTGTTGATCTTTATACAGCTAATAGAGTGAGCAAAATAATAAAATAATGAAATACTATTTATCACCTTGTCTTGTGAGTTTTTTTGTAAAAACCTTGCCCCTAATGTGAGCATTTCTCTTGTGTCGTGAAGGCAATTTATGTTCATAAATTGCATTGGAATAAACACCCAGACATTGTTCAGACAGTTTGTGATCGAACCCGCGACCGGAAAACTCGCAGTCAAATGCTTAGCAACTACGCCTACTGTGTGTATTAAAAAGTAACGGGTAATTACATCACAATGCGTATGGCTTTTATCCTAACATTATTGGGTGATCTTTAGTAGGGCTCCTTCATCATCGGAACGACGACTGCCCTTCTATTAAATTCCGAAATAAAAAAAAAATCTCCTAAATATTTTATACGTCACGTACAAATTGTATTCGAAATATGTTAAGCGATATTTAAGAACTTCTTGCATATCCCTTTCGATTTCATATCCGCAAAACGATTTCGCAACGCCCCGCACCATGTTCGCGACGACTTGTTGACTGACTCCGATCGAGTCTGTCACCGACGTGCGCCGCTGGATATACTTCCCCGGCAATGTGACATAAGGCATTACTATAAAGCTTCATACGAACCCGTTGAACGTTCACAAGCACTTGTTCGGCGATGTGGGTTAAGAAATACCCGCGCAGTTACAGTACGAGGACGCGTGAAAGCCTCTACGAGGCTGTCGTCACGCGAGGGAAGCACGCGAAACGGGTGCGGCTTTGTAATGACGAATTCTATTAAATAAATTAGCCCTCGAGTTGACTACGACATCTGCACGTCTAACACCTCAATCGCCCCGTGACCACGGCTGCTGTAAAGCGATGGAAAGGTCGGGAATAAAAAAAAATCTGGTAGAGCCAAGCGGCGGCTTCAGCTGCTGCTCGAATGGGCCGGCTCGACCGGATTGGTGCCACTACCTCACAGAATAACGGCGTGAAGTAGAGGCATCTTATGCTTCTTGCGTTTCGTTCGGCGAGTGAGGTATCCGGAGGCCCACTCCCCCTCCCCATCCCTCTCCACATTCTCCCTTCCGATCTCCCAAATACCCTTAGAGGCCGGCAACGCACCTGCAGCACCTCTGGTGTTGCAGATGTACGCGGGCGACGGTAATCACTTACCATCAGGTGAACCGCTTGCTCGTTTGCCGCCTTTCTCATAAAAAGAACGCGATGAAATCCGTGAATAATAGTTGCATTTCAGATGTTCCTGTGACGAAGAAGAAATATGCATACTTAAGCAGTTTAAGTAAACGTAACCGTTTCTCTCAAATATGTGAGACGATTGACTGGGTAGGGAATATGTTTCAACCGATTTTATATCCAAAGTAAAGTAGCAGCCTACAAGTATACACAGCTGGGCAAAAGGTTCCTTCTCAATCTATATCTAAGAGCGTTTTGGAGCCGGGAAGGGCACACTGCCCCAGTACGCACTTCCCGACGTCCGAATAATTTGAAATTTCGCATACGTAAAGTAAAGTAGCAGCCTGTAAGTGGCCACAGCTGATCAAAGGCCTCCTCCTCAAATACGAGTATCAGAGAGGGCTTAGGATCTGGGAAAGGCCCGCCACGCTGCTCCAGTGCGGGTTGCCGGGCTTCACATATCCTCGAAATTATACTTTTTTATTATTTCTCAGATATGCAGGTTTCCTCGCGACGTTTTCCTTCACCGCCGAGCACGTGGTAAATACAGAACCTAAAATTGCTAATAGGGTTCGAACGCGGGTCACTCGCGCTCTATGAAAGTAAAGTGAGCGCCCTGACCACTAGGCTACCACCAAAATATCTGTAATAATATGATACAATGAAGCTGATCTGATAATGGAGCTAGGAGGTGGGTAACGGAACCCTTGAATGGTTCCTTGTGAACTCATCGTGTTTGAGTTCATTTGATGAAATTTGTCTTTAACGACTCCTATTCATTTCACCCGACGAAATGATGTTCGTCATCAGTCGCGTGTGTATTTTTCATTTCGCGTTACACATTCATCCTCCTTCCCATCTCCCAAATATCCTTAAAGGTCGGTAACGCACCTGCAGCACCTCTGGTGTTACATATGTACGTGGGTGACGGTAATCACTCGCCAACAGGTGAGCCGCTTACTCGTGTGCCACCTTTTCCAAAAAAAAAAAAAACTACTAAAATGCATACAAATATTCGAATTAAACGCAACGCTATTAACACGTTCGTCGTAGCTAGACGGCTAGTGTCCTAAGCAAGCACCGGCAGACATAATGAAAGCTCGGCTGGTACATATTTTCTATGCAATTACGTGCTCCCTCTACACGAGTCGAGGTGCATAAATTATTTTGAAGCAATCTTTGATGGTGTACTTTTAATATTGATTTAACAGAGACGTTTCTAACGAGTCCTTTAATACTCGAGTAATTCACCAAATTTAACAGTTAACTAGCTGTTACACGCGACTTCGGTCGATGCACGTATCACTGAAAATAAGAATAAATAAAACTTTATATTTTTTCTACACACTTAAGGGTTAGTTTAAAAAAAAATTCAAAATTTTCAATTTAAATTTCGATTTCAATGTCTCTAACTTCTAAAACACAGTCCCATCTCATCTAACCGTTTCAGAGGACGGTTTTTCGTTAAATTCTCTTATTGGAAGCTTACCTCTATCAGGAACCTACCTGCAAATTTGTAAGTCTGTGCGGTATATCACTTTTATATAGATAGTTTCGTAGTGATTTGTACCTTTCTCTGCAAAGGTGTCTTATTTCTGCCCCCCTAACAGCAGTTGTGACTGTTGTGTTCTGTTTCCAAAGGTATATTAATTCGTTATCATTTCAGGCTGTGACGCATCTCAGGTGTGAGTCATCTTAGGTATTAGAAAGGCTTTCCTTCCTACCAATTCATTAAAATAAGAAATAAAACACGTGAGGTCGATATTTGAAGATGGTTTAAGAAACTGCTGTGTGATAATTGGAGGGTACCTAAGTTGTATTATCAGATTACGATCCACGTCAGAACAGGGCACAGCTCTTGGATTTGTAATACCTTTGTAGCGGAATTCTTCTTCCACCATGAACGACGCTGCCAGTTGCCGTTCTAAACGACTTTGGTTTGGCATGAAGTGTTGTTCATTTTTGATTTTCAGATCCGGCTCGAACGGATTAGTACCACGACTTTGCAGAATACCGACGTGCAGTAGAGGCATCTTGAGCTTCTGCGTTTGATTCGGTGAGTGAGGTAACCGGAGGCGCAAATCCATCCTCCCCAACTCCCCTCTTCATGCTCTTTCCCAACCTCCAAATATTCTTAAAGGCCGACAACGCTCCTGCAGCTTCTCTGGTGTAGCAGATGTAGGTGGGCGATGGTAATCGCTTACCATCAGGTGAGCCGTTAGCTCCGAATTAAAAACGAAACCCTTGAGGTTGAATTAAATCTCAATGCAATACGTGAACAGGAAAATTTATTTCAAATCATCATATAATACGTCATAACTCGCTGAATGCACTTGAAATAACCCAGCCGTATACGGTGAAGTTCCTCTATCAAATATTTAAAAGATATTCATAGGGATAGAGTTTCAGTCGTACTCACTTAAAACTGAAAACGCTCTATATTCAGCGGACTGAAGTGGGGAGGGAAGGGAGGAGGAAGGGGGGGAGGGGGGGTGTATTATTCAAATAGCAAGCTATCTATCAACGTCGGGTGACTATTACTCCCGATGTGCCGTCCGATGCAGGTGCCGCGCTGACGTATTGAATACGATATGCGTTATTATTCGATATTTTTTATCGATAAGCCGGAGTAATACGCCTGCTCTTTAGGAACTTTGTTAAGGCGCATTCTCATGTTTGTTAATATTTATTACAAGAAAAGAAAAGAAGATTGTTTGGTAGTCGAAATAGACTAGAGGTTTTTTCCCCATCTCTTCCCCAAATATACTTAAAGAGCAGCCAATGCAAGGGCAATCCCTCTGGTTTTGCAGATGTACGTGGGCTATGATAACCACTTGTTATCAGGTGAGCCGCTGGCCAGAACTCTTTACAAAAGAAAAAAAAAAGTCCAGCCTGGTGTCCGGGTCCAGTCTGAGCTGTGAGTTCAGAAACACAGAAACTATTGGTTGTCAGGTTTGGAAGTTGATTCTTCCTTCAGGAAAAAGGAGTAAAGACATGCCAAAGTTTATGAAGAGATACACCTTCCAAAAATAAACCGAGGACTTTCCAGTTAGACGGCTCTTGGTCATAAAGCACGGACAAACTTAAAGCTGGAGACTGGCTCGCGTCCAGGTCTGATCTGAACCACTTGGACTACGAGTTGAAGTCAGTCAGTCAGCACAGGACATAGCCTACTCGATACTTTACTCAGACATTGAGTCTCTCAATAACACTTTAGAGCCAGACGCGTCTGTCTAAATTCCCCATGGACACAGTGCTTAAAGACATAGATTCGTGACTCGGATCTAATCATTTTTTCAACGTAAGAAACATATTTCACTTGTCGAACAGATTTTTTTTTTAAATCCACCACCGTGTCTTGTCCGTGAGAAAGCTGCAAAAGAAACTCCGTGGAAACTTTTTTGTAATTTGTCAAAACATTTAATATGTACACGTAAGTTTAATTACACTATTCAAAACGGTTATGCATTTTAATGTGTAACAGATGTTACGAAACTCTAGGTGTAAAAAATGATAAATTGTTTAAAGGTAGAAACTTTTGCCATAATTATTCTAATTTCGCAGTAAAACCTTCTTGTTATTTTAAAATAATGGACAGTTATTCAAAAGAAGAATACAACAAAAGAAGGTTTTCAACAGATAAAAATAATTTTATGTTCCAAATGACTTGTGATCCGTGTGGCTGTCGGAAGGATCCGTGTGGCTGTCGGAAGTAAAGAATAGCGCCAACCCTGTCTAACCATGGGTGTCGTAAAAGGCGACTAATGGTAAAAAATTATATTAGGATATGGGCAGCAGCATCTTCCTGCACTAGAACAAAAAAAAAAACTGCGGTTGCCGACCCGCTCGCCAAGCGTGGCAACTAAGGCAAACCCCCCCAATGATGAGAGGTAGAAGAAAGCAATGGCCCCCAGTCCCCGGCGGCCTCGCTAGTCCTGGCTATGGTGGCAGCCATGGTAACGGCGAGGCAGGGGGTGCGAAGAATCACCGGCTGATTTCTAGCTGCCAACCCAAACGACTGGACCTGGCAACATATAACGCACGCACATTGAGGACCGAAGAGAAGATACTAGAACTGGAAGAAGAAGTAAGCAAGTTACACTGGAGTATTATAGGGTTGTCTGAAGTCCGAAGACTGGGAGAGGACTCTATAATCCTAAAATCCGGTAACTTGTTCTACTACCGGCAGGGTGACCATCTGTCCCAAGGAGGTGTCGGGTTTATCGTTCACAGGTCTCTCATCAACAACGTGATCGAGATCGGAAGTGTGTCGAGTAGGGTCGCGTACCTTATACTCAGAATAACCAAAAGGTATTCGCTGAAGGTCATACAGGTATACGCACCAACCTCGACACACCCTGATGATGAAGTGGAGGAAATGTATGAGGATATTTCAAGAGCCATGCATTGCTCTAAGACTCACTACACGGTTTTGATGGGAGACTTTAACGCAAAACTAGGTACGAAAAAAGGCGATGAGCTGATAGTGGGGAACTTTGGAGTAGGGCAACGGAACCCAAGAGGGCAACAGCTGGCTGACTTCATGGCGAAGGAGGGATTCTTTATGATGAACTCCTATTTCCAGAAGCGGCCCCACAGGAAGTGGACATGGATGAGCCCGGACGGTACCACAAAAAATGAGATCGACTTCATCATGACGACCAAGCGTCAGCTGTTCAGTGATGTCTCTGTGATCACTAGGGTAAAAAACCGGCTGTGATCACCGAATGGTAAGAGGCACACTGAACCTTAACATTAGGCTCGAGCGGTCTCGTCTGGTGAAGTCTACGCTCCGCCCACCACGTGCCCTTATCCAGAACCCCGAGAGCTTTCAGCTCGAATTGCATAATCGCTTTCAGTGCCTAGACGATTGCGTTACAGTGGACGATACGAATAGCAGGCTAGTGGAAACTGTCCATGCGGTAGGAGCTAAGTTTTGCAGGACCCGCCGCACGAACAAGCCCCAAAAACTCTCCGATCACACTCTTAAACTCATGAAAGCCAGGCGTGAGATAAAGCTGCAGTCTACAACGGATGCGTCAGCGTATCGGCTACTGAATAGACAGATCTCCAAATGTATGAGGCAAGACTTACGCAAATTCAATACAGCCTGTATTGAAAAAGCGATAGAGCGGAACCAAGGCTCCAAAGTCTTCGCCAGAGATCTGTCTATCGGAAAGAGCCAACTGACCAAGCTGAAGACCGAAAGCGGCGCAGTCATTTCCGCTGGAGCCGAGATTTTGAGTGAGATCGAGAGATTTTACGGACAGCTGTACACAACGTCGTTGAAACCACACATTGATGTGAGTAACGACCCAAGAGCCAAGCTTATCCGACATTACTCCGATAATATCCCGGACGTCAGTCTGAGCGAGATTAGGATGGCTCTCAAACAGCTTAAAAACGGCAAGGCGCCGGGTGAGGACGGAATTACAGCTGAGCTTCTGAAAGCGGGTAGAAAACCGATACTTGTTGTCCTTCAGAAGCTGTTTAATTCCGTCATTCATGGCGGTGTTACGCCGAAAGCGTGGAGTAGAAGCGTGGTTGTCCTATTCTTCAAGAAAGGGGATAACTGCCTTTTGAAGAATTATAGACCGATATCGCTTCTAAGCCGCGTCTACGTGCTGTTTTCGAGAGTCATCTCAAATCGTCTAGTAAACAGACTTGACGACTTCCAGCCTCCCGAACAAGCCGGATTCCGAAAAGGCTATAGTACCATAGACCACATACATACTCTTCGCCAGATTGTACAGAAGGCCGAGGAGTACAACTTGCCATTATGTCTGGCGTAAGTGGACTATGAGAAAGCCTTCGATTCAGTCGAAATTTGGGCGGTGCTACAGTCTCTCCAGCGGTGCCAGATAGACTCTCGGTATATCGCAGTGCTGAGGTGTTTGTACAATGAGGCTACAATGTCTATCCGAATACAGAACCAGAGTACAAAACCAATCCAACTACGCAAAGATGTAAGACAGGCTGATGTCATATCCCCGAAACTTCACCGCTGCATGGGAGGATGTTTTCAAACAGCTGAACTGGAAAGGATACGGTATCAACATCAATGGCGAATACATCACTCACCTTCGATTTGCCGACGACATAGTTCTTATGGCAGGATCGCTGGAGGAGCTCAGTACAATGCTCAATGACCTCAATAACGTCTCCCAACAGGTTGGTCTTAAGATGAACATGGACAAGACGAAGTTCATGTCAAACGTCCATGTCACACCAATACCGGTTGTTGTTGGGAACAATAGGCTCGAAGTTGTAGACGAGTACGTATACCTGGGACAAATTGTCCGATTAGGTAAGTCCAACTTCGACTCAGAGGTCAATCGACGAATCCAACTCGGCTGGGCTGCGTTCGGGAAACTACGTCATATCTTCTCGTCGAGTATACCGCAAAGCCTCAAGACGAAAGTATACAATCAGTGCGTGTTGCCAGTGATGACATACGGATCCGAGACTTGGTCCTTCACTGCAGCCCGTATGAGGAAGCTCAAAGTTGCTCAGCGCGCTATGGAAAGGGCTATGCTCGGTGTTTCTCTGCGTGATAGAGTCTGCAACGATAATATCCGCAGCAGAACTAAGGTAACCGACATAGCCGTAAAGATCAGCAAGCTGAAGTGGCAATGGGCCGGCCACATGGCTCGCAGAACTGACAACCGCTGGGGAAGAAAGGTTCTTGAGTGGCAGCCACGTACGGGCAAACGCAGTGTAGGACGACCCCCCACAAGATGGAGTGACGACCTGCGCAGTGTTGCGGGAAGTCGATGGATGCAGGTGGCTCAGGACCGTGCTTCGTGGCAATCTTTGGGGGAGGCCTATGTTCAGCAGTGGACTTCTAATAGGCTGAAATGATGATGATGATGATGAATGACTTGTTGTTAGAAACAGATAGTATTTCAGTCTTTGGCATTATATCTGTATAAAAACTAAATTTAAAACAATAGGTCAAGTTAATAACGTACTATTTTTAAAATTACAAATCAAAAATTTGTAATTGGAACTCTATTACGCAAGATTCAAGATTGTAGAATTAATATTGTTCTTACTATTTTTTTTTTAATTTAGATTACTTTGTCAAACATGATTTCACTGTCTGCGTAATAATATTTTGAATTACAGGAAATAATTTTTGTTTTCTTTAATAGGTTATTTTCCGACACATAATAGAATTCTTGCATCTCTGGCAGTGATAAAAAGATGTTTAAAATTATCAAACGAACGCATGAAAAAAATAAAAACAAATGCGATTCTTTGACACGATGTTTCCGAATAAACGAGTGCAGTAAAATGCTAACTGCAAAATGGTAACTTGTCAATTTGTTCGTCTCATACATTTATGCATGAGTGAAAACGTACACGATAATATGCGCCCGTAACATCTGTACATAACATGCAGTTAAGAACAAAGTAATTTATGTGTGCGTATTTTTAGTAGATGACCCCCTACCTGGGTACCTACTGGCTACCCTGGGTATTTCACCCCCCCTCCCCCCCTCTTTAAACATTTCTGCATAATCAGCAGTTCAAGTACTGTTGAGTTTTAAAAGGTACAGAGAGCCAGTATAGTTATGAGGTGCGAGTTATCTTAACGAGCCCACTTAGTCCGGTTAGTGGACTGTGGGCGGAGGGTAGGTGTCGTTGCTTTGCCCTCCGCATCCGAAGTGGAGCCTTTCCTTTATGGCAAGGTGGCAAACGAGCAATAGTTTCACCTAATCGTAAGTGATTCCAGTCGCCCACATACATCTGCAACACCAGAGGAGCCATAGGTGGTTGCCGGCCTACAAGAGCATTTGGGAGATGGGAGGGAGGATAAGGAGTGGAACGGGGAGTGGGCCTCCGGTAACCTCACTCATCGAACGAAACGCAGTAGCTCAAGATGCCTCTACTTCACGCCGGTATTCTGCAAGGTCGTGGTATTGATCCAGTCGAGCTGGCCCATTCGAGCAGCAGCTGAAGCCGCCGCTTGGCTCTACCACATAAAAAAGAGAGTAGACGAGTATTGGTATTACACGCTTTTGTCCCTATACTTCGCGACTCTGATGAAGCCGTACGGCTTCTGGTTGTGTGGTGTTGCCGCAGTGGAAGATGGGTGTCAGTATTGTGATGCGCCGTTTACCAAACCATCCGTGACTGAAATGTGATCGGTGGCCGGAGCCATAGACTGAATCCGCGGCGTGTTGCCGGAAGGGCTGGTGTTGACGAGCGCTCGCCTTCATAATACCAATGGTCTTCGCCTGGAGGACCCGAAGGAAACCATTGTCTACGCGCGATCAAAGGCAATGTAAGTACGCGGGCCCGTGTTCCTGGTACGTCTAACTAGGAGGGAGAGCGACAGGAAGTATTCTCTCCTGAGAAGGAGGCGTTCCCGTGGCTCTGTCAAAATGCGGTGAAAGCAGAACACCGTGAGGTTTTTGGGCGGTTAAATCCTGTCGTAACCTATTCATGCCCTCCTGAGAAAGGATTAAAACGTTAGGTATTTCCCACATAATAATGATACTACACACCGAATATAGACTTGAAGTTAAGCAAAGGAACTTGAGCCACTTCTGACCATGAAAGTAGTTCAAAAATACTTACCTAAGCTTGATTTTGTGATTCCGTAGTATTTGAGATATTTGAGAAATACTTGATATGCAAAAATGTTAAATAATTTAAATTACAAAGACATAACATATCCATTGACAACAGAACCTTTTTATTAATTTCATAAAAAAATATTGCTCAACCTAGACACTGACCTTTTCGCCTCTAAACTAACTTACCTCAAACAAAATAGCTTGTCAAGATAAGTTATAAAAACTTAATCAAAAATTACTTAGACAAAATTTTAATGTGCTATTACAAGCAGGAAGTGAATTATTGTAGAGAAAGTGCATTACAATTGATGGACGGTCACGACGACTGCGCAGACGCATCATCTGTTGCACAAAACGACCGGTGGGTGGGCTAACGTTCCATTGGCGTTCATTCATTCTGTTCGAACACTTCGACTAAACTTCGGTTAAAATTCAATTCACGAATGAGAACCGAACGCTTTGAATAATAACTTATATCCGTTAAATACACGGTACGCGTGTTATATGTTATATACGTATAGTTAGCATATTCAAATGTAAATTACGCGGATCCGCTCTCAACGAAAAGATAATTCGGTCTCTGTTATACTCCCAGTTAATATATAATACGATAGACAAAAAGTTCATCATCAGACTGTTTTAGTCCACTGCTGAACATAGGCCTCTCCAGAATCTCAGCACAAGCAACCGTATATTTATTAGAAGTTTCGTCCCATACTCACCATTCTAGGCAAGCTTAAAGCGAAACTTAACTATAAGCTTTTTTTATTACTTTCTTGAAAGACAACGATGCATTAAGACCAGAAAACCAAGTAATTAGGTTTGGTTAAAAAAAATGCCTGTGTCTTTTATTAGAATACTTCTAGTTAGTAGAGTCAAGCAGCGGTTTTTACTGCTGCTTTATTGGGCCGGCTGCTAGTACCACAGTCAGCAGAATACCGACGTAGAGACGCGTCTTGTGCTTCTGCTTTTCGTTCATTGAGTCCGGTAATCGGAGGCCTACTCCCTCCCCTCCCCATCCCCCATCCTCAACCTCCCTGCCAACACCCAAATATTCTTAAAAACCGTCAACACACCTGCAGCTCCTCTGGTGTTGTAGATGTACGTGGGCGACGGTAATCATTTACCATCAGGTGAACCGCTTGCTCTTTTTACCCCTGTACTGTAATTGCGTTTCGTTGGAGATTACAGTCGTATTTTGTATTGCTTCTGATTGGCCCGGATGTAGCTAGTTTGATTAAAATCACTACGAATAGTCAGTCAACATAGAGTATATATTATAATGCTAAAAACACCAATGAACGCGTTATTTGGGATGGATTAGATACTTACATACAGCATAGATTATGAAATATTACATAAAGCTTAGATGCAGTGTTAACAATAATTACAGTTAAGTTAACTATGTATGTGTGTACGTTAGAGTCTATGTAAATATTGTATATGGTACATTTTATCAATATGTATGTATGTATGTATATATTCACGCCTTGTTCCCAACGGGGTATGCAGAGATAATCTTCTTCCATTTGCTACGGTCCTGACATACGTCTTTCGCTTCTCCCACTTTCATCAATCTTCGCATGCATACTCGTTGGTTTAGAGTACTCTTGACCTGGCCTTTTTTCAGAACGTCTCCGATTTGATTGTGAAATGTTCGCCTAGTCTTCCTCTCCCGACTTTACTTTTATCAATATGGCTGGTAGTATTGATGTTGGTGAATTCCCGCAGGTCCTGAGTGACTATCCCTTTCACACCGCATGACTTATCGGATAGGGATAGAACGAATACCTACCGCGTTATATGTTTGCGGGATTTATATATATATTTTTTTAAATTGTGAGTTTTTTGGACGCATTTTTTTGATGCATTTCAGTAAACATAATTTATAACTGTAAATATTTTGTATAATTATTCTGCGGAGCCTGTATTTGTGGTCGATGCCTTATACATTTCACTTATTCCACGCCCTTCGACTTTGTGGAATCGGCTGTCGCCAGCAGTATTTCCGAACAGTTACGACTTAGGGGCCTTCAAGAAAAGAGCCTATTCATTCCTTAACGGCTGGCAGCGCATCTGTAGCTCCTTTGGTGTTGTGGATGTACGTAGGCGTCGGTGATCACTTACCATCAGGTGAGCCGCACGCTCGTTTACCCCCTTTTTCTATAGAAAAAAAACATTTATGTATTTTTTTAAACACAAAAATGCATTAAAACTTTGAAGCATAGTATTTGTATAAGGGCACTACTTATTCCATATATGGAATTTTTCATCCAGCAGACCCTGAAAGGAATTTTTTATTGAAGTGGCAAACTTAGTGCGTATATTGCTAATACATATTATGTATACACTCTTCGAAAAAAAATTCAGTGAGACATAATTTATTACAATCGGGCAATTGTTTTTCTAGGATCGAAGATTTATATTAATTCAGATATCATCTTAAAATATTGCAATGAAATAAATTCTAAATTAATCTCAATCTCTCTGAATAAATCTGAGTCACAATCTGTAATCGTTGTTATGTATCCTCATTCGTATTATGCTATATACGTATTCGTATTATAATATCTGTTCGGACATTTTGTAAGGCGATATTTTTTTTTTCGATTTAGTTCAAGTTGTAGTAAATTTTCATCAAACGTGTAACCCCACCCATTAACTGCAAATAAAAATTAACGCTGTTAATTGACTCTTAGAAGTATTGAAACTACTGCCTACCCCTCTAGCATACTTGTAACAACGAAACTGTATACACACTTACTCAAACATTCAACTGCCCACAGATAATGTTATAATACAGAGTAACAACACTTCTCTATGAAATAATTTCGAATTCATCTGACAGTGTTTGTGGGCTGTAAAAAAAAAAAAAGGCGGGAAAACAACAGCTGCCAACCAAATAAAATGTAATTAAGTACTTTTTAAACTTTGCCTTCGCCGTGCCCGATTAAACGTAACAAAATGAACAAATTAGCGAGCAATTATTCTAGTGGCACACGTAACTCTGACACGGCAGGTGGCGCCCCGTAGCGTACAAAATTAAATGACAAATTATTTTCCCACGCAGCCCGCGCCCCTGTTATTAATCAGCCCAACCGCAGAGGCCGCTCTGATTTGGCGCGCACAGAACTCCACGCTCATGAATGTAGGGACGCAAAAATATTTTATGACTCAATTTTTACTAACATTTCACTTGATAAAATTTACGCTCAACGCCGAATGCTATAGACAACATTTGAAAAAATAACTCGCTTTTTTTTTTTAAATAGTGGTGATTTTTTTATTGGAATATCAAAAAAATTACCGAATAATTTCATCATCATCATCATCATTTCAGCCTATCAGAAGTCCACTGCTGAACATAGGCCTCCCCCAAGGATTGCCACGAAGCTCGGTCCTGAGCCACCTGCATCCATCGACTTCCCGCAACACTGCGCAGGTCGTCAGTCCATCTTGTGGGGGGTCGTCCTACACTGCGTTTGCCTGTACGCGGCTGCCACTCGAGAACCTTTTTTCCCCAACGGTTGTCAGTTCTGCGAGCTATGTGGCCGAATAATTTAAAGACTAGTAAAGTAAAATCGAGCCGTGGTAGCCTAGTGGTAAGGGTCGCTCGCTTTAGTTTCATAGAGCGCGAGTGACCCGGATTCGATCCCCGGTGCCGGCACCACTAAAATTGTTAACAACGATTTTAAGTGCTGCATTTACCACGTGCTCGGTGGCGAAAGAAAACATCGTGAGGAAAGCTGCATCTCTGAGAAATAATAAAAGTATTTTCTCGAGGATATGTGAAGCCCGCCAACCCGCACTGCAACAGCGTGGTGGGCCCTTCCCGGGTCCTAAGCCCTGTCTGAAATTTGAGACTTTAGTTTTTAAAAAAAGTAAGGTAGCAGCCTGTGAGTGCCCACTGCTGTGGAGTGCTGTGCAGGGCTACCACGCCTACCATTTAAATTCCAATTTAAAGACTGAATATCAATAATTTTCAGACCGCCACAGCCGCTCTTTGATGAATGGATTTGTATCTCTCAAGTTAAACACCAAAAGTTCTACCGCGGGTCTCACGGCGAAAGAATCTACCGCCCCCGTTTCTTCCCGTGGGTGCAGGAAGAGGCGACGAAGGGAAACGATTTAAAAATGGCAATGGCAACCGATAGATGGCGGGATAACCATCTCGACATATGTCAGATGAAAAAATAAGCAGACCCGATAGAGGGCAGCACAGATAATCTGGTACTGCGATCAGCAATCCGTTTGCTGTGAGAGAGAATTATGGCAAATTCTCCTTATACTGTCACTATGATGATGATGAAGTCGTCGTGACCGATTTCAACCACAGGGCCAATTATAGAATATTACCCTAATTCTCAACTGGTCAGGATATTATAGTGCCGTAAAATATCCGTAACTTATCGTATCAGGAAGTGCCTGACAGTGTGTCGGAGACACGGGATGCAGAACAGAACAAATATTGAATCCTGTTGTAATATACACGGTAAACATGTAAAGTGCGCTAAACACTTAATCTAAAGAAGAGTTCTTTATGAATGAATGAATGAAAATTCTTAAATCTTCGACTTTTTTTTTACTTAATCTACCACCGTTTCGCAACGAACGGACGGACTTCTGACGCAGAATACACAGGTGAAAGAATCTCCATAAGTCCATAGTAATCCTAAATAATTACCACATGTAAAATGACCACTGCCGTTGTTAACGTTAGCTTTTTGAACTCAAAAAATAAGTAAAAATTAAAAACAAATTTATCAACGTCAAGAAAATTATAACAATCACAAAGCCTAATACGTTGCTTCCTAAACAAATTCTTCCTCATTAAAAAGCTCAAGCCGTTTCGGAGAATTTCAAACATAGTTAGCCAAAGTAAGTAATATAATGAAATCCTCGGCGGTCTCGAAAACCGCAAACTTTTTACCACTAAAATCAATCTCGTAAAGGTCAAGATGGTCAAGCATGAATCTGTGCTAATTAATATGCATAAACACGACATCCCATCCAAGATCTGTCCGTCTGTCATTAGCATCAGCTTGATAAATGAATCGGCTAGACAGTTCCCAGCGTTTGATGGATGTGGTTGGTGAATCATGTCTTGTGCTATATGCTGACTAGTTTTGTAGAATAAGCGAAAGTTACTTATTCACAACCTACCTGGCTGGGCAACTGTTTCATTGACCATTTTTTTATATTGGAAAAACATAGATGATTATAAAAAACTAAATGTTGTTTTAAACTATTGCTTTTGTTCATTAATTTTATAGGAATATAAAGCTAGCAATTTGGTTTTTATGGGAAAGGCGGCAAACGAGCAATCGGTTCACCTATAACAAGTGATTACCGTCGCGTACCGTGCATGTGCAGCACGCAGGTGCGTTGCCGGCCTTTAAGGGTATTTGGGAGATGGAAGGGAGGATGAGGAGGGGAAGGGGGGGGGAGTTGGCCCCCGGTCACCTCACTCACCGTACGAAACGCACAAAGCACAAGATGTCTCTACCTCACGCCGGTATTCTGCGAGGCCTTCGTATTCGGGTAACCCGATCGCATCGGCCAATTCCAGCAGCAGCAAAAGCCGCCGCTTGGCTCTACCACGTTAGAAGTTAAGTAATATTAAAATTACGAACTTAAGGTGCCACTTGCTCCTCGACGGTCGATGCTCTGGTGGGAGATTTGTTTATAGAAATACCGATAAAAGTAGCAGCCTGTTAATGCTCACCGCTGGGCCCTCCTTCTCATTTATCTAAGAGGGTTTTGCAGCGGGGAATTGAGGCGCTTGACTGAATGCAGCACTTAAAATTGCTTTTAATAATTGCGTTGTGATGTAGATCGATCCCAGGTCACTCGCGCTTTATGAAACTAAAGCGAGCGCCTTGACCACTAGGCTACCACGGCTCGACTACTGGTTGATATGGGTGGATGGGACATGAAATTAATGAAACGAATAAAACGAATGAAATTAACGAACGTCAGAAAGTTAATTTACTTTGTTGAATGTCATTTCCTATTTTTTTCTACAATCTACTACCGTTTCGTAATGAGGTTCCTCTGTGTGTGAAGAAGCGGGCTACAAAACTATAGTGATAGTGCATTGCAAACTCGAGCAGACCAGCCTCGGCAAGCGGCGCCTGTTCACAAGTATGATGCACGCGGCAGCCATCCTCCTCGTCCATCCTCGACCATATTAATGGGAAGTGGACGTCCCACCACAGGATGCCCCCATTAGAAAAGGCGAGCACCACATATTTAAATCTACAATACACCTAGACATGACAATTTTATTTATTTATTTATTAAGGATTACCAACAAGGTTAACGCAACAAAATGTTATTTTATATAAAATTGTTTTTTTTTAAAAAAGGCATGTGCCTCCTAACTTAAAGGCAACCACGGAAAGCCAGTAGACACAGTCTAGTATAGTTAAATGAATATTAATATTAAGCGGATCTATTGCTTATCTAAAGTAACACTATAACAAAGAAAGGTAATAACATAAATAATGAAATAATTAAGCAACCTACGATTTTTTTCTATAAATTATTGTATAATAACAAACACACTAATAATGACAAACACACTAGCATATCGTATTATGTATATATGTAAATTGTAGAGGTGTATAGTTATTCAAAAGAATACTTACAATGGTCTCGAGCACTTATCATAAAAACACATTAGACGTCATAATGTCTCTAGTTTTATACTACAGACATTATTTGTTGTTGCGGTGTAACATTTTTTTTTAATTTTCATAATAAAAAGTACTTTTATAGCACAGCTAGAATAATTTTCCACTTAACCATTGGTAACACCATGCAATTAGAAAGTAACCGAACCCATAAACTTTCTTTGTGATTCCAGTGTTCCGAGAGACCTTTTGGCCGTGGAATTAAAAATATTTTATAGCAGGTGATTATGATTGATTCGACTCGACTCACACTTTGCCCGAGCACGGGATATTAATTAAGAAACTAATGGGGAAAGAGTAAAAAAAAAACAAGATGGCGGCACAGACAAGCGATGACCTTAGGGAGCGTAGGAAGGGAAATTGCTTAGTATTATTAATTAAATAAATAAAACAACGATAACTAAGCAATAATAAACTAAAACCTAAAAGAGACTCCTGTTAATTTCTTAGTTTATTTTTTAGATTTTTAACAGTTGTCAAAAATAAATGCAACAATAATTAAGATATTACAAACTTAATGCTGATATTGTAGGGGGTGTTTATGAGCTGAGGCGGACATCTCCTCCAGCACGATGTTTGTTTTTGTTTTTTTTTGTATCACGTGGGCGAAAAGTGCTCGAACCTATCAGTCACCGAGTCGGTGACTAGTTGTATCGGGATCAGCATTGAAGATGGCGGACCGAGTAAAATACGCTGTGGTCCTGGTGGCCTTTACAGCTTCAGCCGTAAGGCTAGCGAGCAGAAGTCTCGGGAGTGAAAGAAAGAGCAACGACGCTGCATTGTGAAACATTAAGTAGTTACTAAAAGACTTGAATCGATATTCAAGGTGTTATAATTTACGGCTTTTTTTTTTGCAGACCGTACAAAATAAAACTATGAGGCTACGTTAACGTCACGTTTTGACATGGGCGTTATCTTATTAACAATCTAATTACATCAAACATAACGCCATTGAACGTGGAGTATGGACCAAACAATAGATGCATGAGGCTCATGCAATGACACTTCCGAGTTGATTGAGCCAGTCTTCGAAGGCTCTGTGACATTGCATGCATGACTATAAATAGTTACAATCGAAGGTAAACGTAGATAGAAGTTGACAATATATCGCGTGGATTTAATGAATTAAAATTTGATGATAAATATTTAGTCATTTTTTAAAACGGTATACTTGTAAAGTAGCAGCCTGTAAGTGGCCACTGCTGGGCAAAGGCCTCCTTAAATATTCTGAGAGGGCGTAGGAGCCGGGAATGTGTGAATGTGAGGGGCCCACGCCGCTCCATTGCGGGTTGGCGGGCTTCACATATCCTCGAAATAATATATTTTTTTTATTATTTTTCAGATATGCAGGTTATAAGAATTTTAGTGGTGCTGGCACCGGGCTCCTTACCACTAGGCTACCACGGCTCTATGAAATATTATAAACTTATAAATATCGATAAACTAAGAAATGTTATAACTTAGCACAAAAATGAAAGTAATTATTAGGAAAACATTTTCAGGACCGGGTTTTATTTTTTAGTCATTAAGTATCGACTCTAAAGCGATTGACGTATATTATATTCATCTAATAATAATTGTCCATTGCGGTATTTGCTGAAAGGGAATTCGGTTCAAGGAGTTTGGATTTGCGTTAACACCGCTGAGATCAATAATACAGGCTCTGTACCATTGAAACACTATAGTGTACTTCAATAGCAGTAGGTATACTGATTAAAGGCAGAAATAGGTAAGACAGGGGTCTAGAAGACTGAAAGGACGAAAAGGAATCTTACCACCAAATGAAATGGCAAAAATGTTTAACATCTAATGTATCCAACGTGATTGAGCCAAGCGGCGGCTTTAGCTGCTACTCGAATGGGCCGGCTCGACCAGGTTGATATCCTCGCAGAATATCGGCGTGAAGTAGAGGAATCTTGCGCCTCTGCGTTTCGTTCGCGTTCGAGTGAGGTAACCGCCGAAGGCCCACTCCCCCTCCCCGTCCCCCTCCTCATTCTCCCGAATTACCTTAAACGCACCTGGAGCACCTCTTGCAGGTGTTGCAGACGTACGCGGGCGACGGTAATCACTTACCATCAGGTGAACCGCTTGCTCTGTATCGGGTATGAATCACATACAAAACAGAGGTCGATCTAGAATTGATTTCTTTTACCACGAAAATATATTAATTTATTTAAATTAAACATTAAGAATCGGTCTAAGGGCAGTGAAACAATAAAATTAAACAAAACTCGTGATATTCAGCCATTCCAGACGTTTTTTACAACCTCAAACTTATTACTTTATCGTCAGTCGTAAAAGTCCAAGTATCGGGTTCTCGTGTTTACATACTTCTGACTTTATACCGTAATACTTTGTACAATAAAAAAAAAACTTTCGACTCGAAATGGACTCGTTGAAGCGATCACAATTTTTACCTGTCTTTCTAATATTGAAGTTTCATTCGTTTCGATCTCCAATTCCTGAATTTAAATTGGCAATTACCATTTATTTACATTAAGTCATTCACTTTACGTAGAAGTTTGCGTTATAAAGGAATCAAACTTCTCTACGATTAGTTTTTTTAATTTTTCAAGTCTGTAACAGCTGGATGTAGCGTTACTTATTTATTTATTTTTTATAGAAGAAGGGGCAAACGAGCGTGCGGCTCACCTGATGGCAAGTGATCACCGACGCCCACGAACATCCACAACACCAGAGGAGCTACAGATGCGCTGGCGGCCTTTAAGGAAGGAATAAGCTCTTTTCTTGAAGGTCCCTAAGTCGTAACTGTTCGGAAATACTGCTGGCGACAGCTGATTCCACAAAGTCGAAGTGCGTGGCAGAAAACTTCGATTAAAACGCACTGTGGTGGAATGCCAACCATCTAGGTGGTATCGATGGAACTTCAAATTCTGTCGCGATGTACGATGGTGAAACTCAGCGGCTGGGATCAATCCGAACAGTGCCTCAGAACATTCCCCGTGGAAAATTTTGTAAAAAATGCAAAGAGAAGCAACATCTCTTCGCAAGGCCAAAGGATCAAGCCGATCAGAGAGAGCTTGGTCGCCGTCAATTCGAGCCGCTCGACGTTGGATGCGGTCAAATGGAAGGAGTTGGTACTGGGGTGCCCCTGCCCAGAGATGAGAACAGTATTCCATGTGGGGCCGAACTTGCGCCTTATAAAGTTGCAAACGGTGGTTAATATATATATATTATATAGTTATAGTTAACTTATGTTAACACGTCAACGATGTTTAATGCTGTCCAACCATAGATTGAATTGTATCAGCTTTGTGTTTTCACTCTGAATATCTGTACATCATAATGGTGACATAGGTCATCGAATACTTATTCTCGAATTGGTTTTGCTACTTCCAAACATCAAATTTTTAATACAAATCAAATTAGACTATGTAAACAGTTAATTTGTCTGTGATATAAACAAGTGATATAACACGAATAATACAAATGAAAAGAAGGTTATGGTTGACAGACAGATAAGATCTTCTTCATACATGGAAGTGGGTGTAGGAGAGTATTGATTATACCCTGTATTTATAGTTATGGTTTTTGCCATTTACACATGTTTGGAATTGATAATGGATGCTTGATTTGTCAACGTGGTAGAGCCAAGAGGCGGTTTTTGCTGCTGCTCGAATGCGCCGGCTCGACCGGGTTGGTACCACGGCCTCGCAGATTACCGGCGAGAAGTAGAGGCATTTTATGCTTGTACGTTTCGTTCAGTGAGTGAGGTAACCGGAGGCCCATTCCCTCCTCATCCTCCCTCCCTCCGTCTAAATAATCATCGTCAATATATCCTTAAATGTTGCGGATGTACGTGGGCGACGGTAATCACTTACCATCAAGTGCGCCGCTTGCTCGTTTGCACCCTTTCCGAAATTAAATAAAAACCTTTAGTAACATGTAATTTTAATTTATACTATCGACTGATGTTTCGGTCCATTATCGTGATGTTCTCCTGGTCGATTTTAACCATGGCGTTTGCTTCTGAAGATGAATGGCTACAGAGTCACGAGTGTACCCGCAAACCCAGAAGCTCTCACTTGCCTTTACCTTCCCATAACAGGTGTATCATATACGCGATAAGATGTTTCCTGTTTTCCTGTCCACCGGTTTCTTGACGGTTCTTCTCTAATAAGGTCTTATATTTCACACCGATGTGAATTTTGAAGTCTATATAAGTTAAAAAAAATCTTAATTAAATTAAGAACTTTTAACTTCGGACATAACACAAAACAACTGGATTTGAAGATCAAAAATGTTTATATCACCGAATTTGATTTCTTTCCGGTGATGGTGTCTCGCTTTGTTTTGGAATAAACAAATACGACGCCCACGTGACTCGGTGGATACCGTGCCTGATTAAACCAGTTCGTTCATGTTCGAATCCCAGCCGAAAAGAATATTTTTGCGTAAACGAAAATTATTGGTTTTTTGGGTCTGTGTTGTGTTGTGTTCGTCTGGTGCGTCTAACACTGCATCTGACTGTTCCTCAAATTTTATCGCACGAGCGTTTCGTTGGATATGGAGGAGGTGTACACTTATGGCAGGCCTAGTGGTCCAGGAGCTCACTTTGTATCATAGAGCGCGAGCAACGTGGGTTCGATCCCCGGTGATGGCACTAAAATTGCTCGTGCTCGGTGGTGAAGTAAAACAACGCGAGGAAGCCTGCAGGTCGGAGTAATAATAAAAAAATATTATATCGAGGATATGTGAAGCCCGCCAACCCGCACTGTAGCAGCGTGGCTCTTCCCGACTCCCAAAACCCTTTCAGACATTTGAGAAGGAGGCCTTTGCCCATCAGTGGGCACTTACAGACTGCTACTTTTTACGGCACTATGATATCTTCTACGCAGTTGTCAAGTGCGGTATGTGTTCGGAAGATGCAACACCGCGGTCGAAATCGACCGGGAGCACATCACCATCGAAATTATCTAACAGCATCCCTTAGCTTTGCATAAAATTCTTCTATCGTACCAACATCTATCTCAATTAGTGAAATAAGTTCCGATAGTGACTCTAGTAATTTCACGTCGGTTTTTGCGGTGCCGGGCAGATGAGTGGCGTCTCCAATTAACTTCGTATTAGTTTGACACACTAATGATATTTTAAATGAAAACACTCCAGAAGTGGTTGTACGGTTAGCGAAAAAAAACTGGAAAAATGTGCAAATAAATTTAATTGCTTAAACAATTGTACAAAGTTGCTCAGCGCGCTATAGTTTTTCTGCGCGATAGGGTCTGCAACGATGATATCCGCAGCAGAACTAGGGTAACCGACATAGTCGCAAGGATCAGCAAGCTGATGTGGCAATGGGCCGGCCACATATCTCGCAGAACCGACAATCATCGGTGAAGAAAGGTTCTCGAGTGGCAGCCACGTACAGGCAAACGCAGTGTGGAACGACCCCCCACAAGATGGAGTGACGACCTGCGCAATGTTGCGAGCTTTGTGGCAATCTTTGGGGAGGCCTATGTTCAGCGGATGACTTGTAGTAGGCTGATGAAACAATTTTAGGTATTTATTTTAAACGACATATAGTTATATTCTCCTTTCAAAACCTTCTAAACGTGCAAATGTAATTTAACACCCACAACTTCACTGCAAATGTTTTTTTCTTTCGAATATTTCTTTTTAAATTAAAACCTTTACTTATAATACTTTTTGATGAGACGGGGGCCAACGAGCAAGCGGCTAACCTGATGTTAAGTGATTACCGACGCTCACGGACATCCGCAACACCTGAGGATCTGCAGGTGCGTTGCCGGCCTTTAAGGATCTTTCAGGGCCAGCCGTTTACCGAAACGAAGAAGCACAAGATGCCGGTATTCTTCGAGGCTGGGGTACTTCGGTCGAGCCATCCCATTCGAGAAGCAGCTGCCGCTTAAGTATTAGTTCACGACAGTTAGTCGACTGGAGTGCTAGTACCCGTGACGTCATATTTTGTAATTCATAGATCGGCCAAAAGCCTAACGTTTAAGGGTCATATATTCATCTCATCATACAGCGATGTAACAATATGTAAATATGAAATTATTAAATAAGTGAATATTTTTTTTATTTTGTTACTATTATTTTTTTTTTATTTATTTAAACAAAGTCACACAGCACTTAGATAAAAATTATATAGATTAGTTAAAATACAACTTAATGCCAATAATGAACTTCATTATTTATAATTAAAAGATTTTGATGACATGTACAGTTACAGGTGATTATTACTACTTAACAAACAAACCAAGCGACATTATGTAATTTAGAAAATAATATGACAACAAAAAAAAAAATAAAAAAATAACTTAAAATACACATTTCTAGAAAGGCTTAAAAAAAAAAGTAATTGAGAAAAAAAATTATATAACAGTAGGTTCTTATGTTATTTTAGCGATGAGGTTATTTAAATGTAAACATGGTGAGTGTGTGGTGAGTATGTGATGAGTGTGTGGTGAGTGTATGGGCCATAAGTCTTTATGTACTAAAAATATTACCTTATTAAATTTCCTACATTTTATACTGTTCAAAATATCTACAATTTTGCTTTTAAAAACAGCTTTACTTTGTATAAAAAGGTCAACACTTGAGAAATGTTTATTGTATACCCTGTGCGCTCTGCAGGTTATAGAATTCTGGGCGAAGAAAGTGCGGGTTAAGGGAACATCGAAAAAAGTCTTATTTCTAGTTCGATAGGAGGGTGCTCGCAATTTCAAGAAGAGAGTTGTCAGTTCGGAGCAGTCTATGTTACCCCTACAAGCGTCAAAGAGAAAAAGCATGTCCAAAAGATATCGCCTGTCTTTCAATGACATTAGGCTGTGCTCTTTACAAGACGTAATATAGTCCGTATTATTTTGATGAGTTCTGTAACATAAAAGTTTAATAAATTTAGACTGAACCCGTTCAATGGTAGTATTATGTATTTGATATTGCGGATTCCAGATTTTGTTACTATTATTTAGACTTGAACTTAAAATATGAATGATATGTCAATTGATGACTTTGTTTTGTTACAGGTATTACATCTTCCTTATCTAAGGTAGTATTTATAGTTATTAGAAATACTTTTGAATACTATTGAATTGAGCGTCTTAATTATAAGCTCTGCTATCGCTTTCGAATCAAGTGATATTATGCCTGAACTATTTTATGACCTCTGATATCATACAAAGACTTACATTTTATTGAAAAAATTTTCCACTTGTTTTTTTTTTTAATATTTTTTTTATACCAACGGTACACGAGATGCGATCTCGAAAATTTCAGCTCCCACTTGCCTTGCAGTTTTTGCCGCTTTCGCTAGATCCTACGTAATTACTAGAACGCCTTGATGGAAGAGCGAAAGATTCGTTAATTATATTTCTATAATATCTGCCGCTCACTCGGCAAAGTTACTATTTGCAAGGCGCTCTAAAAGTAATTATATCTTTAATTTTTAACGAAGTAAATGTTTAAGTAAGACATCCGTAGCAAATATTTTCCTGAATACTCTTATTAAAAAAGAAGTAAATTTCCAAGTTTGTGTTTGACTCTCTTATATTACTTACGTATAATAGCGTTTCTCTAAACTTCAATTTAAACTAGTAATTAAGGATTTCAGCGAGTTATTTTTAGTTTTTTTTTTTTTAATTTTCCCAGCTCTTCGAGTACTTTACAGCGCCGGTGGTCAATGATTGAGGTGTTGGATATCCTGATGTTATAGTTATCTAGGACTATCGACAGCTTCTGCAATAAAATCCGTTAATAATATTTATCATTCAAGCAACCACTACACATCAAATGTGTAGTGTTCTTCAAAGGGCCTTCTAAAAAAAATAGCGTTAAGATCTATTCTAATCATTATTTGATATGTAACAGGAAACTTAACCGGTTATTGAAAAACTTTAAAAAAAAAAGGGCCTCGAATAAAAAAATATAACTAAATAAAAAAAACTGTGTACGCTTGAGACGATTTCTTTTATTCGAAAACGAATCAACGTGCATAAAATTTGCACAATGAAGAAATTTTTTTAAAGGAAATCATCACGCTGAGCTCCTCGATTACCGGATCATAAACCGGAAATATTTTAGGGCTGCCAGAATTTTTGAAACTTTTTTAAATTTGAATTCTTATGTCTATCTCAGGACATATTTATCTCTCTTAACATAATTTTGTCGATATGCAAGTTTTTAAACAAGTCACTGGCCACGGTAGGAGAGGGGTCAGGGGATCTGCTTCCGGATCAGGAGGAACGACTTCTTTGTTCAATGTTAAGAGCACGTACCATAGAGTTTTTCGAAACTTAGTGTACGATTTGTACACTACGACGTAGACTTACGTCGCAGAATACCAGCGTAGTAGCAAGTAGAGGTATCTTGTGTTTCTCCGTTTCGTTCGGTGAGTGAGATGACCGGAGATCCACTCCCCCTGCCCACTTCCCTTTCACCTTCTCTAAATATCGTTAAATACCGACAACGCACCTGCAGCTTCTCCGGTGTTGCAGATGTACGTGGGCGCCAATAATCACTTTCCATTAAACTGTAGGTTACTGAACTATTGACAATCTGTTAGGCTATGAACGTAAAACCCTGAGATTTAAAAACAATGCGTTGCGAATTATCAAATAACTTTAAGAGGCTGTATGAATAAAGTTTCATCGACTACATGTTTTCTAGCGAAACAAAATAATTTCTTTTTAAATTATGTGTAGCACATTATTCGTGCCAGCCCTAATCCCGTATTGATTTCAGACAATGGTTTCTGTGAGAGAATTTCTTTAATGCTCTGACATGTCCTCTTCTTTTGTCGTTTTATATTAATAAACTGTGAGACATTTCTTACTTGTCGTATAGTACTTATAGAAACAAGTTTTTTTTTTTTGTATATCATGCGTATTAATTTAATCCTTATACTTAAGGAATAAAGTCTAGTTATGTACTGCTATGGTTAATCGGATTAAATGTGATTCTGTCCAACGTTCCAAGGACATCTTTTTCTGGGCTTAAGAACTTTGTGCACGTACTTTAAAAATGTAAATCGTACATCGGTCGGTATTTACATTAGATATCTCACAGATTTGTACTGCCGCCGGACTCAGTACTCAGGACCCATGTCTGATGAGGGTTTAAAGACCCAGGGAAACCTATACTAGCACAACACGCAAACTATTCGTGTTACAGTAAGCATTACATTCGATTCTTCTTGGTGTAGATCTAACATCAGATACGAGAAATTATGTCCGAGTGAGTGGCTCTAAACTTAGACAACAGAGAAAGCACATAAAGTAATAAGTTATAAAATAACAAATGTAAGTTTTAAATCAACGTTACTGAGTACTACATAATTCTGCTATGGCAAAAGGTGTTTTTTTGTTACTTAGATAATCATCATCATCATCATTTCAGCCTATCACAAGTCCACTGCTAAACATAGGCCTTCCCCAAAGATTGCCACGAATCTCGGTCCTGAGCCACCTGCATCCATCGACTTCCCGCAACACTGCGCAGGTCGTCACTCCATCTTGTGGGGGGTCGTTCCACACTGCGTTTGCCTGTACGTGGCTGCCACACGAGAACTGTTTTTCCACAACGGTTGTCAGCTCTGCAAGCTATGTGGCCGGCCCATTGCCACTTCAGCTTGCTGATCTTTACGGCTATGTCGGTCACCTTAGTTCTGCTGCGGATATCATCGTTGCAGACTCTACCACGCAGAGAAACTCCGAGCATAGTTAACACTTAGATAATATCCTTTAGTAAACATAAAATGAATGTAAATATTTACATACATGGTTAAGGAATCAGCTTCCGAAATAGAAAAACCGAGTTCGATCCCGTATGAGAAGGGCTCATTCGATATTTTTTTTTAACGTTCACAGCAACACGTCACCATGTTGTCACAATACAAATAACTAGTCTCCTCTGATGACCCCAGCGTTTATTATGTGATAAGCTCCTTCTCTGTCTAAGAGTCTTCTTGGTAGATATCACCCATATCCAAATTTTTCCGGCAATCAGCAGTGCCGGTTTGAAGAACCTGAAGAAATTAGAGACGTCAAGGCATTCCATCTTAGTGCTCAGAGGTGACAACGAATCTGTAACCTCTTTCAATCGAAGTTATACGCATGCGAGCATGGGCTTCGGGTGGGCTGTAAGGTCACCTCACCTCAATTCAATAAAAATGTGAGAGCTTGTTTATTGATATATGTATATTGTGATGATATATACCCCTGGGAATGTTTTGATCGCACCCAAGCCGTTACTAGAAAACATTTATTTATTTATTTAAGCTTCATGCACAAAGTGGCACACATGGCGGACTTAATGCCTAGAGACACTCTCTACCAGTCAACTATTAGGCTAAGCAGAGATAAACACGTAATAGAGGCGATACAGCTAACAGAATAAAAGAAGTAAAAAGATATAAATATCTAAATATATACTTACACAGATAGGTAGATACATACATATATAGATACATACATACAATATATACAAATATACCTTATACACAGAAAACTATATTACAATATTAGACTATTAAAACGTTCTGTAAAAAATACTAAAAAAAGTAAAGGATACTTATGGATTTTCTTTCGCTCTTCGATCTTCTACGTCGGTCCTCATTACGAAACGGTGATGGATATTAAAAAAATGAAATGTATTTTTCTTATGTTGCATTAATGATTTGATTTGATTTATCTGTTTATTGTCATGAAAACAAAAAAACGAGCGCAACATTTTATTTAGTTCCGAGTTTCCGTGGAAGTATTATCAAACTTAATATAGTTTAAATTATTATCATTCCGCTTTTTAGAATCACGGGCATGTTGTGCAATAATTTCTCATAAAACCAGTTCGCTTTTTCTCACGCTCTGCCTTCGGAGAGCAGTAAAGTATATAACGTTATAAAGTTGCCTCAAACTGAATAAATCTCAACTTTAATACTAGGAGCATGATAATAAATGTATGGTTTAAATTTATTCAGTAAACAACAGTTCGCAGCAATAATAATGAATTTCAATAATGGCTGAACAATTTTCATAGAACTTTTTCCTTTTAATTTATAAAACTGGTTAAGTAGATCCTGCTCGAAGGACCGAAACATTATTTTTGGCGATTTAGATCAGAGGTTCCCAGGCTTTTTTTTCTCATAGACCCCTTTAAAAATTTAGCTGGTTCCGGTGGACCCCCTGCAGCTACATTTCTACCATATTCCCAAAACTCGACAAAAAATGTTAAGATTAGATCTAACTATGGAAATTTGCGTTGCGGCCGAGTTCCAACCGCGAATCAACAACTTTTTCTGACGCTGGCGAACACTAACATCGATTCACTTTACTTTACTTTAGGAAATTACAAGTAACTTTTTAAAATATTATCTGCCTGCATTGATAGTTGAAGTCGAGCCAACATTCTAGTTCTTCACTATCGAAAGCAAACAAATTTTCTCACACCAACGCAGACCCCCATCGAGTCTGCACAATAAATGCATGCCGAGAGACATTAAAAAAATACGAAACAAGCAACAAATCTTTATTGAAATGAATAAATTAAACTAAAGACATACTTCTTCTATTTAATTATTGTTTAATTACTACTTAGTTTTAACTGTATACGTAGATTGCATTTCTCCTAAATAAATTTTCTTTTAAAATTCTCTTACGCTAACTAGATCAGAAATGCCCGTGGAACCGGACATTCCTGGGAAAAAAAAACTTTCTTTAATCATTTTTAAAAATACAGTTGAATTCATAATCTCCACTTTATTTGAAGTCGACTAAAAAGATAAGAGCACTAATGCCGGTGAACGCATTGCAAAGACTTATGTCCAGTTGTGGGTAAGACTTTTCATGATGATGATGTTGCTAACGTATATTAAGTTTAGAATTCCTTAATTCTTGTATATATATGTGTGAGTAATTACGCCTTTTAACCGTAGGGGTAGGTAGAAACTAGGAATATCCACTTGGCAGGACTTCAACTACAAACGGCCTCACCGGTGATGGAGCGTAATGAGTCTCGTGACCTGTCGTTTGCGCTCGTTGTTCGGAAATCATCAAGAGATTATCAACACTTTGCCTTACTTGCCTCTTACGACAAATGGATGAGTACTTAGTTTTCTATATATATATGTAATTTTCATTTATATGTAATTAATTTATAGGAAACGACTCTAACGATTCGGATGTAATTTTGTATATAGATGTTTTCCTGAAAAAAAATAAACCTTTCCGCACAAATTATTTCAGCAATAGATGACACTATGAAAATGAATATATTAAGCTACTTTTCCCGTGGGAAGTAATGACATTCCTACGGTAAATTCCAAAGACGCCGATCAATGCTCCGTCACCCAAGTACTTAAGTATTATACGTCTTTTGAATCTCGTTATCTGTACGATGTGTTTAATAATCATAATACATATAAAATATTGTTTCTCCTGTCGATAATAAACAAAAAAATATCACAAATAAAAACATCGCTCGCTTTCGTCGACAGCTCCTCGTCTACTTTTCTCGTGAACGTAGGCCCTATTCGTTGCAGGAACATCTTTATTTCCAACTGACGTCGACAAGGATCTTACTCGCGCTGGATTTATGAGCGTCTCGACACCCTTCTCACCTTTTAAATAAACGTGCAATTTGGTTAAAAATAAACAGAGGAATAAAGAAAAAACCCCTCTGGTGTCATTAGTCCTGACATGACATATAAGAAAATAATTCCATTGTTGAAAAGTTATGACACGCGAAGGGCTAAGTAGAGTAGCCAACCTGTACACGTCCCACTGGTGGGCGAGAATCTTCTCTCGATTTTGCGGAGGAGCTGGAATCTGTTGGTACGCCAACACATATCGTGTGATCGAAATAATGATTTCTCAGATATACAGGCTTGTCATTATGTTTTTGTTCACCGCATATATTCAAATGCGACCAAAAGAATGCTTTTAGAGAGAGATAAGGCTGGCAGCAAAGTTTAGTCGTTTTTTTTTAAAGAATACTAGGAATGGTATTTATTAAGTAATATTACTAATATTCCTGTTAACCATCCAACTAAGCAATAGAGCTTGTATCTGGAATGGTTTACGATAATAGTCGAATGGCGGACTCGAACTTACGACGTCATGTTTCGTAGTCCGCACCCTAACCCATTCGGCTGTTGGCGCTTATTAGAACACACTAACAACAACAACAACAAAAGTTTAATTATTCCGAAGCTCACGAAGATTCGAGATCGAAATTAACCTATATTTCACATAGAAAAAATCACATATTTTTTCTTAATTTGGTTATTTACAGTACATCTGTACAGTACCATTACGAAAGAAGGCGGATCTGTAGTAAATAATAAAGTTCACTCTTGCATAAACTTCGCCGCCCACCCGTGCTAACAAAATTAACCGCCCCTCGGAACAAATACGCGGAATTAAAAAGCCAATCTAAGTTATCCCATACAATTACAAGCCACTCACCACACCCCCTGAGTCAGGGGGTGAGCTGCAGTAATAAACAGAGGCGAAGACGTCACGTAAGCCCGTTTCTTCGGGGTAATTTGTGTCTTGGAGGGAAACGTTTGTCGCATTTTGGAGGTCTTACAAGAAGACATAAAATATATTCTTGATATTTTTTAATCTTATTTATAAATGTAACTGTTTGTTTTTATTCGAAGACTTGTATAAGAGTTCTTTGTTGTTTCACAACAATAGGTTCAGTTGATTATATTGCATTAGCTTTTTTATTAGCTATTGTAGGAATCTCCACAACTGTTAGTGTAGAAAGGTTCTCGAGTTTAGAGACAAGACAGCGCAGTTTTGCCAGGTTTGAGGTGAATTCAGCAATGATAATAATTTAGGGGATATCAACTATACAATGGGCATTCATTTTAATACCACTAACCATTAGTCTGAACGGTTTTTTATTTGATTATATGTAAATCCTTTTTTTTCTTCTAACGTTCAAAGCTAAAATGGATTTCTATTCACCAAAGGCGTAGCTCCAGAATTTTATCAGTACTTTATTCCGTTTTAAACGATGCAAACTCTCCTTCGTATCTTAAGGATAACTCCAATTCTCTTTATTCCAGTCATAACCGAGTGCCTCAAACTTCAAACAGCTTGAAGGTTAGTGTTCCACAACATAGTACTGGTTTCTTTTCTTCTTCTTTCACCGTTCAAGCCACACTTCTCTGGAACGCTCTCCCCGATGATATCAAGAAAGCTCCGAACAAAAACTCCTTCAAAATCCTGCTCCGTCGTCACTATCTGAAGGCAAATGCCATCTGAGATTTTTCTCTCCATATTTAATTTGTTTATGTATGTATTATAAGTTTATGTATAGTGTATTATGAATGTTATAAGTATGTAAGTATATTATCAGGGTTATATATTTATATTTATTATTTATTTTTAACCTGCCAACATGTTTTCTTTGTCACCCAGGGTTGACTGGTAGAGAATGCCAAAAGGCATTAAGTCCGCCCATTGTATTCCTTACTTTATTTAGGGACACGATAAAGAATTAATAAATAACTAAATAAATAAATCCGATGAAACTATATTAATATGTTAACATTGACCTGATTCTGAAATCAGAACGATTGTAAAGAGGAATTTTTTAATTTTAATTCGTATCTTGCAGGTACAAAGCGTTGCTATGTAACGATGGGCTTGTTATGTGAACGATATGCTAATATTAGCTGTATCGCTGATTTTCAGGAAAGATATGCAGGCACTGAGCGAACGGAGATTAATATCAGGCACCTACTTTTGAGCTTGAGAAGTTTATCGTGCACGCTGCACAGAATCTAGGCACGCTAGTCTCGCTGCAATCCGACCAGACCTTGTTTGACACACTAAAACTATCACAACATTTCTTCACGCCCTGGGTTGACTGTTAGATAATAATAAAAAAACATTAAATCCGCCTTATGTAATCCTTTTGGTGTACACAATAAAGTATCTTGACCTTGTTAATCAAAGTCTCGGATTGGGGTCGACGTAATTTGGTCCTATTCAACCCCAAAAAGGCACAGGTTTGCGCGTTTACCGCTAAAAATTATCCCGTTCGTTTCGTCGTTCGTTCGACGTTCAGTTCCGTGGTCACTTGGAGGGAAAGGCCAAATTGGCCTCCAAAGAGCTTCGTGTGCTCTGTAGAGCGGGACAGTATTTCATGCCGGTCCACCGTTTGCAACTTTATAAGGCGCAAGTTCGGCCCCACATGGAATACTGTTCTCATCTCTGGGCAGGGGCAGTACCAACTCGTTCCATTGGACCGGATCCAACGTCGAGAGGCTCGAATTGTCGGCGTCCAAGCTCTCTTTGATCGGCTTGATCCTTTGACCTTGCGAAGAGATGTTGCTTCTCTTTGCATTTTTTACAAAATTTTCCACGGGGAATGTTCTGAGGAACTGTTCGGATTGATCCCAGCCGCTGAGTTTCACCATCGTACATCGCGACAGAATTCGAAGTTCCATCAATACCACCTAGATGGTTGACATACCACCAACAGGGCGTTTTACTCGAAGTTTTCTGGCACGCACTTTGACTTTGTGGAATCAGCTGTCACCAGCGGTATTTCCTAACAGTTACGACTTAGGGACCTTCAAGAAAAGAGCCTATTCCTTCCTTAAAGTCCGGCAGCGCATCTGTAGCTCCTCTGGTGTTGCGTATGTTCGTGGGCGTCGGTGATCACTTACCATCAGTTGAGCCGTACGCTCGTTTGCCCCCTTCTTCTATAAAAAAAAAGTATAAATAAATAAATATATACAGCAATTATTGTTTTTTTTTTCAGGCAACACATCTATGGCATGAAGCTTGTTGCGGTAGCATTTGGATATATTACCCTAGTATTTGAATAGTAGCTTTCAATAACCATTTCGTCAATATCTGTCTATCCATACCAAAAAAAAAAAAAAACTTCAGCAATTAGATTATTAGTGAGTTACCTGGTCATGGAGATCTATGCATATCGATTATTTAGAATCATATTTTGTTACTATATCTGTTTAAGGGTCCTCTTAAAAGTGTAGATATGTTGAGTGAAATATTCAATGGGAAAATTAAAAAAAAAAAATCACATTTCACAAGTTCGTGTACGTTTTTTTTTTTTAAATAGTTTTAGTTAGTTTATATTTACATGAAAAAGAGAAACGAAAAGTAAGCGACGCCTTTTAAAACAAGTTTATCCTTGGCTATATATATTTTGAATTGTAAACACTGTATCTGTGAAATAAATACGTATTAAACTACACATTTCCGGGTCGCACTAGCCTCACGCAAGCGAGCCCCGGGGCGTCGAACTAGTGCAGCCTATAAAATGATGCCGCGTTACAAGCTGTCTGATGAATCGATTCACGCGGCGCGCATAAATTAACTTGTTGCAATAACAGCAATGCAACGTACAGACGGCCCGACTTGTGGACCGTTAGCAGGTAAAGTTGAGAATTGAACGTGAAACGACGGGATTCCGTTCGTAAATATTAGTTTCATTTTAAATGTATTCGGATACACGTGATGACATCCGCTTGACCGATTTTTCTTTTTTTTTTAATGGGAAATAGGCAAACTTGCAAGCAACTCACCCCGATGGTCAGTTATTACCAACGTCCACGTGCATCTGGATCACCAGATGAGCTGCAGGTGCGTTTCCGGTTTTGTAAAGAGGTTCCTCTGATGGTGAAGTAAATAGCGAAAGAAACTCCATAGGTAATTCCCTATTTGTAATAAAAAATTTGTATTAAATGATAAAACTTTAAGAATCAGTTTAGCAGCGATCAACTCTTGATTCCTTTATATTATAATAAAGACTCTCTTTATGTTAAACAATTTTTTTTTATTTGTGTCAGGAAGACACAACAAGTACATCAACAGATATTATATTGTGATGACACGTTATATGTGTAGTTAAGTAATATTAATACAAATTATATTTTCCACTTTGCACTTTTTGTCTGACCGTACTCGCAAACAAGGCCCGCTATCAATGCATTGCACAGCACTGAACCTTCGCACCTTGACCTGCGTACCGCTCAGGTTAGACGTCATAGTTTCCTGTTATCGTACTATGTGTTTCAACGTATACACACGCGTTTCGAACGATCCAAGTTAGCGACTTGAATGTTTACGTCTTTATAAAAGCAATAAATTATTTATGATATCGTCTAAGTTGTGATAGGTCAGTGAATTATAAATTGCATGAACAATAATGTAGATAGGTGAGCTATAAATGTTAACGGCACCTTATTTATATTTAGATATAGTCGTTGACTCTTACGAATACATTGAATGAAAAAAAGACGGCTTTAAACATTATGCGTACGAGTACGTTACAACTTAACAGCTTTTGTTATCTACCACGTAACTTTCAAAGCTTTTATGAGTTTACTATGACTTTGTCCGGGAAATACTGACACATAAATACATGCTTAATTTACGTCAGGTATTTATCTTTGTTACCGAAACGTGAGGATTAAAAATCAAAATTAAACACGATAGAATCCTTAACAGTGATCTGATACGAGCACTGAAATCCCTAAATGAAGCTTCCAGAGCTTTTATCAGAATAAACGGGCGGGACGGACTGGTTTGATATCCATAAGGGTGTTAGACAGCAGGCTGTGTAGCATCCCCGTGGCTGTTCAATTTATTCATGGATATTTTTTTGACAGATTTGAAAAAGAGTGATTGTGGACTAAGAAGAATGAGTTGCCTGTTATATGTTGGCTCTACGCCGACGATCAAGTCTTACTTGCGTCATCGGATGAGGAAGTGCAGGCAATGGTGACAATAATGGATGGGGCACTGGAAAAAAAGGGAATGAAAGTAAACGTTAATAAGACACAGGTTATGGTGTTTGAAAGAGAGGAGAGGATGACGGAAGTATGTGATACATAGTCAGATAGGGAAGATAGTTTAGAGCAAGTGAATGAGTTTGTTTACTTGGTAACAATGTTTACGAGAGATGAAAGGAAATATGGTGAATAGGGCAATGCATACATTTATGAACAGCCAGACGATATCTCACAAAGCTCGTTTGGCTGTGTATTGAGGAGTATTGGTACCAACACTAACATATGGAAGCGAAAGCTGTGTATGACAGAAGAGGCATGAAAGCAGAATAAATGCAGTAGAAATGAGAGCGTTAAGAAGTATGATTGATGTGATGATAACTGACAGGGTTCGAAATAATGTGATCAGAGAGCGTTGTGGCTTGAAAGACGATGTAGTGACACGAATTGAGAAAGGGATGCTGAGCTGGTTTGGACACGTCGAGAGGATGAATGAAAGTAGGTTGACGAAACAAATATATGAGGCGAGTGTAAATGGTAGAGTCGAGAGAGGAAGACCTAGGCGAACATTTCGCGATAAAATCGGAGACGTTCTGGAAAAAGGCAGGTCAAGGAAGGAAGGAGATTGTCTCTGCTTACCCCGTTGGGAACAAGGCGTGAATATATGTATGTATGTATGTAAAATCATTAATCAATGATTTCATTTAAAATGGTTTTAGTCGTTTAAACAACAAATTTTTTTTATGATCTAAATATGACAAAGACGTCGGGCGGCCACTTGCTGATATGTTTGTAAAGTAATAACAGAATAAGCCTGCTAAGCATCTGATCAGACGCACGAGTCGTTTGATTTCCAACATCAAATCACAACATTCGTAACGGCCTAACCTTGGATAGAACCTTGAAAATGTAAACAAGAAAATCCCATCATCAATTCAAACGTAAGCCCTCAAACAATTTAAGCCCCGTAAATGTTAGAGCGGCCATCTCAAAACGTCAATCCGAAAAGCAGCGCCATTTGCAAACGCCGTCTCGTCGACGGATAGCTTGAACATTTAATGCTGTAAGGCTACAATTCATTTTCGTTAATTGCAGTCACTTATGTTTTACTCTTACCACCCGTTCATTCAACAAAGCCTTCAACCAGTATTTTTTTTTTTATGGAAGAGACGGCAAACGAGCAAGCGGTTCACCTGATGGTAAGTGATTACCGTCGCATACATACATCTGCAACACCATAGATGCTGCAGGTGCGTTGCCGGTCTTTAAGGATATTTGGGAGATGGGAGGGAAGAGGAGGGGAATAACACCGAACGAAACGCAGAAGCACAAGATGTCTCTACTTCACGCTGGTATATTACGTCACCTTACGTTGGGCTGCCTGGATTGTAAATGTCATTCTAAACCGTTAAAAAGAACAAATTGTCTAGATTTGTTTTGTTAACAACTCAGACAAATTGTGGGCAGCCTGCGGCTCTTTAGTTCCATGCGCAGTTAGTATCTTTTATTAAAAAAAAACTTTATTTACGCAAGTACTATTTATTATTGGTAAGCAAAATTTTTGTGGCTCTGTAAATTTTGTAAATTGTAATTTTTATCTCTTCCGATTCAAAAGGTTGCCGACCCCTGGTCTAGATAGAATTATTGTTTCTACAGTACATTCTGCACCGCAGTTTATATTTGAAACAATAACAAAGATATCAATATATTCTTGAAGCGACCATTTTAATACCATGACATAGTTTATACGTTTAACCCTAAGCTTCACAACAACATCACACAAACACAACATTTATTTAGTTGATTGATAAACCAGCAACTGTTATCTCACCAGATCATAGGTGGACTGGCAGGGAATGTCAACAGGCATTAACTTCGACCTTCGTTACCTTATAATAAGAGGTGTATCCAATAAAGTTTTAAATCAAAAAAAAAAAGTGTCGACACAGATCGGTATCGACTCAGCTAATGCCGGTTGAAATCTACCAGCGCTGATCTTCCGCTTGGTGACGTCACGAAACAGATTTACTACAAAAGTTTGCACATACAGTAAGCCGTGAAAAGTTACCGGGGGTTTTAACAAGAAGATTTGATTTTTTTTTAAAGGAATACTAGCAATGCTATTTATCTAACTTTGCTAATATTCCTGTTAACCCTCCAACTAAGCATTAGAGCTTGTATTTGGAGTGGTTCACGACAATAGTCGAATGGTGGGCCCGAACCTGCGACGTCATTTTTCACAGTCCGCACCCTAACCCATTAGGCTATTGGCGCTTTTAATACACATACAGTAAGCGGTGAAAAGTTACCGGGGGTTTTAACAAGAAGAATTGATTTTTTTTTAAAGGAATACTAGCAATGCTATTTATCTAACTTTGCTAATATTCCTGTTAACCCTCCAACTAAGCATTAGAGCTTGTATTTGGAGTGGTTCACGACAATAGTCGAATGGTGGGCCCGAACCTGCGACGTCATTTTTCACAGTCCGCACCCTAACCCATTAGGCTATTGGCGCTTTTAATACACATACAGTAAGCGGTGAAAAGTAACCGGGGGTTTTAACAAGAAGAATTGAATTCATCCCTTCGATTCGTATTTTTAATTCTAACAAATTTTCATAGTCCAATAGCGTACTTTCCCCCTTCGTGGCAAGCGTCTATAACTTAAGCAGATGACAGTACTTTCGCTCTCAGTAACGAGGTGATTGAGCTTTTGTTTTTGGCCCTTTTCACTAAAATTCCGGGTCGATATAAATTTGCCTGTTAGGTTTAAGCTGCCATTATGCGATGAGGGGGCTCACGGCTGTTATAGTAATATCGTTTGGACCCTTTTAATTCGCAAGCGTTATAATAAAAGTTGCTATACTAGGCTCTAATAAAAATAAACGCTAAAGGCCAGGCTTAACCGGCTTCTCTTCGCTTTAAAATTACGGCCCGTGTGTATGTGTGTGAGTTTCTGAGGACGAGGTTTTGTAATTTTTTTTTCAACAATTTTGTCAGAAAGAAGTTTTCAAGTGTTTTAAGTTAAAATTTTAAGATATTTTAAAAGGCATATTAGATATGTTCTCCTTATATTTCCATAACAACGAAACAGCAAATAACGAACTCATACCTGTAGTTCGTCATGACGTAGGCAGAGATGACAGTAATTCCGAAAATAAAATCGGTTCGATCTCTATTTGCTTTCTGTGTACAATAATACAGAAATTGTACAAACACTGATGCTCATGACCCGTCGCAAGTAGGTGTATAGAGGTATAGTCGGAGAGCCCAAGACCCTTTTATTCCGATCTCAATGAGATGTCCTTTGAAGTTGAGTACTTTACCATGTTGGGCCACAAAGTAAGTTAGTTTAAAAGACAAAATGTGAACGGTAATATTGACTATGTTGTGTGTATGTTTTTTGTTTGTCATGTATCAATTATTAAACATTTTCAAACAAAAAAAAACATTACTTTAATGTTAATATTAATGTAAAGTAACCAAAAGTTAACAACTAACTTAATAAGATAAATTAATTCCATCGTTTATTTTAATTTCTATAAAAAGTTTCCACATTTACACAAGTTAAAAAGTTGTCATGTTTAATCGGCGTAAGAATCTGACACCCCCTTTCTTCCCGTGAGTGTTGTAAGAGGTGACTAAGGGAAAAGCCTTGGAAATAGCAATGGCTACCGATAGATGGCGAGATAAGCGTCTCGAAAGATACCAAACCAATATGAAGCAGACTGATGATCGGGAGTAACGTTTAAGATAAGGGGTGTCTGGTACTGCGAGCACCAATCCGCTTGACGTCCGACTATGGCATATCTTCCCAATAGGAGAGGCCTATGTCCTATTGTGGACTGTTTCTAGACAGTAATGATAATGGTAATATTTTACAGATTCCAGCAATTAATTAAACTACCTACATACTTATCCTATCGCTTGTTGATGTAATTAAATCCTTTGTTTACAATACGCTCATTCCCGGGCCCCACCGTAAAACTATACTTTATCTTTACCACGCTATTCGTAAAGAAAAATTTTCTTAGCTCTTGAAACTAGCCGAGTTATAGGCAACAGCCAAAGCCCTCTTATTGCCCAAGGCTAGAAAAAAATTATAAGCTCTCGGCCTATCGGTCAGTTTACTAAGATTTGTTCAAACTTTAAATGCGTATGTAGAACTTTTATTCTTTTCTAATGGCGTAGTAATTGCATCATCACTATCTAATGTCATGGTGACGTCACAGGTGTCGTAGAAACGGAATGGAAAATTAAATGGAAATAAATCTATTCTTCGCCGCGTACGACGAAATTCCATGTGTCATAATTCGTCTATAAAATCATAGAGCGTTAGTTTTTAATATGCCCAAGACAAGGTTACGAATAAACGAAACCATGAATTATATGTGAAAAATAACACGGTATGTGTTATGGAGCGATTACTTCGTGGGGAATATATTTGCGAAAGTAAATTTACAGTATTTAAAAAAAAAAAGGAGAATTTTTTGTGATTTTTTTTTTATTTGGAACAGACATTAATTATGCTATATAAGGTTGTCCATTAATTACTGGAAACCCGATGTACTATATTCTAAATCTAGTTCCTCTCAACTTTGTATGCAATATATTTATCTCAAAGTCAATTAAGATTTAACTACGTCATTTCAAAACATTCCTCTAAACCTTACCTAACCGGTCTGTTACTGCAGGTCATAGCCCTCCCCCATAAAGAGGATCTGCATGAATAAAGCGGATTGCCGACTGCAGTATCCCACATCTTAGACGCTCCTGCTCAACATCTTTCTGCTCAATTTTGATCCGGTATTTTTCGAGACTTCTATCCCACCGTTTGTCGTAAAGGCTCTACCCTTAGTCAGCTCTTACGACACCCATGGAAAGAAAGGTAGTGGCAACTTACGCCGATACTACACGGCTCTATAAACCTATTCATGCCTGTAAGTGCCCACTGCTGGACGAAGGCGTCCTTCTCAAGTAAGAGTATAACAGAGGGTTTTAGGTGGTGGTATGGTTAGTGCTTCACATGTCCTCGAACTAATGTGTTAACAGTAGTCTAGCCTACATAGCTAACCTAGCTTTGATGAGTACAGAAATGAAAAATTTCGAACATGACCTGATGAAAAGTGGATCTCACGATAATCGCAGCTGAACCCAGGTCAAGTACCGGAACAATGCCCAATGATAAGCTAACCCGTAGGGTTGGCGGGCTTCACATATCCTCTAAATAATATTTTTATTATTCCACAGACATGCAGGTTACCTCACGATGTTTTCCTTCACCGCTGAGCACGTGGTAAATACAGCACTTGAAATTGCTATTAACACTTTTAGTGGTGCCGGCACCGGGGATCGAACCCAGGTCACTCGCGCTCTATGAAACTACAGTGAGCGCCCTGATCCCTAGGCTGCCACGGCTCTTTATTATTCTTATTTTTTTTTAAATAACAAACCTTCCGTTGAATACATTAATATGTAACATTTTGATTTATTCATGAAAACTTTAATAAAAATCTATTTTTAACAAAATTCCAAACAACTTTGATTAAAAACAAAGCGAAAATTTTTCTGTAACAAAAATAAATGAAGCCGACCCTTGAGTCTTCAAATTCAACGACAAAGCCTGCGGCAGCAGACGGGATTTTTTCACGGTTCTATAGAAGGTTCTAGACGCTCATTTAGAGGCCCGTATGGAAAAAGGTCGCTTACTGTTCCTATGATGACGGCTCACAAAGACCTCCTCTTTACTCCACTTTAATTGGACGTCACTGTAAATTATTAGAAAGCGAATGATACATTTTTAAAGCCTCTTTTAATATTATTATTTTTATAATTAACAGCTAGGTAGCCTATTTGGTAGTGATCTTAGAAGTTGACGATTGCGGGAGGTATATTTAATATTTAATTAATGTTTATTATATTTATATTAACACCATTCAGTTGCAGACGGGCTGGGAAACTTAGCTAGGGACTGGAAAACGCGTGTGTCTTCCCGATATAGACAGAGTTATTTACTAAGTATACTCCTTCGGAGGAGACGTCTTGGTACGGGTCACATTCTTACTCATTTATTCCACTACAACCACAGCTTTAATACCATTGTGTTATCGGATGGGTCAGTTTAGTTGAAGTAATTTGAATTTAAAACTATATTAATTCCTATATTAATTTAACATTCTTATATGAGCTGTATGGAGAATAATTTCTCCCGGACTGAAGTCCTAGTCCAAGATTCCCAATACTTTCTATCGTTACGTCAAAAGCAGGTAAACAAACAATATTAATTCTATTCTGGTAAATCAGCCCCTTGCTAAGCTAATTAGTGAAACGAAATTCATTCCTTATTCCATGAACGCCGACAGGAGGGCCTTTGGGAAATGTTTTTTTTTTAATTCGCCATTCTATTAAACTCGTTTTTTTTTAAAAAAAAGGCAAATACGGTATAACAGTAATGAATCTGTCATAAAAAGCAACGGGCCACGACTAATGAGGGTAAAATGGTGTTAAAACAAAGTATGATCAATTGAGAAAATTGTGCGTGAACTAAAATCGTTTATTTTAGTGACATTTTCACTAAATTATTAAAAGAAAATAGTTATTTAATTTTTTAAAAATATCCGCAATGAAAACCACATACAGACCGACAGATGGCGTAAACTAGCGTGAGTAGAGCCAAGCTGCGGCTTTTGCTGCTGCTCGAATGGGCCGGCTCCACCGGATTAGTACCACGGCCTAGCAGAATACCGGCGTGAAGTAGAGGCATCTTGTGCTTCTGTGTTTCGTTCGGTGAGTGAGGTAACCGGAGGCCCTCTCCCCAAGTTTGGTAGCGGTATTTAATTTACTTCCTTAAAGGCTGGCAACGCATCTGTTGCTCCTCTGGTGTTGTGGATGTTCGTGGGCGTCGGTGATCACTTACCATCAGGTGAGCCGCATGATCGTTTGCCCCTTTCTTCTATAAAAAAAAAAGAAAAAACTTAGTACATATATAGGGCTCTGTAGGCCTCAAAATATATACACGAACATTTTATTAAGGTCTGCATGATATGCAATTTTAAAACTATTGTAAACCAAATAATTCGATAAGTTTGTATGAGATAAAAGTGACAATGTTCCTGTTGTATCTGTATTGGGATATTAATGTCAATTAGTTTTAGGATTGACTGTAAATCGGTTTAGGGTAATAGGGGTGAGAGATGCAATGCTCCGCTCTCCGGCACTCAAGCCGTTAATATGTTAGAGGTTGTAAATTGGACGGTGTACAATTGCGTACAGAAATACGCTTAGTTAAATTGTTAGTGGAACGCCGCCACATTCTTTTGAATTCTCATTATATTTATTTATTTATTTATTGTTTATTGCCTTAAGCTTAAGGTTACAATGGGCGGACTTAATGCCAAGTGGCATTCTCTACCAGTCAACCCTTATGGTGAAAGGTAGTTGGCAGATATAAAACAAAGAAAAAAAAATAAAATAATATAAAAAACTCCAATAAAAATAACTTGATAAGTACATATAAATAAACTATATAACTAAATAAATATTTATAACATAAAATACACAAATACTTATACAAGTATATAAAAGGATACATAATAAAATATATAATAAAAATCAAAAATAGATAAGCCGAATATTGTCAATGATCTATTATTCTATTAGGTAATTACGAAGTAGACTCTTAAACAGTTTCTTGCTAGGAGACCATTATATTAATTGTTGTGAGTTTAAACCGTATTAAACATTTGCATTGGATTATTTTTCGTGTTTGCGTTTTGCTCAATGGGGTCTATGCTTTCCGAAATTTGCTTAGGAATTTCTAAAAGCATTAGTCTCAAAGTTTCAATGGCTATTGAATAAACAGTTTCTTCTTCTTCGTCAGCTTATCAACGTCCTTTATTTATTTATTTATATTTATTTGTGAATCATATGTGATATTTGTATAGACGTTAACATTTTGCTTATGTCCTATATGATCTACCACTTATTGGCATACAAATTTTACAATATGATATAAATCCACTACTAAACAGTACTATAATTAAACATAGCACATGTTACATGCTGCTGGGAAGATCACATGGAGACAGGAGCGTACGCCTATGGAGGACGTACATGCAGTTACCTCCAGCCTTAGTGCAATTGTTTCATTAGCAGCCTCAAGTTGAATCAACCAATATCTCAGTTAATAACAGTCCCAACTCTGGTATTTTCAATCTTTTCATGCCAAAGCCTCTCCAATGAGGCGCTAGCCGGAGCTGGCATGCATTTCTTATGATATGGCCAAACTCACACCGTTGGGTGGGTTGCATGTCGTGAAATCCAGCACTTAAAATTGCTATTAATTATATTAGTGATGCCGGCATCATGGATTGAACCCAGGTGATATTAAAACTACCACTTACCTCTAGGCTATCAGGGTACTACCATGATGTTAGTATTATAGTTGACGTAAAAACAAAAAAAAACATCGGGAAATTTAGTATTATTAATATACATCATAATAATTCATCAGAACCAGATAATGTATAGGACGTCATTAAAGTCCTAGGTTTAGATCAACATACATTGGAAAATAACCTACTGATATCTAGTAAGTGGAATTTCAAAAATTTGTGCATATTTAAAACAGTTGAATTTACACACAAGCAATACAGTATATACATGGGTACACTAATGCATGTTTCAATGAAATAACATTATAAGATGTTAATTACCTATATTTTCTAAAATTTTATGCACATTACAAAGTACTTCATGTTATTTTTCAATTGGCTCAGATTCTTAGTACCATAATTTCGTCATTTCAGCCTACTACAAGTCCCCAAAGATTGCCATAAAGCTCGGTCCTGAGCCACTTGCATCCATCGACTTCCCGGAACATTGCGCAGGTTGTCACTCAATCTTGTGGGGGATCGTCCCACACTGCGTTTGCCTGTACGTGGCTGCCACTCGAGAACCTTTAAAAAACTGCGGGTTGCCAACCCGCTCGTCAGGCGTGGCAACTATGGCAAAACCCTCCCTATGATGAGAGGTAAAATAAAGCTATGGCCCCCAGTTCCCGGAGGCCTCGCTACCATAATTATGGCAATTGCTCAAAAGTAATTAAGTTACTAGATTCATTGCCGACATCCATGCATCCCATTAGGATATTACGAATGGTTAGGGGTTCGGCAAGACCTCATGGTTTCTCCACTATCAGCCGCAACCTCGTTCGGTAACTAGCAAGAAAACATAGACAAATAATTAATGGATCATTATTATAAATATAGCCTGATAATTGTCCTCGCGTATTGTAATTGTAATATTCTAAGTTAGTTTTGGCATTTTCTCGTTCATTTATTTTACATGTGTTTGTATATATTGCACTTGCTACGGTTCTGACATACGTCTGTCGCTTCTTCCACTTTCATCAATCTTCGCATGCATGCTCGTTGCTTTAGAGTACTCTTGACCTGGCCTTTTTCCAGAACATCTCCGATTTGATCGTGAAATGTTCGCCTCGGTCTTCCTCTCCCGACTCTACCATTTACACTCTCCTACATTGTGGTTACATGGCGTTATTTTCTAATGCAACGCTATTGTGTTTTAATTCACTTTTACGGTATTATTTTGTAATGATGTGTCCTCTACAATGGCGCATACATCGGAAACCTTTCTGTACGAATCTATTTATATGAAAATGTAATGAAAATGAATATATTCACCCTTTCATCTCTATTAATCATATCTTCTATTCATTCATTCATATATTCTAATCTCTAAATTCAAAAATGTTTTATAAACATTAATTGTGATTATAGTTCATTCTAGTTTCGCTTTAGGTAATTTCAAAAACGTTTTGTAAATTGCAAGTTCTAAACTGCACTTGTAAAAAGCACCGAAACTGTCTCATATTTTACAAAGCTACAGAACAACATAACGAGAGTACTTTACATCACGCGCCGACCTATTTCTTACCGAGAACGGGGAGACTAATACCAGCTATGTAGTCTTAATGGGAAATCGTTTAGGACCCGGTTACGACCAGTCGGGCCTTAGTGGAACATTTGAAATTTCTTTAGTTGCCTTTTCTGGCAGCGAAAACGTGATCACAGCGAATTTGAGATTTAATTTTGATAATAGCTGACACGTACTAAATAACAATGTGAACCCTTCCTTATATGTAATGTACGTTATTATGAACTGTGATAAAGTACAAATAACCATTGTCCGCAAGTGGCTCGCCTTATGGTAAGTGATTACCGACACCCACGTACAACAGAAACACCACAGGAGCTGCGCTGCGTTGAGGGCCTTTGGATACGTGGGTATTGCTAGATCACAAATCGATCCCAAACAACCACGATTCAATCAAATGCATTGTCAGATTTGTCGCAGCACAAAACAATGGAATCAACAATGATTCCATTGTCGATTCGTTCGTCGTTTGAAATGTTCGCTTCACAAACTAAGTTGAAAATGGTTGCTTTGGACCTTGAACATGTCTATTCTTGATCAAGAATCATCAATCCTAATGCGCTGTTACCCCCGAGGATCGAATAATAAATACAGCAACATAATTCTGTAATTTTAGGCTGATGTTCTATAAAAACACGGTTCTTCCCTGATCAAAACGACCCGTTAATGCTACAGCTGTACAATACATATAGACTAAATAGACACCGAGATCATTTAGTACAAATCTGTTATTAATCATTAATATCTACTCCAATCCGTACCGTGAATAATTAACTAAAACATCGCGGCACTGTTTACTCTCGCCTATTTGTTCCGAACAAAGTGCTTTAAATAAAGCAATTACAATTATTAACCCGTCAATGGAACGAGGATTTAGCGATGCGTGAGTTCGACGAATTATAGGTGTCCGCTTTTTAATCCGTTACGTTTAAATTCCGCGGTAGGAAACCGCGGAATAACTGCAAGTCCGAATAAAATACCATCACCTGATAGAGCACCGAGGCGTAAGCTGACAGCGGATTTCTTTCTGTTTTCAATCTTTTGGTTCACTTTAAAATGAAATTAAACTTAAAATGATGTCGAACAGTGAAAGCTGTGTGAGTGAGAGGAGAAATATACCTTTACATGCTCTAGAAAAACGTGGCAGCTAATGTTCATTCGACACATTATTTAAAGGCTGTTGAGGACGCCCATATAGGTTTCTTGATCAGAAGAAAAAAAACTTCTCTTGTTACACGTGGTAGAGCCAAACGGCGGCTTTTGCTGCTGCTCGAATGGGCCGGCTCGACCGGGTCGGTACCACGGCCTCGCTGAATCACAGCGTGATGTAGAGGCATCTTGTGCTTCTTCGGTTAGTTCGATGAGTGCGGTATCCAGAGGCCCCCTCAGCCTCCCCGTTCCAATCCTCACCCTTCGCCCTCAAAGGCCGGCAACGCACCTGCAGATGAATCTCTTGCTCGTTTGCCGCCTTTACCGTAAAGAAAAAAGCTAGCAAATCGCTATACATCTCTTAGAGGGTTTGTGAGCGCTTTCGCACGAGTGTTCCTGCTCTTTATCCTTTGTTAGATTTGGGTTCGGCAAATTAGAATGGATTTCCCGCCATCGATCAGTCGCCAGGGTTCCGTTCTTTATTACCTAGAAGGATTGACCACGTGTAAGCGAAGTTTGCATTTGAAGGAGAAGATGGCATGCTCTCCTTTACAGCAAGCACCTATCCATTGTAGGTTTATTCTATCGCTTCCGTCCACGCTTCAGCTTGTAACTCAATGGTCTGTAATGATCACCTATAATAGGGTTTTCGATCAATCGAGAGAATGATACTTAATATAGCCGCATTGTTTGCCGATTTAATGTTATTGCGAAACGTACGTTCAACGGTAATTCATTTTAAATTCGAAAAACAAACACAGCAGTTGAACAACGTTATGATTTGTATAATTATGTTATACATGGCTCGATGCAATGCGACACAAACAGAATAGATCTGTTGCCTGAAAATGTGCTAACAGTCGATATATGTTAACGAATAAGCGCCCCTACCGGATAGTTCGGGAAACATAACGCTTTTACATAAATAGTGAGAAAACGCGTACCATTAGAAATAGTTAAAGGCCGGTAGCGCATCTGTTGCTCCTCTGGTGTTGCGGATGTTCGTGGGCGTCGGTGATCACTTACCATCAGGTGAGCCGCATGCTCGTTTGCCCCCTTCTTCTACATAAAAAAAAGTTGAACTCAGTAGTGTAAGAATTAGCACCTTACCTATTTCTTAAGGTGTTATCGGCGCGCGTTTGTGTACTTTTGTGTCTATGGTAATATAAACTTCTGTAATTATTAGACTATAGACTTATAGTGTAGACAAAAGTTTAACTAAACACGAAACGACACAAAAACCTAAACCTTTCATGTCACAAAATTCCTTAAAATTTTATTCTAACCAATCTTTGCACGTCGTGAAGCATTGTGTTACAGTTCGTATAATTGAGCTATAACAGCGCCGTATCTTAGCCACAATAAGGGCTCGCCCACACCGGCCCACTGAGCGCGGAATAAATCAACTTTTTTTTTTATTCCCCTTCCTTTTGTTATTTAATTATCTGTGACTCGAGCGATTCTCGTAAATTGGTGCGTGTGTTATATCACAACATTAATTGTCGACGAGTTGTTTCGAATCCTTCCGTCGATTGATTTTAAGTTCGTTTTTGAATGACACGACAGAAAAGCGAATTCGGTAACACAAAGATAACATCACTTTTTCGATACTTTTATCGGCATGTTGGTAATTGTCAAGCGTGTAGCTTGGATGCGTTTTATTATGTGACTATTCTATTAAATTACCTTCGTTAGCGTTGATTTTATTGGTAAAAAAAAAAAGCTTTCTTTTACTTTGTTTGCCGTTTCAAATAACCTCGAATTTAGATGCATTTTCATAATGTGTTTGCTGGGATTGTTTGGAGATCAACCGTTTATAAATTAATAGGTAATAAATGGCCTATTAATATGATCGGGGTGACTGTTGAGCCGACAGCTACCTGATGGTAAGTGGCTACGTATCAATCTAAGATATAGGAAGAAAGAGAAAGAAAAAGTACCGCACTGTTACAACTCAAGTAACACTTAATGAAAATTAATTAAAATAACAAAAATTGGATTTATTGAGTTGGTGTTAAACAACGGTTACCACGACTACCGCGCTGTTCTTCTATCGGTACCAGGAAGAAGTTTGGAGAAAGAAATGTAGAAGCAGTTGTCACCCCTGAGGACTGTAATTAAAGTGGCTCTCTTTATACCTTCATAAACAGCCGTGGTTGCAATGATGATTGGCGGAAGAAATGGGTAAGAGAACGGTAGGCACCACTACTTTTAGGCAAGAAAGAAGTTTCGAGGAAGGAAATTCATTTTAAAAAAATAGTTAGTTTATTAGCCCTAAAATAAGTTAACCAACTTATTTTAAAATTAAAAAAAAAGTTATACACAACACTTTCTTTCTTTCTATACTTACATAATATTTATTGAGAGTATATCTATGTTCCCTTAAACCCCGATTAATTATCGGCTCCTTGATAAGCTCAAAAACTCTTGGACCTTAATAATAAAAATAAATAAAAAAATATAACATGGTAGCGCTTTGGAGAGAACAAAACAAGTATTAAATTAATTACATCCAATTACCAGCGGGGCGGAGGATAAAGTGTGGTAAAGAAGCAATCTATGATCTCTGATTCACCTGATATCTCGCACATGTGGGTTCAATTAAAAAACGTTTTGAATTTGGAAAAAAAAAGGAACAAGCTTATCGTTTTAACGATGCGCCGCTCTTTGGGCTATTGCGTGTCAGTGTGTATACTGCTTAAGGCTCTGCTCCGTTTTCTCTATGCATTTTATTTGGGGATCTGATCTTCCTAATCCCATGCTCTCCCCCCCCCCTGTTCGTCCCCCTGTGTGAATAGTGAGTTCTACGAAAGTCATGAACACTAAGAACCCGAAAGGCTCAGAACTCGCTTGGCTCTTGGTAGACCCGATGCTTGGCTCTCCGATGCTAGCCAACGGCCTCGCAGAATACCCACGCGAAGTAGAGGCAACTTCTGCGTTTTCTTCGGTGAGTGAGGTAACCGGAGGCCCCTGCCTCCTCCCACCCCAAAAATCCTTGAAGACCGGCAACGCATCTGCAGCCCCTCCGGTGTGGCTGTCTGATGTACGCGGGAGACGGTAATCACTCACCATCAGTGCTCGATTACACTCTGTCTCATAAAAAAAGCTTGTCACGTTGTTCCAATATAAGCTTTGATGCAAAGTGTAAGCTAGACCTATGCCCACACCATTATTAGGTAAAAGGATGTTAGAGCGCTCATTATATTTATAAAATACAGGATGTGTACGAATCTTTTATTAAGAAAATTCTTTGAATTTATATTACATTAAAAATAATTTTAATTTAAAATGTTTAATCCTCCAAACACGCGTAATTTGCTTTTGACAAACTAATAAAGAGATTTATTAGAGTCTAATAGACAATCAGTTACCATCAGTTGAACCGCTTGCTCGTTTGCCGCCTTTCCCATAAAAAAAAACAGTAACTCTTCGAAGTCGATCTTCAAAATAGTAATATATTTTTTTTAATTATTTATTCTCAAGTGCCATCTTCTCCTTAAAAGCTTCTGATCCTAATTAACTATTACGTGCGCGTTATTCAATGCTATCTCCGTCCTTATCAACTACCACAAAAACGAAAAAGACAAGAACGTATAAAAATTAATATCTTCCATTCACTGTTCCACTTTTGATTAAGAAACCACACATACAGGATGTTCAATGAACAGTTTTATGTTATTGAAATTGAGACTTGTCGCATATTGAAATAGAGTTTATTTCGCTATGATATTAAAAGATAATTTTAACAATCTATGGGAAAATCGAGCGCTTACATGCCATTTGAATAACATGATTAAGTAAGTGATAAAAGCATGAGAAGTTATCAAAATAATTATGATAACATCTTGATTTGTTTACGGTCGGATATTTTATAATTGGACAAGTCATAGTTGCTCAGCGGTCAGGGTTCAAATCACAATCATGTATTGCCTTGTATGCGATGGAACTACCTACTTACGTCAACTTCTTGCAACTCCTTCAATCCGTACGCCTCTACGAGGTCAGCATTCCAGAACCTTCTATCCGTAATGGTTATCAGTTCTATTCAGAGCTGCAGAGGTGTTCCATTCCCTTTTCAGCTTACGTATCCTTGTGGTTATGTCATACTATATATGGGCTAAAAGCTATTTAGTACGCGAACACTATAAATGTTCCCTTGGCAAACACGGGGTAACGCGAATTACTTTATATACCTAGAGCTCATACGAACTATAGACGTAATTATTTTATGCTTGGAACTGCCAAATTAATAAATGCGCAATTTTTTTTTATGATAAAGGCGACAAACGAGCATGCACCTTACCTGTTGGTAAGTGATTACCGTCGCCCAGGTACATCTGCAACACCAGAGGTGCTGCAGGTGCGTTGCTGGCCTTTAAGGGTATTTGGGAGGGAGGATGAGGAGGGGGATGGGGAGAGGGAATGATAAATTTTGACCCATCCTTTACTTCCACTTCTATGGCCAAGGAAACCTTTACCAGTAAATATTTTTTCTAACACACACAATTACATTCCCATAATTAAAATTCTAAATATTATTATTAGTATTAATTTTACTAATATATAACATTTTTTGTTTGTCAACACATGCTCAGGCTTCTTTCTTAATTATTTTTTTGTTTTAAATGTAGGAACTTGTTAATGTCTTTGTATATATATAATATTTTGTAATATCATAATATATATAAAATATTTATTTTATGTATATATATTATAATATGTTTTGTTAAATTAAGTACTAGCCGTAAGTTTTCCGTAAAAAATTCAATAAAAAATAATTGAAAGCTATGTACGCAAATGTCAATCTCACCCGCATACAGTGCAACTTGCTAGGTGATCAGATAAGGATGTAGCGATCGATCTTTGGGGTAAAACGTATCTGATAAAACCGAACCCTTATCCCGAACACAACGACAGTATATGTGAGATGGTTACAAGCTATCCTTAATGCCATTGCATACTTGGCATGGTCCAGGTGCAATTCTTTTTTCTCTTTTGCACGTCATTAAAAAGTAAAAAAAAAATCCCATCAATATAATGGTTTTTCGCCACACAACGCGTGTTTTTGTAAATTTACAATATCCCTAGTAACTTTTATTGATTCTGGTAAGTTTGTAATTTTTAGCGAGTCATCCCGGCATTACATTGTAGTCTATTTCATTTCTGATATGATAATATAGATGATAGACTGATAAATTTTCAATGAGTTTTCTAATTCTACTGCTGAACGTTATATATATTATACGTATACTATAATTCAGTAGATACCTAAATAATAAAGTATATCATATTTTTTTGTTATAGTCATGGCAGCCAAGTTGTTCAGGGTTCTAAATCTAACTAATCTAGCCGAAGAGCGCGTGTGATCTGTTTTTGATCCAAGGAGCTGAATACACCACGTGCTCGGCGATAGAAAACATCTTGAGGAAACCTGCATGTCTGAGAAATATTTAAAAAATCTTAAGTCGGCCATCCCGCGTAGGAGCGGCGTGGCCGGACCCTTCCCGGCTCCAAAACCCTACAGATATTAAACCCGGAGTCCTTTTCCCGCCAGTGGACATTTACAGGCTACTAACTTTTCTTAATTTATATTATGCTTATCTTACCACAATCATTACAATTTTTTTTATTTTACTTACCATAATCTCGTACAATTTCATCTCATCATGATATTAAATATTTAACTTATTTTATTAACATTTGTTCTTTGTTTTTGATTTAATTTTTTTTTGTGAAACGCACGCTGAAGAATTTCTTGTTTTTGTTAATGCGCCGGCGATAATGCCGCCTATTGTACTTTTTTTTTTTTGTTTCTTTAAATAATCTTTGTATATTAAATCTCTGTGTGTACGATAAGGTATATTTCATTCATTCATTTCATTCATATACTCACTCCGGGTAAATCTTAATATACTAGTTATTTGGAAGCTTTAAAAAAGTTTCGTAAGCGAATAATGTGTGATATAAAAAGCAAGAACTGCTCGATGCAGCTCCGTTTTTCACAACTAACTAGAATGCGCGGGATTCTGAATATTTATATACACGGCAGTTAACTAACAGTACTAAAGTAAACCCAACTTAGTTAACGGCGGACCGGCGAGGTGTAAGGATTTACACTGTACGATTTGGCTCGCGGTTCGCCGCTTTGTTTTGTTAACTTTTATGTTTCTGTTATGAATTGTTCGATTTTTTTTTTTTGGTTCCCTTTTAAAGTAAAACCCGAACGAAACCAACAATGAGGGAGCCCTTTCGTTACAAAACGAAATACGAATAAGAATACAAATTCTACTGATATTATTTTTATTATTTCAATCTGTCTTTTAATGCGGTGGAGCCAAGCGGCGGCTTTTGCTGCCGCTCGAGTGGGCCGGCACGACCGGATTGGTACCGCGGCCTCGCAGAATACCGGCGTAAATAGAGGCATCTTGTGCTTCTACTTTTCGTTCGGTTAATGAGATTACCTGAGGCCCACTTTCGATGCACGCCAACGCATCTGGTGTTGCAGATTTACGCGGGCGACGGTAATCACTTACCATCAGGTGGACCGCACGCTCGTTTGCCGACTTTCCCCATAAAAAAAGTGAAAATCAAAAGTCAACCAAGGATAAAGTTTGCCAAATGTCTCAAAATCTTACATTTAAACGCATATTCGAAAACGCATCATGAAAACATCGTGAGGAATAATGAAAATGTTATTTCAAGGATATATGAATCCCGCCAACCCGCACTGGAGCAGCGTGGCGGGCCCTTCCCGGCTCCTAAACTCTCTCTGATACTCGTATTTGAGGAGGAGGCCTTTGCCCAGCAGTGAGCACTCATAGGCTACTTTACTTTAATAACATAAATAATTTAACAAACACACACATCAAAATATAACACGATAAAAACAGAGTTTACAGAGAGAGTACATGGTAAGAAAATTAAATATAAATCTTCTAAAATGTAAGTGACTCGAGAACTTCTCGTATTCGACCACCTCACACTACTACAAACGCTGGGTATAGTCCGAAAACACCTTCGTTATTATTTATGAACATCGGAATCCGCTTCGAGTTATCCCGAGCTTTTTAAAATTGGAATTTTTATTGAATTTCGTAAACGGAACATTTAACGCGTAATAAATAAGCGCTCGAGTTAAACCAACGCGATGCTCTAAGTGTGGAACGATCCCATAATAAGTAGTTGTCGTTCCACCATCTGATAACCGTTTGGGGAAGAGAGGCTCTCAAGCACTCAAGACCCAAGCGGCAGCTTTTGGTGCAGCTCGAATGGGCCGGCTCGACCGCAGCAGTGCCACGACCTCGCAGAATACCGTCGTGAAGTAGAGGTATTTTGTGCTTCTGCGTTTCGTTAGGTGAGTGAGGTAGCTGGAGGCCCCCTACCCATTCCCCTCCTCTTCCTTCCCATCTCCCAAATATCCTTAAAGACCGGCATGTTTACCACATTGAAATATTTTTAAACGTGGAGCAACACGATTATCAAAAAGTCATCTTCCATGAACAAACTTAAGAAAAGCACAATTTTTTTTTCTAAATAAACTCCAATGATCTGTCTATGCAGTGAACCGTGGAACTGTCAGGGACAAATTGGGTTAATATTTTGACGCGTAATAAACACACCCGACGTTCGATTCCTTTTGAAAGTCAAACACGATAAGACAACCGCTGAATACATGTATATATAAAACAAAAATGCATGTCGTACTGTATGAATGTTTAACTCGAAAGACAGTGATGCAACAAACAAGAAACGTTAAATATGATAATTCTGTATTTTTAACGATTTATACAGTTTATATTCAAAACGAGCTGAGCAAGCGACATTGTGAACTTTAGAAATTAACCTAATTAAATGAATTCCTTAAACACTTAAAGCACAATGAAACAAACACAAATTTATGTTAGTTAGTTATTAAAGTTCCGACAAACCTTAGCTAAGAAACAACAAAACACGTGTCTGTAATGTATAACATCGAAAAGCATAAACAGTCTCAATACCGAACGACTAGACGCGGCGAGCAGTTCCACCCTTATGTAGACATTCCTCCATTACGCACGAAGCGGTTTGCCTCTTCTTTCTTTATGCGTTCGGCTAAGGAGTGGAACTCCCTGCCGAGGTCAGTTTTTCCGGAAAACTATAATCTGGACATCTTTAAGGCGAAAGTGAACCTACATCTAGGCAAGCGTGTACCATCCTAGGCCTCATCTTCGCTTTCCATCGGGCATGATTGAGGTCAAACGCAAACCTATTTTTCATAAAAAAAAAAAAAATACTTGTATTTATATGTGTGATGAATGAACGTCATGCAAGCAAAGTCACGGCACGAAACTCGTGAATACAAAACTCGTTCAAAATTACCTTCGACGTCTGTGGCAATGAACACGCTGACTGATGCGTTAACCCAATTTTTTTTATCCGAAAATACGTTTGAAAATGAAACCGATACGCCGTAAGGTAAGAAATCAAATAGCTGTGCGGTTGAAATATAATAGATTCAAATTTACGACAAAAAATGAATTTCATGCGCACGGTATGATGTATTAGATTCAAGATATAATATTTAATTATTTTTTTATGGAAGAGACGGTAAACGTGCAAGCAGTACACGTTATGGTAAGTGATTACCGTCGCCCACATACATCTGCAACACCATAGATGCTGCAGGCGCGTTGCCGGTCTTTAAGGATATTTGGGAGATGGGAGGGAAGAGGAGGGGAATAGGTCCGCTTAAGTAAGCCCAAGTTCGATCAACGAATCTAACTTAGCTGAGCAGCGTTCGGGAAACTGCGACAGATCTTCTGATAAAAGCATACAACGGCCTCGTTGCCATGTTTGAGGAACCACAGTGTTTTTTTTTATGAGAAAGGTGGCAAACGAGCAATAGGTTCACCTGATGGTAAGTGATTACTGTCGCCTACATACATCTGGAACACCAGAGGAGCTACAGGTGCGTTGCCGGGCTTTAAGGGTATTCGGGAGATAGGAGGGAGGATAAGGAGTGGAATGGGGAGGGGGAGTGAGCCTCCGGTCGCCGAACGAAACGCAGAAACAAAAGATGCTTCTTCTTCACGCCGGTGGTATTAATCCGGTCGAGCCGGCCCATTCGAGCAGCATCTGAAGCCTCCGCTTGGCTCTACCACGTTAATCGGAAATGGCTATGCTCGGTGTTTCCCCAGATGAATAGAGAATCTGCAAGGATGATGTCCGCAACAGAACTAGTTAACCGACATTGCCTTTAGGATCAGCCAGCTTAAGTGGAACCTCTTAACAGCTGGTAGATTCCTCCTCAGTCTAGGTGTCACCTGGGTAAGTGCCACACTCGCAGTACCCTTCCGTCGCTAAATAATATTGCCATTACTGTTGTGTTCCGGTTTGAAAATATGAATACAGGCTATGGGGCATTTCATCTTAGTCGTCAGGTGAGACCACGTGACTGTGTAACGTTCCTCGATTGAAATTGTTTGCAAACCACTTACCATCAGGTGAATTGTTAGCTCGTTTGTCTCCTTAAAAAAAAGTAGTAGCAAACTTTAAGTGCATACTGCTGGGCAAAGGCCTCCTTCTTAAATATCTGAGAGCGTTTCTGGAGCCGGGAAGGGCCCGCCACAATGGTCCAGTGCGGGTTGGCGAGCTTCAGATGTCTTTATTTTTTTTTTTATTATTGTTTATTTATTACTTTTAATTGCACTTAAAAGAGCAAAAAGGCGGACCTAACGTCAAGACTCTACAAGTCTTCCTAATGTTAGACTGGTAGATAATGTATTATTTCTCAGACATGAAGGTTTCCTCACCATTTTTTCCTTCAGTGCTTGCTCATCACTTAAGATTGCTATAGCTCTCTATGAAAGTTGAGTGAGCCCTGACCACTGAACTATATCTCAACTCCTTAATCCAATAAAAAAAAAACATTTTTCATTATTCTTAACATTTGTCGCTGTTTATTGTGTCGCTATGGATAGATATAAGAAAATTTTAATAAGTAGGCAGAAAATAAACGAAACTCGAGATACACGTAACAAAATCTTTCAAAACACTGCGACCGTTCAAGATTTAAGTGTTTGAGTCGTAAAACGGTGTTCTGTTTATCTTATATTGATCCCTCGACCTTGAATAGATCTGAGTCAGTGCTGATACACACAGACATAAAGCACCAGTGTAATTTTTTTTTGAATTAATCAGTAATACTATATATTTAATAACAGTTTCGTTGTCGCAGTGTTCGTCGTTAAATTATCATAATAGATCATATAATTTTATTTAATTTAACATTATATTACAGCATATAGAATTATTAAAAATCAGAAGAATCAAGTTGATTATTTAAGATTGTTTAAGTTGATAACTTAAATTATTATAAGAAAGAAGTTTCTCGATTAAACGCCATGCAATTTTTTATTGCTATATTCGTATTCTCAATATTAGTTGACCACAATAAACCTTTATATCCAATGTTATGCAAAATATTACGATATTGTATACTCAGATATAATCACCAACATAGATACAAACAAATTAAATACTAGTTAATTTCACAAATACATATCCGATGTTGATGCCAATTTACATATAGCATTTTTTTTTAGTACTTGTAGGTTCCAGGCTACTCCAACCCCCCCGCCCCCCTGCTAATTCGCCTCGACAGCTACGATCGATCGGCGAGGCGCGCACGAATGTTTCGCCTTACACATAAAATAATACATAATATTATACAGACTACGTGCTTTGTTTCTCACTCTGAGCTAGGGTCCAACACAATGGTCCTTCGAGCCGGATGATAGTAGCTGTGCGAAGCGTTTTAGTCATGGGGGCTACAGCCAAAGGCAAAAATTAAACGTCTCGTTTCAACTTTATGGACAGTTTCGTGGTCTTCTCTACAAAATCGATTAAAAAATTGCTAGTATACTGTTCTTCATTTCGATTTCCAACATTGTTTTTTCCCTTAATTGAATTGAATTTTTAACACTCATCAAAATGTTGACGTTATGTATGAGACCGGTAAGTGCCTATTAAAAATACTGAACCGCTTCGTACGAATCAATTAATAATATATTAACTATAATGAAATGAATGCATTCATAAGCAATCCCATGGAACGAATGACTTCATTAATATTGATTTCATCAATCAATCTTATCGCATAGCTTTATTAAGGTACAACCTTAATAGGTGTAACGTTTCTAATAATATATTATTCTCGTTTCCTTTTAACACGTAACAATAAAATACTTTCACGTTTGTAATCCTTCCGCGATAAGCAGTGTTGCCAATATTTAAAACTGAGTATTTAATTTATACCTTTATCTATTAACATCAAGAAGAAGTAGTGACATCACCCACAAGTGTAGCCAATTAGAGGCAAGCGACGGCTTATGCTGCTTCTCGAATGGGCCGGGGTGGTACCACGGCCTCGCAGAATACCGGCGTGAAGTAGAGACATCCTGTCCTTCTGCGTTTCATTCTTTAATTGAGGTAACCGGAGACCTACTCCCCCATCCTCCATCCTCTTTCCAAATATAGTTGAAGACCGGCAACGCATCTGCAGCTCTTGCAGTGTTGCAGATGTACGCGGGCATCGGTAATCATTTGCCATCATGTGAGTCACTTGTTCGTTTGCCCCTTTTACCATAATAAACCAATTATATGCTACAGCCAATATCCAGTTACATCAAAAGCGTGCCTCTATTAAATTATACAAAAATAATTCAACATAGATTAATCTAATAATCATTTTTGTTTTTTTTTTTGGATTTTTTTTTTTTAATAACGAACCAATTCCTATGACTATAGAAGGTACTTGCAAAAAACAACAACATCGAATGCATATATTAGTCGTACACTTGTTTTTTACAACTCCTAGCGTATGGAAGTTAGCGAACGGTGGTCAGAGATAAACAAACATGGATCCATTTCTCTATTCGCAGCGGTTAACAAGCCGCGGTCTGATCGGGCGCGGCTGCGAAAACATCGCCAGTAACTAATGCACGCTTGCGGTTAAGCCATGGTTGCTGTACGACCGTCTCAAGGACACTCGACGTAGAGCAGAAATGTTCTCTGTACGACCATATTCATGATTTAAGATGACAGTTAAAGATAAATGATAAATAAACTCAGTGAACTGTACGGTTTTGGTTTACTTTTTAAACATCTTGTGTATATATTTGGGTTTATATCCTCTGGTTGTGTTGACAAACAAATGTAAATGGTCCTTTTTGGTCTCAATTTCTTAGTAAAAGAATTGGTTATGAGCAAAAAAAAATATAACAAATTTTCTCAGACTAAGAAAGGAAGCTTATTAAAGCTTATTAATCGGAGACGTTCTGAAAAAAAAGACCAGGTCAAGAGTACTCTAAACCAACGAGTATGCATGCGAAGATTGATGAAAGTGGAAGAAGCGAAAGACGTACGTCAGGACCGTAGCAAGTGGAAGAAGATTCTCTGTCTACCCCGTTGGGAACAAGGCGTGAATATATACATACGTACTTATTATAGAACATAATGATATAGATTGGAATAAGGGATAAAAATAGAAAACTTACAGTCAACATTTTTCATTGCGTGCCCAAGTGTATCATTACCTTAAAAACCAGGGAATGGCCCGCTGCTGGGCATAGGCCTCTCTCATAAGAAGGATTCGTGATAACCGCCGCGCAAGAGGATCGACGATCACTGTAACACATTGAACCCAAGACGCTGCTGCCGATCATCATGTTCTAGTTGGTTATTCCGTCATCTGTCGGTACCCTTTAACATTTATGAGACTTCTCACTTCGCTCCTTACGGGAAGAAAGGAAATGAAAGATTCTTTCGGCGATATCACAAGGTCTTCACTGGATCTAAATTTGAATAGACGCGAAGATATAGAAACGACCATACGGGAACATCAACTATGAACATATTTAATCTTTCTGTCCGTCTATCTTCATTATTAATATTATTGAATCAAATTTGCCGCCTTTCACATTAAAAAATCATGTTTATTGTCTGTTTAATTTAAATAATCAAATTTGTAACTTTTTGCATTTATGTCGTATAATCTACGAGGAGTTCAGAGGTGTATATCATAACATTATTTATTTACTCAATATTTCGTTATGTATTTTTAAAACTGATTTTTTGACTTTAAATAAATTTAAAAAATGTGGAATCGCCACAAGACTTCTATGTATCGCATATAAATATATCACTTCTTTATTATTTATCTGTACAATAATAATTTAAAGACTATTCTAATAATTAACACTGAGCTTGAATATCGAAGCAGAGCGGGACCGCTGTTGTGTTTCTCTTTCACGCTTTGGCCGCCGTATTTGTTCGAAAACATCTGTTTTCTGTCAAGCGAGCCGTAAAAACTTTTAAGACTGGCAGAGTCAATGGATCCTTTTGTAATTTAAATCCATACTAATGTAGGATGTAGTTCACTTGTGATAATTATTTTTAGAACGTATGTCGTTTCCTTTGGTCTCCTATTAGTAAGAGTATAATTAAAAAAAAATGACTTCCATTTTTAAGGAAGGAAGAACGAGGCAAAAGTAATTTAGTATATAGATTTTCTTCAGTTACAAACGTGTGTCTCTAGTGAAACTCATTCAGTAGTTGTTCGACACATATGTATGAGTTACACAGAACATGGTACACTTTAAAAACAAACTTTTAATTAGACGCAGAATACAAAATGCACTAATTACAGATAAGCTAACAAAGGGCAACGGCAGAGTTGAAGGCGTTATAGCAATCGCTCGACGTATTATACCACCATGTTGCGAATGCGTGCTATAAATTCAAAGTGCACAAACAATCATCTGGCGACACAAGTGAAGCCTTGTGGACGGAATACCATTTACATTTTAGTTACGTCAAAGCCGCGGTGTAATTTTAACCGCGATAATATAAAGGCCTGTTACTACAATATATACATGGATAATTTATTCCAAAGATTATTATATATCATTAGCAGCACATCGATTATTTTATAGAAAGAGAAACGTGTTACAGAAATAGAAATTATTGAATTTTTTTTTTAGGTAAACTTCACCAAATCGCTCTGAACTAGCTTTCAAAACTAAGAGGAGATCTGTAGCCAGTAATGGGATATAAGCAGGCTAATATTTTAAATATTTCATGGTATAGAATGATTGTCTCTCACTAAGACAAAATATTCCACGAAAAGAACGATCAAAGTTGTGAAAAACTAAGAGGAGATCTGTAGCCAGTAATGGGATATAAGCAGGCTAATATTTTAAATATTTCATGGTATAGAATGATTGTCTCTCACTAAGACAAAATGTACCACGAAAAGAACGATCAAAGTCGTGTAAAACTAAGAGGAGATCTGTAGCCAGTAATGGGATATAAGCAGGCTAATATTTTAAATATTTCATGGTATAGAATGATTGTCTCTCACTAAGACAAAATGTTCCACGAAAAGAACGATCAAAGTCGTGTAAAATGTTATGATAATATTCGGAAACAAACCCAGCGACGAAAGGTAGATGGTAATCAATAATCTTTGCCTATCACCACTGGATGACAGTCGTGAGTGCTTGCGTATAGATGTAAACATAAGTACAGATTTTTTATGTTTACATATATATGTTTGATTTTGTAATCATTCAAAGATCTTTGTCTAGATAATCTGTACTTTGGTTGACAAACCAGGCGCTTACTATTAAGCGCCTGGTTTGTCAACCAAAGGCAACACGTGTAAATGAGTTTGGCATTGGAGAAAAAGATAGCGTAACAGCTGAAATGGTAATGAAGACAAAATCAAAATTGGATTCTTAAACAGAACTCTGCTATAAAATCTATGATGCCAACATCACAGCCAACGCGAACGTTTCTGTCGAACATGCACACCATAGAATGCGCGAACGTTGCGAGATTTCGTGGAATTTTATCTTAATTCATAACATATTCGAACATCGCAAAGTCGGCAAATAAACCGAACGTCGACCGCGATGTGACTCATAATAAACGGACAACAAAGGCTAATTGTTAATCCGTGTCGAAGAAATAAACGAACACAATGTCTGTCTGTTTGTTGTAAATTATTCACGCGTATTTTATACATCCTCGATGTACAAAAATAACTCCTACTTAACCAAATGAGATAAAATAAACGTAGATGGACGTCATTTTACATTCAGTGCAATCTGTAATTTCTATTTTTATATATTTCTTCCTTTTATTATCAGTTGTAATGTTTTTGAATGCATAAACTTATACTAGTTTTGTTATAGTTTATAATAATATTTATTGTAACCGAAGAGAGCTGCTGTCTGCTGTGTTCTGCTATAGGAATTTACTCCTGTATCGCGGTGGCAGTTTACATACATAAATTGCACAAAGATAAACACCCAGACCTGGAACTATTTCATAGCCCATAGAAATTCTATTCCCGTGCGGGAATCGAATCACAGCACTGCACCTAAACTCTTAGTGGGTAAGAGTTTAGGTGTCCACTGTTAATAACGTAATGTATACATTAATAAAATGAAATTAAAAAAATCATCTTTTTTATAAGCCACTCGCATGGAGACGATATTATGTAATTACGTATTTCATTCATCTATATATTATTTAGATATGCATAAAATTTAAATTTCGTTTGTCATAATAGCCACGTTTTCCAGGTGAGTTGGCGATGGCGTTGATGGTGGCGTAGGGATGGTTGGGATGGACGCCCCTATCCGATATTGGTCTGTCCTTATTCGGTTCGGTATGCCTTGAGACTGTTAGAACGTGTTTTGTCTATTACCCTAAGAGATTGCCGATGGATTATCATTAGAAGATATTAAGGACACTCCGCCGAGAAAGGGGTGGCAGTGCGTGGGGGGTGACGGAATACTTTACTGCAGTAGTTTTTAATAATGATAATGAGTTCCTAGTTAGCCGTTCGGAACAGCTGAGGCGGCTGTGAATCCGTGACTGAACTTTTCGAGCTCAAATGCAGAAGGCGGTGCTCCTCGCTACGGCCTGCATCGTCCGCCGGTTTCTTTCCCTTTTTCCCCGAACCCTCGGCCGTCCGATCTCCTCCCCGGCGGAGGGCTTCCGTCTGGTTGGGTTATTATTTATTTATTTATTTAATTTAACTTCTACTTCTCGAATATCTCAGAGGGGTTTGGAGCCGAGAACGGCCTGCCACGCAGCTTCAATGCGGATTGGCGGGCTTCACATATCCGATGTTTTCCTTCACCGCCGAGCACGTAGCAAATACATCACTTAAAATTGCAATTAACAATTTCAGTGGTGCCGGCACCGGGGATCGAACCCAGGTCACTCGCGCCGTATAGTATTAAAACGGGCGCCCTGAACACTAGGGCTACTTCATGGGTATTAAGTAAAATTATTTGTGTATAAGTAAATATGTTCCAAAGGGTTTAAAATAGTAAAGAACTAATAAGCTAAACGTTATTCCGAGATGTAACTATTGTACTAGGAAATAAGAAACAAAAGAGTTTTTAGCCAAAAAGTTCCGATACTGAATCTCAACGTGTTCGTCGGTTAAAAACCCAACAGCTGCATACGTCGTATACCGGAAAGGGAAGTAGTTAAATACTTTCACCTATTTTTTTTTTGAGTTTTGTGCGATGAACTTTTAACCTGCCCTTTATAATCATCGCGGAATCATAATCTCGTCTTTGTTAGATAACGTTATCTGCAGTCATTAACAGTAAGTACGTTTTATGGGAAAGACGGCAAACGAACCAGCGGTCCACCTGATGGTAAGTGATCACCGTCGCCCACGTACATCTGCAACACCAGAGGCGCAGCGGGTGCGTTGCCGGCCTTCTAGGGTATTTCTGAGATGGGTGGAAGGATGAGGGGAGGATGGACGAAACGCGGAAGCACAATATGCGTCTACTTCACGCCGTGGTACCACAACCCGGTCGAGCCGGCCCATTCGAGCAGCAGCGAAAGCCGCCGCTTGGCTCTACCATTCTAGGGTTTTATTAAAGGTAGTAGGTATCGTATAGAGAACTTCTTTCTTATTTCGGCTTTAATACATTAAAGACTTTCTTTCAAATTTCGTTTTATCGCCGGTATTTGTGTATAGTAATATTTGTATGTCTTTAAAAAAAATATCAACAAATGATGAACAAAAATCATTTGGTCTTTTAAAAAGTATTTTTTGATTTAACATAAAGACAAAGTAATTTATCAATAACAAAGAATAATACTTACTTATTGGAGTACTTATTGGAGTAAGTTTAAATAATATTCAGTCTAAGAAACGTCTCCAACAGAATTTTAACATGTCCTATGCGGGTTTGTTTGTCTTTTAATCAGTGTTTGTGCTTGTGTGTCTTTATTGAAACAGTTGTATTCTATAACATTCGAGATAAATATGATTCTTAGAATAGCTATTTTAAAATTAAAAAGAAACGTTATCTTAAAAAAAAAGTAGTCACATTTATAATGCATCTGGCCTTGTATGTTTTGTACTGTAACGTTGAGAAATAAGTATGTAGGTATGTATGTATATATTCACGCCTTGTTCCCAACGGGGTAGGCAGAGACGATCTTTCACTTGCTACGGTCCTGACATACGTCTGTCGCTTCTTCCACTTTCATCAATGTTCGCTTGCATGCTCGTTGGTTTAGAGTACTCTTGACCCGGCCTTTTTCCAGAACGTCTCCGATTTGATCGTGAAATGTTCGCCTAGGTAGCTCCTCTCTCGACAAATAAGTATATTACATTATTTCACTAACAGGTGTTAAGAGCTCGCTGCGGCCAAAACACCTCAACTATACTCAATAGGAAACCAATATTAAGGTGCATTGACATCGACAGGGAACATCTCGTCTCCAGTATTTTGATATTCGGTTCTTGCCACTAATTAAACAAAAGAGCAATGTCCGAAATGGTTGCCACTTACGGCATGCTCGTTAAAAAGCTTCACTAGTTTTAATGGTTTTTGTATAGGCTTTATTTCATAGTTTATTTTATGGCAGAGCACCAACGAGCTTGGCTCCATCCCTCCTTTCTTTTCTTTTTTATTTAATTATTGTTAATTGGGAAAAAGTTTCAAAAAAGAATGTTAATATTTCCTCGTTCGTTGGAGATACCTTATTACGCACGCTGCTAGAATGTATGACACTGGGAGAAATTAAATTAAAATTTCATAGGTGGAATATTGAAGAATATTCTTTGTATTTCACATCAGTGTTTGCGGTCTTCAGCGTGGCTGTGCCACATATTAATTTAACGCTGAGCCACTTAAAAACGCAGTGAAACTTAAAAGAGGTTCAGTTCGTTACTTTAAATGCAAATTGTGGAAAAAATTTGCTGAATCGCATATGAATTACGTCTCCAACACGCCACATTTGTCTACCACCTAATCTCAAGCCGTCTCCGCATAAGGCAGCCCGTAGCGTTACTCCTCCTATCTTGGCATACTGCGAACCGTACATCCTTGCAATGATAACCGCATAACCCGGACAGTGCTTTGTTAGAAAAACATATTTTCTGCCGGGCCGTCGCCTACTTGACATTTTGTGTCACGTGAGGATTGTGTAAAACGGGGCGGACGAAAAAGGTTCTATTCTAAATAAGTGTGCATTCAACATTACATTTGTTTTATGGGAATAAATTCAAATGGTTTCACTCGATGTGCTCTTTAAATTGTATATAAGAAAAGCTGAACAGTGTTCAGGGCGCTAGCTATATATTTTTTTTTTTGGGAAAGTCAGCAAACGAGCAATAGATTCATCTGATGGTAAGTGATTACCGTCGCACACATACATCTGCAACACCAGAGGAGCTACAGGCGCGTTGCCGGCCTTTAAAGGTATTTGGGAGATGGGAGGGAGGATAAGGAATGGAAGGGGAGTGGGCCTCCGGTTACACTCACCGAACGAAACGCAGAAGCCGTACTTCACGCCGGTATTCTGCGAGGTCGTGGTATTAATCCGGTGGAGCCAGCCCATTCGAGCAGCAGCTAAAGCGGCCGCTTGGCCCTACCACGTTAATTTTTTTTTATTTTTATTTAAATTAATTTTATTAAAATTATACGATGGCAAAAAACGATATATTGAGTTTATAAAAATAAAACATAAGCTTTAATCTTTTACTTTTTATCAGATCCTCATAATCAGATGAAATAGAAAGAAAGAAACATTTATTGCACAAATGCGCCACCCAAAAGCAAACAAACATTGTAAGACATTTAATAAAACAATTATTTAAACAATCAGTGTTTAACGTTGGCTCCTCTAGACGCGTTGCGCGGCGCACGGGACGAACAGACCACACTCAGCTTGATGCTGCAGTTGAGACTACAGCGCTGGTATTCAGTGGGCCTATGTGTCGATTGACGTACGGACGTTCGTATAAATACGGTAAATAAAGTAAGATCTCTTTAATTGTAATTAAATGTAACGAGCCTCAACTCAATGGGTTCACTAGTCACCGTTCAAGGGTTCCATTACTCACCTTCCAGCTCCATCGTCAGACCAGCTCTATGGTATCATATTATTGTATTGTCATCGGTCCTTAACACGTATGCAAAGTACTTTGATATTTTCCATGAAGAACCGTTTCCAGACGTTCGTATACGTAGGTATTTTGCTGTGGCAATATTTTAAAGTGATCGAAAACAAATATGCGACTTGCCAATTTCACTAATAGGAGGATTTGGAACAGTCGCCACGTTTTTTATGAGGGCAGATGTTCGCAGTAGTAGACACCTCGCACTTGAGCTTACTGCTGGTCGTCACAACTAAGGATAAAGAAGGATCGATTTATTTGCGATGTTTATTCAGCCATTTATCGACAGCAGGTGTGTAGTCACACGAGATCTTTCCCTTAGTCGGTTATACAGCACCATTGTGAAATGAAACACAGTCATTCTTCGATAGATAGAATAAATATTCATTCCATAATAATTGCACAAATGAAATTTCTATATTCATTATGGTTTTTCACATGTTCAACATTGTTTCGTAATGAGCAGAATAGGTAAAACAAATTACGCAGGTGATGGAGGATATCTGTCAGGATGTGGATGTTGAGAAACCGTTGGTATTTTTTTTAATATGTTTAGAGTGAGGAACTTTGTAACAAGCCTGATGGTAAGTTGCTACTGCAGCCCATGGCCACCTGCAAATAACTTCTATCGAAGAAGGTTGAACCCCTGAGGACTAAGAATAATTATACTGGCTCTCTATACCTTTCAAATCGGAGCAAAACAGTAATCTTACTGCTGTTTGTCGGCCTGTTGTGGTAAGAGTGTAATCTCAACCCACACGACTCCCAGGCGGAGAAGGAATTCTTCAATACGTCCACAACGCAGCGAGCATTTGTCACTTATTATGTTACGTTATTAATTTAAAGCGTGGTAGAGCCAAGCGGCGGCCTTTGCTGCTGCTCGAATGGACCGGATCGACCGGATTGGTACCACGGCCTCGCAGAATACCGGCGTCAAGTAGAGGTATATTCTGCGTTTCGTTCGGTGAGTGACGTTCGGTAACTGGAGGCCCTCTTCCTTTCTCCCATCTCCTAAATATTCTTATAGGCCGTTAACGCATCTGCAGCACCTATGGTGTTGCAGATGTACGTGGGCGACGGTAATCACTTACCATCAGGTGAACCGCTTACTCGTTTGCCACCTTTCCATTAATAAAAAAAAAAAGTTTATTCGGACAGGAAATTGTTTTGATCCTCCTACCGTCTTTAAAAAGTTACACATGGGCAGCGACATAATGAAACAACAGCCTCCAAATATTACACAATCAAACCGAATGACATTTAAGTGAGTCCCCGCACCGTGGCGTACCCACCTCGATGTCTCCCTCATTTCACGCCTATTAGTTAAACTTGTTACGTACGCGTGGATCTCCATTAAAATGCAAATTGAACGCCACTGAAAATGTTTGTATAAAACTTTTTTTTTAATTCTCTCTCGCCGGGCAGAAAATCATTAGTCGTTGTTTTTTTGTTAATAAGCAGCAGCAGCAAAAAAAAAAAGGGACAAGTAATCCTACATAGAAACGTAAGGACTAATTGGGGTTCTTAATTTGATCCCTACTTATAATTTTGGAGATCCCTTTTGAGAAGAAAAAAAATATATATAAATCGGAACACTGGCTGGTACGTTATGTTATGTTGGTGTTCACAAACCTAAGTGGTGTGTAAGGAGATTTTTTATAGCGCGTTAGAGCCCAATGGGCCGGCTCGACCGGGATGCTTACCATCTTTTGCTTCTGCATTTCGGTCAGTGAATGAGATAACCGGAGGCCTCCCCTGTCCTTAAGATTGACAACGCACCCGGCGGCGGCGATCTGTAAATGGCCTCAGCTGGGCAAAGGCCTCCTCAAATATCTAAGAGGGTATTTGGGACCGGGAAAGTCCCGCACTGCTCCACAGTGCTTCACATGTCCTCGAACTAATGTGTTAACAGTATAGATACTGTATAGCCTACATAGCTAACCTAGCTTTGATGAGTACAGAAATGAAAAATTTCGAACATGGCATGATGAAAAGTGGATCTCACGATAATCGCAACTGATCCCAGGTCAAGTACCGGAACAATGCTCAATGATAAGCTCACCCGTAGAAAAGTACTCGCAACAGTTTTACCATAAAACTGTTGCCAGTACTTCATTGTGTGATTTCAGTATCAATAACAGCAGATGTCTATTGTGAAGAACTTCGTACAATGACGGAGAAACTCTGAGAAACGACCCCGACTGGTCAATCGATCTTCGCCGTGTTCCTCCATGATAACACAAGACCTCACGCTGCTCTACAAACTGTTTTAACATTACAAGACCTGTTGTGAAAAACCACACTTCATCCTCCATAGTGGCCAGACCTAGCCCCTAAACGATTATCACTTTTCCGCAATTCGGATAAGAGAAGAACACTTCGTTCACAGGAAATGGTTTAAAATTCGGTCATTTACTTTATAGAGTCCAGATACCAAGGGATCTGTCGCAAAGATGCTCTTTTGACTATCTTAACTGCCCCAAAACTCCCTGTTTTACCCAAGGTTAGCTGATAGATAGTGCCATATAGCCGTGGTAGCCTAGTGGTCAGGGCGCTCACGTTAGTTTCATAGAACGCGAGTGACCTGGGTTCGAACCCCGGTGCCGGCACCACTAAAATTGTTAATAGCAATTTTAAGTGCTGTATTTACCACGTGCTCAACGGTGAAGGAAAACATCGTGAGGAAACCTGCATGTCAGAAATAATAAAAATATTATTTCGAGGATATGTGAAGCTCGCCTACCCGCACTGGAGCAGCGTGGCGGGCCGTTCCCGGCTCCTAAACCCTCTCTGATACTAGTATTTGAGAAGGAGGCCTTTGGCCAACATTGGGCACTTATAGGCTGTTACTTTACTTGTACAGTTTTTTGGTGCAACAAAGAATAAAATAATAATTCACAGCGATTATTTATGCAAATATGATCTTCCCTCGAAATGGCAAAAATGTAAAGATTTGATTATATTTTTTTATGTATGGGCAAATAATGCTTCGATTAAATAATGATTTTTTTTTAGAAAAAAAAATATTCCAATTTTTCAATATAGAACAATATCAACTATATACTAATATAAGTTTGTTCGTGATTTTTAATTTTGCATAGATCATTAAGGTAACTCGCGAGGGCAATATTTAGTAAAAATTAATGCTAATAAATCTAAATTAATAATTGAATTAATAAATAGTCAATGGAGGAATTTGAAAGTATCTAAATAAATCTACATCACGATCTATTACTGTGGTTATGTATGCAATTATTATTAACAAATACACCTTTAATATATGAAACGTGGATTTGATTGCTTCCCTCCTGCAGAGACGGCAAGAATCGTTGGAAATGAAGCTTCACCCCCACAACTTTCCCTCCACCGGAAGTGTGGAATACTCGGCAGTGGAAATGGAAAAGCCGTCACCGGATGTGACCGGCACAGGTGTAGATTATGCCTCTCGGAATAAACATGACGAACGGCGACAATTTTAGTTGGAAAACGTTGATTTGTAAGATATTGAACGAAGTCGTGTTTCTTTTATTACAATGACTACGAATGCTATATATAGGTTACAACTTAAAATTATACAGTAATGTTAATGAAAATCGAATGGAAAAATACTTATAAAATGTGATCTGAAAAGCCCCCCATAGCCGGTTAGCTGGGGTCTGTCTTCGCCAGAAGATTCGAGTTCGACCCCCTCGCGTTACAATAAGTATCAATTTCCGAAACATACGTACGTATAACAATCGCTAGCTTGGACAGTATGACGGCGACAGTCTGACCACCTGCCGGAGATCCTCAACCTTCCATCTCCTAAATATCCTTAAAGACACCTGCAGCTTCTCAGATGTTGCAGCTAAACCGCTAGCACGTTTGCACACGTCAATCCACCCTAGCCGAGTGTTAGGGGAGATGTGGAGGCAGTGGGACTCTGATTCAAAGGTAGCTTGTATCATCTCTTCAAAATTGATGTACCATTTGAATCTTCGACTTGGATTCTAAGACAGTGACACGCTCACCGTCTCTCACGTTGTGCCAAATAAGCTCTGGTAAAAATTGGGTTGAAAATTAAAATGTCTCTAGATCTCTGACCACCCCAGTATTGGGTATCTATAGTGATCCCAAGTGAGTACCTCGCGTGAGCTTATTTCTTTTTTTTGTAAACGTCTTAATGAATACTTATAGTTTTAATTTTCCAATACAAACAAATTGTTTTGAGTCTCGGTTCAAATAATGATTTTTTTGGAATCCGTATCTTCTATTCCCGTTCATATAATGATTAGTTCTGTTATTTTACCTGTGGAATTTATTTGCTCTATTACTTCTCCGTCGGAAGAACTGCATCACAATATGTGTTGTCGATTATAACCAAATATTGTAGACAAGTGAAATTTATATTTCTCTGGTTGATGGAAAAATATATTTTAAAAAACAGTTATTCCAAAGTTTTAGTTTTCAAAATATTTAAGGTTTTATTTTCATAACTCAAATCAGTGTACGAAATGGAATTTCGAATTATTAAAAAAAAAGTTTCATAAATTAAAAATCCACTGCTTCCTTTTTTTCCACATCACTGGCTTTGTATCTTTTTTGCTGTTTCCATCTGTTTTTCGGCTGAATGAATCGAGTCCTAAGAATGATACACTATTATAAAGTTATAAAAAAGCTGTGTCTTTACGTTAATAAAAAAGAACCTTCTGGTATAATAAAAATTTTCACTTTTCACTTTGTTTGAATGTACTCAACCTCAGATTGCGATATTTTTAATCCCGGCAAAATTCGGTGAATCATCAGTAGTGATATTAAGGCTAAAAATACTGGACCAATTCTATAAACGCTTACAATATTCGAAAACTTATGTCTCAAATTAAAAACCCCTATGATCCCGGGATCGATCAGAACGGGATTAATAATATCAAAGATCCAAAGACACAAAAGCAACAGAACGATATGTAGGTTATATTCATTGTTCGAAAGCCTATTAATAATTTACGTGTCTGTAACAGATTCAAAAATAAAACTATACCACATTTATTCATGCGGTTGAAATCGTAGGCAAAAGCTATTAAAGTGTATTAAAGCTATATAGATATCCAAGCTATAAATCTCTTAGGTTGTTCTATATTTCTGTAAACTGTAAGATGTACTTGTTAGTTGACGAATAAGAGAATCTTGGCTTTTAGATTTTTGTATTTCCTGTTTTTATTAAGACATTAATGGTGCAATAAGATATATTGATACAATGAATGGATGTAAGGGATTGCGTCTGTTTATCTTAACAGCGTGTAAATGGTCCACTGCAGGACACAGACCTTTCCCGTTAGGATGATTTGCCACAATCGCCGCGCTCGGCAAGCGGATTGGCGATCTCAGTGCCAGGCACATCGGACCTTAGACGCTGTTGCCCGGCATCGGTCTGTTTAATTTTGGTTTAGTGTTTTTCAAGATGGTTATCCCTGTTATCCCTCCGCCTGTCTGTAGCCTTTGCAATTTTATAGGTTTTGGCCTTAGTCGACTATTATTGTGCCAGGTAAGGGGTTGGCGTAATGAAGGAAGCTGTAACGACCAACTAATGGCGGAAAATCCATCTCATGGGGGAAGTAACACGGAGAGGTGTCAAAGATGCCGCTCTCCTGGTGCTAGCGCTACGCCCAACGATCCGTCTGCCTCAGCGTGGTTAATATACGCAAATCTACTAGACTTGTCATGCTTACTTTAATTAGTGCTTTCCATCAATGCACTTCTACAAAGATATGCAGTATCAGATTCGTTCCTCACTTAACCACGGCCGCTGTAAAGCACTCGAAACATCGGGAGTATAAAATAAAAATTAAACCCGATAAAATCCGTAAATAATATTTTCATTTCAAATGGTTAGTGTTTGGGTAAATACAAGAAATTACTAAGTAAGTATAAGTTACAAAACATCAAACGGCAAGCGGCATATAGTTATTTCATTTGAAATTGTGACCCATTCAATACTGCATATGTGGCGGTCGTATATATTTATATTTACCTAACTTGACTGTCACATACAAGACAAAAATTGCGATGTGCTTCCACAAGTTGTGTCAAGGGTAATATTATCTATGACTCGCGAGTATTGTGGCCGTAATAGACTAATAAATTTGTTTATTTTATTTCATCCACCCCATCATAGTGATGTCTGTAGTTGAACTGTGGGTGTAGTCTTCAACTTAGCTTTAATTCAGAATTCCCTGTAGTATTTAGTGTCTATACACACATATAAAAATAACATAATATATAGGGGACACACACAGACGTCAAGTTCCAAACTTGGATTATCTGTATCTTGGTAATTGGATAGCTACCTACTAAAGATCAAAACGGCAGGGGTATGGCTCGCAAAACGCCACGTCTCGTTCCCAAAGGGCGCGAAAAGCGGACTTCTCACAAAACTCGTTTGGCTGTGCATAGAGGGGTATTGGGTATGGGTATATGGAAGCGAAAGCTGGGTATGGCAGTAGAGGCATGAAAGCAGGATAAATGCAGTAGAAATGAGAGCGTTAAGAAGTATGATTGATGTGAAGATAACTTGACAGGGTTCGAAATAATTTGATCACAGAGCGCGGTGTGGCGTGAAAGACGATGTAGTGACACGAATTGAGAAAGGGATGCTGAGCTGGTTTGGACATGTGGAGAGGATGAATGAAATTAGGTCGACGAAACAAATATATGAGGCGAGTGTAAATGGTAGAGTCGGGAGAGGAATACCTAGGCGAACATTTCACGATCAAATCGGAGACGTTCTGAAAAAAAACCAGGTCAAGAGTACTGTAAACCAACGAGTATGCATGCAAAGATTGATGAAAGTAGGAGAAGCGACAGACGTATGTAACGACCGTAGCAAGTGGAACAAGATTGTCTTTGCCTACCCCGTTAGGAACAAGCCGTGAATATATACAATATATACCTACATAAAGAAGACACGGTTGCTACATGCGACACCGCTTGTGGGGGCTGGTCGGCACGGGCAGCAAATCCGGCATAAGTATATTCTTACTTTTATTTTTGCTTGTTTTATGTTTTTAAGTAGTAAGTTAAGTTATCATGTCTAACTTATCTTCAATTGCCTGTGATTTAAAATGTTTATAAAAAATAACAAAATCATTGTACCTTCGGAGTTTCATTCGGCTGTTTCTTCACCCTCCGAGGAAACTCATTACGAAAAAGTTTGGACAAGTTTGGGTTTTTTCGTATTCTTTTTATGCGAAAGAGGGCAAACGATCAAGCGGCTCACCTGATGGTAAGTGTCTACCGTCGCCCACGAATATCTGCAACACCAGAGGAGCTGCAGGTTCTTACCGGTCTTTAGGGATGGGAGGGAGAATTAGGAGGAGGATGTGGAGAAGGAATGGGCCTCCTATTACCCCACGCCGCTATTCACATATTATATGGATTTGGGTACAAATATTTTAACACCACATACTAACATTCGCACCTAGTGGAATTCGAACCCGCAGCCTTGAATTCAACTTTCTTTCAATATTTTCTTGATTCTTTTTTTTTTCTTTATATTTTCAACTTTCTTTTTAAAGAGACCAACACGCCTACCTTGTAAGATCCTTTCACATCTCTACTAGAATTTTTTTGTGTGGTATTTTTGCTTCTATTGTTGTTCGTATTCAAGTTGGAGCTCGGAGCATGTGGGTGATTCTCAGAAGGAGGAAAAGTTTATTGTTGCGCGTAATGGAATTGGAATATTCCATTTGATCGTTGATCATGTCTTCACCTAAACAGTCTGCTTATTCGAAAGTCTCATTTCATATATGGATTTATTTTAGATTATTTACGTGGATATATAGATACGCAGAAGTATTGCCTTTCGATTTATTCACGTCGGGAAAAATTGTGATTTTTCACTTGAAGTAGTCTTTTTAGTATTATCGAGCTTCTAGCAAAACTAATGAAAATTCAAGATGAAAGAAAATTCAGATCAACATAATGATTTTTTGAGAGCTGTGGTAGTGTAGTTAGCGGGCAGGGCGCTCACTTTAGTTTCGGAGAGCGCGTGTGACCTGGGCTCGATCACCCCGACCCTGGCACACCTAAAATTTTTAAAACAATTTCAGAACAACGCATTAGTCACGGGATAGATTGAATAACCATTAGTGTTTGAAACGGACTGAGGGAATGGTGTGAGGAATAAGGGATGTCCCGTGTGAAATTGGTGCAACAGTTCTGCATATACTAGAATGTGTTTCACTAAGCCCAGTGGACTATTAACAGGCTTGGTGATAATTAGAGCCGTGGTAGCCTAGTGATCAGGGCGCTCACTTTAGTATCGTAGAGCGCAAGTCATCTGGGTTCGATCCCCGGTGCCGGCACCACTAAAATTGTTAATAGAAATTTTAAGTGATATATTTACCACGTGCTCGACGGTGAAGCAAAACATCGCGAGGAAATCTGCATGTCTGAGAAACGATAAAACAATTTATTTCAATTTGAAAGTCCAAAAACCATCTCAGTTATTTGACAAGGAGACCTTTTGACCCAGCTGTGGACAATTACAGGCTGCTACTTGTTTAATGATTTTTTTTTATTCGGGTAGTTTCTGAACTATCCTCTACTGGTAATAAATATTCTTCGATTGTAGCATTTGACGTTATCGAAAGGGGTTTGCCGAGAGTAGTACCAGACACCGATGGTGCTATTCGTTAGGGATTTGAAGAGATTAGCCGTTCAATGGCTTATTGTAGATATTTACTCCGATTGAAGATTACGTAATTTTTCTTAATCTCCATTGAAAATCATGGCACGGATTGTCGTTAAAATATATATTTCTCAGTACCAGCCAAGCGGCGGCTTTTGCAACTGCTCGAATGGGCCGGCTCGATCTCCCTCGCTCCCATCTCCCAAAGAACCTTAATGGCCGGCATCGCACCTGCAGCTCCTCTGATGTACACGGGCGACGGTAATCACTTACCATCAGGTGAACCGCTTGCTCGTTTATCGCATTTCCCAAAAAAAAAGATATTTAAAATTTCATTAATATAACTTCAATAACCACTTAATTAATAACAGCTTAGTTCATCAACCACTACCAAGACTAGAATACGAAAGACAACTGATCATAGTTTAAAAAGAGTCGGTGGTTCATTGGCAGATAGAAAAAGAAACCTAACCAAATAATTACAAAATGGAGGAAACTGAAATGTTTGAATCGAGCCGTAACAACCACACGAGCATACTATTGGACCACAGAATTACAAATGAAATGTCTTTGTAATCGCACACAAAATATTATAAGACCACAGTTTTACGTGGAATCTAAATTCAAATTTTAAAAACAAAATCCCCTAACACTGTTACAGTGCAACGAAAGTCCACTCAAATTACTTTCTAACATGCGTCCGGACAACGGTAATCGAATTGCGGGGCGAGCGCCTGTCTGTTTAATTGCTCTGTGCAGGGAGAGGATCGAGAGAAGTCTCTGCATTTGTCGCTTGATCTACGAGAGCAATTAGTAGTGGTTAATGATGAGTAAGTATCAGACGAAGATGTTGCATTATAAAGTGTAGCTTTTGAATAGAAGCTTTAATTGAAATTATTTCAAAGTTTATCACTTATACTACAATTTATACCATTTTGTATTTTTTTAAAAAAAGACAACTATTTTACATTGTTTAATATAAAGTATATGTCGGAATGCCACTACAATATATATAATTAGATTTAATCTATAAAAGATTATATCTGAAAACATGACTGGTCGGTAAAGTCGCCGGACCTCTTTGTTTCGTCGTTTATGGCGAGCATAGCCAAAGAAGGACTTGTCTACTCCAGTAAATGGTACTCCTTACCAGTGTAGTGTCATGAGTTCTTAGAGCTCATTACCACTTAAGATCAGGTTTAAGTCAGTTAAACGTAAGCTCAACAAAAAGGCTTGTGTCTTAAATTGGTGCTGCTGTTTGGATGGTAAGCTTATTATGTCTGTTCTAAAGTTTCAATTAGAACTGTCGTCTCGAATATTCATTAGTTATAATTTTAAAAGTTAAAAAATGTAATTAAATATCTAATAAACGTTCAAATAAGTAGTTACAAGTGACATGACGACGACGAATAGTCACATTTCTTAAATTGAAGACAGTTGGAAATTTACATCCCAATCTTGATCGTGGAAGAGTCAAGATGGCGGGTTTTGCTGCTGTTCGAATGGGCTGACTCGACCTGGGTAGTACCACGGCCTCGCGGTATACCGGCGTGAAGTAGAGGCGTCTTGTACTTCTACGTTTCGTACGGTGGGTAATCGAAGGCCACTCTCTCTTCTCTTTCCATCGACCCCTCCTCCTTCTCTCCTCTCCTTGTAGGCCGGCAACGCACCGGTAGCTCCTCTGGTGTTGCAGATGTACGGGTCAGTAATCATTTTATTCCATGAAACTAATGCGAGCGACCTGACCACTGGGTTACCACCGCTTGGCTACGAATTCGGCTTTCGATCTTGATTTCAAACCGCAGCCAAATAAATGAATGTAAAACAAAAGAGAAATTTTACTCGTTGAATTTCAACTCCGACTCACACAAGATATAAAAGACAGAGGGTCTACAGCTGCACCACGGTTAATTTTATTACGATATTTAATCAATAAGTACCTTAAGCTACGAGAGAATAGACAACTGTGTGCTTTTATTTATTTATTTAATCTTCATGCACAAAGTGGTACACATGGCGGACTTAATGCCTAGAGGCATTCTCTCCCAGTCAACCATTAGGCTAAGCAGAGACAAACACGTAATAGAGGCGATACAGCTAACAGAACAAAACAAGTAAAAACATACATACATTATAAGTTTAAATTAAGTATTTTCTTCAAATATGTTTGAATATATCCAAGTTTCTACAAATAAATAAAGACGATTTAAGTATATTAGGTTAAATAAAAGAACCTGCAAACATATAAAAGTACTAGTGCCGCTGTTTGTCATTGTGTCGTTTTAGTTCATCATCATCATCATCATTTCAGCCTATTAGAAGTCCACTGCTGAACATAGGCCTCCCCCAAAGATTGCCACGAAGCACGGTCCTGAGCCACCTGCATCCATCGACTTCCCGCAACACTGCGCAGGTCGTCACTCCATCTTGTGGGGGGTCGTCCTACACTGCGTTTGCCCGTACGTGGCTGCCACTCGAGAACCTTTTTTCCCCAGCGGTTGTCAGTTCTGCGAGCTATGTGGCCGGCCCATTGCCACTTCAGCTTGCTGATCTTTACGGCTATGTCGGTTACCTTAGTTCTGCTGCGGATATTATCGTTGCAGACTCTATCACGCAGAGAAACACCGAGCATAGCCCTTTCCATAGCGCTATTTTTTTTTCGTTTTAGTTGTTTGTCCTGAATTGTATATTTATTTGTATTTTGTATTAAAATTCATTATTCTATGTGTATATGGTATATTTGTATATATTGTATGTATGTATCTACCTATCTGTGTAAGTATATATTATTAGAAATACACAAATAGTAAATTTACTAGAAATACACAATAATCATATTAACAAGTTACATGTTAGCAAGGTCGTAACTTAACTCGATATTAATAACTTACAAAAGGGTTACTAATGATTCCAATAATGGCGATCAACTCCGGCCCGCTATGACTTGCATTGACCACGCGGAATCGGGGGATCGGACAAGTCGCAAGTCACCGGGCGAACGGTTAGGCGGGAAGATCGCATTTAATCCTATCCATGTTCGTGTCCAAATGTTCTAATGGTAGGGGGAATCCCGGAACCGCAATGGACGTGGGGCGCGATTGTGTGGAAATGGATTTTGTGTCTGTGTGTGTGTTGAATCGAATCCGAAAATGTTATGTTGATTTTAATGTCGGATATGAGTCGATTCGATTTTTATGATTTTAGAGTATATTTATATGATTTTGACATATGTAGTGGTTTTTATTATGAAGATAATCGGCCGAGAAACTGCTGCAATAAGGTTCCAGCAGCGGACCGATGCTCCTTAACTGCCATGCTCTTCGTTACGAAGGAAAATCATTGATTATAATAAATGCGATTTAGTTTTATCCAATACATTCATAATTATGTTAGCTTTTTTTATTTATTGGCATGACAATGAGCTTGCAGTCCACGTAATGCTAAAAGGCTACTACAGCCCATGGACAGCTGCAATTAACTTCAATCGTAGAAGATTACAGATGTGTTATCACCCCTGGGCACTAAGGTGTAAAAGGGAGGTCCGTAATTATACAGCCTTCTATAACTTTGCAACCGTTCCGGTTGCTACACTGCTGTTCGAAGACATTAATGGGTAACCTTCGTACACAACTCCAAGGCAAGGAATGAGTCCACCACCTGTGAATAGTTTTATAGAGAGTGAAAGTGAAACGCAAAGTTGAACAACATCGAACGTAAGAAGACGTAAATCCCAAATTGAGCTGTTTCATATATAAGTAACGTGTGATAAAAATAACATTAATAATATTCATTGCAACCTTTCACCAATATCTTTTAAAATAATTAAATGTCATGTTAAAACACATGTCAATATCAATTGTAATTACAATAATGATATATTACATAAAATTCCAGCGATAACTTACAATTCAATTGTATAATATATTAAATATTACGCCTTTCATACATTAATAACTTACAATTCCCCTTTTGTCAATTGCCATAGGCTTACCCGAGAAAGTGCCGCCAGTTTTTCAATGACGATGCTGTTATATTATTTTAGAACTGGCAGGAAAGAAATTGTAAAATTGCACAAATTTGTATAAAATATAATATTGTATAAAACGTTTTCTCTTTATGTCGAAAGATGAGCATTGGAATTATCTATCTATCTTATCGCTTGAAGGAGGAGAAAAGATAAAATTTGAAATTATCTGATTTTGCACTTCCCAACCCGCGCGCTGAGTAAGGGCAAATTTTCTATTGATTAAATCCAGAAAAAGAAAAAAGGTTACATCTGTAAACCTGGAAACATCGAATTTTTCTATAGTCAAGTCTGAAAATAAAGTGAGTAAATCGTGTACTACGAGATTTACTTTTTTTTTTGGATCCAAAAAAAAACAAACTGACAGACCACCTCATGGTAAGTGGCGACTGAAGCCCATGAACAAAACCCGTGAAAAACTTCAATCGAAGAGCCTTCTCTTCTCTATACCATTAAAACCGGAACACAACAGTGTGCAAATGGTAGATTCCGGACAGGAAGACCTAGGCGAACATTTCACGATCAAACCGGAGATGTACTGAAAAAAAGCCAGGTCAAGTGTACTCTAAGCCGACGAGCATGCATGCGAAGATTGATGAAAGTGGAACAAGCGAAAGACGTATGCCAGGGCCGTAGCAAGTGAAAGGAAATTGTCTCTGCCTACCCCGTTGAGAACAAGGTGTGAATATATACATACACAACAGTAATTGCACTGCTGTTTGACGTGGTAGCGCCGACTGGCGGCTTTTGCTGCTGCTCGAATGGGCCGTCTCGACCGGGTTGGCACAACGGCCTCGCAGAATACCGGCGTGAAGTAGAGGCATGTTGTGCTTCTGCGTTTCGTTCGACCCCATCCCTCCCCTCACCCTTCTCATCATCTCTCAAATACCCTTTAAAGAGCGGCAACGCACTTGCAGCCTCTCTGGTGTTGCAGATGTACGTGGAGCGACGGTAATCACTTACCATCAGGTGAAGCGCTCACTCGTTTGCCGCGTTTCCCATTATAAAAAATTGAAATCGGTAAGAATGCGATGTCTATCCGAGTACAGAATCAGAGGTCGAAACCAATCCAACTGCAGAAAGGTGTAAGACATGGTGATGTCATATCCCCGAAACTCTTCACCGCTGCATTGGAAGATGTTTTCAAGCAGCTGAACTGGAAAGGATACGGTATCAACATCAATGGCGAATACATCACTCACCTTCGATTTGCCGACGACATAGTTCTTATGGCAGGATCGCTGGAGGAGCTTAGTACAATGCTCAATGACCTCAATAACGTCTCCCAACAGGTTGGTCTTAAGATGAACATGGACAAAACGAAGTTCATGTCAAACGTCCATGTCACACCAATACCGGTTGTTGTTGGGAACAATAGGCTTGAAGTTGTAGACGAGTACGTATACCTGGGACAAATTGTCCGATTAGGTAAGTCCAACTTCGACTCAGAGGTCAATCGACGAATCCAACTCGGCTGGGCTGCCGTCGGGAAACTACGTCATATCTTCTCGTCGAGTATACCGCAAAGCCTCAAGACGAAAGTATACAACCAGTGCGTGTTGCCAGTGATGACATACGGATCCGAGACTTGGTCCTTCACTGCAGCCCGTATGAGGAAGCTCAAAGTTGCTCAGCGCGCTATGGAAAGGGCTATGCTCGGTGTTTCTCTGCGTGATAGAGTCTGCAACGATGAGATCCGCAGCAGAACTAAGGTAACCGACATAGCCGTAAAGATCATCAAGCTGAAGTGGCAATGGGCCGGCCACATAGCTCGCAGAACTGACAACCGTTGGGGAAAAAAGGTTCTCGAGTGGCAGCCACGTACAGGCAAACGCAGTGTAGGACGACCCCCCACAAGATGGAGTGACGACCTGCGCAATGTTGCGGGAAGTCGATGGATGCAGGTGGCTCAGGACCGAGCTTCGTGGCAATCTTTGGGGGAGGCCTATGTTCAGCAGTGGACTTCTGATAGGCTGAAATGATGATGATGATGATGATGAAGAATGCGATACCAACCCAGATGACTGCGTGGTAGACAAGTAATCTACCAGCTGTTATGTTTGTTGGTAGTATTATAATTAAAAAAAGAAAAACAACTGACGAACCTCTTTCAATAACACAACAGAAAACTGTGATTAAGCCTCTTTATAAAGAAAAAAAGAAAAAAACAGAAAAGAGATAAATTACTGGCTGATAAAGTAAGCACGTTATTCTCGTTTAAAAAGAGTAAACATTTGTAAGACGTTACAAATTTAGTGGTGTTGGTGTTTCTTTAATACTTTTTTTTTTGTATTTCCAACTACCCAAATAAAGCGACAATACGCCTATATGCCGGGGGTCTGAAGTGCCATATATTCTCATGCCCATACATAGAGCCCGATAACCTTAATCGCTCGCCCAAGTAGTTTGAATTGCGCCACTACAACTCGGCGCGGCGTCAGGTAAGAAGGTACTGCCTGCAGAAAAATAAAATTCAAGTTTTTGAAGGTAATAAAGTAATGGATGTAATACGAAAATCTGGCACTGTTCACTAAAACTATAGTAAAGCTATTATTACACACTATATTTATATATACACTTTACAATTATCAATGTGTAGCATTCGTGTAAATATAGAAAATCTTTGTACACTATTAATTGTCGATCAAAGAATAACTGCAATTGTGAACAGCCTATTATAATTACTTACTCAATCTTTTTTTTTATGGGAAAGGCGGCAAACAATCAAGCGGGTCACCTGATGGTAAGTGATTACCGTCGCCCATGTACATCTGCAACACCAGAGGTTCTGCAGGTGCGTTGCCGGCCTTTCGGGGTATTCGGGAGATGGGAGGAAGGATGAGGAAGGGAAAGGGGAGAGGGAGCAGGCCTCCGGTTACCTCACTAACCGAACGAAACGCAGAAGCACAAAATGCTTCTACTTCACCCCGCTATTCACCAGCAGCAAAATCCGCCGCTTGGCTCTACCACGTTGATATCTTGTTTTTAATCTAAAATAAAATTTTATGTTCTGTCGGTACAACTTCAATAATATGGGTGGCACGGGCAATATCGGTAAGCAGTGACCTATGTGTATGCAGATGTGCCGACGGCACGGTATCGATTGAGTTATAAAGATTCCACACGCTTTCCAATAAATTTGAATTAAAATTAAGATGTTTTATAAAATTCTCGGCATACTCTTGTATAGGCTTCGGCAGTACGAAGACGGCGTTCACATTTTTCATTAACTCTACACATACCAATAATTAGCTTATACTGGATACTGTGATATAACCAGGTAATTGTAATTCAAAAGTATGTAAGAGTTCAATAACCTTCTGGGTACTATCAAAGTCTGGAAGTAAATATTTATTGTGCCGGAGCTATGATGATTCTTGACGTGTTGTAATAATACATAAAATTATGTTATTATGACACACATCACCAAGGGTTATTCAGAAAGATAATATTATATGTTTCGGCAGCGCATCTATAGCTCCTCTGGTGTTGTGGATATTCGTGGGCGTCGGTGATCACCATCAGGTGAGCCGCATGCTCGTTTGCCACCTTCTTCCACATATAAAAAAAAAAACATGATATAGCGACGATGGTACGCGGGCTTGCGGTCTAGTGACTGGACTATTGCGCTAGCCGACACATGTTTCGTTAAATTGAATTAAAACGTTTGACTTTGAAATACGCTTACCATGGTGCCGCCACGCCGGAGGGGAGAGCTGGATATCCGTTTCGTTCAAGTGCCAGCTTAATACAGCACGAATTTCTCGAAAGATTTTCCCTAATTAACCATGCAGGGCACTGGTCTGTGGGATTTTGATTGTGCAAATTTGAATCGAGTTTTAACCATCATTCGGTTACCACAGCCTCGTTTGTAAAGTAGTGTACCAGGTTTTTTTGTAGATAGCTCTTTTGGAGAAAAATATGGAACGTTTCACCTTACCAAAGTATTACCAACCTCTGCAGTTACTTGATTTCTTCTCCATGTTCCGCCAGATTAAGGCCAGCGCTAGAATATAAACGTACGCCTCGTTATCGCTGAGGCTGAACACGGAATAAGTATTTGTATGGCGTACAGATAATTGCTCCCGGTATGGCTTCGTGCATGTGCGATTAATGTCTCTACCCACGACACAGGAGAAATACTAAAGTAGGTCATCGTTTTTTTTTTATTAAGAAAATAAATAAGCCGTTCTGGGTAAACATCTGTTAAAGCTGGTATACGTTATAGGAAACTTTTCTATACACAGAACTATGCTTAAGTGCAATGCCCCGACCCTGACATAAGTGATGCTGTTCCGTTTTACTGGTCTCCGAGATTTAAGTTCGTTTTTATCAGATAGGATTGCTGCCATCAACCATTCACCAGAGACTCGTCATCACCAGACAACGTGTACGTGAGGTTGCTAATTGAAGAAACATTATTTATATTCCAACATAAACCCAGATCCTTACCGCAGTTAAAATATAAATAAAACACAACTAACAGAATAACATGGCATAAATCCAACATTGCTGGTAACAAAGTCTTCAACTGCATCGAACATTTAGACACGGTCTAGGTGAGTTGGACTTGGAGCAACGAATACATGGAAGTTTACGATAAAATCGTAGATTATATTGGTTTGTAACGAGCGATTTAGGTGGGCCGAGGAAAACAAACTGCTCTTTTAGATTTATGCTAACTTGATAACATTTTAATAGAATTCTATATTGTGTACATGTAACTTGTTCTTTATTATTGATAAACTTTACTATGTCATGTACTTTATCCGTGATTTGTCACGGAATTTACTCCGATTCTAAATTTAAACCCAACACATCAGGTTATTTTAAATCCTGTCTTACAACAATAGGCACTGGATGATAGAGAACCGATGTACCGCATTTCATCCTTCATTCTCTATGTCTTTTGAATCTGAATTTTTAAGATATAGACTGTTAACGATTCCTCTTTTCTTTAATATGGTTGAGGCCGACAGCTGCCATGTGCATCATAGTTGTGAACAGCTGCTTGTGGGGGCTGGTCTGCTCGAGTTTGCAGTGCACTAACTTAGTGGGTCACAGGATGTTAACCTTTTATTTTATGTTATAGATAATAATTATTAAAAAAAAAAACATAAATGCGGAGTTTTTTCGCTAGTTTTTTCTTCGTCAGAGGATTTTAAAAAACAATTATAATAATATTTGATATTTAACAAACGAAATTCTCTCTTATTACATAGAAGAATAAATAATTTTTAATTTAATTTTATTGGCATTTGCCTCTTGTAAGTATACAAAGTGGAATCAAAAAGAAAACACTCGGTCCTGTTATGGCTCAAAGTAAAAGGAAAAGAGCATAGAATAATATTACTTATTACACGCAATAATATTTTTCGTGTTGATGGATTCTGGCTTCGACAGCGTTCGCAGCCCATCTGGTCCTAACAGCACGGGGTCGCTCAGATCTTTTGTGATCTTCGTTCGGAGGAATTGTTGGCGTAGCTGTCGTTCATAAACATGCGGCCGATGCTTAGCTTTTGGTTCTGGACTGACGGCTTCATATTCACTTCTTGCAAAGCAAACGCCGTAATTGTGTTAAGCATCACTTCGTAATGTAATTTAACAATTATTGTGAAAAACATTAAGTAAAATAGGGGCAAAACGAGCAAAATTTTCTTATATAATACACGAGTTTCAAATTTTAATTCGATTTTTTTTTAAACTCGTAACATTACTTATAGTTGTAGGTACATTTAAATCCAAGAAAAGACTTCCATTTCCTTATTACATTCTATTGATATCGTTGTGGAAACCCCTTAGGACAGGGATACGGACGGTGTTCTTTCTCTTATAACAAAAATAACCGAGGATATGTGAAGCTCTTCAATATGTACTGGAAAGATGTGGTAAACTCATCACGACTTCAAAATCCTCTTAAAAGTATGAAAGATTTCTTTCCACGTCAACGTGATATGTACAAAGAACTGCTTCAGTTTTTGAATTTCGTAGCAATATGAGAGTAAGTTTTTATTTTTATGGGAAAGGCAGCGAACGAGCAAGCGGTTCACCTCATAGTAAGTGATTACCATCGCCCACGTTAATCTGCAACATCAGAAGTGCTGCAGGTGTAAAGTAGTGGTAGTAAGTTTAAGGATATTTAGGATATTAGGACTGGGGAGAGGACTGTGGAGGGTAGTGGGCCACCGGTTACCTAACTCACCGAACGAAACGCAGATGCCTGCACAAGATGCCTCTACTTCACGCCGGTATTCTGCGAGGCCGTGGTACCAATCCGGTCGAGCCGGCCCATTCGAGCAGCACCCAAAAGCTGCCGCTTGGCTCTTCCAAGTACAAAAGTGAAAGAGCTGGTATACCATGAGATAAGTGATGAAGAAAAATCTATATCTATAGACAATTATTCAGACATATTTAAATTTTTATAAGCGGATGAAATACGCAAGCAATAAATAACCGGAAATAAGAAAGCGTCAGGTGGATCCTAATCGGAAACGGAAATTAGTAAAATCTGGTATTTTTAAATTATAACTAGATAATTTGCTTTTAGGTTTTGATGCATGTTTGGTAGTTTTTAGTTTAGAACTTAACCAAACCCAAATAACTTACGTAGTTAATTATTCTCGATATCTGTGAGCTGTGTAGTAATAGAGCGGACCCCGTAATAAGAGAGCGTAGGCGTCAGCGCTCGGTGTGCGGTCCGTACATCGGTCAGTCAAACGAAAATATTCTCTATTAATATTGTAACAAAGATCAGATTTTAAAATCTGATTCGGTCGATTCATTCACGAGTTTTCTTTAACTCGCGTCGATTTATTATCGACTCTGTTACCTTTTTGCTAAGAATTAAATTTCATTAGGCGTATAATTATAGTATTAAAATAATGAGCTCTGCTAAGGGTGTCCCAGTAATTTCTCATGTGTTTTCTGCCTTTATTTGAATAGCGAATAAAGATACCGTTTAGCTTTATTCAGAGCGGATACGTTGGAAAATGAAATCAGCGGCTTATTGCTTTAGTGTACTTATTGCGTTTGAATTGTACAATGCTTACCTGAATGAACAAAAGGCCACGGTATGGGATTAGCCGCAAGATGAACGACCACGGCCGGTAAAGACGTGTGTGCGTTTTTAATCTATGGAAATATGTTAAGACAGAAATAAAATAACATTAATCAAACTACATAAGAGCGGCTACCGTGCTGGATGTTGTAAACAAAATATTATGCACTGTTATGAAGTAAGTTTTGTGGCAGCGGCTTAAGATTCTGCCATTCTCTATCTTAACGTGGTTGGCGTAAGAGATGACAATGTAATATTAAAAAAGTAATATATTCCGCCTTCTTTAAAATGAATGCAATAGCAAAATTAACGTAAACTAATTTTGATCTTTGCGTTCGAAATACAACCTGAAAATATACATACCCATACCATAAAATATTTAATTGAATTATGATTCATAGTTAAAATTTCAGAATCTGCAAAATAAAACCCTGATTTACAAACCACTGCCTACACTGGTGGGACTATAAGCATTATCAAATATTGCAATGGTGTTTCTTACATAACGTAGATTTTTTGGAATTTGGGATGAGGTGGTTAAAAAGGGATTTCGTACGCGGTAGAGCCAAGCGGCAGCTTTTGCTGCTGGTCGAATGGACCGGCTCGACCGGGGCAGTACCCCCCAAACTCCTCTCCCCATCGTCCCACTCATCTCCCAACTATCTTTATAGGTCGGCAACGCACCTGCAGCTCCTCTGGTGTTGTAGATGTACGTGGGTGACCTTACGGTCGTGGTGGTTACCCACATACCATCAGATGGGCCGTTGGCTCGTTTGACGACTATCATTAAAAAAATAAATTAAAAAAAAAGTTACAAAAAATAAACGTTCTTCAACTGAACTACTACTATATCGCAAGCTAATTATATGATCTTATAGTTGATATAACCCCCAGGTGGGAAAACACCCATGATGAGAGGTATTCGTGGCAATCTTTGGGGGAGGCTTATGTTCAGCAGTGGACTTGTGATAGGCTGAAATGATGATGATGATGATGATGATGATAGTTGCCGATAGAAAATCCTACTGGGATTAACTTTAAAAAGTATTCTGTAGCATTATTAAAATATTTTGTTGTTAACAAACAAATTAGCGTGCATTCTCAACCAAGTTCCTTCACATGCTATTAGCGTAACCAGATGAGCTACAGCATGTTATGACCGCTGAAAGAGATGCAAATTTGATTGACATTTGATGCGTCGCCCCAGTGCGACAAGGTTCCGACATGGAGGCGCGTTCCCGTCCCGATGCAACTCTGTCACTAAAACAACAACGACACCTCATCCACTACGTAACCGATAGAAAACCAGTCCAACGTACAAGTGGAATGACTCGTGAAAGCTTTCATCGTGATGCTACTAACAGGTGAAACGGGCTCGTGTGTCGAGTGGTGTCAAGTAAACAAGTTGCGAGTCAAGCGGCGGGGATTCGACTGTCGGAGACTGTCGTATCAGTTGGCTTTATACTGACAACTATGTCACTCCTTATTTAAACTAACGATACATTTTAATTTTAACATGCTGTTATGCACTTCTATATGTTATCAATTTAAAATACAGTATTAAGATTATAATTATTATATCATTAGACCACAACTGAACGTGAGTTTCACTTAGATTTTTTTTCTTTTATGGGAAAGGCGGCAAACGGGTAAGCGGTTCACCTGATGATAAGTGATTACCGTCGCCCACGTTCATCTGCAACACCAGAGGTGCTGCAAGCGTGTTGCCGGCCTTTAAGGGTATTTGGATGATGGGAGGGAGGATGAGGAGGGGGATTTGGAGGGGGGAGGGGATTGGAGCAGCGCAAGATGCCGTATTAACCCGGTTGAGGCGGCCCATTCGAGCAGCAGCTAAAACCGATGCTTGCCTCTACCACGTTAAAAATAAACTACGATACTAAACGATAATTTTGCGTAAACCCTTAGATTGGTGATTATTGTTTGGACCAATCATTAATCGAAGTCTTTAGTAAAATCAAGTAAAGAAGCAGCCTGTAAATGTCCACTGCTGGAGCATCATTGTTTTGCGTGAGTTTTGAGCCGGCAAGGGTACGCCACGCTGCCCCAATGCGGATTGGCAGATTTCACACGTCTGCGAAATAAAATTTTTTTATAATTTCTCAGAAATGCAGGTTTCCTCACCATGTTTTCCTTCACCGCCGAGCACGTGGTAAATAAAGCACTTAAAATTGCTATTATTAATTTTACACATAAAACTTTTAAAATATTTGATATTAAAGCTAAATCTTTTCCTAAGCCCCCTCCCTACACCTACTACACTAATATATTAGATACATAAACGAAATCACGTTTAAACGATTACACACTGATACACTACTGAATTAACGGTAACATTTTGCATGATGTTAGCGCAAACTACAAAATTGTATAACGCGATTATTGACAATCTGTCCAGGAACAGCACGGGCCCCGGTAAACATGATTTGTAGAAACGATGTCAATGATGCCACATCCACACATCCTATATTATGTCGTTAATGGAACGGCAAATGTGTATGTTGATTGATTTAGCTTAACGTATGGATTGAATAGAATGTAAGGATTATTTGATTTGATGGAATGTAGATTAGGTTTCAGTCTTTAGTTTGTTTCCAATGTTTTCATTACAGACTATCATTCGGAGGGGAAGGGATACTTTTTCCAAGTCGCTAATAGATAAGGTTTTTTGATGTCATCATTGTCCTATTGTTACTTTAACTTAGCTTGTGAGTAGTCAACTCCTGCATTTGCATAGGCCTCTCCCATAACGAAGATTTTCCATAAACGCCACGCTCGGTGAGCGAATTGGCGTTCACAGTACCAGACACCTCGCATCTTAAACGCTGCTGTCCATCATCTGTAGGTAGTATTTACAATTTTCAAGGCTTATCCCTTAGTCGACTCTTACGACATCTATAGGAAGAAAGGCGATGACAGATTCTTACGCCGATACCACGCGATCACATAACACTATTGTTTAATGAACGGACAGGACGATTCTTCCGAACAGTTTTAGACGTGGTAGAGCCAAGCGGCGACTTTTGCTGCTGCTCGAAGGGGCCGGCTCGACTGGGTTGGTACCGCGGCTTCGTAGAATACCGACGTGAAATGGTTCGGTGAGTGAGGTAACCGGAGGCCCACTCCTCCTCATCCTCTCTTCTATCTCCCAAGTTTTTTTTTTACTCCAAAATACTCTTAAAGGCCGGCAACCTACCTGCACCACCAGTGCAGTTGCGTTGACGTGCAGTCTAGTGTTGCAGATGTACGTAGGCAACAGTAATCACTTACCATCAGGTGAACCGATTGCTCGTTTGACGCCGTTTGCATAAAAAAAGAACAAGTCCGATATCGTGTTGAAGGATCGCGCACAGTTGATGATATCTTTGGTCGACATCACCATTCCATCAGAGAAGAACCTCGCCGAAGCCGCAAAGCCAAAACCGACAACTGGACAAAATATCTCGACCGACATGTGGAGTGGTATGCCGACCGAAATTGTCCCGATCGTCGTCGCTGCGAATGGGTTAATCCCAGTCAGCTTCACGGATCATCTTAGGCGGCTGGGACTTCGTGACGGACCACTCCGTGCTCAAATGCAGAAAGAAGGCAGTGCTCCTTGATACCGCTCGCATCGTCCGCCGATTTCTTACCCTATATCCCTAAACGCCCGTTAGATCTCCCCTGCCGGGGGGTCTGGTTAGGTTATAATTTATTGATTTATTTTATTTTACTTTAAGTATTTAATTGATAACATATTTTGAGATATCTCATTCATTTTATACACGTATACATATTTATATATACCACCCAACCAGGCGAGATATAACTCTACTGTATGAGTAACGAACCCCAAATAAGACCTATGGACTATGGTAAATAAGTCTTAATTACCATCGTCCAGCTAGTAATAGGTCTTTCACAGATTAGAAACACTCAGGGTGACCTATCTTAGCGCTTGCATATGAAAATTGAAATAGACAAATACATATGAGGCATGCCTGTATATATTGACATCTTCTTGGAAGGGTCTTACTTTGTACAGCAGTACGTAAACAGACTAATGTTGAAGAAGGTGCTTTTATTTATTGGAAGAATTTCTCGAGCACTACGAGAATGTATAATAAAATAAATTGGATTGCGCATAACTAGTTAAAAAAAGACATACATTTTCACTTTTTGATTAATGTCAATAGATTTAATTTCAAATAATTGTAATATATGATGTAATAATTTGTAATTAATAAGCATTTTTCAGTAAATTTAATTTAAATATGAACTGAAACTGCACCTACCGTCCTCTCTCGAGAACGAGAAATTATGACCTTATCGTCTGAACGATAGGTTCATGCAAACACGTTGATTTGATTCGAAGCTACATGAATGCACCACCGGAGGTGCTGCAGGTGCGTTGCCGGCCTTTAAGGGTATTTGGGAGATGAGGAAGGAAGGGGATGGGCCTCCGGTTACCTCACTCGCCGAACGAAACGCAAAAGCACAAGATGCCTCTACTTCACGCCGGCATCCTGCGAGGCCGCGGTACCAACCCGGTCGAGCCGGCCCATTCGAACAACCCCCGCTTGGCTCTACCACGAAGAGCTCACTAGATACAACATTAGTATGACTTTTCATTCGTTACTTTTGTAATATTTAAATCGTTTGTTTTACCAATGTTCTAATTAGATAATTAACACAAGATTTCTAAAAACTTCTTAAATTTCTTAAATTGAATTGAAAAAAGAAAGCAGATGACATTATAATTTTTTTTTAAAACCTGCCTAACAATGTAAACGGAACTTTAAAAAGAAGCGGCATTAGTTAAAACAAACGGCCGATTGAAAAAAAAAAAAAGGATACGTTTTAATTTTGAATTATATAAAAAAAAAGAGCCGGCAGTGGAGGAGCCGTGAAATTGAACGGATCCGAACAAAATAGCCCCGGGGCCGTTATCGCTGAAATAGATCTGACAATTTTTGAGTATAACAACACGGAACCGTACCTACAGAAACCACAAATATTCTATACAAACGTCGTATCGATTACTCTCGGTATTATGACCTCTGTTTAAGAGCAGGTTACCCCCAGGTCATTTATCGATACTTCAGATAATTAAACCGGTATTCTGCATTTTAGATAACTGTAACAGAAGCACATCAGATAAATCATAAAATAATCCCTTACTAGAAAAACCAAAAACTGTGTTAAGTAAAGACTGTAGCTTTATTTGATTTCAACACATGCAGCTGAATCCGGACCATTCTCATAAATATTTTCTGTTAATAAAAATATATAGAATGATGTGTTAGGAGGAAATTAACCATCTTTTTTCTCCAATGTAAAACCTCATCTGCTAGTGGTGCAGGCTAGCTAATGAACAGTGCTACGGCAACCGTATGAATGCGTTAAATTCTTCGAATCCAAATACTAAGCGCTTATAAAACATACCGTGGTCTTGGTCCGCATTAGCAGTATTGTTATGAATTAGCTAATGATAATGAAGAATAAAAAGAAGAATAATGAAACCAGAACATATAAGCGAAATAAAAAAAAACTAATCATACAGAGAGAATACCAAAAAAAAAAACTTTCGTCACGTAAGTAGAACTGAACCTTAAATTAATTTTGACATGTAACCGAAACCAGCCACAAACTGTTTGTATATTCTCACGAAACGACTATCGCGTCATGGTTTGTCTCTCGCCCTGTTGCTGTTACCGTTTTATTTAATACATATTTCATAGCAAATAAATATAGTGTTACCAGTTTTGAGAGTGTAACGGATTAGAGGAGACGGCTGTTGGACAATGCTCTGGTATAAAATATCACGAAGATCGTATCATTAATTTAATAATATATTTTTGTTTAGTTTTAGCGTAGAATAGTATTGGGAACGCCACGATCGAAAAAGCTGAGACAAATAGTCCGACTTATCTAGTTCAACTTTGACTCGGAGGTTAATCGACATATCCAACTCGGTTGTGTAGCGTTCGGGAAACTACGTTGCATCTTCTCGTCGTCTATACTTAAAAACTAAACTGTACAACCAGTGCCTGTTTTCAGTGGTGACTTACAGCACAGCAAGCTTGTTTGGCTGTGCATAGAGACTGTGGTATTGGTACCAACACTAACACATGGAAGCGAAAGCTGGGTATGACAGAAGAGTCATGAAAGCAGGATAAATGCAGTAGAAATGAGAGCGTTAAGAAGTATGATTTATGTGAAGATAACTGACTGGGTTCGAAATAATGTGATCAGAGAGCGTTATGACAGGAAAGACGATGTAGTGACACGAATTGAGAAAGGGATGCTTAGCTGGTTTGGACATGTGGAGAGGATGAATGAAAGTAGGTTGACGAAACAAATATATGAGGCGAGTGTAAATGGTAGAGTCGGAAGAGAAAGATCTAGGCGAACGCTTCACGAATAAATCGGAGACGTTCTGAAAAAAGGCCAGGTCAAGAGTACTCTAAACCAACGAGCATACATGCGAAGACCCACCATCTTTAAGAGCCTTACCTTCCTTAATCTTTTGACTACTTGACTCCATTACCTGTTGTGATAAACATATATATCACTTATATTGCGTTCGCCTCATCACTTCGTATTATTTAAAAATAGCAATATATACTAATACCTAATGCAATGAAATTTAGGACAGTTCCTTAGTAGAATTAATAAAACATTTCCGATGAGTTAGTGCTTTTTTAATTTTAACGTCGATCTTGCGTCTAATGAGTCCAGAAACCTTTATAGAATAGAACATTATGTTATATGTTAAGATTGAGCAAATCGCAGGTTGATAAGTGATGAAAATAAATAACGATTATATATGAATAACGTAGATAACGGCCTCCACAATATTTCCTGTGGTTAAAGACAATTGTTGTAGGTTGTTAAAGTGCATGCTATTTTATAGGTTTTTCTTCGGCAGTCGATTTGGTTTGAGCATCATTCTTACTGTACTTGTCGTAAGAGTCTACTATAGTTGACTATCGCGTTAAAAGTCTCATAGTGTCCGACAAATGGCGGATTAAACATCTCCTATATTGTCAGACTGAAAAATCAGTCCGTTGAACCTCGTCTGTATGTCAGTAAGGAGCAGGTGTGGTTGATATTAGATGCGACGTTAGAAAAAGTTCGAAAGTATATTCTCCCTGGCACTGCGTACCGGTTTAATTATACTTTTACGTATATAACAGTAGAACTTTCACTGTAATTGTTATGTATCGCCATATCATGTGCTGTGTTTAGATGTAAGTGAAGGAATAAATGTTTTTATGTCTTTATGTCTTTATGTCTTTATGTCTTTATGTCTTTATGTCTTTATGTCTTTATGTCTTTATGTCTTTATGTCTTTATGTCTTTATGTCTTTATGTCTTTATGTTTCAACGAGATAACATTACATTTGTTCTGGATTAAATAACAACATTAACGTCTAATGGACGATTGTTGGTTTTATAATGGACCGGATGCGATACTTAAAAACATTCGATGCTCTTTACTAAAAGAATAATTTACACATTTTAGACAACATATTGCTAAGCTTTACGTATTTTTGTGTAAAAGCTGATTCTGTTCATTGCTTAACGAGTGCTATAGGATTTATAAATACCGGCGTGAAGTGGAGGCGTCTTGTGCTTCTGCGTTTCGTTCGGTGAGTGAGGTAAGCGGAGGCTCATTCCCCTCTCTATCCCAAATCTCCCAAATACCCTTAAAGGCCGGCAACGCACCTGCAGCTCCTCTGGTGTTGCAGATCTATGCGGACGACCGTAATCACTTACCATCAGGTAAACCTATTGCTCGTTTTCCGCCTTTCGCATAAGAAAAAAATTGGAAAACATGATGCCAGAATTCTCTCTTTGTCTAGGTTGCTCATCAGCAATCTAAAGAAGTTCACAGCTGAACTGAGTTATTTTTGTGAAAGCTGATGTAGAGAGGGAAAATGCCATTTTTTTCTACAAATGCCAACCTAATTTGAATGTGGCAAAATCCACCATGGCAGCAAATAAACGAGCGTCTTACGACCGAGAGATGCTGTAATAGAAATTCCAATTTGCCGAACCCACATCCCACAGACCAGGGATGGTGAGCAGCATCACTTGTGCGACAGTATCCGCACTGCGCTCACCAATCCGCTTGCTGGGCGTGGTGAGTGAGAGAGCAAGACTAAGTAACAAAACTAACTAAATTAGTGTAGTAGTTAAAAGTAATGACGTGTTGTGTGTGAAGATGCGATATTAGTTGCAAACCCTGAAGATTAATATAATAATTGGATGCTCAGATTACCAATACCATGTGATAGGGCCAAACTATTAGTAATAGAGCATCTGAATTCATTGGTGTTCTATCAATTTGTAGTATTTTCTGCCTAAAAGGCAGAACGCTGTAGCAAACGAAGGATATACAGATATTTCCCTTCTCGCAATGGAATATTACATAACTAGCATTGCACATCAATGGTAGGGCTGTCAATTCACCTGGCTCTAGAATAATTTAAGTAACTCCGGACAGGACAATGTTAGCGGTAGACAAGACCCTTATGTTTACGAATATTTCTGCATACGCTAAACACGCTACGTCATCACTGAATAACCCCTTTTGTGTCGGAATGTATGTCAACTAACACAGAGCAACACTTCTCCTCAGCGAATGTTGACACACTTTCCACATCACAACGAGCGCACGACGTGCACATCGTTGCATGAAACTGAGACCTGAGTAATGAGAAAAGGCAGCGCTGTACTGCGATAGTGCTGTACGCTTTTTAATTTTCATTTCGTTACTTGTTACGCTGTTTCTATTCCATTATAACCATATCTTCACATCTATATATGTATCACGGATGCTGGTGTGCACGCGTGATTGATAACCTCCAAAACCGTTGGATCGATCACCATTAAAGTTGGCACATACAATAATAAGTTTCATGGCGAGAGTTCTTAGGTTATCCACTTTGTTGTAATCAATCCGTTCAACCGATTGCCATGAACCCATAGGTATTTGAGCACAGTGAATATTATTATAGCACTAACATTAAACCATGGTCGTGTACTCATCAGGTGAATGAAACAGGTGTTTATTATACAAATTTAATTCGACTGAAATTGCCAGACACATCTAGTACAAAACTGTGACTTAATTAAAACAATTTAAATAAACAACGTCATTTTTAAGGATCTTGTTGATGTGTTTCGATGTGGTAATGTGTGGTGCTTGACAATCCTGGTGACTAACCGACGAGGCTCTGGCGACCTGCTCGGTTTAGGCCCGGAGTTTTCTTTCATTGACAGCCAGACGAGTTGTCACCCCTGGGGTCTCAGATTGAATGCCTCACAGCCCGTAATTATACTGGCTCTCTATACTTTTCGAACCGGAACACAACTTGAATTGCACTGCTTTTTAGCGGCAGAAATGGGTAAAAGTGTGGCACCTACCCAGATGACTCCTAGTCTATGTGATAGAGCCAAGCGACGGCTTTTGTTGCTGCTCCAATGGGCCGTCTCGACCGGATTGGTACCACGGCCTCGCAGAATACCGGCATGATGTGGAAGCATCTTGTACTTCTGCGTTTCATTCGGTGAGTTTGGTAACCGGAGCCCCATTCCCCTCTTCATCCCCCATCTCCCAAATACCCTTAAAGGCCGGCAACGCACCTGCAGCACCTCTGGTGTTGCAGATGTACGTGGGCGACGGTAATCACTTACCATCAGGTGAGCCGCTTGCTCGTTACATATCCGGAGCAGAAGTCTATCACCAGTAAACGGTAAACCTATCTTGATATCGACCATATGAAAAGTTAAATCATTTTTATGTTAACCCGTGGTAAAAATTTATAGTCGGTATGTACTAAGAAGGAGCAAGTCTCGATCTCTTTATTCAAAGAACTATTTCTTTACCAACTATAGTCTGAAAATATTATTTTTACATTTACCTATCAAAGGTGCAGTTCAAAAGATTGCCCCCGTATAACGCACAAGCGGGCAACCCTTTCTGGTCGAGTTCCTTCCTACCTGGCTATTTACGTAAAAGTTTAAAGGATTTTTATTTATTTGCGAGGGGAACAAGTTACAGTCACTAAGAAATTCAATTGGACTGTGTTTTACTATCATAGGGGCAGATCAATACGTCGGTAGGTTTTAGTGTAAACAGAAGTCCTAAAATGTGTCGGCTATTTTCTTCTTTGTCTGTTAAGAAATAAACTACGCAAACTTTATATTTTCCCCTACTTATCAAAAATTGGCCTTCCGCGCTATGCCATTCTAATAAATATAATATAGATGCGTCGGACAACCGCTCAGATGTCACAGAATCTAATATTTGATAATGCCCAATTATAGTAGCTACTTATTTATGGCAGTAAAGTAGGCGTCTGTAAGTGCCCACTTCTGGGCAAAGGCCTCGTTCTCTAATATTTGAGAGAGTTTTGGTGCTTTGAAGGCCCCGCCACGCTGCTCCAGTTCGAATTGGCGGGCTTCACATATCCTCGAAATAATATTATTTCATTATTTCTCAAACACGTCGTAGTTCCGTCACTGTGTTTTCCTTTACCGCCGAGCACGTGGTAAACACAGCACTTAAAATCGCTATCTCTATAAAGCTAAAGCGAGCGCCCTGTGGTCAGGGCGCACGCTTTAGCAGTAGGCTACTATATATCACATACAAAGCGCAGGTGTGACGAGATATATTTTTATTTTGGTGATCGATCGAACATGGGACATGGTTCTCCTGATTTAAAATTATGCCCTAATCACTTATTTATTCGGCATATCCGCCTAGGATTTTGAATATTCACACCAGTATTTTTCTCACTTCGGTGACAAGACTCGCCACTCGTCGCATCCTACCTCATGGATAGTTTTAGTAATATGTTTTTGTATTGTGGTTATCAATTAATTTAAACAGATATTATTATATATTGTAAAAAAGTAGATAAGAAAATAAACAACTTTAATAGTTACCCACCAAATGAGGTCAATGAACAAATGGTGTTGCTGTACGCGACACATTTATAGACATTATTAAAATTAACGTGATATTGGCGGCGTTAAATCGAGAGTGTCTGACTCGGAAACAACGTTTGTCATTCATTTGTATTCTGGATTCGAATACAGAAATGTTAATCTTGATCGACGGCGCCCGGAACTGTGCTGTATGTATGTGTGTGTGTCTGTGTAATAAAAACTGCCAGTGTTGATATTTATGAAGCAATAAACAAGATGCCGGTCGATATGGAAGAGGCGCCAGCGCATTTTAGATATTGGAGGTCATAGCTTACGAACTTTGATAATGTGATTCATTATTTTTAATTAATCTATTTTGATGTATCGTTTGACCTGTAAATATATTTTAACGAACAGTCTACTAGTTTAAATTTATTATGATTTATCAGTTTTTATTGCTTTTAAAGATTCTAAAATTATAGTTGGACATTTGTTTTTTTCTTTTTACACTTCTTCATTGCGAGTTACAATAGTATCTTCGGGTGCAAGACACAATTAATTTTTGAGACAGCATTCGAGATTTTGTTTTGTCATCAGATCTTTTTACCCGATTGCCCCAGAAAGAGAATAATGTTTTTCGCGTGTATGTATGTATGTCTATTTCTTTGGCACGCTCTGTAGCTTAAACGGCTTGATGGAATACGACATTTGAGGTATCGTTAGATTCGTTGGGTTCATTGTAGGAGTGACATGGAATATAATAAGTTAACATGGTGTCTGAAATTCAAGCAAGATAAAGGGAATAAAAAAAGTACTCTTTTCGGTTTTTTTGTTAATGAGAATGGGGAAACAGGAGCATGCAGATCATCTGATGGTAAGTGACTACCGGCGTCCACGTATATCTGTAACACCAGAGGAGCTGTAAGTGCGATGCCGGCGGCCTTTACGGATATTTGGAAATGGGGCAAAAAAGAGGGGAGCCTTCGGTTATCTTGCTCACCTAATGGCACGCAGAAAGACAAGATGTTGCAGTTGTTAATAACGTTAATCCATACTATACCACTATACTATAATTACATCAAATATGCGAGAGTTGCTCTGTCTGTACGTCCGTTACGTTTTCAATGCTAAGCCGCTAAACCGATTTGATGAAATTTGATATGATGACACCTTGAACCCACGCGAAGGACAAAGACTTTTTACCCCGGGAATGCTGAGGAAATATTATCCAGGCGAACGAAGTTACCGACGGATGTTTGTACAATACAAATAAGAGCGCCGATCTTGGCGAGTAAAATTGATAGTCCACAGCGAGTTAACTTGTGAAAATCTCAACATGAGAAAATTTAATATTTCCCCCCGCCATTGAGAGATCTGAACAAATTTTCAGGAAAGGAATTTTCCTCCGCAAATACGTCAATCAACTTTTGTTGGGTTGCACTAAAGAGATAATGGCATCGAACTTAGGGATCTAAAATACTTGCGTGCCAGCTATTTATTTTTATTTAATTATTGATGTTTATGTAAACCCCAAAAATAATGAAGAAGACCTCCCGGCCGATTTCAACCGCGTCGTCGACTTCCGAATACAATCGTCAGTTGTCAACTGCGCGGGGGATATTATAGTGCCGTCCATAAAAGTACGCGAAAACACAAAGGCACACGCTCGACGTTTCTTTTGCTGTGTTGTTGTTAGTCTTCACCTTCCCATATCCGATGTAACGCTTATGAGATAGGATCGGAGAAGAGTCAGATGCGGGGTCAGAAACACGGAAAGAACACATATGCTGTGCCAAACCCAAAAATCAATCATTTGTGTTTTTGCAGAAATATTGACTTTGGCTGGGATTCGAATCCAGAACCCCATGGCTCAGCAGTCAGATACGCTAACCACTAAGCCACGCAGTTGTCCCTAAAATAATAACAAAATTAAACAAGCTTCTTAATGACCATACCATAGCAGGGTTATACGGGCCTAAAAAGGGCATATAACATTGTTCTGTTGCGTTTTCTTTTCTTCTAACTATTCACACTAATGTTGTTATCTATAATTAAGTCTATTAAATGTATTTATAAACTATGAATTCAAATGATATTGAGGGGATCGTTCATTTAGTAAGTGGTCTTGCTTGTATTAATTATTCTTATTCTTGTGTCGGATGTAACGAAGCTGCAAAGCATAAGCCCCAACACTCGATAACTTTGAGTGAAAAGTTTTATATTAAATTTAGGCTTATATAAAGCTCTTACGAACAAATCAAAATGTACACCGGCTCGCTAAAAAAGATCTTCACGGAGAAGAGCCAGTGAGAAAATCTGAGGTATTTTCTTCAACGCCGTGTTGTAAAGTCATTCACATTTTATAAAAAAATCGATACAATTACATTAAATCATTTGAATGCCAAATGTATATAATATTTTTTTTTAAATGCTTTTAAATGATTTTGATCTATTTACACACATCTTTGTACCTCGGTAGATTAATAGATCTATTTCATAATATAAAACATAATCTTCCTCGCCTCTCACCGAGAAGGGTTGGCAGAGACTACGGACTTCCATTTGCCACGATCTTGACATACCTCTCGTCTCTTTTACATCCATATGTCTAATTATACACGCTCGTCGGTTATTGTTTATCTTTTCTGGTCTTGAAAACCACACTTTTATCTTATCGCACAATTTTTCACCCTTTCGTTCATAGCTACCTACACCTATACCTAACATGCTTCCATAAGGAAGTCATAAGACCGCATTTCTCCAGCATTCATTTTACTTTAATGCTTCTCCTGCCATACCCAACGTTCACAATTTTTATTGCAAAATTTTATGCATTTATACAAAAACAAACTTTCTAGTTGTAATCACTACTCATCGCCTTTCCTACTTTTCTTGGTAACAGAGAGTCGATTACCAAAATAAAGCTAAGTCGATAAAAAGTTAAAAACAATAACTTGAAAGTTGTGTCAATAAATGAGACTGGAAACTTCATAATTCCGAAACTGCTGAGCACACTGCTTAATTGAACCAATCATCTTACAGCTTAACAGATAGACACGGGATAAAAACAGCACATTTAGCATTTTGTTTAATTTTGCAGCATTTTGTTTAATTTTTATAAATTTTCCGATTTAAAAAGTTCAAGACGATAGCTGAAGAAATATCAAGCCGTATGTTCTAATAACAGTCAGCTGAAGAGAAAAAATATTTTGATCTATATCGACAACGTGGGCATGTCGTAAATGCGAATGGGAGGGTTAAATCTCATTACTTTATAGCAGATGTAAAGCGATTTATAGAGGTAGCCCATGGCTATATTTTGTTATGTTCCAATAATTCCAAGGTTTAGATGGCTATAGGCTGCCCGGCTCTATGCCAAATCAGAGAAAAGCCGAAAAATAAAGTAAATACTTCATAAACAATTCTGGTTTTCTCCTGATTTTAGTTGTTGTGATGTTTATATTTATTTAACAGCCTTTTTAAGTCCCCAGCCGAACATTGGCCTTTCCAAGACAGCGCCTGAAATAGGCGGCGTGCATTTCTTGGAAGGCCCATACTGATCACGCTCGGCGAGTGGGTTGGAGAGCGCCGTGCTGCTTGCTCCCTCGCACGAGTGACGCTGCTTCCCGTCACTAGTCTGTGGGATTTGGGTTCGCGATATTCGGATAGATATTCCGTCATCATTCGCTCTCCTTAGTCTCCTCTTTTAATTAGCAGGGTACACTAAATGCAGGTAGTTTATGTGCGGCGGCATTTGCTGCTGCACGACCGGATCAGTACCACGGCTTCGCTGGATACCGGCGTGTAGTCGAGGCGTCTTGTGCTTCTGCGGTGAGTGAGATGACTGGAGGTTCACTACCTCCTCCCCTCCTCCCGTTCTCCTTTCACCCTCACCGAAGATCCTTAAAGGCCGGCAATTCACCTTCTGCAGTTTTGCAGATGTACGTGGACATCGGTAATCACTTACCATCAGGTGAGCCAATAGCTCCTTTTCCCCTTTTCCTATAAAAAAGGTGGAGTTGGTGTTTGAAGAAAGAGGTAGTATATTCTCCTCTACACATTTTTTTTATAAAAGATTAATTTCACGTTCAATAACTATATTTATTAGTTAAGTTAGTTGCTTGCGATTTTTTGTTCCTAACACATAACTTGTAAAATAATCATATAGCACAATTTTTTATTTTTTATGTTTTATGATAATATTAATTAGGTGTTAAATATATAGGGCATGGATTTATCACGAGTGTGAAGTATGTCATTGAAAATACTTATTTAAATGATAACAGATGAACGTCGAAATATACCTAAAGGTGCACTGTCTAATGTGCAATTTGTCTGGCACTTTGATGGGCCTATGCTATTTTAAGTAGAAGCATTTTTGATGGTAAACGAAACCAATAAATAAACATTATTCCAAACAACTTAAATAGTCTAATAAAATTTTGATATGTAATTGGAAACCAGTAGATAAAATCCCGGTCACGACACGTCATTTTTTCGAGAATTGTCGTTACCACATCCCTAAGAAAAATCTGGACGTCACGTCAATTTTTTTTTAAACTGTTTTTCAAAGTAGCTATATTAGATGATTATTCAAAATAATTTTAATGAATGAATTAAAGTGTTTTCTTGTTATGAGTCCATTCAAATTAGCATGTAAGTGCGATATAATTGTGATGGAGGAATTTGAAGACCGCCGAATCGCTTGACCTTGACATGTCAGTATAGAGCACTATCTCACGCCGCTTCACGCCATGAGACGCTTCACGCCACGGCAGTAGTTCTTAATGGTAGTATACTACTGCAAGAGCGACGTTCTCGCTGGATTTCTTTGTCGGTGCATCGGCGAGATCAAACGTCGGTAAGGTCTTTGACCTTGGTCTCGTTGTCCTAGGTTAATTGTAGCGGAAAATATAAATATACCTTAAAAATAAAAAGTATCCTATGTCTAAATTAGGGCGGCATGTGCTGCTACTCGACCGGGTCAGCTCGACCGGGTCGGTACCACGGCCTCGCAGAACACCGGCGTGAAGTAGAGGCATTATGTGCTTCTGCGTTTCGTTCGGTGAGTGGGGTAACCGAAGGCCCCTCCCATCTCCCAAATACCCTTTAAGGCCGGCAACGCGCCTGCTGCATCTCTGGTGTTGCGGATGTACGTGGGCGACGGTAATCCCTTACACACGGGTGAAGCGCTAGCTCGTTCGCCGCCTTTCCCATAAAAAAAATATATACGTATATATTTATTTATCTATGTCGTAACGTCGCATCATAGTCTGCACATACAAAGCTAGAAGTTACTATTATTATTATTACATATTAAAACATGTAATACTTTTTTTTAAAGATAACTAACATTACTAATATTCCTGTTAACCCTCCAACTAAGCATTAGAGCTTGTATTTGGAGTGGTTCACGAGTGGTTCGAATGGTGGGCTCGAACCTGCGACGTCATGTTTCGCAGTCCGCACCCTAACCCATGAGGCTATTGGCGCTCTAAATTTTAAATCTGGCGGATAGGCTAGGAAATTGAAAATAACATAATTTGTAACAAAGACGGTATGCAAAATATAACACAGGGCGATGCGTCGCAATACTTTGTGTCGCATCTGTGTTTTGTGCTCACGTGACCATACTAGGCACTGTACAAACGAGCGGTTTTTACGCTGATTTAATAAAAATTTCAACAATTTTATAAATATTTTTTTCTTAAGGCGTGGATGTAACATTACCGTCAGTAGTATTTCATAAATCCATTGCGTCAGACAGCGTCAGCAGAAGGCCATACGTGCTGAGTTTTTTACTGAAGTGTTGACACTCGCGCGTTTGTGTAGCTTTGGTTTGGTATTTTCGGGTGATAGTTATCGTGTACCGAATATTTACCTACCACCTGTAGGTTTCTTCTCTGCCTAGGAGTCATCAGGGTAGATACCTCGGAGGAAGCAAGACCAAGCAGCTGTGCAACTGCTGCAACACAACGTTCGGGTTAGAACGATGTAGACAGCCAGAATAATTACCAGCTGTTCGGTATTCCATATCAGTCCTCGGAGATGACAACGCGTCTGTAAACTTCGTCGATGGTTGTTAACACAATTCGGAATTTTAAGCATTACAATGGTATTTATACTGATGTCTATAATAGTTACAGATATAATTACAATCAAAAATAATAAAAAAAAAATTATCGATACTACAGACCAATGTTTTTTTTAACCATATATGAAAACTTATTAGCAAGGCTAAAATTATTTACACACATATATATGTTTATTGGGCGAAAAATTATGGAAGTAAAGAAGCTTTCAGAAACGCAAGTTTGCTTGCCCTTCATTACATTCTGTTTACGTTACGAAGCACATGGCACAAGGGTCGGCTTTAATTAAATTTAAAACTTTTGCCTGACGTCACGCAGAGACAGGCCGCGTGCACTGACTCAGCCTGCAATACGTCTAGTGCAGCAACAAATGATTTTTTTTTTATATGACGGTTCGAGTAATAAAATCTAGTTTGATAATCACCACGCTTGGCAGGTGGATTGGCAACCGCGGTACCATACAGCTCACAGCTTTAGACACAACTAACCCATCAGTGGTCCGTTGTTTATTTACAAACAAATTTGCCTCTAAAAGCTATTAAAACTACAGGAGAGCTTTTACTTCTAAAAAGGTAAGCCTTAATCTAATGACGTAGAGATAACTTTTATAAATACAATACTTTCAAGCTCAGCATAGCAACGCGGTGATCGCTGTACCGAACATCTCGCCCTTAAGAAGCTGCATCCCGTCATCGGTCTGCTTAGTTTCGGTCTCAAACTTTTCGAGATGATTACCCCGCCATCTGTCGGTAGCCATTGCTAGTTTCAAAGGCTTTTCTCTTAGTCGCCACTTACGACACCCGAGGGAAGAAAGGGGGCGGCGGATCCTTATGCCACTACCATACGGCTTCACATGGCACCACACGGTACCATAAGTTAGCAAAACGTTAGCAAATTTCGTAAAAAAATTCAATCGGAAGTTCCTCATCAGACCAGCTCATAACTTCAGCGATATATTTTGACTCATTTTAATTTTTAAACTTTGCGAAGAGCTTTTTGAAAGCTCCCTCGAACACATCCTCGTCGGATGATAAGTCCTCGAGCGACACACAACTTTACTTCACCCATTGTACTAAATATGAGATTACGGGGCCCTGGGAAAATTATTTAATCAAACACGTTCCGTCCTAAGATGTAAGCTTCAAAAATCTTTCTCGACTTACTGCGAATTTCAACTAATTGAAAAACTTTTCTAATTATAGGCTTAACAGATACTTCGAGTAAATCGCCTTAAGGGTAAACAACACCTCAAGAATTCGCGCCCGGTGAACGTTGTAAGCCGGCGTGGTGCAAGTAACAAGTGACTGGAATAAAAAATGTATTCATAAGAATTGAAAGAATTGACACCTTAAGTGATAATACATCGTTGTAAAGTTTTATTTTGTTGAAGTAAGGTTAGGTACATTGTATAAAACTGGCCAGCACGTTACTAATGTTGGGCTGTAGACATATCTTCTCCTAACGATAACTGATTAAAAAAGAAAGAAGAAAGAGAGAAGAAAGAAAGAAGGTACTTTATTCATTGCCACAACTCAAGTAACACATAAGTAAACTTAATTAACATAACAAAAAATAATAATAGTAATAATATTTTTTTGAGTCGCAGCAATAAAACGGTGTCCGACTCAGCATAATGCTGTAGCAATGCTAAACCATTTTTTTTCGCGAGCAGTCGTCAGGCTTTTTGTACTACATGAGGCATCAAAATATAAATAACAACAAAAAACATAATAAGAATAATAATAAATATAGAAATACCCCATACAATAATAATAATAATAATATAATTCCGCATCAGCGTAGAGTAATACACATCTAACCTCCAATGGATAACTGTAAACTGTACCTTAATTTCTTTAAACTGTCTAAGTTTCCTTCGTATCTAAGAACGAGGATTTTTAAATGTAACTAATCCCGTCATAAATTTGCCTCAAGCGTCTAGAAGAGGCAGACAGCGTGCGATCCGCTCCCGCTGCCGCTTACGTCTGAAGTTCATAAATTTTCTGAAGTCGCGACGAATTAACGCGACTGCACCTTAAATTTAAGTTGAATAAAAATCGCATTACGACCCCTGTTTCACGCTCGCCGCTTCCGATGGAAACTCGAATAACCATAAACGTTAAGTCGAACGGCTTTGTTTCAATGTGTTTAGGTTTTGTAAGGATAATTTTATAAGGCAACTCAACTCTGTTGCAGCTTGCTTTATGCGGGGAAGGGAGGAAAGGGGGGGGGGGATGGGTAGCAAATTTTATATTCACCGCTCGACATTTGAATATAAACTGCGGAAAGTGAGAGAGCGTAGATAGATAATTCGTGAAACTCTATTTATGTTTGAGACATTATTGTAACTGTTGTATATATGAATACAACTATAATAAAAGTAAAGTAGCAGCCTGTAAGTGCCCAATGCAGGGCAAAGGCCTCCTTCTCAAATACGAATATCAGAGAGGGTTTAGGAGCCGGGAAGGGCCCGCCACTAAATAATAAAAAATCTAAATAATATTTTTATTATTTCTCAGATATGCAGGTTTCCTCACGATGTTTTCCTTCACCGCTGAGCACGTGGTAAATACAACACTTAAAATTGCTATTAACAATTTCGGCGGTGCCGGCACCGGGGATCGAACCCGCTCACACGCGGGTCACACGCGCTCTGTGAAACTAAAGTGAGCGTCCTGACCACTAAGCTACCACGGCTCATATGTAGGTGTATGTCAAATTTATTTTACATACATACATAAATATAACCTACTTACTAATTCTCTAATAATTTCTTCCCTTTACCTAGACAGAGGTCCCAATTCATATAAATGTATAGAAATAAAAATAAACAAAGTAGCGACCAGTAAATGCCCTCAGTTGAGCGCAGGTCTCCTTTCCAAATATCTGAGAGGGTTTTGGAGTCGGGAATTGTCCCACGCTGCTGCAGTGCGGGTTGGAAGACTTCACATATCCTCGAAACCTTTTTTTTTTATTACAACTCGGACGTGCTTCGCCGCCGAGCGCGTGGTAAGTTCAGCACTTAAAAGTAGAGATAACAATTTTAGAAATGCCGGCATCGGAGATCGAACTCAGGTCCCTCCCGCTTTATGAAACAACAGCGATCGCTCCGACCACTAGGCGACATCGGCTCTTTGTATATTATTTGATTGGATAGTGTAGGTGAGATTGAAAAATTGATAAAGATGTGATAGGTACCATATCGTCTCATCTATCTCGTAAGATGATATTAAGAATTTACGTAACACTAGTTTCAATTCAAAATTGAAACTAAGGAATATTAATCAACGCGCATCAGTGACAACGGTTACTATAAAAATAAATTGTCTTGTCGTTCTTTGCATACGACTATAACACGCCGCTCAAAACTTATTTTCCAAATGATCAACTTTTAAAGTAATCATCCCCTCATTTCTTATTCATCGAAAAGCGTGCATAGAGCGCCCAAATAAAAAAAAATCTCCCGACTAAGACGCTCGTTAAGTAAATTAATACGAGTATAAAACATGATTAAAAAAAATTACGTCGACGTCCTACGAGGGGTGAGTTAAAAGCTAGGGGAACCTCCGCTATGAATGAACGTTCACTACAACGAAAACAAAATTTTTAAAACAAAGCACCAAGCGATCGACAAACTTCAACTTTTGCTTCTTTTATTATTTCAAATTTGTGTCAGTTAAATATTAGGTATGCTGCATGATTACCATGGGATTGTAATTATTTATGGAGATTTTCTTGATTTGAAATTCGTTTGCCTAATAAAGTCAATGACCTTGAATGAACATACAAATAATTACGACTCTATGTAGCTTGCTGAATTATATAGTCTTTACCGAAAATTCATTGCAAATATATTCAACCTTATTTTTTATATGGGATAGGCGGCAAACGAGAAAACGGATCACCCGATGGCAAGTTATTAACGTCGCCCACGTACATCTGTAACGGAGATGCTGCAGGTGCGTTGCCGGCATTTAATTCTCTAGGAGATGGGAGGAATGACTCCCGTGGTGAGGTTAACTCACTCACCGAACGAAACGCAGATGCACAAGATGAGTCCACTTCACGCCGGTATTCTGCGAGGCCGTGGTGCCGTGGTACGGTCGAGCCGGCCCATTCGAGCAGCCGCAAAAGCCGCCGCTTTGATTGTTATCAGTTTCGGATTTATTATAAAATAGAAAAAGCATTTATAAGCCGACTAGACAGGGCATTAGCCTCCGAATCCGGAGACTCCTTATCTAACGTTATATCAAATAAAATCTGGTGAAAAGTGGGTCGAAAATACCCTAAATTAAGTGTCCACATCTGACCACTCCGGCAATGGGAATATGGTTATGAGTGTTAATTTTTTTTTTTGATTGTGTCCTTTATTCTTAGAAAGAATTATGGCAATAGTAGTTTACCTTCGAGTGTTATAAGTTCTAAGGTTTTAATACAACTCGACCGAAGGTAGAACAATAGAAATGTTAATTCGCGCCTCGCACCCGCGATATTTATTTTTTAACTTCCGACGCTTCCCAACGGCGTAGTTTTCTTGTGCTCCTCTGTTCCAAGACAATTCGCCCTGATTTATTGCAGTTTCCAAGAGAATATAACGACTTTTAATTCCCATCACGCATTGTAGCACTAAGAAGCGATCTTTTACTTTGAATTTGCACTCGTGTGTAAAATTTAAATACCTGGTAAAGAGCTCCCCGTACTTTAAATTCAATCCTTCTCGATGCTTAAGCTCTTTAAGCTTCAGCAAGGTTATTTTAAGTAGAAAAGCTTGATTACATGGAGCTACTAATGTTCTCGAATTCACTACAGAATTCAAACGTGTACAGATAATAGTCTACTCGCTAAGCGCGCATACTTTTGAAAACGCGCAAATTGTTGAGTCGGTATATACGTTACACATACGAAACAAAAGCTGGATCGAGCGGTCAGCGATCAGCTGATCGATGCATCCCGCGCCACGCTCTGCGGGTCTTTCGGCGATCTGAACATCTGCACCTTCTTTTATAGCTAACGAACGTGGCACTGGCGACCTGGCAACGATCGTGGAAAACCTATCTACAAATATGCCGCACACAAATCTCCCGACTGGTGACGTGGAGCAGCATCATTAGCGCGATGGTGTAGGAACTACGCTCTCGATCCCGCTTACTTAGCGTGGTGAATATAGACATCTCGCATCTGTGCGCTGCTACCCATGGACGGTCTTAATAGTTTAGATCTGGTGTTGAGCCGTTGAGATGGTCATTCCGTCACCTGTCGGAGGCTGTGACGTTCCTCTGTCATCTTCACTAGTCAATTTTTACGACACGGCGTGAGAGGGGCTGGCAGAGACTCATACCACAAAACTCACTAAAATATAAATCACCACACGTGTTCTTCACTTAGTAGATTTAATATTTTATCGCTCACCTTCAATTTTATTAGGGCACGGCGTGAGATTGCTCCATAGCCGAGATACGCGTAAAAATTCTACGTGTAAAATTTCAATCAGTCGGTTATTCATATGCAAAAGTTTGTTCCCTTGAGCACATTCGAGTAGATACGCATATGAAATGAACGGATCCACTTTGTATTGTACAAGCTCGTGTGACGCAGAAGAACAAAATCTAAATGTGTCAATTACAGAGCGCACGTTCTAAAGAAAAATAAAGGAAGGGAGTTTTGTCTTTATGATTGCGAGATGTTTGGAAATTTTCCGTTGATGGATTTATTTTACGCCTACTTTGTGCTTTATGAAACAAGAAATGTCTTGGAAATTGTTTCGTCTGCTTTATTTCTGAAGTGAGCGGGGTAGATAGTATTGTGAACTTAAGCAATTCAAATTGAAGTATTGCGATAATAGATGAAGACAATATTAAATACTTTTATATGAAGTACTTTGAAATCTACGTTTTATTTAAAAGAATAATGTCATTCTGTGGCTACCACTTGACCTTTATTTTTCTTTAAATGCTTTAGATTAAAGCAAGATGAAAGTCTAAGAATGGATGAAAGAATCTGTCTGTTTATTTAAAAACGTTTGATACTTTTTACTGTAGTACATATTGTTCGAGGTGAAGTAGACGGCTCATCTTGAAGGTGTCGTAGATAATAAAAACTTTTTTATAACATGACTTTAACAAATGAGCTAACGGTCCACCTGATTTTTTTTTTTTAGGGAAAAAGGCGGCAAACGAGCAAGCGTTTCACCTGATGGTAAGTGATTAGCCAACCAGACAACTGTACAAACTAGACTAGACAACTGTACAAACTAGACTAGACAACTGTACAAACTAGACTAGACAACTGTAAAAACTAGACTAGACAACTGTACAAACTAGACTAGACAACTGTACAAACTAGACTAGACAACTGTAGAAACTAGACTAGACAACTGTACAAACTAGACTAGACAACTGTACCAACTAGACTAGACAACTGTACAAACTAGACTAGACAACTGTACCAACTAGACTAGACAACTGTACAAACTAGACTAGACAACTGTACCAACTAGACTAGACAACTGTACAAACTAGACTAGACAACTGTACCAACTAGACTAGACAACTGTACAAACTAGACTAGACAACTGTACAAACTAGATTAGACAACTGAAAGCATGCCACAAGAAAACTGTACAAACTAGACTAGACAACTGAAAGCATGCCACAAGAAAACAGTGGTAAACCAAACTAAAGCACAAGTGCACTGCACATTGGGAGCAGGCCTGCCTTCACAGGCAACACCTGTTCATGTTCACCTGATCATGTGGCAGCAATAGCCCTCCTCGACCATATTAAATGGAAGTGGACGATCCGTGGTGCATGCAATAAGCGGAGGGCTCTAGGCGAGCATGGGATACTCAAGTCTACAGTACATTCCCAAAGAACATACCTAAAATTTTCTACGAGACCATTTACCATAGACCATAATAAAACGATTTAATTATGTAGAAGGTTAATTTTACAAATAAATAAATCTTTATTTATATATCTATTTATTTATAATTTATTGTGTACACCAAAAGGATTACAAAAGCCGGACTTAATGCTTTTTGACATTCTCTAACAGTCCACCCAGGGCGAGAAATATACTATATACTAAAACATATTTAAATGTATAAGCATACATATCTACAAAAACACACACATATACAGATACATTATATACATAAATACCTACACCGATATATACATACATACAAACACATTAATACATACATATATAATAAATCAGAATAAATACTAACAAGTATCAGATGCTTTTAAAAAGTTTTCGTGTTCCAAACGCTTGAAAGAAATTTTATAAGGGGCTTTTATAATGTCTTCGGGCAAGGAGTTGAAGAGAAGTGTAGCCTGAACGGTGAAGGAACCACCAACAAAATCGGTAAAATGTTGCGGGATACTTATCATATGATTAGCAGAGGAACGAAGGACCCTACCGTTGGTAGAAGAGAGATATTGATACTTTATACTTTATCACAGAACCTGAAAAAATACAAACTATTAATCTAATTCAGATACTCAATGTTGTTTCTATTTGGGATATAATTCATATTTAATAAAATGTAAATTGAAAAAATTACATATGCATATTATGTTCAGATGATGCATTCTACTCAACCGATAAAATGGGTCTTCAATTTTCATATATGACGATTCGCATACCCCGTTCAGTGGCGGAACGCTCGGCATGCAACGTATTGAGATCACTTGTAATGCATTAACCACATCCCGCTTTGAAAGTTTAATATAAAATGATTTTTTTTATTCTCTTTCCAGCAACCCGTCGTCACATCGGTGGATTTGCATGCACTCCGTCGAGTAATTTATACCTGGATATAAATTTAAAACTTACAGATGGAATTTTCAGAATACTCTTTACAAATAGATTCACGAATTTCATTTATCAATCAAAGATCAAAATAGCCTTTACGCTATTATATGTGACTAATATTTTAAGAAGTTTCGTATAAACCTTAACCGTACACGAGGAATACTAGGGCTATGAAAACGAAACATGTGACCTAGAAGAACAGATACGTCAGCTAGTGACCCGTTCACTGCAGTAATAACCTGGCATCGTTCCCCATCTGCCCCCGTGACGTACGGGTTTTTTTCACTTTTACCTTTTTGCCGGCTGAAAAGAGGAATTCGCGAACTGGGTCGAATACGAAAATGAATATATGAAAGGCTTTTTATCAGTTTCCGCTATTTGTAGTTGATTGAATGAAAATAAATTGAAAGCTTTTTTGATGGACGTAATCAATGGACTATCAACTGGCAACGTAGCTTTTTTTATCTTAATCATATGTTATTTAGACTTTGTCAAACAGTGACAATGAATATAAATTAAGATAATTTAAAAGTGAAGTAAATTTTAATTTAAGCAATGGCTTAGGGAGATCACCCCTGAGGTGATTGTATTAAAGAATTGATCACCGCTTATTATCACGTTGTATGTAATGATTTCTTCTTATCACATACAACATGACAATCAACGATTATTAATAAACAGACATATAATAAACAGTAGCAATCTTACATGCTTAGCATCAGGCTAATTTTGTTGTTAAACCTGCTTAGTACAATTGATATTTTATTGATAGCGTTTGATCATAACAAAACACATTGAGTTGTTTTTATTAGCAGCCTGTAACAAGAAGTATTTGTATTAAGTTTATTGGATAGACGTAACAAACATGGCAAGATACTTAAAGGTTTGCCGCATGGTATGGGCGTAGAAGATCTTCTGGTGCGTTCTGTTAGTGGCTACTAAGGGAAAAACCTTGAAAAATATATTGACAATCACCGATAGAAAACACGACGACCAGGCTCGCCAAAGGAACAGTATCAGCTAGCAGTTATAATAAATAAAAAAAAAGTGTTTTGGATTTATATATAAATCACAACCTTTTCGAATAAGCTCCAATGATTCAACGCACGGTCACCCCAGGGATCTACCGATCTTTTGACTCCTTGTAAACTTTTGATTGAAATGTTGAATTGTATTCTGTTTACGAAATTTTCGATTACAAATCATTCTTATGTTTTCGATTGTATGTTTTGTTTGATTTTCGCTAATGACTTAAGATATAAAATTTACAGTGCATTTAAACCAAAACCACGAATTCTCTAACGGGTTCACTATATCAGGAGGAAACAGTAAGGAACTCATTTCCGCCTTTATTTTAGTGTATGTTTAGAATGTTTTACGGCGTCGTATGACATTTTCGATTTGGTAATTCTTTGATAAAATGGATATATAAGAATATTTTTTTTGCAGTATTGGAGCTTAGTTATTCGATTGTCTTCTATTCAAAAGATTTGTATGTTTGTTCCAGGTATTTTATATTAAATGGCTAAAATCATCGATCTGTGAGTATGAAACTTTCTTATGATTACGTTCATGTTCATCATAAATTAGTTGTATTAAGATCGTTTTTAAATACGTATATTTCGGAGAATGGATGGGCACTTGGAACTAGATGCCGTGTGATGGAGTAACTAGTATCTACAGTCCATAAATTAGTTGTATTAAGATTGTTTTTAAATACGTATATTTCGAGAATGGATGGACACTTGAACTAGATGCCGTGTGATGGAGTAACTAGTATCTACAGTCCATAAATTAGTTGTATTAAGATTGTTTTTAAATACGTATATTTCGGAGAATGGATGGACACTTGGAACTAGATGCCGTGTGATGGAGTAACTAGTATCTACAGTCCATAAATTAGTTGTATTAAGATTGTTTTTAAATACGTATATTTCGGAGAATGGATGGACACTTGGAACTAGATGCAGTGTGATGGAGTAACACTAGTATCTACAGTCTATTATCAGTCGATAGACTAGATTTTGAACAGACAAGTGTACACTACTTACTAGGGAGTTATATTTACTAGGTGATAGACTCTTTCCTTGCTTAGGTGTAATCTGGTTCTACCTCCAAAGAACAGTGTAACACCTGTCGTGTTCCAGTTTGAATGGTAAAGAGAGCCTGTACGATTACGAGCTGTGTGACATTTCATCTTATTCCTTCTTCGATTGAACTTGTTTGCAGGTGTCAATGGCAGGGCTACATTAGTAAATTCCACCGTTTCACATGTCCTCGGAGTATTTTTTTTTTTTTTTGAAATTCAGGTTTCCCTTATCTTCGCCTATATATGATTGTTTATCTATAGATATATCTTACCAAGCCCCTGATAATCCTAGTTAGGGACCGGATGACGTGTGATTATTCAATACATTAGAAAAGATAATATTGTAGTGATCCCTCAGTCTAACCCAATTTGGTCACAATTTGTGAAACCAAAAAAAAGGCAATAAAAAAAAAGGTTTGATGAAACGTTGATGATAAACGTTATTTGCTAACAATAACATTTAAATGTAATCACAATATTAACTTATGTACGTGTAAATAGTTAATAATTTTTTACTACGGACAAAGTGGATTGTTTGGAATCACGCAACTTTTCTACGTTCAGTCCATCGCTTCCGATGCTCTCTGCCCGCTGCCCGCGAAGGTCATTGCCCCCGGAAGCCCTTTCGCGCCTTGCCCAACCCCTATAGTAGTGAATTTAGTGATTTTGTGTAAACCACCGTTTCATTGTCGTTTACCGCCTGAATACACCCCATTTTGTCAGTTACTTCTAAGAACACCTTCCATTTAATGCTCGTTAACATTTTCCGTAATACATGGTAGATGCCTGTGCACGGAAAATGTTTTTATTTACAAAAATTCAAATGTTAATATAATATGTGCATTTCCAATGCGCCCTTGACCCTTCGGTCAGTATTCCTTCTGTATCAGTTTGTGATGGTCCTGCGTTTCAATTTCATATGAAGCCAAAATCAGTGAAACAAACTTACAACATATTAATGTTTGGGTCTCCATGACTTTTGCTTTAATTATTTTGCCATACGTAATTTGATGAACAAGTGGGTGTTTTCCGTAACACATTTACTATATTATTAATAAAATCCTCGCCGATTGTTGTATCACAGACGTCGAATAGTGTTCTTTAGTGTTGAGATTAACATCAGAGGGGCGGCAGGTGCGTTGCCGGCCTTTGTGGATAGTTTGGGGTCGGAGGATGGGGGATGGGGAGAGGGAGGTGGCCTCCGGTCGCCTCACTGACCGAACGCAGAAGAACAAGATGCCTCTACTTAACGGCGGTATTCTGCGAGATTATCTATTCGGGCAGCAGGAAAAACCACTGCTTGGCATAACCACGTACAATATATATGTATATATACCGTTTTCCTGTAAACTAAGAGGATGAAACGTGATAAGGTTTGATGGAAAGAGGGTTGAAAGGACTTAAAGTAAATATTTACACCTCTGACCACCATCATTATTGAATAAAATCATGAGAGCTTATAATTTTTTTCATATTTTGTTTCTAATGTAACTTACTTTGAACTTTGACCTTTGAACTTTGAACTGGAGAATTTTGTGCAATAAAGTTTAAGCTCGCACAAACTTTGTTCAAATAATTTAACAATATTCAATGCAATTACAACACTCTCCCCAAAGGTATCGCAGAATCCTACAAACTGCACAAAAATATTGTAGCTGTATAGGTCTGATTAACTCGCTTTACAATTTACTCGGATAAATATATCGAAGTTTTCCGCCACGCACTTCGACTTTGTGGAATCAGCTGTCGCCAGCAGTATTTCCGAACAGTTACGACTTAGGGAGCCTTCAAGAAAAGAGCTTATTCCTTCCTTAAAGGCCGGCAGCGCATCTGTAGCTCCTCTGGTGTTGTGGATGTTCGTGGGCGTCGGTGATCACTTACCATCAGGTGAGCCGTACGCTCGTTTGCCCCCTTCTACTATAAAAAAAAAAAAAAAATATCTACGAAAATAAAGACTTAGTAAATATTTTCATTTGCCAAATGTCACTATAAATACCGATTTCATTGAGCTCAGCAGCAATTCCAATGCAGGTAACGCATTTGAATTGGGCTAATAATATAATAATAATAATAATAATAATAATAATATAATAATAAGTGTGTGCAGGTATTAAGCCCATGGACCCCGTCGTCATTACTCCTGACGACGTAGCTGAGGCGGTACGTAGAGCCCCTAACTGGAAAAGTCCGGGACTCGACGGGCTGCATCACTACTAGTTAAAGGGTTCATGGTGTGTCACGCTGTGCTCTCGCAGCAGTTCCAAGAGGCTCTCGACCAGAAGTCGCTCCCGAGTCTCTTCACCACTGGGGTCACTCATTTGGTTCCTAAAGATAAGGTTACCGCAGATCCGAGTAAATACCGCCCCATCACGTGTCTACCCACCATATATAAGACACTGACGTCCATTCTGAGCGTGAAAATCACCCGACACCTTGATATAAATAAAGTAATGTCGCGCGCTCAGAATGGATGTCGGAGCGGCGGTCGCGGGACCAAGGAACCACTCCTCATTGACGCGGTCATTGGCAAGCTGGTTAAACGCAACCGTCGGAACTTCTCTGCCGCCTGGATAGACTACAGAAAGGCATTCGACTCGGTGCCTCACACGTGGCTAAAGAGGGTCCTCGAGCTGTACAAGGTAGACTGTACAGTAAGAGACTTCCTCGAGCAATGTATGGGGCAATGGAGCACGACTCTTTGCCATCTAGGTGAGCGGATGACGGCTGCGGAACACCGAATAAGGATACGAAGGGTATTTTCCAGGGTGATTGTTTGAGTCCGATATGGTTCTGCCTCTCCTTGAACCCTCTCAGCACGTTGCTGGAGAACTCAGGGAGAGGATTTCAGCTTCGGAGGGAGGTACAAAGTGACCCACCTTTTCTATATGGATGACCTCAAGTTATTCGCCACCAATCGCTCCCATCTGATGGAATTGCTAAAATCACTTGCGATTTTAGCAATTCAATCAGAATGGAGCTCGGGACGGATAAGTGTGCGGTCCTCCACGTCGAAAGGGGAAAGGTCGCTAATTCTGAGGGCATAGACTTGTCAATTCCGTTAACATTAGGACCCTTTCCGAGGCTGATACATACCGGTACCTGGGTATATCACAAAACATAGGTATCGATGAGGCTGGCATGAAACAAACGGTTCGCGACTTGTTTTTTGCGCGTCTGACAAAAGTGTTTAATAGCCTTTTGTCGGGCGGGAACAAGGCACGCGCGTATAACGGCTGGGTCATGCCAGTCCTCATTTATACCTTTGGCATACTCAGATGGACTCAAACCGAACTTACCGCCCTGGACAGAAAAGTCCGCACAATCATGACGTCCCACAGGATGCATCATCCGAGATCGTCAGTGATGAGGCTGTACTTGCCGCGGAAGCGTGGAGGGCGGGGTTACTTAAGCGCCTCACCATGCACAATCGCGAAGTGTGCAGCCTCCGTAATTACTTCCTAGCGAGATCGGATGAGTCATTCTATTCGGACGTCATTAGTTGTGATAAAGGGCCTACCCTCTATCCTTGGCCAACGAGCAACGGCAGGACCCGGCAGTACAGAGCGCCTGACCGAGACCGTGATGGAAAGGAGTTGAAAGGACTTAAAGTAAATATTTACACCTCTGACCACCATCATTATTGAATAAAATCATGAGACCTTATAATTTTTTTCATATTTTGTTTCTAATGTAACTTACGTACAAAAAATCAAACAGTTGGTTGTTAATTGTAAAATAAAACAATTTTGAGACTGATAGACCACTAATCCCAGCAGAAACTCACCTGTTGCGCACGATTCGAAAAAAAAACTAAACCGTCGAATCTGCGTTAAGGAATAGATACAGAAAAACCCGGTATACCTTTAATGTACGCCTTTTAAAGAACCTGGAGATAAATTTGAACTGGAGAATTTTGTGCAATAAAGTTTAAGCTCGCACAAACTTTGTTCAAATAATTTAACAATATTCAATGCAATTGCAACACTCTCCCCAAAGGTATCGCAGAATCCTACAAACTGCACAAAAATATTGTAGCTGTATAGGGCTTATTAACTCGCTTTACAATTTACTCGGATAAATATATCGAAGTTTTCTGCCACGCACTTCGATTTTGTGGAATCAGCTGTCGCCAGCAGTATTTCCGAACAGTTACGACTTAGGGAGCCTTCAAGAAAAGAGCTTATTCCTTCCTTAAAGGCCGGCGGCGCATCTGTAGCTCCTCTGGTGTTGTGGATGTTCGTGGGCGTCGGTGATCACTTACCATCAGGTGAGCCGTACGCTCGTTTGCCCCCTTCTACTATAAAAAAAAAAAAAAAAAAGTATCTACGAAAATAAAGACTTAGTAAATATTTTCATTTGCCAAATGTCACTATAAATACCGATTTCATTGAGCTCAGCGGCAATTCCGATGCAGGTAACGCATTTGAATTGGGCTAATAATATAATAATAAGTGTGTGCAGGTATTAAGCCCATGGACCCCGTCGTCATTACTCCTGACGACGTAGCTGAGCAGTACGTAGAGCCCTAACTGGAAAAGTCCGGGACTCGACGGGCTGCATCACACGTGGCTAAAGAGGGTCCTCGAGCTGTACAAGGTAGACTGTACAGTAAGAGACTTCCTCGAGCAATGTATGGGGCAATGGAGCACGACTCTTTGCCATCTAGGTGAGCGGATGACGGCTGCGGAACACCGAATAAGGATACGAAGGGTATTTTCCAGGGTGATTGTTTGAGTCCGATATGGTTCTGCCTCTCCTTGAACCCTCTCAGCACGTTGCTGGAGAACTCAGGAGAGGATTTCAGCTTCGGAGGGAGGTACAAAAGTGACCCACCTTTTCTATATGGATGACCTCAAGTTATTCGCCACCAATCGCTCCCATCTGATGGAATTGCTAAAAATCACTTGCGATTTTAGCAATTCAATCAGAATGGAGCTCGGGACGGATAAGTGTGCGGTCCTCCACGTCGAAAGGGGAAAGGTCGCTAATTCTGAGGGCATAGACTTGTCAATTCCCGTTAACATTAGGACCCTTTCCGAGGCTGATACATACCGGTACCTGGGTATATCACAAAACATAGGTATCGATGAGGCTGGCATGAAACAAACGGTTCGCGACTTGTTTTTTGCGCGTCTGACAAAAGTGTTTAATAGCCTTTTGTCGGGCGGGAACAAGGCACGCGCGTATAACGGCTGGGTCATGCCAGTCCTCATTTATACCTTTGGCATACTCAGATGGACTCAAACCGAACTTACCGCCCTGGACAGAAAAGTCCGCACAATCATGACGTCCCACAGGATGCATCATCCGAGATCGTCAGTGATGAGGCTGTACTTGCCGCGGAAGCGTGGAGGGCGGGGTTACTGGCGCCCTCACCATGCACAATCGCGAAGTGTGCAGCCTCCGTAATTACTTCCTAGCGAGATCGGATGAGTCATTCTATTCGGACGTCATTAGTTGTGATAAAGGGCCTACCCCTCTATCCTTGGCCAACGAGCAACGGCAGGACCCGGCAGTACAGAGCGCCTCCGACCGGGAGACCGTATGGAAGGAGAAAGAGCTCCACGGGAGGTTCTACAAGGCTCTACATGAGCCTTTCGTAGATACCGTCGCCTCCCTAAACTGGCTGCGTTTTGGTGACCTCTTTGGGGAAACCGAGGGTTTTGTCTGTGCGATACAAGATCAGGTTATTAAGACGAACAACTATCGGAGATACATCCTAAAGGATGGTACCGTCGACATCTGTCGAGCCTGTCGCCGTCCCGGGAGTCGCTTCGGCATGTCATCTCCGGTTGTTCAGCGCTTTCTAACTCTGAGTATCTGCACAGGCACAACCTAGTAGCCAGGATCTTACACCAGGAGCTCGCTCTGAAGTGCGGTCTCGTGGATCGGAGACTGCCTTACTATAAATACACGCCGGAAGCCGTGCTCGAAAATGACCGCGCTAGGCTCTATTGGGACCGGTCCATTATCACGGACAGGACGATTCATGCAAATAAGCCTGACATCGTGTTGATGGACCGAGCACAGTCGAGGATTTTTTTTGGTCGACATCACCATTCCATATGACGAGAACCTTGTGAAAGCCGAAACAGACAAGAAGACAAAATATCTGGACCTGGCTCACGAGGTAACCGACATGTGGGGCGGGTATGCCGACCGAAATTATTCCGATCGTCGTCTCTGCGAATGGGTTAATTCCAGTCAGCCTCTCGGAACATCTGAGGCGGCTGGGACTCCGTGACGGACCGCTCCGAGCTCAAATGCAGAAGGCAGTGCTACTCGATACCGCTCGCATTGTCCGCCGGTTTCTTTCCCTTTCTCCCCTAACCCTCGGCCGTCTGGTCTCCCCTGCCGGGGGCTTCCATCTGGTTGGGTTTTAATTATCTATTTAATTTTATTACATATATAATTTATAAAATATTACTTATATATGAACTTATATATGTATTTATTTATACAACCCAACCAGATGAGTAAATATAGAAATACCCCAAAAAAATAATATAATATAATAATATAATAATCACACTCTAAGGGGCAACGATCAAAAACAAAGTGTTGCCCGTGGGAGTTATTCATCATTACTATGTGTTCTGTTTTGCCCTCTTTTGAACTAAATGCCGCTGCGAAAATGTCGTACAATTTAAATGCATTGTTTTCGCTAAAAAGGTTATCTTCGCTGAAATTTTAAAAGGTTGTTTTTATGTTAATTTAAATAGATGCGTTCTGTTGTTAGAGTTCAAAATTTTTTTTCAAGGATTATTTTTATTACTCGAATTCAGGGTTTGTTTACGTTTACGAAGACGTAATTAAATTTATTTGGTTTGGTTTTTTATGCTATTTTATTACAACACACGAAGAATTAAAATGTGGAAAATTATTACAGACATTTTCAACGCTTATATGTGTAATAATCCCTTTCGAAAAATTAATAAATAGATTCATGTGGAACAGGAAACCACTGGCCTATCTACCACGAATCGACACATATCTCGATTTTAAGCTTCAAGTATTCAGGCGTTGATTGACACAGTGTACACAAAACTTTTGTCTAAATGTTGACTATACTCCAGATTAGAATCTAACTACATCAAAAATAGTTATATCCGTTGTTGTTGGAATCGCTCCAATCTCAAGTTGGATCCTAAGCCGACATCTCTAAAATTATTAATAACAATAAAGCTCATTAACAACCTTTTCACCTATCTCATTGCGTATTTGTTGTAAGCCTCGACACAGGTAAAGACAATTCAATTGACAATTCATGGCATCTGAGCAATGGCAGATTACTACATACTACTGCTATCAGCCTATTTTATTCCACTGCTGGACATAGGCCTCTCCAAGTAACCAGTAAAAGCAGGTAAGCCAGGGATATTCCACCATCATTTGGTCGCCACTACCCTATGATGCAGATGAGGTTGACATTTAGAGAAAGACTTGGTGGAAGAGGTCTATATCCAACCATGGACTATTAGCAGGCATATGATAAAAAAGAAGATTTACCACAGAGTTATAATACACTTTTTTAGTATGCAAAGTCCGCCAATCTGCACTGGGGTCCAGCAGTGACATATTCATAGGCTGGTCCTATTTTACTTAACAGTATATTTATAGTCTAAGGATGGATTAAGAAAAGAATACTATAACAAAATTCCCATCAGGGCACTAGTGCTTAGTGCATTATGATCTAAATTTAAAACAAGAATTCGAATATCATTTTTTTTTCTTAATAAATTTCACAAAAATTCGCATTCACTCTCAAACGCATGAGATACACAAAAGCCGCAGTGACACGTCACCCCATATTTTGTATTTAAACTCACTTAAGGGTCGGCACGGTCGCCTCTCCCTAACATTCGAGACACAACTACCATAGTAACAATGGAGGATCGAACGCTTTCTTATATAATCAAGAGACGCTCCCATGTTGTTAGTGTTAGGTTGTGGTCACATTGCGTTTGCGGTTTATGGAAGAATTAATAAGTGAGGGATGTTTTATTTACTTGTTATGTTCGAAACACGAGCTGTCACATCTTCTATTAGCTATGGCCTCAATGTCGCTAGATAGACTTATTTTATTTTAATTTTGTTTTGTCTGGCACATAGACATCAGTTTGTTAATAGTACGCTGTTGAACATGGACCTTCCAACGAGCGTAAATGCCATGACATGCTTGGAGGTTCGTTTGCATTCCCCAGTGCCAGACATCGTGCACCTTAAACGTTGCTCGCCATCATCTGTCCGGTAGTTTATGACATTGATCCATTACCATCGGTTACCATGATACTTTCAACACTCTTACCACAACCACTAGAAGAAACGCGATTGCTGCCACCACACGACTCTATTTTTCGTCATCTTCAACAGACTACTTCAGTCCACTGCTGTACTGTAGTGTTCAAGGAAGTTAAAGTAAGTAAGTAAAAAATTATAAAATTATAAGCTCTAACTGTATATTTGATCACGCTAATCTCAGGAACTACCATTCTAATATGAATATATTATAAGCTATATAACATCAAGCTTCGAACCACAGGATTAAAGCAGCAACTATAAACTTTGGTCATTTACCCATCGTGTGTAGAAATAGGTATGAATAATCGTAACCACGGCGAAACCGCGGGGCGCAGTTGTATTTAATAGAACAATAGCTACAGTGGTTAAGACTGATATATATAAACCCGAATTATCATAAGCTCAGACTTTGCTCAGGAACTGACTCATAAAAGCTACGTTAACTTTACCTAGGTAATTTTGCAAAGCTTAACCTCAGAGTGAACGACTATAGATTCGATTTCCAAGATTTTTCTAAGTATGAAATAGGCTAAGTGTAAGCTTAGCATTTAGTCTGAGCTAAATCTAAGTCGGGCTGATAAATCTCAGCCTGAGTCCATAGATATTAACTTTCTCTCTACAAATTCAACGTTTCATTTGCTGACCGAGTGAATGAAAGTACAGAAAATAAAGCTCCCATGACAGTTTTATTAAATTTTGAGGTGGTCATAGGTCTTTTCAACACGACTCGAGTCTTTTAATACGGAAGTAGATCACCTAAACACTAGGCTACCATGGTATTTAAAGAGCTATATTGTCATTAAGACAAAAGGTTTTGTCATTTCATTGGCATTCAAATAAGCGCATTGGAGTAGTGCGGGTGACCCTCCCCACTGCCACTGCTACTTGGCATGATGGAAGGTCATCAGCTGATTCCAAGAAAATATATATATTTATTAGTGCCATAAACTTGTAGTTATATGCATTACGCTGCCATACTTTAATGTGCCCCTACACAAACCTCTCAAGGCGGGCCCAAGCGAAGGTTATATAAATATTGGCGCCTCGCTTTGAAGCTAAGTGCCGCCTTTGTCTCGGCAATAAAAGAATAACACTCATTTATATGAACAATGAAATATCTACCTACTGCAATTGTCTAGAGTTTGGACAAAATACCAATCTACTTGAGAAAATATTTGTTAATAATTCGCAAAAGAAATAATAACGAGAAATACGTTACCGTTAAACAAAATAAGGTGTGAAAACAATTTTACCGTCTAGTTCATAAATGTGATATTTTATATATTTAACTTCCTGGGTGGTTGATTGAAAATCTGCCACTGCCTGAAAAGCTGATAGTAATCTCCGAAAGCAAACCCGGTGACGAGACTCGTCACGTTCTGTCACCTAGAGAGGGGAAAAGATAATAGCGGAAGGCTGTTTGACTACCCCGAGTCGTACCAAATAAAAGATGTTAACCTTTCCCAACCCCTATTGGTTGCTTTAACACAAATATTTATTAATTTTAGTGATTGAAATATAGGGGGAACATACCATATCTTTCTCCAATGGTGCTCCCAGCCAGCTGGTAATCGAGAATCTGTCGAACTGGTGATAGAGGAAAATCCATCTTAATTTACCGAACCCAAATTCCACATACTGGTGATGGGGTATTGCATCACCAGTACCAGTGTCCCGGTGCTGCTGACCAAGCGGCTTGTATTAAGTGTGTAAGTCGTCAAGTGAGCAAACCCTTCTAGAGGTCCATGCTAGCTTTCCCGGACGCTTTCTTAGGGACGCCTATGTTATAGATTTAAATCGGCTGATGTGGAATGTAAAAAAAAGTGAAGCAGCAGCCTGTTAGTGCCCACTGCTGGGTAAAGGCATCCTTCTCAAATATCTGAGATAGTTTTTGGAGCCGGGTATAGCCCGCCACGCTGCTCCAGTGCGTGTTGGCGGGCTTCACGTATTTCCTAATATTTTTCATTATTTCACAGACATGCGTTTCGTCACGATGTTTACCATCAGCACCCAGGTCACTCGCGGTCTATGAAACTAAAACGAGCACCCCGACCACTAGACTAAAGATAAGGAAGAAGATTCCTCTATGGAAGTTTTTTTAACTCATCTGTCTACATATGTGTATACCTGATTTGAATACTTTAAACTTTTAAAAGAAGAAACAGCCTTCAGAACTGCGAAACTTGCCCCAAGGTAATAATATAAATGTTTGTACGTGGCGGGGCGAAGCGGCGGCTTTTGCTGCTGCTCGTATAGGCTAGCTCGACTGGAGTGAAGTAGAGGTATCTTGTGCTTCTGCGTTTCATTCGCTGGGTAAGGTAACCGGAGGCCCACTCCTTTTCCCACTACACTCTCCATCGCCCCTTCTATCTCCCAAATATCCTTACCAAGTAAAGCAAGTAACTTGCCTGAACAGGTAACCAGGTGCACAGCGCTTGCCGGTACGTTGTTGTCTCTCTAAAATCTTGGTTATCCACTGTATAAACTCATAGGCACGCAGCGTAACTTTAGAGATTCTCTTATTTATTTATTTATATATTTATTTGTTGGTCATATTTGATACTTGTATAGATGTTAACATTTTGTTTATGTCCTATATGATCTACCACTTATTGGCATACAAATTTTACAATATGATATAATTTCAAGATATTACTATATAAGGTATATTACATTATATTATTATATTGTTGATCAGATGTCAAAATCCAAATTTATAACAATATAAATAAATGTACAGGTCTAATTTCATTATATCAATTTGAGTGTCCAAAAAAAAATAAGGTACTGTAACTATGTTAGTTAAATTTTATCGCAAATGAATTCCTGTATTGTGTAATAAACTTTTTCAACCAATATTGATTAAAATTTTTTTTTAAATCTATTTGCTTATTATTGTTAGGTAAATGATTATAAATTATAGTTAGATCATCAAAACACAGCAGATATACGTTGCATAAACATAGCGCAATGTTAACCTATGACACCGACTCGGGTAATTTTTCCAAACGCCAATAGAGTAATAGAGCTTATGAAACTCACAGAATTAACCTATAAAATTTAACGACAGAATATCCTACCTCGTCTACATTTTTCACAATTGACGCGTCGCAGTCATCGGGGCCATACGCGAAGCCGTTAAGGCTCTTGCGCGAGATAGGTTCGTAACTCACGGGCTTACACCTACTCCATGGCAACTTTGTGCCAACCGCCGCGCAAATTATTACCCAAAGATTAAGCGTTATATATAGATTTTATTACTGTTAATGCCTACGCTGCTCAATTATATTATAATCAATCAATATTTAAAAATACATAGACGGTACACTAATAAATTTTACAATAATTACTAAAAATACAGTAACCATACCAACTCTGTGGAATTTAAAAAAAAGTAAATACTAGTCTTTACGATACCTAAAAAAACAAATAAACTTTCTATATATTAACTATTTCTTTAGTGTCTAAAAATTCTATTGCAGCTTGTTGGCGAAATTAAAAAAAAAACAAACGCGCGAATATTAAGTATCTGTTCTAATTAGCACAATCAGGATTTACGGGTATATTTTAGGACTAAATTTGAGTATTGACGAAAAGCCATTGTAGCATAGTCGTCATGGGGCTTGTTTTTATTTCATAATACCACACATAAATTCGATTAACAATTTCAAGTTATGAACTTACCACGTGCTTTGCGGTGAAGAAATAATTTTTGTAGTAACCTGCGTGTCTGAGCATAAAAAAAAAAGTATTTTGAGGATACGTGAAGAGGCGCCAACACGTACAGAAGCGGCACGATGAACCCTTTGCGCTTTTAAAAAAAAACCACTCAAATATTGCAAGGAGGCTTTATATCAACCGGTGTGACGTGTACAGGCGAATTTTCAACTGACTCTGTGTGCATCAGACACTCCACAATCTTTGATAATCACTACACATCAACAACTTCTAAGAACACGTAACGTTCGCTAATGCTATAACATATAATAATATATGCTATGTTCTCCGCCGCGAATATCGCTTATGCGCGCTATTAAAGCTAAGTTTCCAATAAACTTAATATTTTTATGTGACGGGTCGGCTGTAAAAAGGTTGCACGTTTGACGTTTGTTGGAGGATTTCGTTGAATTTCGCATTAGGGCAATGATTGTTACGATTCCGCGAAACATTATTGTAAGATGATCACTTTGACCGTGAGTTTTATAGATTAAATACGTTAACTTAACCCTTAGTGTGTAAAATAGTAATAGGATAACGAAAAATTCTGCCACAGGAAGTGTCCCCTGTACCGCAGTGGACTGTTTACCTTCACAGCCTGTAAATAGCCAACTACAGAACACAAGCCTCTTCTATAAAGTGGCTTAACTATATATCACAGACGCTGCTGCCGTTACTGATTTGTGTATTTATAGTGAAAAGTAGATTTGTGTTTGCCTCGATCTAAGCCAGAACTAATTACTCCGCTCGCAAAAACATCGGGTCACCTATTTATAAGCACACTAGCAGATGATATCGTTCGTTATGTTAGATACATAACATAAACTCCATAAAAGTTATGGAAATATCTATCTTCAGACAACGAATCTTGAGATAGATAGGTTATGATAAGCGACGATAGGTAAACATTAAAAACCTTTATATTTCGAATTACAAGACAAAACAATGAAAAGGCAACGAAGAGAATGATATTTAAGTAATTACTGAAGTGTCTCAATCTCAAACAAAACTCAAACAGCCATTCCGAAGGCAAAATTTTAACAAAACTGAATGCCAACTCGAATAAAATAAACATAATATTTAAATGAACTACAATACAAAACATCGTCTCCCCAAAGAACCAGACTGTATTAGGGTTTAAGACAATAAACATTTCGATTACAAAAATAAACTATAGAGCGTTGAGTTGACTAATGCACTATACTAAAGGGCCATCGGATCTTAAGTGGGGTCTAAAGTGGAGGGGAGACAGTATGGGGTAGTTAAAACAAAGGCAGCCCTATATTGGAATAAATTATAGCTTGCACGGTTTAGTTGTTCAGGAAAAGGGGTAGACTGCCTTTTTATAGTTCCATTCAAGTAGTTTTAAAGGGATTAAAGCCATTATTTTAACAAACTGAGGCATTTTAGATACATTTTAGCGGTCCTATTGAATACTAATTATTCCTCATTTTTTTAAAGGTAAACCTTATATAAACTTATTTTTTTTTACTATGGGAAAGGCAGCAAAGGAGCAAGCGGTTCATCTGATGGTAAATGATTACCGTCGCCCACATACATCTGCAACACCAGAGGTGCTGCAGGTGTGTTGCCAGCCTTAAAGGGTATTTGGGAGAAGGGAGGGAGGATGAAGAGGCGGATAAGGAGGGTGAGGGGGCCTTCGGTTACCTCACTCACCGAACGAAACGCGGAAGCATAATATACCTCTACTTCACGCCGGTATTCTACGAGGCCGGGGTACCAACACGGTCGAGCCGGTCCATTCTAGCAGCAGCAAAAGCCGCCGCTTGGCTCTACCACGTTTGGAAAATTATTAAGATGAAAATAGAAATTAATAGATGAAATATGGAAGTTTTTATGTTTGGATGTTCTTATTCTTTCAAATCTCCCACACCCTGTCGCGTGGGTATTGTAAGAGCTAATTAGGGGAAAATGAATTCCAAAACTGATCATCATTTCTTCATCAACATAACAGTCTATCACAATTTCACTTCATAGGCCTCCTCCTAAAATTACTTTATAAAGCGCGGTCCTGAGCCACGTGCAGCTATCGACTACCCGTAACATTCTGTCGGTCGACACTACTTTTCGTGGGAGGTCGGTTTGACTTTACCAGGTTGCCACTCGAGAACTATGTCGAACCTCGTAATCCTTGTTAACCTCGTGTCTCTTGTTTCTCCCCAATGGTTGTCAGTTCCGCCAGCTATGTGACCTGATCCTAACGGAAATTACAGCTACCCAAGTTCTGCTACGGATATCTTCATTGTGGTACACCGAGTACAGCCTTTTTCATAGCCCGCTGAGAATCTTTGAGCTTCCTCATACATCCGGAGGTGCAGCGTAAATGTCATAGGGTTATCCGAATAGCAGATTAACCATCTGAAATCATCTTAATTCTCCTTTAACGCCTAGAAACTCCATCTAAGGCAATTAAAGACATAACAAAGCGCACGTTTTCCATGTTATATTTATATGGATAACAGATGGCAGCAGTTCTTAGGAAGCTAGATTTCATGTACTTTATCGATAAACTGCAAGAGGTGTTTTTGACTCTAGAAAGAGGCTCAACTCTAACAGGCAAATGGAGAAATGGTCACTGCTGTCATGCAATGTATTTATGCATGGAATATGTTATAGAATTTTACTTGAGTATGGTTCGTTGCGTTTTGTTCTCACTTGGTCGTCAAATAATATTGGTATAACATGACGATATGACACGTAAGTAATACCAATATTATTAAAATGATTAAAAAAATCATTTTCTAAATTACATTAAACATATTAGTACGCGAGTTTAAAACACAAAAGCAAAATTGTAGTGAAACAACTGGCAAACAAGAACCGATGAAATATCTCTACGAAACGATCAAATTAAAATTTCACTTCACGTCCGAGAATGGAAAGTCCAACTGGGTTACTCGCCCAGATGTAGTAATATATGATGCATTGTACTGAACATCGCAAACTCGGACTGGCTTCCATTATGATATTGTGACCTGAATCAGTTCGAGGGCGTTTATAGCTTACGGTTTTCAGTGAGTTTGAGTACCAAACAAAACAGCACTTCAATGTTCAGTGCATATTTTAGTTTATAATTTCAATGATCTCTATTCATGCGATTGATTGAATGAATAAAATCTCAATCAACGAACAAATTCGATTTTTATACATAACATGTATGGTGGAACGTAAAATATTGATCTTCAAATGTAAATTTTGCAAACAACAATAAATAAGGATCTGGCGTTTGACTGATGGCAAATTCATATAAATGCCAAATTCTAACCTCCCTTATAAAATAAGGGGTAACATCACTAGTGCGATGGTGCCGTTACTGCGTCCAGCAGCCCACCAGCCAGCAACCTGATGAGCTTGGAAAAGCTCTCAAGAGAACCTAAAACATCTACAAATATTGAGATAACCTTAAAGAGCAGAACCATGTTATAGTCAGTTAAAGACGCAATGAGAATACACATTGCTTCAAGAATAGATAGATTTATACAAAAAGAAATTGAGATATTTAATAACGTGAATGCTTACATACAATTAACTAAACTACGGCCAAAGAGGACGCGAGAGGCAATAGAGAAGAACCAGCAATAGTTACATAGCTGGCAATCTTAAATATGCATCAATTTATTTAACAACCTAACTTATTGTAATATATTCGAGCAAAATTTCCTTTTATAGAAGCGAACGACGGAAAACCCATTCGAAATAGCCGAAAACAAACCCAGCCGAAACCAAATCTTGCAGACTTGGTTTCGGCTGGGTCGAAGCTGCAACATTAGTGAAACCGTGCGAGTGTACATATCTCTCACCATCCTTTCTCCCCATCGGGGTCAGTAAAGGCAGAGCTTCTAGTGAATATACAGCTTGTTGGAGCTTTCTTTATAATCAGCAGTTAACCTTAATAGGTTGTAGTTGAAGAAGAAGTAGTTGCGGTAATTTTTTAATGTAATTTTATAACGAGAAGCGTTATTCATTAGGGTGAGAATGAAAGGCTCTCCAGAAGAAACCAGCTACCTATCAAACGTAGTGCAAAACGGACGCTCCAGATAGAGCATTTCCAAGTACCCACGCGAGTCTCTAAACGTAAACGCTCTAAAATCCTTCGCCAATATCCAAATCAGATAATAGTTTTGCAATTATTTAACAGTGACAGCAAAGCGCACTACATGCAGGTGAGGTTTCCTTTTGGGAAATTATGGTTTACTGATTCGTACATCCCCAATAATATACAATATAGTATTTTAAAAAGTGCACCGTCTATCTTGTCGCAATAGTGTGCACGTGTCAAATAGAATCACGTACACAGACAGATATCCAACGTGTTCATAATATTCGGAAACATTATTTGTATTAATACAATATTAAATAAATGTTTAATGAGACAAGACGACGGGGGTACCCCGTCTAAATATTCAAGTCTCAATAACAAGTAGTTTGTGAAAGAAAGAATGTTCTGTTGTTGATTTAACGAAGCCCAGCATTTTAAACAAATCGCAGCATGTAAACGTCGTTTTGTAAACAGTACGACGCCGCCAGCATCCAGGGCGACACAAGCTGATAACGACGAAGCTCTTTGAGATGAAATCTGCGTATAATCTGTTACAGAACTTGCTCTAGATTTTAGTAGATTATTTATAGATCATAAACCGATAGGTTAAAATAAAATAAATGAAGAATCACAGAGTAAAACAGATCCATACTTGTAACAAATAAAAAGTCATTCTTCTTTGGGATCTAAAATCTTTTTCTAGTACTTTTTGACAAACTTAGAATATAGATTTACTTAAGTGATATTTACATTTAAAATCATATAATTCAACGACATAACCCTAGCATTAACTACTGGTTTTAATCTGAAAACTCAAATAAGACTGAAAATAAAGTATCAAATTTAAAGCATCAAAAGCAACTTTTTTTATTTAAGTTGTTTTAATAAAAGAAGATTTTTTTTGTTATTATAGTATACTATTTGCAATAAAATATTTTTATAACTTCATTGTAATACCGAAGGGCTGTGTGTGGGCGAACAAGTGCTATGTTTTGTTTTTTTTTTTTTAAATGTATAAGTCACAGATACAATTAATTTAATGATATCCCCGAAATGTTAAGACCCTTGATACATGTTACAACTATCTCGAACAAGATTAACTTCAGATGTTATCTACTAGAAATATTCGTTGAAATTTTGAATCCTTTCACATTATTACGACTTTCATAAGTTAATGTTGTCGTATGTACGTAGAATAAGGTAAATCTAGATATATCAGATTATGTTCCAAGCACATGAATATGTAAATTAAAGGATTTCAGATACTTTCAGAGATATTTTTAAATGAGATACGAAAGACGCATGTATTAATGAAACCCGTTATGATAAGATTTCATTCAAATTTATATAATTCATAATAAATTATACGATCGTTAAAACGGACATAGCTATAATATTTATAAATTATTTAATTGTAAAGAAATCGTGACAGCTTATATAAATATGTATGATAATAAATGTAGAATTAAGGTGACCAACGAGCTAACAATCTACCTGATGTTAAGTGTCTACTGCAGCCCTTGGGTACCTGAGTACCTTTCAAACTCAGCAGAGGTAGCATTGCTGATTGGCGGCAGAAACGGGTAAGAAGCTTGTCCAACACCAACACAGACGACTCTTGAGCAGAGATGGAGCCTCGTGGGTTTGGAGGGACGCCAGGACGGAGTGGGAGAAGGGAGAGATATGTTCTCTCCCAAGAAGGGGCCGCCGAGAGTAGCCGGCGCTGGTGGTCGCGGTTGTGTGCGAAAGCGTTCCCGTGATCCGGTGAAGGTGGAACACCTTCCGACATAAACTGCCCTTGCCCCCGAGAGGGCAGGGTATGCATCAGGCATTTACTCAAAAAAAAAACTTACAAAGTGTTTATTATTTGAGAAGGAATATTTGCTTTCATTCCTAAAAAAGTGCGATAATGAGATAAGTAAATAGAATAATAGTTGACTTCCAATTATTACGTTGTTATTTTTTTTTTATATACAACAACAAATTCATAATGTATAAAATCATCTCTGATGTAACTGTGTTCAATACATTATTGCCTACCCCCTCTCAATAAAGTGCCAAAACTATATGACCAACTAATGGACTATATTAGCAAAGGCCGATCAGCTATCCGTAATTAAACTATAAATCATTCTCAGAACCTCAATCTGACACTCTCACACTTTGCTGCTTTTGCTTCATCGAAGATCCTCTATGCTGGTACAGTACTTACTAGATATCCGTGGAAGTTGCACATTTACTTGGGTCAGTATAATGTACTAAGTTTCTAATTATCTTATTAGAAATGCAACTCTAAATGAGTTAGTGTATGGTGGCATTTTGGTGGCTCAGGGAGTTTACTTGGACCGCAACAGTTAAGTGTTTGTAGCTGAAGCGTGATCTTGAGATGATTTATGATATGTTGTATGCTTGACGTTTACGACTTGCCAGCTACAACGGTTAGGCCTTTAATCAACTATACTAACTTTACATGTTTATTCGTCGCGTGTAGCGGTAAGTCTTACGACCGAAGTGTCAACATTATGTCCTAATTAAATTTCTGAATGTGAGAAAAGTTTAATTAGCAGCGGTTGTGCGGGGCAGGTGTTTATTTACTGCATAAGTCAATTAAAACATTTTTAATAATCATTTAAGAGTTTTTTACAATATTATTCATAACAACTTATTAACTAGTTTCATAAAACTCCTTGAATAGATGATGAAAAGGGGATCACTACAATAAAACGTTAAATATTCCACAAAATATTTAGTTACTAAAACGCTAGGGATGCGGACAGGAACCGCGGCCGCCCATCCTCCTGCAAAGCGCAGGGCTTTTTCCATATTTAGAATTAACCTCTCAGCACTATAATCACCAGAATATTATCATACTAAGGATAAAGATGAATCTTAAATATCCAATCACTGAACCGTTCTGCTTATAAACTGCTACGGTCGTAACGGAAGATTCGATATTAAAATAAAACAATAATTTATAAACCCCACACAAAAAAATCTCACGTACGATCTGCATTACGGTTTTGGGATCGTAGTCCCTTCTACCTAAAACTTCAAGGGTGATAGGAAGAATTTTAAAATGGCTTGTTTTTCAAGTGATAAATATTGAGTATAGAACTATAAGTATATAACATACTTAAAGTATATATTTAGAACATGTACGATTCCGCGTGTGAATGGCTCATACTAATGAACTATTCAAACTTACGTACGATTTGTATCTTTGGTTTGGACACGAAGATAACAGGCTCATCACTAGTCACGCTATTTCAAATAAGCTCTCGTAAAAAGGGACCGCTGACTACTCTAGTATTGGGTTATACGTTGGTAACATTTTTTTTTAATTACGACATTAAAAATATAACCTCGATCTCGTCTCTAGTCTCTTTCGAAATATCTATAATATTATTATGTATAATATTATGAACTATATACATACAGATAAAATTCAATTCCATTAATTTCCTCTAAAAGAATGTAACATAAAACAAGTTTCGTCGTAACAGAGAAAACAAAATTTTGTATTTATACCTCACAATTGCTTCGTCACAGGGTAAGTCAGCGCTCAATAGGGCATACTAATAGGCGTCCCCTATTAATTATGTCGGACGAGAAAATTTCTAGGCAAGAAATCCCAGCTATCAGGCCTAATGCCAAATGAAATGGGTCCACTCACTGGACCCTTGAATTACTTGTTGTTGTTTGGTGCGAGGCATAGATTGCGATGTTAATTCAATGTTTTTCTGTTTCAAAAATTACGATTACTAATAATGATTTGTTTATGTTTATACTTAGTCAATTATTTAACAACTAATATAACCATCTTCAAGGATGCTTAGTAATAATTACCGTGAGTTTCACTCAATATCTTTGATGGTTCTAAATTAAATTCTGCTACTGAAAGTAAGTATATATATTTATTAAAAAATAATCATGTATATGTCCACTGCAAGATATACCAATTTTAATAAGAGGATCTGCGTAAAAGTATGCGTCGTATATCAGGCAGTAGCAATTACCTGCAGTATTTTTTTTTATTAACTATTACTAATAAATATCTAATATTGTCTGTATTAAAAATAATGGTAACATAAAAAGAAAACATTCTACGTCTACTAACTTAACCACTTATTACTTGGACCAAACGTCAAAAGTCGTCAGCAACAATTCATACCCATCATAACTCTAACCTGTCCCAGATTGTCCGGGCGTGTCGCTTATATTTTGCACCACTGTAATGGCACCTTGTGCGAGCCCTCGCTGACGGATTATAGTTTTCCAACGGCCGACTGAATGTGGCAAAGTCGGTTCGTCTCATCTGATTTGAATTGACATTAAAAAAAATTAATTGATATAATTAATTATACAATCATATAGCAAATGTTTTTTTACACACACTTGTAATCGTCGTAAATCGTGTTTTTAATCGTGGTAGAGCCAAGCGGCGGCTTTTGCTGCTGCTCGAATGGGCCGGCTCGACCGGATTGGTACCATGGCCTCGCAGAATACCGGCGTGAAGTAGAGGCATCTTGTGCTTCTGCGTTTCGTTCGGTGAGTGAGGTAACCGGAGGCCCAGTCTCCCTATTCCCCTCCTTTTCCCTCCCATCTCCCAAATATCCTTAAAGACCGCCAACGCACCTGCAGCATCTATGGTGTTGCAGATGTATGTGGGCGACGGTAATCACTTACCATCAGGTGAACCTCTTGCTCATTTGCCGTCTTTTCCATAAAAAAAAAACTTACTTTTATTCAGTCTAACTTATAGGTGAATTTAATATACTCCAAATATTATTTTGCTTAAGAAATTTCAAGACTAGGCTAACCGGAACTGGCCGGAGCTTTATTGGTGAGCATTTAGAAAACCTTACCTTTTTTAGTGATTTCAGTTATCAACTCAAACTTTGGACTTTAATAAGCATTATGAACAAGTTTCAGAGGTTAAGCATTTCCTAAGCAAAATTATTTTAATTTGCAAATTGACAGACAGATTAATAGACAAATCCAAATATCGGCTTAAGCTTATATATTTCTATGGGTAACAAGTGTGTTCAATTTTATTTCCAATGTTATGTTGTACTCGTTCAACTTTAACTATCACTTGACTTGATTAAAAAAAATGCTGCATTAATGTTCTCGATTGTGTTTAATGTTTACTGAATGCGCAATTAAATTACTTTATTTAAACGTTTATACTGCGCGTGTTATAAAGTTTGACCAATATTAACTTTAAAATGACCACAAGCGTCGTTGTGACATTTTTGGCACAAAACCGCAATTGCATAATTTTATATGGCATTGCGGTATTTAATCATTTTCTTTAAAGAAATTAATTTCATATTTTTTTCCCAAACTTTATTTTGACATCTGCCGAATCCATATCACTGAGACTAGTGACGGGGAGCAGGATCTCCAAGCCGAGGGTTTGCCGCTCACCAACTCACCTGCTCTGAGTCATGATTATGAGCAAATGTTCAATGCATATCATGCCGGCATTTTTTTGGCGCTATCGTTGAAAGGCATATGTCCAGATAGATCGATGAAAATGATATTCACAACATGCCTTATTTTAGTGATATAAACATAGATTTTTTTTTTCAACATCCACAACACCAGAGGAGCTACAGATGCGCTGCCGGCCTTTAAGGAAGGAATAAGCTCTTTTCTTGAAGGTCCCTAAGTCGTAACTATTCGGAAATACTGCTGGCGACAGCTGATTCCACAAAGTCGAAGTGCGTGGCAGAAAACTTCGATTAAAACGCACTGTGGTATCGATGGAACTTCGAATTCAGTCGCGATGTACGATGGTGAAACTCAGCAGCTGGGATCAATCCGAACAATCAATGAAACGTATAATAAACGTGTTATACGTGTCCTCTATCAACTCATTCGGAATTGATTCTTGTGCATTAATGCTATACAATTTGTTACAGCAAATATTTTCAAAGCATTATCAAATAACAAAAAGTAGCGTTCTAAATCAAAATATCTAATAAAGTGATACGAAGTTAACGCGTGCAAGTGCGTATTGAATCGCGTAAAACAGACAACATGTCTATCCAGTGATAGGAAATGAGACATAACACAAAACAACATAATACAATGCACAATAGAAAAATTGAAACGAGGAAAAACTGAAATGCGGAGAGATGGTTCGGTAAATATACGGACGACAATCCAACGACCTACTTGTGGACAATTGGTCTGTGCGGGAAGATTTATCACTGGTCACGTTAGCATTTATGTGAACATACTTCTTTAAGGACCGCATGGCCTGTTGTGAAGCTCGAATCCCACACGATATTTGGTCGCCGCGGAGGTTTAGCTTTTTTTTATCTGGTTGTTATTGTGATTGGTTCTTTTCTTCAACCTACACCTTCCGCATCTAATACCATAACCGTTGGATCAAGTGCATGATAGTGATATCCTTTGATCTCAACGATCGGGTACTTTAGTAGTGAGCGAAACTGTCTGTTGAGACACGGGTTCGAATATCAGTCGTTTTCGGTTTGGCTTTTGTACCCTCGTTATTTATAAGTGTAACTAATTTAAATTAAATATACTCTGTATAAATTACTTCAAATACATTTTTACTTACAAACAACTCCAGCAACTATGACGACATCTTAAAGAATTATTCTTCAACAAATCCTAAGCACAGCTTGTTCTAAAACTGCATTGCATCATTTGTCTAATTTAGCTGATTGAATTTCATTGAGGACTTCCTCTGCAACTCCTTGGCGCATAATTTCAAATATCTTTTCCTGTGATCTTGCTGCTTTGAAAATCGGTACATTTGATTTAGGCTCGTGTTTGTAAATTATTCGATTTAATAATCAATCCATTTCTGATTCTGTGAAATACGCCATTCGAATGTTGTCATGAGCCACTTCAAACACAACTAACTGGTTAACAGGATTATTAGTATCGTTAATAACATAGCTTACATTTTTATTTATAATAGTGTGATGTAATTGTATGTTAATAATCATATCACTCTGGAATTGGGTTCAACTTTGAAGTTCAGTTTCAAGCAAAGCGACATGCTTTAGTGGAGGTATCATAGAGAACTCATCACCATCGCCAATTTCATCACTCGAGTGTCATGAAATAATATCGTATTAGAGAGAGAACCAGAGATATTTATTGTTACATAGCCTTGAAGAATATGCCAGTTCTAAAAGCTTAGCACCAACGTTGAACATCAGCAGTGTCTAATTTACGTAGGTTAAGTTAAAAATTTACCGAACAAAATGTCCATAGCTTTTCTTACATTACAATTTCTTTTGTTAAGTTCCATAACTTTAAATAAAACGTGTGTACTTGACAAGTAATTTAAGATAAGAAGAAATTTCACGTAACCTGAAGATAAAATGTTATTTTATGGATTACCACAAAAAAAGGAGCGAAAGCGCTTTAGTCGTGTTTGTGTTTCCCCGCTTCTTAAGCTCTTGAATTCCACAAAACGGCCTTAAAAATACATTGAAACGTCACGTTAGTGTTGCGGCTCCACTTGTCTCATGACATTGAACTCCGTATACATAAATCAGAGCTACTTAAAACACGATCTGTCGAATCTAAAGACTTTTACACGTTACGATAGAGTTTTGTGTTACAGAATTTAAACAGAGTGTGACAAATTATCTTTACTTGCATAATTGAGTCAAAGATCAAAGGCGTCTGTGCCGTTTAGACTTTTTTATGATTCCTTTGGTCACCATCATTATAATTGTCAGTCACCATTGTCGAAAGGCTTCGCAAATATTTTTAATTGCCGTAGTTTGAATGCTTGATATTCGCATAATAACAAACTAGATACTTATCCCATTTTGTTTATTCCAATAGCTGGGTTGAGCAACGCTGTCAGTTCAACTAATGGAGAGTGCCTACTGCAGCCCATGTACACTTGTAAACAACTTCAATCGCTGAAGGTTACAGTTGTGTTATCTATCAGTGTTGTGTTGTGTATCTCCTTCAGATCACACAGATAGAATGCCTCACAGCATGTAATTATAATGGCTCTCTATACCCTTCATACCGGAACGCAACAGCGACATTCAAACACACCGTTCATCTTATATTTTAAAATCGTTTACCGTACAATGAAGAACCCGACTGAAAGACAGTGCTGTGATATCACTGAGACGGGAACCTTTTTGACATCGCACAACAAATTAATCTTTTTCATATTTTTCGTTTTTATTTTGTGTTTTGTTGTTTGATTGCCAAATAAATGCGTTTCTTTCTTTCTTTCTTTTTTTTCTACTCGCATCGTAGACGTGTCGCACATTGTAACAGCAGAATGTTATATGCAAACATATGTTACAGGGAGGAATCAATAAAAAATATGTAAAATGCGGGAATTTAGTAGACATCGGGGTGGTCTAGTGAAACACGTGTGACAGACACTTGTAATTTTTATCGTTTAGTGTGAGATTACTTTGAAACACGAAAACTTATATTTAATACTTTTGAGTTATTGAAGGCAGTGGTAGCCTAGTGGTCTTGGCGCTCACTTTAGTTTCACAGAGCGCGTGTGACCTGGGTTCGATCCCCGGTGCTGGCACCACTAAAATTGTTACTAGCAATTTTAAGTGCTGTATTTACCACGTGCTCAGCGGTGAAGGAATACATCGTGAGGAAACCTGCATGTCTGAGATATAATAAAAATATTATTTCGATGATATGTGAAGCCCACGAACCCGCACTGGAGCAGCGTGGCGAGCCCTTCCCGGCTCCTAAACCCTCTGTGATACTCGTATTTGGGAAGGAGGCCTTTGCCCAGCAGTGGGCACTAACAGGCTGCTCCTTTTTATTGAAAGAAACTTTGGTGTTGATTTTGATTTTTTTTTTATATAAAATATAGACGTAACCCTTACACAGATATACAAGAGTACTTGAACGATAAAAACAACGAGATGAAAAAAGAAAATTTTATTCAATTTATTGTGATTTCTACTTTCAATTCGTAGTTTTATTTTTACTTCACGAGTTTACGTAACAACTTAACAATTTTCTAAAAGTTCTGTACAGATACTTCGTATAGAATATCTCTCAATAGATCCTAAAACATTTTACAGCTGCTCATTTACTTTTAAACCAGCACGTTAAAACAAACGGTACGTTTTCTACCAAAATGAAAATTTAAAAACTTTTGCACTCAAATTTTATACGGCTTCCCTTATTGTTTAGACTCAATTTTATTGCATTGCAACCCTCTTAAATTAACGATGGTCACTTTCAGTCTCTAGATGAGGAAAATTATCAATCAAGTCGATGGCCAAGGCATTTTACACCTTAACACTCTGATTTTAAAATGCACATGACTTAAGTGACGTAAACTGCTGACTGGTGGGAACAACAAACAAAATTATTCTTTACATTTATGAAAATAAAATTGAAATTCAATGTGATGGTGTGCCCGGAGCATTTCTCGCGTTGTCCAAATTCGATCTGAAGTGACAGGCATTTGGCTTAGTAAGGGAAAGCGTTGAGTCCGGTTTAGGACGCCCCTTTGTTTATTATTGTAAAAGATTGGACTTGCAAGGAGTAAGGACGCTTGAGGCTCCTGTTTTGACCTACACTCTGTGTTTTGCAGCAGTCGATGTTGCTCCAACATTCTACGTGCCCATTTTATAGAGTTCTTGTGAAAAACAGTGTTCTAAGCCATAGAACTTTGGCTTTCGTCTTCCCCGCGTGGTTTCGCATGAAAAGGATTAAGAGAAAAATTACGAAAAACGTTTGTAAGGAAACAAACCCAGTATGTGCCGGAACGAGACCAGGCTGAAGCTCGGCTATTAGATAACTCAGGAGTTAAGATACAAACTGACATTAACAGGTCTACTTACTAGTTACAAAACACACTAAAGTATGTTTTGCATAGAGCTTCAATTTATAATGAATAGATGTTGTAGTCGAAATTGGTTCATTAATAACTTCAACTTACCAGCGACGATTTGAAATGCGTACTAAAAAAACTTCTTTTTTTTAGAGGATTTTTTGTCTAAAAGTTAAGTTTGACTTACGATTAAGTTTTTGCTATGTAAACTGAGAAGCATATTTAGCTTTTTGAAGAAGAAAAAAAAGGTCGTAAAGGAGCTCGTTCTGATTTTGCTATTTTAGGAGTCGGTATAGAATGTCTGTGTTTAATTAGCTTTACATCATTTATATAATGTCAACCGTTTAAAGAAATACATGAAGCTCTTTACTAATACTGAGGGACGGATCTAGTTGGTTCTTCCTTCGAAGCTGAGTTCGGATTCAAAACTCACTGCAGATGAACATTTTTATGATCAACTACCTGAACCTTGTCTCGCTTCATATTGACCATTTTTATGAGTGCTGAGTTTTTTAATCTATGTGTTTTCCTTTCTTATCTGTATTCAATTAACAAGACGCGGGGTATCCTAATTTGAGACCAGACGAAGTATGTGATTCTACAAAAAAATATATATATTTAGTGAATCGGAGCTATTTTACCCAAACCCAAATCCAAATAAAGTATTCTGTCAATTTCATAAATCATCCATATATAGAAGGGGTAGCCTAGGTGTCAAGGTGTTCATTTTAGTATAAAAGAGCGCGTGTGACCTGGGTTCGATTCACGGTGCCGGCGCGACAAAAATTATCAATAGCAGTTTTAAGTGCACGTGCTCGGCGGTGAAGGAAAACATCGTGAGCCAACTTGCATGTCTGATAAATTATAAAAATATTATTTCGAGAATATATGAAGCCCGCCAGCCCGCACTAGAGCAGCGTGGCGGGCCCTTCCCGGCTCCAAAACCCTCTCGAATATTTGAGAAGGAGACCTTTGCTCAGCAGTGGGAACTTACAGGCTGCTACTTTACTTTACTTTAATATGTTTAATGAATATGTTGACAAGATGCTAAGCATTCGCCAAGGACACCGACCAATTAACTCTAAGATATTCAAACTATAAATTGGTACAACCAATTTGCTTGTTATAAATTCAAAATGCATCCAACCGGAAAATTGTATTGGGACCCGAATCCAACCGTACAGATCGGGTGGGGGGCCTGGTAAAAGGACGGACCCTGTTGTATGCGAGCTATCGTATTCGGACGTTTTATAAAGGCCAGTTTCGGCTTTTGTCCGGTCCAGTGGCGTGCAAGGGGTTAGGTGGAATCCGCGCCATCTCATTTTGTCGGATTTCCTGTACGGCGGAACGAAAGTTGTGTAATGGATGAGGAATTAGTATAGAGTTTCAAGTGTTATACGGATATTGTTTTGTGACGTCACTCTGTATTAATAAACTGAAACCAGCATATGTCAAATTGAAAAAAATTATATAACGTCATTAAAACTCTTTAAGGTTAAATAAAACGCGCTACAATTCTGAAACTATACAATTTTATTGATTTGAATGCAAGTACAAGTAGTAACAAAATAATCTTCAAACCAGAATAGACAAAACCACGCAACTCCCCTTATATAGACAGGTCTTAAAATTCATAGCGCTGTATAAGACATTTTACTAACGGCGTATAACTAATTTACGTTTTCATCACATAATAAAAAATACAAACTTCGTTTGTCTGAACTAAGCTCTTCGTTAGATGCCTAATCTAGTTTTCGGTTACCAGTTTTTTTTTTATGAAAATTAGGCTTACGTTTGACCTCAATCTTGCCCGATGGAAGGCGAAGATGAGGCCTAGGATGGTACACGCTTGCCTAGATGTCTGTTCACTTTGTCCTTAAAGATGTCAAGAGTTTTTAAAGTCATGTTCTGTTTCATATACACTCGTATCGTCTAGTCTAAGTTTCTTGTCTGTAGTAAATAACGCAGCTAAAAGATTTCATCTGCATGAAGTGTTTCATTCCGTTGACTCTTTCTATCTCTGTCTCTCCCCATTTCACATCTGCAACTGTTATTCCAATGAGAATCATCTATAAAAGTGCTACCATGTTGTTTCATAAACACTCGTCTAGTCTGAGTTTTTTGTTTGTATTAAATAACGGAGCTGAAAGAACTCTGTCTGCATTAAGTACACGATTCCATTGACTCTCTCTCTCTATCTTTCTCTCCCCATTCCACGTCTGCAACTGTTATTCCGAGGAGAATCATCAAAAGATAAAAGTGCTTACTGTCTATAAGTACTATCAGTTTCGACGCATTAATTTCCATTCTGCTATTTACGTTACTCTTATCACGCTATGTTAAAACAGGATCCTCTTTATTGCTCGCATATGGCATGTGTATTCAAGGTAGGGCTGTCCAATACTAATAATTTCTCAATTTTACATTATACTAGATGTTGCACCGGGCTTAAAAAATAAAATAATTACAAGAAGCACCGCGTGTAAATGTAGTTGGAAAAAAGCTACCAAATTTCTCCATGCACCAGATAATATATTTTGTTAATTATTATAATGGACAAAATCTTATTTTTTTAATTTAAATGTTATTGTTATTTCTAATTTCAATAACAAATTTATTAAGAAACTCAATTAAATTTTGAAAATTAGTAAATTCAAAACTAAACAAATAAATTACTTCAAGCTACGTAGTTATTACATATTTTATCGAAAGCCAATACTTTGTTTAAGAATTTGTTAAAAATAATTAAACAAAATTTCATTGGAAATTCATGCCGAGCATTAATTTTGCTCGACGTAGCCCTGAATGTTTTTATGCTTAATCACTTAAAGTACTTCATAACTGTTTGAATTAGTATTCGATTAGTTTTTATTTTATACCGAGACAGTTGTTACAGATTAACAAAAATATATTATAAATCAAAGGTTGCCAGACTTTTTTTCTCATAGACCACTTTCGAAATTAAGCAGGTTCCGGTGGACCCCCCGTAGCTACATTTCTACCATATTCCCAAAACTCGACAAAAAATGTGAAGATTAGATCTAACTATGGAAATTTGCGTTGCGGTTGAGTTACAACCACGAGTCAAACAACTTTTTCTGACACCGGCAAACACTAACATCGATTCACCTTTCGTAATTACAAGTAACAGTCGCTGAGCTTCTTAAAATATTATCTGCCTGCATTGATGAGGTGAAGTCAAGCCAACATTTTAGTTCTTCACTATCGAAAGCGAACAAATTTTCTTGGACCCTCGCTTACGAATTGTGAATCCCCAATTTTTTGTCACGCCAACGTAGACCCCCTGGGGTTACTCCACTTTTGGTTACTAAGGTTATAAATGAAGGAGAATTAAAGCTAGTCTAATAGTTTGATCTAAAATTGTTATTGATAATAGAAAAATCATACATAGGTACTTGTAAATCGATAATCGGATTTTCTTTTTCACATCAATCGATGATTTTTAGTTTTTTTTTGTATATTACGTTATTTTTTTTAATCAAAGAAGTTTCACAATAACTTACGTAATTGTTTAACGAAGTTCTTTATGCATATCCTTCTTTACAGTATAGGTTCAAGCAGAGTCACAATTAAACTATGAGCATCATTGTTACTTTTCATATACAGGTTGGATGCGACAATACAACATTTAATTTAACCTCATGTTCCTCGGATAATTTCAATGTCATAGACTAGATATCAATAAGATAAGGTAATTATTTCATAGGTTTAGTCTTGGGATAATTTTATCTAACAGTTAACTAGGGCTACGAGACGTATATGTTACCTCCATTTGTCTATTTAATAATTTTCTCGCCGTGTAAAGTAAATTTCAACTCGGCAATTTCGACAGAAAGTTTCTTATTTTCTCCACATTCCGTAACAAGAGACCTTTTGATAACGTTCGCCCTCGTTCGCTATTTCTCTTTAAGCATCAACGAAAATGGTAAACTTTGTTTAACCTTGAGGTCTTGCGAGTTCATTAAGAATATCTGAAATTCACCCTTAATTACTAACAAAAACGTTTTTCGCTGGCACGAAATTGTGCGCGTGGGTTTTATAACTCGTGCTAATTCAGAATGTAAAGGCTACGATGAAATTGAGGACTGTGATAGTATCAAAGTTAATACACGTATTTATTGTCTGTGCAAAAAAGGGCCAAGCGGCGGCTTTAGCTGCTGCTCGAATGGGCCGGCTCGACCGGATTGATACCACGGCCTCGCAGAATACCGGCGTGAAGTAGATGCATCTTGTGCTTCTGCGTTTCGTTCGGTGAGTGAGGTAACCGGAGGCCCACATCCTCTCCCTATTCCTCTCCTCTTCCCTCCTATCTCCCAAATATCCCTAAAGACCGGCAACGCACCTGCAGCATCTATGGTGTTGCAGATGTATGTGGGCGACGGTAAGCACTTACCATCAGGTGAACCGATTGCTCGTTTGCCGCCTTTATCGTAAAAAAAAATGTGGTTGCGGCGTAACAGAATCTGGTACCCTCGCACCGTAACTGTTGCAGAAGAGAGACTTAGGGAAATGCCAGTAAAGTCCGACAGATGGCGGTTTATTCACTTCAAATACGACCGTACCTTTTCTTTCGCTTGGTTAGGAGCTTCCCGCCATCGCCACTTAATAGTAGCTTGATGGTAATCACATTAAAAGTATATTATATGAACAACTTATCAATGACGGTTTGTACATTCCCGGCTTATAGATCTTCATTCGACATAGCAGTCGAATTGAAAACTTCCCTCACGTTTGGAGTCGGGTAAAATTTTTGTTAATTGTATTCACGTTATGATTAAGAAATTAATTACATCTAAACAGACGAGCCTTTGTACGGTAAGTGACATGATAACATGCCAATATAGTTTAATATATGTTATCATGAAAATAAAAAGATTACATAGAAATTAAATAAGAAAGAAGAAAAGCTAGAAAGAAAGAAAAGTAATTTATTCATTGCCACAACTCTAGTAACATATAATGATAGTTAATTAACATAAATAAGCTATCTTACGTATGCAGATAGTAAAGGAAAATCTGTAAGCGGGAACACAACATCTCTTTTCTCACGTGGTGAAGTTTTTTTTATTTATTTATTTATTTAAACTTTATTTAAATACCTTTAAACAAAAGTATTACAAAAGGCGGACCTAATGCCTCTTGGCATTTTCTCTGCCAGTCAACCCGGGGCGTGGAGAGATATAGTAAGGGCGCCAAACATTAAATTTGTTAAAAAAAAATACATGAATAAATATATAAAATACGCTTACAATTAGATACATACAGACGGAATAAATACATATAAACAAATATGTTAACATATAAATATATATACATATATACACATACATACAGCATACAAAATATTATTATAATTACAATTACCGATTTATATCAATTCCACTAAGTGGGAAGTTCTGGCGACCGAACGAAGGCGGAGTCCGAATTCGCCGAACCCAAAACTTACAGAGCAGTGACAGAGAGCAATACCACTAGTGCTTTTCAACGTGGTAGAGCCTAGCGGCGACTTTTGTTACCGATCGAATGGGTTGGCTCGACCGGGGCTATACCACGGCCTCGCAGAATACCGGTGTTCACACCTACTTCAGTAGAGACATCTTGTGCTTCTGGGTTTCGTTCGGTGTGTGAGGTGGTTACCTCCGGTTTGAGGCTCTCTTTCCTCTCTCCCCCCCCCCCTCCCACCTTCATCATCATCATCCCTCCCATCCCCAAAATATCCTTAAAGACCGGTAACCCATGTGCAGCTCCTCTGGTGTTGCAGATGTATTTGAGCGACGGTAATCACTTACCGTTATATGGGCCGCTTGCGCGTTTGTTCCCTTTAACATACAAAAAATTTTTTCGACCACTAGTGCGTGGGTACCAGTACTGCACTCACCAGACCTGTGAGAGTGGTGAGTGTGGGCAAACCTTCCAAGAAAAACTTGTTGGCTTTTGTTTGCGTCTTCTTCGCTCTACGATTTGGCGATAATGTTCAGCAGTGGACTAAACTAGACTGATATCACATAAATATTTAAACATGACAGCTTGCTGCTATCACATAACTAATCTGTTTATTTATCTATCTAAATTGTAACACAATACTAACGTGAATAATTACACCTGTTTTGTTTTTATTACAATAGTAAACGTATCTACCTCCCGCTTCAAATGTGTTTTATTTTCATTACACTTAGCGTTCCAAATGTTACTTTCACTTTGTTGCAATTTCAGTTAAAGCGAACAGCGCAACAATTTATTTTATTTCACCTTTCATCCCACAAACCGTACTGAGTACGGCATATCTAAACAATTGTCAGAATTGTACCTTTCTAAAATGTCAAACTTAACGATAACATGAATATCGTTTAAGTGACTTGATACGTTCCTTATATGATGAGTTTAAGACGCGCTTTTCATTCCTGTCTTTATCAAACGCGATCAGCGCAAGTCATTAACTTATATCACGCCCTGGGTTGACTGTTAGAGAATGCCAAAAGGCATTAAGTCCGCCTTTTGTAATCCTTGTGGTGTAGACAGTAATGTATAAATAAATAAATAAAAATTACCTCAACATTCTAGGTCATGTGGTAACTTAGATTCACTGACTTATAAATTAACATTGTCACCTGTTTATTTTTTAATAGGTCGATCGACACTGGTGTCTCTGGGTTGAACCCTGTGACAATCTTCGGAGGAGCTCGTTAGGTGCTCAGTAGTAAACTCGAGATACTTTGAATGCTAATGATAATTTTCAACGTGGTAGAGCCAAGCGGCGGCTTTAGCTGCTGCTCGAATGGGCCGGCTCGACCGGTTTAATACCACGACCTCGCAGAGTACCGGCGTGAAGTAGATGCATCTTGTGCTTCTGGGTTTCGTTCGGTGTGTGAGGTGGTTACCTCCGGTTTGAGGCTCTCTTTCCTCTCTCCCCCCTCCCACCTTCATCATTATCATCCCTCCCATCCCCAAAATATCCTTAAAGACCGGTAACCCATGTGCAGCTCCTCTGGTGTTGCAGATGTATTTGAGCGACGGTAATCACTTACCGTTATATGGGCCGCTTGCGCGTTTGTTCCCTTTAACATAAAAATTTTTTCGACCACTAGTGCGTGGGTACCAGTACTGCACTCACCAGACCTGTGAGAGTGGTGAGTGTGGGCAAACCTTCCAAGAAAAACTTGTTGGCTTTTGTTTGCGTCTTCTTCGCTCTACGATTTGGCGATAATGTTCAGCAGTGGACTAAACTAGACTGATATCACATAAATATTTAAACATGACAGCTTGCTGCTATCACATAACTAATCTGTTTATTTATCTATCTAAATTGTAACACAATACTAACGTGAATAATTACACCTGTTTTGTTTTTATTACAATAGTAAACGTATCTACCTCCCGCTTCAAATGTGTTTTATTTTCATTACACTTAGCGTTCCAAATGTTACTTTCACTTTGTTGCAATATCAGTTAAAGCGAACAGCGCAACAATTTATTTTATTTCACCTTTCATCCCACAAACCGTACTGAGTACGGCATATCTAAACAATTGTCAGAATTGTACCTTTCTAAAATGTCAAACTTAACGATAACATGAATATCGTTTAAGTGACTTGATACGTTCCTTATATGATGAGTTTAAGACGCGCTTTTCATTCCTGTCTTTATCAAACGCGATCAGCGCAAGTCATTAACTTATATCACGCCCTGGGTTGACTGTTAGAGAATGCCAAAAGGCATTAAGTCCGCCTTTTGTAATCCTTGTGGTGTAGACAGTAATGTATAAATAAATAAATAAAAATTACCTCAACATTCTAGGTCATGTGGTAACTTAGATTCACTGACTTATAAATTAACATTGTCACCTGTTTATTTTTTAATAGGTCGATCGACACTGGTGTCTCTGGGTTGAACCCTGTGACAATCTTCGGAGGAGCTCGTTAGGTGCTCAGTAGTAAACTCGAGATACTTTGAATGCTAATGATAATTTTCAACGTGGTAGAGCCAAGCGGCGGCTTTAGCTGCTGCTCGAATGGGCCGGCTCGACCGGTTTAATACCACGACCTCGCAGAGTACCGGCGTGAAGTGGAGGCATCTTGTGCTTCTGCGTTTCGTTCGGTTAGTGAGGTAACCGGAGGCCCTCTCCCACTCCCCCTCCCCATTCCACTCCTTATCCTCCCTCCTATCTCCCGAATACCCTTAAAGGCCGGAAACGCAACTGTAGCTCCTCTGGTGTTGCAGATGTATGTGGGCGATGGTTATCACTTACCATCAGGTGAATCTATTGCTCGTTTGCCGCCTTTCCCATAAAAACAAAGAGTGACAAAATATGTACAAAATACACGCTTAATCCTTATCTTACCTTAACAGTCCGTAAACAGTGAAGGACATAGGCATATCATAAGGAGCAATACCCGCAGGACCTGACACCTCGCACCTTATACGCCGCTGCCTGTATAGGTCTGCTTAATTGCCATGATGTATATCCCGCCATGTGACAATAGTTATTTCGATTATCCCTACGTCGTCTCTTACCCCATCTAGACTCGTGATTCAAGATACCAACCGCCGAAACGAATAATTAAAAAAAAAATCAAACCTTTCCTTATATTAGCTCTTCACAAATTCAAATATAACGTTAAAGCGGATTAGTGGAAGGCGAGTAATTTTTGTTCGCAACGAGAACGAAAGCGCCAAGTTATATCTAGCGGGCGTCTTGAACATGCAAATGTGGAACCCATTAATTCCACGCATATAGAGTAACTGAAGACGTCATTGTGTAGATTCACAGGGTTTAATTAAACACTGGCGAAACGCGGCGGCCGCACACGGACAGATCTATAATCGTATGGAAACATTCTCTAAATAAAACATGTAGATATAACTCAACATTTGACCACTTTTTACATTAATATCGCAACTAATTGAATTTTCTCATTTAGTATAAAAAAAATGGACTAATTTAGTACAACAAGTGATTTAAAACAACAAGTATTTTTTTTTAATATTGCTCCATTTTTCCGGAGTACCCTGTGTTTTTTTTTATTAGTATCGTTACCTTATTAGATTCGAATAAGTATCACGACTTTCTTAACATGTCTTTTCTTTTCGATCAGCCTGTATATGTCTGCTGTCGCGTTTGAGTAGAGGTTGGCATGCCGTGAATGGAAAATTTGCTCTAAATCACCATAATGGGCATAAGGATTCCGAGAACGCGGTGCCGGATACCTACGCATTTGAGATGATGCTTCCCATTACCGGTCCGTGTGATCTGGGGTCGCGATTTTTGTGCCATCATTCAATCGCAGGATCCTTGTCCTTTTGCCAGCAGAATGCATCGCGCGCAGGTGAAGTGGATCTCTGTAGAAAAAAATGATGCAATCCTCCTTGCACTTCAATAGTCCTTGTCTTGTTTCTATCATGTATTTTATGTAATAATTTAATAATAAATTTGCGTTTTGTTCTAGCATTTAACAGACTATAAAACCTGTATATGTATTTTTATATAATGAAAAACAACTTAATGCAAATGCATTAGTAGTAGTTAGTACAGTACAAATATAATAAAAAAAGCTGTTCAAGTGCGAGGAGTTTGGTTATTGCGTTCGGCAATCTCCTTGCCAACTATCAGTGGGGATTAGTGCTGTACAGTAATAGGCTCGATCAGATTATATATAGGCTACCGACATATTGATAATCAGTGATCGGCACGAGCCGCGCCACACCGCGGGATTCGAAGAGGAAATAATAATATGGACATGACATGATTCGCAAAAATTAAGTGTTATGTTTTTGTAAATAGAAGTCAGAATATTATAAATAAACTCGTAAAATGTATCATTTTTCATTAAAGAAAATATTAATAATCTATGGTTTCATTTTATACTGCGTAAAATATTACGTGCACACATATAAAACATGTAAGTGTTAAAATATAATCATTTGAAGTGCATAACGACCCCTTTCCCTACCTGGCTTCTACTACCTGGCATGTCGGAGGTCACTAGCGTGTTTTCTATTTTTTTTTTTTTATATTATTTTCGTTCGCCGATTCGAGAGCTGGAATCCCGGGGAATATCCATATTAACATAATGATTGAGGTCATTGACACCATGTGGCACGGGTCGTGCCGATCACTGTTGATAATGTACTTGCAAATAGGAAAAAAGCATACCATTACAACGTATTTACAACATATATGTCAATTAAATTATGACGGCTCGGTGGCGTAGTGGCTAAGGCGTTTAGCTGCGGCGCTGTGGGTCGCGGGTTCGATTCCCGCACGGGACTAGTATTTGTACGGACTACAAATAATAGTTCCCGGTCTGGGTGTTTGTCCATGTGCAATTCATGTATGTAAACTTAAAGGCCGGCAGCGCATCAGTAGCTCCTCTGGTGTTGTGGATGTTCGTGGGCGTCGGTGCCCCTTCTTCTATTAAAAAAAAAAAAACACTACCTCCGCGACACAGGAGAAATACCTACAGCGGAAGGTAACGTTTTTAAAGATTGAACAAATAAAAAAAAAATTACTTAAATTAAAAAAAGAAACTAACACATCCAGTGCATTTATCTCTCACGCATAAGCGCTAAGAATATCACCCACGTAACCCGTTAGAGCCCCGAAATGTTTAATTTTGTCCCCCAACCCGCTCCGCCATGTATCCTAACGAAGGGTGCGACCTCCACCATCTACCCCTTCACCTGAACCACTTGCCATATAACGTATGATGGGCATAGTGCACGATAATCACTTATTTAATTGCAACATTTATTTTGTTGATTAAAATACTTGTTTTATAGTTGGAGCGTTGGAAAAACAAAATCTGCTCTCATGAATACGAAATACTATGTCGAACTCCAAGAAGTCCACCTTTATGACCTGTAAATAGTCCACTGCGGTACAAAAGCGTCTTTCACGAGGAGGACTTGGCTGGTATATTTCGTGATGGTATTCCAGCCATCTGCCATTGCGTCTTCCGAGGCATATCCCTTAGTTGTCTCTGACGAAAGTCATGGCAAGAAATAGTGTACCAAATTCTGGCCTAAAGTACTGAACAGTTTTTAATGAAAGACGGTGTTGTAGATTATATTATATTAGATACTTTTTATACCTAACAAGAATTGCCTAGAGACTTAATTTATTAGAGATCTCATGGGCAAAGTCACTGGTATTCGCTAGCATAATCTTTTGATTACCGTGGGTCGCTTGGTTAAACGTAATTAAACATTTTAAGTAACACGGAAAATATGTTACCCGAACCCGGGAGCTCACGTAACTACTATATAATTTAAGAGCCCTTGAGCTACTCCGTTAAAAATAATAAACCGTGTATAATACAAAAGTGTAAATTTTCAATATTATGTGAATATTTTAAGTTTTATGCTGACTGTACTCAGCTTAAGAAGAATGTACGGTTAGCAGCAAGCGTCGACAATTTAAACGGTCTCGCTCTTCGCGAGACGCAAACTTTATCGTTGGTCGTAACTAGGAGCCCCGTTTACTACCAGGTTACCAGATCTCACTCCTCCCCCTCTAGGTAAGTGCAATCGGAGAATACGGGAAGGTTAATACGCAAACCAGGGATCTAGATTGCTGGTCACATCATGGAGGTATTCGAGATATTAAGCTCTGGCCCACTCGTTAGTGGTAATGGGTGTACGAGAGAACATTTCTTTGACCTTGTTACATTTAGGCGATTTTAATTAATAAGCGATTTTGACATATCTGAAACTGTTACGTACATTTTTTTTAAATTTTCTAGCCGTCCCATTCGCCGTCCTATACTCTACCACGTACAAAAATGATGGCTCTACCGGGTTAGTACCACGGCCTCGCAGAATACCGGCGTGAAGGATTTTTACGTTTCGTTCGATGAGTGAGGTAACCGGCCGAGCCCCCTCCCCACCCCCCTCCTCATCCTCCCAAATATTCTTAAAGGATGGCAATGCACCTGCAGCTCCTCTGGTATTGCAGATGTACATGAGCGACGGTAATCACTTACCAGCAGCTGTACAACATATCATATAAATCTTCTTCGATTGAAGTTGTTTCCATTTGTCCATTAGGTAACTGAAGGGCCACTCCTCCTCTCCATCTCCCATCCTTCCTCCCAACTCCAAAATATCCTTAAAGGCCGGCAACGCACCTGCATCTCTGGTGTTGCGGATGTACATGGGCTAAGGTTATCTCTTACCATCAGGTGAGCAGCATGTTCGTTTGCCTCCGATATATTAGAAAAAAAAATCAACATATTTAAGTTCGCTGCTAAATACAGACCTCTCCAAAATTGTGCCAGCAAAAGTCGGATTATATCTCTCATGGAAAAATTGCCCATGCTCACTGCCGCTGGACTACCGTGTGGGTGAGCGTAGTGCCTGTAACCCCCCACAAGTGATACTGATTCCCATCGCTAATATGTGGAATTTAGTACAAAGTACTGGCTGTGTGAGATGTGGTAGCTAGGCGCTTGTTTTAATTTCAATGTTACGCGTGTAACGAATCCAGACTACCAAAATGCCGGGCACTACCAAAATGTTTATTTACAATTTTAAATGTTGGATTTATCACGGGCTCCGTGGTGATGGAAAACGTAGTGAGGTATAAAACATTTATATAATATTTCGACTTCATGTGAAGTCCATCAACGGGGCACTGGAGCAGCGTGTCGGACCATTCCCAGCTCCAATACTCTCTCGTATGTTACATTGAGGGGCGAGGGCTTTTCCTAGCGGCAGGATATTTAAAGGCAGATACTTTAGTAGTTTACTTTGGTTTTTTTTTCTCTAAAAGCTTTCAAAGCTCACCGGCACGTTGTTCACAAGCCACAAGGCCACTTTAGATTTCTTATTCCCATTTGCAAATTGATATCTACGATAACAAATTTGCAATTCGATTGCGGTAGAAGGAAATCTGATTTTCTCTTACCTTGAGTTTATAAATTATAAATATATACGAATAATCATCACACGCGCAGGAGGGTCTTTAAATTCACACAAAAATATTTTTGTAAAATTCACAAGATACTTAGTGTTAGGTCAAACTTCTGAAACAATTTTGGTACATTTATCGCAGTTCGTATTTTTTTTAACCTTAACCTTTTTCCTTCCTCTAAGGTCGGAAGCGCATCTGTAGCTCCTCTGGTGTTATGGATTTACATGGGCGTCGGTGATCACTTACCATCAGGTGAGCTGCACGCTCGTTTGCCCCCTTCAACTATAAAAAAAAGAACCAACAGCACGACATATTTATTTTAACAAAAATCTTAAATAATACTTAATGCCAATAGCAGTTTCATATGTTATAAGAATAACGAAAGATTACAATACTCAGTCACTTGTCACAGTGGATAAATACCCAATTACTAATAAACTAATTTAGTTGTTTTCTGGCCAAATAAAAGAATAATGAAACAAAACTAAAACTTATTTAAGAACCTAAATAATAAATGATGAACCCATTTGACGATGGTTAGTACTTGTATGAGCGTTCGCTCGAGCGCGACTTTGTATGTTTTTTAAGGGTTTTACTGTGCATGTGTGAGTTCAGGATGTTATGTTTATCTAAATACTAAAGTAATTTTTTTTTTTTTAATTTTTAAATTCGCTCGATATTTGCTTTGGTGGAAAATATCTGATTATATTTGAAAACTGTAGTTACTATCGTAACACTGTTTCTATTATAGAAGGCGTGCAGCAACGAAATACCGTATCCACTTAAGCAGAGCCGCGAGCCTGCAACCTACATCTCGTAACTTGATATAAAACGACAATATGAAGTCCAGCTGCAGAGCGAAGGTTTCGTCTCATTTTTGAAGAGGCACCTCATCGCGAAATAATCCCACAACAATACTTTGACATTATCTTTTTCGTCGATACATCGTCGTTACGCTGGCACAAGCAAGCGATAATGCCTTCATATAATTAGTGCCCGAGCGTCCGTATGTATGGAACGGACTAAGAAACCGACGCCTAGAAACCACCCGCACATAAATCAAAGTCATACGAGACCTTTTCAATTAATTCTCGCCCGAGGCACCAGAGATATTTGCATCTGAATATGTAATCGGCATAACCGACCTACGCCACAGTGTAGCTATGCAACGTTGAACTACTTTAGTTAATATAATTATAATTCTATTTTCCACTCAGAGCGTAACATCAATGTATCATCATCATCATCATCATTTCAGCCTATCAGAAGTCCTCTGAACATGGGCCTCTCCCAAAGATTGCCACGAAGCTCGGTCCTGAGCCACCTGCATCCATCGACTTCCCGCAACACTGCGCAGGTCGTCACTCCATCTTGTTGGGGGTCGTCCTACACTGCGTTTGCCTGTACGTGGCTGCCACTCGAGAACCTGTATACAGTGGTATCTTTTGTAACCCATTTGTTACTTTAATAAATGAAACATTCATATATTTACGTATGCTCGACATAATTCCGATCAATATTTTTTGGTTTGAAAAATTATACCTCTTCGAATTTATTACACGGTCTGATCCAAAAAAACTCTATTAAAGCTAACAAGAGCTATTTTTTCATTTACATTAAATTTTCTTTATTTTAATAGTGTTTTAATATATTTTTGATATGATGTTGAAATGACCTCTTCCACTATCATTTGAATTGCACTAAATGTCAGATATATGTTTCGTTTTGCGAATCGACTTGTGTGTCGTTGAAATTTTGTTACTGTTTTAAAAAATATATATACATTAATATTTCTTGTACGCTGCCGTCCTGTCCTGTGTACCCAGCCGACCACTGTCGGTTCTTAGCCCGTAAAAAGGATCAAGAATTGTTCGGTCCCCGGCCTATTGTGCGATACAGGCTCCTGTTTGTCTTTCGTGTGAATGTTCATATTTGATTTCAGGCAACGCCGTACCGTTACAGTGTATATAACCAAGTTCTACGCTCGGACCGTCGAAGATTTTCTCCTCTAATTTTACCATTGTTACGCGGGTTTTTTTGTTTGTTTGTTTGTTCCCTTCGTTTGATTATGTTTTCGGTCGACTTTTAGGGTCTCGTATTGAACCAAAACAACATACAGAAAACTGCTTTCGTTTAAGAGATATAATTAAGGTTGTATATTGTTTTCATTATCACGGCTCAGTATTTTTGGTGACATTAGAAAAAGACAAAGTTATAGCAAAGCTTACTGCATATACTTACTTGAAGTAGAGCTCAGATCACCTCAATCACCGAACGAAACGCAGAAGCACAAGATCCCTCCACTTCACCGCATCGTGACACCAACCCGGTCGAGCCGGCCCGTTCGAGAGTGGCAGCAAAGCCGCCGCTTGGCTCTACCACGTATTTTTCTAACGTCTACGTGCTACGAATTTCAGAGAAGTGTTGCCTGAACGGTACAGTTCTTACCAACGAAATCGATGAAGTGTTGAGGAGCGTTAATCTTTTGGTTCGAAGAATTACGAAGTACCCGATCGTGAGCTGAAGGTAGATATTGAAATTTGTCCTTAAGATAAAAAGATCCATATATATTACACGATGTTTTGACCTATAAAAATTGAATCATTAATTACGGCATAGTTTCCGTGGAAGCTACCGATACGTAAATTACTCGTAAAACGTTTCCACATAATAACGTACATATGTACGTTAATGTACAACGTAATATGACTCATATCGCGGCATTCGCTCCGAATAAAAAATTATGCTTTTATAATTGTAAATTTGTAAACTGCGTACGAATAATAACTCTATCTGCTCACAGTTGAAGTTATTAACACCTTTAATGCGGTAGAGCCAAGCGGCGGCTTTTGCTGCTGCTCGAATGGGCCGGCTCGACCGGATTATTACCACTACCACGCAGAATACCGGCGTGAAGTAGATGCATCTTATGCTTCTTGCGTTTCGTTCGGTTAGTGAGGTATCCGGAGGCCCACTCCCCCTCCCCATCCCCCTTCTCATTCTCCCTTCCATCACCCAAATACCCTTAACGTAACGCACCTGCAGCACCTCTGGTGTTGCGGATGTATTTTGCGGGCGACGGTAATCACTTACCATCAGGTGAAACGCTTGCTCGTTTTCCGCTTTTCTCATAAAAAAAAAAACTATACCATGATATATGTAATGACGTCATTGTAGAAATTGTTAATACGCTACTTTATTACATGACTAACATTTGAAATGAAACGATCATTTACGTATTTCGTGTTTAATTTTGTTTTAATCTTGAAAATGTTATTAAAAAATGTTACGGTATCTGTGGAGTTTCCTTTCCGATGGAGAGTGGGACCTAGGTTGAATTCTAAACATAAAAAATATGCATTTTGTTATTAGATTTCTTTAAAAACCAACCTATTCATTGATCTGTGCTTAGAACATGCCATCAAGTAAACAGCATTATAGTACAATGGGCACAACGCTACATATTTCTGCTAAGTACCAAAAAAATATGCTCTAGAATCTTTTTCAGGTTTCAGAACGGTGCACTAATACTAAGCCTACCCCGTCTGTCCTGTACGTACTGTACGGTTATACATATTCAACTTGGCAAGTAAAGTGGCAGCCTGGAAGTTCCCAGCGCTGGACAAAGCCACCTTCTCAAATATCTGAGAGGGTTTTTGGAGCCGGGAAAGACCCGCCACTCTGCTCCAGTGAATATTTTTTAATTATTTCTCATACGTGCACAGGTTTCCTCACGATGTTTTCCTTCACCGCCGAGCACGTGGTAAATATAGCACTTAAAATTGCTATTAATAATTTATGTGTGTGTGTGTGTGAGTGTATAGTGATGCCGGCACCGGGGATCGAACAACTCGCTCTATATGAACTATATGAAACTAAAGCGAGCGAGTGTAAATGAGCCTCGGGTCACCTCGCTCACCGAACGAAACGCGGAGGCACAAGATTCCACCACTTCACCGCATCGTGACACCAACCCGGTCGAGCCGGCCCGTTCGAGAGTGGCAGCAAAAGCCGCCGCTTGGCTCTACCACGTATTTTTCTAACGTCTACGTGCTACGAATTTCAGAGAAGTGTTGCCTGAACGGTACAGTTCTTACCAACGAAATCGAAGAAGTGTTGAGGAGCGTTAATCTTTTGGTTCGAAGAATTACGAAGTACCCGATCGTGAGCTGAAGGTAGATATTGAAATTTGTCCTTAAGATAAAAAGATCCATATATATTACACGATGTTTTGACCTATAAAAATTGAATCATTAATTACGGCATAGTTTCCGTGGAAGCTACCGATACGTAAATTACTCGTAAAACGTTTCCACATAATAACGTACATAATGACTCATATCGCGGCATTCGCTCCGAATAAAAAATTATGCTTTTATAATTGTAAATTTGTAAACTGCGTACGAATAATAACTCTATCTGCTCACAGTTGAAGTTATTAACACCTTTAATGCGGTAGAGCCAAGCGGCGGCTTTTGCTGCTGCTCGAATGGGCCGGCTCGACCGGATTATTACCACTACCACACAGAATACCGGCGTGAAGTAGATGCATCTTATGCTTCTTGCGTTTCGTTCGGTTAGTGAGGTATCCGGAGGCCCACTCCCCCTCCCCATCCCCCTTCTCATTCTCCCTTCCATCACCCAAATACCCTTAACGTAACGCACCTGCAGCACCTCTGGTGTTGCGGATGTATTTTGCGGGCGACGGTAATCACTTACCATCAGGTGAAACGCTTGCTCGTTTTCCGCTTTTCTCATAAAAAAAAAACTATACCATGATATATGTAATGACGTCATTGTAGAAATTGTTAATACGCTACTTTATTACATGACTAACATTTGAAATGAAACGATCATTTACGTATTTCGTGTTTAATTTTTGTTTTTGTTTTCCCGGCGCGACTGAGGTGTGGGGGTGAGAGGCCCTGGTGTCGTAGTCAACTTAAGCTTTTAATTATTAATAATGGTCCGATCTACGCTGAATGTGCTCAACGTATCTTGATTTCGAGCAGTGGTATGCTCGGTTTTTGGTTTAATTTTATTTATTAGTGCAATGTAAAACAAACATTTAAAGCGATAAAATCCGTAAGTAATAGTCTCGTTTCGAATGAAGTAACATTAAATCATTGCCTTAATTTGTTTTAAATAACAATGCGATGATGCACCATAGACACTTTGTTCTTTTTTGATTTTATTTGTCACTTTAAGGATGTACAGTATAACATTACTTGAAAAGGTATTAAAGCATAATCGATATGTCTTGTTAGATTTTACTTATTTCTTTGTCATCTTTTACAAATAATATATTACGTGACTTTGTAATGAGTTTCAATATTTCAGTAGACAAATATAAAGATAATTTTTTTATGATTTTAATAGTTCAAATGTATTATGTCTAATTTAATTTATCGATTATGAAATCGATTTTTTTATAAAAAGTCACTAAAGATGTTACCGAATTTGCGACAGTCATTCTTAACTTCTAAGTTGGTGTAAGTTTTGCTTTGACCGTTATAATTGTATATTTTATTGTGGACTCGATATCGATTTACCTTCTGTTTTGTGACCTCCGCTTCGATCTTTTCGGGAATAAGCATTGTTGAGTAAACTAAACTCTCTTTAACCTTTCATCATCTGATTAATAGAATCAGGATTGCGTCGACTTGTGTATGAATCCACTTAGTCGACTTTAGATAACAATCAGAATATCTACTTAATCGTAATCGTACATTCATTTTGAACGCACCTCAAAAATTAACTTAACGAACATAACGAACCTGCTGATCTATTTAACTTGGACTCAACCTAAAATCATATTTACATGTCCATTGTAATTGAATCGTCGGTCTGTTTTGTCATTAAGGAACTGAATGAAGCCGTTCGAAATTAATACAGTCCGTTCATGATATGAATTTACATCACGCATTTGGAGTAAAATACTTTATGGAAATTTTTTCTCTTTATTTCCATACTCTAAAACCAGGACACAAAATGCGGATGTCATGTCTATAGACATTGTTTACCCGTCAACCTATGGCGTGGTGAAGTTATATGGTAACAAACAAAGTACTAAGGAAAACCACAAAGTCATAAAAACTAAATTACTAATAAATACACGTACATACTCGTTTACATGATTAAGTTTAATTATACTTGTTAGTTTTGTAGAACAAGATACTCCTGTAAGTGTCCATGTAATGCTGAGTTTTATAAGGAATATACTAGCTTATTGTCCAAGTGCTAACTTCAACTAAACATGATGCACCCTGCTTCTACTAGCTTACAAACCTTGCGATCGACTGTTTGCAATAATAGATACGGCATGTATCCACATGCCATATCCATCCACCCACCAACACTTGATGATGGAGTACTATGAAGGCGATGACTCTGTAAAAATAAGGCGCGGGTGGTGAGTTTTTTTTTTGATTGTGATGAATAACCAGCTTACAGTCCACCTGTTGGGAAGTGGTGAAAGCTTCCGTATAATCTTGCAAACAAGTCCTTCGGAAATACCGCTGGCGACGGCTGATTTCACATAGTTAAAATTCCTACAGAAACGCACTGTGGTGGATTGCAACCAACTGCACGTGTCGATATACGACACGAGCAAAACTTACACCTTCATTCTGAACTGAGGAACTACCTCAGACCACTGAAACCTGAACACCTGGTAAAAAAAAACAAATGTTCTATATGTTCCAAATTAAGCTTCTTCCCAAGAGGCTTTTAATTATAAATCGCATTTAGATCGACCAGCCTCTATCACAGATAAACAAAAATGATCTCTTTGAATTTGGTCAGACTGTGCACAAGTCTTGACTATTAAAAAAAAACACATTTACTGTATTATGACTCAATGAAACGTCGAGTCTGTAACTACACTGGTCGTGATATTCTTTTTTTTCTTCTTAACTTCATCTCGTACTGCATATTGCTGCTCGTGTTCCAGAGGCATATTGTTATCCTCCCATACTTTCCGATCATCCTTCGAGTACAGTTCAATAACTCTCGTTACCCTTTCATAAATGTCCAATAAAAACTATAAATACGACCAAATAGCGCTTCGATTCCTGTTATACACTCGTTGGCTGATCATGCAGCTCTCGAGTGCCCGCCTTTACCTTTTCTTAAGGCCTTAGGCGGGAATTTAACGTCTCAGCAATTTCGATGCCTGATCTAATGGAGCGGGCATATACATTTCTGATTAACATGATTATGCTTAATTAAATTAATATTATGTTCATATTGGGATTGAACTATATACAAATTAGTATTAGGTACAGTAAGGTTTCTTTTAATTTTTAATGTCTAGACATTGAATAGGTTGATGACCCGATAGCCTAGTCGGTGGTAACCCTGCCTTCGAACCGAAGGGTTGCTGGTTTGCATCTTCGCATTTGTATAATGAATGTTCGTGATCGAGTCATATACGTTAATATATTATGTATACTAGATTTTGCACATGTTCGCTGGCAGAAATGGGTAAGACTCTAAGGCAGAGAATAAGTTCACCATCTGTTAAACTGAATAAACAAAATTTACGACCTCTGTGAACACCAACCCGACTGTCAGGTATTACGGTAATTTTATTACCTTAGATTACGGTAAGTTTTCCTATTGGGAGATACGCAGAAGTTGTTCAACGGTGGACTATTTACGGACTGCTAAAAAAATATAAAGAATTATTACATGCAATACTGTTATTGGATAATTTTTCATTTCTTTCCAAAGCGATGAAAAAAACCGGCCAAGCGCGAGTCAGACAACGGCTCGAGCAACGAATGTTTCATACAACGACTCAATATATCTGCGTTATCTTTTTGCCAAAAATGTTGTGTTTTCTTTAATTCAGTTCGGGATCCTTAGCGCGAACCCGACTCACACGGTTTTTAATGTTTGTTAGTTGACTTTAGAGTTCACTACAATCAAACCAGAATATGGCTTGTGTTTATTATCGTTTTACCGATGGAAAAAAAACACATTTTTTGTATAGGGTACCTGCTGAATTTTTACTCTTTATTATTTGTTAGGATTTCCGCCATGTACAAAATATACAGCCGTTTAGATAGAGGACTCGCGGACGGACGGACAGGAGGCTTCATCGTGATATAATAATCAGAACCCTTTTAAGAGATTTATTATTATAATTATCAATTTTATATGCCACGTCCAAAAGTCGTGAATCCATGTGATCTCTCAAAAGCGGATTGTTTCCCCGTGAGAAATACGCCAGCGGTAATGGCTGTCCGTGATTTCGGTGTAGGACGTTGGATAATTGCGAATTTAGCTTCTCTCGCATGAGATCTCGAACGAAACCGCCGCAGTTGCTTCGCGACGGATTAAGTACAGTTCTCTTTGTGATGTCTCAGAGGTAATTAAGAGGAAGCTCATTTCGAGCTTGGTAACACCCGTATCTATTTGAAGTAATAAAGAAATATTTTCTATAGTGTACCAAAGTGTTGTTTCTGTAACCCATTATATTCCCTCATCTATCTATACAATTAAGTTATTTATTCAAGGTGGTTCAAGTTCATGGTTCTATACTTAAACGATCCGAGCGGAGCTCTAATTCTTATTGCACTTTGTAAGCTCGTCTTCTACAGACTTCTGGCACATAAACGTAACGAGTGTTTGTCCGAAAATAAAAAAAATATATTATGCGAAGAGCGAAATATTTTTTTTGAAAAGCCTTGCGAATGAACGAATGAAATGAATGTAAATTTTTTACTGTATGACGTAAGAAAGGTAATTTCGTTGGTCAAATGTCAATTCTTTATATTATTTTTTTAAACAATCTACCACCGTTTGGTAATGCGGCTCCACTGGCGAAGAAGGAACTCCTCAGGTGGTAAACTGGTGGAAGCACAAATCAGTTTTTTTTAGATCGATGAAGTTCAGTTCTGAACTCACTGGGTAAATGTACACCCAAACAATTGGTATTTTAGAATGTTCCTTTTCGATGACTTTTAGTACCTATAGTTTAAGCCAGATTAAAGATATAGTAATTTTATTTTAATAATAGGTGTTAATTTTTTTAAAGAATACTAGCAATGCTATTTAACTTACATTACTAATATTCCTGTTAACCCTCCAACTAAGCATTAGAGCTTGTATTTGGAGTGGTTCACGACAATAGTCGAATGGTGGGCTCGAACCTGCGACGTCATGTTTCGCAGTCCGCACCCTAACCCATTAGGCTATTGGCGCTTTAAAATAATGACATACTTCATTTCACTTCTTTTTTTCTATATGTCAACGTCAAAGGAACAAAAAATATGAGCGGCTTATACATGTCCACTGCTGGGCAGAGGCCTCTTTCTCGAATACTTGAGAGGGTTTTGGAGCAGGGAAAGGTTCGACACGTTGCTCCAGCTCTACTAATAGGCTACCGGAATCATGGGTGTTTATACCCGATAATTTATCTATATACTTATATGTCTTATCACCATCCGATTACCAAGACACATGGAATCCTTATTTGGGACTGGATGTGCTTGTTCGGTAGATTAAAAAAATCCAAAAATTGTTCAAGTCCAAAAATTTTTTTTTATATAAAAATTGTAGTGAAAAACGAGATAACAATTCACCTGGCGATAAAAAGTTACTACAATTAACGGACAAACGGGAACAATTCCAATCGAAGAAGATTTTTGATATGTTGTACAGCTGCTGGTAAGTGATTACCGTCGCTCATGTACATCTGCAATAGCAGAGGAGGTGCAGGTGCATTGCCATCCTTTAAGAATAATTGGGAGGATGAGGAGGGGGATGGGGAGGGGGGCTCGGGCGGTTACCTCACTCACCGGACGAAACGCAGAAGCACAAGATGCTTCTACTTCAGACCGGTATTCTGCTAGGCCGTGGTACTACCCCGGTCCACCCGGTCCATTCGAGCAGCAGCGAAAGCCGCCGCTTGGCTCTACCACGTAAATAAAACAATTATACGGGCTCTACGTTCTCTTTAAAACGAAACACAGCGGAGATTGCACCGCTTCTTTTTATATTAATTTTATTCGAATATATTATCGAATATGTTTAAACTATCAACTAAGCTATACTTGCTATCGCTGCCAACCCGTCCACCATCAATGCTTCAACGTAACCATGGCAATATGGCAACATAAACTTTGTTAATAAATCACACGTCTCCTGTCCGCTGTTTATTTTCAATTACCGGGCAACAGTGCGCGGGCAGCGCGTGAATAATACCGGAACAGCTGTACAGTTGGCAGATTAGTGAGTTATTGTCGTTATGCCGACGCTACGTTATTAATTAAAAAAAAGTTGAAAATGCAGTCGGCGCCCCGCGGGCGAATCCCGTGCTCGCACAATAGAGCACGTGATTGATGGACCAATAGTACGTTCCGTTTTCACCTCTTCAGAACGTGTGTACTGATTCAAATTTTTTACACGCAAACATATGTCATCCAATGGGGTAGGCAGAGATTACGACTTGCTGTCTGACACCTTGGATTCTGACACACCTCTCTCGCCTCTTTCACGACCATACATTACGATTATGGGTCCTATTAAGTTGGCACTTCTTCATAATATAACCAATTTGGTGAATATACAAGTACGGCGTCATTGGCAGACTCTGAGATACTTCTCCAGCATCAAATTGCTTCATCACTTTTTTCTGTTATTGAGACGAGTATAGAATGTCACGATCACAGACTAATGAGACATGTGAAGCACTTATACATATTATACAAAGTACAGACTAATATATGAGTGACTAAAAACCTTTAATAGTTTTATAATGAGTTCATTTTGCTTAGTTTAGTTCCTTTTAAAAAGTTTCGCTGTGCGCGGTAGATAGATGTATTTATAACAAAGTCTTTGCTTTATTCTATGCTATTAGCATAGAATAAAGCACGACCGTTATGCTATGTTCATTAAAAGTATGAAAAATATCGAACCGTTATTACGTTATTGAAATATTTTCGATGAAACGACTGAAAGCTGTGTTACAACAATCCATAAAAATTTGTACGGAGATTAGGATTTTTCGTATACCGCGTGCTATCGATGCAAGAATCTGCCTCCCTCCCCCCTGCCTCCCCTTCCCCTTTTCCTCCCGCTTACTGACCGTGGCGATTATATGGCTAACCCTTCCATTAGGCCTATGGCCTTCAGTAGACTCTACAGACAGTTAAGGTGAGGCTTTTTATGAGTAGCTATTATTAAAAACAAAATCCTATGGGAAATGCGGCACGTCGCCCCCATACATCTGCAACACCAGAGGTGCTGCAGGTGCGTTGCCGGCCTTTAAAGGTATTTGAGAGAGGATAAGGAGGGGATGGGAAGGTGGTGTGGGCTTCCGGTTACCTCACTCACCGAACGAAACGCAGAAGCACAAGATGCTTCTAATTCACGCCGGTAATCTGCGAGGCCGTGGCCCCGACCCGGTCGAGCCGGCCCGTTCGAGCGGCAGACGTATTCGCGTAATAGAGCCAAGCGACGGCTTCTGCTGCTGCTCGACCGGGGCAGTTCCACAGGCTCGCTGAATACCGGCGTGAATTAGAGACATCATGTGCTTCTGCCTTTCGTTCAGTGAGTGTGGTACCGGAGTCCTACTCTCTTTTTTTTTATGGGAAAGGCGGCAAACGAGCAATCAGTTCACCTGGTTGTAAGTGATTACCGTCGCCCACGTACATCCGCAATACCAGAGGTGCTGCAGGTGCGTTGATGGCCTTTAAGGGTATTTGAGAGAGGATAAGGAGGGGGATGGGAAGGTGGTGTGGGCTTCCGGTTACCTCACTCACCGAACGAAACGCAGAAGCACAAGATGCTTCTAATTCACGCCGGTAATCTGCGAGGCCGTGGTACCAATCTGGTCAATTCGGCCCATTCGAGCAGCGGCAAAAATCGCCGCTTGACTCTACTACGTTTAAAGTCTCTTCTTACAAATCCTCCCCATCATCCTTCTCATCCCCCAAACATCATTAAAGGCCGGCGTCGCGTCTGCATCTCCAGGGTGTTGCAGATGATCTTGGACAACGGTAATCACTTGCTTTCCTTTCGCATAAAAAACAGTTTTTAGTGACCATAATAGCCGAGTGGTAAAGAGAGTTTTTTTTTTTTCCTTTCCCTCCCGGCCGGGACGTCTTATATGGAGGGGTCATACTAACGTAAGTTTTAGCATGTACTAACGATTTATTGTAATCCCATAGCGACAGACTTGTGAAAAGTGCGTAGAAAGGTTTAAATTCAATGTTTAGACCTTTTACTGCCTAGTATGGGGTTTACACTTCACATTACATAGATTTTTCGTTTTAAATTTAACATGAATACACAAACTTGTAACTCATAACACACAAAATTATTATTAATGCCTCAGACATTAATTAACATCGGTCCTCTAACCTCTAAACTTCCTAAGTACACTCAATACGCTGATTATAGATTCACCTCGACGCGGTCATTCTAAAATAACTTAAGCACCGTTAACAGTCTCTTCAGAGTCCTCCGCGGGAGCTTAGCGCGGCTTTTCTTATTTCTAACCGTAGGCGATGCATTATGCAGTAGGTGAACCACCCACAAAATTAACATTTACCTGTTCGAGCCTCAATTATTGTGCCCATAATCGGAGTAAAACCCTTCGACGGTATATCGTAAGAGTACTCTTGAATTTGGTTACATAATATCATGGAGGACGTTCAACTTTTATGTTACTTTTGGTGATTCGAGAGCAGAAGCAGATAACTTGAAGACTTGTCGATGTATAGAAATAAATTGAAATTAAGCCTGAATAGGTTTATAAAAACTAAAATTAATTCTACAGTTATGACACGGTTAAGGTTAATATAAGATTAAGCCTTAATCCTCCCCTTTCCTAATCGGACAGGGGAGGAGGGACTTTTTTTATGGGAAAGGCGACAAACGAGCAAGGGGCTCATCTAACGGTAAATTATTACCGTCGCCCACGTTGCCCGCTAGGGACTGGCAGCCGAGTCGGTAGGCGCTTCCGTGTTCCGATGCGTTTAGCCCGTTAAGAAGAGGGATAGGATGTGTTCTCTTCCGAGGAAGGACCGCCTCAGGCGCTGGTGCTAGTGGGTCGGTCTTCAAGGATATTTGGGAGATGGGAGGAAATAGGAGGGAAATAGGGAGGGGGTGTGGGCCTCCGGTTACCTCACTCACCGAACGAAACGCAGAAGCACAAGATGTCTCTACTTCACGCCGGTATTCTGCGAGACCGTGGTATCAATCCGGTCGAGCCGGCCCATTCGAGCAGCAGGTAAAGCCGCCGCTTGGCTCTACCACGTTTAAAATTTGATATGTACGAAATGGTTTATGGCCCTGCCGATATGTAGCGATGGTGAAACGCCCTGGGGTTTCGATTGTTCCTAGCCCTACATAAACCATTGGGTCTCTTGCCCATGACCTTATGGGTATTGAAGAAAGAAACTCATAACTCCTCATAGCAATATGGCCATCTCTCTGTATGTGGTAGAGCCAAGCGGCGGCTTTTGCTGTCGCAGGAATGGGCTGGCTCGTGCGGATAAGTACCACGGCCTCGCAGAATACCGTCGTGAAGTAGAGGCATCTTGTGCTTCTGCGTTTCGTGCGGTGAGTGAGGTAACCGGAGGCCCTCTCCCCCCTCCCCCCTTCCCAAATATGGTAGCGGTATATAATTTTGAGCTACCCCAGGAGGGTACCAGTACCTACGGTTCTGGAGAATCCCTCACTGAGCATCCACGTTCAGGCTTTCCTCCGCTACCTAATCGTGGATGCTCAGTCTGCCCCGCGTATTCTGGGGGGGGGCAATATTCCGGTCTCTTTCTTTCCTACTCGAGGCAAACTCAGCAAGGAAACTATGGCATCCCCTACCGCCCTCGCCGTGGATTTCTGCAATATCAGGGGACTCCACTCGAACCTTAGCGCCGTTCATTACCATCTTGAAACGGCGAAGCCGGCCTTGCTTTTTCTTACAGAGACTGAGATATCGTCTCCGGCTGATACCTCTTATCTCCATTACCCGGGGTACAAACTGGAACACTCCTTTGTGCCCCGTGCCGGAGTTTGTGTATACGTCAGAGATGATATCTGTTCTCGACGCCTCGGTAGTCTTGAAGGTTTGGACCTATCTACCCTTTGGCTGCGCATCGACAGCGACGACCATCCGCGCGTCTATGCGTGCCTTTACAGGTCCCATAGCGGTAATACCGTAACTGACCGACTCATCGACCACATCCAAATGGCTACAGATTCCGTGCTACAACAGATCCCATCCGCAGAGATCGTGATTCTCGGCGATTTTAATGCCACCACACCGATTGGCTCGGTTCTAGCATAACCGATCATGCGGGGAGATCTGTTCACGATTTTGCATTAGCATATGGCCTGACACAACTGGTAACCTCGCCGACGCGGATCCCAGACGTGGAAGGTCATACACCTTCCCTGTTGGACCTTTTGCTGACCTCACACCCGGACGGATATTTGGTCTCAGTCGATGCCCCTCTTGGCTCGTCGGACCACTGTCTGATCCGGAGTTTAGTGCCTATCGCGCGCCGATCCCGAACGCGATCTGCGGGCTTCCGCCGTGTGTGGCACTATAGGTCGGCAGATTGGGATGGAATGCGGTCTTTCTTTGCTTCCTACCCATGGGGGCAGGTTTGCTTCTCGCTGGATGATCCCAACGTCGTTGCAGATTCTGTCACCGATGTGGTACTTCAGGGAATGGAACTTTTTATTCCGTTCTCTGCAGTGCCTGTCGGAGGTAAATCTGCTACCAGGCCTGGGCCGATGCATCGGCGTCTCGGGATGCAAAAACCAGTGCTCTTAAAAACGAGTACAACTCTGCCTCCAGGTCCTTCAAAAGAGTTATCGCTGCGGCAAAGTTAAAGCACATTGGCAGAATTGGCGAGAGATTAGTTCGCCTCCCATCGGGATCCCGCGCATTCTGGTCTCTCGCCAAGGCTGTCCAGGGGAATTTCTGTCAGCCATCTCTCCCATCTCTACACAAGGAGGATGATTCGCTGGCCCATACTGCAAAAGAGAAAGCCGATCTCTTGGGCTCTCTTTTTGCATCCAACTCGACTCTTGATGACCGGGGAAACTCTCCACCTACCATCCCGTGGTGTAAGTGCTCCATGCCGGAAATTCAGTTTCTGCAGAGCTCAGTGCGAAAGGCACTCCGCTCCTGGACATTCATAAGTCGAGTGGGCCGGACGGAATCCCTCCAATTGTGCTGAGGATGTGTGCCCCTGAGTTGGCACCGGTTCTCAAGCGTCTTTTCCGGCACTCCTACTCTTCAGGCGTCGTCCCAGAATCTTGGAAGACAGCATTTGTGCATCCAATACCCAAAAAAGGCGACCGCTCAGATCCGTCCAACTACAGGCCTATTGCCATCACCCCCTTGTTATCTAAAATAATGGAGTCACTCATCAACACCCAGCTCCTGAGGTACCTGGAGGAACACCAGCTGATCAGTGACCGACAGTACGGTTTCCGTCGCGGACGATCAGCTGGTGATCTTCTAGTTTACCTGACTCACCGATGGGCAGAAGCAGTTGAGTCTAAGGGGGAGGCTTTGGCGGTTAGTCTGGACGTAGCGAAAGCATTTGATAGGGTTTGGCATAAAGCGCTTCTTTCAAAGCTTTCATCTTACGGGGTTCCTGAGAAATTGTGCAACTGGGTCACCAGCTTCCTTACGGATCGGAGCATCAAGGTTGTTGTCGACGGTGCATGCTCGGACCCCAAACCCGTGAATGCTGGTGTTCCACGAGGCTGTGTGCTATCTCCCACTCTGTTCCTTCTGCATATCAACGACATGCTACAAATCAGTAGCATTCATTGCTATGCAGACGACAGCACAGGTGATGCCCTTTATACAGGCCGTGCGAATATTTCTCGGGAACACGTCGACGAGTGCCGGAACAAACCTGTGTCTGAAATCGAGACCTTGCTATTCAATGTCTCGGATTGGGGTCGACGTAATTTGGTCCTATTCAACCCCAAAAAGACACAGGTTTGCGCGTTCACCGCTAAAAAGAATCCCTTTGTCGTTTCTCCTCTTTTGAGAACATTCCCTTATTGCCTCAGCCAGTATCGGAATCCTTGGCGTTGACATATCGAGCGACGTTCAGTTCCGTGGTCACTTGGAGGAAAGGCCAAATTGGCCTCCAAAAGCTTGGTGTGCTCTGTAGAGCGGGACAGTATTTCATGCCGGTCCACCGTTTGCAACTTTATAAGGCGCAAGTTCGGCCCCACATGGAATACTGTTGTCATCTCTGGGCAGGGGCACCCCAGTACCAACTCCTTCCATTTGACCGCATCCAACGTCGAACGGCTCGAATTGTCGGCGACCAAGCTCTCTCTGATCGGCTTGATCCTTTGGCCTTGCGAAGAGATGTTGCTTCTCTTTGCATTTTTTACAAAATTTTCCACGGGGAATGTTCTGAGGAACTGTTCGGATTGATCCCAGCTGCTGAGTTTCACCATCGTACATCGCGACTGAATTCGAAGTTCCATCGATACCACCTAGATGGTTGGCATTCCACCACAGTGCGTTTTAATCGATGTTTTCTGCCACGAACTTCGACTTTGTGGCATCAGCTGTCGCCAGCAGTATTACCGAATAATTACGACTTAGGGACCTTCAAGAAAAGAGCTTATTCCTTCCTTAAAGGCCGGCAGCGCATCTGTAGCTCCTCTGGTGTTGTGGATGTTCGTGGGCGTCGGTGATCACTTACCATCAGGTGAGCCGCACGCTCGTTTGCCCCCATCTTCTATAAAAAAAAAAAAAATTTCAAATACGTTAATATGGCCGTTGCCCGTCAACTGTCACTTAAGAAATATATTATATGTTACATATGTTTACGAGTACTAACATATATAAAATACTTCTAAAATACTATGTTTTGAAGTATCGTACCGTGATCGCCAACCTGCTTAATAAGCGAGGCGATTATGATAACACCTATCGGTAGAGGCACGAGACATATAACTACAATTATTTATTTATTTATTTGATTAGGCAACCCAACAGCGAGTTACAAAATAATCAATACATCACTTCTAACATTAAATAAGGCCAAATACGGATTACACAAATATATCAAAATTTTACAGAAACATTGAGCTCAACTCGACGGCTCGGTGGCGTAGTGGCTAAGGCGTTTAGCTGCGGCGCTGTGGGTCGCGGGTTCGATTCCCGCACGGGACTTGTATTTGTATGGACTACAAATAATAGTTCTCGGTCTGGGTGTTTGTCCATGTGCAATTCATGTATGTAAACCGCCTGCGCGACACAGGAGAAAATCCCACAGCGGAATGTAACGTTTTTTTACAAAAAAAAAAACTTGTATTCTCTGGTTTCTGTGTTTGGGTATGTAGGTGGGTGTGTGTATGTGTGTATGGGTGGGTGGTATGTATTTGCTACTATTAGTTATTTGTCAGAATATGTATATGAAATATGAATAAATAAATATTAATTGGATCGGTGCATCTATTATACAATCAAACATCTTCACAAAGCACCTAACAATTCACACAAAATTATTGAAAGTGATCAAAGCCAGCAAAATTTGCGTTCGTAAAATAAAGCATTTTACGAACGCAAATGTTTAAAAGTAAAGTTCGCCGTCCGATACAACTGTGTGTCCATTTCAGACAGGAGCGCTTCTGGACTTAAAACCAAGCGGAGCGCGCTTACAAATCAACGCAACTATTATAATAATGTACCTTGTATCCCATTACTATCCCGCTTTCAAAGGATAAACATATTATTTATCGGCTTCTGGATGTGGCTAAAACCTTTTACAGCCCATTAAAAATGTACGACTCGTGTTTATCATATGATACGCACTAATGTAAGCGTTCGGTAGTTGTGAACTTAGGTGTTATAGAAAATCTTTCTGGTTATGTTGTGTAGGTTCTGTGACATTAATATTTTATTTAACGAACTTAATCCGTACCCAGGTTTAGAGATATTCATTCGCACGAGCCCTCGACGAAGGGGTTCGAAGAGAGTCTAGAGTATCCTGATTCGGAGGTGGATCTTCTGACCACTCGGCAATCGTCCCCATGGATGGCACACCACCTGTTGCGTTGTCCCAAATCTAGTGAAAAATTATTGAATAAATGTCGTGGAAGCTTGTCTTTCATTTATATTCTTTTACTCTTAAAATATACTTTCGTTAATTCATTATCTCTTATATTTATTACAACATGATGATGATGATGATCCTCCTGACAGATTTCGACCTCGGCGACATCTGCCGAATACTATCAGCAGTTGTCAACTGCGCAGGGGATATTATAGTGCCGTAAATGTACACGCAAACACAGAGGCATTAACTGTCCCTTATCTTCCCATATCCGATGTAACGCTTATGTGAAAGCATCGGAGGAAGAGTCAGATGCAGTGTCAGACCCACAAGACGAACACAACCTGAAAGCCAATCATTTGTGTTTTCGGGGGTGGAAGAGGAACATGACAACTTTTTTCCGAATCTGAACCCCTCCTGCACTCGTGCACCACGATAATTCACGACTAGATTCTTACAACCAGCTGATTGCGTACATTCTATTCCACTGGGACCTAAACCAAGCTGCCACAATCTCGTGGTGGGGTGGAGCATCTCATCTATGTCCAGCGTTGCGAGTAATTCGTAAATCTTCCATACTTGACTAGCCAGCTTTTGATGGTACTATTATGGATAGGCAGTATATTATTATGCAGCAGAAGAAAGCACAAGCTGATAACCAAGAAGAAGAGTAAGAGATGAAGCCAAACAAGAAAAGAACTCTTTGAAGTTTAGTTAGAATTAACTCCTCTTTTTTAAAGATGGACATTGTAATGAGATTTTTTATTTTAATGAAATGTATTTCATTAAAATAAAAAATCTCATATCTCTCTGAACGCGCTGCTGATGTTTTATTACATTACAAGGTATATGTATTATATTATAAGTTAATTATATTAAGCAATAATAGTAATAGATAGACAGTAAAGTACAGTAGCAGCCTGTAAGTGCCCACACCTGGGCAAAGGCCTCCTTCTCAAATATATGAGAGGGTGTTGAAGCCGGGAATGGCCCGCTACGCTATTCCATTACGGGTTGGCGGGTTTTCACATATCCTCGAAATAATATATTGTTTTTTATTATTTCTCAGATATGCCGGTTTCCTCACGATGTTTTCCTTCGCCGCCGAGCACATGGTAAATACAGCACTTAAAATTGCTAGAAAGATAGACAGACTTCGTCAAAATATCAAAAGTGCCTAATTAGAAATAAAATTTGTAACGATTGATCTATTATACGATACTTAAAGTAACCGTTAAAATATATTTTCGAGGCGCTACCGGCGTACAATTAAGACAGTGTATATACACGCCATTGTTAACAAGGGCACAGAGTTCAAATCCAACATTATCACCTTGTTAGTCCATTGCTTAAAGTTCAGGCGGGAGGCCTAAGGTGAAGTCGAGAATGCCCGCCATTTCTAAACATGGTTGATAATTTATGGTTTGCCCAAACCTGGCCGCTTAGTGACCGTTTACGGAACTATCTAATGTCAGCATAATAATTTTCCGCGGATTGTAATAAATATCGTGGCTGGATATTACCTCGCCTACAATAACTCTAACTTTGCTCTCGCTTGGTAATTATACTGTAATCAAACAGACAGACGTGGTAATACATTGAACCTACTTTAGATCTGTTTCCTATATTGTAGAGGCAGCGTGCATAAATTTTGCAATAAATTGTAAATGAAAAAACACCCAAACCCGGAACAATTATTCGTAGTCTATGCAAATACTTGTCCAGTGAGGAAATCGAGTCCACGACCTGAAGGAAGCCTAAAGTTTAGCCAGTGCGCCATCGAGTTGCCCAACACTGTTTCAAGTATATCGAAATGTCTACAGAATTTAACAATTAAAATAGTGATAGCTAGCAACATCGGAAAGCCATCAGTCGTGTTCGATGGGGAGACAGTCGAGGTGAGATTGATGATCAAGAGATCGAGGAAAGCTTAAATGTTTGAATCAAGACGACATATTTAGGAGTTGTTGTTGAGGTTTTAGAAAACCACCAAATTTATTAAGTGTCACTGGAGAAAGGTTGCTTCTTCTGTCTAAGGTGCGAGGTGTCTGATGCTGAAGCCAATCCGCTTGCCGAGCCGTCCTCATGGGATAGGCCTAAGTCCTGCAGCAGACTATTCACAGGATTCAGGATAAGGCAAAACTCAATTCATGGTGTCATCTACGCTATAATTATATATACAGTATTTTAGACAGAAGATTATTTACTCAAGCTACACTCCTCTGGAACGTTCTGCCCGATAACATTAAAGCAGCTCCTAACAGGAAATCATTTAAGAGTCTAGTTCGTGATAACCTAATAGATCATTGACAATATTCGGCTTATCTATTTTAGATTTTTATTATATATTTATTTATGTATCTTTATACGTATTTGTATATTTTATGTTATAATTATTTATTTATTTATTTACATAGTGTGTTTATATGTATTTATTAACTAATTATTATTGGAGTCTACCTATAGTTTTTTTTTTATATTATTCTTTGTTTTGTACCTGCCAACTACCTTTCACCATAACTGGTACTGGGTTGACTGGTAGAGAATGCCACTTGGCATTATTTCCGCCCATTGTAACCTTAAGCATAAGGCTAACAATAAAGAATAAATAAATAAATAAATTATTTGATTATTCGATTAGTATTAGCAAAATAAAATATTTTTCGTTTTGTTTACATTGTTCGGAAACACTGGCTTGTGATTTCACGTACTTCTACTTATACGTTTTTATTTTATTTGCACGCTTGTTAAATTTCAATACCCGATGAAATTATTATTAATTTTAGTATTGCTCTCTAAAAAAGATTTTCGGAATTCGTTTCTCATTATAATTTTGCGTTTATTTATTGTATTTTCTCTTGTGCTATCATATACAGCTATTTTAATAAATAATATTGAGTGTGTGTAAAACCCTATTATACCTAGATGTGCACTAAAATATGATTATTTAAATTCAGCTTTCGAATGTTCTCAAACTAAGTCCCCATCATCAACACTGCAACTTGTCCACTGCTCTACATATATATGCCTTATGCCTTCCCTACAGATTGCCCCGAAATGCGGTTCAAAAGCACATTAATCCGGCGACTTACCGCAACACTCAGCACATCGATTTGAATAAATGAAATCTTAAATAAATGAACATTTTATGGCCGATTCTTTTTTGGGTCTAGTCCATTAACTATATAACTTATTATTAAAATAATTTTATATGTTAATTAATACACAATCTTAACTTTAAAACTTCTTTCGACGTAACGGTGTCTACTTTTAGTGTTATTCGAGTTATAAATTTAACTTGGTGTCAGTCCAGCAAATCTGACTTGATTTACACAAAGTTCTGGTGGCACCCAGCTTACCCGGTAAAAGTGTGGCTTATCTTTATTTATTGCGATCACTGTATCAAGTATTTAGATCGGAATTTATATGTATGCGTTAAAAAAAAAATATTTATAGTGGGCCATTTTGGTGGGACGTCATTTAGTACTTAGATCAATTCTCAACACTTTTGTACTGGTAACCATATATTGTGATCAAAAATAAATTAGTAAGGAGATACTTCATTGGCAAAATACTATTTTAAATTAAAACACGAATTTCAACTATGTGCAAAAATGTATGAAAATAAAAGCTCATTTTTTTTTTTTTGTGTAGACGATAACGGCATTATTTGGAACAACGCGATTTGTATCGCGTTGTTCCAAATAATGCCTGGTGAAAAGGGGGTTGAAGTGACTAAAAAAAAGGTCTACATGAAGATGCTAACAGAGGATGTTGCGTATTCAATACTGAGAGCTTTTCTGACCTTTAAGTGTGACGTTTAAAGATTAATAGATTTTTTTTTTTATTTCCTATGGCCTCTGCCTAATGGCAGGAAGTCCATTATAATGGAGGCACCAGCTACAACGGCGCGAGGCTGTAGTGTGCGAGGAAAGCTATGATTTGGCTTTTAGTTTTGTTTAACTCTAAGAGTGATAATAACTGATGTGTCTGGGAGTGGCTGCTGGGTGGTAGGATTCCTTGTCTTGTCTGGGAACCACTTTATTGCACATTTCTGCCGCTACACGGCAACGCAATTACCGTTGTATTCAAACTTGAAGGGTATGAGTAGCCAGTATAAATACAGACTCTGAAGCAGTCCATCTTAATCCTCAAAGGTGATGATGCACCTGTAACCTTCATTGTTTAAAGAAGAAATGGGACGATGTAACCATTTCCCATCAGGTGGGCTGTTAGCTCGTTTATTACAAGATGTAGGGAAGGATTGACATTTACCATCAGGTGAACTTAATTATCTTCACCAAGCGGCGGCTTTAGCTACTGCTCGAATGGGCCGGCTCGACGGGATTAATATCACGTCCTCGCAGAATACCGGCGTGAAGTAGAGGCATCTTGTGCTTCTGCGTTTCGTTCGGTGTGTGAGGTAACCGGAGGCCCACTCCCCCTCCCCATTCCACTCGTTATCCCTCCCATCTCCCAAATACTCTAAAAGGCCGGCAACGCACCTGTAGCTCCTCTGGTGTAGCAGATGTATGTGGGCGACGGTAATCACTTACCATCAGGTGAACCTATTGCTCGTTTGCCACCTTTACCATAAAAAAAAGAAAAAAAGATTTAATACATTATACTCAATTCTAGAATAGCTAGATAGTATTTAGATTGACATTTTACTGAATGCTATTTAGTATTCAGTAAAACATAAAAACTCGTGCCATTGTCAAGGAAATTCTGAACGTGGAACATGCTCGTCACGTATTTTTGTAGTTATAGACGCGCATTTCTTTCTTATTTCAAAACTAATGTGAACAGACGATCTGTATAACTCACCGTGTGAGCTGAGATTATGATTCTCCGCCGCTAGCTCTTAAAAATGACTTACATATGGTGGAAATACGCAAAAGTAAACTTTATTCCTCACTTTTAAGGCTAATTTCTATGTAAAGAAAGATGCAGATATCGCTTTCTTGTTTCAGATGATATTACCAACGGTGGAGCGACATGTTTTTCTCATTTCAGATGCATATATTACAAAACGCGAACGTGTAATGGGTGTCATTGTGACCCAAAAAATTAGATTTGATTGCGATTCTATATTTATTTAAACTTTATTTGAATACCTTTAAATAAAAGTATTACAAAGGGCGGACTTTTTTTATAGAAGAAGGGGGCAAACGAGCGTGCGGCTCACCAGATGGTAAGTGATCACCGACGCCCACGTACGTCCACAACACCAGAGTAGCTACGGAGGCGCTGCCGGCCTTTAAGGAAGGAATAGGCTCTTTTCTTGAAGGTCCCCTAAGTCGTAACTGTTCGGAAATACTGCTGGCGACAGCTGATTCCACAAAGTCGAAGTGCGTGGCAGAAAACTTCGATTGAAACGCACTGTGGTGGAATGCCAACCATCTAAGTTTCGAAGTTCCATCGATACCACCTATCGATGGAACTTCGAATTCTGACTTGACGCCTCTTGGCATTCTCTGCCAGTCAACCCGGGGCGTGGAGAGATATTGTAAGGGTGCCAAACATTCAATTTGTTAAAAAAATGGAACTAAAATACATGAATAATTATTTGAATAAGAATTAATGAGTCATATAATTTTTTGAGTTAACCGACGAGTGATTGCGGAATAAACGAATTCATAACTCTATTATTAATATATAATATGTGCTTACGATCGTGGTCGCTTGGTGAAACTGTATCATTATGGTGAAACGAATCATGACCTCTTGTATAAGTTTCACAACTAATTTATTTGATAAATTATGACATATACACAATTTAATAATTTTTCCGTAATAGTTATTTAATCGCGTCTGTACTTCACGTTCACAATCACGTTGTACGACCTCCATGATGCATATCCGATGCTCATGATACCAATTAATATAATTTACAAAAAGGAAAACAATACAGTCACATATAAAATTTTATTCTACGCACCGGGCCAGAATGCATCGCTTTTTTTGCTGTGTCGGAGCCATCCCTTGCCATCACAGAGCAAAACCTGGCATATCAAGTGTAGTAGAGCCAAGCGGCTGCTCGAATGGGCCGCCTCGACCGGGTTGATAGCACGGCCTCGCAGAATACCGGCGTGAAGTAGAGGCATCTTGTGCTTCTGCGTTTCGTTCGGTGAGTGAGGTAACCGGAGACCCACACCCTCTCCCTATTCCCCTCCTCTTCCCTCCCATCTCCCAAATATTGGTAGTATGTGGGCGACGGTAATCACTTACCATCAGGTGAACCGCTTGCTCGTGTTTGCCGTCTCTTCCATAAAAAAAAATATCCAGTTCGGCTTTGCGTGCGCTCGAAAATGGTTGATAATGCATAACTCGGACTACTAATACGACATGGTGTTATAACACCCAACATCATGGGTAAAACCCAAGATACGATTAAAATACTGTGGCTGGAGGTGAGGCCTCCAAAAGCTGCGGATGTTCAAATATGGCGGTCTCCGTTAAGCCACGGACGCTGCGATGGATTCATTCAATGATGGAACAGTCGCCCAAGAACCAGACACTGACGTTTTTGGGCGTTTCATGTGGACAGAGCCCGTAAATCACAGCAATATAGGTTGAAGAATGAAGTAGCGATGAAGATGGAACGCCCGATGATTGAAGGTTGTGGCGAGTCATGGTTGGCATGGTGGGTAATCTTTGAATACACTCTGCACATTACTGGAGAGTTCAGGAAGAGGTTTTCAGCTATGACTGTAAGGTATTCCTCGGAACAGACAACCCATCAATAAACAACTTCGATTAAAGTTGTCTGGAGATGCTCATGGTCTTCAACATATTTAAAATACGACAATAATCCCAACAAGAGTATATTTGTAGGTTATTTTTATTATTTAACAGAAAGGTACATTAATAATATGAGTTTAGAGTGAGGTAGGAATAAGGTTCATTATTCTAACTTCAGAAATATTTTCTACATTTAGTGCAGTTGTGGACGTATAAAACAACACGGTTAGAGCTGGAAAACGACTGGAAGTCATGCAATTCAAATTGAATGACAATATTGTCCCACGTAAGGTTCTTGAGGGAAAGGAAGTGGTACACAATCTACAAGCGACTACATAAATGTGACATGCGAGCATTCTATTTTTAAATTTTATACCTCGACTAGCGATCCTTTAGCTGATTATATTGCATTAATCTTAATATTATGTTGTATTACAACATTAGATTCGTGTGTAATTCTGAAATAAAAACTTTTATGGAAGTTAGAAAATAAAGCTCCTTTATTTGTAATACTGTTGTTGTTGATGCAGGATACGGAAGATAATGACAAAGATAAATAAAATCCTATAAATGTAACATCTAATATACAAGTACATAAGATACATTTTCTATAAGAACCACTTCCAATTATGCGGAATGTCGGCAGTATCTTGCCAATCTTCATAATCATGTGGACAAAGACCAAACGATATTTGTAATACAGAATAATTTTAACTAATGAAGCCTAATTAATAAATCCAAACTATACACGATACCTTAAAGGTTAGACAATCTGCCTACGAATACCAATAGTCGGGTTATGGACCCCGAATAAACATAGATGTAATGTGAACTGAACGTTACATTACATCTATGTAACAATTTGAGTTGAATTTTATACTTTTAAATTAATGTTTAGTGAACGATGTGTTATTATTGAAACACAGACCTATATACCTATTAAAAGATAAGAGATATTTACAATAGTTAGTCGCTGGTCTTTTAGTGCAACACTAGGACGCGTATCCGACGCGCGGGACGGCCGAGCGCTCCGGGTCTCTTATCTATGGCATAATCACTTTGAACAAGCGAGCGTTTCGCGATTAGAATCACAAATCCCCCGTAAATTTTCTATTCCGCGGGGTCGTTATAACGAAATAACCTCACTAAGTTCGAGGGCGAAAAATATACACGAATAATTTCATCGCAACTCGTCCCCCTGTTGATTGCGAAATTTCAATCAAGCTCGTAAATGGTATACAGGCTAGCAGCGACACTCCAAACGACTTTTTTGGGGCTCGCAACATTCGTGTGTATGAAACAAACAATGCATTCGATATTCGACACTAAACTGAATAGTTTAAGAGGCGGATTCGAATGTAATGCAAAAATTGGAATCCAACGTGCACAGCTTGGCGACAAATGTATGGATGTTTAATAAATGGCGTAGATTTATTTGTTCGATATAAATTACAAAAGCAGCGGAGTTTATACGTTATACATACACGGTTCGATTGTATAATTAGCATGTACGCACATCGTTTAGGCCGTTCAGCAAAAAGAACACTCTCATTAAAGTTTTTTTTTTTTTTAATTTAGAGGCAATCTCTTTGTTACGAATTCTGCCAATGTCAAGTCAGTCATGGAAGTAAATCAAACGTCAAATGACAGTTTTTAGATGATTAACAAAACACTTAAACATTAAAGTATTGATAATTAAAACCTATGACATTTATACACTGACTTTTTGACATAACAATTATCCCACGGGTTCGTATCAAATATCGACGAACCGATTGCACGTTTGCCGCCTTTGCCATGAAAAAAAACAATACTTTAAACTCTAACCGTTTAAAACCTTTAAATTTTCTTATTTCTTTGATGATATCTCTCTCGTCTTTGCTTCATTTGTGTATCATAATAAAATAAATAAATCTTAATGATTGTAATATTTTAGTGGTATTTAATAACATCTCCTGTTAAAAAATAAGCCGTCCATTAATGGCTATACTTAATTAAAATTTAAGAGCCATTCTGCTTTAAACATAAGGGCTTAGACAACAGTTAGGCAGCTTTAATTCGTCTTGAAATAGTGCACCCTTCGTAGTTCTTTATTAAAATCATCATTTGAGGGGTCAACGAACACATTCGCCATCTCAATTTTAACTTGTGCCGACCATTGCGGCGCGTTATTTCAAAATTACTCTTCAGTGGCAATTGATGAAAATCTTCAAGCGTCATAGAAATTATACTCTTTTTGCTTTTGAATTAACTGTCAAAGTGGCGAAATCATCAAAAGTGACTTCTTCAACTCCTATTAGATCCACGTCTTCATTCGATTGTGTATCTTATTCTATACGCGCTAAAGTCTTAATTTCAGTGTCCTCGATGATTGCTATAGGCCATTTTGCTTCAATGTCATCGAAGGCACGCGTAAGCACGTGCCGCCAGCTCCCCGCTGATACGCACTCCTCGTTACAACGAGAACTGTACGGCCCTGTAATTACACACAAATTAGACAAGATTTATTGAGGGGTGGAACACCTTGGCAACTGTATAACGCACTAATAACGGTTGGCCAGTCACGATATTGAGATTAATTCGCAGGGAAATTTGGTAGTTGGTAAATGAAAGACGCTGGTATCTATTTTGATTACGAAGCGCATTTGTTTTTACTCTAGTGAAGTTTATTTTATTTTACCGGATTGGGGTGCTAATGTTACAAACTAGCTGATAGTCCACCCGATGGTAAGTGACTACTGCTGGCACCATACGAACACAAACCACAACTTTAATTGAAAGTGGTAACAGATGCTTTATCAACCCTGGGGACTGCGAAGGATTGCCTCACGACCTATCATTATACTGGCTCTCTACTTCTAGTTTGGTACCATTCAAACCAAAACACAACACTGGTTTTACTGCAGATTGGAGGCAGAACTGGGTAAGAGGGTGGTACCGACTACCTAGTAGAATAATATAATATTTATAATTTAATATATTATGTTCCTAATTAGGCAATGATTTAAAATAATTAAAGTAATTAAAAATATTTTCATTACAGTTCATAAAGTAGCAGACAGGTAGTCTTGGGTCACCTGCCTTCATCGACATCGACGTTGGTAAGGTTTCAAAAGTACGGTCGTACTTGTTAGTCAGAAAAAATATGACTGATCCAATGTCCAGTGCCAGCAGTAGACTGTCACATCCTGTCAAAAAAGGAGAACTGAATAAAATAGAAACGCTTCATAATGTAGGTACTTGTGTAATAGACTGAATTATTTGACGGCTTCATTTAACAAAAGGTGGACGTTTAGCAAATAATAATGACGTTTTTAGTGCAACCTTTCATATTTTATTGCGTGTTTATTGGCCATTGTGGGCCCCGTGGCTTGAGACAGCGTACCGCGTCCGGACACTAAAAATGATTCATTCCCACAGGTAGGCATTATCCGGCATTCTCAGCATCCCATCGACTTAATGAAGGAGATAAATGGCCCGACGCTTTCGTCGCTTTATTTGGCGGTCGTTGATGACAGGTTTGCCAAAACAGTTAACATTGAATTCAATTGTTAAAACGGAACTATAATAAGTAAACAGTAATATAACAGTTCTTTCCTCGATGGTTAACCTCACCTGCACGTGGTGCAACCTGCTTGCCAACAACCAAAACCAATCGATGATTTTGGACTTAGGAAAAGCCTTACTTCTTAATAAGTATGCTGTATGCCTAGTACTGATGAAATCTTAGACGATGTCAGTAGCAAATCTTTATAACTTATTACATCTGTCATCCACTTATGTGACCAAGAAAATGCAGTAATTAACTTAATCTAAATTGCAGTAAAGTCAAAACTTATCCTATTAAAGTTCTTTGATTTAAATTAAAAAGTTTCGTTGTTGTCTGTAGATAACGAATCTGTTAAAAAAATATGACGCACACAATTGTCGCATCGCATACCTGGCTCCGCTCCCCCAAGGAAATAAAAACTTATCAGCGAACTTTGCTCCCAGTTATCTCCGTTGCGAGTAAACACTTTTTATTTTACGACCACCCACTGCTTTTACTGCCAACTAGTCCGAGCCCTAGGAAACGGTTTAAAAACTATCTAAAACAGAAAACTGGTGGGTATCAAGTTTTCGCCTAGTTGAAAGTCCGCACGAAAATGTTATTGGGTTCAAGAAATACTTCAAGATTTTTCAGTTTGAAACGGTTTTCCGGGTGCAATTTTAAGTGCTGCTTTAATATGATGATTAGTTCTTTTAAGAAATAATACAGATGAATTTAGTGGAATTCGTATTCTTATATCTCTTCCTTTGAATTTGTTAAATAGTTTATCTGTGATAGGAGAATTTATCTTAGCTAATTATTTTCTGACCGATATATATAGGTTGAGTTTGTTATTCGTGTTTTATTGCATCTCATTAGGGTATGTGTAATTCCTTAAGTCCGATAACATCACAAAACTCCACAGCTCTTTCGTAAGTAAGCAAGATGTACCATGTACAGGTGAAGTCGATTATTGGAGAAACGGTTATTTAATTCTAAGTAACATTATGCCATGAAACCCAATAATAAAACAAATATATGTTTTTTTTTTCTTCTACCCAACAATAAACAAAACCTAATCAACTATAGATTGAGGAATTCTTTGTTCCTATCGAACCAATTACTTATTCCATCAACTGATAGAATAGTAATTTTATTGTTCGAAAACAGATATAGACCAACCCATTCCTGTTGCATGTTTTCATCGCATTTCGTAAGCGTATCCTGCTTTTTGCTCCCATTGAAATAGCATTAAAAGGTTACCCTCTTCCTGTAATACCATCTTATCATTTTCTATATCCTCGAACCATGTGATTTGAAACTGATATCGGCGGTACGTCCTTTCCCTTTCCGAAAAACAAATAAATCTTTAATGATAATCAATGGTACGTTACGCCTAGAGTTACGACCTATTAGAAAAGTCTTTATCGTATTTTGTGGTTTCTTTTAGATTGGTGTAAACAAAGTGTGTTTTAGTTGCGAACTTCTTTTGTAATTTTTTATTTCAAACTTTTTTTTTTATTTGACACTGGCGATTATATAAGCCTTATGGTTTCGACAAGACTTTTTTAATAAGAAAATAATGGCTTGTAAATTAGTCAACAGACATTAAAAGTCACTGTGACACCATGTATTTGATACACCTATATATGATAGTAAAAAGTAAAATATAGCCACTGTCGAGCTTCTCTCCAACAGTAACAGTAGCAATAATTGTGATAGTTTTAGAGCCGGGAAGAGTACACAGCGCTGCTCCAGTACGGGTTGTCGAACTGCACGTGAAATAATATAATTTAATATTTCTCAGATACACAGGTTTCTTCAGGACGTTGCCTTCGTCGCCGAGCACGTAGTGAATTCAGCACTTAAACATTATATTAAAGATTTCAACGGAGCAGGCATAGGATCAAACCCAGGTCAGTTTCGTACAATGAAATTAAAGCACACGCTCTGTCCACTAGGCTACCACGGTTCAAAAACACAACAAATATTCGCTTAATGAAGAACGTATAATATTTACTTTTCGTTAAACACTGCACCGAATGTTTTCTTCTTTCAAAATAACATAGACAGTTTCACAAGTGTCTAGTTTTAATAAAATAAATGTATCATAAATGTTACTCTTTTCTAATTCCACTCTAATTTACTACAGTAAATAATTACATATATAATAAGGGTTTAAGTTTTAACAAAGGCCGTATGTCTTGGAAGAGATGTATCTGCTCATCTATTAATTGGTGAAACAGGGTGTCAAATCAATTCATTAGTAAAACCAGTGGCTTAATACTATCTAACAATCGATACAGGGGGAGCGCTGTCTAGGTGTTCATTTAAGTCAAGATTGAACTGGAGATTAAACAGTGGATGGTTAGCCCCCTTTAGCATATGGTCCAAATAGTGAAGAGATAGCGGCGAAAATAGATATGGAAGTCTATGCCAAAATATCAGCGTACCCATCTGAAATTAATTAAAAATGTCTCATAATTTTTTCGTTGATTATTATAGGATTATAGTATTATTTTCGGCAGATCGCGGAACAATCATCCCAAATATGCCAGACCAAAATTATACAGTCCCGCTGCAGTCCAAGAAGCGACCCGTCTGGTGCTGCAATCGCTTAATTTTTTCCCAAATGGCTCCATCTGGGCAAGACTTATGTCCAGCAGTTGAATATTTATTAGTGAAAAAACCATTTGGTACACAAAGTGATATGGAATAAACCGCGGTTAGCTATCGTGGGGGCCATACCCTATTCTGAGGGGAATAATTCCTCCTTATCGGCACTCGTTACTCTCCCCTAATAAAACCTTTCCCCTCTAATCTTAAGGGTTGTTGCGATTCTCTTAAATTTAATAAGAGCATATTTAAAAACAAAAACAATAAGCTCTCTCTCTCTCTCTCGATGACTGGAGATAGTTACATTTCATTGTTTGTTTGATTCTAAAGTTTCTTTGTTCTTTTTAAACTTAGTTTAACAATTTGTTGTGTTATTTATTTTGTACTCTTTGACTTTGGATTATTCTTAAAAACAAAATTTTATTTGTTTGTTTTGTGTATTTTGTATTAAATACGGGTGTTACATTGTGAATCTGTGTGTAAATATCATTGTATGTTGTCCAATCGAATAAATATATTTATTTATTTATTCTTCATTGTTAGCCTTAAGCTTAAGGTTATAATAGGCGGACTTAATGCCATGTGGCATTCTTTACCAGCTAACCCTTGTTATGATGAAAGGTAGTTGGCAGTTACAAAAGAAAGAATAAAAAAGACTATAGGTAGACTCCAATAATAATAATTTAATAAATACATATAAACACACTATGTAATTAAATAAATATTTACAACATAAAATACACATATACGTGTATAAATATATAAAAACATAATTAAATAAATATATAATAAAAATCGAAAATAGGTAAGCCGAATATATATAGATATTTATTCAGATTTTAGCTAAGCTAAATTAGCTTCCTTTAATTTACACAGTACGCGCGTAACCTGGGTCCCATTCATGTGCTTGTGCTGTAATATATTAACCATGTACTCAGCAGTGAATGAGACCTGACCTCCAATAAATCATCAAAATTACCTTTCGTCCAGCTATGGCATATTTGCACACTTAATATTCTATTAATCTTCTATCTTTCTATTAACAACCACTACTAAAGTTTCTCGGATACTCTCTGTGAAAAGTTTATTGTCGATTCCCACTCAAGCCGCATCTATCCATACTTCATATTCGATTGAAAACACATCGCGACATTATAACCAAAGTTCGGCGGCACATATAAAACTATCTCCCGCGTTGAGTTTTGAACGTAATATATGACGTCATCGTTCGCCATAAACCGACAATTTAGAACTAAGTTGAGGCAACTTAATGAATAAATCAATAAATTCTGTAACGGTACGCGGACCACGAGCGTAACATTCTGCATTGCATACACCCCAACATTAGATTGCCTAGTCTGTGCTGAGTCAGCTCCATAAAGGTTTATTTATACGATCGTTGTGAATAAAAAGCTCTAACTTATCGCTTTAATGTTCAGTTTCTTTTGATTTTGCTTCATCGAATCGACAATGTGCTTTATCAATTGTCAATGGTTGTGAAACTTAATATATTACAAGAAAGTATAGCGAAAGAAGTGTCTAGTTTTCTCCAGGAGATCATTCGCACCCCTGATGACACTTTACATTCTAAGCTCCGTGGGGTACCTCGATATTTTTGTACCCCTGTTTTGTGTTCTAAGATGTTGCTGCTTAACCCTTCCTAAGTCTTCGGCGGACCTGTAATTGATGTTGTAGCAGACAATCTATGAGTACCAAACAGTTGTTTATGAAATGGTGTCGTGGGCGAAGGGGGTCTTCCATTCATCTTAAAACTATATATCATTACATTACATACTTTCCACTGTTATTTAAAAATACATTGGGCAATTTTTAATGCGCATGTTAACCGGTTACGTAATATGTTATTTTTAAGATATTATTTCTGTTAACCAGCAAATAACTTATAAGGAGAAATGAGGTGTTTCAATCAAAAGTACTTCCATTTATGTCCGCTGAGGGATTCGGTCCGACTGATTTTCCCCTTTCACCATTCCCAATTAGTAAGCAGTGACACCATTTAGTAAGCGGCGGTGTCGCCATGTAAATTCATAACAAAGAAAGAAAGAAAGAACGTCTACTGGATAGACAGTAGTTCGTGGAAGAATCTTTAAAGTGATTTTTGTGTCAAAAAATCGAAACTCAGAAATGCATTTGAATAATAATACTTAATAGTCACATTTCTGTTTTATTTATGTATAATATTATTTATGCTTACTTTTAAAGTAAAATATTACAATATTATAACACACATACACTTCCGCCATTCAATTATGTAAACATTAGTAGGGGTGTTAGATGATACAGTGTTATTTGCTGATGACGTTTCATTAATTTTTAAAATCAGGCGATAACTTGTAACATACGTAGTAAAGTAACAACCTGTAAGTGCCCACTGGTGGGCAAAGGCCTCCTTCTCAAATACTAGTAATCGGGTTTAAATCAGTATAATAATTATTTCTCAGACATGCACGTTTCCTCACGATGTTTTCCTTCACCGCCGAGCCCGTGGTAAATACAGCACTTAAAATTGGTATTAACAATTTTAGTGGTGCCGGCACCGGGGATCAAACCCAGGTCACTCGCGCTCTATGAAACTAAAGTAAGCGTCCTGACCACTAGACTACCACGGCTCTTCAGAGTTAATATGATATAATGAAAATAAAATTAATTATGAAAAAAAAAAATATTAGTAATAAAGTTTTTATAATTATGTAATAAAGATTTAGTCATCAAGTAAGTTTTGTCATGTGGCCCCCATTGAAGCTTTGCATCAAGACGCGGGTTCGATTTCCGCACGGTACTAGTATTTGTATGGACTACAAATAATAGTTCCCGGTCTGGGTGTTAGTCCATGTGCAATCCATGTATGTAAACTGACTCCGCGACACAGGAGAAATTCCTACAGCGGAAGGTAACGTTTTAATAAAAAAAAAAAAGAAACAAAGACCTAGTACACACTCTCTTCAGTATATGCTGTAAGGAAAATTAAATGTCTGGCGAATGTCAAAACCAAAAACGATTAGTTTATTTTAGTTATTTTCATAACATAACGTCGTATTATATTTAGCCGTTATAACCGTGGGTCCCCACGGCATATAGCTGATAAGGAAACAATCTTGTAAAAGAGCTATTTATGGTATTCTCAAGAGCTTGTGGAATAAATTTAAAGATATAAATATTCTAACGGAGTTTATGTACATAATACATATATATGTTCTCTCTATTGTATCACCTACACCTACTTCAGTTCATCTCTGCATCGTCCAAAGGTTGACTGGTAGGGAATGCTTCTGGCATTAAGTCCGCCTATATACATTCTCATGTATATGAAGTTTAATAAATAAATAATAATTTAAATACATTTAATAAGATCAGTGATGCACATAATGTAAATACTGGGACAACATAAGTATGTAATGCCAGTAGACGCCGCTAGACTACATAGAGTCCCTATTCATGGGACTTTGTATACGTTCGTACAACGAAATCCTTGTAAGTGCGCAAAGTCTTACTATCAATAAGTTTAATGATTTTATTAAACAATGAATTTATGAAAAGAGTTATTATAACGTAAAGGAATACATGGGGAATGAAATGATACTTACTGAATTTCTATCACCTGCTTCTTTTCTGTCAAGAGATATAAATTATGAGCCTATATTGAAGATTAAAGATCTTTCATTCTTCATTTTAATATAAAGGGTTACATTGAAATGCTAAAAGGAACTCATAAAGAACGCTTTCAATTAGGATGCGTCACGCGTGCCGGTCCGTGTGTTTGTTACGAATCTAATTACGTTGCTCATGACTGTACTTTGGTTTCTATATTAACGCCGGTCAGTATTGTTTAATGAAATGCTTAGTTTGTATGCAACACTGCCATGACTGGTCCAATGGGTGAATAATCCGCAGAACATTCTGGAACAACCGCGTGCTTGCGGTGTCAGTATCTGCCGTTCTTCTCTAGCGTGTTGTAACGAGACCTTGACCCCCCTGTCGTGTTGTTTCTCCTTGTGAGGAGGAGGAAAATTGGCAACGCCGAGTGGTGTCAAATAGAAATCCTTGTCCACCCCCTCACCTCACTTGTGGTTTCATTCGTAAGTGCAGTTACTACGCGGTGGTGGGGATGAGTGACACAACTTACTTGAAGACTAAATCTTTATTACATAAGTATAAAAACTTTATAACTAATAATTTTTTTTTTCATAATTAATTTTATTTTCTTTTAATTATATTAACTCTGAAGAGCCGTGGTAGTCTAGTGGTCAGGACGCTCACTTTAGTTTCATAGAGCGCGATTGACCTGGGTTCGATCCCCGGGGCCGGCACCACTAAAATTGTTGATACCAATTTTAAGTGCTGTATTTACCACGGGCTCGGCGGTGAAGGAAAACATCGTGAGGAAACCTGCATGCCTGAGAAATAATAAAAATATTATTTCGAGGATATGTGAAGCCCGCCAACCCGCACTGGAGCAGCATGGCGGGCCCTTCCTGACTCCTAAACCCTCTCTGATACTCGTATTTGTGAAGGAGGCCTTTGTCCAGCATGCTATGCTTGCTATTATAGGTTGCTACTTAACGAAAGAAGCAGGCAAAAGAATCACCGAAACAGACAGACGGTTACTATATTAATATTAAGTGAGTATAGATATCAAGTCTCTGTGCGTGGCTAACATGTGATGACGGAAGGTCTGTTAGATCATTCCGAACCCAAACCGCAGGTTGACGAGGAGTTGCATAACTAGAGCCACTTTAAACGTGGTAGAGCCAAGCGGCGGCTTTTGCTGCTGCTTGAATGGGCCTACTCGTCCGAATTGGTACCACGACCTCGCAGAATACCGGCGTGAAGTAGAGGCATCTGTTGCTTCTATGTTTCGTTCTGTGAGTGAGGTTTTCGGAGGCCCACTCCCCCTACCTTTCCCCTACCTTCCATCTCCCAAATACTCTTAAAGGCCGGCAACTCACCTGCAACGCCTCCGGTGTTGCAGATGTACGTGGGCGACGGTAATCACTTACCATCAGGTGAACCGCTTGCTCGTTTGCCGTCTATTCCATAACAAAAAAAATATTGACAATCGTTCCACAGCGTTTATGTTTTAATAAAGCGTCGATGCCTTTATCGAAGTTCTTCGAACAGTCACGTTACCGCGAGCGAGCTGTTCACATATTCAAAAGACAAAGACAATAGCGGAGCGTGTACAAAATCGTCTATTGTTCGTGCTTCGTGATTCAACGCTGGAAATAACTATTAACCATCAACATATGTTCGCAGATGATAACGTTTGAACCCATGCCGGGGGTACAGGCTGAGTAACACTACGATGCATTGTTGCTCGATCTGGGTTCCGTGAATCATTAAAGAAAGCGAAAAATTGATTGTAAATGAGTTTCATTGTCACAGCGAGGATATCTCTAGCTACAGTAATGCTGGTATTTCAATAGATAAATCTTCAGGCTTTTTAATAAACAATGATTAATACTAATATTTTAGATATTTCTTTTTTCTTTGTAATAGTGGGCAAGCCAAAGGTTTGCGTTGTTGCTTTCTTACATTCATCATCATCATCACAGTCTATCACAAGTCCACTACTTTGCATAGAGTGAGAAACCTAACAGTATGTTACTGGTGGTGCACTCTTACTATTTCCTGTCACCAAATCTTGGAACAACTACTGCTATGTCGCTGTTTGAAAGATATAGAGAGCCAGTTTAATTACACTTGCCATCTGTTGAACTGCTGACTCGTCTTCCATCATAGTCCAATTTAAAAAAAACATTTAAAAAATAATGGTACCATAGTAAAACACTTTTACAGTTAACAGTTTTTAGAAGGTAATGCTTTCTTATTACAGACTAAAAATTAATATATAAAAGCTGAAGGTAGCCCGAGTTAACTATGACATATGGACGTCTAACACCTCAGTTCCCCCGTGACCATGGCTGTTGTAAAGCATTCGAAACGTCATGGATATACATACTAAATTAAACGCGATAAAATCCGTATATGATAGTTGCATTTCAAACTAAGAAGGTAATTTTCCCCAAGAGTCGATGGGAGACTTTAACCAAAAATTAGTCATGAAAAAAGGGAATTTTGGAGTGGGACAACGGAATTAAAGGGGGCAACAACTTGTTGACTTTATATCCTAAGGCTCTACGATGAACTCCTTTTTCAGAAGCAGCTCAATAGAAATAATATCTAGCAGTTCGTAATCTAAATCCACAGGCGTTTCATACGCACCTATGTTTTACTAAAACATCTTAATCAGTGGCCATAGCGAGACTGCTCAAGCAAGCCATGTTTCTAAATAAACATAAAATCACTTAACAACACAACAAATAAATTGGTTCATTGTATCTTATAAGCTTTCACAGGAAGACGCATGGCACGTCCCAACCGAAGAAACACTGGGTCAGACAAACAAAAACAATTTAAATGTTCGACACCGGACACCATAATGCCCCACGCGATGCGTTCGATAAGTGATGTCACAGGGTGTAGGGAATAATAAGGCATTTCTGATACTGACCAGTTAAAATTAAATCATACAAATAATTACTGTTTGTTAAAAGCTTTAAATGCTCAATATTAATAAGGGTACAATATACCCATTTTTGTTAACATATCCTTAAACTAGGATGCAAGGAGACGGAGACGCCCTGTGCCGTGGTCTCCCATTTTGAACCAACCTCCATGGCTGGCTTTACTTAGTGGGGAGGTCTGGCCTGAGGTGACCGCTCCGAGTGGGCTACCTCTTCGAGGGAACCCACTTCGGATGCGGGTAGATGGTGTTTGCGTAGTTGCTTTCATTTAGTCGAAAAGCAGATTTGTTATTTTAGTATTCTAGGGTGACTGGAGAGGATAGGGATCCTCCGTGGCAGGAATGTGGCTAGGGGAGGCATAGACCAGATCCGCCGTTGGTTGCTGGTAGGGCTGGTGCTACCAAGATCTCGTACTCGTCGCCTTCCTGATCTCTATGGTCTCCTGGTGGCGGACTCGAAGGACCGGGCTCACTTCGACCATGCTTCTGAATTTCGTTCGGTGAGTGAGATAACCGGAGGCCCGCTTCGTTCTTCTCTCGCAGTTTAATTTCCACATTCAATTTGTGCTCTTCCTTAGTTGCCCCGTTTTAAACATTACCCATAACGCATGACCAGAAAAAAAATGTCCGATTGTCCTTACGTCCCACGTAAACGCACATTGTGTGCTATCTCAATGCATTCTGTTACAGATCTCGGCATGCTCCGGTATTGTAACAACTTCATAGTTCATTTTGTTTTAAATATTGACTATGCACGTCCGTACAAGGTTCCAGGCGATTATGACTCTTACTGCAAAGGCATTACGTATGTTAGTGGTACATTCTATTTTCGTCTGTTCTAATGTTTAGATTGTTTACAGTAATAAGCTCATTTATCATGCCTGGCAGCTTGTAATGTGTTGTTTAGTATCGCACGTACTTTGACATACTTATTTTTTATAATTGAATAAGCTGTGTGATGTCATTAAAATTTTAAATGTACATGGAATTCTTATTTGTATAGATAAAATATGAAATGTATTTGAACTGACAATTATCTAACGGTTTAATTTTATTTTCTTTCATTATCAGTCTGTGTGAACCCAGTTTCCAGTACTGATTTGCTGAATTCACGATGTATTTATTTTCTGCCGAGCACGCAATTTTTTACGTGGTAGAGCCAAGCGGCGGCTTTTGCTGCTTCTCGAATGGGCCGGCTCGACCGGATTGGTACCACGGCTTCGCAGAATACCGGCGTGAAGTAGAGGCATCTTGTGCTTCTGCGTTTCGTTCGGTGAGTGAGATAACCGGAGGCCCGCTTCGTTCTTCTCTCGCAGTTTAATTTCCACATTCAATTTGTGCTCTTCCTTAGTTGCCCTGTTTTAAACATTACCCATAACGCATGACCAGAAAAAAATGTCCGATTGTCCTTACGTCCCACGTAAACGCACATTGTGTGCTATCTCAATGCATTCTGTTACAGATCTCGGCATGCTCCGGTATTGTAACAACTTCATAGTTCATTTTGTTTTAAATATTGACTATGCACGTCCGTACAAGGTTCCAGGCGATTATGACTCTTACTGCAAAGGCATTACGTATGTTAGTGGTACATTCTATTTTCGTCTGTTCTAATGTTTAGATTGTTTACAGTAATAAGCTCATTTATCATGCCTGGCAGCTTGTAATGTGTTGTTTAGTATCGCACGTACTTTGACATACTTATTTTTTATAATTGAATAAGCTGTGTGATGTCATTAAAATTTTAAATGTACATGGAATTCTTATTTGTATAGATAAAATATGAAATGTATTTGAACTGACAATTATCTAACGGTTTAATTTTATTTTCTTTCATTATCAGTCTGTGTGAACCCAGTTTCCAGTACTGATTTGCTGAATTCACGATGTATTTATTTTCTGCCGAGCACGCAATTTTTACGTGGTAGAGCCAAGGGGCGGCTTTTGCTGCTATTCGAATGGGCCGGCTCGACCGAGGTAGTACAACGGTCTCGAAGAATACCGGCGTGAAGTAGAGGCATCTTGTGCTTCTGCGTTTCGTTCGGCGAGTGAGGTATCCGGAGGTCATCTCCCCTCTCCCCCGACCCCCATCCCCGTCAATTCTCTCATCCGCAAAATATCTTTAAAGGCCGGCAACGCATTTGAGCTCCTCTGGTGTTCTAGATAATCAAGTTTTCATAAAACACCTACAACGTCCGTGTACACATTACTGGGGTGATCAGAGGTCTGGATATTGTTTTAATTGTTTCAATTTATTTAACCAATCCTTATTTGGTACGAAGAAAGCGGCTCACCTGATGGTATATGATTACCGTCGCCTATGTACATCTGTAACACCCGAGGAGCTGCAAGTGCGATGCCAGCCTAACAGGATATTTGGTGGGATGACGGACATCGGGAGAGAGTTTCAGGGGTAGCCACCGGTTACCTCACTCACCGAAAGGAACGCTAAAACACTGGATGCCTCTACTTAATGCTGGTATTTTACCAGGTCGTGGTACTACTACGGCTGCAAAAACCGCTCCTTGGCCTTAACACGAGCCATTAAATGACTGAACATGATTTTCCTCTAGAACCGTGTTAGTTTCAAAATATTTATTTATATCTGGAAATATAACTAACATAGTTGAAAAGTAATTACTTACTTAATTAAAAGGTAACAATGTTTCCAATGGAATAGTTAAAAATAACGGAATAACATCTTTGTGCGAATTTAACATCTTCTGTCGATCAGGACTGAACAGGTAAGGTTAGGGTGGAACCCAATGTTGATTTAGGATTCTCTACAATCTTTCGTAATTACGAAACCCTTAAGGTATCAAAATACTGTTCTCCTATACATTGACATACAAGAATATCTTGAGACGTTCTATTGTATAAGGGAAGAGAATTAAGTCAATTACATGTATACTCGTAGTTATAGGTTACTGTTATAAGGATTGATAATGAAGGTCATTCATACAATTTATTTTTGAAAGAAATTATATTGTTAATACGCTGAATTTATAATAATAAAATCATTATATTCTTCAAATCTGGAAGGAGTTATTAAAACATACAAAACAGACTTCAAATACTACTTACAAGCACAACAATTATCTATATAAATATATAAAATACTATTATTTTGTAGTTTCAGACACACAGACAGCAGAAAACACTTAAGAATTATTTTCAAATTTAAATTTCGTAATTAAAGTTTGACAAACTTCATACTTTTCTTTCTTTCACGTCTACCACTGTTTCGTAATTAAGTTCGTCTGACGAAGAAGAAACAGGTAAAAGTGACTCGGCCGGTTTCCTCTTTTTAACATTTTTTCCAATAATTTTAATCCAAACTATGACATACAAATAAAAATCACCGTCCTATAGCAACTTAAACTATTCTATAAAAATAATAGCATTATTCCGCTGCAGACTAGAGCAAACCAATCTCCAGAAGCCAACTTGTCAAGCAATTAAGTTCTCCTGGTCTACCACGATTTCTACCACAACTGCCAACTGCCAAAGCTATTGGCAGTTGCCAACTACGTAGAAGACATAGTGTCAAAAGTGTACGCGCTAACTCCGAGGCCCTATCTATATATATCTGTAATATAAAAATATTAACCACTCTATATCCGATGTGCCAGTGAAACGGGACGCCACATGAAACAACCAGGCCCAAAGAATTGAGAGTAGCCTGGTACGTATAGTTAGGTAGCTATATGTTCATCGAGTAGGATGCAACTGGCTGCTTTCAGACCATTAATATTACACTGCTCCATATAAGAGATATAGGATATAATTTTACTGGTGATAACATCCTGCTCTACCTAGGTATCGTCTGGGTATAAACGAATACATGGATGAATGAGTCAGTCGCTCCCAAACCGATTCTAGAAAAAATATTGCAATATTAGACTATAAAAACGTTGTGTTTTGAAAAAAATATATAAAAAAAAGGATATTTAAGGAGTTTCTGTCGACGAATTCTTCTCCGCCATGGGAACCTCATTACGAAACAGTGGTAGATTTTTAATAAAAATGACGTTCGACAAGTGAAGTTTATCACGTTGAATAAATAGTTTGCTCGAACTGTCGGCAACCAAGCTCTCTCTGATCGGCTTGATACTTGCGAAGAGATGTTGCTTCTCTTTACATTTTTTACAAAATTTACCACGGGCAATGTTCTCAGGAACTGTTCGGAATGATCCCAGCCGCTGAGTTTCACCATCGTACATCGCGGCAGAATTTCAAGTTCCACCAATACCACCTAGATGATTGACATTCCAGCACAGTTACGACTTAGGGACCTTCAAGAAAAGAGTCTATTCCTGACTTTAAGGCCGGCAGCGCATCTGTAGCTCCTCTGGTGTTGCGGATGTTCGTGTGCGTCGGTGACGACTTACCATCAGGTGAGCCGCATGCTCGTTTGCGCCCTTCTTCTGTAAAAAAAATTGATTAGATTTGATTTGATTTCATTGGTCTTTTAATGCCACCAATGAGCAATGCAACTACTGTCCTGTTCCGGTTTAAAAGCTATAGAGAGTCAGTATAATAACAGAGTGTGAGGTATTCCATGGAGGATATTCCATCCAGGACTAAGTCCTCAGGGGTGACAACAGCTATGCTATTCTCTGATTGAGGTTGTTCGAAGATGCCCGTGGGCTGCAATAGCCACTTACCATAATGTATACTGTTAGCTCAGTTTTCACCCCATCCCAATAAATAAAAAGACAAAACTTTGTTGTAATGGTGATTCCTGGATCATCGTTAAAGGTAGTATCAGACTCCTCGTAACATAGCTGCTTAACGTCAACAAAGGAATTAGACCTTTAATAAGGGAAAGGCGTTATTGGCTATGGAGCCTGGATGATAGTCTCTATCTGCCACCTGGCAAATTTAGTTCATTTGAAAATTAGACGAGTCATGATAGTTAAGAGACACGTGACAGCATAGGGGTCAGAGAACCTGTATTAACCAATAAAATTATCATTGTTATTTTAAATGCTGAATATACCGAGTGCTGTGGAAAACATCGGTGGGATATCTGTGATGTAAGTCGCAACAGTTTTATTTCGAAGACATGTGCAGGAACTCGACAAGAACTGGAGCTGCGCGGCAGACCCTTCTCGGCTCCGAAACCTCCTCAAACGATATCGGAGGTCCTTTAACCAGCAGTAACACATTTACAGGTTGCTAGTATTTTATTTTACATGGTGATAGAAATTATGTAAACTGCCACCGCGAGGCAGGGAAAATTCCTAGAGCGAAGGTAAAGCTTTAATTTAAAAAAAAAATGAGGGTACGTAAGACTAGATATGCCCCGCGGTATCACCCGCATTACATCTGGATTAGACATACTGAAAGCATGCAGAAAGCAAGGTTCATGGTAACTGCTCCATCCCATGTTACGTAACGTGATTTTGACACAGCCCATAACCATCCCCAATAGACGAGCTATCCGAAGCAAAAGTAATTTTTCAAATCAGACTGGTAGTTCATGAGATTAGCGCGTTCGAACATCTCGAACAACAAACTCTTCAGTATTATGATATTACAACAGATATAGATAATTAATATTCTAAAGGCGTTCGCAACTATGACCGCCACAATAAAAGTTATAAATCATCAAATGAACCGTTACAAAGTTCGTATAGGATGTTAAATGGTTTTAATATATGCCGTAAGACATCAGCTTCCTTCCATTATATGATCGTTGGCGCCACTGCCTTCAAAGTCCATAGCGCCATATTTGTTTTTTAAAACATTATAGCGACTAAAGGGCAAACAGTCTACCTGATGGTAAGTAAGTTACAGGCGCGTTGTGATCCCTGTGGACCAGGATGAGAAAGGATTATTTATAATACAAAAAAACAAGGACTATCTTGACACTTTTATATGACCAAGGTTATATGTTGGTTTTTGGTAAGAAGGGATATCCATATTTTCTCAAAAAGTGATCCTCACATGCAAGTGGTGCACCCTGCCAGATAATAAACAAGGCCCTGGCGACCGACTCATAAAGTAAAATCTATTGAAAGACTAGGGGAGCAGCTTTGCAAGTGCACAGTGACTGAACACACCAAATCCCCTCATCATTTCAGTCTATCACAAGTCCACTGCTCAAAATAGGCCTCCCCTGGTCCTGAGCCACATGCTTCTATCGACTTTCCGCAACACTGTGTAGGCCGTCACTCCATCTTGTGGGGGGTCGTCCTACACTGCGTTTGCTTGTACGTGGCCGCTACTCGAGAACCTTTTCCCCCAACGGTTGACAGCTGTGCGCGCTTTGACCGGCCCATTGTCACTTAGGCTTGCTGATCCTAGCGGCTATCTGAGTTACCATAGTTATACTGCGGATATCATCGTTGCAGACTGTATCTCGAGGACCAAGCATAGTCTTTTCCATAGCGCGCTGAGCAGCTTTGAGCTTCCTCGTACGGTCTGCAGCGAAGTACCAAGTGTCAGTCTCTCCAAACCCCCTATTCAGCATAAACCCTGGAAGAAATTATTTTGGACAGCCCTATATTATTTAGCAGTGGACTTAAACATACTAATCAAGAAGAAAACGATGAGATTTGTATTTTAATTTTCATCACGCTAATAGACGGCGCAGTCACTTTAGTAGTAAACAGAAAAGATAAGGGTTCATCATTTTTCGTATACGTGCACAGTTTTAGTATAAACTTTAATCGTGTAACCACTTCTTCCTAAATTATTAGGAGAGTCCTGTCTCACTTTTCGCTCAGACATTCGCTAATGTGATTTCATTTTAATCTTCCGAAAATTATACGTACAGTCACGTCCATCATATTTTGTGTATTAACACAGATTAACACATGCGTAACACATGTCTGGTGATGGAACCTGGTACTCTTTATGCATTCAAATTATTCTCATACTTATATACCGGTACCTCATATACCGGTATATGACGCATATAACGCTGTATGCGTTAACTAACTAGGGCCAGTCCTCCATCGTTACGTGCTCGTCTCGTTCCCTTAACTACACGCTTCAGCACACAGCGTCGATTAATTTTCAAGTTGCTTTCCCAACTATGGAGAAGTTAGCGAAGTGTCTCTCCCACCCGTCGAACGAATTATATTAAACAATCGAAGGAAATATATGTCTTAGTTGTATTATCTAATTTATGGCATGAGTGGGTAGTATGTTATAAATGGTTTCCTAAAATCTCTAATAAAGGCGCAATAAGGCACTTACGCTGCTTCAGTGCGGGTTGGCGGGCTTCTCATATCCTACGAATAGTATTTTTTTTAATTATTTCTTATTTCTTAGACATGCAGGTTTCCGCACGATGTTTTCTTCATCGCCGAGCACGTGGTAAAAACAGCATTTAAAATTGCTATTGACAGTTACAGTTGTGCCGGCACTGTGGATCGAACCCGGGTCACTCGCGCTCTATGAAACTAAAACGAGCGCTATTACTACCATGCGTCTTAAGGGCGCAATATTTAATTACATTAAGCCCTAATAGAACTAAATAGAATCAGGTTTTTATCTTGCGTAAGTATACCATTTGACAGAAGTTAGGATAAAAATAAAACTTCGTACAATTTTGCACCAAAAATAAAACCAATAAAATACACATATATTACCTTATCCTAAGAGAAGAAGAGCACCACTCCCTTCAGCACAATTATCACCCACACGAGGTAATATGTACCACCAACATTTAATATTCGACAAATATTTGCACTTCGCAACAAGGCGTTGTCAAGCCTATAGATTCATAGAGAAGTTTTTTTCCAACTTCCCTAATACAATCGATAATCATTTAAGAGAGATATTTACCAACTTATTCAGCTGCATGAGATGCTACCTGCTAATTTATTGATGAGGATTTAGCGACCCACTGACGACGGAACATCCATTCGTTTTCTCCTGAATACAAATCCCACGCAGCAGTGATGGAAACCAGCCTATGTACACCGGAAAACAACTTCCATTAAATAAGGTTCCAGGTGTGTTGTCACCTCCGAGGTAAAAAGCATCGCAGTACATAATTATGCTGGCTCTATCTCTCTCGACCTTTCAAACAGGAAGATAGTTTCACTGCTGTTCTAGTGGAGGGGTCAGAGGAGGGTCCTAGGTAGAGAAGGAGACCAACACCCAGTAAAATATTTTGGAGCTGGCACTTCGCAACGTGGCACAAGGGAAAATTTTCTATGAATGACATGTCAGCTTTTTGTTGACGCTTTCATACAACAAAAACTCTGAAAAAAGGCTTAATATGTGTTTTTTAGTTTAGTATAAACAGCCAGACAGTATTGCCGCGGTTATTCGTACTTTAAAACAAATGAAATGTACATTCCTCACCTTGATGTATCTAATGCGACGCTATCGTAATCAAAATACATCATCATCATCATCATTTCATCATATCCTATACAAGTCGGACCTGAGCCATCTATCCATCGACTTGTCGTCACTCCACCTGGTGGGGGATCGTCCCACACAAGATACAACAAGTAACATAAAAAAGGAAATGAAAATTAACTATTCGATTTTAGAACTCGCGATGTCGCTTCCAGAGTCATCTACGCCGTTCATGTACGCGGACGTAAGATGCTAAAGGTTTGGCCGCTCAGCATTCTACAGCTTTATTACGTAAACGATACCCCGTGATGTTCTTCGCTCTTAGTACCACGTAATTGAAATTCCACAGACGCACTCGCGTCCCGCGCGGTGAAATAAAAGTTTCACTTCGAAATTAACAACGGACACGCACGGAGTTGAGATTATTCGGATGAATCGATTATCGAATTACAAAAACAATGGTCGGGTCATTCGATATCCGATGTAAAGTCTTCTTTATTAACAAAGATCATCACTTTACTAGATGTGACGCACATGGAAATCGATTAAATTTTAAACAATTTAAAATTTTTGAAGGGTAAGAGTATAGCTCTTACCCTTCAGCTGGACATAAGTATCTTTTTCAGATACGTACATTCATCTGTGATATATTTTTTCAAATGTGCTATGCTTGGTCTTGGATTTAATTCTATTCATTACCGGATCCCAAGCAGGTAGCACACCATTTTCTCTAATAAAATTAGCATGTTTTGTATTCTATTAAGCGCATACGTGGTCAGTCATATCTAATATAATGGTTGGGGCGATCCAGAATATGATTCACATGCAGAAAATGACCCCGGAACGTCGGGATTTAAAAAAAAAACGTGTATGTGTGAGTGTACTTATGTACGCACGTAAGAAGTTATACTTCATTAGCGCAACAAAACAAAAATAAGTAAAAAATGTATCCCGTCTGTTTAATTTAATTTTTACTCTTTACTTGTGAAAAATAAGACATTAAATCCTATTGATAATGGTTTAGTTGAAAAATTATAATTAACTTTAAAAGGCTTTAAAATAAACTATTTATCAAATAATAATGTAATAATAATAATTTATAATGTAAGGAAATAAAAAGAATACATACCGACAGTTAACCTCAAATCTATAACCCCACATAAAAAAGTTTGTCATATCACGAAATATATATAAAATACCTTTATCACGAAAACTTTCAATAAATTATCATTCACCGCCATATATAACTTAAAATCACATATATATTTGTATGAATATATTTTTTATCTCCACTGACATAAAACACGTGTTGTAGATTTATACATGTTTGAATAACTACCTTGAATATAGTTATCAATTCTCACGAAAATATGACAGACAATTACCAACCAACTTCATGGTGTCCATTTTAGGTATCGGTGTGCCCGCGCATCGTAAAACGTCAAAATAAGTGTAACTTCAAAATCTAAATTAAACGCGATACAATCCGTAAATAATAGTTTTACTTCGTGTGGAACATCTAGTTAAATTTAACATTTATTACCTTAATATCTGTGTCGCATCGAACTTTATTAGTATGCGGAGCAGATTTCGATTGATGCTCGGACTGTACACGACGACGTGTGACTTGTGACCGGCTATTGTACTTTCTTTGTTAAACACTGTCGACATGATTTTTCTCGTTGCCTAAGAAACCATAGACCAATACCGGCGGCATCCCGCGACTTCGTTCGTTAACAAATATGTCTGTAGTGTCCCAACAGAACTCTTAATTGAGATACAAACTACATCACTACTAAATAACGTTCATATCGTTATTTATCACGTTTTTTTTTATGCGGCAAACGACCTAGCGGTACACCCGATGGTAAATGATCACCGTCGCCCACGTACATCTGCAACACCAGAGGAGCTGCAGGTGCGTTGTCGGCCTTGAAGGGTATTTGGGTGATTGGAGAGAGGATGAGGAGGGGGATGGGGGATGGGGGAGGGGAGTGGGCCTCCGGTTACCTCACTCACTGAACGAAACGTAGAAGCACAAGATGCCTCTACTTCACGCCGGTATTATCCGAGACCGCGGTACAAATCCGGTCGAGCAGGCCCATGCGAGCAGCAGCAAAGGCCGCCGCTTGGCTCTACCACGTAAAAAATTGCGTGCTCGGCAGATAATAAATACATCGTGAAGTCAGCAAATCAGTACTGGAATAGCGGTTCTGGAAAGACCAGAAAGCTCTCTTTTCTCAATAGTAAGGTGGCCTTCGTCCATCACGAAGATATGTACCTTCCCATACCTACTAATACTTTAGTTCCTTTGCCACACCAATCCAATAAAAAAAAAACATACTTAAGGATCATTCTACAGAACATGGTCCTGAACAAGGTTGTCACTGGGAGAATATTTTCTTTTCTTTACATAACTCGCTCAGGAGAATCTCAATTTGTTTTTGTCTATACAATCACTGTTATTATTTTGCACTTGATTACCCATTATCACATCGATTTGTCCATTATTGTCAGCAATCATACTGTGCTCGACGTTTGCGTAACAAGTCTCGCAAACGTTCACGCTGGGCCTTGAGTAATACGTTGCAAAACACGTGTCGAATTAAAGGACGAATGTACACTCACGAACAGCGAATAATGAGATAAACAATGTTTGTAATGACGTAAACAAAAGTAAAGAATTGTGTCGCAGCTGCAGCGCTGCTGGCTCCGGAATCGATTACCGTACGAAGCAGTAATTTAAAATGATCTAAAAAATTATTGTCTGTTCGCGTGTCACTTAGTTCTGGAAATAATCAACTTGTTATTAGATACAACCCGAAACAGGGCGCAATGATTTTTATAAAGAAATAATCAAAAAGTTTTGTCACATATGGCATTTTACATTAAAAGCTTTTTGTTGCTTCACTAAAGCTTCACTACAAGTAGATTTAAACGAATATTTTTAATTACTATTGTTAGATTGTTCTCTACAGCGTCGTGATATAAATTTCCTAACAATAAATAAATGAAAACAATTATTTAGTTTCGTTAACGAAATGTAAGATTGACAATGATTGCATGTGTAAATATGTGTGAAACGGTACTTGTTTCGTCGTGTCATACTAACTAGGCGTGTTAAAAATAGAAGCGTCACGAAAAGTGAAACGGTGGGTGGAAACTACTCCGGTAAAATTTATATTCGTATACTATTAGTTATTGCGAAGCTATATTTCATTTAAGTATTAACGTGTCCATTTGGACACACATCTTTTAAGTAGCAAGCACCTCACCTGATGGTAAGTGATTATTGTCGCCCACGTACATCAGCAACACCAGAGGGCTGCAGGCGCGTTGTCGACCTTTAAGGATATTTGGGAAATGCGAAAGGGGTGGGGGGAGTGGGCCTCAGGTTACTTAACTCACCGAACGAAACGAAGGAGCACAAGATACCTCTACCTCACGCCGGTATTCTGCGAGGTCGTGGTAATAACCCGATCGAGCCGGCCCATTCGAGCAGCAGAAAAAGCCACTGCTTAGCTCTACCACGTTAAAAAACAAACATGGTCTTTTTTTTTAATTTAAAAAGAGGCAAGCGGCTCACCTGATGGAAAGTGACTCTAGACGCACATGTACATCTATTACACCAGAGGAGCTGCAGGTGCGTTGCCGTCCTTCTAGAATATTTGGCGAGAGGGGACGAAGGAGGGGAGTGGGAAGTGGCCCTCCGGTTACCTCACTCACACAACAAAACGCAGAAGTACAAGACGCCGTCTACTTCGCCCCGTATTCTGTGAAACCGTGGTACCACCGGGCTATTGGCTCTACCCACGTTCAAAAGTTCTACTGCGTTGAGACAATTCAGTTCTCAACGTCAGTGAAATGAATCGATTTGATTTTCAATGTAGTAATGTGTGATAATTTACATTCACAATAATTTGTTGTCTTGCACTATAATAAATACACTTTGAATTTTATTTGAATTTATTATCATGCACCGTCGTACCGATCTCCGTTTCACTTTATCTAAAAAACAATAAATTTACACAGTAACGACTCACATTGTTCAACCCTCAAAATGCCGCACGTATTTCCGCTCGCGAACGACCCCTCGCGGGTCCTCTAGGCCCGCCCACCACAAGCCAACGTTGAGATACAGGGAAACAAAGACAAACTTTATAGTCTGTCATTGTAACAGTATTCTCCTCTTAATTGTTTTTCCATGTAGAAACGCAACCGGGGTCTGTTTAATCCGACGCCGGGCATAATCGAATCTTCACAAGTACTGCGTAACATCTAGCTCGATAACACACTAAGGAGGGGGGTTAGAGGAGAGGGGGTTGGACAACGCTAGTTCAGACACTTGTCTGCACCGCGCGAGATATATGGACGTAATTATGGGGTTAGACCCGGTCTTGGAAGTTTTATGTTAATTGGATGTGATATCATTCTATTTAGCCGGGTTGGGTTCAGGAGAAGCTGAAGTGAAAATTATATTCATTACAGAAGGCTATATATACTTGCGAACAATAAATGCTGTTATTTGTTTATGTAGTAGTTCGTTTTATCTTTTCTTTTTTAATAATAATATGAGGATGTATAAAGGAGCGTGGCCGGCCATTCCCGGCTCCGAAACCTTCACAGATATTTGTAACGGAGGCCTTTACCCAGCAGTGGGCACTTACAGGCTGCTACTTTCATATTTCATTAAATACCTATTAACAATTTCGATAAAGTTATTTACGTTACCCCAAAGATTACTTCAACTTTTCGCTATCCGTTTTTGAATCATAAAATTTTATAGAAATTTTATTAGGACATGTCTTACCATATAAAAGCCAAGTTACTAAAAAGTTAGACAACAATAATAGGAGCACTAAATAATTCCGCAATCGAATGTATGCGTCATGAAACATATAAATTCAGAAGCGTACCTCATGTATTTTACGACCATTATTAACCTGAAAGATATTACCGGAGGTTACATACAAGGCGAAATGGTTTTGATAAAAATCACTGCTATTTCCTGATCGCCTGGTGGTTTACAAGTTTACGACAGGGCAATGCACCAAAACATGAACAAGGCCGCGATGGGTGTAATTTTTAAAGACATGTCTGTTGACTCGCAAGGTCTGATTTATTCTCGCGTGTATGCAATTAATGCGATTTATTATGATATTAAATAAGTTCGTCGAGGCGCACCCCGTTGCAGCACGCGAAATTTATATACCCCTTTTGAGGGAACTGGTCGGTGCGACGCCAGAGGGACCCCACTACGTAAACGCTACGGTTGACTTTTGAATTTCGACCTCCGTACGCAGTCGAACGTCCGCGGAAAGACAGTTCGGGTCTTTCGCGAGTGGGCGCTTCGCTTATTTTTCTCGCGGCTTACGCTGTCCGTGTCCGTGGAAGGAAATAAATTATTCGTATCCCCCAACACCTCGTCGGAGGGTGAGTTGGCTTGATAGCGTTCATTTTTATAAAAGTGTAATGTGGTTTTCTTGTTGTGATTGCATTTCCTCGTCTGGCACGACGGATTGCTTCATAGCGTTACCTTCGCGTTTTAAAAAGTCAGCTCTGGAAGTTACCAACCCGTTTAATTGGTTACAAAATATGTCACCGTGTTATATATTAAAAAAAAAAAACATACATAATTATTAAATGAAAATCTGTTTTTCAATCTTTTTTTTTATGGGAAAGGCGGGAAACGAGCATGCGGTTCACCTGATGGTAAGTGATTACCGTCGCCCGCGTACAACCGCAACACCAGAGGTGCTGCAGGTGCGTTGCCGGCCTTTAAGGGTATTTGGGAGATGGGAGGGAGGATGAGGTGGGGGATGGGAAGGGAGTGTGGGCTTCCGGTTACCTCACTCACCGAACGAAACGCAGAAGCACAAGATGCTTCTACTTCACGCCGGTATTCTGCGAGACCGCGGTACAAATCCGGTCGAGCCGGCCCATTCGAGCAGCGGCAAAAGCCGCCGCTTGGCTCTACCACGTTTAGAATCGGTCTGTTCGGATATACAAAATTAGGCGCTCCAGGCGCGGCGTGGTCACAAATAAATAATATCCCATTGCAAAACATAATTTACATCAAAGGCAAATTACATTCAAAAAAGGATTACTTAAAATATTATTGAACGGAAAACAAACAAACGACATACGAGGTGGAGCCAACCTGCGATTTTTGCTACTGCTGGAATGCTGGTACCACGGCCTCGCAGAATACGGGTCGAAGTAGATGGCGTCTTGTGCTTCTGCGTTTTGTTCTGTGAGTGAGGTAACCGGAGGGCCACTTCGCACTCCCCTCCTTCGTCCACTCTCGCAAAATATTCTATTAAAATTTTCAAATTAAAAAAAAAAACACTTAAATTTTTTTTTTTCAACGTGGTAGATCTAAGCAGTGGCTTTCGCTGCTGATCGAATGGGTCGGCTCGACCGGGTTAGTACCACGGCCTCGCAGACTAACGGCGTTAAGTAGAGGCATCTTGTGCTTCCGCCTTTCGTTCGGTGAGTGAGGCCCACTCCCACTCCCTCTCCCCCTCCTCATCCTCCCTCCCATCTCCCAAATACCCCTGTGGGCCATCAACGCACCTCGAAATAATGTATTTTTTTTTAAATTTCTTTAACATATCACGATGTTTTCCTTCACCGCCGAATACATGATAAATTCAGCACTTTAAATTGCTATTAACAGTTTTAGCCGTGCTGGCACAAAATCGAACCCAGGTCACTCGCGCTCTATGAAACTAAAGCGAGTGCCCTCACCACTAGACTACCGCGGCTTTTATGATATACGTATGATATAACACGGTAATAATTTATAAATCGCGGAATGTGAAGGTTACAAACAAAAAAAAGCGTGCCATTTATAAAATGTGTCACAAACATTACATCGGGTACCAGGATAACATCACTCTGCAGAGGATGTTTCAATCGATGTCATTATTACTGTGGTTAAGCCGGTAGAGTCATATCACTAAATAATGCAATTACGACATTAAATATTGCGTCTAAATGAGGCTGAAACTATTATGGATGTGGTATTTCTTATATAGATAGATAGAATACGCTTTATTACACACCAAAAACAGGAAAATAATGTAATAGTACAAAAACGTAATTAGACGTGAGAGGTGGAACAATGGGCGGACAACCTTTGGATGGCCAGGATTGTTATAAATGAATTTGGAAGTTGCATAAAAGCTATTGATATACAAATAAAACAGTACATAAAAAATAATATACACATATTATAGAAATACATACATGTTTTATAAATACCTATTATATATGTATACATATACATAAATAGACAAAATCAATACAAATATAAAAGAACTGTCTAAATAACCGAAGTTACAAAGATAGATAGTAGGCCTTGACGAGATTTTTAAAAACTGGTAAGGATTGGGCGCGTCTTACCGATAGCGGTAGGGCATTCCATAGATGGACAGCTTGTACAGCGAACGATCTGTCCAAAAATTTAGTAATTATTTCTTAGTTATTGTTTAATTTATATCTTTCAAAACCTTTTTACCCGATCTTATAAATATATTAAAACTGCTTACATTTAATAAAAGTGTACTGAAAGTCAGCGTTATGTTTTCCGCTTTGCGGTTTCTGTGACTTATTTTCCGTGTAGACGTAATTTCAGTTCGATATTTGTATTAATTTAGTTTTCTATTGCTTGTGTTTTGATAATACAATTACCTTATAATTTATTTACCTTACCTTAACAGCCGGTAAATAGTCCACTGCAGCACACAGGCCTCTGCCATAACCAGACGATCACAGCACCAGACACCGTGCACCTTAGACGTAGCTGTCGGTCATCGGTCTGCTTCATTTTTAGTCTGGTAATATTCGAGACGCTTATCCCGCCATCTGTCGGTGGACATTGCGATTCTCAAGCAGAAAGGGGACGGGACTGTGAGATTCTTACATAGATACCACATGGCAACCGATTTGTTTGTACACTTAAAAAATATATAATGCACATGCAAATGAATTTTCATGTAATTTCATTAGTTGCAGTACTTTTAGTTTATAGAAACAGGTCACAGGTAAAGCCTATCCGACATTTTCAAATTCCGGCCGGGGCTTGCATTAGCTCCGAGGCTCGGAACAACGAACCGCTTCCAGTAATTAGGAGTAAATTAAATGAAGCTTTTCATTCTGCTATGGCAGCCACCGTCGATTTTACGCTAACGGTCCCTTTAATATCTATACTACGTCGGGATTTACGTGCGACGAATATAGAGCACTTAAATCACTACAATGTATATTTTTAGTGAATGGTGATTTCTGAAATATTATGTTAATCTAATACGAGTGATGCTGCAATTACAGATGTAACAAACATCTTTTTCTTTAAATAAAAAAAATCCGTACAAGTGGGAGACGGACACGCGCACATACGGTTCCGTACAACTATATAATTAGTTAGTGTTATGCGTTTACATTCTAAAGAAGTATGAAAGAAATCATATTTATTTTTGTGAGCCCCTTGCTCATGTGTGATAATCAATGAAGCAATGACTTTGTTGATGACTTTCAATCATGCATACAAACGGCAATGAATTGCTATAGTTATAGAGAAACAAAACGTTATCAAATACCAGCAACCGCGAATGTGAACGTGATGTGTTAACTAGACTTCATCCTATTCCACATCGGCAGCTTAACAGAGGAGATATCAGTTTCATTATGTTTTCATGTCCTCGATAACATCTGCAGCTAAACCTCCAGAGGGATTATCTAATGTAACCTGATATCTGTCGCCCAAAGCATTAGTAAATTAACGACACTTGATGAAAATCTCAAAGAGTAATCTTAGTAGAGTCTTTAAGTGGTGGTATTGTTTGCTATACCGTCTATTCTTTCCTTATTTTTAGAAATTAAAATAAAAGTGTATGTTAAAGTATAACTATTAAACACAATTTAATAAAGAAATGTAAATCGACGTATATGTAATATGTATGAATAATTCTGACGTCTCGGGCAATGCATTACGCGGTCCCCGGTAGGGACCAAAGGGCTTATAAACACTGTTTGCAGGAGTGGGGGTTAGTCGTGATCGAGCCGGTGCGGTGTGAAGACGTAGTGCGTGTGCTGCGAGCCGATATCCGTCTAGTGTTGTAGGTGACTAAATCCACCTAAAATAAATGAACAATACAACAGGCATCGTTGAATGTTAATGTACATTTTAAATTAAATATTAAATTACGTTAAAAGCGCCAATAGCCTAATGGGTTAGGGTGCGGACTGCGAAACATGACGTCGCAGGTTCGAGCCCACCATTCGACTATTGTCGTAAACCACTCCAAATACTAGCTCTAATGCTTAGTTGGAGGGTTAACAGGAATATTACTAATGTTAGTTAAATAGCATTGCTAGTATTCTTTTAAAAAAAAATGTTGTTTATTACTAAAATTTTATCGTTGTAAAAGTACTGAGAGAAAAAAAAAGAAACTACATAACACACATCATGTCAAACGTTTTTGTATTTAAGATATCCGACAAGTGTGCCGTGGGCGTCGTGAGAGGCGACTAAGGGATCGCAAATGATGATATAGCCATCTCGAAAATTACCAGAACTAAGTTAAATAGATGATGAGCAGCGGCGTCTAGGGTGCGAGGAGTGTAGATCGCCAATTCAATTACCGAGCGTTTTATGGCAAATCCTCCTTGCAGGAGAGGCCTATATCCAACAGTGGATTATTTAAAGCGCGGTAAGATAAGGTGCGACATATTGTAATTCACAGCTGAATAGTAATAATGTTGACTCCTTGCCTCTTCGAATACCGAACTTACCTGCATGTACTGCACTCTGCTAGCTAAGATAGCGAGCCTCTGATGATCGAATGATGGCGGATTAAAAAAAAATCACTACTAATTTCTTAGATGCTGTCGCGAAATATTTGATCAATACAAGATACAGTTTAAATAATGATGATAATAATAATATATTGATACACATAACTAAGACTTCTTGTATCTTATGTACATATACCTATATAAATAAATAATCATATAAATATACGAACAGCCTTGTTGCGGTTTACAAATGTATAACCCCAAGCGGGATTCGAATCCCGCTTGGGGTTAGCAGTGTGAGGCAGTAGCAGTAGTGAGGCACGGTCGATACCAGCCGAGCTAATTACAGGACCGTTACACCTCACGACCAGAGTTAACGTTACAAAACGATAACGTGGGAGGTGTTTTAAACGTCTGATGCGAAACAGACGTACGCATATGATAATTACAGGCGTGTGTGATGCCCTTAAACGGACAACGGACTTTAATAGGACCAATTACACATCACAATTTACACGTTCCACGTTCACGGACGGTTTCACCTAATTTCATTTGATTGTCACTCCATTCGCCGTACGTTTGAACAACGAATCACCGACCGTGTTTTTAATGTGTCAACATTAAATAGTGAATTATTAAAACGGATTGTCCGGAGCTTAATTATCAAGCGTTGTTGTCCATGCATTATTAAAGACGATTATAAAGTGATAGTTTAATCTATGCGCACATACTGAATAAATTATAATTATAACATATGTTCCGCTGTGATCGACAAGCACATTGCTTCTCATCATCATCATTTCAGCCTATCAGAAGTCCACTGCTGAACATAGGCCTCCCCCAAAGATTGCCACGAAGCTCGGTCCTGAGCCACCTGCATCCATCGACTTCCCGCAACACTGCGCAGGTAGTCATTTCATCTTGTGGGGGGTCGTCCTACATTGCTTAAAATAGCCAAATATTATCCGATAGAAAGAATGAGATTATAAAGAACGAAATTATATTTAAAAAATAAAATACCTAGCATACTCGTAAATATGATGTCTCATGTAAGAAGAACCGCGGTAGCTTAGTCGTCAAGGCACTCGGTTTAGAGCGCGTGTACCAGGGTTCTATTTCCGGTGCCGGCAGCACTAAAATTGTAAATAATTATATATTACCACGTGCTCGGCGATGAAGGAAAATATGGTGAGTGAGTAAGAAACCTGCGAGACCTGTGTAACCTCTTTGCCCAGTAGTGGGCACTTACAGGCTGCTACTTTACTTTTTATGTATGGAGGACAAAACTATAAATGTTAACTAATTGCATGAATTCTTCTCCAAGTTTTTTTTTAGACCACTTCTGCTGTGAACTAAAATTTAAACCTTAGTTTTTGGTAATTTTTTACAAATCAGCATCAAGCAATATTACGTGTTCGTATGAGAACCTATTATAATATTTTTTTTTACAAAATATGACGTACATTGTTAGTCTATAGATAATTGTTCATAAAATTTTCAGTGATTTCACAACACGTCCTAAAAATTGAAGTTCATTATTCATTCCAATCGCAGAACGGCACGTATTGTCAAAAACCTTACCATTCTTATCAACGAATAAAATATTAATGGACATATGCTCTGAATAACAATTTTAAAAGGCCAAAGCTTAATGTAAGATAATACCCAAAACTGATAAGCGTAATACGCTTGAACAGTTTTCGTTCGGGATTTTAAAAAAATCACTTCGCATCGCGCCGAGGTGCGATACTGAATCATATTTTCTGTGCCATTAGGTTCTGTCTTAGAACGTTTACTGGCTAAATCAATATCTACGCCAGCCGAAGCAAATATTGCTTAAGTACTTACAGAATAAGGTTTATTTATCTTCTAACGATTCTACCGAATCCAGATTTCTCCCGTCTATTATGTGTCGAACCGTTTCCGAACGATCGCATCATCTGTTAAATATTCAAAAATAATTTGCTGTTGTCAAGGTAAGCAAGCAGTTGTCAAGGTAACCACCCTCTTATCTATCTGCCACCAATCAATAGTAATGGCAATGTTGAGTTCCGGTTTATAGTCTATACTGAGCCAGTATACGTAGTGGAGCCAAGCGGCGTCTTTTGCTGCTGCTCGAATGGGCCGGCTCGACCGGTTTGATACCACGGCCTCGCAGAATACCGGCGTGAATGAAGTAAAGGCATCTTGTGCTTCTGCGTTTCGTAACGGTGATTGAGGTACAGGAGTCCCACTCTCCTACCCCATCTTCCTCCTCATCCACCCTCCCATCTCCCAAATACCACCTCTGGTGTAAGAGGATGACGGTAATCACTTACCATCAGGTGAACCGCTCGCTCGTTTGACGCCTATCCCATAAAAAATAATAATAGCTGCAGGCTGTGAAACATTCAATCGTAGTCTTCAAGGGTGACAACGCGTCAGTAACCTTCTTCGATTGGAGTTGTTTGTTGGTGATCGTATGTGGCTAATAAGCCCACATGATTAGCCACTTACGATCAGGTGGACTGTTAGTTATCCCTCTAACCCCGATAAGCAAACTGACGGAGACAAACAGGTAGACAAACACGTGGTCTATGGAAACAATAATGTTGCGAGAAAAATGCGCAAGTCGAAATGACTCGTTAATAGAGAAAGTGCGCCGACATCGCATAATACAAGTTAACACGTGCACAAGATCAAATCTGTTAAACGGATAGCTGCAGGAATGTTCATTATATTTATTTGCTTTGCCGTGATAAATAATCGTGACTCATCAGTGATTAAACTACAACTATAAATCGGTTATGAAGTTAATTTGTATTTCAAAATGTCCGAATATATATTTAAATAGAAATAAGTACAGCACTGAACATTCGTAACATGGGTTTTATGTACTCTCCTACTAACCAATCATTGCATATTTGTTCAATTTGACAAAAAGTTTTACAAACGAAGTCATGAAACCTTGGTTGGTTCTTGGCTATAGGAGCTATAGGAGGCTATTTAAATAAAATGCATGCTGATAAGAAGAACAAAGACTTATTCCATTTTCAAGGAATGAAAAATCTAAATTTAAAACTGCCAACTCTAAGTTCTTAGCGACGTCTTCTAAACAAGATGATATTGGAGTACAAGCCTCATATAACGTTTAATTGTTAATCGCAAAAGCAGTAAAACCACACAAAGAAATCGTTAGATATCATCAGACGAGTTTCTCTCGGTAATGATTCAGTACTAAGCAGAAAATATGTCTCAACGCCTTTCAACTGGATGAATCTACCCTATACTACACTAATTGGATCCTTTTGCAAATACAGATACTGAAGAATCATAAAATTTGGAAGAACAAATAGAACTAACTACTTACGAAGAACTCAGGGCAAAATTCAAATATCGATAACTAGAGTTTTGGCATCAAAAATCGATACCAGTTACTCTACTTTAAATTGTAGATAATAGTATAAAAGTTTTTAACCTCATTTGATTCCCCCGTTGATGGCCGAGAGTGGATTAATTTCAGAAGTCAATTTAGAGTCAAAAAAGTCTAGCCCTCCAGCCTCAACCATTGTGATAATTGTATTTATTTTGATTAATTTAGTTTATTTGTAAAATTTTAATACAAAATGCAACTGCACATTTGGTTTTCGTTACATTCATTTCTACCTTATGATTTTAATACCAAAATAGAAGTATAGATTAAGTACTGATTATATATGCACATATATATATATATATATATATATATATATTTATACAGATATATTATATCTAGTATATGTAGCTAGGCCTACCATAAATGGTGAAGGTAGGCATGATATCCGGACGTCTAACACCTCAGTCCTCCCGTGACCACGGCTGCTGTAAAGCACTCGTTACGTCGAGAACATAAGAACAAATTTAAACGCGGTGAAATCCGTGAACAATAATTTCATTTCAAATCTGTAGTGTTCGCGTAAATACTAGAAGTCATTAAATAATATATTATTTCACACAAAAATACTGTTATGGAATCGAGAGCATTAGAGGTAGTCCATAAAAATCTGGGAAACTCTGATCTAGATGACCAATTACGACTTAGGGACTTAAAGAAAAGAGCCTAGTGCGAAAGGAAAATTTTAGAAGGGAGGAGAAATCAATGGCCACCATCGCAGCTGTAGCTCCTCTAATATTACGGATGTACTTCGGCATCAGTAATCCCTCATCATCTTACGATCTGGCTGATATTGAAATGAAATTATTATTTACGGATTTTGTCGCGTTTCATTAACACCATATCATCATCATCATCATTATCATAATTTCAGTCTATCACCAGTCCACTACTGAACGTAGGCCTCCCCCAAAGATTGCCACAAAGCTCGATCCTGTTTCACTTGCATCGACTTCACGCAAGACTGCGCAGATGGTCACTCTATCTTGTGCGGGGTCGTCCCACACTGCGTATGCCTGTACGTGGCTGCCACTCGAGAGTCTTTTTTACACAACGGTTGTCAGTTCTGCGAGCCACAAGTCGCTTGCTCCGTTGTCCCCTCTATTTTATAAATACACATAGTGAGTATGAGTATATTTTATTTCATGATATACCAGTTTAACTTGCTTTGGTCATAGAAAGATCGGAATTGGATTTACACAGGGAGATGAGAAAGAAAATCCACCATATAACTTGGAAGTTGAAATCTAATTCATAACGGTCTACCCTGCCCAGTAAAGGTTTTCTAACCCAAAGATATTCCCCGAAATCACTTGAGTCGAGAGCAAATCAATTTCATTAATTCCAAATAGATAATGCATGAGCTCCATTGGACCGTAAAAATTATTTCGTACGTTACGCACACACCCGAAATTGATTTCGGACTACGGATTGAATAATAAATTTCAGAGGACGCGAATGCAAATTTTGTATTTGCCGACATTTTTAAATATTTCTACCTGAAATTACGCGCGGTCTACGTCTGAATTTATCGCGGGTTAAGTGTTTAAATTAGATATATTCTCTGTTGTTGCGCGATAATAAAATATATCCGAATGCTGGAGCGCTTTTATTTACGAACAAACAGTTTGGTGAAAATTTATTTTTAATTAACGAACTAAGTTATTTCTCCAGTTACCCCTTAACAGACATTTCTAAAGAACGCAACAGCTCGTTATACCCCTCTTTCTATTGTTGTTAGTTTTTCTTTTATTATCTTTAAGATAATTTCCTTCGATAGGCTGGCACTATTATTTTATTACCGAAAGTAATAATCGAAGGTCAGTCGCATATCATTGGGTTAAAGACAAGCTATAACGCAGCGTGACTTTGCTTCCATGAAATATTTTCCAAGGCTATTCTAGAAAAAAGTAGTTTCATCTCCAGGGTTCAAGGTATCTTCCATACCAAATTATGGATTATCGGCAGTTTGGCCGTAAAAACGTAACAGGCAAACAGAAAGTATCACTGCCTCATTTAAAATATTAAGTAAAAGTATAATTAAGATTGGAATATAGCTGGCAATGCCTAACCCGGCCATAACCGCCTATGCAGAATACTAGCATAGCCGTGTGACCATGGCAATCTCCAGGGGTATACCCGTCTTCTATTTCCTGCAGTGACAAAATTTATGGCCAATCTGCAGTCTCGGTCTACCCGTCAGGGTTATAGTTATATTATATAGGGTGAAGTAAATAACTGCGCCCGAGTTTTATCTACTGAGTAACGATAATCATAGATCCCTCATAACCATCAGGATTAACAACGCCATCAAGGAGGCTCAGTGCTCGTTTAATTGCAACAGGATCGCTAAACACTTAGACATAGTGTAAAATACTAGACGTTGAATTATGTAAATTTACGTACCCAAAACTACTGCATGTAAGACGTAAAATGTGCTAGATAATTTGTTTTTCATGTTCTTTAAAGGAATATTTAAAAAGTTAACAAACATAAATTTGAAACGTTACTGCACCCACCTATCGTGTAAAAATATCAAGATATTCAGATATCGTGGCACGTGAACCATCTAACCTCTTACCGGTCGTTGGGCGACGATCACACAGTTCTGTAACCCAAGAATTGTCTTAATTTTTTTTTTTATTATTCTAATACACCCTTGAATTTTTCGATTTGATGACCAACTTACTAAAAGTCCAAGGAGTTGCCACTCCATCAAATAGACACCTGCAAGAAACTTCTATAAAAGAACTTTACAGGTGCGTTGACAACCCGTCATGAAGAATGAGATTGCCTGTAATTTTACAGGAAAACTGGAACACAACATATTAACTACGCTGTAAATAGCCCAGCAGGACATAGGAGGAGGACAATAAGGAGGATTTGTCATAATCACCACGAACGGCAAGCGGATTGATAAAAAATTTAATTAAACTCTGAATGGAGCTCCTCTGGTGTTGCACATGTACGTGGGCGACGGTAATCGCTGACCATCTGTTGAGCCGTCAGCTAGTTTTTGTTTCACGTAAAACGTATTCATAAAACCTATACAAATTAAGCAATACGATAAAATCTGCATTCATTTTTTCGCCAACGTGTGAATTCTGAACCGAATTCTAAATGCCACGCCTATTTCCGTGTCACGTTACACTACGGTGTGCGAGGCAGTCCAAGGAACGGTACCCATCGATCGCTCTAATGGCGTCTAATTGTTTAGTGCCCTATCGCTAAGATCGCGGCACCGACGCCATCGATGTCTTCCGCGACTGACAGCTCGCACGCTTCACCACCCGCTCCTTTTTTATTTCAGCTCCAACGGGACTCTCTTTTTTATCTTTATTATATTTTCTTCATTAAAAGTAACTATGCTTTCGCTTTTGTTATACTTTCCTGGTAACACCGGTAAATAATCTATTACGTTGATCCAGACCCTTTGTTATTTGGAGGTCGGGTGTGCTCTGACCAAAGAACTATATATCTTCACGTTGTTAGTGCCGACTAGTTCATTGACACTGATATATGAAATTTCACGTCCACAATTAACAAAGAGAGACAGATTAGTATAGTCGAATTAATATTCGTCAGCCTGTATCAGTCAAATGCAAGAAGTGCCCTTATAAGCCGCACTTGGAGGCTGATCGGCGCTGGATGGAATGTCAGTTAGGTTTGACATTTTTTTAAAACTTTGTAATTTAAGGGATATCTGCGATTTGTTATTTTTAGCGTTTCCCTCAGTCGGATTATGCAACATGGATGGAGAAGAGTTGTGGCAGAATCCATGTCGATAATTGCAATAATTGTCAACTATATATAAAGCCCAGATAGCCCAATATCTAAAGGATCTATCTGCGAATCAGGAGTCTTGACTTCGATCACCTATATGGAGGTTTTAACCAATGAGTTTTTTTAAACTTACGTACGATTTCTATCTGGCTTGAACGTTAAGACGATGTCGGGCTCAACATCTATCACGTAGTGTTTGGAATTTAATGAATGATGTTCTTTTAAATATAAATATAAAAGGCCACGATAGCCAAGTGGTCAGGAGGTCCGACCCGCGTCTGATCCCTTATCTAAAGGGCTCGTACCAATGGCCTGAACACTAAGACGGCGACAGGCTCACCACCAGTCAGGTTGTTCCAAATAAGCTCTGATGAAAAATGGGTTGATATGACTAAGTCGTCAAGACCTCTGACAACCCCTACTTTTGGGTGTACAGTCGTAAAGTTTTTTTTAATTCCATATCAATTACATTTGTCTAGCCTTATAGCAGGCTTCTTTCCATATCTTTGTCTTTTTATTCCCATTCTTCAAATGCCTCAAAAGTTTTGCGGCGATCAACGTCCCGAAAGAGCTTAGCTGGTATTTAATATTTTTTTTAGTATATTAACTTTATCGATTACTTATAAAAAGTTCTTTAATACCCCGATGGCCATGTGTCTACTTACTACAACTTTATTACCTACATAAAATTAACTCATTGCAAAATTTAGAACAACCCATAGATTATTATAAACACTGAGAGATTTACTTTGAGAACCAGTGCCAACACTTTATTCAGATCATACTTTTAACTTTATAAACTCTCAAAATGTTCTATTTTTATAATGATATCTTGTATTTACGCGAACACTACATATTTGAAATGAAACTATTATTTACGGATTTTAACGCGTTTAATTATGTTTGTACACGTTCCCGACGTTTCGATTGCTTTACAGCTGCTGTGGTCACGGGGGACCGAGGTGTTAGACGTCCAGATGTCATCAACTCGGGCTACATTCAGGCTTTTATTTATTACGCAAATTCTGCATAGATCGGACCAAAATTAATCCGTAAATAATAGTTTCATTACAAATATCGATTTTTTTATTGGAATGATCTGACAAACGAGCTAACATTCCACCTATTGGTAAGTGGATAATGCAACCCATGGATACCTAAATCAAATCGTGAAGAAGGTGGTACCTACCCTGACGACTCCTAGACAGAAAAGAAGCCTATCACCTTGTGTCTGCTCAAGATGGTAGTAGGCTTTTTTCTGAGTTAATGTTTCTTTTCTGAGGTATCTGTTAAGTAAATCTATATATCTAAGGTTATAATCAGGTAAATAAATTTACCTCTGACAATTGATCTTAGGAATTCAATGAAAAAAAAACACGATTCTGAGTCCGAACTGCATACGTGCAATAAACATAATACAGGATACCTGCAAAGTAGGTATTAAAGTGCCCGTTTAATTAAAAATAATAACGCACCAGCAAGAAGACGAAAAAATATTTTGAATCGATTAAGGTGTTTAATAATCGAAAGAACATTTAAGAAGAGGTTTTCAATTACTTTTAAATGACAATTGTAACCTATTTGTAAAGAGAAAAATTATATTTATAATGTCTCTTTACAGTACATCTACATGTACGTTTATGATAATAATCAAACGAAATTTTGGAGTGACAACCGAAACATCCCCTACTCCTCCTCCCTTTAGCGGTCAAGTAGTTTCTTTAAATTTTAACGGGTGGTCCCCTGGAGGTTTACACCATGCAATACAAAAGTATGAGAAAATCATCGAGGAATCATAAACATACAAAACATACAAAAAAAAACCCTTTTTTGAAGTCGGTTGAAAATACAAACTGATTTGAAACAATAATTTGTGTGTAAGACTAACAATACTAGATTATCCTGCGTTTTCCTTATAAATGGTAAATTACATATTAAAACTTATTCTAGACTAGTTTAATAAATTCACAAATCTCATTTTTTTTTTCAAAGGAAGAAAAAGATACAGCTACGCCTTAAGTCCCGATGCATCCCTGTGGGGTCGGACTTTAGTTACGCCCACTCTTATTCTAAAAACACGGCCTTTAATTAACGCGTTCCTAACTTTGTCCGTAGCATTTTCTATGGCGACACAGCTATTTAAATCAAACTTAACGTCGCAAGCTATTTTGTTCTTAACCGCTATTGATATAGAAACGGTAAACGTGTAGCCAATAACAATGGAGACACTGAATTTGTGTGGAACGCTGTAGAAGGACAGTCAATAGGTGTAATTAAGAAAAATGTTTTATGGTGTTTCGAGCAATAAGTCTTGTTAATGAAATTTTATTTTTGCCTCATGTTTTCCAATTTTTCTTTTTTTGAAATTTCTATCCTGTCAAAATAACTACCTTTAACAATTTTACTAATCCTTGAACCCAGAAGGTGGGATACTACGAAATGAAAAGCGCTTGACTCTGAATTACCACGATTCACGTTTTTAAAGGAATGCATTGAAAACACAATGTTCGAATCAAACCTGGTACCCGATGTCTACGTAACATTCTCGATTATAGCAAATTTCCAGGTTCTTCATACGATTTTATTCGAATACCAGATTCTCAAAACAAATCGATATGAAGAATTCCACTTTGATTGGTAGTCGGGTGCGCGCGCGCTTCAACCAACCTCCATTGTTTTGTTTGAGGAAAAATAAAATGCCTATTCAATGTAAAACGTTTCGAATTAGGGTCGCATTCGGCTAAAAATACTAAAGACCTATCAGGAATCTGATTCGTTATATATTTATTGGTTGTATTTGCATTGATTTTCTGAAAATAATTAAGTGGGATTCAAACCCTTATTATGCGAGCTGAATATTAAACGATTTCGGCTTTACTTATTCATAGCAAGGCGGTATTTCTTATATTGGTCTGTACTGTCACTTTCAAACTAATTATAAACTTCATTATTGTCATTATAGATATTACGGAATCCAATACAGACAGCTATTAGATCGCATGATTGTCTCCATCCCTAAGATTTAGAATGAAATATTCATGTATGTTTACGGTACTTGAATTCTGATGTGATTATGTATTAATATTTTATTGTGTTATCTTGTTTCAGGTAATTTTTTTTCCCGAGTCCAAGAAGAACCGGTCTAAGGTAATATAACATATTAAGCATGGGTATATATTAAACTCCCGTAGATGTCATAAGAAGCGAATATGCGAAAAACCTTGAAAATCTCATGGCAATGCTTCCCCTTCACATTCTATATCTCGGAGAGGTGAATAGTGAATTGTGGCCGCCCATTTGGCTAAGCTGTGGCAAATGGAATTTCTTTGTTACATTATGTGAGTAAGTGAACGGAAAACAACTTTTTTCCAAATGTCAAAAAATCTAAAAAATATTCGTTCCCAGTTTTAAAATACACTGTAACAGATTTTATCATCTAATATGATCCGAAACTAGAACCTACGATTCAGAAGTCAGGTATACTTTCCATTGGACCACTTGATCATTATATAATGTAAAAGTGATTGAAAAATGGGCACTTTTTCAAAGCGAAAAGTACAATCATCATCATCATCATTTCAGCCTATCCCAAGTCCACTGCTGAACATAGGCCTCCCCCAAAGATTGCCACGAAGCTCGGTCCTGAGCCACCTGCATCCATCGACTTCCCGCAACACTGCGCAGGTCGTCACTCCATCTTGTGGGTAGTCGTCCTACACTTCGTTTGCCTGTACGTGGCTGCCACTCGAGAACCTTTTACAAAGTCACAATACCGGTCGATATTTTGAAGTTATTCAACTTAAACATTCTCGTACCGAAAATAACCAACTAATTGCATTGGAAACTCATTAGCAAGCCGTGAATTGCTGATTCAAATTTCTATTTTGTTTCTTTCACATTTAAAACGAGGTCGGCGTCGGTTGAACTCCGCTAAATGGTTGCACTTCGCTTGTTCATGGGAAATGAGAGAATCTAATTTGTTGCGTCAGGTATTTTGTGTGATACATCAGTGTTAGTTTGTAACCAGTACACAGGCTCTCGACTGAATTGATTTCTTCGAACCTCCATCACATTTTCTACTTTTTAAAGTATTTTAAACTTGTCTTGCGGACAACTTAGATCCGATGTATATCTTTTTACATATGTATATTAACAACTCTGATAATTATGATTCATCTGTTTAACTCCGTGCTCTTTTAATGTAATGTTAACTCCAAGATACGTGTTTATTAGATGAAAGAATTGATTGAATGTTTTTTTTTTAAAGTAATTTAAAATAGAACATCACTAACGAGAGAAACTGATGCATCTCATGCCATAGCATTAGCCCACACTTTAAAACGACATTACAACTAAATCTTTAAAGAGATAGAAACAACAATAGTCATAGTGAGGGCGGCAATTAATCAAAATGAGAGATAGGTCCGTACAGGCATAGGTGCATTCATTTATTGTCTATCGGTCTCGGACGTGTGGGTTGCTCGCGTCCAAACAGAAGTAATGGCGTAGAGATTTCTTTCCTTATTAACCACAACAGACACTTTGCGTTCGTAACGATCGATCGCTTCTTCATTATCTTCTTTAACACCCCACCATAAACCTCTAAATGCGTCAAATTTAATTTCTAGAAGTGCAAAATCAACTTTGCTCTAGTTACACGTAAGATATTAATATTTCTGTTATGAATTACAGTTATGCCTGTACGTCCTTTGTTCTATCGTGATATATTCGTTTCGATTTCTTCTTCTAACCGTGTTCGGTAATATCATCGTGTCCTGACATTTGGAATTTTAAATCGTCGTAGTACATTGAAATATAATTAAGAGATCTCGCTGCTTAACAAAAGGCGGATAAACATTTTATACGACCATTCAGATTTATTGAGTTTTATTAATATAATAGTTTGAAAATAATTGACACTTCAATTAATTAGGCCCAGACCGTCAGTAAGCCAAAATATTTCTTTGTTAATTTGTATTCATAAATAAACAAATCTCTAGTATAACTGTGAAGAGGGTTTTATGGGTTATTTTAGTATTCATTGTGGTGCATTTGCCAACAACAAAGGTTATATAGGCTTCAGCATACCTTACGGTTCACACTCACCTGTTAATGGTTGGTAATAAGCAAACTCAGCTCGCGTAGAACTATAACCGCCAGCAAGATGTAATTCTAAATATCAGCTATTTCATTTTATTACATTTATTATTCGATTGCATTAAATTATTAATGACACTGTGGTATGCGTACAGGTTGCTCGCTTTTATTTCATAGTGCACGAGTCTTGCGGCGAATAATGACTTTTAGATGAAACCTGTATGCCTGTGGAATGATCAAATTTTTTTTTTTATATCCAGTCCAGGTGGGTTCGCCATTGCGCTACCCATCCCAGTTTCAACACCCCTTTCAAATATTGAGAGTAGGCCTTTGTTCAGCGGTGAGACATACACAGCCTGGAATTTTAATTTACTTTACAATTTTTAATGAAACAAGTCCCCTTTTGCATGACGAATATTGTTTCTATATCAGCTGTATGTCCCCACGTCCAAATATCATGACGTTATATTATGGTAATAACTAAAATTAACTGTTGTCGCTGTTTTAACGTTCGTCAGAATTCTTACTTTCCTTGCAGCATATACTTCAAAGCTAAGTCTAATATCGAATTTTAATATTGAATATAGATTATAAACAGTAAAACAATTATTACGTATTTAGTCACGGGTTTTCCACCTGGGTGATTTAAAGAAAAATATTACTTTAGCTTTTGGAACACTTTCAAAACACATTTTTTCTTAATATATTAAACTCCGGCTGGAATTCAAACCCAGGACCTATACGTCATGCTCAATTGTCGTAGTAGTAGTGCTAAGGACTAAGCCACGAGGTCGTCTCGTTACAACCGCGCATAAAATGGAATACTGCGCTTTATTAAGATATAAAATAAAGTTTTCTCTAAGAAAATTGAAAAAATCCCGGGAAGAAATGCTAATTTAAAAACTTATTACCAACTACCTCCCATTAGCGATACAACAAAAAAACCGAGTCGGACTTATATAAAACTTTGAAACTCAAATTGGTTGAAGAAGGAAAATTTCGAGTTATTTTTAAATTCTCTAAGATGAATAAGTCAACGTACAAAACTAGTTATTTTTGTTTTCCTTCTAAAAATTTCGCTCTTCTAGTATCGATTTTGATTAGCACTTTGTCATTTTATTACTTTTACCTTACTATAATTTATCAGCCTGTAAATATCCACAGCAGGTCATAGGCCAGTCCCACAAGTCTTCGTATGTCCGCTTCCTCAGGATAAAAGATTTTACATAAAAGTGTCAACTAGAGGATTTGCGTATATACGCTGTAGAGCCAAGCGGCGGCTTTTGCTGCTGCTCGAATGGGCCGGCTCGACCGGGTTAGTACCACGGCCTCGATAATACCGCCAAGAAGAAGAGGCATCCTGTGCTTCGGCATTTCGTTCGGTGAGTGAGGAAATCGCATGGCTTTACAGACTATAAAAATGTTATTGCCATTGATAAATGAAGCTATGACCAGTGTTCCGGACACTTGAAAGGGTTGTTCATGCTTTAAGTCCACTGCTGAACATAGGTCTCTCCAAGAAAGCTCCAGTAATAATTGGCAAGCATTTCGTGAAAGGTTTGCCCATACTCACCACGGTAGGCAATCGGGGTACTCTTGGAACAGTGATGCTGTCCTGTGAATTTAAGATCAGCAAATTCGGATACTATTTTCGGCATCATTCGGTCGCCAGAGCTACGTTTGTTGAACCTCATAGCAAACTTTATATGAAAGAAGTGTCCAAGGGAGAATATACTCTCTATTGGACATTTTTTTTAAATTAAAACCTTTTACAGCACTCGGGGAGAGGCCTTCGACTAACAGAGAACTGTTAAGAAGCTGCTGTGTCTGTAAAGAAGGAATATTTTTTGAAAGGTATTTCACGTTTCCTTTTACGTTTCCTCACGATGTGTTCCTTCATCGCTAAGCACTTGGTTAATTCAGGATCGTGAATACGAACTCAGATATCAATTTAAAGCGATTGCCCTGACCTCGCTGCTACAAAATCTTTTAGTTCTTGATCCATTTAATTTTTTTTAAAAATAGTGTACCGGTAGATTATGGTTACATTCAGAAATAACACCAGAACCCGCGTGTTGTTTCACGAGAATACATCCTATTGTTATATAAATATATAGTATTTACGAGCGAAGTTTGAAAGGATGGTGGGTGTAAGGCTGAGAACTCAATTCAACGATGTTACCAACTAGCCTCGAACTAAAAGTCATTAAAATTATCGCCAAACTTACTTCCCTACCTACGAACTTAAAGAAGCCCCCGTTCAAACTGCCGGGAAGCCGTTTGACCCACTTTGTTTATCATTACTTAATATCTCCGGCGGAACAAAGATGGGATATAACTTTGGGGATAATGTGTATTTATCGTAAAAATGTTCCATGAAAATCAAACGGTAAAAATTTTAGTCTAGTATTTTTTTTTATGGATGAGACGGCAAACGAGCTAGCGGTTCACCTGATGGTAAGTGATTACCGTCGCCCACATACATCTGCAAGACCATAGATGCGGCAGGTGCGTTGCCGGATTTTAAGGATATTTGGGAGATGGGAGGGGATTAGGGAGGAGGTGTGGGCCTCCGGTTACCTCATTCACCGAATGAAACGCAGAAGCACAAGATGCCGTGGTACCAATCCGGTCGAGCCGGCCCATTAGAGCAGCAGCTGCAACCGCTGCTTGGCTCTACCACGCTTAAAAGTAGTTAGGGCGTTCGATTTAATTTAACCACACCACCACTGAAATTTTAGATGAATTTACCCGGTGCTCCGCAGTGAAGTAAAACATCATGAGGAAACCTTCATGTCTGAGTAATAAAAAAAAATATTGCGAGGATATGTGAAACCCGCCAAGCCGCACTGGAGCAGTTGCGGGCCATTCCCGGCTTCAAAACCCTCTCGTATATTTGAGAATGAGGCCCATTCCCAGCTGTGGGCACTTACAGACTGCTACTTTATTTTACTTCTGTCAGTAATGTTTATTTATAAGTATGATTATTTGCCGTGTGATAATGTGAGAAATAATGTAATAATAATAAATATTATTTCGAGGATATGTGAAGCCCGCCAATAAACACTGGAGTGGAGTCCTTTATATAAAACCCTATAGCCCTATACTCACCATAGAACGGTATACCTTCTAAACCGGAACACAACAGTGGTTGCAATGCTGATCGGCGACGGTAACAGTTAAAAGTTTGGCCCCTACCCAGACGGCTAGGTAAAAAAGACTCATATAACACCCAGAAACTAAGAGAACAGTTCTATATAAAGAAAAATGCAAGAATAGCAAAGTCCGCGTATATTATGTTAACAAGACTTATTTCAGTTTAGCTGTTCTCCAAGCATCACGTATATAATTTTAGCATTTACTTGATTTAGGAGTCCCTTACAAGCCTCGAGCGTCGTCTAAAAGTCGGCCTTAATCTAGATTTATATTCGAACGACAAAAAAAAAGTTGAATAACGCTCACGTAAGTTCATCGTTTAGGTTCTCTTATCACACGCATCCTTATATATAAAATATTATTTAACATACACGTGTGTGAGAGCATGCCTCTTGCTTTAAGCAAATATAGAAAAAGAAATCAGTATCCGGACGTGAACTGTGGATTCTGGGAGTCCGTTTAGTAATCTCTGCCGTCCCCCGCGGTCGACAGGCATGCGTGCTTATATTTATATAAATATATCTATGTATGTTTGAACGGATTTAACTTGATTTTGATGGAGCTTTTTTTATCGAAATTGACTGCTTAGCATTGTGAGGAAACTTGCATGTCTGATAAATGGGACACTCTGGAGCGGCTTAGCGTACCGTTCCCCGGCACCAAACACTCTCAAAAGTTTTTGAGAGGAGCTTTCGACCAGCAGGAGGTATTTAAGGGTTCTCTTGAGATACAATTTCAACTCGACTTCGCTAGGGGTGCTGCGGGCAGCCGCCCGTATAACATGATCTTCTACTTAATCAGCCTTTATAATTTTCTTTCTTCTGGATTTAGACCTTTTCAAGAAAGAGTTGAAGCGCGCTTTCCTATTGAAAAAGTTATTTTTAAATAAAATTACCCCGTTGTAGAATACTTCCAAGGAAGCATTTTTCAAAACATAAATTTCATATAGACAACGAAAAGTTATTTGTAAGCCATACTAAAACGAGCCCCATTCGGTAATCAATAGCCGTGGTAAGTTTAGTTCCAAGGAGCGCAAGTGGCCAAGGTCCTATCGCCGGTGCCCCGGTAACATTCAAATTGTTAATAACGATTTTAAATGCTGTATGCACCACGTGCTCGGCGTTGAAGGAAAACATCGTGAGGAAACCTGTTTTAATGTGAAATAATGAAAAATATTATTTTGACGATATATTAAACTCGCCAACCCGCACTGGAGCAACATCACGGGTGCTTCCCAGTTCCAAAACCCACTCAGATATGAGGAGATATTTGACCAGCGTGCGCACTTACAGGCTGCTACTCTACTTATGCGGGAATCGAACCTACTGTCTATATGGCCGTAGCCAATCGCTTGGACATTACATCATCCGAGCCAACAGTTACTTTTAGTCTCCTACACCTACTACAGCCTATAGATGCTGTTTCCTATTTACCTTAGTAGGTTAGGAATTCCAGATTTATCCAGTTCCATGCTCAAATTATGTTTTACTTACATTGTACTAGCGTGATAGAGCCAAGCGGCGGCTGTAGCTGCTGCTCGAATGGGCCGGCTCGACCGGATTGGTACCACGGCCTCGCAGAACACCGGCGTGAAGTAGAGGCATTTTGTGCTTCTGCGTTTCGTTCGGTGAGTGAGGTAACCGGAGACCCACACCCCCTCCCTATTCCCCTCCTCTTCCCTCCCATCTCCCAAATATCCTTAACGACCGGCAACGCAACTGCAGCATCTATGGTGTTGCAGATGTATGTGGGTGACGGTAATCACTTAACATCTGGTGAACCGCTTGCTCGTTTGCCATTCCCTCCAAAATATTAAACAAATATGTTACAATACTGCATACTATACAAATATAAAAACTAGTTAAAAATAAAAGGCACCCGTTAAGTATTTGTTTGCGAAAGTAAAGAGAAATCAGCGCACGATCCCAAACTTGCATTCGACGTCGGAGAATGTATATTTCTTGTACAGGACCAAGTTTGTCTAAGTTCGAAGTTGCAACGAGCGAATAAAGTGGGCGTTGATTCAGTGTTAAAGAAATAGCGGACTGCGGTTACGGAAGTTTAATATTAAGCCGTGAAATTAAATCGTTTCAAAGATATATATGATATTATTACTGTCTTAGAGAATGCACTATATTTAACATTTACAACATGGGGCCTGCAACCAATTACATGGCAGGCTTCTTCTCTGGCTGGGATTCGTCTGTAGGCACCATACTCTTACTTATCTCTGGCAGCTACCACCAGTACAACCACTGTTGAGTTCCGGCTTGAGGGTCATACTATACCCGTGTGTGTGTGTGTTTTGGGCTGCCTATGCCAAGACTGCGGGGCCAGCCAATCCCACGGACTAAGACAGACTGATAAAGTAGAACAGTACTCACCACCACTTGGTTGTATGAAATTAAATATTAGCCTTAACTGTGTGAAAAAAAATTGGTACTTAAGGATATTTACATTACGAAAGATATCGGAGGTTAAACTTGACCCGCCCCCTTGGGAGCAAGGACCGGTAATGTAGGGCTTATTACTACCTTCGCCGCAGTGGCTCTGTAGATACAGAGCCACTGGGAAGCGGGAACTGGGGAACTTGCGCCGGCTGCCCTCGGCGTCCATTCCTCTCTACTTACTTTTCCAGTTTTAAAGCGATATGTAACTAATCAAGTGGTAACTAACAAAGATCTGTGGCAATAAGTTAAATGATTAAGCGTTTCCGCTGTCTAACACAATGGAAGCGCGGTCGACTTCCCGCATATTCCCTTTCTTTTGAGGATTTTTCACATAGAGCGGGACGAGTAACAGAGCACTTTACAACCCTAATAAATATAAATTTTAACTTCAGCACTAGTGAATATAAATCACCGTTCATAAATAACGCTTCGATGCTGGTGGCTTACGTTTTTGTTAGCCTATTGTTGAGCAAATTTGAATAATCCGAGCGCGAGCACAGCCGAGATGAGTTATGGAAATGTTTTTATTTTTGTTGTTTTAACAACTACCGATGTTGTAATTCTCACACTCATTTAAATGGTGCGATGCCTGAAAAATTAACACGTGGAGTGCAAACTGTATGTTACATTCGTACTGGACCGTGTACGTGAGCGCATTTCACTACGAGTTATTGTTGAACACTGTAAATGTTCATTTGATGGTATACTTTAAAAAACGTAATACCGAGGTTGAGTTTAATTGAGCTCTATACGATGTCTAGTTTAGTTACCTTACCTTACAAGGCCTCTCCCATAAGAAGGAATTGAAATAATCGCCACAATCGACAAGCGAATTATCAATCGCTATACCAGACACCGTCGTAACTCAGACGCTGCTGTCCGTCATCGCTCTGCTAAATTTTCGTGATAATTATCCCAGCATCTGTCCGTAGCCACTGTGATTTTAAAGCTTTACCCTCGGTAGTCTCCTACGACACCCACTGGGAGGAAGAGGTAGACAGTAACCTACGCTGAGATCACACGGCAATTGTGTAGTTTAGTCACTAGTTTTGATTGATATTGTATAATCGTCGGAGGACAAAGAATTCGTATCACTGATACAGGACAGTCGCAATCTTTATTATTTGCAAGACAAATCTTTTAAAATACTTTAGAGCGTATTGCAATTACGTAAGCTAATTTTTTTAAAAGATACGTTTCTCACTTTCCATTAGAAACGAAAGAAGGAAGAATCTGAATGTTCGTCTACTATTAACAAACACAAGAAACTATGAGAATATATTGACGAAAAAAAAACATTTACGCGTATATATATTTACGCAACAAAAGCATCTAAATATAGCGTAAGCATTTTTGACGTCATTATCTACGCTATGGGTTCCTGGTATTTAAAAACAAAAAAAAAATAGCTACATAATTGTTCATACAGTTAATGTGAAGAGGGCACAAGAATAGAGCGCGTCGCATAACAATCGTTCCGCCCATAGCCCACAGCGAGCTACGTACGAGCACGTGTCGCACCTCGGCAGCGTTACAGGCAACGTTTGCCAACTTTGCCAAACAGACAGACAGAAAAATATTGTCCGTCCTTTATTTTATATCGAAACGAATTTTTCATATTCATATCACATTCTTCTCTTACATCTGCTATAGTTGGTTGATATTTTTTCCCCTTCACAAACACACTTGCTTATGTTTCTTGGTAATACAATTTAGAAAATGAGACTTTAGAGAAATTTTAAGAATGTCGGCCGAAATTTTCTATAAATAGCTCAACTAATGCATTTAATTCGTTTGTCCCGACAATTTGTTCGAATTGTAAGAGCTAAACACCAAAGCGTTAACTTGTATGTTAAATTGATAGAGCTATTATAAATCAATGCCATCAAAGTGGTAAGCAGATAAAAATAATGAAACGAAAATGAATAAAGCTTTTAGAAATACATAGTTCTAAAATCAAATTAACAAAATTTAGAATTTCATTCGCTTAGCCATAAAGCAAGAAATCATACAAATATATTATAAAAGCTATAAGCCACGTTTGTCGCAACAATATAATTTATAGCCGTCTGGGGTCATTTCATATAAAATTTACTATTTAATCAGCATAAAGCGTGACAAGGCTTTATTCAACAGACCTGACTGTCTATTGTCTTTAAAAATATTATTTTCTTTATTTAAATTTCATTGGAATTTTTTATCTGTTTTATAAAACCAAGAATATTAAGAAACTAAATCAAATTCCCAGTAGCTGGCCACAGAGTAATGTCTGTCTAAACCAAACTATAGAGTAGTGGTATTAGTATCAATGGTCTTAAGGGGAGTATTAATGAACGGGGTTCGTGCGATCGAGTAAATGCCACAAAATCCATACGAATATACCGAACCCAAGTATCATAGACTAATGATGGGGAGCAGCATCACTGGTGCGAGAGTACTGGCACTGTGCTCACCAAACTGCCCACCCAGCGAGATGAGTAAGGGCAAATCGTCCATGCATGCCATGTTAGCCTTTACATATCCAGTAGTGACCTTTAAGAGGCTAATAAGCAAATAAGTAGTATCAGACTAGAGAAACAGATCAGAATATATACACGCGTGGATCCAGGCTAGCTGATGGCAGAAAATTCGTCCAAGTATTTGGAGGGAGGATGAGGATGAGAAGGGGGATGGAGAGGGAGAGTGGGCCTCCGGTTATCTCACTCACCAAACGAAACGCAGAAGCACAAGATGCCACTACTTCACGGCGGTAAACGAGCATAGACTTGTGGTTGGGAGCAACACTTCTTATGCGATCATACCATGGTATTCACCAATTCAGCAGTAGGTACTTCCCATAAACGCGTGCCTGCTTCTGTTGATTTATTTAATTATACAAGCCAATGAAAGAAAGATACGTTGTTACATAACTACAATTTGGATAACACGGCTATTAGTGAGCATCAACCTTAATTAATTCACATTCTTACGAAGCATAGTTATAAAGTGATAATCACACATATAGTACAGTTAACTTTAACAAGTCAGTTTAAGAAACCACTTGTTAATTTTGAGTACTAAATAAAACAAGTCTTTACACATCCCACTCAGCTCATGGATAAACGACTATAAAAAGCTTACGCCGCGCTATCTGCACTTCCTAATGCTGTTGAATCAGTGAATTTAACTATTGCCGGTCTCCCCGATACGTTTCGTTGTGTGAACGAGTTTTAACTCTTTTTTATTGCTCAATAAAACACCGCGGCACTCTCGTCGACTCTTTTACGACAGTCTAACGAAGAATAAACTATTCAAAAAGTCGAATGAAGAACAATTATTAATTTGTCGATTTCCCGTTCATGGTTTTTTTTTTATGGGAAAGGCAGCAAACGAGCCAGCGGTTCACCTGATGGTAAATGATTACCGTCACCGATGTACATCTGTAACACCAGAGGTGCTGCAGGTGCGTTGCCGGCCTTTAATGGTATTTGGGAGTTGGGAGGGAGGATGAGGATGAGGAGGGGGATGGAGAGCGGTAGTGGGCCTCCGGTTACCTCACTCACCGAATGAAATGCAGAATCACAAGATGCCTCTACTTCACGCCGGTATTCTGCGAGGTCGTGGTACCAATCCGATCGAGCCGGCCCATTCGAGCAGCAGCAAAAACTGCCGCTTGGCTCTTCCACGTCCAAACGTCCATAACGAATGATGTTGTTACTTTGTTCATGTATTAGATTTTGCCGATGAATTAGGATTATTCACAGTACTTACCATTGAAGTAACCAATTGTGTTACGCTGTTTTTTTTTTTCATTAACGTACTTTCCTTGTTCTATCTATATTTAACTTTGTGTTGTTAAATCAATCTTTTAAGGAGTGAAACCTTATAATTACCAAAACCGGTCAGGTGTTAGATTGAAAATAAATAAGTCGTTGAATTAGTGTAAGTGTCTGTATCAACCATCCAACTAAACTCTGGAGTTTCACTAAGAGTCAACAATCGCACGTATTAAAACTAACTTTACGATTCCTGAACATTTTGATGGATTGTACCTGATACTAACGTGAGATTTATTTTGATCTTCGTCGTTAATCATCAATATTTGATATATTTAGATCTTTAAGGGGCTATCCGGAAAAAAAATATTATTGCAGGCGACAAATGGAATTCATTGATTTCCGTATATCGTTTCGATCAGTACAATGTCAATGTGATGTCGGAGAATAATGTGAAAAACGAAGAAAAATGCAATTAAAAAGTAATGAATGTAAATAAATTATTAATTCCGTCGCTTGTTCCTAAAAAATATAGCATACCTTGAGTTGATTATCTGAATATGTTAGGAACGTAAATTGTTTCAAAGAAACACCAGATTAATGATCCATCAAAATTATTATCTTAAAATGTTGATCTCAGAGTCGTAATCTTGGTATAGTTAACAAGAAACAGAATTACAAAAATCCAATGAATACTATCTGGTGATCTCACACTGAAAAGACGGTATCTTTTCTACCACGTTTTGAGATACATATACATAAATATAACACATCGACTCATTGAATTTTTATAAAAGTAGCTCAGGTCGCTCATCGTGTCACTCGTGTCCTATGCAATTAAACCGAGTACCCTGATCACTAGGCTACCACGGTTTACTTACAAGTACATGACGCTTAACTTATTTCTTATTTAGTCTTATTTTCTATATCATGTCTTTCATGTACATTTTACACATTTTTCATTCTGTCTCATTTCTTAGTAACGTAACACACCATCTTACACCATGACGTGCAAGAGTAATTTAAAAATTACACGCTTATAAACAATACTGGTGCCGTTCCCCAGTCACATACTCGTGCGAATGTACGATCCCACATAGGAACGCCTCGGGGCCCCGGGCCGGAGCCGCTCGAACCCGGTCGGCGTGTTTGAAGTCGCCGCGAGAGAACGACCAGAGGAAGCTAACTTTAAGTGGCCGCTGTATACACCGTGTCGACAAACAATGACTGTTTGTTGAAAAATTTTAATTTAAATTCTAATCCGAAATTTCATAATCAGACTTATTTTCTAAGACCTTAAATTTATTCAAACAATTGTAGGGTATATATGATTTTATTAGCTTTGAAATAAAAGCTACATGTATGAATGAAGAAGAATACGCCCAATTTTTCTCTAAATGTCAAACTCTCACCTGGCATGCCACACAAGACATGCGAGTTTAGCGATAAAGGCAGAATAATGCCTAACTGTGTAATCCTATTGACAAACAGATATGATACTAAGCATTACTGGAACGATTACATCAATACTTTGCTGAATAGCCCGTCAAGCATTGAGAGCGTAGGTAAAATCTCAAAGAAATGCACTAAGGTTTTTTAGGCATTTTCTCACAGAAATAGACTCAAAGAGGCTATTGAAGTTAGAAGTTATGATTGCTTTATTTTTTATCTATACCGGAATTGCTAAACTTTTCCCAGGCGTAAATTCCATATAAGCAAAAAGGCAGTTCCGATCTTAGCTAGTTTATTAAGAAGGGATCGCATTCGTCATCATCATCATTTCAGCCTATCACAAGTCCACTGCTGAACACAAGCCTCCCCCAAAGATTGACACAAAGCTCGGTCTTGAGCCACCTGCATCCATCGACCTACAACAACACTGCGTACGCTGTACGTGGCTGCCACTCAAGAACCTTTTTTCCCCAACGGTTGTCAGTTCTGCGAGCTATGTGGCCGGCTAAGGGTCGTATATTATACAATCATTTAAATTGTTTTTTATACATACTGCCTACCTAGAATTAAAACCAGGCCCGCCAATAGATATCCTTTACCATAAATTATATTTAAGTCGGTGTGACACATTGCCTCTGAACCGTCTATTTCCGTACCTGTCAGTTTGAATGGGCCTCAAGGTGCAAGGTCTTGGGTTATGAAGAGATTTTTTGTTTCTAATTAAGATCTGAGATTTGTGAGATTTTGCGTTGTGTTTAGTTTAAATTGAACTGCCTTTTGTTTTGGACCACAATTGTATTTCAACAAAATGTCTAGAAGACCATTGTATAATTATAATGAGACGTAATCTAATTAAAGTTACTTGAATTGGAATTTGTTTTAAAATAATATACGAGTATCCATATACATATTTTTATAGGCTGCTATCACACCAGGTACTGCTCGCTGAATAGGAGTTTTGAAATAAAAGGCATGCTTGAATAATTTTCATTCAATATCAAAACATTAAAATCCCCCTTAAACGCTCCAATTAAAACATCTTTTTCACATCACAATGGTTGAATAGATTAACAAACAATGGAACTGATTGAGACTTGATTGTGCTTCAAAGGTAATTCCTGAAAAGGACTAACGCAGTTAAGTTCTAACGAAGATAGAGTTAAAGTGCCAACCGGACCTGCGCACAACAACAACTGGTTTACATATGAGACTTGAGATGGCGGAAAAAGATTACGAATCAGTTGAACTGAAATCCCACATGAAAATTAGCATAACTAGTATGGTATTGCCGAAACTGAGCTCACCCCACTTTCCCTGAGTTGTGAGTATAGCTAAACCCTTTACAGAATGTACATTGTCTTTTGCTGACTCTTTCCAGGAGAGGCATATGTATTCCTATGGACTGCTACAAGCTGGTACATAAAGAGATATCTATTTGAATAATTCTATATAAAAAATATAACATTTCTATTTGGAAACCAGATAACATATATATAAAGATTATATATTATATAACATCGGTCCTCATCATCAGCATGCCCACGGCTAGACATAGGCTCCACATTGAAGCGCCAAAGCTCAAGTGTCATGAGAAGATTGCCCATACTAAACACGGTGAGTAGGCGGACCAATGAGCACAGCAAAATCTCAGTTTTTAAAAAAAAAGGAAAGACTTTTGAAGTGAAATAGTTCCTATGTCGAAGAAGAAAGATTTTGATTTTTGATTTGATTAAACGGTGTCTTAACTCTCGAATTAGAGATACAGCTAGCACCATTGACACTCGATCACCAGACCCTCGTTTGTTGATTAGCAGGGTGCAGGCAAGGTTTAATTTTATAGTTTATATGTTAGTTTCGTTTATAAATAATACTAAATAACAAGCCGTTGTGACGTAATAAAATCTGCCACCCGTTTTCTTTTCGTGAGTGCGGTAAGAGTAGACCGCGGGAAAAACATGAAAATCACATGGCTCACTCGTAGGGACGTAACACAAATCTAATCGAAATTCTGTAATATACTTATATATTATAGATAATTTGTAGGATGAATAAACTTTAGCTCCGTCTTGAATTTGAACCTAGAAACTATGTCTTGCATAGACACCATACAAACTATAGAGTAGGAAACTTATACTTGTGGCACATATATATATGTTGTATTATGCATAAAGTCCTATTGCATTCAAAGTTACCAGGTTTCCAACTGAATGTCGTCTACCTACAAATTAACCCATCAAACAGCTTCATTAAAACTAAGTGTATGCGAGGATAATAATATGCTTACGGCATGAAGACGCGAATCTATGAGTTTTTGTTTAATTTTATTTACATAATAGCCGCCTGCCTTTTAGCTAAATGGCCCACGCCCACCGTTTACCTAGCGTGCCTTCGATGTCATAATTTTTTGTTATGTTTATAATCTAATAGATACTGACAGGTACAATAATTTAAAATCTTTTGACTTCCTATCAATATGACAGATATGGCCAAATAGAAAGGTATGGTCCCACTTCATAAAGCTACTAGATATATTATAATTTGAATGGGATTCAGAACTGAATGTGTTGAAGAAACGCATATTGCACGGCGGCGAAGGAAAATTGTCTGAAGAGCATGTCTGAGTAATAATAAATAGAATCGAAGACTTGTGCTCTCCAAGCTGGCTCTAAATACCTTTTAAAAATAAGAGGAGGTTTTAACCCAGCAGTAAAACATTCATTGGCCGCTACTTGACTGACTTAAGCGGGATATGAATCTGGTACACTGACGTAAGGGCAACACTTTCAGCATCGAGCTATCACGATACTAAATTACAGTGATATTTACCTATGAAAAAAGATTCACGGTTTACTGACTCCTACTGGTAATCGTAGAATAGTTTCCAAATGGCACATACCCAAAATCGTCGGATACTGGTAGCTGATACTGTGCTTCTTGACAATTAATATCATCAAGCAGTTGGCTTCAATTATTACAATTCTAATAACGCTTTGATGTTTTGGATTTCTATATAGACTCTTGAATGAAAAACAAAGGATACAATATTACTGAAAACGTCCGATCCTCTAGTTTAACAACTCACAACCTCCCTTTCATTATCGCTTACCCATCGTTAATGACCGTCGTATTAAATAAAGCAATATAACGACGAAAGTTCAAAGAGGATATAAAATGTAGTCGCTGAAGATAAGATCTAAAGGTATAAAGTAACGGCATTGACTTTATCAATCTAATAATAGCGAATTGTCTCGTAATAACAAATGGGAAAACATTGTACAACAATCGATCACCGAGCGCTCACAGTTCGTCCGCTATTATGAGTGTAATGGTTCTTTGTTCGCTATTAATAAGACGGACGATTCACAAAGTGAAGATAACTCTACGACGAACTGATATAATGCTAAGCAAATGGGCGAAGTTGCATTTTTCTTATAAAGCTCTGCTATACGGATAGCAGAGCTTTGAAAGAGAGCAGCTCTTTTAGCAGAACTTTTCTATAGAGTAGTAGCTCAAGTTTAACCAAGTGTCTTAATCTAATGTAGGTTACTGATGCTAAAGCTTTATTAGATATTATATTGGTCTTGGTCTTTGAAGTTATAATTGCTACAGAGCTAATTGAAAAAGATAGATTCGAGGTTTCTCGATCTAATCAAAATTATACAACAGAAAACTATGGTCACAGACGTCGGCGATCTTTCAGAGTATGTAAAAAAAAGTGTCTAGTCTGTGGAGAAATTTACCAGCTTTTACTCTCAAATGTCTATCTCCTTATAACATAATCTCTTACATAAAGAAGTAATGAAAGACGTTAATTAATTTTGATAACCTGATTTATATAGTATGAGCACTGGCGGTAAAGAAGTAGGCAGAAAGTATGGATGTCGTTTGGATTATTTTAAATACTACAAATGAGATTGTACTGCCGGTGTAAGTTGTGTGCATATTGTTTTAATTTTAGTTGAGCAATACGCTTCTTTTTACGGTCGGCGTAAATGTAAATTATCCCCGGAAATTAATAACTCCTTGTTAAAGTTATTGTAATTGTCATACGCTGTTTATACGCTAGTAAGGGTAAGCCTTTTTTATAGATATTGAACACATCATCTAGTCTTATGCTAGAATATTCTGTGTCTTTGTAACTGGATGGTCATAAGATAGATGTACATAATATACCTACATAGATATACCTACATAGATATATATATATATATATATATATATATATATATATACATATATAATATATGTAATGTATATGTATATATATATATACATTACATCCAAGACTCGGTTATATAATTCTTTATATTCATCATACAAATGTTTGCTCCTAGCGCTATTCTAACCCACAACCTTCAGTATTGGTACCAACACTGACATATGGAAGCGAAAGCTGGGTATGGCAGAAGAGGCATGAAAGCAGGATGAATGCAGTAGAAATGAGAGCGTTAAGAAGTATGATTGATGTGGAGACTGAACTGACAGGGTTCGAAATAATGTGATCAGAGAGCGTTGTGGCGTGAAAGATGATGTAGTGACACTATCTTGAGAAAGGGATACTGACCTGGTTTGGACATATGGACAGGATGAATGAAAGTAGGTTGACGAAACGAATGTATAAGGCAAGTGTAAATGGTAGAGGCGGGAGAGGAAGACCTAGGCGAACATTGCACGATCAAATCGGAGACGTTCTGAAAAAAGGCCAAGTCATGAGTACTCTAAACCAACGAGCTTGCATGCGAAGATTGATGAAAGTGGAAGAAGCGAAAAACGTATGTCAGGACCGTAGCAAGTCGAAGAAGATTGTCTCTCCCTACCCCGTACCCCGGGAACAAGGCGTGAGTATATACATACATACATACATGCCCTCAGCTTCTATGGTAGAATCACTATCAACTTACTAACTAACTAACACTAATACATTAATTTCATTCATTAAACGAAGAATTAAAATGTATTTAAGGTCAATATATACTTTATAGTCTGAAAACAAAACGTTGGACGTATTCCGCATAAACTTTGACGATTTCTACCATGAATAATTTCTAAGCGTGGTAGAGCCAAGCGGCGGCTATTGCTGCTGCTCGAATGGGCCGGCTCGACCGGGTTGGTACCACGGCCTCGAAGAATACCGACGTGAAGTAGAGGCATCTTGTCCTTCTGCGTTTCGTTCGGTGAGTGAGGTAACCGGAGGCCCACTCCCCCTCCCTATTCCCCTCCTCTTCCCTCCCATCTCCCAAATATCCTTCAAGACCGGCAACGCACCTTTTTTTTTTTTTTTTTTATAGAAGAAGGGGGCAAACGAGCGTGCGGCTCACCTGATGGTAAGTGATCACCGACGCCCACGAACATCCACAACACCAGAGGAGCTACAGATGCGCTGCCGGCCTTTAAGGAAGGAATAAGCTCTTTTCTTGAAGGTCCCTAAGTCGTAGCTATTCGGAAATACTGCTGGCGACAGCTGATTCCACAAAGTCGAAGTGCGTGGCAGAAAACTTCGATTAAAACGCACTGTGGTGGAATGCCAACCATCTAGGTGGTATCGATGGAACTTCGAATTCAGTCGCGATGTACGATGGTGAAACTCAGCAGCTGGGATCAATCCGAACAGTTCCTCAGAACATTCCCCGTGGAAAATTTTGTAAAAATGCAAAGAGAAGCAACATCTCTTCGCAAGGCCAAAGGATCAAGCCGATCAGAGAGCTTGGTCGCCGACAATTCGAGCCGCTCGACGTTGGATGCGGTCAAATGGAAGGAGTTGGTACTGGGGTGCCCCTGCCCAGAGATGAGAACAGTATTCCATGTGGGGCCGAACTTGCGCCTTATAAAGTTGCAAACGGTGGACCGGCATGAAATACTGTCCCGCTCTACAGAGCACACCAAGCTTTTGGAGGCCAATTTGGCCTTTCCTCAAGTGACCACGGAACTGAACGTCGCTCGATATGTCAACGCCAAGGATTCTGATACTGGCTGAGGCAATAAGGGAATGTTCTCAAAAGAGGAGAAACGACAAAGGATTCTTTTAGCGGTGAACGCGCAAACCTGTGTCTTTTGGGGTTGAATAGGACCAAATTACGTCGACCCCAATCCGAGACTTTGAATAACAAGGTCTCGACTTCAGACACAAGTTTGTTCCGGCACTCGTCGACGTGTTCCCGAGAAATATTCGCACGGCCTGTATATAGGGCATCACCCGTGCTGTCGTCTGCATAGCAATGAATGCTACTGATTTGTAGCATGTCGTTGATATGCAGAAGGAACAGAGTGGGAGATAGCACACAGCCTTGTGGAACACCAGCATTCACGGGTTTGGGGTCCGAGCATGCACCGTCGACAACAACCTTGATGCTCCGATCCGTGAGGAAGCTGGTGACCCAGTTGCACAATCTCTCAGGAACCCCGTAAGATGAAAGCTTTGAAAGAAGCGCTTTATGCCAAACCCTATCAAATGCTTTCGCTACGTCCAGACTAACCGCCAAAGCCTCCCCCTTAGACTCAACTGCTTCTGCCCATCGGTGAGTCAGGTAAACTAGAAGATCACCAGCTGATCGTCCGCGACGGAAACCGTACTGTCGGTCACTGATCAGCTGGTGTTCCTCCAGGTACCTCAGGAGCTGGGTGTTGATGAGTGACTCCATTATTTTAGATAACAAGGGGGTGATGGCAATAGGCCTGTAGTTGGACGGATCGGAGCGGTCGCCTTTTTTGGGTATTGGATGCACAAATGCTGTCTTCCAAGATTCCGGGACGACGCCTGAAGAGTAGGAGTGCCGGAAAAGACGCGTGAGAACCGGTGCCAACTCAGGGGCACACATCCTCAGCACAATTGAGGGATTCCGTCCGGCCCACTCGACTTATGAATGTCCAGGGAGCGGAGTGCCTTTCGCACTGAGCTCTGCAGAAACTGAATTTCCGGCATGGAGCACTTACACCACGGGATGGTAGGTGGAGAGTTTCCCCGGTCATCAAGAGTCGAGTTGGATGCAAAAGAGAGCCCAAGAGATCGGCTTTCTCTTTTGCAGTATGGGCCAGCGAATCATCCTCCTTGTGTAGAGATGGGAGAGATGGCTGACAGAAATTTCCTGGACAGCCTTGGCGAGAGACCAGAATGCGCGGGATCCCGATGGGAGGCGAACTAATCTCTCGCCAATTCTGCCAATGTGCTTTAACTTTGCCGTAGCGATAACTCTTTGAAGGACCTGGAGGCAGAGTTGTACTCGTTTTAAGAGCACTGGTTTTGCATCCCGAGACGCCGATGCATCGGCCCAGGCCTGGTAGCACTTCCGCTTTCGGCGTGACGCTATTTTGCAGGTGCGACTAAACCAAGGCTGGGATTTACCTCCGACAGGCACTGCAGAGAACGGAATAAAAGTTCCATTCCTGAAGTACCACATCGGTGACAGAATCTGCAACGACGTTGGGATCATCCAGCGAGAAGCAAACCTGCCCCCATGGGTAGGAAGCAAAGAAAGACCGCATTCCATCCCAATCTGCCGACCTATAGTGCCACATACGGCGGAACCCCGCAGATCGCGTTCGGGATCGGCGCGCGATAGGCACTACACTCCGGATCAGACAGTGGTCCGACGAGCCAAGAGGGCATCGACTGAGACCAAATATCCGTCCGGGTGTGAGGTCAGCAAAAGGTCCAACAGGAAGGTGTATGACCTTCCACGTCTGGGATCCGCGTCGGCGAGGTTACCAGTTGTGTCAGGCCATATGCTAATGCAAAGTCGTGAACAGATCTCCCCGCATGATCGGTTATGCGAGAACCGAGCCAATCGGTGTGGTGGGCATTAAAATCGCCGAGAATCACGATCTCTGCGGATGGGATCTGTTGTAGCACGGAATCTGTAGCCATTTGGATGTGGTCGATGAGTCGGTCAGTTACGGTATTACCGCTATGGGACCTGTAAAGGCACGCATAGACGCGCGGATGGTCGTCGCTGTCGATGCGCAGCCAAAGGGTAGAAAGGTCCAAACCTTCAAGACTACCGAGGCGTCGAGAACAGATATCATCTCTGACGTATACGCAAACTCCGGCACGGGGCACAAAGGAGTGTTCCAGTTTGTACCCCGGGTAATGGAGATAAGAGGTATCAGCCGGAGACGATATCTGAGTCTCTGTAAGAAAAAGCAAGGCCGGCTTCGCCGTTTCAAGATGGTAATGAACGGCGCTAAGGTTCGAGTGGAGTCCCTGATATTGCAGAAATCCACGGCGAGCGCGGTAGGGGATGCCATAGTTTCTTTGCTGCGTTTGCCTCGAGTAGGAAAGAAAGAGAGCGGAATATTGCCCCCCCCAGAATACGCGGGGCAGACTGAGCATCCACGATTAGGTAGCGTAGGAAAGCCTGAACGTGGATGCTCAGTGAGGGATTCTCCAGAACCGTAGGTACTGGTACCCTCCTGGGGTAGCTCAAAATTATATACCGCTACCATATTTGGGGAGGGGGGAGGGGGGAGAGGGCCTCCGGTTACCTCACTCACCGCACGAAACGCAGAAGCACAAGATGCCTCTACTTCACGCCGGTATTCTGCGAGGCCGTGGTACTTATCCGGACGAGCCGGCCCATTCCTGCGACAGCAAAAGCCGCCGCTTGGCTCTACCACGATTGAAATGCTGCACCTGCAGCATCTATGGTGTTGCAGATGTATGTGGGCGACGGTAATCACTTACCATCAGGTGAACCGCCTGCTCGTTTGCCGTCTTTTCTATAAAAAAAATCTGTGAGATTCAAAGATAGGCAGATAATGTAAAATTAATTGGATTGTAAAGAATTTATGTTTTTGTTGTGTTGTTGCAGGTAGATCATCTATTATTATAAAGCGTTGTTCACTTCGCAATTTCGACAAGTAAGTAGACTTAAGTTCGTACCCTTTCTTTACTTTTATTTTTTTTAAACTATACCTCCGTCTATAGGGATTTCACCAGTGTCGCAGAGGCAGTTTACATGCATAAATTGCACATGGACAAACATCCAGAACCGGAACAATTACTAGTAATTGATACAAATACTTCCGTGCGGGAATCCGCGATCAGCAGCGCCACAGCCAAAAGCCAAAAGTGATCATGATTTGTCTGTCAGTATTCAAGCAAACTCTTAAATCCACACATAAACCAGAGAACATATTTGCCCAGCCGTAGGTAATGTATACGCACTAACCTAGTAACAATTTTACTGAACTATGTCATTGTACAGGGAGCATAACACGGTTTTTGATTTATCAGGTGTATCGTTACAAACATATATACGTATAATTCACATGTATATTTTAGGAAGTCAAGTTTTTACATCGGCAGGAGCGACGCGAACAAGCCGAAAACGCGTCAAGAAGTAATTGCAAGTAAATTCGATGCCGTGTTTTCTTATTTTGCTTAAAATCTAATCATTTTGCAAGTGACATCCGCTCGGGGCGGCGTACGTAACTTAAACGTACCATTGAAAAAAATCGAGTTTAGATATTTTAAATAATGACAACATAGTACAAAAGTTTCTTTCAAAACTTGGTCTTTATTCAAAAATTTTACAATCATTAATAACACGTTTCTATTCTGCAACTATCGCATATGCACCCGACCCAATCGATCGCCCTAATTACTTTAGCTTCGGGAGCGATTGTCAGCTCCGACAGAGCCGTCCGCTAGGGATTCGCCCTTCATTGCTCGGAATTGAGTTATTGTCAAGTTTATTGCGCTAATGTGTGGGGTTAGCAGAGCTCTAAGCGGTGCGACGCGTACGTTCAGGGAATTCGACGTTGGCACGGTGAATGCTTAACATGTGCTGTAGCTAAGGATTGTGCTTCAATATGCACCTTGCGGTACCCCCAGTGCTATGGAATATTAACGACAACAACATGTATTACCAAATCAGTGTGGTATATTGTTACAGCTACATAAAATATTTTTTTATGTCAACATATTGTATCAACATTTTATCAGAGGAGTAATGGACAACAACTTTTTTCCAAATTTACTCAAGTATTTGTGTTCCTACTAAATCTATTATGGAATTCCACCAGAGCTTTTTTTGGGAAAACTTGACAAATGTTGGGCCTGTCGCGTAACTAGTGTTCAAAACATATATGTGTTTTTAAAAAGTTATTGGTACGAGATCACATATAGGATCGTACTCGAGTCTCATGATCCAGAGACAGATACCATAAAACAGGAAAACGGAAACGAAATTTCCAAAAAATATCTCTCGGGATTTATTCTACTCGGTAATTTACGTGTTTGTTCGGTAAATTAATTGTCCTTACATTCCCAACCTAATCTTAACTACATCGGACACGGAAAACTTGACGTTCGCTCGAATCTATTCAATAGTATAATAGGGAACCTATTACTCTGTTATTCTAATTGTAATCGGTCAAAAATTACACTTATCTACGTCTTCGTTACTTACATGATAAGGCATGTAACTTGATCTGTTGTGGCTTGCCTTCTTCTATATCTACCACTGCTACTACATCGGCCTATTCAAGTCAACTTCTAAAAATAGAACTCTCCAAGAAAGTGCCTTCCAATGCCTGCAAAATTTTCTTGGAATGTTTGCCCATATTGACCATGCTGGGCAAGCGTCGGACGGTGAGCGCAGTGCCTGTATCCACGTCACTAGTCTGTGGGATTTGGTTTCCGCAAATTCGAATGGATATTACGTCATCATTCTGTCGCCTAAGCCTTGTTTGATAGCTAACAGGGTGCATCATGTGCAGGTGAGATTGATATTCACTTGCACACCTTTATATCTTTAAATGTATAATTATTTAAAACTTAAGAAATTATTAAAATATGAGCCGTGGTAGGCTAGTGGTCAGGACGCTCACTTTATTTTCTAGAGCGCGAGTGACCCGGGTTCGATCCCCGGTGCAGGCACCACTAAAATTGTTAATATCAATTTTAAGTGCTGTATTTACCACGTGCTCAGCGGTGAAGGGAAACATCGTGAGGTAACCTGCATGTCTGAGAAATAATAAAATAAAAATATTTCGAGGATATGTGAAGCCCGCCAACCCGCACTGGAGCAGCGTGGCGGGCGCTTCCCGGCTCCTAATCCCTCTCTCATACTTGTATTTGAGAAGAGGCCTTTACTTTTTTTTTAAGAAATTATACGTATCATACGCTTATTTACGTGTGCCATAACTATGTTACTGCGTAGTCAAAGCACTGCCCCTTTACTTTTGGCCTTTATTGGCCACGGGTTCTGTAGTACCTCAAATCGAGACCTAAGCTTTCTAAGAAAGAAGAAGAGTGTGTCAGTAGTTTAGTATACGTATGACGCTTCGGGTGTAGTCGAAGCCGATCGGAAAGATGTTATGTCTCTTACCAGCCTGTAGTGTAAATAGTCCACTGCAGGACAAGGACCCCTCTCGTAAGAAGGATTTCATCACCAGACACCTCGGACTTTAGACGCTGCTGCCCATCATTGGTCTGCTTAATTTAGTTTTGGTATTTTTCGAGATTATTATCCCGCCTCTAGTCCAGTAACCTATCCAAGGTTACGGACCCTTAGTAACCTCTTTCACCACATACGGAAAGAAAGAAGACGGCAGATTCTTACGCCGATATCAAACAATGACGAACATGTGGCTTAGTCATTAGCATATCTAACTGTCGCGGCTTGGATCCTGGTTTAGAATCTCAGTCGAAGCTATTGGCTATTGTTTAGCGACGCACAAATTACTGGTTTTTGGCATCTCATTTGTATTGTGTCTCCGGCACTGCGTCTGAGCCTTCCTCCGATCTTATCGCCTAAGTGGTATAGGGTGGGTTAAGACTAGTGTGTGTCTGTGTTTGTGGATACACTTTCTGCACTTCAAGATATCCTGCACAGTTGAAAACTGCTGATAGCATATCCTAAAAACATTCAATACATGTACTTATATGTACGCTCGTTAGAAGTTGTATGTCTTTGGCGTGATTAAAAAGAAATAACTATAAGGAACAGGTTCCTCGTTTTCTGTGTGAAGTTTTTGTCCTGCTGCTGGTTTAGCGAGCAACTTCAACATTCAGATTTTGATTGAACCCTGTGAGGGCGTTATTAGATGTCGAATGAACGAGAATAAGTATAACCTAAAAAAAAAATTTAAATAAGACTTCTTAATTCCTTGTTTACAGTGACGATAAAAATAACTATTTTATTTCATACAAATTCCATTCTATAAACTCCTACATAGGACACATTGGTAGATAACAAGTAAGGGAATTACGACATTAAATATTTCTCATAATCTCTGAGATACGGCTCAATTACATTGATAGGAGTAATTAAGTAAATATAAAATTGTGACATCGTACAAAATAGACTATCGAGAATAACATACGAGATGTTTGATTTGTTTTTATTTAGTAAGTCAAGTTACCTTATCTTCGTAAGAACTTAGTTGACGAATATAATACTACAAAGTTGAAAGTTAAAGACTTGAATTCTGCTAACAGGTTTCTAGTAAACAAGACTATTTGTAGTGAGGTTGCCAGTAAAAAAAATGGATTTTTATTTTTTGTTTACCGAAACTTTTGCTTCCGTTATCGTTGTTTCGAAAAAAGCAAAGTACTGGTTTAGAAAACCATTTCATTCCAACCTGATTATGGTTTACTGACATTATTTATGGGTTAAGGGATTTAGGTTATTGCGTTATAACTCCTAAATATCATGTACATACAAAAACGGATCTCCGTATACCTATTATGTTAAATAAATCGACATCACCGCGGATATTGTGTGTGACAAATCTCCGTATTCACCACGCGAGTCGGAGAGCGACGGGTGCTGCCACCTCTCGGTCACATAACACATTCTTAATTGTATGAACGAACGTCCGTGCGCGGCGGTAACGCTCGAATTCTCTTCTGTGGGTACCAGTGAACACAAGGAACTATGGAATATATTTTCACCGAGCCCACACGTTAGTTATTTCTAGTGTTATCTCCAGGGAGTGGAGAACAACCGGATCCCCTATCATTCGATGATTATCTGGTAATGTAGTCGCTGGACCTTCGTAATTATATTGAATCTGTCTCTACCGTGGTACTGAGCTATCTTTCGTATTTTGCCCACATCATTCCTGGCATTCCGTGACAATTAAATGCCTCCACCACGTGTTCTCCGGACACACCATAGTAAATAGTATACTTTTGTAGGAATGCAGCTTATTACATACTTACACATTCTTCTTCTACTATTATTAGACTAGCGATTTCAATTTGGCGTGGTCCTACTATACCTTTCTGCCCTATTTCATAGCCTCCGGTTACCTCACTTACCGAACGAAAACCTCTACTTCACGCCGGTATTCTGCGAGGTCGTGGTACTACCCCGGTCGAGTCAGCCCATTCGATCAGCTACAAGAGACGCCCTTAGCTCTGTCACGTACCAAAAGTCAAAAGGATTTTCAGTATATGGCCAATTTTAAAGATGGACGTATATCTTTAAAATCTAAGGCGTCCACTACCGAGTTCCTGTCTATTCTTTCCACAACTCTATGTTTATTATACATTCATGATCAATGTTTAGGTTTATTCTGCTCTTTTTTCATCAAGTTACTTAAGTTCACTTCTGAACAAAGTAGCGACGTAAATGCTAGCATTGATTGAACGAAAAACAGCATAAAGCCCTTTTTACGTTTTACATCTGTAGCATAATAATACTTTATAAATAAGTTTTATTAATCTGAAAGCGAACATTTTTAAAGATAAGTCCTCATTAATACGAGCGCTCGTATGCCGAACGTGATAAAATCGCACTTATTACAACAGCACACGACGCAAACTATAATGGTCAAGTTTGCTTTTACAGTTATTTGCATCGCGACCTATCAACGCAATCTCGAAATCCAATCTTATTGCAATGAGGGATAGAGTTCAACAACAGACAAGTGTTATAGTTTTGTATGCGACGGCGTCTGTTCACAGGCCTTTGTGATATATTGCTCGCGTTACGCTAGATTAAGCTACAAATTGTGATAGATATCGAATGCATTGCGCGGCTCTATTTTATCATCGATGACGTATTGTGTGTGGGCCCTTTTAACTTCCGTCGGAACACTCACGAATTGACAATTGTACAAAAACTTTAGATAAGGATTGTTGTTAATTGCAACAACACTAATTATCTTAATCTGTTTGCTACAACATTAACTAATCCTTTAGAAGCTCACGCTACCACGTTAGTGAAGGCAACCATTATTTTTCAACATTGGGATATTTGCAGGCAGCAGCTTTACGTTACAGTTTACTATATAAGCTAAGGGCCGTCAATAAATAGAGAATGTGTACGTTACAGGTAAATTTTATTAATAGTCACCAAAACTTGAAAAACCTAGTACAGAACACATGTGACAGCTTTTTCGAAGCTTAAAACTCTACATCTTTAGCACCGAAAAAATTCTATACTGCTACGACAAATTCAAATCCCCTTCCTCAGAGATACTCCTTTAAACGCGGATAGAAATCACTAGATGCGAGGTCTGGTGTATATGGAGGAGTTAGGTGTATTAGAGGAGGAGGAGAGCTCAAGTTCTTCAATTTCAAAGTCAGCGTCACGAATTCCAGCCATCGCAACCGCGGACTTATGAGTTAGGGTGTTAACTTGGTGAAACAGACCAGTGTTTGTGAGTTTTCCTTGCTCTTTCTCGGTGATTTCGTTGCGCAATATTTTTATTTGTTTATTTATTTCTTTATTCTTTATTGTTGACCTTAAGCTTAAGTTTACAATGGGCGGACTTAATGCCAAGTGGCATTCTCTATCAGTCAACCCTTGTTATGGTGAAAAGCAGTTGGCAGGTACAAAACAAAGAATAAAAAACTATGGGGAGACTCCAAAAATAAAATGTTGATATATATTTATAAACACACTATGTAATTAAATAAATATTTATAACATAAAATACACAAATTTTCATACAAATATATAAAAAGATACATAAATAAAAACATAATAAAATCGAAAATAGATAGATTTGTTCTGCATATAAAGTACCCGCAACAGTAGCTCCATGATTAATACATTCAATAACTACTGCACTTTGATGATCCCAGAAAAGAGAACCAGCGGAAGAGCTTGCTTCAAATGTCTTAGAAGTTGAAGGTGATGTTATTTTCTTAGTCGTAGACTATTATTCTGTTTTGTAGTCGTAATGTCGAAACCACGTTTCCTCCATTACTATAAATCGAGCTAAAAAAAAAAACGATCTGGATTTCGGTGCATCAGTTCAAAAAAGCTTTGGGAAATATTCAGCCTGGGTTGTTTGAATCTCGGTACGCAACGCATGGATTCTTTTTTCTTTCCCAATCGTTAATCTAAAATGTTATGTCTACCTGTCGAAAGATTTGTTTCTTCAGCGATAAATCGAACCGTGACACGACGATGTCCTGAAACAAATGTTTGTACTTTCTTTAACAATTTCTTCAGTCACTGCTGTAGTAGGTCGTCACGTACTGACAGACGATCACCTCTTTAGAAGATATTCTTCCACGTTTATATACGGCGCCCCAACGTGCAAATAAATGGAAGATGTATCCCTAATATAACCTGTACATTTTAATTGACTTGTTCCGTGATGCAAATTTTAATTTTTAACTTACTTTTCATTTCATTGCAATTAATGAATTGAAAAATATATCTAAAATGTTGTACCGCATTCACACTATTGTTTTTTGAATTGACCTCGTATAAAAAGTAGCTTTTCGCTTTATTACAGTTTTTTGACAACAAAAACGAATGTCCATTCGAATGGTGTTATCATTCTTTGATGGCTTGGTTTAGTCTATAAGGAATACAAAAGAGTTATAAACTACTTAACAGGAACCACATGTTCTTGGCCTTGATTTTAAATTTAACAACAATAAATGTTATTTGTTTGCCCGCAATAAACTTGTGGAATTTATAAAGAACAAAATATTTCCAATTCACGATTACTTAACGCAAAATAACTGCGATATGCCAAAGGCGATACAACCAATGTTAAATATATAACTATTAGCGGATATGTACTAAATTATGTCTTGGCAAATAAAACACAGCTTGGATAACTCGCTAGTTATAGCAGCGTTAACCAACTAAGTGCTCTGCGCACTAACTATGGAGTTATGTTACAATTTAATCTAGAAATGTTTTAGCACTGACGATACGAACACGTGACGAGAAATCGTCTCGCCTCAAACATAATAGTATGTATGAGGACATCGGCATCCCTTATTGTACGTAATATTTTTTTATTATCACATCAAAGGCTAGCCGTGGTAGCCTAGTGGTCAGGGCACTTACTTTAGTTTAGTAGAGCGCGATTGACCTGGGTTCTATCCCCGGTGCCGGCACCACTTAAATTGTTAATAACAATTTTAAGTGCTGTATTTACCGCGTGCTTAGCGGTGAAAGACAACAAAATAAAAAATATCGTTACGAGAAAAAACCTTTAAAAAATATTTAAATAAAATAAATACTTGAAAAGGAGGCCTTTGCCCAGCTGTGGGAACTTACAGGCAGCTACTTTTTTACTTTACTTTACTGAGAACTACATCTATAAGTAAGAAACTAATGGATAGCAAATATCATTAGTCGTTCTTAACATTTCTCACTTTGCTTTTATTATTTAGCACGTTTGTATTACTTAGGTAGAGGAATGAAATTATGCACAGAGGTCAATTGAAGCGGAGCGTTCTGCGTTTAGCAACATAGAATCACCAATTTAGCAGCTCGTCACAACGAGTGCGCGTTCATCTTACAACACAGCATCCCAGTTAGAGACATGTTTTTGTTATAAACGCTATGTTCCTTAACCCTCCATCGCTCCACTCTCAATTAAAACTACTCGCACGGTCCGTTGGTATTGGAGGAGCCATTAGAGATTCCACTGTAGAGTGTTAAGCACATTACAACGTAATATAATCTAATAAATAAACAGTGGGGACATATTCTCGCGGAGTGATTAAGGGGTTGAATGGGAGCTTCGCTTTCGTGACGTTCAGTTAGCGACGAGCGTCTCTCAGCAAACATTTGTAAGGCGGCTTTTTGTGTCTGTGTGTCTGTGTGTGTGTGTTTTTGTGATTTGCTGTTGTTCGTTCTAACGCTGTTACAGTTGACTTCATAATCGCTCGGGTTAAACTGTTCTGTTAACTCTTCAGTCGATTCATTTAATTGAACCATTTCAGCTGATTGTTTTACGTGATTTTCAATGTAAATAATGTAAGTTGTTGATATGTTTAAGTGGAATAAATATTAATTTGCTAAATTGGAGTTACGGAAAATTCGTAAAAAGAGACACCATAGATATCCTCTTTTTTGTAACGAGTCTGGCCATGAATAATGTTACAATTTAAGAAGTTGGAATGTGTTTATTATTTACGAAACTTCGATCTATGCCGCCATTTGAGGTTTTAAAGAAAACAGAATTGAAGCGTTATTTTGAATCGTTCAAAAACTAGGCATCTTATGTCATATTATGTTACGTAAATTATAAATATAAGTTTATATATTTCTTTCTTCATAAAAAAAACCCCCGTCAGTTAGATTTATGGTTTGATTTTTAACAAACGTGCGCTTGGTACCTTGATTGTCTATGCGCGTTCCAGCTTAAAATATTTCCCCAATATCGATATAATAAATCAAAATCGAAACTTGGTCGAGCTTTTCGACAATGAGTCAACGCCACTATCTTCGTAGTTCGGTGAAACGTCTTAAAAACCCGGCGATGAGCGACGGCCCGATAAGGAGATGGTTGGCCACCACAAATAGCTTTTGGTGAACGCATTAACTTTTTGTCTCGACTATCTGTTATATTCAAAGCCCTCCCCTTTCGTCAAATGCTTAGCATTTTTTTTTATCTGTTCCCGTTTTACTGCAATGACTCAATGGTGTAATTTCGAGGAGTTGTCTACGAATAGATTAATGATTGGTTCCGATGATAAGTTCTAAAAATTCTAAATTTCTGAGTAAATGTATGTGTCCAGCATATCAATACATTTATTATTGCTAAGATAATATAAAGGCGAACATAGATTATAATTTTGCTTAACAAATAACATATAATTTTATCGGAGTAACATGGCCTTGAGAAAGGTGTAAGTCAAGGTGATGTGATATACCCGAAACCCTTTATAACGGCATTGGTCCCTCCAAGCTGCTGAACTGGAAAGGGCACAGATAACTAAGCTATGGTAAATGACCTCAACAGTGTCTTCCAACAGAACGAACAAGACGAAGATCATGCCTAACGTCCATGTCACACAAATACTGAAGTTGTCGATGACTACGTATATCTGGGACAAATTGTCGAACTAGGTAAGTCCAACTTTTACCCTGAGTTCGAACGATGAATCCATCCATCTTCTCATGAAGTACACATCAAAACCAGTGCGTATTGACTAAGCTTAGTAAAAGGGCTCCACACGGAACCCTGAAAAGTATTGCCGGTATATACGTGTTGCCGGTGATGACGTACGGAACCGGGACGTGGTCTTTCACTGCAGGCCGTAAGAGGAAAGCTTATTTATATCGGTGTTTCTCTGCGAGATAGAATCTGCAACGACGATATCCGGAGCAGAACAAGAATAACCATAACATCTGTAAGGATTAGCAAGCTGAAGTGCCAATGGGCCGGCCACATAGCTCGCAGAATTGACAACTCCAGTGGCCACCTCGTACAGGCAAACCCAGTGTAGTACGACCCTCTCTAAGCGGAGTGACGTCCTGCACAATGTTGCGTGAAGTCCATGGATGCAGGTGACACCGCATTTGGAGAAGCGCGATCCATCAGCTTCCCGTATTATAGAATTATTTCAATAAGGAATATACTACATGTAGATATTTAGAAATAATTTTTAAAAAGCGTCTTACATAATCGTAAGAGTAAACGGAAGACGCTCTTCCAGTACCTTAAACACATTAATGTTACAACTTTCAGGATAATACAAATAAAAAACTATGCACAATATTTGCGAAAACTTGACCGTTAGTTTACGCACTTGCACCGGAACAACTGTACAGGCGATGCGCAAACAAACATCCACCACACATTACGCGACCTTACAATGTAAGTGCAAAAAACAGAAACGACAACATTTCCAAGCGCAAACCGTGCGTTATTATTAGCGGCTGTATGTATAAACAGGATTCAAAACGCCCCGGGCGTATCGATGCGTCGACGGCCCGCGCTTTAAAAAGCTAACCCGTCCTGCAAGAATAGGACGGGTAGTGGAGAGCACGTGGGAAGTAAATTCCGAACGCACGCATCCCTTCCCACCCCACTCCGCCCCTCCTTCCCCCTACGTACAGTCCAAGCGCCGTGCGCACTTCAGTCGCGCGCCGACCGCCGAGACGGCAACACGATCTAAATAGATTTACGATAGTTTACTTAAGCTTCCGCCCAGACGTTGTGCAGTGGCCGAGTTTGGAACGCACGCTGTGATTCTGTTTTGTGGTGTCTTAAACGTTTGTGCGTTTGTGAACGGTGACGTAGTTGTTGTTTTATGTGCACTATGAGGGTGTACGTTGCGTTATGAATGGTCTGGAACGCTGTTTCTTCGATCAACGTAAGTGTTGAATTTTTTTTTTTTTTTTTTTTGGTGATTTTGTGCGGCGTTCGTAAACATGCGTCCATAATGCGGCTGATATGCAGGTTGCACTCTATTGCCTTTAGTTCCCAATGTTGCTCGTTAGCGGGTATACTAGACTAGTTTCGTTATAACATCGCCAGTGCAATTATTTTTTAATCTCCCGGGAAACATTGTTGGGTTTGTTGTTTATTTATGTGGAGTGTTGTTTTAAGATAAACTGGGGTGAAACATCGAGCGTTTGATTGTCCAAGTAACTTAAGAGTTCTTATAATATTAATTGACGGAGGAGAAAAATTTAAATGTATGTTTTAACTTTAAAATGTTTTTTTATTCAGATTTAATGCAACTTGTCTCATGCGGATAAATGCAATTTTCTTAGTTACTGTCGAAGTGTCACATCATAAGATTAAACATGAAATAATATTTAATAATTAGGGAAATTTCGTCGAATTCGATTTGAAAATATGCATTAGTCATACGACCGACAATAGCCACAAACAAACAAGCCTCTGTTAGGAATCGGAGGCAGTAAAACGGAAACATTTGTATAGGTTAAGTTAAGATAAGTGGAGCGCCTAATGAGCGACCACTGTCAACATCCATAGTTTATTTTGTTAAGATAACCGAAGCCGGCAGCTACGAATGAAGTAGTTAAATAAATTGATCATGATTTGTTCAATTAAGGCGATAAAGGGCCAGTTCGGTACGTAGTGTGAGCTCTAACCCGATTTGCCGGGCAATCGTGGAGACGGCTTTAGAAATGTGTCTCGCATGGGATTAAGAGGGTTTCAAAAAAGTCTCGCACGTATTGTGAATTGTGCGAAATATCTTAAAGTAAAGAAAATTTTAACTCTTAACGAAGCATTACATGTATATATAAAATTTATTCTAAAATTCACCGGTTGAAAATAAAGGAAAACTATATGTCTGTTTGGACAACCGTCGACTTGAAAAAAGGTATTATACTTATTCAAATATTACCAATTCGACTTGTTTACAAGCCTGAAGCGAATTACATAGGGTACATAGGTATAATGTACATACTTTATTCACCATTAAAAAAGATTTACTATGCATATAGTGCTTATAGCGTTTTAGTTTTTTTTTAATTAATGTATCAACGTCAAGTATTATTAATAATTGACATAATTAGATGTGGCAAATCAAACAAGTTAATATCAAACTCCACAATCTTAAAACATTTTGTAAATTGAAAGACATTACTTACAAGAAGACTGCTCACACTCATATTTATAAATCGCACGTTTTCCATATTTCTAAGATCAAAGTTTCATTAGATACAGAACGAGCCAGTTGTTAAACATGAACCATGTTAAATTCTAAGAATTCATAAATCGTTATATTAAACTGATTTTAAAATTAATCATCATAACGCACTAACAACTATTTATTTATGCGACGATGTGATTAGTAAATACATTTTTCATTGTTTGTTATCGGCGATTTATATTTATACCGGTTTATAATGTACTTATATTGAGCAAATATGGCCGCGTTTAAAACCGGGATGGTTTTGGAACGTCCGGGTAAATGTTACGTTCTATGATTGTTAAATATTTCTGGTAAAAGTTTGCAATTGTACAATCTTACTGACATACTGAGCTTCAAATTATTAATACATTATCAACTTCCGAATACAATCTGCAGTTGTCAACTGCTCAGGAGATATTATAGTGCCGTAAGTGTACACACATCTTAACCTTCTCATATCCAATTTAACAGTTATGCCATTATATCTGAGAAAGGGTCAAATGCACTCACAGATATACGGGACGGGGCATAACACAAATATACCCAAAAAGAAATAATTTGCATTGATTTTGACTGGGATTCGAACGACACGACCAATGTCTCGGCAGGCAAGCGCACTAAACACTAAGCCACGCCATCATAAAATGCAATCACTGCAGGATTAATCGTAGTACACGAAAACACAGCACTCTCTTTCTTTCTCACCTGCGTGAGAACGACGTGATGTCTACAACCAATTATCTGAAATTATCTCTACTTTTGTTTGCGACCTGTTATTAGAATGAATTATTTTAGATTTTTTGAAAAAAAATAAGCTCTGAAGATCGGGTCGACAATATTCACCTTATATTTATAATAGAAAAATAATTAATAAAATTAATTTTAATGTTTCCAAAAATTCACAAACTAATGTTTCAAAGAGATCTCAACAAAAGGTTTCCAAGGTCAAATGCTACAGAATCTACAATAGCAATAATTTGTGTGCTGAACAAAACATTAGAAGACGATAGACAATAATTCTAGCAAACCTACTACGCGAGCTTACTGAAGCTTTTTTTTAAATGGGAAAGTGCAAGCGGTTCACATGATGGTAAGTCATTACAGTCGCCCACGTACATCTGCAACGCCAGAGGAAGGCCTATTTGGAAGATGTGAGGGAGGAGGATGATGAGGAGGATGGGGAGGCCCTTCTCAGTCATCGAACAAAACGCACAAGATGCCTCTACTGCACGCCGTTATTCTACGAGGCCGTGGCACCAACCTGGTCGAGTCGGCCCTTTCAAGCAGCAGCAAAAGCCGCCTCTTGTACATATATTCTACTTACATTCAAATTCGTAATTATAGTACGCGACGGGTTCAAGAATCTATATTTTGTATTAAGAAATATGCATTAGTATGCATGAAATAATTATTTGTCGGGGGGGTCATGGAAGCGTGTAGGCATGTGGAGGAACGCCTTTAGCATACCTAATTTTATTCGTTTGCGAGCTCGGTGGACATTAAATAGTAATGTGTTTATTTAGCCGCGTAGTTTCTAAAACTTGAGAGGGTGTGCAGAGACTCTAGCTTTGACAAAGGAAAAGGTATTGAAGTGCGAAAAATCGATGAGTCAAGCATATCGGTGTAGTGTTTTAATTAACAGCAGGTAACCTTAAGCAAAAACGAAAAAAAGTTATATTCGAGATTTTTTTTGATCCTTTTTAAAATCAACAACAAAATCAACACAACCGATCAGATTGGAATGTTTTAACTGACCCCCCCTCGTTTTTGACGGTATAGTTAATTTTTTTTTTCGTTCTGTTCTCTATAGATATCGTAACGCCGTTCGGTGTCAACAAATAACGCAGTGTTGTCCCAACACCTTCGTGCTAACCAAACATAAATCACCATAGCAAATAATGGGAAGAAAAAAAAAGAGCATATATTTAAATAGTCCGGACCGACGGACCACCCGTGCGATCGGTCCAAATTCAGTCGCAGCACGCACGTCCCTATTATAATATCAAAAGACACTCGCTCCCGCCCGTCTTTATTCACTTTTTAACGTAATTTACATCTCCACTTGTTTCCCCTGTGTGTCTACGGGAACGAGTTTTTGTTTTGAACAAGCGTAGCGGCGTCATCGAACTGCAACATCATGCTCCCATTGTACAGTATCCGCCACATCTAAATGGCGTTCATTACGATGGATTAGGTTATTTATCTGCAACCGACGTGTTTTTTCTGGAACAATCCAAATGCGATAAGAGAGGGCAGCAGTTCTCAAATTATTAAGTGTGAAGTAGTAATTAATCTATAATAAAAACACGTTTGTTTTTGGCAACGATAGTGAAGTGACTAGGGGATCAGACAAACCAACTTCGTGATTCAAATCTGAACCCCCTGCAGAGGGCTCGTACCAAAAAGATGTTTCGAAACTGCGACAGGCTCATCACCTGTCACATTGTCCAAAATTAACTGTGGTGAAAAGTGGATTGATAACTAAAATAAAAATCCTCGAAACTCTGACCACGTCAGCACTGGGCATACGGTGGTGATTACTCACATTTTTCACTAATCCGTGACAAGTTGAGTAACATAACAAACTTAACTTGTATAGCGTCGTGTATTTGTTTTCAGATTTAAGGGTTGTTATTCGATTTCCGCTTAGAACGAAAACACAAGAATACCAAACTGTTCCCTTCCAAAAGTAATTTATACAACCACTAAGAAAGTAAATACATCTCAATATTATTGGGATTTTAAAAGACATGTAATTATGAAGAGCTTACTATCTTTGGCTACAGTGGAGATAAATCTTTCGCTTAATGCAACTGGCGCCTATTTGATTTGATATACCAGCTGCGTATCAAAACGGCGTTACGTTGTTTAAGCTTTAAGCACGTTTATTAATTAAAAATAGCTACAGCTAATTGACTGCGGGTGGTACCAACATGCACAACAGCCTTATTGAATATCGATCTTGAAATATCGGAATTGGTAGTTGTTCTGTAACAAACCGTTTATAAATAACAGAGTGGCATGTTTAACTTTCTGAGTAGCTGGAGCGAACCTGCACGGCATCTTAACTATTCCCCTTAAGTTTCCGGTTAATTTAACACGGGGGTCGACACATGCATCGAAACGGCATTTGGGACAAGCGGGACGGAACTCCCACGTGTGTTGAACAAACAACAAACTTCCCAGAAACACAATGTCATCGGGAACAAAAACATCGAGCCCTAATTGTCGTGTCTAATAGAAACAAAACACTACTCTCAAATCAGTCTCGCAGAGCTTTAACGTGATGTAACGCGTTTCGATGGAACTAATGCTGGTAGGGATTACACCACGATAGCCTAGTAGTTATAGGATCTGCCTTAGAATTGAGAGACTCGAGTCTAATCGCCTTGTAGGATTTTTTTTTAATATTACTAGATGTGGAAAATATCTTTAAACTAAACCAGTCTGTAAGTGACCCACTGCTTGGTAAAGATCGATATTTAAGAGGAGAACATAAAATTACTTCTAACAATATCAATAGGTGATCGAACGCAGAAATTAAAACGACCCTCCTATTTCTACCAGGGTACCAGCACTTGCAAGAGATTATTTCTTTGTAGATTACAAATTTTATGATGCCCAATAAAAGTGTTATGGTTAGGTAAACGATGGAGCTTGAATCGTTACAAAAACACCGCTCATTGTTCGACATGTCAGACTTTATCGTAAAACCAAAACAAATTGGTTTTAAAGGACCCCACTGGCTCAGCTTATAGGTGTCTCGTGCGGCTTACTACGATACTCTTATGCCATTGTCGAGTATTTCTCGTTCTCGTCTATGTCACAGTATTCATAGTTACATCGCCACTTCGGTTTAAACTGTAATACTTGATGCCAAACTACTACATTGTTATAAATAGGGTATGTTTTCGAGTTACGATTTGAATTTCTTACTGGTACGATGGTGGTCGCTCTAAAGTTTTGTTTTTTTCCTTTCTGATCTTTGTATTCTTAAAAACACCTTAGAGGTTGCAATTGACAGACTTACACTGTTTGTCATATTCTCCAGACAACCCTGATGAATTGGAGAATATGGTGTAAGTAAGTATGTAAAGAATTAACGTTGAATACATAAAACCTAAAAGATCAAGAAATGAAACCGAAACTGTACAAATGTGTTCTTGTTGATCTTTACAGTTTTTATGTATACTTGGTAAGCCGAAGAAGTTGACTGAAGTGTGTTGAAATATTGTTACGCTTGGAGAATTGCGCTGTTATTGTTATAAAGGATACATTAAAAGTTTTGGGCATAGCATTCTTGAAGATCTCCAATTCTAATTTCTAAGCATAGACAATAAACGTTGCCGCTTTCCCGGACGATTGTTAAACCTCCTTTTCGCTCATATTTTTTAAACAAATATTATTTTCTGCGCCAACAGAGTGTCTCTATAATTAGTAGGATCGAGTCCCTATCGCATCCAGTATTAGAAGTAAAGAAATTCGTAGTTTACAGGTCCCTCACAGCAGTCCAAATGTAATGTTTACTCCAGACGTAGGTACGTCACTAAATACATCTCGCATAGAAGACAATTTTATCAATTGAACAATAGATGTCGCTGCTATCGCCAAAAGTGGTTCATCAGTCATGAAGATGTCATACTTAAAGATTAACAATTGCCGCTCACCGTGGCCGAAATTCACACCGTTCACAGCTCAAAAGAATGTTCGTCAAATTAAAAAAAAAAAGGGAGCAATCATAATAATGATGACACAGCAATCACAATTTACGCGCCCAGCGTTCCCGGTCGGCGGGAGTAATCTTTCCCACACATGCAACCCGATGTTATTATAAATCTTTTAACAGTATGATTAATGCTTAACCCAATTCCGCCGCGATTCTCCTACATATGTCTCTAACGTCCGATGTTAAACTACCACGTTCACCAGCAACCTCATAATCGCTCATTATTAACGGCACATCGTCGGTACACAAGATTTAATTAGTCACTTATTAATTTATTGCACGGTTTTAGACGGTGGGGTTATTCAATAACGTACGAGCTCGTGAAATATTCATGATATCGGGGATGGAAAACAGTCAGTTGCTACACCGCTACACCGTTCCCGTGTAAATAATGCGCGTGAATATTATTGTCGTACGAACGAATCGTAAATTTCTTAGTAAACTGAATTTATGCTTTTTAAATTTAGTCGTGTTATACCTATGGAGATCAATAGTGTGTTTAGTTAATCCTTTAATGTTTCTTTTATGAGAAAATTAAAAAACGCATTGGTCAAGTACAATCAAAGATTGCATTGAGATTAGCTACCAGAATCAGACATCAGAGTGAAAATTTGGGTATGAGGGATGTTGTAACAGAACCCGGTGGTAACAATAATTCACTCTTTTACCGGCACTGGTAGGTTTCGAAATGATGCACATTTAAACTACACTAAACTTACTCTTCGAGAAAAAAATACATTACGTTTTTATGGAAATGGGGACAAACGAGCCCCAGAGGCTCGCCTGATGGTCTCCACTTAACGGTCGCCCACGTACATCTGTAACACCAGAGGAGCTGCAGGTGCATTACCGGTATTTAAGGGCAGTTGAGGAAGGGGGGAGTGGGCCTCCGGTTACCCCACTCACCGAATGAAACACAGAAGTATTAGATGCCTCTACTGACTCTACTACTCGACCCCGTTCATTGGTGCTATCGAAAACGTAGAAATAGGTAATTTTATACAGAATCAAAAATAGGACCATAGTTATTACTTCATATGTCTCGGTCATAATGTTGTCGGTCGTGGTGTGAATGTTAGTATCATTATCATCATCAGCTTATTACAAGTCCACTGCTGAACATAGGCGTCTCCCAAAAGGATTGCCACAAAGCTCGGTCCGGTGCCACCTGCACCCATCGACTTCTCTTAACACTGCGCAGGTCGTCCCACGCTGCGTTTTCCTGTACGTTAATGTTAATATATTCGCAACATATAAAGTTGGTCGTGAATTCGATTCCCGCTGCGTTCCGATGCTCTAGTACTCTACTTAGCTAAGAGTAAACTAAGCCCATCGATAGAGTTTATCGTAATTAATCTTTATCGTCTTTGTCGTCATAATCTTTCTAAGCGTGGTACAGTCAAGCTGCGGCTTTAGCTGCTGCTCGAATGGACTGGCTCGACCGGATCGATACCACGGCCTCGCAGAATACCGACGTGAAGTAGAGGCATCTTGTGCTTCTGCGTTTCGTTCGGTGAGCGAGGTAACCGGAGACCCACACCCCCTCCCTATTCCCCTTCTCTTCCCTCCCATCTCCCAAATATCCTTAAATACCGGCAGCGCACCTGCAGCATCTATGGTGTTGCAGATGTATGTGGGCGACGGTGATCACTTTCCATCAGGTGTACCGCTTGCTCGTTTGCCGTCTCTTCCATAAAAAAGAAAAAACAATCTTTAAAATCTTTCTTACTTCACAAGCTAACAGTCGCCATCTTATACATTTTGCTTACCCGTTCTGGCGTTGAATATCCGATTTGGATACACAATGTACTATTGTTTTTACGTAAATTTAAACATTGGAGTTAGTATCAAGCAGTTGGTAACATGTGGGCCCAATGAATAAATGAATAATATATAGCGTTACTATTTTTCAATTTTCCGGGACAAAAGACTGGTGAATAGATAACACCTATTAACATACCGGGACGGGTTATGCTTATGTGTGCGTATTGATTGATGAGGCAGTTTTCGGATGAGATTTTAGTTGGCTTTAAGGTAAACGCGTCAGTTGTAATTGAATTAGGAATGCCCCAGTGATCGTAACATAATTGCTTATCCGTTTAAAACAAGCTTAATTTATCGCCTTATGTATTTACATGCTCATTAGTATTTGTTGGATATAAATGAGCTCCCATGTCCATATCGCCAATAATCGGATGGTCAGAGGTTTATCTACCTCTCTAGAGAGGACCTCGTGACAAAAGGTGTAGACGCATTCCATTCTGTGTCTACGATAAAACCCGCAGAAAAAATCCAAAAGCTCGATTCAAAATCAGATTCCCTAACGACTCTACCGTCCTGGTCAAGATATTTCATTAATAAATAACCTACAATTAAAAAAAAAAGGTATCAATTTATGGTGGTCCTTTATTGCTAGTGATTCTAATAATTAACATACCCCTTGAAAGTCTTAATTGTTGACTGATTTAACATCTGGACGTTATTGAAAAGCTCGACTATCGAAGGAGGAAAAAAGCTATGAAGGATTTTCTGTAAGCTTTAAATTTTATATTACAATTATAGTTCTGTATAAGTTAAGTGGCCGACTTTGTCGGGAAGAATTCGCTGCGATGTTTCAGTGCGAGTTGGCGGAATTCGTATTTCTTCGAAATAATATTTCCTTTTTTTTTATTATTTCTCATGTTGGTTTCCTCACTATGTTTTCCTTCATCGCCGAGCACGTGTGGTTCAACGCTTGTAAATGCTATTAACAATTTCAGCGGTATCAGCAGCGGGGATCGAACCCGGGTCACTCGCGTACTATTAAATTAAATTAAACCGAGCGCCCTGAGCGCTGGGCTACATTTTTCTCCAGAAGAGATAGTCGTGAAGTTGAAATCGGGCGCATTTCGAAACAACTTGATTTCTTTGAAGTTAAACGTCTGAGACGAGCACATTCGTGTATAAGAAAGAAATTGGGTTGAATGAATAAAAAAGGAGCAAGAAGGCATTGAATAGACTGATTGGTCACGCGTGCGTCGTGCGCCTGACCCGGTGCGTTGAACTCGGTTTAATACACGCGGCGCCATCTGTTGGCGGGTAGCTGAACTGTTTCGTGAACTTTTTGTTATTTAGCCGATTCAAACGCCTATTCGAGTAATGGAGTAATGTTAATAATTTATCTAATAAATTGCGCGCCAAGTTAAGCCACATATTTACATATTACCCCCGAGGAATAATTAACGCCACCCAACGCCAATTAATTTGATATCGCGCAATAATTTATTGATCAAAATGGCATCGCTTTGTACGTTTGACTTCAACACATGAGGTTGCCACGATGAGGTTTATTTTGCTAATGCAAATTAAACAAATAGTAGTAATTCGCATTGTATTTCTATCTAATATTATATATCTAATATTAATATAATATCAATATTAGGTATGTTCAACTAAAATCTGAAAGTAAACTCCTGGACTTATGATTTTTTTGTAATAAATATTCGTTAAATCAATAGTGCGTTAAACCTGTTTCCATTTCAATATAATCAACAGATTTTAAAAGTTGAACAAACAATGGCATGATAATTGAAAAGCCAATGTCCAAATGGGTTAGAGTGCGTACTGCGAAATATGACGTCTCAGGTTCGCACCCGCCATTCGACTATTGTCGTGGACCACTCCGTATACAATCTCTCAGGCTTAGTTCAAGTGTTTGACAGGAACATTAGTAATATTGTTTATATTTCTAGTATTCTTACCGAACTTACCGAGAGGTTAGGAGAGTCTACCTTACGAATGGGTAAACCCGAGTTCGATACTGAACACTAAGATGGCGATAGCCTTCGTGAGCCTCCTCACGTTCTTCCGAATAAGCTTTGCCAAAAAGTGGGTTCAAACAACTAAAATTAATGTCTCTGGCCACTTCATTATAGAGCAGCGAGAGCTTGTCACTATGTTTGTTACATTTGCCAAGTATGAAATTAAAAAGCTAATGCAAAGTATTAATTTTCTTTTTTGTTCCTACCAATAAATTCATTTTGATAAACCAAAGACACTCACCGTCACATTTCTCCTGCATAATGCGAACTCATCGCAAACATTGTCATAAAAATTGAAGCGTCTAAATCTCATACAATCTTCGAAAATACTTTCTCCGTACAAGATTAAATTCAGACAAAATATACTTCGTGATTATTTACACATGTTCTCGCTATGAAATAGGTAACATGGCGACAAATGTCTTCCGTTTACGATTGCTTTTCTATGTCAATATTAGAGAAAATATTAACGCAATTTGTTGAAATGAAACTGAATATTGACATTGGTGACATATACAAAGAAAGTACATGAATACGTACATAAAATTTCTAATAATACGTTGCTTATAATTCTTCCTCACTCATTAAGTGCAAAGACGATGATCAAAAGTCAGCAGGGAATAAGATGTAAGCATACTGATGAGCAGTTGTAAAGTTACGTCTACCGGTTCAGAAATTGTAGGCAGTAACTGTGTAATTCCAAAAAGAGTACTCGGAAATGAACTTTTATTTTTTTTTGGTTTAAATTTTTTTACATCTGTACAATCAAGCAATATAGGTTTAATGTAAATCTGTGACGACATTATAAAACCTAACTAACAGTATTGTAATAAGGTTTTAATTTCAGTTGTCCCATTCATGCAGCCGTAAACGTAACTCAGTCCGATATCAAATTTTATTTTTAAAGTTTCCCTGCCCGCCGACAGTCGCGACGTGGGACCGAAACGCCACTCGGAAAAAGGATAATTACGGGTTTTAAGTGTCATTTGGTGACAATCGACAAAAATTTACTTCTATTTATTCAATTCGGAAACACGGTTGCAATTAAAATGTTTCTCTCTCTCTCTCTATTTAGCTTTTTAATATTTTCCCATTCATCATCATCATCATTTCAGCCTATCAGAAGTCCACTGCTGAACATAGGCCTCCCCCAGAGATTGCCACGAAGCTCGGTCCTGAGCCACCTGCATCCATCGACTTCCCGCAACACTGCGCAGGTCGTCACTCCATCTTGTGGGGCGTCGTCCTACACTGCGTTTGCCTGTACGTGGCTGCCACTCGAGAACCTTTTTTCCCCAGCGGTTGTCAGTTCTGTGAGCTATGTGGCCGGCCCATTGCCACTTCAGCTTGCTGATCTTTACTTATTTTATCTTTATTTAGTAGTGCCGATAACGTATGCGAAGCTGTTGCCGTCACAGCACACCCTAGAGGCTCATCTTGAAACAATAACAGAAATTTAAAATCTCGAACGGAGAAGAAGAAACTGGTGAAAGAAACTGCATAGGTATTCAAGCTTTTTGTAACTTATTTGAAATTGAATGTAGTGTGATTTTGAAATTGAACGAATATTCCAAAACCAAAGCCAAACGAATTCCATAAACAAGTGCAAACTCGAGCAGACCAGCGCAAACCAGCGTGACATCCACTCTCAACCTTATAAGAAGTGGACAGCCCTGAAAAATCTTCCATCATTTGGCGGTATAATCATCTAAAATTATCTAGACCGGTGACTGGCAGTAGCTGGCATCCAAGGCCCGAGTTGTCAGGCACACCAACCCACCTGCTAAACGTAGAGTTTGTTATAAATGCAGCCAAGTCATTGAATGGAGTTCTCACTCTCGCTGTCAATCTATCTATTTATTTGTCGAAATTTTCATTTCTTATTCTTGTACTTCTAAAGGCTTTATAGCTGAAGTTAAGACATATATTTTAAGAGTAAAAAAAGCAATGTAATTCTACGTGACAGTTGGAGAGCCTGTAGTCGTACGTTAAGCCGTAAGTTTCTAAGCCAACGATACAAATCGTACGTAAGTTTCGAGAGAGTCGTTGGTACCAGCCATCAGCGGATCGGACTTGAGTCTCCCGGTTACCCTGAACAATTGGTTATAGTGACTATAGGATATACCAACAACTAGCTTTGAACCTTCCACTTTCGCCGATTTAAAAAAAAATCCCGCCACTTTCTCGTAAACCCTTTTCCTGCTTCATCAAAATCAATTCAGCAGTTTATCCGTGAATGCATAACAGAGACAGACAGATAGAGTTACTTTTGCTACATTTACATTATATCAGACCAGTCCGAGGTCTTAAAGTATTAAAATCATTTAGCATTTGCTTTCTAAATCAACGAAGGACTTTAGTATTTAGGTCGCACCTGTGAAATTGTTCATTATTAAGGGGCAAGGCAAATACAAAGGGTCGAGCAACAACCTAACAACTCGTTGGCCTGGCTGCATTAATATAAAAGCTGTAATTATACCCTCAACTTAGCGATTCTTTCAGAGGTTCACACGGCTAATTCGGTCACAATATAAATCCGACTACAATCGCACATGATTTAATGAAACATTACTGTGTTTGACAACGTTATTGGAATCAAGTATTTAAACCTCTGGCGATGGTGATGATGATTATGATGACGATGGTGATGGTGATGGTGATGCCTATACTCCTGTCTGATTTGGACCATAACAACAAAAGAATAACATCCGCAGTTGTCAGTTACAAGTGTAAAAACACACAGACACGCTCTCGCCTTTACCTTCCTGAATCTGATACAACGCCTAGGCGATAATATCTAAGGAATGAAGACTCTTGGAGACTCGAGGCACTCTTAAAAATAATAAGTCAAGTACAGCCGAAGTTAAGTTACTTAGTTTTGTACCTGGTAAAGCCCGGCTTCTGGCTGCTTGATTGGGCCAAACCGACCAGGGTAGTACAATGCCACGGCCTCGCAGAACACTGGCGTGAAGGAAAGCCATCTTGTGGTTCTGCGTTTCATTCGGTGAGTGAGGTAACCGGAAGACCTCTCTCTCCCCCTCTTCAAATGGGGCAGGAACACTCCTGCAGGTTCTCTGGTGTTGCAGATGTACGCGAGCGACGGTAATCACTTACCATCCGTTGAACCGCTTGCTCGTTTGCCCCCTTTGCCATAAAACAATAAAATAGATATTTGTACAAATACTGGCTTCGAATGTGTATTCGAACCCAGTATTTGTGCAGGCCGCTAACCGCTAAACCACGCGGTCATCAATTGACAACCACAACAAATGTAAGGACACAGGATATTACAACGACACCTTTGTCAAAAACGAAGAAGGGCTCGCCTATGAATGGACGCCAGTGATCCGAGATAATCTTCATTCTCTGACATAGAAGATTAGTCGGGTAGACAGACACTTGAACTGTCAATCAATGCTAAGACCCCAAAATAATGTTACGTGGTACCGATTCGGATCTTGGTATTCGGGAACTTTGGTATGCGTAGATGGCATCTGTAAAATGCTACCAGAAATAAGTACAAAACAAAAGAGATTCCTTCGTAATAGAATAAGAAAACATACTGTTTGTGCGTGAAAATCCTACCTTCGGGCTTGATGATCTGAAAGAAATACAAATAACGATTATATGACATAAATAATTATGTCCAAGATTGGACTAATTCTTTGGTAAAATAATTATAACGCTTAAAAGTCAGGGTAACTCAAGTATAAGCGTATACAGTATAACGTAGATGATTACAAACGGCTAACCTGATGGATGGATTACCGTCGCTCACGTACGAAGTCTACCCCAGAGGAGCTGCAGGCGCGATGCCTTCCTTTAAGGATATGTGGGGGAAGGGTGCGATGCGCTGGTATTGGAGGCTGTGGTTCTAACCTGTCAAAGCCGGCTAAATTCGATCCAAATTCAAATCCATTCGAGCAGCAGCCAAAGCCGCCGCTTGGATCTACACAAAACGCAACACTGCGACACAAATTACAATATGCAACTTTATGTTTATTGTCATTTATAAAACGATTTAAATGGTCATCTCTTAAGTTACATATATATTTTTCCTACCCAGTCATATTAGAGATGTTTGAAGTGTCGTGTTTGGGTTGGTGCACGGGTACACGTGTGTGTCTGTGTGGGTGAGTTTAATTAATTAATCAAACAAAACCAATTTAGCAAAATTCAAAATGTGCTTCATTTTAATATATGTGGCAATAGTGCTATGATTGTTTACTATCGTGCAGGTTCATGTTCAAAATGTATACAATATTTTGAATATTTTGAAATGATTAACCTTACGTTGTGTGTATTAATTTACTACATTGTACCACCTATAGTAAATGAGGCTATGATTCATGCTCATGACCTAGATATCTTTGGGGCGGTTTACTAGGAAAGACTAGCGTCTAAATCGGTTGCATTATATTTCATTTTAACAACAGATTTGCGCAATAGCATAGTTAAAGTGCACGTGTTTGCAGCAGTTTGCGAACTTATCGCGAATAGAATTCTCAGTAGGAGACCATCGTCGAAGTAGAACGCGAAGTTGTGTCTGTAACACATTTCGTTTTAACTTCATCGCATATAGCTTCAAGCAGTAAATCTCTTACGATATAAACGATATTTAAGAAGTCGCTCAATGCAGTAATAAATCATCTCCCTACAAATCTCTCACTTGTAAGCATAGACATCGTCTACTATGGAATAAGAAGTTTAGTACGTAGTTCATTTAGCGGATTATATATTTTCGAACGTTTACGAAACGATGTTCTTTCACGATCGAGAACGTGATAAAATAAAACATATAGTTATTTATAATTTGTGATGAAATTGAAATGACTCCACGCAATATTTCAAGGAACCGAATAAGTCACAGGATTATGTAAAGTAAGCTCAGCTCAAGCTCAGTCCTTCTCCGAATCCGTTTCCAAAAATGGCAACAGAATCTGTAGACAGTAACAAACGTAGTCAGCTCTCGGATCGTACATTATCGCTCCTATTTAGTAATGCAAAGCTCCCGTTCTGCGGACGTATTGAGGTTGTACAGCGTGTTTCAAACGTTTAAAAGATTTATTCTATTCGGAAACATTTCGACTGACATGTTATTGCATTAACGTAATTCGTAAATGTTTTATGTTTTTTTTTTCATGAGGAAAAGTGCTAACGACCATGCTGCTCGGTTGATAGTGAGTGATTACCATCGTCCACGTACATCTGCAACAGCAGTCGGGTCGCTAGTGAGTCGCCGGTCTTAAAGGATGTTGTGGGTGATGGCTCACTCACCGAACGAAACGCAACAGCACAAGATGGTTACCTTTGCCTATACCAGCGGTGGAGAACCTTTTTCAAAGCAAGTGCGAAATGAAATTTTTTACAGCGTGGTATTTATTTATTTATTTAAACTTTATTTGAATACCTTTAAATGAAAGTATTACAAAGGGCGGACTTAATGCCTCTTGGCATTCTCTGCCAGTCAACCCGGGGCGAGGAGAGATATAGTAAGGGTGCCAAACATTAAATTTGTTAAAAAACTCTCCTTTCACGACAGCCAGGAGAAGGGTTTTTTTTTTATGGAAAAGACGGCAAACGAGCAAGCGGTTCACCTGATGGTAAGTGCTTACCGTCGCCCACATACATCTGCAACACCATAGATGCTGCAGGTGCGTTGACGGTCTTTAAGGATATTTGGGAGATGGGAGGGAAGAGGAGGGGAATAGGGAGGGGATGTGGGCCTCCGGTTACCTCACTCACCGAACGAAACGCAGAAGCACAAGATGCTTCTACTTCACACCGGTATTCCGCGAGGCCGTGCTACCGACCCGGTCGAGCCGGCCCATTCGAGCAGCAGCTAAAGCCGCCGCTTGGCTCTACCACGTTAGGCAGAGGCACTGCCAGTTTGACAATGCTTAATTAATGCGATCAAATAAAAATAACATCTATTTAATATAACAAATCAAACGTTACGAAAGCACACTAATAAAATTGAATAGATAACGTATATTGACTTTAGGATGGTCCAATTTTCTACGAATTTCAATTGAGTTGTTCAATGTTTCCAGAATCGTTTTGCCAACCATATATATCCGCGAACCGATACGCGGGTTCACTTGTATCACAATTACAATGTACATAGACACAATAAACGTATAGAGAATCGGTCGTTCATTTCAATTAACATTCAGACCCTTTCTGTTAATGGCGCTGCTTCGGAATTATGAGAATCAGTTTACATAAACTTATTAAAATGAACACGTTGAGAGGTCGAATTGAGTTGGGACTTTTTTTTTTTTTTCAAAACTGAAGGTCTACGCGTGATCTTAATTGGCTCCTTTACTGTCTAGGAGTCGTCTGGATTGTTTCAGGGTGATCCTCTCATCAATTTCTGTCTCCAGTCTCCAGTTCAATCATTCTGTTGTGTTAGATTTTGCATTCTGCATTCTGCATTACATCTTAGTCGTCGGAGGAGACAACGCAACTGCAACCTCCTTCGATCGAAACAACCAATAACAAATGCGTCCATATTTAAAGAAACGTTTATTCCTGTATCCTATATTGACAACGTCTTGTACGAGAATGGGTGGTCGGCTAGGACACAGCGAGATTAAAATATAATTTTTTTCTTTTTAATTTTATTTTGAAACTATATTATGTTACTTCTGAAGCGATGTTTTTACGATTGACCATACATATTTGTTTAATATCTTTGTGACCAGTTTGAGTTCGTTGACATTTAGAGATTACTTTTATTTAAATAAGATGAAGTTGAGACAGAATATTCAGTAAATATTATCTTGTCAGTAAGCTATAACAATAAACCTACGTGTAGATATGCTTGAAATGTGAAAACAATTAATAGAAATTTATATATCTTTCGAATTTAGTTCCTTGGTTGGTATTCCATTTACACTGCCTACTACTGGGCTAATGTCTCACTCTCAAACATCTGAGAGGGGTTCTTATTTCGTAGACATGCACGTTACCACGCGATGTTTTTCTTTACCGCCGTGTAGAAGTTGGATTCAGTAGTTAAAATTGCTGTTAACAATTTCGAGAATGGGGATTGAATCCAGGTGCACCCGTGCTCTATGAAGCTATAGCGCCCTGATCACTAGGATAGCATGGCTGCAAACACCAACTTACATGCTTTATTGAAAAAACCCGTGGTGATAAAGAAGCTCTTCAAAAAAGCTCTCTAAAAATAGGATACCTTTACCAATCAGTAAGACATTTATGTACTGGCAACAGCTTTAATAGTTTCTATGTTCAGTAAACGATATATCACGCGATCGTTAATGTTTTGGAACTTTTGCATTACAATGTTTTCACGCAAATTACGCTTAAGTCACAATGACTTATCATGTGACGTGTTCTCTTTCAAAGCGTGGAAGCTTCTGGAGCCTGTGGTTAACTCGTGTGACAAATTACTGGTCCGCAACTAACAACATAACAAACAAGCTAATTATAATTTAATCTAATACCCCACTTTTAGTCGACAAACATTGTTTTATCTAAAACCTCACACAGCAGTCATTAGCTAATGCTTTTCGTAGCAATTAAATTGAAAAAAAATAAATTATGAAAATATAAAATGGATATATACCTGCTATCTTAATTTAATGATAGAGATTCACGACGGTGTACTCAGTCCTGGGGCGGACAGAGTCCATTCAATCCACCCTTCACCAGTGCTTATTTGGGACAACGTGACAGGTGGTGAGCCTATCACCGTCTCAGTATCCAAGTCAAACTGTTAACAGCAATTTTATGTTCTGTCATTTACCACGTGCTCGACGATGAAGGAAAACATCGTGAGGAAACCTGCATGTATGTGAAATAATAAAAAATATTACTTCGTGGTAGTATAGTGTGGAATAATAAAAAATATTATTTCGGCTTAAAACCCTCTCAAGATATTTGAGAAGGAGGCCTTTGCCCAGCTGAGGGCTACTATTTTTTTTTAACGACCCAAATTCACCTCCATATGGCAACATTCGCGTTAAAAAAGCTAACTTTACCGAATAAAAATTACAACAGCTTTTTTAGTTACTGGGTACTGTTACATAATGTTTTCGCCGGCAAAAAACACAAAAGTGACCCGGAGGCGGTTTGTCAGAACGGTTGACATATCGCCGTATGTCCGAACGAACTCCTCCCGCCGACCGCTACCCATGTAACTGTGTCGCGAATATCATCCGGGAAATTTTCGCTACGGAAAAAAAAATCTCCGTTCGCAAAATGGAAAACAAAAACGTGGCCAGTGATAACGCTCGCCCGCGCAGTCGAAGCTGTGCCTCGGGCGTCTGCTATTGTACGTACTTCGCGATTCGATGCAATAAATATGTTAAAGGGTGACTCTGTGTGTGTGTGTGTGGAAACTTTTTGAACGTTTCCCATTTCATAAATTTAAACCCTTTTTTTTTGGTTTAATTTGCCGCGTGTAAGTAAACGTCACGAAAACAGACGCGAAATGCGCTCTCTCTCTCTCTCTCTCTCTCTCTCTTTCTCTTTTTCGTGACACCTAAAAGTGCTCGGTGGTAAGAATGGTTAAAATTCGATTTATTTATCAAACTTCATTTGCCTACTCGTAACATACTATTTTCGGTTTAAAGTGACCTTAAAATATTTATACAAATAAGACGTCTGGAAGTCTACAAGACAAATTAACAGTTCAACACAAATAATAATTTAGAAAGCGCTTAATGGGTTTTCGGATGTTTATCCAATGCCGTCTCAATAGGGTGACAATTTATCACAACAAACGTTTGTATTCTACGCAACGCATTTATATAACGAAAGAGTGTTCAGTTAAAGTTAAATCTATTGACTAACGTGTTTTGTACGAAGCATAAAACAATAAATATAATCCATAAAAGTATGTCTAAAATAATTGATGGAGAAAAATATTGTTTCTAAGCATATATAATTCTAAATCCTTTAAACTAAATATGATTTTAGCGCACCTGACCGCATTGTAATGGTTGGTGTGTGAGAATACCACGCGTATTCTGGCTTGGAAGACCTCTGATCTTGTCGCATATCCGTTAAATCAGATTCACAGATGCATAGAGTCCGTTATTGTTACAGTTAAACTTATTTAAAATACTATAACTAAAATAATATATATACTTCAGCGTGGATTAACTGTCTCCTTCACCGCCGTGCACGTAGTAAATTTATGATCTGAAAAAAACTAAAGATATTTATAAACACTCGTGGTATAGAGGCATCCCTCTCTAATTAACGTATTACAAGACAACGGCTTCGGAAAATCTTCACCGGCAAAACCTGTAGCACTAAAAATCTGCGCGGAAATCCGCATTCGGTTAAGGCGCGCGCGTAACGAAATTCCCGAAGCGCTTGCATCGTAAATTTACGGCACACAGGAGGGTAAGTTGTGTACTTTAGTGCGGTAAGCTTATGCCGCCTGGTTTATGAAGCAAGCGAACAGCGTGCATGTCTAATTAGGTAACGTCATTTGGTAAGTGCCTTTCGAATTGTTTATGATTTACGAACGCAAACTCAATTTTTTTTAAGAATGAAAAATCACGATCTCTACGATTAGTGACATATCAGAATTCACATTATTATTTTTATACATGAATTCTCACCGTTTTCTTATGCAATTTGGTCAATCATACTCTAATATTTTAACCTATAATATATATATTTTCTGATAATAATTCCATCTAATTAATATCATGAAATGAAACCATTTGTCTTCAATATGAATCGCCACTATGATGAATTAACAAAGAAATTAAAGTTTAAAAATCGCTGTAAGCCCTTCACTTACACCATAAATCTTTAATGTACACTCTAGGTCGACACACAAACTACTGGTCCGCTCTCAGGCCACTGCGACAGCGTACCAAACAAAACACGGACATATTCATTTTCAATACATGACACTATCTGACATTATATCCAATATCGCTCATAGATTTTGCAGCTAAAAGATAAAAGGATTTATTTTACGCCATCTACATTATTTTACTTGTAAACTTTCTTTACAAAAAATAAACTTTCACGCTTAACAGTAATTTTCGTTTGGTTATTTAACCCAGTTTTAGGTTACTAATTATAAATAATTACCTCGCTAGTTAACTAATTATGGTTGTCAGTACAATTGTACATTATTAAAAAAAAAAAAATTTCTGGCGCTTTAATTTAGCATGAAACGTTTTTCGTTCAGGTGAACAGCTAGATCGTTATCTAGCTGTTCACCTGCAAACAGCTTCGATCGTAGAAAAGGCTACAGATGCTCTGTCACCTCTGAAAACTTAAATGGAATGCTTCAGTCTGTAATTATACATGCTCAGTAAACAACCCGCAATTCAACAGTGGTTAAACTGCATATTGACGGCAGGATGGTGGCTGCCCAGACGACTCCTGGACGTAGAAGGAGCCTCCCATATAGAGAGTATTTTTTCGTGCCGTATAATAATAAGTTAAAGGAGACTTCAAATCATTTTAAATCCTTTAAGGTTTCCATAAAAGTAAAAAGTAAAGCAGCCTTTAAATTTTCTCCTTGGAGAAAGCCGCTTCTTATTTTTGAGATTGTTTTGGAATCCGAAATAACTCCTCTTCACTGCTACGATGGTGGGTAGTGTGATGATGAAATGAGCTTACGTACTCATACCTTTGGGCTTAAGTACGACGAAGGTGACAAATTTAATATTTTCATTAGATTTTCTTATCAAGAAATATCGTGAGAAAAGATTTTACTACTTACAAAAGGTGCATGTCGTGAAAGTGACACACGCTCAGACTAGATTATGTGTAATCATAATGGAGTCTAACGTTTGGTAACCAGCCTACCAATAACTACAAAGTGTTGTCGCCTACAACATTTTCTAAGTACTCATCTCTTACACGATTTCAAGCTAAATGCTTATAAAAAGTTATTTAGCAAAACCAAATTTACGTTGCCTTTACGTTGAAATGAAATAATTTTTTATCGCGCTTGATTTTTACTGTTTCATTCCCGATGTTTCGGGTGCTTTAAAGTTCACTGTCACGGGTTCAGTGGACTGTGGTCAGTGTAAACGATATAGGCAGGAGTAGTTCACGGTATCTTGAGGGTCGCGGCAGTTGTATGATTGGCTTTGGATTTAATTTAGTTTATCACAGGTTTCCAAGTGGTTTTACGCTGTTACCAGCGTAGAACGGGTAGAAAGAAATCGAGAAAAAAAATTTAACGCTATGCAATCCGTAAAAGTCTATAAGTGTAAATATAAGACAAGGTCATGTTACAACGTTGTTTGGTATTATAATTCATTCATCACCATATTGACAGTCGCTCGATTGTTTATCGTTGTTAAGTCTCGATTCCTAACTTAACCACACGAGTCGTCTCCCGAATATGATTCGGGAGAAGTTTAAGTTTTGCTAATTCCAACTTAAGCCGCCGCTTATACCAGTATTATACAGAGTTAAGTGTAATATTAAGTAAAGTTTAAAGATTAAATTCGGTTCGTGAATTTAATTCCGGAATGGCTAAATTGAGGGCTTTGGTTTATTACGCGAGTTTTGATTTTAACGGTTTTTAATTACGGTTGTAAAATGTGGCGACGTGTAATAAAAGAAGACAAAATTATTTATATTTATTTTAACTTTATTCGTACACTTTAGGAAAAGCAACATAAACGACGGACTTAATGGCATTTGGCATTCTCTGCCAGTCAACCCGAGGCATGGAGAGATATTGTTAAGGTGCAAACCATAAAAGTTGTAAATGAAACAAAAATAGATGAATGTCTATCTAAAATTAAACCTAAAAAGAATATCTTTACTTATATAAACATATAAATTTATATAAAAGTACTAAATTACAGTTGTTCAAAATTTTCCACGTGACCAGAAATGTCACACAATGTATGAAAGCCTAGTACATGACCATATTCTGCTCAGTGCCCTCAGACAGTTGACAAGATTGCCCGACTCTTGTCAGAGTAGTCGTGGTTGACACTGATGGTGGAGACCAATATTAAAAGCAGTTAACGACAACGAGCCGTGGTAGCCTAGTGGTCAGGGCGCTCACTTTAGTTTCATAGAGCGCGAGTGACCTGGTCTCGAGCACCGGAGCCGGCACCACTAAAATTGTTGGGACGGTGAAGGAAAACATCGCGAGGAAACCTCCATGTCTGAGAAATAATAAAAAAAATATTATTACGAGGATATGTGAACCCGAAATAGAGCACCTTTACGGCTCCAAAAACCCTCTCAGATATTTGAGAAGGAGGCCTTTTTTTTAATGACGACGGCTCAGCGTACATTCCTTCAACGTACTTGTACCAAATATTAAGGTTTAACTGTTCAAGCATATACGATACTGGAGTACTGGAAGAGCCAGTGCTGGTATTAAATATATCCAGCAGGTGCATTAAAATATTCACGATATCGTGATGTTCAAAAGCTATTTACGAGAACTTTCCATTAAATATTTATCCGCTTTATGCGTTTCCCAATCGTCTTGAAATAAGATATCACCATGCAGCCGGTTCAAAAACCTTGATTTGACAGCCGATTTCCTTGCAAGGAGCGCGGCCGTCGTGCCGGCCCCGCGACGCTGTCGTGACCTATATATTAAAGCCGGCTCTGATATTTTCCCCATTTCCACCGGTTCATTCCGACTGCGTATTATAGTGCGTCTCGAAATAACAAAGTAATGAATGAGACCCGAAATTTTTGGCATGGAACAATGTTCTGGTACATTTAGGAAATTAAATATGATGTTTGGCCGACAGATCCAGTAATCGTTCGAGTCTGATAGGAATATTATGTTATCTCACCACGACGTTCAAAAATGTTTGAAATCTATTTATCAAGGAATCTATTCATATACTAGCTGCTACCCGGGTGCTCAAGAGCTGGTACTCCTAATTGAGATAATCGTGTTATATAGAGGCGGATATTTAGTTTTTTTTATGGCAAATAGGGCAAACGAGCAAGCGGCTCAGCTGATGTTAAGTGGTTGCTGTCACCCAACTACATCTGCAACACCAGAGGAGCGTTGCCGGCTTTGAAGGATATTTTGCAGTTGGGATTGAGGATGAGAATGGGGGGTGGGGAGGGAGAGTGGGCCTCCGGTTACCTCACTCACCGAAGAAAACGCAGAATCACAAGATCCACCTCTACTTCACGTCGGTATTCTACGAGACCATGGTATAAAACCAGGTGAGCCGGTCTATTCGAGCAGCGGCATAAAGCTACCGCTTGGCTCTACCACGTTTAAAGATCAGACGAGGGGTCGGAATTAGTGTCAGAGACATGGGCCGCAATGGCACATCCTGACCCGTAAACTAATAATTTGTGACTTCGGTAGGGATCGAACCAGGGACAGCAGTTAGTTCTGCTGACTGCTTTTATTTTTGAGGTTATAATTGTAAGTTGCAATGCTAGTGACGTTACCGCGATTTGAATCCAACTCACTCTCCTACTATGTAACTATTTAACTGAAATCCAATTAAAAGTTATCATTTCAGTCAGTAGGAATGTATAATATTTAATACCTATACAGTATGCAATCACGGCGCCTTTTAATATACAAATTGCGCCTCTGTCAAATATTTATCTATTACAAGATACAAAATCACGCATTACATCCCGTACCTACCCGGACCCGACCGATTTCGGCGGCTATCCGGAAAGCTTGACTTTTGCGCGCCCCCCTACCCCCCCTGTACCCCGGAATGACGCGCGGCGCGGGTGGAAGAGTGGGGTATTGATCGTCCCCACTTCGGGGCACGTTCGGCTCCACCCGTGCAACTTCGTGCTCACTTGGGCCGTCACTTGCGGCGGTCTTCTCCGGTCACTTGGTGCCAACTTTGCGAGTTGATTGGAACTTTAATTAGGACAAGGTTATCGGTCGTTTCATTCAGTACGCAATTAAACCACCTATGTAGCGACGTGAGACTTTACTTCCACAGAGAGGAAGTTTGTACGAGTCACAGCATCTTGCCTTGGCTTAATTATAAATCTCAAAAGATGAACTTCTTTTTAACTTGTTTTTATATGCCGTTTATTGTAGTTAACATTTGAGTAACGTGCATATAATTTGGATTGTATTTGTTTTACTAGATAGTATTCACTGAGTATATATTTAAAAACATTTAAAAAAAAAGGAAATATTGTTAAATAAGCTTACCATAAAACAAATCAATATATTGAAGAAAGTTATACGTAGAAATAACTTTCACTCTACCCTTGCAATTCCCCTGACTACGCTGGCACACATTAATACATATTTATGTTATAAATTGTAAATTACATTGGAACATAATGTTAAAAAAAACAGTTTCTTGCCGGTTCATCTCTAAGAAAGTTATATGCTGATCGATGTAGATTTTTAGGCTCATAAGAGCTAAAAACAAGCCTGCATTGAATAAAAAAGTTTTGTCTTTGACTTTAACTGTTATCATAAGCATTCACACATGGGTAAATACCCATACTCACAACTGGGCGTATAGGTGTGCGTGGTAGAGCCAAGCAGCTGCTTTAGATGAGCCGGCCCAATTGAAGAATCTTGTGCTTTTCCCTCTCTCCCTCTCCCCGTCCTCATGGGAGAGGGCGTTCATCTTCAAAATATATTTCAAGGCCGACAACGTATCTGCAGCTCCTCTGGTATTGCAGACGTACGTGGGCGACGGTAATCACTCACTATCAGGTTAGCGGCTCGCACATTTACTTTCTTTTATCATAAAAAAACCCACGCATTAGAATCGTTGATCCCCATCACTAGTATGTGGGAGGTTTGTGTTAAGCATATAGTGATGGAATGGCCAACATTCTCCCGTCGGCACCTCGTCCGTTAGATAGCAGGGAACACCTCGTGCAGGTCTGGTTGACATTTGAACAAATACTTGTCGTATTCCCCCTTACAACATCTAATTACTCTTTATTGGTAGAGCCAATGTGTGATAGTTGGAGCAAAGGAAATCTCCACGCTACCTCCTCTTAGTTATTTGTCAGCAACTCGTGCAACCACCAAGCGTATAGTAAATGCGTGAATTTAACATGAAGTAACGATGCAGAAGAGTAAAAAAAAAACTTTCTAACCCTTTAAAACCCTCCGGTAATTAATAGAGACAGAAATTGTGCAAAGTGCATGATTGTGTGATCAATATAATTGTCGTTATTGTTGTCACTTGGTGAACCTTTATCATATTGACATACATATTTGTTTTTATATTTAACGCAATGTATTTATGAGGCGAGTGTAAATGGTAGAGTTGGGAGAGGAAGACCTAGGCGAACATTTCACGATCAAATCGGAGACGTTCTGAAAAAAGGCCAGGTCAAGAGTACTCTAAACCGACGAGCATGCATGCGAAGATCGATGAAAGTGGAAGAAGCGAAAGACGTATGTCAGGACCGTAGCGAGTGGAAGAAGATTGTCTGTCTACCCCGTTGGGAACAAGGCGTGAATATATACATATACATGCAATGTATTTTAAAGTTATCTCTAATGCTTACTATAACCTTGATGATTTGATTTATTTTAGTGATGAGCTGGCACGGAATAGTGACCTTACAGTTTGATATGTACCGTCTCGTAACCTGACGCCGTTTGTAACTGCTATATAATAGTTCGTTTTATTTATTAATGTACATTCACATAGAGCAGTGGCAGCCTAGCGGTCAGGGTAAACACCACTTTAGTTACATAGAGCGCGAGTGACCTGGGTTCGATCCCCGATGCCGGCGCCACAAATATTGTAGGAAAACGTCGTGAGGAAACCTGGATGTGTGAAGCCCGCCAACCCGCACTGGAGCAGCGTGACGGGTTTGCTATTATCGACATATCTTTGTGTATTGTAGACTTGAGTATGTCATGTTCGCTTATAGGCCTCTCCTTGTGACGTCAGTGGCGGGAAGTTCACGCCCCTTTAGTGCGGTCGAGGATGGCCATAGCTGCCACATGCGGTCATTGCGTACAGGTGCTGCTCGTGGAGGCTGGTCTGCTCGTGTTTGATGAGGTCGTTGCTTAAAATAAATCGATATATCGAATAATCGATAGCCGAGCAGTTCGTTCCCCTATGTGAAAGGCTAAGCACGTGCCAACGAATTCGTTCTTATAAGGTAACTAATATTTATTAAAAATAATTAATTAGTTTTTTAGTCGAATTCGCAAACGGATATGCAATAGAATTTTCGAACTGGCGGTCTCTTTCACCTCTTTCTTTGTTTTCTTTCCTACCTCCCCCTATGCATGGCTTCACAAACTATATTCAAGCGGAACGTTTTCATTTCGGTAACGCACCGGCGCATTCCGGTTTAAACCGCCCGAATCCGGATCTGGGTCAGAATACGCCCGCGCTCGTTTAATTGAAAAAGTTAAATCGTCCATTTTCGCGCGGAATCGTTTCGTGTCCTTTCTCCTTTTGTTTTTGTTTTTTTTTTTGACTATCCGCCATACATCCATGAATAGGGCTGTGTTCAAAAAAAAAATCAGTGACTTCTTCGGAAGTTGAAAGCACCGAAGTATTCATCACAACTGCTATATTTTGGACATTTCGATAGAAAATCTAAGTTCTTCTCCAAACGTCCACCATATCTTCGTTGCGCTGCGTATGCTGACTGGAAAACAAACTGTTGGCGCAAAATCAATTCGAAATTTCTTACACAAATATTTACCTCAGTCTCGTGATGTGGAGGAAACACTAGAGAGAGGGTCCGACAATGCGCTCACCAACAAGTAGTGTGGGGAGTAAGGGCATACCTTAACCAAATTATTAGCATTCGCTTTTTTGGAAAACACAAGTTCAACTGACAAGACTTACAATGACTATTGTTGATGGTAAAATTAAAACATTTATCGACGCCATTTTGGATCACAAATAAGAGCCTTTACGTTTAAAAAATTAGGTTGTTAAATGGACAAAACTTATTATATTATTTATTGCAAATCACAATTTCATGTCGATTGATATAGTTCAATGGGTTACCCATTACTTATGTAGAAATGAGTTAGAGGGCAATTTTAATCTTAACCGTATTGAAATAGATGTCACAATTGTATCAGGCTTTGCGTTGACAGTACAAAATTTTATGGCGGCAGTTAGCGTGTGTGAAGTAAACAACTCATAAATTAACCCTGCCTGGGCACGTACACAATACCGATGGACGGACTGACAAACGTAAACGGTACAGCGCGAAATAGTTCCCATGGTACGATTCTATGTATTGATGCTTTGTTGTTTTATTTATGAAAAAAAAAACTGCAATGATAACATGTCGACTGGGACGAGTATTAAAAATAAAAAAAACAGAGTATATCGGTTAATATTAACGTTGCATTTTTAATAATATTAAATATTTAATCATGGAATCCAATTCTTCCATTAATGCATAGTATTATTGTTACTCTGGTAGACAGCGGGACAATGTTCCTAAATAAAGCAGATCTAAAATACACTAACCGGTGAAAGGGTTGGTATATATACTATGCGACGTATGATTCGCCTTGAAAGTAAGCAAGAGTTAATCAATTTACTTATTTTTTTTTCGTGCATGGCGTTCAACGCGGTCGCAGGGACGGTTTCAAGTCAGTGGCAGCACATTCTCGGAAGAGAACACATCATCATCATCATCATTTCAGCCTACCAGAAGTCCACTGCTGAACATAGGCCTCCCCCAAAGATTGCCACGAAGCTCGGTCCTGAGCCACGCGGATCCATCGACTTCCCGCAACACTGCGCAGGTCGTCACTCCATCTTTTGGGGGGTCGTCCTACACTGCGTTTGCCTGTACGCGGCTGCCACTCGAGAACCTAATGAACACATGCGAGAGTGAAAGCTTCCTCACAGCTCGAAGCACGGGAACTACGCCTCTACATACTCTGCCTCCAATCGGTGATCAGTGCTCATACACACCAACCTTCTGCTCACCCGTAAGAGATTATTTAACGAGTCTGTTTGCCTTGGTTCCAGTTCTCTCTCCATCGAGTGAGTTTTACATTAACTAGTACCACTTGTAGTCGAGTTTCGACTAATTATTACTCAATTTGAAATGAAACTATTATTTACGGCTCTTATCACGTTCAATTATGTTTTTATCTTCCCGACGTGTCGATTGATTTACAGCGGCCATGGTCACGGGGGGGGGGAAGGTTAGACGTCCATATGCCATAGTTCACTCGGCCTACAATCAGCTTTTACTTATTAATTTTGGTCCGATCCACGCAGAAAAGCTTCGAAGCGTCGGGAATATAAAAACAGAATTTGATGCTATAAAATCCGTAAATAATAGTTACGTTTCACATGGTATAGAGTCCGCTTAAATACGAGAACAGATTAAATTTGTACTTCAATAATTAATTGTAATAATTTTTTTTTCTTACCTCCACGCTATGAGACAAGAGTGGATCACGGCGAAAGAGGATGCTACCGCGTACCGCTTATTTCAACATCACGTGTCTGTCTTCTCTTTATTTCACTCCCTTGCACGGCAACATGCACACATTATTTCTATATTCTTCACATCTACTGCACTGTGCCTTACGGACGATATGTTTCATTCCACTCCTTTTATAATAAATACTAAAAAAGACTTTAGATATTTACGTACAAACGTAATGATACTAAGTTGTATCAGTTCTCTTTTTATGAATATTAGCAATGCTATTTATTAAATAACATTACTAATATTCTTGTTAACCCTCCAACTAAGCTTACAGCTTGTATCTGGTGTGGGTTCACGACAATAGTCGAATGGTGGGCTCGAACTTACGACGTCATGTTTCGTAGTCCGCACCCTAACCCATTCCGCCATTGGCGCTTAATATATACGTAGTGACATAGTCTGAAAGACTAGATTAAAAATAAAAAGAAGTTATCTCTGGTAAAGTCGTAATCATAAACATTACGGTTACACATGTCAAATTCTAAATTCCATTATTTACCAGCACTGATAAAATGTTTATTACATCGATAAGTCGGGCCCTTACAACATAATCCACTATTATCTAAGTCGTCGCAGCCTTAAAAGCTCATAACGCGCTATCTAATGAAAAAATAAACGTTACATTATCTTTACAGCTTAACCAAACATGACCTGGAGTTGCTCGGCGATTACATTAACAAGGGAGTTATATGACCCAATGATTGTTTTACGATGCTGTAAAATACATGCGTTTACGTTACGGATGTTAGCGATGCTGCGGAGGAAGTGGGCTATTTCATCTTTGTTTTGATTGTACAGTCTTCGTCGAACCAATGATCGCCAGCTTTTAAGATTTATTTCTATATTAAATTTATTCAAATTGTTGGGTCATTCGTGTCGGTTCGGGTTGTTCGTTGTAACCCCTCCCTCGATCTTGTCGCATGAACTTCACATCGGACACGAAAAGGTAAACACGTGCGGGTGCCGCCTGTTAATATTCGGTAGTTGTCGTAGTGGTCAAACACAACCATCATCATCATCATGATCGCGATCGAGATTTGAGGAATTGACGAACCGCGGAGTAAAAGCAAATCATAGTTCGGACGGAGTACTTCGCATTATTCAAATTACGTTTGTTTAGATGATGTAACTGCATAATCGGCTCGACGTAATGATTTCTCACCAAAAAGGGATTCCGATGGAGGGAGGGTAGGGGGGGGGGGGGCAGAAACCCCAAATGGATCGCGCGGCTATGGAATAATAAAACGAGCTTAGCATACAATTAAACCGTGACCATCGGCTGGCCCCCAATCTGATAATGGAACCGCCCCAACGTAACTTGCTTCATACTTTTTTTTTTTATTATGATCTTTTTTATTGGAGTTCGGAAAGCACTTGAATGAGGCTCGTTAAAAGTCTTAGAGGTTCGAGAGGTATTCCGAGGGCCCATTTATTTGTTCCGTTCATTACTTACTTAATATTTAAATTTACTTTTTCATAAAAAAAAAAAACCCTCTGCTTCGAAAGAGTCCCGGCGTCTATGAAAGAATTTTCCAATAATCGACGCTTTATTGAATAAGCAACTCGATTTAGGATAAAAGGAATTCATTGATTAAAACTTATTTCGAGCTCTCATAACAAATGAAAATTTATCGTCGGCTACACACCAATCACGAAATGTTATTATCAAAGGTTTTTTTTTAACGGAAACATTTACCTTTACTATGACGTCACTGTAAACGATCAAGTATTTAAAGCGAGTTGTCATCTGAACTGTCGGATCCGAACCCACGCCCATTCGGATTGTAAAAGTGCTTAAAACTAAGGGGTTAGGGTAATGGGAATGGTGTTGAATGTAGCCCAAAGAGGTATTGTGTTGTAACGATTGAGTATTTAAAAACAAAGGCAGTTGTCATCTGAACACCGTTCTCACATTATCGCAACAGGCGCAAAGATATTTGTTAACAAACATTAATGTGATATTATATGAATTTATAACAATTTGCTTAACCACTTTTCTTTTTGTTAAAAGACTTTGTTTATGTAAAGAAATTATATTATTTCTACTTATACGCGTTAAGTACTGTAGATTTGTTTTATTTACGATAAATACCGATACTATTGAAAAGAGATTCCCAAAACTTAAATGACAAAGCCACCATATGACCCCTACAGAACTAGACCTCAGTTATGTTTTTTGTCATTGTAATGTCAAAATATTTATTTATTTATTTATTCTTTATTGTTAGCCTTAAGCTTAAGGTTACAATGGGCGGAATACCAAGTGGCATTCTCTACCAGTCAATCCTTGTTATGGTGAAAGGTAGTTGGCAGGTACAAAACAAAGAATAAAAAAAAAAAAACTATAGGTAGACTCCAATAATAATAAGTTAATAAATACATATAAACACACTTTGTAAATAAATAAATATTTATAACATAAAATACACAAATACGTATACAAATAAATATAAAGATACATAAATAAATATATAATAAAAAACGAAAATATATGAGCCGAAAATATGTTAAAGTTTAACTCTAAAGACGTATTTACTCGCGTATCCGAGTACTTCCAGTTTGGCATTTATCTTCTATAACATAAAATTAATTATTTTACAAACATTCTGTAAGTCGAAATGTGCCATCGTTTTTTTTTCACAAGTGCAACCTCACCTGCAAGCAATAAGACGAGGCTCTAGACCAGGGATTCCCAAAGTGGTCGATATAGACCCCCATGGGTAAATTATTTTGGTAAGTATTTTATAGCAATTTGGCTATGGCGGTCCCAAAATAGTTTGGGAAATGCCCGATCTAGACCGACTGATGGTGAAAAAAATCCTGTGCAGTGACGAGGAGCAGCATCTATAGTGTGTGGGTATGCCGGCACTGCGGCCAATCAGCCTTGCCGGCGTGGTGAATATTGCCAAACTACAACTTAACACATGTTTGCGAATACAGCTATCGTCGGCGCTTAGAAGAAAATAAAGAATTTACAATTCAGTAAATATGATACCCTCAGATACAAATGTCTAGAGCGATAACCGAGTTATACACGACTGTGTTGCCGGCTCCCCTCCCCCTCCCCCTTTTCAAGTAAAATATCAATTTCCCGCTCTCTGACCGCACGAGCGCGTTCATTTATCAGAAAGCAAGCTCCTGTTTAAATAAAACATCCTACTGGCCGACAACTTACTTAGCAAAGAGCTTTTCTGAGTTATTATATGAGCTAAAAAGTTTACACTGTGAACAGACTTGATTTTTGCTTTCCGTTAATAATTAGTCGATACGTGTTTTACTTTTACTTTATCTATGTTGAAACAATAATGCAAAATTGCGAAGTACATTCGTCTCTGAAAATAACAAAAAAATATTACGTTGAATAGAATAGTTTCAAGTTATATTTAGCATTCAGAAAATTATACGATTTAATCCTTCGCCGTTCACATCTTAAGGTACATTTCATCTTAACAATGTGTGAGTAATCAGTGTAAATACGCCGTTGTTTCCATGGTGCTTGTAACAGGAAGACAGTGCGCGATTTATATTGCCCTGGTACAGAGTCTTTATCTATTAGTGCTTTCTTCCTCCGGCAAAAACTATTTGTTATTTTGCCCCTCGCTCCAGCTTCGGTTCTTCCCTTTTAATGGGGAATTAGGGGGGCGTCTCACCCTTGAATAGCTATTCCATCCAGTACTTTATTAGTGCTCTATTCATTCTTAATAATGGTGCGAATAAAACTGATGCGCATTTCTGTTGGAATGATAGTATATCGAGGTGAAACTTAGTATTCAGTGTTAAATCTAATTGCTAGTGACGATGAGTTTGTACCAAAAAATTGTTTAATACAACTTCTACAATTCGGTCGACGTTGGGTTCTTTAACATTCGAAGAACAATTATTCTGTAAATAGACAGTTGGGAATGACGTCACCTCCGCCTATTGCCTGAGTTTGTTATGTCATTGTATGTATATTGAATTAAGGTAAATTGCTGAGTTCAGTGTCAAAAACACTAAAGGTAGCTTATTTGCAACAGCGAAGGTGATACGCCAAAACTTACTTTAAGCCACGAGCGTGCCGTGCAAGTTGAGCTTAATAATTTTAGCTTAAAAGCTCGTTCAACTATCGCTTTCGCGGCGAAAGCTTAGGAAGTTCGCTCCACTTGCTTTTTAAGCTAATTTTTGGCAACTGATCGGATTTTAGACTAAGTCAAAATTCATTTAAGTCTTGTGGTTGTTCGACTCGATACCAACGTTGTATTTTATTTACACAGTTGAAACCTTTCAGTTTCTAGTGTAATGTTTCGCAAAGGCATGCTATTATACAAAGGAAGCATTTTCTTTGTCTCAAATTCAATGTTACTTATAATAGCCTTTAGACGACCCGATAGTCTTGTTTAGGTAGTAACACTGCCTTCGTATCTGGGAGTTCTTTCAGGTTCTAATCCAGTTAGAGGCAAACATTTGTATTATTGTTTGTATATAAATGTGTTTCTACCCGAGTCATGGATGATAAATCGAATAAGTAAAACTTTTTTTATGGGTATGGAGTAAAACGAACAGGCCGCTCACTTGATGAAAAGTGATCGTCGACCCCCACGTACATCTGCAACACTAGAGGAACTGCAGGTGCGCTGCAGGCCTTCAAGGATATTTGGGGAAGGGGAAGGAGGAGGGAAGAGGGGAGTGGACTCAAAATGCTTCTACTTCACCAGGACGGCCGTTTCCAGCAGCAGCCACCGCTGCTTCGTACAACAAAATGAATAAAGATTTTTTGTATTATTATTGTATGCTATCATATTACAAAACTAGTAGATGTCCACTAACTTGACTGGCAAACCTTAACTCAAGTTCTAAATTAAACACAATTGGTAAAATTGGAATTCTTTTTGACAACTAGTTTTGAATTTCTTCACACACATGTGAAAAGAACACGTAGAGTTAACTTATTTAAGGCTACTGTACACTGCAAGGCACTATAATAACAACCATCATTCCCTTTTGCTTCAGAAAATAGTACCTATTGAAATAAGCGGCCAACCTTCACACAGAGGCGTGATAGCATCTAGCAATTAGTGTTGGCCACTCGATAAACTTACGCCTACTGTTTCACGTTAAGCCGAACGGTAATAGACAATGAATAAATAAATAAATGAATGTGTTGTTAACACTTTTTAATTTTTAACTGTTACCTAGTTTTGCTTATAGTTTTACGAGTAGTTTAACTAATAAATTTAATCTTTGGGGGAGGCCTATGTAATCTAAGGCCTCCTTCTCAAATATCTGAGAGGGTTTTGGAGCCGGAAAAGGCCCGCAACGCTGGTCCAGTGCGGGTTGCCAGGCTTTGCATATCCTCGAAATAATATTTTTTATTATTTCTCAAACACACAGGTTTCCATACAGTGTTTTCCTTCACCGCCGTGCACTTGATGAATAAGGCAATTAATATTGCATTTAAAAAGTATTGTCGGCACCGTGGATCGAACCCATGTCACTCGCACCATATGAAACTAAAGCAAGGAGCCTGATCACTAGGCTACCACGCCTCTTGTACTCAGGTGTTATGTTATGTTATGTTGTAATCGCATTGAAATTCACTGAGAAACATATAAGCTCATACAATCGCGACTTTGTTTTTAATTTTATATTATAGATTCGTGACGTAAATAATGTAGCCAGAGGCATCCATAGAATTCTCCTAAACAACAAACATACGAAGCCAATTTCGGATTGGACCATTCATCAAGAGCGCATTTAGATGGTGAAATTCCCATTTCCTCTATCCAACGTCGTACTCTTCCCGTCCCGTGGATTGTACAAAGGATCCCCATGAATTAATGGTGAATAGTGGGCATTGAAACGGCGACTTCTGGGGTCAGTTGAAAAGAACCATTGCAGTATCAGCGGTTAATGACTAGGGTGAAGTAGAAAGAAACCGGAAGTATATTGCGAATGCACTATTAGGGCTCGATGAATGTTATTCTAGTTACAGTGGAATTGGCTTTTCTATCGCTGCTTGTTGCGTGCTGAAATTTCGTTGAAAATGTATTAGTTATTAATGGAGTAGTACGTAATTGTAGATGATTCAGTGAACAGTCGAAAGTATTATGATGATTATTAAATGTAGTGAGCTGAATACATTCAATGTGACAAATTTGTTTTAAACATAATGTTTACTTGTATTTCGAATTGAAACCACCGATTACGGATTAAAGCTGAAGGTAGTCCGAGTTAACTATGACATCTGGACGTCTAACACCTCAGACCCCCCGTGACCGCGGCTGCTGTAAATCAATCGAAACGTCGGGAATATAAAAACTAAATTAAACGCTATAAAATCCGTAAATGTTTCTGTATTCTGATCTATTTTATATTATACTACTGTAACGACAAACACTTTAACATAACTTAAAGGTTACATATGATCTAACTCTATGAAAAAGGAACGTCCGACCAATTACACACATCCGGCTGTCAATATGAACGTATAAAACAAAATCCGATACATCTCACGAGCGGCGTCGTGTCGCGCCGAAACGTCGCTCTATAAATCAAACATCTGTCCATGTATTATTCAGGAGCCTGAAAACGACACTCAACGTGCGCACATAATTCGGCCGAACACCGATGAAGATAACGGAATAACCTACGCTGACCGTGCCGGCCAATTTTACGGTCTGCCGGCATCAAGCGGTCGATTCAATTTCGGTGAAATTTTATTTGGCCGAATTCGAGCGTGCTACTGAATTTCTATCAATGGCCGAATATACAATTCCCTTGCGATTCGAAGTGGCATTCGTGTTCGCTCTGCGCGGAGGAGGCCGTACGACCGTCTCGGGGACCTGAACGCACACATCCGAATAATGAAACAAAGGAAAATATTTTATATGTACTCGGTTATTTTATCGTGTTCGTTACATAAACTTTTAGTAGTAAAATGACGATTTTATATAGAGTTTAGACGTCTTATTCTGGCTCAGAATGAACCACGTTGTAGTTTGTTTTTAAATGAGAAAATAAGACGAACGGGCAAGGGGCTGATCTGATGGTAAGTGATTACCGTAGCTCACGTACATCTGCAACACCAGAAGAGCTGCAGGTGCATTGCCGGCCTTTATCGCTATTTGTGGTGAAGGAGCGGATAGCAGAGGGGGTGGGGCAGAGGGCCTTAGGTTACCTCACTCACCGAACGAAATACAAAAGCACAAGATTCGTCTACTTTACGCCGGTATTCTGCCGTGGTACCAACCCGGTCGAGTCGGCCCATTCGAGCAGCAGCAAAGGCCGCCGCTTGACTCTATCTCATACAAAAGTACACGTACAATATTGTTCAATGCAATACAATGAATAAAATCATTCTGCCTCGCTTTAAATAACTTCCTTTCATTACAACCTGATGACCCTCTTAAGATTGCCACAAAGTACGGTCGAGTGTTATCTACATATATCAACTTATAACACTATGTCACTCCATCCAACAAGCGATGGGGTAACATATGCGGTTCCTCTCCAGAACCTTCCTTTCTCGACTATTATCAGTTCTACGAATTATGTGGCCTCCTTATTGCAAATTCGGATTGCTGATCCTTAAGGCTAAGACGGTTATCCTAGTGTTGCTACAATTAATATCGTTGTATATTCTGTCTGTCAGTAAATCACCAAAGCATAACCTTTCTATAGCCTATCGAGAAACTGTCGGCTTTCTCTTACGGCATGCAAAACCTACGCCTTGGTTAGGTTAGTTATTACTGGCAACACACAAAAGAAACTTCCACTGTATTTATATTATATTTTTTCATTCATTATCATCAAAGTAAGTTCAGAGTACCATCAACTGCTGACATAAGTAATTGTACTTTAGGGAAACTCAAAAAGACGTCGAGTATCGGCGCATATTAAAATTAGTTTCGAAAAAGATAGGGGACCGGTCATAGGGTAAAGAAATCATCCAGATATGCCATGCAACAATTCGATCCCTCGTTTCTGCGCCATTAATCAAATGTCACAAGCTATTAAAATGGGGTGGTGACCGTGCATCCATAAGTTTACTACGATATCCTCCTGCTTCGGCTGTATTGGTGCAAAAAAAAAAAACAGTTGTTATTGTAGGGTGGGATCTGTCAGCATCCCATTGATATGTCCATATTTCACGAGACCCTTTTTTGTTGCGAAGCATGGGAGGATGTTTTTTTTTCTTCTTCAATGTCTACTCGTCAACGTACACGTTTTAATCATGCGCTATCTCTAATTGCAGCGTCGTATTCATTCTTAACATAGAATTACCCTTAGGCACTGTTCGTTCAAGTCATTTACTACATATTTGTTTGGTGAATTTAGTTTTAAATGTAAATTAAGTACGATATTATTCTGATGTAGCTGTTGCTCGATATGGTCGGAGGAAGGGCCAGATGCAGCGTCAGGAATGCGGGACGAACTCAACACGACTAGATCCGGAAATCAAAAGTGGTGATTTTGCACAAACGTTTACTTCGGCTGGGATTCTAACCCAGCATCCGTAGCTCAGCAGTCAAGTAACCTAAGTACAAAGCCACGCGGTTGTCCGATAAAATGCTCACATTAGCTTTAGCTAATTTGACGTAGACTGCAGGGCATTTACCTTTTTGGTGTGAGTTTTGCGTACACTGCTTTTTGCTATGCACGGACTTCAATCCGGAAAGTTCCTGCTCCCAGGGCCGTTTGTTCCTTTTCTGTTTTACCACAACTACACTTTTAGGTCTCTAAATTTATTAGCAGATAACGTAATTATAAGTTTTTCTACTAAAAGTATGAGTAAGGCGAACAAATTTTATATCAGCCGTATAAAATAAAACATTTGAATTTTTTGACCTCCAAATATTGTTTATTACTTCCTTTGTTAATCAAGACTCCGGGTTTCGACTAATTTTTATTATTGCTGAGTATAACGTGATTCAGGCTTACTTGTGTAAATTAAGTGATGAATAACGTATATTTGTGACCTATTTGAATTAGACCAATTTGAGTTATTTATTATCAGTTCGGAGCGGTACTCGAGAGGCCTGGGCTCGTATACCGGTGCTGGTACAATATCGAGAAATAACTTCACACGGATTGTTGTGCGATTTTGTTTTGGCATAGCGGGCCAAAAATCGTATTATAAATAACTTAATATTCTTAAGTATTTGTAGTAAAGTAAAGTAGCAAGCAGGCTATAATGCCCACTGCTGGTAAAAGTCTCCATGCCGGTACCGTGTCGGTCGACGGGCTTCAAGTATCCACGAAATAACAATTTTTATTATTTAATCATTTCTTCTTAAATATGTTATTTACGCGAACACTACACATTTGAAATTATTTACGGATTTTATCGCGTTTAAAATTTTGTCCAAACATTAATTTTTTTTTATTATTTCTCAGTCATGCAGCGATGTTTTCCTTCACTGCACATTACGTGTTAAATACATCACCTAAAATTGCTTTTATTACTATTATACTGTCCATATTGATTAAATAGCGGTGAATTCATAGCAATTATGTTAATTTTCCCTTAAATTTCCGACAGCTGATAATGTTTAATCTAAGTATTTATCATTCCAATTTTAATCCGAGTATTTAACTTTACTTCATAAACTCGGTCAGTCGTATTACGTCACTGGCGTCTCCTGCCTGAGAAAGCACTAATTTATTTAGGTCCCATTTTAATATTTATCATCACGCAACACCAACGTCATAGAGTTGATATTTCTCCACTCTTGCGTGTTGAAGGTTTTAATTTAATAATTTACATTTAGATTTTTATTTTAAGCACTCGTGATCTTGCTTGATATTGTTTTATTACGGTGATTTTACAGTCATGATTGCAGTTATTTTTATGTCAGAATGTTAGTCAATTTATGAGTTTCATTCGAGATTATTCGAGGTTTCGACGAAACTCTTTATTCGTTCTTATCACTAACAAGTCCGTCGATGGCTTAGTTAGCGTACTCGAAAGTCGAACCATTGGTTTTCGGGTCCCGTGTCTCTGTTACTGCATCTGACCCTTCTCTCGATCTTATCGCGTAATCGTTACATCTGGCTGGATCATCTGGCTAGTTGATGACAAACGCGATCCTGCAACTTCTTCAGCGCAGTGTACAACCTTAGGGTACCTTAATAGACATATATAAATATATTGATAAGGTTATGTATAATATATTTAAAAAAAAACTAAGACATGGATTCAGGATTTGATGCTGTTTTGAAATTTATTCTATTGAACTGTTGACGAAGTAGAAAGAAAAACGAATCTACAATTTCTTTCGGACCTTCTCTAAGTAATTTTAATTATTCTCTCATCAGTGATAGATTATGAAGTTCAAAATGCTTAAGTTATGTAAAGAATTTTGAGGTTGTTATTGCAATAATAATAAAACTTATATAGATTGGTTGGATTTGAACGTGGCACATGTAGCACGCTCAAACCCAACCCAAAACGCCCATATGGTGCAATAAAGGTCCTAATAATACATACGAGGAGTATGTTACCTAAGTTACGATAATCTGTTACGTAACTTGCGTTCAAATGTAAAGTTACATAAGCGAAATGTTTCATACGGACCTTGAAACCGATCCTCGAGAGCTTCTGAGAGTGTGTCCTGGATCCCTACATTTGTTGAGAAGAGATACATAAACGGAGCTTTCGTTTCTCTCCTAGCGCAGTATTTTACTCGCCGTTGGTTAACAATATCGTGTTTCAAGGTTTGTTCGCGTTGCGTCTTGCTTGGAATTCTTATATGGTTTATTTTTACTCAATTACGCCGCAGACAGAGCCGATGAAAGCGTTCTGGTCTCTCATCGTTTTCGATAGATGATGTATCATTCGATGCGTCTATATTTCGATCGACGATATTTTGTATCTATATATAAAAGTAAAGTAGAGTAACAGCCTGTAAGTGCCCACTGCTGGGCAAAGGCCTCCTTCTCAAATACTAGTATCAGAGAGGGTTTAGGAGCCGGGAAGCGCCCGCCACGCTGCTCCAGTGCGGGTCGGCGAGCTTCAAATATACTCGACATAATATTTTTATTGTTTCTCAGACATGCAGGTTTCCTCACGATGTTTTCCTTCGCCACTGAGCACGTGGTAAATACAGCACTTAAAATTCTTAATAAAAATTTTAGTGGTGCCGGCACCGGGGAACGAACCCTGGTCACTCGCGCTCTACGACACTAAAGTGAGCGCCCTGACCACTAGGCTACCTCGGCTCTCGTATATATATATACGCAATATATATAATACTTATAACTAATAGTATACATATAAGACATCTGTTAGGTATTATGTATCTCGACTCTGGTCTACATAACCAGAGTTTAGTCGATTTAAAATGAGCATTCCGCCACCCGAAGGAAACTATTTTTGGTCACTTCTGTTAATGGAATTTTAAGATATCACTGGAATGAGATTAGTCCCCTCAAAAGGACGAAGAATCTGAATAAACCTTTATTTTGATATTTATTTCTAGAGTAGAGGAATATGTCATTATAATATCACAATTAAATTTCACAATATTTTGTAGTTAATTGGTTAATGGAAGGCTTTCTGTACTATACATTTTATTTTAGTATTCCAAGTAAATCTAATAAAATTACAAACACCGACTTGGATTTGAACTTGGTATACGTGGCGATAGAAGCCCAATTTGGTGTAAGAAAGACAGGACAAAGTTAAAGTATGAACTTGAAAGAACGCTTGATAGCATAATGTAAATATTCAAATTAAGAATATTTACCCTTCCACTTCAAATTGCCGCATAAATAAAAAGAAAGAAAATAATTGCACCTTCTTTATTACATTAACAAAACGGCGCATTGTTTCCAAGACTTCCCGTGTTTTTAATATACTTCTAAAATCCACCCTGCGGGTGTAACTCGTGCGCGGCGAGCGGAGCAAGAAGGGTTGCGCAAAAGGGCGGTTATTTATAAACCAATTAAAACTGCTGCTACCGCCAGATAACGTGTCCGGCGAGACGGCAAGGGTTCCCGACTTGCCTTTTGATTTCAATGATAGATGCAGACCAATGGTACAATTTAGTATTTGAGTCAATTGTAACACAGTAATAAGTCAACGAAGTCATATCTTTTACATTATAAAGATGTAAAAGTAATTTCTTCAAGACTAGAGATAAGCTTGTAATTAAAATTTGTTTTTCATGTTTTCATGTACAACAACTCGAGTTTTAATTCAAAGTTATATTTTTTTAAATCTGTTTAATCTATTAAAAATAAATCTGGTCTGATTAATCTCTGTTTGATGTTTTATTTTTTTTATTAAAAAAAATATTCAAATAACATTATCCTACAATTAATTTTATTTTACGTACATGTGAGCTCCTTCCAGGAGCCAGCATATTAAGCGTATAAAAATAATCTTTCAACAATCTTTTAAAATAGGATTACTAATAATTTGGAAAAAAAATTAATACCTACCGCTTCATAGAGTAATTGCGTCTATATCACAGACAGGGACCGACAGAGTCCTAATGTTGTCGATTAGCGCTAACAAAGGTCGCGCCACAAAAAATATGGCGACCTAACTAACGCCTTCCATCGCTCATGCAGCGATGATTGAATGTACCATTTGTAAGGGGCCAAACGGTATGAATCGTCCGATTAAAATCTAACCCGCCGGGGTGAGTCCCACAACCGTGCACGAGTGGCATCCATCATTAGGATTAACAGAATTCTGGGAAAATGGTCGAAAGAGTCCGAAAATTTAAATACAAACTAAGTCAATATCATACATTCATTTAAATGAATACTTGTAATAATCAAACACTGTAGGAACTAATTATAAAATATCTCGTAAAGTCCTCGTAAAAAATAAATAGCCATGATGTATCCCAACACCAAATTTGAGCAAAATCGGTTCTGTAGTTTAACCATGAACATTTAACGCATGAACTGACTAGTTGATAATTAAAAGTAAAGTAATTTTAGTTGGAACTTTATAAATCACCAAGAAAGTGAAGCCAGAGCAAAGCCAGCTAAAGCTATTTGTTATTTACTTGTTAAACTTGCATAGACCAGTTGCAAGTTAGCACTATAGTCATAAATCGTGGAGCCTTACAAACATAGTTGGTGTTAAACAAAACTGTAAAATGCCTTCAGCACACGCAAGCGACGTCGTGACTAACTTACTACGATTACTTACTATTAGATAAGTTACATTAAATGTAATCTAGAAATAAAATATATACAAGTACACGGTAAAATCGTACTTGTAGTGTTAGAGAGAGATAACAATATACGAAATATGGCAACAATATTTCAATCTCACTCGCTGTGATATTTACGACAAACCTATTATTTTATTTAAAGCTTTAAAGAGAATAGTTCATTCTACATTTTTTAATATTGATGAAAATATTAATACTAAAATAATTACTAATAATACAATTAATAATGGTACAGTAATTAAGTTTTGTAAAGGCGAAAAAAGTAATAATCGGAAGCTTTTTAGCAATTCCTCGTAATTCTATCTAAAGAAATGTTTGAAATATTTGGTTTGAACGAACAAAGAGAGTATATATCAAACTTTTTTTTGTAATTTTTTTTAATATTGTGTGGAAGTTACAACCACTCTTTGTTTTTGTTTCAAATACGTAAATAGTCACGACAAGATTCTCAAACCCCTTGTATAATATCTCATAGTACAATATATACAAGTGTAATTTACTTTTAAAATAAACTGTTATCATTCCGAATTCTACTCATGTTAACAAATCTACGTATAACTCTGTAGCCGTTGCCTACGGCGTAGCACCGTAGCCTTCACGCACTTAGTGCTACGATTTTCGCATTTGCCCCGAAGCTATTGCGTGTTTAAGTCTAAGGGGTAGGGGAGTCTATCACTGTTCCTGATATAGATAAATGATATTTACGTAGCCCGAAGGCATACCTTCCATTCTTACTAAATATATTTTTGATTGTCTTGATAAACTGGTTGCTTGTTTACTGATTTAATGAAATGGATTTGTCTATTATTGTAAATATTATCTCTTTATATTTTAAATTATAATTTATTTCATGAAAAAATTTTACATTCGCTCACTATAGTAATAACAGAAAAAATCCATTTGTGAGAAAAATTTACATACCTTCTGACAGATGTTAAAATAACTAACTCAAATATTAAACCTAATAAGCGCAAAAAGAAAACAGTTAAGTTCAGCAGCAATCCACAATGCGAATCGAAAATAAATTATATCAATATCCGATAAAAATTTTAACGAATCGATTAACAAATATCGCTCACTAAAATTTTTACGACATTACAACGGTTACTACGATAAATTTATATTCGAATTTTGAAATCAATTGAAAATAAACGGCGGCCTTTAACGACCTACATCGCGATACAATTACTGAATGGTTTCATGAATAAATTAAACTTACATTCGTTCATTAAACCCAATCAAAACGACATAGACTGAGCCGACTGAATTTACGAGCGAATTGAATGGGAGGTGTGTCGGTACGTCACTAAGCGACGAGTAAACACGGATAGAGTATAAACAAACAGACAAACAAACAAACAGACAAACGGCTCTGATCTCTCTGTACACGCCGGCATTACGTGTTCCTTTGCGGGACGATGATTGAGGATTTTAAATTAATACTTTTTTTCTTAAGAAACCGCTTAATTAAAGTGAAAACATCCGACTTCATTAAATTTAAAAAGTGAACAGTTATATTCTGTCTGCTGGGTTAATAGTAAGTTTAGTTAGTAGTGGTGATAAAGTCCGATATGAGCTTTCATCGTCTATTTTCTACCCTAATAGTAGAATTATTTCTTCAAGTCTGAATGGGACACACAAGAGGTACAGCCCTTTCTACGAAAAAAGGAAACATTGAAATCGGCAAGGATATCGCCCAATACATAAAATACAGACGAATTTTAAATTCTCCTCCTTTTTTGAAGTCGATTAAAAATACTTACGGCTAACAAAACAATCACGTCCGTCACCCATAGAGTAGACAGAGAATACAATTTGGAATAACTTAGCGTAGATAAAAAACCCATTAACTCACTTTTCGCCTCTCCTAAAGATACAACGTGACGGTTAGCGAGCCTCTTCGCCAGATCATCTCCCGGAGATTGCTATGACTCAAAACACATTATTTAATATTAAACTTACCTCGTATACAAGTAACAAGTGACTGACGGCTCCATGATTAAGCGACCAGCCTGCTGCGCACCTGGTCGTGGGTTCGATTGACGCACATCACAAATATCAGTATCATATAGAAATAATTGTTCCTTGTCTGGGTGTTTATTGATGTGTAACTTATTTCGTCATCGTCATGCATTAAGCACTCTAGCTTAATTTATAAAGATATTTTAAACTCTTCCTTTGATCCAATTAGCGCCAATAGCATGGTAGGTTAGGAGCCTGCTGTCCGATTATTGTCTTAAATCACTCCAGATACAAGCTCTTATGCTCAGTTTCGTTTACAAGCGTTGCTGGTTGTATAGTATTATTTTTAACAATATAAATAAATATAGGCTTGTGAATAAAAAGCCATCAATTCGATTTGTTGAGAAACACGCAACCAACATTGCCAGTTACATTGGTATAATAAATCAAAACAACTATCCTATAACCTAAAACAGTCAATTAAATCGCAATGTTTAATGTTGGCAGACGAATTTTCGAGTGCCGTTCCGATCACATGTCGCGTGGAAATTTTTACAGTGCCATCTGTATTATATTTATTTACGACCGATAAAAGTTTTATGGTAGCAATCTTAAACGAGTAATGTGTAGCTTGCAGTGCATCGGAGTCAGGTCTCCAGTGGCATAAGTTATTGCCCGGGCGTTCGCCAGTTGATGTTAGCTTCGATAACTGTGAATTTCACCGATGATTCAAAGAAATGACACCGGTGCCAAGCAGTGCGTACGTCGACGTCTATACTCACAGTTCAGAAATAAAACTGAATATATACGGAAAGTGTCTTTTATATGTGATCGTGTTACGTAAATAAAATGTAATAACTTATTTCTCTAGTTCGTTTTGTTTTAATTATCATTTGCCCCGTAAGTGTTAGGGAATTGTCTGTAAAAGTCTTGACAATTTTAAAATATGCCACACCGTCAATGCAGAACATTGAGGGACAAGAATGTAAGAAAATGTACACATACGACGTGTGAAGCTCTCGTACTGAAGCTGGACTCATTATTAAATAACATTTTGTTTTTTATTGTATTAAACAATTGATCCCTTACAGTCATTCGTAAATCACTTTATATAGCTACTAGAAAAATTCGAAAGCGACTCTAGAACTTTCTAGAATTCGGAGCAACATTGAAAACTGAAAAATACTCAAATCAAATTACACTGACCGACTATTTGCCGCCTACCATCTGTAACACTGTCAACCAAATATGTATGTACACCAGCGCTAGAAATTTTGTTGTAACTGGAAAGTAACAGCAGATTTATCGTCAGAATAAAACTTACAGTTTCGCAGTTTACGTTGGTCGTAATGTGCTGGTCGGACTGGAGCGGGTAGTTTGTTCGGCTGTACTTTTTGAATTACCTTGATTTAGGGCTAAATGTGATGCGAGGGGCGAGCTTATTATCGGAAAGGGAGTAATATTAATATTAATTTAATTTAATATCGTATTTTTGATTACAATCTAAGATAAATGAAAAACTAAATAGACCTACTGAAGATAAACTCTGCGAAAGACCAGAAAAAATCGTTTTTGAATAAAAGTATGAAAAAAGTCTAAAGTGAATAAGTAATATTCACTTTAGATACTATTGAACATTAAAATATAATCAGAGTTGTTATATTTTTCGGACCAAAATTATAAACTATGACAATTCTTGAAATTAAGTTTTATACGTGGCAGAGCCATGCGGCGGCTTTTGCTGCTGCTCGAATGGGCCGGCTCGACCAGGTTAGTGCCACGACCTTGCAGAATACCGATGTGAAGTAGCAGTATCTTGTGCTATTGCGTTTCGTTCTCCCCAACTCTTCTCCCTATCATCCCACGCATCATCCAAATATATTTAAAAGGCCGACAACGCACTTGCAGCTCCCCTGCAGGTGTTAGTAGTAGGTACACGTTTGGCCCCTTAACCATAAGAAAATAACCTTAACGTACGTATATAATGTAATATATCAAAGATATTTAAAAAAAAATCTCCAATATAGTAGGTAGGTTTGTCATTAATACTTGGATCTGTCAAACTGAAAGTAATTAACCATTGGTATCTGAAGCATTCAGTCTTGTCAAAGTGTGCTATACAGCATCGACATCTCATAAGATATGTCTTCAGACGTTCGGTGCAATTCTAATACTGTACGTAATGCGAAAGCAAATTAATTTACATCAAAGTAAAACAAGTAACAGTTTGTAGTCTCAATATCTGAAAGGGATTTGGAGACATTTTTCTCTTAATATTATTTCTCAGTCCAGCACGTGGTGAAATCAGCTTTTAGATTGCTATTAACAATGTTTAGTGATTCCGGTACCGGGGATCGAATCCAGGTCACTCGCGTTGTATGAAATTAAGTTGAATACCTCTTTTACAAACCACCTACCCTTTCCACGATTATTTGTAATTAAATTAATTCTCTAAATTATTATTGCACGAATCCAACACCAAATATAGATAAACAAAACAACGTGAAAATAGTTCTTACTGTGTAGGATATAGCGACTTGACAATCTCTAACAATAACAAGCTCCAACGAGAAAGGGCAAAAAAGGTTTCATTCAGCTCGTTTAATTAGTCGCTCAAACGCGTCTGGCTTCCTTTGAAATATTCCAAAAACCATAAAGTCTACGGGACCATTCGCTGGGTGCTATGGTTGCTGGTAGCACAATTCGTTATTTTTGTGAAGGCAAGCGTGATAACAAGCTTTCGTTATGTGCCTTTAGACCAATTTCAACCTTTTGTGTTTAGATATAGGTACTCGAATTCACAATAATAAGTGTCGATGGGATTTGCTTTACTGAGAAAAACTTGAAAGACATTATATGTGTCGTGTTAAGAAAAACGTCTACTGCTCATTTAAGATGATTGTTTTTACATTAGTTAGATGCTGTATTGTACAGTATGTATAGGTAGGTACAAGTTCAAGTCCTGTAAATTAAATTTATAGAATTACAAATCCTATTAGGAGCACCGATCTAGCTATCTTTAGTGTCATTGTGGTAGCCAGCAAGGCTTAGTGCTTTCAGACTGTGTCGTCGCGGTTCATTATATGACGCATCCGAAGGTCTAACATCTAGATAAATATTCCTTCAGTTTTCACCCTGGCAAGAGATTTGATATCATGACATTGGTCCATTAGGAATGAGGTAACCTTGTCTCTTATTTTATTCTAAGCTTCTCGTATCAGGAACACAAATACCAGAGTCGAGATGGTATCAACGGCAGCTGAATTCGGCACATTAGTTCAAAAACTGCCATATCAAACACTTAAGTGATTAGTAATATGACAACCATCCAGACCCGAAACAATTATTTGTTTTCTATATATATATACTCGACCCGAGCGGTAACCGAACACTCGACCTCGACCGAACAATTTGTGGCTGCACCACCGAGCCGACGAATAAATTGGTATTCCTATTTCATCAGGAGACCAAGACCGATGCATGGAGTTAAAAGGTGCTGACTTAGCTAAATCACGATTACAAAAGTATTTATGTCGATAGATAATAGAAGAGGTCCCAGCGTTTTCCCACAAAGCCCCCTCAAGAAAAACGGGCAATTGGTGTCACGCACGGTCGCCTATGCGTCGAGCGGCACCCACAATTGCCATTTTGATTATTTGCGGTTTGTTTCATCATTTTTTGTAAGAAGTTTGATGTAGAAAATCGTTTTTTTTTTTTCAAATTACCGCATACGTATCCGTGATTTCACCTTACTTACTTAAATTAAATTATATTCGTTCGGGACTTATTATTTAATGATTTTTTGTATTTACACGAATATTTCACATGAAACTAATGTTAACGGATTTTATCGCTTTAAATTAATCTTTTTTATTTACGTTTCGCATGGTTTAAAGCTTCACGGGTAGAGTGGTAAGGTGTTTTACGTCCTGACGCTATGGTTAACCCGGGCTACCAACAGTTTTTCAAACGTTGAGAAACCCGTCTTCCGTGTTGTATCTATGAAGTACACGAGATATTTCTTAAAGTTATATGGGGATTAGAATAAGCTGAGGAGTAAAAATAAAATCATGTTCCACTGCTGAGCGAGCACATGCGCTCATGGAATGTAGGAAGGATGTAGAGCCGGGAAGAGACCGCTACGCTTTAGTACGGGTTGGCAGTATTTATTTATACAAACAAAAATGGTGTAAACCGGAGCTTATTTAATATTTAACGAAGCTTCTTTAGAATATATGACACAATTATAATGCGTCATTTTGTTAAAATATCGTTGATATGGTAGAGCAAAGCGGAGCCCTTTGCTGCTTCACGAATCGACCGGGATAGTATCACGGCCTCGCAGAATACCGGTGTAAAGTAGAGGCATCGTGTGCGTCTGCGTGTCGTTCGGTGAGCGAGGTAACCGAAGGTCCACTCCCCCACCCCGCCCCGTCTACTATCCGAATTCACTCCCCCTCCACAAATATCGTAAAAGTCCGGGAACGAACCTGCAGTCACCTGCATCAGTAAAATCCACGTTGCCAAAATCAAAATCCTCTATCAAGTACATCACATATTATATATTTAAACACAAAGCCAACTCGGTAGATTTAAATAAAATAGGCCATGCATTCCATCGATAATCTCCTATTCCACGCTTAGTAAAAGCGTCAACCTCCTTCCGATTGGCGTATTGGAGGCTTTACAAACTAGAAGCGCCCCTTCCCCCTCCGCCCTCTTCCCACGCCTGTGTCCTCACCCGGCTTTTGATAGTTAATTAAACGTCAGGAGGGAAATATTCGCGTCATTAGGAAAACTCGAGACGCTGCAGTCGCGGCCGGAAGTGCCGTCGCCGCTCCGCCCTCTCCGGTTTCCGGAACCCACTTGGAACTTACTATATGTTCTCGATGCGTTATCTAATGTATCATGGTTTCGATGATACTATATATATTTACGTCTTAATATTAGGGTAGATCTAGATTAAAATTATATTACAGTAATTAAATATTAATATTGTTAACTTTTTAGATAAAAACTATCTAACGTTTGTATTTATTAGTGACGCAAGAATGACCACAAATAAATTTTAAGTTTATTTTTCTTTTTGAACGAAGTATTATCGAAAGTCTTGTCTTCTTGTCTTCGAGTTACCGTGGTAATACAGACGTCGTGACCCCGTCACGTGCGGGACCGTAAATATTTATCACGATTTTCGAAGTCGCCACATTGGAATTTCGCCGATGTTTCAGTTATTTAATCTGACCTAGAAACGAACCGTTCGATTCTTTACTTCGATCTGAATGACGTATGTCCCATAACCTATTCACTAAGCAACTACCAACAGTAGTCGAAACGTGGAAATGATAAATTGTTAACAAAATAAGCATACTTTTGTACGAGCTTTACAAGCTTTTGTTTTGTTCTTACCAATCTCCCCGTTAATCTTGGCATTTGTTACAATTCGTCCCATATATATATATGTAATACATCACGTATGTAGTTGTGTGTTTATTAGTGGTAGAAAAACTTTAGAACGTTATCTTTGAAAGCAATAACATGTTTTCTAAAAATCCAGCCGTTCGTAATTTTTAAAGTGTCATCTATTAATTAGTTAGCTCTATGTTATTTTTAATGATAATATAAAGTGATTAGATAATATAAAAGAGATGTATTCATTATATCGGTTTAAGTGATGAATTCCCTTCGATTAAAAATTTCGAACATGATTATTTGACACACCCGCAATATATTGATAAGAAGTACCACTCCGAGCATGAATATGCCCGTATCTCTCGATATCCTTTCACCTTACACGATGGGATTTCGTTAGACCTTTAGAGTGTTCCCATGTACGTCAGATTTTAGTCGTTTTTTCTTTCATTTATACTACACTACATTTAAGCTACAAAGAGAACTTTTTAATAACTTTTTATTTAAAAAATTACCATAACTTTTTTTTTATTTCAAAGCATGTGTGTTCTTTATACGCGATACAACTGACATCTTTATTTAGATGTATATTTTCTTAACTGGCATTATAGTCACGTATATACAGCTTTAATCGAATTGGGTTGAAAAATTAGTTGCTCCACCAGATGGATGCCTGCAGCCCATAGACACCGTCAAACAACTTCAATCGAAGAAGAGTTAGGTAATCAGACGCGTTGTCACCACTGAGAGCTAAGATAGGAAGTATCGCTTACAGCCCTGACTCTATCCGAAACTCAACAGAAATCATCATTTCTTTTTTGTAACACGTGCATTCTGAAACGAACGGTGAATTAAACCACTAAAAATTTACCTAATGTTATTCAAACAGTATCGAATTACTCAAATGAGGTCAAAATTCACATTAAAAATAATATCAAAACGTTAACCAGGCATCAAACGGTGAAAATCGAATACGGTAGAAAAATGACGTCGCAGAGAGCACGTAAAAAGCCCAAAAATTCTCTTTGCGAATAATGACGTAATTCTATACTTTATGGACCGCGCGGAATTTAATTTTGGCCCTTTATATTTTTGACCACGCCGCACCAAGTGCGGGGCGAGGTCGCCGGGGTCCGAGGTTCTTTATCGTGGCCATTGAGGCTGCTAGCACGTACGCATATTAGAGCTAGGAACTTATAAAAAGTCGTAAAGAGGTCAAGGGAGAGCCTTTATAATCAGTCTTTAGACTCTTTGTTTGCTCCTATACGAACTTTTATAATAATCCTAGGTGAATTAATATTAGTCAATTGATCTTAAATGATAAGCTGCAATCATCATATACAGAGGGTAAAAAACGTCACAATTTAGCTAAGTACTAAATAACTCACTCGGTAGGAGTGGTACACCGAAACGTGGTAGAGCCAAGGAGCGGCTTTTGCTGCTGCTCGAAAGGGCCGGCTCTACCGGATTGTTATCACTACCTCGGAGAATACCGGCGTGAAGTATAGGCACCTTATGCTTCTGCGTTTCGTTCGGTGAGTGAGGTATCCGGATACTCACTCCCTCCCTTCCATCGCACGGCAACGCACCTGCAGCACCTCTGGTGTTGCAGATGTACGTGGGTGACGGTTCACTTGCTCGTTTGCCGCCTTTCCGATAAAAAAAAAACATAAATACTGGTTGTAGGATCGATAGGTTAGGTAGGCCGGGTAAGCAGCAAGCGCCCACAGATTATAAAAAGTGTCAACACTAACATTAGTTTCATATTATGAAAGCGAATTATACGAACGTACACAGATTATTTTCACGTATGTGATTGAAACAACAAGCATCACAGCCAGCGACGCCCTAAGACAGCGCCACCGCCCACAATAACGCTCTTAATATTGTCGATTAGACGACGATATCTAGGAATCTGATTGAGACACACGTTTCATCGAACGCTCTGTTATATTCAATACACGGAAGACGCCATTGTCCCATTTTAGAGTTTCGAGATCTAATGTCGCGTGACGATAGCGCGGGAATTCCTGTAACTGTCGCTTCAGCGATTTTGAACCTTGGATCCTAAGTAATTCAACTTAATCTAATAGCAGATGACGAGCCAACGGAAATTTGATTGGGGTATTTGATTGTGCCATTATAGACCTTAGCACCGATACTTAAGAATCTAATTTGTAAAACGTCAATAACACATGTTCGCACGGGGAATTTGTGAGATTATAATAGGTCATTGTAAATGCATTCCCTGACTCCAAGTAAGTTTAAACTCTGTTGTTATAAGCAGTAGGTTTTATGTTCTTTGAAATAAAGTTTCTGTGGATTGAACCGCGGCATATGCTTTAAGTTCCTCACATTTTCATTTAATGGACGAACCGTTGTCTAAAATTACCCTGTAGTGTCGCGCGGCGTCACGACTGTGTGATCTTCTAATCTTGAGAGTTTCATTGTCTAATATTCTCGCGTTTTTGCTTATTCTTCTAGATTCACGAGCATTTTCAATTAAGTAATGTTCAGTGAGGTGAACAGGTATGGAAACTAAAACTACTAACAGAGTAATTTTACTTATTTTCATTTTCGGTTATATTATCGTTTGAAATTACTTTTGCGTGTTTTTAATTACCCATTGGAAAAGTCTAAAAGGACTTAAAACAAAAGACATCAGTGATGCACTGGCAAATTGGTTATGATGATGTTCGAAATATTCCTAGACGAGGAAAGAATGTTTTTAATGATTTCGTTATTTCTCTTTGTCCACAGGTGAGTCGCAACACAATGGGGATGGATGCGGTTATAGTTATATAAGTAAGTAGAAACTTATTATTTAAATATAAACCGTGAACGCAATGCGAGCAGAAGTTAGATTCACTCACTCATCCATCGAATCTCAAAATGAAACGGGTAGCTCGACGTTCAGATTTCACCCTTATGCTGTCGACGTGAAGCGAAGCGAACAAAACGTTTTGATACGTCGTTTCTTCCGCACAGAAAGAAAGAAGAACGTCGTTATATCTATGATCTTACAAGAAAACGTGGTAACACAGCGTGTTAATAGTTATGTTTTAGCGAGACGTGTTTTCGGACTTTTCACTACATAACAACAAAAAAAAACTTCTAACGTTTGGCCTAATCAAATTTAAAAAAATTATATCTGCAGCAAAAACAATATCTGACAACACAATATAGACAGATTAAAACATGGTTAGGCGAAGTTAGCTGTGACATAGTAAATGATTTTGAAATACATTAAAATAATACATATTCGTTGTATATAAGCTACTACATAAACGTGTAATAAATAAATAAATACTATATTTATATCTAAGGGATGTATATGTTCAGGGCCTTAAATTCACGATAACATCGATTTGCTGGTGCTAGAAGTCATGTCTGCTTTACTATGATACCCACACTAGATAATAATCTGTATCGTGGGTGCCTATACGATTAACGTTCAGTTTTAGAGCACAGGAAATAAATCCATAGATTTAAGAAAAAAAATTATGTTGAAAAATAAGGAATAAAGTTGCCGCTGAGTAAGAATGTGACGACCCCTTTCTTTGTTAGGGTGACATAAGACGTGACTTAGGGAAAGTTTTGAAAATCTTATGGGATCGCGAACGCAATCTTCATTGCAGAGATTAAAGCTTTCCAAGGAAGATTGCGTAACCTCGTTTGTCTAATATAAGACCACAGTGTCTGACCTGTACCGTCTACGGGTAGACAGAGGCCTACATGAGTCGAAATATCACGTGCACCATTTAAAAGAATTGCTTCTGCAATACTCAACTCGCAAGTGATGTAAAATTTATTTCCGCTTTAGTTTCGGATTATTTAAAAAAAAAAATTCTTAGTGTTCATTGTGTTGACTTTCTTAGTGGGTTAAGCTTGAAGTTAGTAAAGCTTCGTTGTTTAATACTCGAGCACATTTATAAATAACCATCGTTAATAATCCACGAAGCTTTGTGGATACAACGCGGAAAGAAACTTAGGTGGGAGAACACGGGCCGTAGTAATAAGATCGCGGAGCCCGGCGGAGTATGGTTCCACCTTTCAAGATATTCCTTTTAGCAGAATTCCTTAGTTTGATTATAGCCTAGCGTAAAAACAAACTCGTTGGAGATTTCCAAGTTCGCCCAGCAGTCCTCTAACTTAATTAATAAACTTCAGTTTCGCCGGCGTCCGTAAACTATTGGCTATATTGATAAAAGTATATCTAACGTGGCGTCTCTACGTTTTAATTTAACTAACGTTTTATTTAACTGTTCTTACATTCAATTAAAAATTTCACCACGCGCTCGGCGGTGAAGGAAAACATCGTGAGGAATGAACCTGCATATGTGAGAATAATAAAAAAAATATTATTTCGAGGATATGTGAAGCTCGTCAACCCGTGGCGGGCCATTCCCGGCTCCCATAGAATATGAGAAGGAGCCTTTACCCAGCTGTGGGCAGTTACAGGCTGCTGTACTTTAACATTTAACTACAACGTTAAGGTAGCGATTTTGTCATGTGCACAAAACAAGAAATTGTTATTTGCGTTTGGTTTAGCATTATTAAAACTGGGATGTTCCGAGATCTAAACTCTTATTTCAGTTGTTTCAAGGTTTACCAGAGTTTATCTGAAAAGAAGTAACAGGTTGTGAGCCTGTCGCTTTCGTAGTGTTCAGTCCAACAATATAAAACGTACAAAGATTCTAGCAAATCCTTGAAAGGAGGCCTCCACGGGCCTCGTAAGGGATCGTTCTCTAGTCTCACGATTCGGGTCCCCGAATCGTGTTTATATCGCAATGCATAAATAATTATAGTGCTGTATAAGTTAACAGACACCGGCACCACTTTCTTGATAACCACTCAGTAGAATAGCTTCGGTTTCAGACACACGGGAAGTCGTTCCACAGACTCACATTTTTATGTTTTTTTTTTTTTAAATGTTGTCTCTGTGTTGGGATATGAATCCACGATCCACATCTCATTAAATAGCTACTACTAACAATTGAGCCATGCGGTAGACGAAGACTGTGGATAAAACGCCAATAGCCGAATGGGTCAGGGTGCGGACTACGAAACATGACGTCATAAGCTCGAACCCGCCATTCGAGTATTGTCGTGAACCACTCCCGATACGAGCTGTAAGCTTAGTTGGAGGGTTAACAGGATTATTAACAGGAAACAATTAAAAAAATAACGATTTTTGCGTGGTGGCGGCGTTAAAATCTGCTATCCCTTCTTTCAATGTTACAGTGTTTTTGGGAAAATCCTGGTGAACAGTGGTTTACAGGAGCGCACTTGGCTGCACGAATTTTTGCCGAATAGAAACGACATCGCTGCCTACCTTAATATATTATAATTGGCTAAACTTTAAAGGTTATTTAATAAAAACAAAACTAATGGAAATTCAAGTTTAATTTACATTTATAACCTTATCGTTTTGGGGTGCTTTATAGCACTCGCGGTTAAAGAGGAACCGAGATGTTTGACATCCTGATGTCATAATTAACCCTGATATCGTGAGCTTTATAATCAGAACACTAAAAAGGTCGGGATTAAAACCTTTTATAATAGTTTCATTTCAAATGTGTAGTATTATCGCGTAAATACAAGAAATCGAAACGAAACTAATTGTTGCACACAGAAAAACTCATCGTACCTCAGCAAGCCACCGAGCATGGTTAACTTCACCTCCGTTGATATATTACGGACTAAGGAAGAAAAGTGACCCGCGACGCAAACGGGCGCAAACTGCAACCGGGGGACGTCCGCCTTCCCCGCATTTCCAATTCCATTCACGTCTCGACCTGTCCGCATCGCCACCGGCCCATTCCCACTCACAGAGCTACGTCGTCTTCTGTCCCTTTCGCGGCTGCATTCGATTGCAGAGCCGATTTTCAGATCTCGGCGGAAGCTGGCATTTGTTTCCTCTCACACAGCGAACTTCTGATTTTACATTCGACATATGGATAGAATTTTTGTTAATATCTCTGTAATATTAAAACGGTTTTAAAATCTAATTTACTGAATAGCCGATATTGTAACTTGTAAAATATCTGGCCAAGTATTTTGTCTAATCTTTCGATGATATCCAGCAGATATACATCAATTAAAGATTGAATATGGATGCTTTGAAGCGTCCGAAACTTATGATAGTTACTATATAGAATTAAACCCAGGGTTTACTGATCAAACGACACGCCACCGTCTGACCCACGCATCTATCACCAGCACCAGCGAGTGATCATCAATCAAGTAATATGTCTATAAATATTTTGTGGCCTACTACTCATACAACATGGGATAATACATTGATGATATCGATGTACATATATCGTACAAATCACGAAGACGTCATAGCAGACGTTTTCAATTACATTTGTACGGTTCTTCGTCTCTACAATAAGCTATACATAGTTTTCTTCTAAACGAAAAATGTCCTTCGAAAAACACTTTTTAAATTATTGTTAATAATATATTTACATCATTGGAGTGACAAGCCAACAGTCTTTATGGTAGGTGTCCACTGCAACCCAAGTACACCTTCAATCGAAGAAGATAACATATGCATTGCCAGATGCCACTCGAGCTTTATCCATTATGCCTTAAAAACTTCTGGATAAAATTCCTCATCGCGAATGAAGGCCGAGATAGAAAACCACATCTCTGTACCCATCAAAATGGAATACAATAGTAACCAGACGAGCCAAAAAAATAGTTCCAATATCTAGTATCAAATGAAAAAGTCTTAAAAGGGCATATTGAATTAAATTATTCATTTAATTATTTTTCTTTATTCCAGCTGTACACACTCCAAGAAAGGAGATGATCTGACGGTGAAGGTACCACTAGCATTCTTGCATTTGCTCACCGCTTTTTCTATCACAAGGAAGCACATAGCGTTATTAAGGTTGGTGCGCACTCTGCAAAATACAATGTATGGCTTTATTAAGGCAGGGACAAACCATTACACCGCTTTGTGATGTTTACTTAAAAATGCAATGTACACATTTGTAATGTTACATAACAATAATGAGAATTGTGTGTGATATTATTCTGTGTCTACTGTTTAACACAATATTATTAATGTCCAAGTACCTCTTTTGAACATGTATAAATAGAATGTAAACTTATGCATGGCTTTGATTTGGATATTAAACATGAGTAGGTATTATTATCTCTTTTACAGTTACGGGGTTTCTTTATTCAAATCTCAATTAATTTTGATAAGATGGAAATCCAAATTGATTTATAATTGTCGTGACTTATAAGGGAATTACGCCGTCACCGCGCGATTTTAAATTAAATTATTGTCTTAAGCTTACCTTAAGTTCTAGTAAACATTCCACTGTAGGATAAATACCCCTGCTATATAGAGGATTTACAATCGCCACGCCAAATCTCGATCGGAGCTCAGGACAACTCGCAACATAGACGCTGCTGCCCGCCATAGGTCTGCTTCATTCTTGTCTGGAAATGTTTCCAGATGATTATCCGTAGGTAGCAACGCTGCGATTATCCGTAGGTAGCAACGCTGCGAATATCCGTAGGTAGCAACGCTGCGATTATCCGTAGGTAGCAACACTGCGATTATCCGTAGGTAGCAACGCTGCGATTATCCGTAGGTAGCAACGCTGCGATTATCCGTAGGTAGCAACGCTGCGATTATCCGTAGGTAGCAACGCTGCGATTATCCGTAGGTAGCAACGCTGCGATTATCCGTAGGTAGCAACACTGCGTTTATCCGTAGGTAGCAACGCTGCGATTATCATGGCTTTTCCCTAAGTCGCCTATTCCGATACCAATGGGAAGAAATCGGATGGCAGATTCCTACGCGGACACCACACCCCCTTTTTAATTAAAACAATAGTCCCACAGGTAACTAAAGAATGCTCCATGACAACAAACGGATTCCATAAACAAGACGCGAGCAAACCAACACTCGCAAGCAACAGCTCTTCACAAAATATGAGGCATGTGGTAGGCAAGATTTAGTTAGGAGATAGTTGAAAACAGAGTAACGTACCGTAAACGATCATATATTTTAACGTGGTAGAGAGAGTCAAGCGGCGGCTTTTGGTGCTGCTCGAATGGGCTGGCTCGACCGGGTTGGTACCACCGCAGAATATCGTCGTGAAGTAGACGCGTCTTGTGCGTTTCGTTCGGTGAGTGAGGTAACCCTATCCCCTTCCTCATCCTATCTCCCATCTCCCAAATATCCTTAAAGACCGGCAACGCACCTGCAGCACCTCTGGTGTTGCAGATGTATATGGGCGACGGTAATCACTTACCATGAGGTAAACCGGTTGCTCGTTTGCCGCCCTTCACATAAAAAAAATTTAGGCCGCCAAAATCATAACCCTCTTTTCCCGTAATCGGGAAAATGAAAGATTTATTTAAGACATTTCGAAGGACGTTTACTCACATGCAAAATGCTTAAACTATAAACATTGTTTGTTGCGTCGAATTCAGTGTAACAAAAACTATATACTAAGATTTACGTAGAAAGAAAATGCTTCAGTGAAATATAGTCGGCTGTAATTACTCCCCTTTTCTATTTCGCCTCTCGAAATGGAGGCAAAAATTGCTATCGAGGCCGCACCTTCGAAAAATATGGTAGCTCATAACACAAAAAAAAAACGGTAATTTAATGCGATCCCGTAAAATAATATGTAAAAGTACGCGGCCGGGATGGCCCATTCGGCGCATTTCGGACAATTTCGGTCAATTTCGGCCCGCTCCAACCATTAAGGGGCCCATCTTTCGCACCGTTATCTAGCCCCCGCGAATAAATCGCGATATTATTTCTCCGTGCGAAATATTATTTTCTATATCTAATCAGTGGGTCGAGAAATATTGAGGCGATATGGGAATCATATGTATGCGTTACGATTGCTTGCCCCCAAAGTAAAATATTACAAGGCCTTCCATACTTCATCAACAGATCGAAGCTGTCGAATACTGCTCTTTATGCTATATATATATATAAAAAAGAGTTTATACGGTTTTTTTTTATTTTAATGTAATTTAGATATTTGGCCTACCCCGAAGTACTTCACAGCTTATACAACATATCTGATGCATTTGATACAATACTTGCATTTGTTATTAATTCCCGCAACACTGCGCTGGTCGTCACTCCATCTTGTCGTTCCACACTGCGTTTGTCTATACGTGGGTGCCACTCGAGAACCTTTTTTCTCTAGCGGTTGTCAGTTCTGCGAGCTATGTGGCCGGCCCATTGCCACTTCAGCTTGCTGATGCTTGCGGCTATGTCGGTTACCCCAGTTCTGCTGCGGATATCATCGTTGCCAGACTCTATCGCGCATAAAATATATACCAAATATATTCTCTGTAAGCGATAATATTCAAATTTAGAAACGCTGTTAGCGACTATCAAATGAAGTTTGAAGCAACGACTCTAGTGTCAAGCTATGACGAGCTCAACTATTTAAGTTTCTCCTTTGATTAAGTGAGCGACAAAGATTTCTTGATTAAAATCCTACGAGCTGAGCCACCGAGGATGCTAGCCGCGACTTACGTACGGGTTCTTTTGAAATTTAAAAGCCTTTCTCGAGACGACGTCGTTAATGGAAGACGTAACGGGATTCGCTGTGATGTTGAAATTGTCCAACTACTTATTAACTGGACTAGTTTCGCACTAATGATATACTATTAGCATTTCTAACTTGAAAGTTATATTTTGAAAGGAAACCATCATTTGCGGATTCTACGTAAGTACGCGTTAAAAGAAAATCCGTTAAAAATGTTTGTGTGAAAATTTTTTGCAACGTGGAAGAGCCAAGCGACGGCTTTTGCTGCTGCTCGAATGGGCCGGCTCGTCCAGACTACTACACTTGGCCTCGCAGAATTTCGACTTGTAGTAGAGGCGTCTTATGACTGTGGTAACCGCGCCCCCCTCGCCCCTCTCCTTACCAAAATATCATTGAAGGCCGGCGACGCTTCGGCAGCTCCTCTGGTGTTGCATACGTACGTGGCTATCGGTAATCACTAACCATCCATTGAGCCGCATGGTCGTTTGCACCTATTCTAATAAAAAAACTAAAAAAAAAAAATCCCCCCAAATATTTTCTAATTGAATGAATACCTAAATTACTCGTATTTGTGACGGGAATTCTACCACTTTTAGTCAAGTACGCTTACGCCACGTCTCAACATTTAACTCTCAAGAACTCCAATCGTATTACACCGGTTTACTTTACAAATAATCGTCCCCATTGCAGAGCTTCAGCGCTTTAAGATATGATGCTGGTGATGTAAATACCAATTTTAACTTTCTATAAAAAAAAAAAAAAGAAATTAAACACACTTAAAATAAATAAACAAATTAATCAAACTTCAAGCGAAAATTATCAAAAGGAATTCCAATACGACCCTCAATACATCCCCACTAATTAAAGATCACCCAATTACGTGGGCATTCTGTTGAAATATTTAAAGTTATACTTACAAATGAGGTAAGAAGCGAGAAGGCAATTGTCGCCGCCATATTGATTTTTACGTCACATATATACGAACGTAGGATCAATTCCGTTTGTGTTTCATTTGCGGACGACGTGGTTACAACGCGTCTGACTGCGGTATTAGGCAATATTAGACCTTATTTGCTGACCGAATTAAACAATTAGCGACCGGTTTTGTTTGAAATTATATAATGTATTCTGCATTAGCTTAAAACATGTGCCGTTAATATAATCACATATTTTTTTGATGTAATCCTATTTTAAGATTTGTTTTTAAAGAATACTAGCAATATTATTCATTAAGTAACGTTACTAAAATTCCTGTTAACCTTTCTACTAAGCTTACAGCTTGTGTTTGGAGTGGTTCACGACAGTAGTCGAACGGCGGGCTCGAACTTACGACCTCATGTTTCGTGGTCCGCATCCTAACCCGTTCGGCTAATGGCGCTTTAAGTCTACATAATATCATGCTCGTTCCACTTTGTTCAATAACGATTACACATCATTCGTTTCGTTCACTTTCATTTGATCACTCGAGCCAACGGCTCATCGTGAAATTTTTTTTTGTTTGTTGTTTTTATGTTTTGTTTAGTGTTCCAATCTACTTTTCACCAGAGCTTCTTCGGACCAATACGGAGATTGGTCTCCTGATTCGAATCCACATCACCCGACTACTCAGCATCTTTATAGAATATGTCTTTGAATATTTTGGTTCAACTTTATGTACGTTTAACCTATTCGAGATAGATGCATACATGGAGATACAGACCCCCGTGACCACGGCTGCTGTGAAACGCTCAAAACGACGGGAATATAAAAACAAAAATTAAACACCATGAAATCCGTAAATAATAGTTTCACTACGCGTGGTAGAGACAAGTGGCAGCTTACGCTGCTGCACGAATGCGCTGGGTCGGTACCACGGGTTCGCTTGTGAGTGATTCATCTTCCATCCCATCTCCCAAAAGCACTTAAAGGCCGGCAACGCACCTGCAGCACCTCTGGCGTTGCAGATGTACGCGGGCGACGGTAAGCACTTACCATCAGGTGAACCGCATGCTCGTTTGCCGCCTTTCCCATAAAAAAAAAACACGCATCTTAAGTGATCACAGTAAATTCGTCGTGTAATACGAAAATAAAATTGTTAGCATTACATCGAATTACGGAGTCAGCTTTTTCTCATTAAGGCGGCGAGTGCCCGTATCCGAGGCGATAGTGGATATTCCCACGTTCATTTAAATGACTTCGACCAGCCTAAATTAGAATCGCTTAGTGTTCGATTTCTTTTCCTTTATCGGCTTAAAAAGCTATTCCAGCGCTTAGTTTAAATCACTGGGGTTTTGTTTGCACGACGGTAAAATTTGTGATCAAAGATATGGACCAATTTTTTAACAGTTTTCTTTATCGCTAGCACGTTTAGTTAAAATTTAAATAGATTTACAAGTAATTATCTTACTGAATTGTCTCTTGGTTTTTGTATATCTATTAGCTTCTATGTATTTGTGGCGTGATACTACTGTCGGACCTATTTTAATATTGTTTGATTTCGACATGATAATTGATTAAATTTATTGTGTGTGGCGTCTAAAAAGAAATATGAATATATGTTTTGGTGTTGTGGATGTTTGTGGGCGTCGGTGATCACTTACCATCAGGTGAGCCGCACGCTCGTTTGCCCCCTTTCTTCTATAAAAAAAAAAAAAATGTCATCAGTTTTTCGTTTTAAATTCCGAAAATAAAATCGGCCAAGTGCGAGTCGGACTCGCGATGGTTCCGTAAAACCCACACAATATGTCTGTGTAATGTTTTTACCAAAAAGATTGTGGTTTCTTTAAAACAGTTCTAGATTCAAGCGCGATTTTTTCATTTGTACTTTTACTTTAGTTTGCATTATTATCACCAACCAAGTACTACGTACAAGTCAGCTTATATGATCCATATATATACATATATACGGTGATCCACCGTTCTTAAAATACTTTGAAAAAAAAAAGGGGACGCTGAGCTGGTTTGAACATGTGGAGAGGATGAATGAAAGTAGGTAGACAAATATATGAGGTGGAAATGGTAGAGTCGGGAGAGGAAGACCTATACGAACATTTCACGACCAAATCGGAGACGTTCTGGAAAAAGGGCAGGTCAAGAGTACTCTAAACCAACGAGCAAGCATGCGAAGATTGATGAAAGTGGAACAAGCGAAAGAGGTATGTCAGGACCGTAGCAAGTGTAAGAAGATTGTCTCTGCCTACCCCGTTGGGAAAAAGGCGTGAATATACAATAATAAAGATATTATTTTCAGTTTTAACCATCCATACACTGAGCAACCATCTATTCCGAATCCTAAAAAGGAAGCAAGCGTGTAACTGCCGATATATATGTGGGAAGTTTTAGATGGATAAACTTTGAAACTGCTCAGAGATACACTTCTAAAAATATTTATAGCCTTAATGGGGTATCCAAGCAAGCAGGTTTGATGCATAAAGTCTTTTTTTTATTAGCCTTTAGCTAATATAAATCTAATAAAGTAAAGTAAACATGGTGATGAAAACAAATTCAATTGAATAAGTAATAAAAATGAGACTTGTGACTATAAGAGAAGAAGAAGGCCCGCCCATCCGAGAAGTGTATGCCAGCTTGGTGGGTGATGTGAAGGAGAAGCCGACATTCAGCAGTGGGCTAAAAAGGCTGATGGTGTTGGTGACGAGAGGGATCGAGGATAAAGCACCAGTTAATTTATTAAATCAGTCCATGTTCACTATAGTGCCTTCAGCTTAATTCTTTGTAAACATATTTACGTACGTCTCTATTAGGTTTCGCTCCTGTAACTAAAGCATATTTTTTTTATTAACTAGCTGTAACTATGCGATCTACTGGAAGCGAAGATTTATTTTGCATTTAACATTTTTAAATTGTTGAAGAAAATTACTTCTTAAGTTTGTAGACGCAAAACAGACTTTCGTTTAAGGCTTTAAAGCTCAATAACTTGTGTCGTCGCGATCACAATTCGCCTACATAACACCGGTAGGCGAGCCTCGGAAAATGGAAGACCCGACCCTTGCACTCGCAACAATCGCTTTTATCGTACTAGGCATTAAGTTACATTATCGTCTGTTTCGGCGTCGCGGCCGAGATAATCTTGTTCAGGAGTCATTTTTGACCAATTTCCCTCGGTATTGAAAAATGTTTTATAGAGGCCGACTTCACAAAGTCCTCTCCTACCTTTGTACGGCATTAACGTTTTGCTCGCTTTGGCTCTGCGTTCTATTCGTTGCCGGGTTTGATGCCATTACGTGCCGCTCGAAACAACCCAACAATACAGCGTTGTAAATTTATGCAAGCAACTTTCGCATTCAAATGCAATTACTCAAGCTAAGCTTCGGGCGTTCTTAAGAGAAATTTTCACTGTGAAATTAATTACAATAAATATAAACATAAACACCTGTACCTTTGCTTGTTTCAAAAGTTTTCATTACGCTAATAATAAACATAAATTTCAAACCATAATTTTATATAAACACTGACATCGGACTGTTTTAGTGGTAGCCAGAGATAACTGTGTATTTAACATGAAGCGTAATCCGACTTCTCTTCCGGACGGACATAGAAACTGTTGCGAACCTCTGTGGGACGCTATGATCTTTCTTCAAAGTTTTATCCTTAGTCCATTCTCAAATGCCCCGTGAGAAGAAAATGGACCGACACATATGTTTTGGAAGTTCGTCGCCAAATCACGCCAAAAACAATGAACGAAATAATATCAAATTTGGCATCGGTAGCTTATATCAAAAATACTATACTATAGATATCTATTACAGCTAAAGAATTTTTGTGAATGGACTCAACGTGCGACATGTGACATCCTCTAGCAGCGGAGCAGTAATCATAAACCTTGGCCATGAATAATCCAAATTTAACGCAGGTGAAACCGCTGGCTTCAGCTTTTTATTAAATAAGACATACAAAACTTTTATCTCGAAATTGCTGAAGTATTACCTAGAGACAGATTTAGCATTACGCGGTAATAGCTGCAGGCAATTTAAATGAATGAATGAAATATACTTAATTGTACACAAAGATTTAACATACAAAGATTATTTAAAGAAACAAAAGAACAAAAAATAGAAGCATATAAAATAATTGAGACATACTTTCTATCAAGGGTTTTTGGATACTCTGTTGTTCTAATGCAGGCGGCTGTAGTAAAGTTAAATAGAAGTTTCTTATTAATTCGTCAGACACTAAATACGATGCAGTTCAATTGCTGAACGTCATGCCGTCTCTGTCGCTCACGCAGCTTCGCATCGGAGGGTCAAATGAAAAACGTTTCGTTACGAGAGAATCGATTCGATGCTTGTAGTAATTAATGAACAATTAAACAGTTATCGCTTTTAACTGCTCGCGTTCGTTTTGCTGTTCGAATTTGTAATTTTGTTTTTTTTTTGCTCTTTTTATCCATCTCGCCGCCTCCGCAGCGTCGGCCAGTTGAGGTGATTAAATAATTTGCTGTCGCATCGCAGTTATTCCGTTTCGAAATGCGTCGCCGATCGCGAGGGTAATGATGCGTCGGTGAATATTCCTGAACTGATGGTTGATTTTGTATTCAAATTGTCAAGCGGAGGTGGTGTAATGTTGGTGTTTCATTTTAATCGAATATCTATGGTTGTTTTATGTTGAAATTTCACCTGAAATTGTACCAATATGACTTGAAGTATTTTTATTGGTGTGGGGCGACATCTATGTCACCACGTGAGAAACTCAAAATCGGAAGACATTCATTCAGGAAATTAATTTCACAAGATGGAGCTATTCACAAATACATCCTCCGTTAAGATCCAAACAACATCCTGGAGGAGGAGACGTACTCCTCTGGTCACGAACACCCGACATGGCGGGTAGTACCCTTATCCTTCGCACCTTCATCTGCTATATCAGTGTAGCTCAGCCGGTAAACGCTAGCTCATTTCTTTAGATAGGGGTTTCATGACGAAGGGCCAGACCTGTAACTCAGAGAAAGAAAGGCGCTGTAACTGCTGCGATGCTGGCGTCTGCGGTTCCCCGGTAATATCACCAGGAATCCTTGTGTGAATCAATTCACACGTGCGCGCACAGTGTCCAGCAGTTAAGAATTATATATAGAATGTGGCCGAGACGTATTCCCTGACTCCCCATGACGCTCTTCGATCGGCCAGGCAAAGCGCAAGTACGTTACACACCGAAGCATGTGGAAATATTCAACGCTACACACAGGTAGCCATCTTGGGGTGTCCAATTGTTATTAATTTTGACAAATAAAAGTAATATACTTTTAGTCATCAAAATGAATAATAATGGCAATGAATAAACGAATTTCGAATGGCAAGTTAAACACCGCAACGTCAAATCTTTTGGCGCTTCTGTATGTTAATAACAAATATTTATCACATAATAAGAAACATAATATTTAAGTAATTACATTTAAGAAAGTTGATTCCTTGTATCCATCTAATGTTGCCCGCTCAAGGCGAACACCTGAAAAAAACTCGTGACTTACGACGGATGGCGAAATACCCTACCGCACTAAAAACGTCTATCCAAAAAAAAAATGGAAACACGAATTACACAAATCCGCAACCGGCAGCTGCATCTATGGATTGTCCAGCAGTTCATAGGCTCAAAGAACAACGCCAATTAGCTCCTTTTTATTAATTAAGCTTTGACAATTGTTTTTTTTAATAAAACGACACGTCTCTGTTTTTTTTAATCCTGGAGAACGCGTTCGTTAGTGACGCTTCACTAACAAGCTGCCGTCAACCGCAACGGTAAGAAAATACTATACCGACCGTCAAATGCGCACGTGTCAAACGATCGGTAAAAAGCCGCCGCGTAAATCAAACGAGCGATCTAAATACGTCATCGCAGCAATAAAGATGGCGGCTCGTAATTTTGAATTTGAACCTCTCGCTCGAAATAAGAAAGCGGGTAATACACGTGGAATGGGTCCCCAGCCGACAGTTACCGCTGGAGCAGGGGAATGACGTCGCATTTTCAGTGGCATTTTGATAAGGACCGGCTTTTCCCTGTCACGTTGTTTTCGCTCTAGATTATGATTTCACACCGGTATTTTCGAAACTATTTTCCGAAGTCCCTTTGAAAGGTAATTTAACCAGTATTTCTTTTTTTTTTAATAAATTGTTTTATTGATGAAAATATAGGGGTAAAAAAAAAACTACATTTGCCCACAGCTGGGCCTTCAATCAAATATTTTTGATAGATTGGAGCCGATAAGGGTTCGCTGCTCTGCTCCAGTGCAGATTGACAGACTTCACATGTCCCTGAAACAATATTTATTATTATTTCTGAGTCATGCAGGTTTCATCATGATGTTTTCCGCCGTGCACGTGGTAAATTCATCACTTAAAATTGATGTTAACAACTTCGAACCCAGGCCGCTCGCATACTATGAAATTAAAGCGAGCACTCTGTCTGGTAAGCTACTCTGTAATCGTATTACAGAGACGATATACGATAGATATTAAATCGTTTCTAATCAAATCTGTTGATTTATATTTTGATTATTTTTCTAAATTTAAATGTTAATGCAAATATATCACGACATTTTATTTTTATATTTTTAATGTTGTATATGTTTTATTGCCTTTTTAACATAACCGAATATTAGGCAGCACCTATTCGGAACCTAAATAACGTGAAAGCCACTCAATAGTATTTACCGATACGTCAAACATGAGGCAACACTAAAATATTCCCGAAGTCAAAGATCTCTTTATGAATGAAGTCGTTCCGTTGTAATTTATACACACTTTAAAGGCACAATGTATTCACAGATGCTATTGTGAGAGATGAACGAAAGTAAACCACACATGGTCGCCTATTTTGAACTGATAAAATTAGAGTTGCGACGGGCTCGGTGTGAGTTTGCTGAGTAGCTTATTCATTAATAACGTTATAGCTAATAAATTTCATGCTTTATCGCATTATGAATTAGTTACGTTTTTAACCTACGTCGTTACGAATTTTTAAGATTTTTTTTAAGTTTACCTTATCCCACCTCTGTCGTATGGAACACATAAATATTTCTAGTATATTTTTGAGCAAAATATGATGAAGAATTTGTTAATATTAACAAATTCACTCCTTTAATGTATATATATATATTATGCATTCATTTACGTTTCCCGTTAAAAACTAGTTCAAAACGTTGAATGGAAAAAGCTTTACAATTATAGCGGACCTTTGCAGCTATATTCTTAAGCCACCACTAGACGGAATAGTCGTAAAGATAAGTTTACGTATGTCCCTCAGTCCTGTCTGAGATATATATACGCCGGTTTATTGTTTAAAACGCGACAAAAGTTTTTTTAAGTACGCTTTTAGGTGCGCGGCACACTCGCGTTCAATTTTGTATTTACGACCTCGCGTAAATGGGCGGGAGACGTTTCGGAGGAAACTTTTAAACGACTTAAATCGGCTGTCGAAATATCTATCTTTGAAAACTTCCCTGTTAATAGAACACAAAAGTGTTCACAATTTAAAAATGCGCTTCAAATTCGTTCAAGTCTTTCGCCGTAGTATGGTTTGCACGAATATTATTTAAACAATTACGTAAGAGACGAAATAGCATTGCTACTTATTATTTACTTTTTTATCCTTCACATAAATAATAAACATAAATTTTAATATTTAATTTATATTTATTATTTATTTTAAACCTGCTAACATGTTTTCTTTCTCACCCAAGGTTGACTGGTAGAGAATTCCAAATGGCATTAAGTCCGACCATTGTATACCTTATTTGTAAGGACACAATAAAGAATAAATAAATGAATAAGAACGCAGCTATAGCCAATTTACTGAGCGTAGAACCTAAGAAGAGAGCGTAGAGAGAAAAGAGCATAGAGCGTAGAGAAAATTTGTTGCATCACACTGTAGCGCAGAAAAAAAAAACCTAAAATCTTGTTGTTTTTTTAATTATTATTATTCTTTTAATTGATTTATTAAAAACTTGTTAAATAATTGTGATGTAATGATTAAAGTTTCTTTCTTTCAACGAGTGACAAACGAACTAAACACGCAATCGGAGGGAGTGACTACTGCAACCCATGGACAGCGTCTCCAAGGGAAGACGGTTACAGACGCATTGTCACCCCTGAGAGTTAAGATATAAGAGATAAGATATGAGATTCATGATTCATTCATTCATGTAATTCACCGTCTGTGATTACACTGACTCTATGCCTGACAAAAATGTATTAAATTATTTATATGAAACATAATTCAATTCGATTGCTGCTGACGATAGAGTTGCATAAAGTTAGATATGCATATTTAAAAACTTATAAAGCAATGTAAGTGATAGACTGGTCCAAATATTCTTCTTCTGTTGTTTTCTACATAACTTTCATACGCATGAAGGATTTGTTAAATTTAAAAACTTAAATATCTTTATGATTAAAAATGTAATACGATCTCCAAATTGATTTCAGTTCTTGGCTTACTCCGAGTACTGCTAGAGATATTATAATAAACTTACCGCTCACTAAGAAGCTTGTTAAAGAAGCTTGTTAAAGAAGCTTGTTAAAGAAGCTTGTTAAAGAAGCTTGTTAAAGAAGCTTGTTAAAGAAGCTTGTTAAAGAAGCTTGTTAAAGAAGCTTGTTAAAGAAGCTTGTTAAAGAAGCTTGTTAAAGCTTGTTAAAGAAGCTTGTTAAAGAAGCTTGTTAAAGCTTGTTAAAACTTGTTAAAGCTTGTTAAAGAAACTTGTTAAAGAAGCTTGTTAAAGCTTGTTAAAGCTTGTTAAAGAAGCTTGTTAAAGCTTGTTAAAGCTTGTTAAAGCTTGTTAAAACTTGTTAAAACATTAAAGAAGCTTGTTAAAGCTTGTTAAAGCTTGTTAAAGCTTGTTAAAGCTTGTTAAAGAAGCTTGTTAAAGCTTGTTAAAGAAGCTTGTTAAAGAAACTTGTTAAAACATTAAAGAAGCTTGTTAAAGCTTGTTAAAGAAGCTTGTTAAAACTTGTTAAAACATTAAAGAAGCTTGTTAAAGCTTGTTAAAGCTTGTTAAAGCTTGTTAAAGAAACTTGTTAAAGAAGCTTGTTAAAACTTGTTAAAGCTTGTTAAAACTTGTTAAAGAAGCTTGTTAAAGCTTGTTAAAGAAACTTGTTAAAGCTTGTTAAAGCTTGTTAAAACTTGTTAAAGCTTGTTAAAGAAGCTTGTTAAAGAAACTTGTTAAAACATTAAAGAAGCTTGTTAAAGCTTGTTAAAGAAGCTTGTTAAAGCTTGTTAAAACTTGTTAAAGAAACTTGTTAAAGAAACTTGTTAAAGCTTGTTAAAACTTGTTAAAGCTTGTTAAAGAAGCTTGTTAAAGAAGCTTGTTAAAACTTGTTAAAGCTTGTTAAAACTTGTTAAAACTTGTTAAAGAAACTTGTTAAAGAAGCTTGTTAAAGCTTGTTAAAGAAGCTTGTTAAAGAAGCTTGTTAAAGAAGCTTGTTAAAACTTGTTAAAGCTTGTTAAAGAAGCTTGTTAAAGAAGCTTGTTAAAGAAGCTTGTTAAAACTTGTTAAAGCTTGTTAAAGAAGCTTGTTAAAACTTGTTAAAGAAGCTTGTTAAAGCTTGTTAAAGAAGCTTGTTAAAACTTGTTAAAGAAGCTTGTTAAAGAAACTTGTTAAAGAAGCTTGTTAAAGAAGCTTGTTAAAGAAGCTTGTTAAAGAAGCTTGTTAAAGAAGCTTGTTAAAGAAGCTTGTTAAAGAAGCTTGTTAAAACTTGTTAAAGAAGCTTGTTAAAACATTAAAGAAGCTTGTTAAAACATTAAAGAAGCTTGTTAAAGAAGCTTGTTAAAGAAGCTTGTTAAAGAAGCTTGTTAAAGAAGCTTGTTAAAGAAGCTTGTTAAAGAAGCTTGTTAAAGAAACTTGTTAAAGAAGCTTGTTAAAGAAGCTTGTTAAAACTTGTTAAAGAAGCTTGTTAAAACTTGTTAAAGAAGCTTGTTAAAGAAGCTTGTTAAAGCTTGTTAAAGAAGCTTGTTAAAGAAACTTGTTAAAGAAGCTTGTTAAAGAAGCTTGTTAAAGAAGCTTGTTAAAGAAGCTTGTTAAAGCTTGTTAAAGAAACTTGTTAAAGAAGCTTGTTAAAGAAGCTTGTTAAAGAAGCTTGTTAAAGAAGCTTGTTAAAGAAGCTTGTTAAAGAAGCTTGTTAAAGAAGCTTGTTAAAGAAGCTTGTTAAAGAAGCTTGTTAAAGAAGCTTGTTAAAGAAGCTTGTTAAAGCTTGTTAAAGAAGCTTGTTAAAGAAGCTTGTTAAAGAAGCTTGTTAAAGAAGCTTGTTAAAGAAGCTTGTTAAAGAAGCTTGTTAAAGAAGCTTGTTAAAGAAGCTTGTTAAAGAAGCTTGTTAAAGAAGCTTGTTAAAGAAGCTTGTTAAAGAAGCTTGTTAAAGAAGCTTGTTAAAGAAGCTTGTTAAAGAAGCTTGTTAAAGAAGCTTGTTAAAGAAGCTTGTTAAAGAAGCTTGTTAAAGAAGCTTGTTAAAGAAGCTTGTTAAAGCTTGTTAAAGAAGCTTGTTAAAGAAGCTTGTTAAAGAAGCTTGTTAAAGAAGCTTGTTAAAGAAGCTTGTTAAAGAAGCTTGTTAAAGCTTGTTAAAACTTGTTAAAGAAGCTTGTTAAAGAAGCTTGTTAAAGAAGCTTGTTAAAGCTTGTTAAAGAAGCTTGTTAAAGAAGCTTGTTAAAGAAGCTTGTTAAAGAAGCTTGTTAAAGAAGCTTGTTAAAGAAGCTTGTTAAAGAAGCTTGTTAAAGAAGCTTGTTAAAGAAGCTTGTTAAAGAAGCTTGTTAAAGCTTGTTAAAACTTGTTAAAGAAGCTTGTTAAAGCTTGTTAAAACATTAAAGAAGCTTGTTAAAGCTTGTTAAAGAAGCTTGTTAAAGAAGCTTGTTAAAGAAGCTTGTTAAAGAAGCTTGTTAAAGAAGCTTGTTAAAGAAGCTTGTTAAAGAAGCTTGTTAAAGAAGCTTGTTAAAGAAGCTTGTTAAAGAAGCTTGTTAAAGAAGCTTGTTAAAGAAGCTTGTTAAAACTTGTTAAAGAAGCTTGTTAAAGAAGCTTGTTAAAGAAGCTTGTTAAAGAAGCTTGTTAAAGAAGCTTGTTAAAGAAGCTTGTTAAAGAAGCTTGTTAAAGAAGCTTGTTAAAGAAGCTTGTTAAAGAAGCTTGTTAAAGAAGCTTGTTAAAGAAGCTTGTTAAAGAAGCTTGTTAAAGAAGCTTGTTAAAGAAGCTTGTTAAAGAAGCTTGTTAAAGAAGCTTGTTAAAGAAGCTTGTTAAAGAAGCTTGTTAAAGAAGCTTGTTAAAGAAGCTTGTTAAAGAAGCTTGTTAAAGAAGCTTGTTAAAGAAGCTTGTTAAAGAAGCTTGTTAAAGAAGCTTGTTAAAGAAGCTTGTTAAAGAAGCTTGTTAAAGAAGCTTGTTAAAGAAGCTTGTTAAAGAAGCTTGTTAAAGAAGCTTGTTAAAGAAGCTTGTTAAAGAAGCTTGTTAAAGAAGCTTGTTAAAGAAGCTTGTTAAAGAAGCTTGTTAAAGAAGCTTGTTAAAGAAGCTTGTTAAAGAAGCTTGTTAAAGAAGCTTGTTAAAGAAGCTTGTTAAAGAAGCTTGTTAAAGAAGCTTGTTAAAGAAGCTTGTTAAAGAAGCTTGTTAAAGAAGCTTGTTAAAGAAGCTTGTTAAAGAAGCTTGTTAAAGAAGCTTGTTAAAGAAGCTTGTTAAAGAAGCTTGTTAAAGAAGCTTGTTAAAGAAGCTTGTTAAAGAAGCTTGTTAAAGAAGCTTGTTAAAGAAGCTTGTTAAAGAAGCTTGTTAAAGAAGCTTGTTAAAGAAGCTTGTTAAAGAAGCTTGTTAAAGAAGCTTGTTAAAGAAGCTTGTTAAAGAAGCTTGTTAAAGAAGCTTGTTAAAGAAGCTTGTTAAAGAAGCTTGTTAAAGAAGCTTGTTAAAGAAGCTTGTTAAAGAAGCTTGTTAAAGAAGCTTGTTAAAGAAGCTTGTTAAAGAAGCTTGTTAAAGAAGCTTGTTAAAGAAGCTTGTTAAAGAAGCTTGTTAAAGAAGCTTGTTAAAGAAGCTTGTTAAAGAAGCTTGTTAAAGAAGCTTGTTAAAGAAGCTTGTTAAAGAAGCTTGTTAAAGAAGCTTGTTAAAGAAGCTTGTTAAAGAAGCTTGTTAAAGAAGCTTGTTAAAGAAGCTTGTTAAAGAAGCTTGTTAAAGAAGCTTGTTAAAGAAGCTTGTTAAAGAAGCTTGTTAAAGAAGCTTGTTAAAGAAGCTTGTTAAAGAAGCTTGTTAAAGAAGCTTGTTAAAGAAGCTTGTTAAAGAAGCTTGTTAAAGAAGCTTGTTAAAGAAGCTTGTTAAAGAAGCTTGTTAAAGAAGCTTGTTAAAGAAGCTTGTTAAAGAAGCTTGTTAAAGAAGCTTGTTAAAGAAGCTTGTTAAAGAAGCTTGTTAAAGAAGCTTGTTAAAGAAGCTTGTTAAAGAAGCTTGTTAAAGAAGCTTGTTAAAGAAGCTTGTTAAAGAAGCTTGTTAAAGAAGCTTGTTAAAGAAGCTTGTTAAAGAAGCTTGTTAAAGAAGCTTGTTAAAGTAGCTTGTTAAAGAAGCTTGTTAAAGAAGCTTGTTAAAGAAGCTTGTTAAAGAAGCTTGTGTTACAACTAATAAAATACTCAGACTATTTTAAGTATTTATTTCGAACAGGCAGAGCTTCGCCTTACGCGTTGAGATCTGATTTCCAATAAGATGCCTTTGCTACAGGTTAATGCGCTTTTATACAGACTTTATGCGGCAATCGACCGTAAGTAATAAAAAATAAATAGGGTATTTCCGGTATGTAGAATTGCATAATTAAAATAAATAACTGTTGCTGTTATATTTAATTCACGAAAGTGAATTAAATATTGTATAGTAAATTTGAAGCCCTGTTATGAAATTATTTAATATTGTTGCATTTGTTAACGGAAATACCCTTGACAGATTATCATTACATTCCTTAAATAGACAATAGTCAAATTATAACTTATTTAGAAACTAACCAAACTTAAATTATTAACAACGAAATTATATGAGGCGGATGTACCCCTGCCATTTATATTGGATAACACTTGTTAAAGAAACTTGTTAAAGAAGCTTGTGTTACAACTAATAAAATACTCAGACTATTTTAAGTATTTATTTCGAACAGGCAGAGCTTCGCCTTACGCGTTGAGATCTGATTTCCAATAAGATGCCTTTGCTACAGGTTAATGCGCTTTTATACAGACTTTATGCGGCAATCGACCGTAAGTAATAAAAAATAAATAGGGTATTTCCGGTATGTAGAATTGCATAATTAAAATAAATAATTGTTGTTGTTATATTTAATTCACGAAAGTGAATTAAATATTGTATAGTAAATTTGAAGCCCTGTTATGAAATTATTTAATATTGTTGCATTTGTTAACGGAAATACCCTTGACAGATTATCATTACATTCCTTAAATAGACAATAGTCAAATTATAACTTATTTAGAAACTAACCAAACTTAAATTATTAACAACGAAATTATATGAGGCGGATGTACCCCTACCATTTATATTGGATAACACTTGTTAAAGAAACTTGTTAAAGAAACTTGTTAAAGAAACTTGTTAAAGAAACTTGTTAAAATAGTTTGTTAAAGAAGCTTGTTAAAGTAGCTTGTTAAAGAAGTTTGTTAAAGAAGCTTGATAAAGAAGCTTGTTAAAGCTTGTTAAAGCTTGTTAAAGCTTGTTAAAGCTTGTTAAAGCTTGTTAAAGAAGTTTGTTAAAGAAGCTTGTTAAAGAAACTTGTTAAAATAGTTTGTTAAAGAAGCTTGTTAAAATAGTTTGTTAAAGAAGCTTGTTAAAGAAACTTGTTAAAATAGTTTGTTAAAGAAGCTTGTTAAAGAAGCTTGTTAAAGAAGCTTGTGTTACAACTAATAAAATACTCAGACTATTTTAAGTATTTATTTCGAACAGGCAGAGCTTCGCCTTACGCGTTGAGATCTGATTTCCAATAAGATGCCTTTGCTACAGGTTAATGCGCTTTTATACAGACTTTATGCGGCAATCGACCGTAAGTAATAAAAAATAAATAGGGTATTTCCGGTATGTAGAATTGCATAATTAAAATAAATAACTGTTGCTGTTATATTTAATTCACGAAAGTGAATTAAATATTGTATAGTAAATTTGAAGCCCTGTTATGAAATTATTTAATATTGTTGCATTTGTTAACGGAAATACCCTTGACAGATTATCATTACATTCCTTAAATAGACAATAGTCAAATTATAACTTATTTAGAAACTAACCAAACTTAAATTATTAACAACGAAATTATATGAGGCGGATGTACCCCTGCCATTTATATTGGATAACACTTGTTAAAGAAACTTGTTAAAGAAACTTGTTAAAGAAGCTTGTTAAAGCTTGTTAAAGCTTGTTAAAGCTTGTTAAAGAAACTTGTTAAAGAAGCTTGTTAAAGAAGCTTGTTAAAGAAGCTTGTTAAAATAGTTTGTTAAAGAAGCTTGATAAAGAAGCTTGTTAAAACTTGTTAAAGAAACTTGTTAAAATAGTTTGTTAAAGAAGCTTGTTAAAGAAGCTTGTTAAAATAGTTTGTTAAAATAGTTTGTTAAAGAAGCTTGTTAAAGAAGCTTGTTAAAGAAGCTTGTTAAAAACTTGTTAAAGAAACTTGTTAAAATAGTTTGTTAAAGAAGCTTGTTAAAATAGTTTGTTAAAGAAGCTTGATAAAGAAGCTTGTTAAAGAAGCTTGATAAAGAAGCTTGTTAAAAACTTGTTAAAGAAACTTGTTAAAATAGTTTGTTAAAGAAGTTTGTTAAAGAAGCTTGTTAAAATAGCTTGTTAAAGAAGCTTGTTAAAGCTTGTTAAAAACTTGTTAAAGAAGCTTGTTAAAGCTTGTTAAAGCTTGTTAAAGCTTGTTAAAGCTTGTTAAAAACTTGTTAAAGAAACTTGTTAAAGAAGCTTGATAAAGAAGCTTGTTAAAGAAGCTTGATAAAGAAGCTTGTTAAAGTAGCTTGTTAAAGAAGCTTGATAAAGAAGCTTGTTAAAATAGTTTGTTAAAGAAGCTTGTTAAAGAAGCTTGTTAAAGTAGCTTGTTAAAGAAGCTTGATAAAGAAGCTTGTTAAAGTAGCTTGTTAAAGAAGCTTGTTAAAGCTTGTTAAAGCTTGTTAAAGAAGTTTGTTAAAGAAGCTTGTTAAAATAGTTTGTTAAAGAAGTTTGTTAAAGAAGCTTGTTAAAGAAGCTTGTTAAAGCTTGTTAAAGCTTGTTAAAGCTTGTTAAAGTAGCTTGTTAAAAGAAGCATTAAAGAAGCTTGTTAAAGAAGCTTGTTAAAGAAGCTTGTTAAAATAGTTTGTTAAAGAAGCTTGTTAAAGAAGCTTATTAAAGAAGCTTGATAAAGAAGCTTGTTAAAGAAGTTTGTTAAAGAAGCTTGTTAAAGCTTGTTAAAGCTTGTTAAAGCTTGTTAAAGCTTGTTAAAGCTTGTTAAAGAAGTTTGTTAAAGAAGCTTGTTAAAGAAGCTTGTTAAAGAAACTTGTTAAAGAAGCTTGTTAAAAGCTTGTTAAAACTTGTTAAAGAAGCTTGTTAAAGAAGCTTGTTAAAAGCTTGTTAAAAGCTTGTTAAAAGCTTGTTAAAAGCTTGTTAAAAGCTTGTTAAAACTTGTTAAAGAAGCTTGTTAAAGAAGCTTGTTAAAGAAGCTTGTTAAAGAAGCTTGTTAAAGAAGCTTGTTAAAGAAGCTTGTTAAAGAAGCTTGTTAAAGAAGCTTGTTAAAAGCTTGTTAAAACTTGTTAAAGAAACTTGTTAAAGAAACTTGTTAAAGAAGCTTGTTAAAACTTGTTAAAGAAACTTGTTAAAGAAGCTTGTTAAAGAAGCTTGTTAAAGAAACTTGTTAAAGAAACTTGTTAAAGAAGCTTGTTAAAGAAGCTTGTTAAAGAAGCTTGTTAAAGAAACTTGTTAAAGAAACTTGTTAAAGAAGCTTGTTAAAGAAGCTTGTTAAAGAAGCTTGTTAAAGAAGCTTGTTAAAGAAGCTTGTTAAAGAAGCTTGTTAAAACTTGTTAAAAGCTTGTTAAAGAAGCTTGTTAAAGAAGCTTGTTAAAGAAGCTTGTTAAAGAAGCTTGTTAAAACTTGTTAAAGAAACTTGTTAAAGAAACTTGTTAAAGAAGCTTGTTAAAGAAGCTTGTTAAAACATTAAAGAAGCTTGTTAAAGAAGCTTGTTAAAGAAGCTTGTTAAAGAAGCTTGTTAAAGAAGCTTGTTAAAGAAGCTTGTTAAAGAAGCTTGTTAAAGAAGCTTGTTAAAGAAGCTTGTTAAAGAAGCTTGTTAAAGAAGCTTGTTAAAGAAGCTTGTTAAAGAAGCTTGTGTTACAACTAATAAAATACTCAGACTATTTTAAGTATTTATTTCGAACAGGCAGAGCTTCGCCTTACGCGTTGAGATCTGATTTCCAATAAGATACCTTTGCTACAGGTTAATGCGCTTTTATACAGACTTTATGCGGCAATCGACCGTAAGTAATAAAAATAAATAGGGTATTTCCGGTATGTAGAATTGCATAATTAAAATAAATAACTGTTGCTGTTATATTTAATTCACGAAAGTGAATTAAATATTATATAATAAATTTGAAGCCCTGTTATGAAATTATTTAATATTGTTGCATTTGTTAACGGAAATACCCTTGACAGATTATCATTACATTCCTTAAATAGACAATAGTCAAATTATAACTTATTTAGAAACTAACCAAACTTAAATTATTAACAACGAAATTATATGAGGCGGATGTACCCCTGCCATTTATATTGGATAACACTTGTTAAAGAAACTTGTTAAAGAAACTTGTTAAAGAAGCTTGTTAAAGAAGCTTGTTAAAGAAGCTTGTTAAAGAAGCTTGATAAAGAAGCTTGTTAAAGAAGCTTGTTAAAGAAGCTTGTTAAAGAAGCTTGTTAAAGCTTGTTAAAACTTGTTAAAGAAGCTTGTTAAAGAAGCTTGTTAAAGCTTGTTAAAGAAGCTTGTTAAAGAAGCTTGTTAAAGCTTGTTAAAGAAGCTTGTTAAAGAAGCTTGTTAAAGAAGCTTGTTAAAGAAGCTTGTTAAAGAAGCTTGTTAAAGCTTGTTAAAGCTTGTTAAAACTTGTTAAAGAAGCTTGTTAAAGAAGCTTGTTAAAGAAGCTTGTTAAAGAAGCTTGTTAAAGAAGCTTGTTAAAGAAGCTTGTTAAAGCTTGTTAAAGCTTGTTAAAACTTGTTAAAGAAACTTGTTAAAGAAGCTTGTTAAAGAAGCTTGTTAAAGCTTGTTAAAGCTTGTTAAAGCTTGTTAAAACATTAAAGAAGCTTGTTAAAGAAGCTTGTTAAAGCTTGTTAAAAGCTTGTTAAAGAAGCTTGTTAAAAGCTTGTTAAAACTTGTTAAAGAAACTTGTTAAAGAAGCTTGTTAAAGAAGCTTGTTAAAACTTGTTAAAGAAGCTTGTTAAAGAAGCTTGTTAAAAGCTTGTTAAAAGCTTGTTAAAAGCTTGTTAAAACTTGTTAAAGAAGCTTGTTAAAACTTGTTAAAGAAGCTTGTTAAAGAAGCTTGTTAAAGAAACTTGTTAAAGAAGCTTGTTAAAGAAACTTGTTAAAGAAACTTGTTAAAGAAGCTTGTTAAAGAAGCTTGTTAAAGAAGCTTGTTAAAGAAGCTTGTTAAAAGCTTGTTAAAACTTGTTAAAGAAGCTTGTTAAAAGCTTGTTAAAAGCTTGTTAAAACTTGTTAAAGAAACTTGTTAAAGAAGCTTGTTAAAAGCTTGTTAAAACTTGTTAAAGAAACTTGTTAAAGAAGCTTGTTAAAAGCTTGTTAAAAGCTTGTTAAAAGCTTGTTAAAACTTGTTAAAGAAACTTGTTAAAGAAACTTGTTAAAGAAACTTGTTAAAGAAGCTTGTTAAAGAAACTTGTTAAAGAAGCTTGTTAAAAGCTTGTTAAAACTTGTTAAAGAAACTTGTTAAAGAAACTTGTTAAAGAAGCTTGTTAAAACTTGTTAAAGAAACTTGTTAAAGAAGCTTGTTAAAGAAGCTTGTTAAAAGCTTGTTAAAAGCTTGTTAAAACTTGTTAAAGAAGCTTGTTAAAACTTGTTAAAGAAACTTGTTAAAGAAACTTGTTAAAGGTTAATGCGCTTTTATACAGACTTTATGCGGCAATCGACCGTAAGTAATAAAAATAAATAAATGAATAAGAACGCAGCTATAGCCAATTTACTGAGCGTAGAACCTAAGAAGAGAGCGTAGAGAAAATTTGTTGCATCACACTGTAGCGCAGAAAAAAAAAAAAAAAAAACGTTTTGACTTTGAATAACCAGAGATAAGCGTTGGTGTTTTTAAGGTCAACATGCGGAACACAAAGTGGTCGCGATACTGACGCAATAGATACGTCGCTTTTATACAACCGTTTCGTGCTCGACTGTTACATACTGTCCGACGGTCGGTTCCCACTAGAACTGTGTCAATACGGTCCAAGAATAAATTCCGGAAAGTAAAAATACGAGATCGCCCCTAAAGTGCCTCCCGACCCGCCTACACGTCTTTCATCCAGCTATAATAGATCTGTCACACGACCCAAGACCTTAATATTTAATCTCCACTCTAGGGTCTATGTTTAATGGTCACTATCATGCTCTCTATTTTTATATTTCTTTATCAGCACTTTATCGCGCCACCAACGCTGCTTACCCCCCATAAGTATCGGCGTTATGATATTGATACTTAAGTGTGTAATCCTGTGGGATGAATAAATGATTTTATGGTGGTCCGGGTCACTTATCACATTTTATAGGGACGCAGTGCATCGACTGAGATTTAGGCTATTACATATATTATCTAACAAATAATAGAAAAGCAGGACAATTTATATTGTAAATAATAATAAATTAAATCCGGCCAAGCGCGAGTCGTACCCTCGCACTCAGTATGTGTTAGATATTTACCAAAAAATTGTGTTATCTTTCATTCGGTTCCATATCCTCAGTGCAGGCCGACTAACACTTAGTCGATTTTATTATTTCTTGTTTAAATCTTTAATATCAACAGCACTCAAACGGTAGGACGGACGGATGGACGGGCGGCAAAGGCTTAGTAGTAATTAGTACTAATACTGAACGGCCTGTGATTAGATCCTGGTGTATCTTATAAATCAATGGTCGGTTTATTACACTGCAGACCACATGGGGATGTTCAAGGTTGCTCCGCAGGTTACGAAAAGTGCTATGCTCTGTGTTTCTTTGTGCGACATGATCTGCAACGTCAAGGATAACCGACATGTGCTAAAAGGATCAAGATACTGCAGCCCGCAGAACTGTGTCAATACGGTCCAGAATAAATTCCGGAAAGTAAAAATACGAGATCGCCCCTAAAGTGCCTCCCGACCCGCCTACACGTCTTTCATCCAGCTATAATAGATCTGTCACACGACCCAAGACCTTAATATTTAATCTCCACTCTAGGGTCTATGTTTAATGGTCTCTATCATGCTCTCTATTTTTATATTTCTTTATCAGCACTTTATCGCGCCACCAACGCTGCTTACCCCCCATAAGTATCGGCGTTATGATATTGATACTTAAGTGTGTAATCCTGTGGGATGAATAAATGATTTTATGGTGGTCCGGGTCACTTATCACATTTTATAGGGACGCAGTGCATCGACTGAGATTTAGGCTATTACATATATTATCTAACAAATAATAGAAAAGCAGGACAATTTATATTGTAAATAATAATAAATTAAATCCGGCCAAGCGCGAGTCGTACCCTCGCACTCAGTATGTGTTAGATATTTACCAAAAAATTGTGTTATCTTTCATTCGGTTCCATATCCTCAGTGCGAGCCCGACTAACACTTAGTCGATTTTATTATTTCTTGTTTAAATCTTTAATATCAACAGCACTCAAACGGTAGGACGGACGGATGGACGGGCGGCAAAGGCTTAGTAGTAATTAGTACTAATACTGAACGGCCTGTGATTAGATCCTGGTGTATCTTATAAATCAATGGTCGGTTTATTACACTGCAGACCACATGGGGATGTTCAAGGTTGCTCCGCAGGTTACGAAAAGTGCTATGCTCTGTGTTTCTTTGTGCGACATGATCTGCAACGTCAAGGATAACCGACATGTGCTAAAAGGATCAAGATACTGCAGCCCGCAGAACTGTGTCAAAGAAGCTTGTTAAAGAAGCTTGTTAAAGAAGCTTGTTAAAGAAGCTTGTTAAAGAAGCTTGTTAAAGAAACTTGTTAAAGAAACTTGTTAAAGAAGCTTGTTAAAGAAGCTTGTTAAAGAAGCTTGTTAAAGAAGCTTGATAAAGAAGCTTGTTAAAGAAGCTTGTTAAAGAAGCTTGTTAAAGAAGCTTGTTAAAGAAGCTTGTTAAAGAAGCTTGTTAAAGAAACTTGTTAAAGAAGCTTGTTAAAGAAGCTTGTTAAAGAAGCTTGATAAAGAAGCTTGTTAAAGAAGCTTGTTAAAGAAGCTTGTTAAAGAAGCTTGTTAAAGCTTGTTAAAGAAGCTTGTTAAAGAAGCTTGTTAAAGAAGCTTGTTAAAGCTTGTTAAAGAAGCTTGTTAAAGAAGCTTGTTAAAGAAGCTTGTTAAAGCTTGTTAAAGCTTGTTAAAGCTTGTTAAAGAAGCTTGTTAAAGAAGCTTGTTAAAGCTTGTTAAAGAAGCTTGTTAAAGCTTGTTAAAGCTTGTTAAAGCTTGTTAAAGAAGCTTGTTAAAGCTTGTTAAAGCTTGTTAAAGCTTGTTAAAGCTTGTTAAAGCTTGTTAAAGCTTGTTAAAGCTTGTTAAAGAAGCTTGTTAAAGAAGCTTGTTAAAGCTTGTTAAAGCTTGTTAAAGAAGCTTGTTAAAGAAGCTTGTTAAAGCTTGTTAAAGAAGCTTGTTAAAGAAGCTTGTTAAAGCTTGTTAAAGCTTGTTAAAGCTTGTTAAAGCTTGTTAAAGAAGCTTGTTAAAGCTTGTTAAAGCTTGTTAAAGAAGCTTGTTAAAGAAGCTTGTTAAAGCTTGTTAAAGAAGCTTGTTAAAGCTTGTTAAAGCTTGTTAAAGCTTGTTAAAGAAGCTTGTTAAAGAAGCTTGTTAAAGCTTGTTAAAGCTTGTTAAAGAAGCTTGTTAAAGCTTGTTAAAGAAGCTTGTTAAAGCTTGTTAAAGAAGCTTGTTAAAGAAGCTTGTTAAAGCTTGTTAAAGAAGCTTGTTAAAGCTTGTTAAAGAAGCTTGTTAAAGCTTGTTAAAGCTTGTTAAAGAAGCTTGTTAAAGCTTGTTAAAGCTTGTTAAAGAAGCTTGTTAAAGAAGCTTGTTAAAGCTTGTTAAAGCTTGTTAAAGCTTGTTAAAGAAGCTTGTTAAAGCTTGTTAAAGCTTGTTAAAGCTTGTTAAAGCTTGTTAAAGCTTGTTAAAGCTTGTTAAAGCTTGTTAAAGAAGCTTGTTAAAGCTTGTTAAAGAAGCTTGTTAAAGCTTGTTAAAGAAGCTTGTTAAAGAAGCTTGTTAAAGCTTGTTAAAGCTTGTTAAAGCTTGTTAAAGCTTGTTAAAGCTTGTTAAAGCTTGTTAAAGAAGCTTGTTAAAGCTTGTTAAAGCTTGTTAAAGCTTGTTAAAGCTTGTTAAAGCTTGTTAAAGCTTGTTAAAGAAGCTTGTTAAAGCTTGTTAAAGAAGCTTGTTAAAGAAGCTTGTTAAAGCTTGTTAAAGAAGCTTGTTAAAGAAGCTTGTTAAAGAAGCTTGTTAAAGAAGCTTGTTAAAGAAGCTTGTTAAAGCTTGTTAAAGAAGCTTGTTAAAGCTTGTTAAAGCTTGTTAAAGCTTGTTAAAGCTTGTTAAAGCTTGTTAAAGCTTGTTAAAGCTTGTTAAAGCTTGTTAAAGCTTGTTAAAGAAGCTTGTTAAAGCTTGTTAAAGCTTGTTAAAGCTTGTTAAAGCTTGTTAAAGAAGCTTGTTAAAGCTTGTTAAAGAAGCTTGTTAAAGAAGCTTGTTAAAGAAGCTTGTTAAAGCTTGTTAAAGCTTGTTAAAGCTTGTTAAAGCTTGTTAAAGCTTGTTAAAGAAGCTTGTTAAAGCTTGTTAAAGAAGCTTGTTAAAGAAGCTTGTTAAAGAAGCTTGTTAAAGAAGCTTGTTAAAGAAGCTTGTTAAAGCTTGTTAAAGCTTGTTAAAGAAGCTTGTTAAAGAAGCTTGTTAAAGCTTGTTAAAGCTTGTTAAAGAAGCTTGTTAAAGCTTGTTAAAGCTTGTTAAAGCTTGTTAAAGCTTGTTAAAGAAGCTTGTTAAAGCTTGTTAAAGCTTGTTAAAGCTTGTTAAAGAAGCTTGTTAAAGCTTGTTAAAGCTTGTTAAAGCTTGTTAAAGCTTGTTAAAGCTTGTTAAAGCTTGTTAAAGAAGCTTGTTAAAGCTTGTTAAAGCTTGTTAAAGAAGCTTGTTAAAGAAGCTTGTTAAAGCTTGTTAAAGCTTGTTAAAGAAGCTTGTTAAAGAAGCTTGTTAAAGAAGCTTGTTAAAGCTTGTTAAAGCTTGTTAAAGAAGCTTGTTAAAGCTTGTTAAAGCTTGTTAAAGAAGCTTGTTAAAGCTTGTTAAAGAAGCTTGTTAAAGAAGCTTGTTAAAGAAGCTTGTTAAAGCTTGTTAAAGAAGCTTGTTAAAGCTTGTTAAAGAAGCTTGTTAAAGCTTGTTAAAGAAGCTTGTTAAAGAAGCTTGTTAAAGCTTGTTAAAGCTTGTTAAAGCTTGTTAAAGCTTGTTAAAGAAGCTTGTTAAAGCTTGTTAAAGAAGCTTGTTAAAGCTTGTTAAAGCTTGTTAAAGCTTGTTAAAGCTTGTTAAAGCTTGTTAAAGCTTGTTAAAGCTTGTTAAAGCTTGTTAAAGAAGCTTGTTAAAGAAGCTTGTTAAAGAAGCTTGTTAAAGCTTGTTAAAGCTTGTTAAAGAAGCTTGTTAAAGAAGCTTGTTAAAGCTTGTTAAAGCTTGTTAAAGCTTGTTAAAGCTTGTTAAAGCTTGTTAAAGCTTGTTAAAGAAGCTTGTTAAAGCTTGTTAAAGCTTGTTAAAGAAGCTTGTTAAAGAAGCTTGTTAAAGAAGCTTGTTAAAGAAGCTTGTTAAAGCTTGTTAAAGAAGCTTGTTAAAGCTTGTTAAAGAAGCTTGTTAAAGCTTGTTAAAGCTTGTTAAAGCTTGTTAAAGAAGCTTGTTAAAGCTTGTTAAAGAAGCTTGTTAAAGAAGCTTATAGGGACGCAGTGCATCGACTGAGATTTAGGCTATTACATATATTATCTAACAAATAATAGAAAAGCAGGACAATTTATATTGTAAATAATAATAAATTAAATCCGGCCAAGCGCGAGTCGTACCCTCGCACTCAGTATGTGTTAGATATTTACCAAAAAATTGTGTTATCTTTCATTCGGTTCCATATCCTCAGTGCGAGCCCGACTAACACTTAGTCGATTTTATTATTTCTTGTTTAAATCTTTAATATCAACAGCACTCAAACGGTAGGACGGACGGATGGACGGGCGGCAAAGGCTTAGTAGTAATTAGTACTAATACTGAACGGCCTGTGATTAGATCCTGGTGTATCTTATAAATCAATGGTCGGTTTATTACACTGCAGACCACATGGGGATGTTCAAGGTTGCTCCGCGGGTTACGAAAAGTGCTATGCTCTGTGTTTCTTTGTGCGACATGATCTGCAACGTCAAGGATAACCGACATGTGCTAAAAGGATCAAGATACTGCAGCCCGCAGAACTGTCAACCGTTTGGGGAAAAAAGGTTCTCGGGTGGCAAACTCGTACAGGCAAACTTGTACAAGCAAAATCATTGCAGGACTACCCTCCACAAGATAGATTTACGACTTGTACAATGTTGTGGGAATTCGATGGTTGCAGGTGGCTCAGGCGTCGTGCTTTGTGGCAGTATTCGGGGGAGGCCTGTGTCTTATGTATCTACAGCTGTAATTACGTTATTACAGCCAAACACAAACCCGCAGCAGTGGGTTTTAATATAATACATACATATTAATATCCATCTCTAGGATGGTTCTGCTAAATATCAGCTTGATGCTTTGGACTCGTTGGAGCGCCGAGCGAAGAGGATCATAGGCAGTGACTCACTCGTGGAGGCAAATCTTCTGAGCCTCGAACACCGTAGACGAGTGGCCTGCCTCTCGGTTTTTTATCGGATGTGCGGAGGTTTTGCATAACCTGATACCCCCTTCCCCTTTCCATCACCGAACGACTAGACGCGGCGAGAAGTTCCACCCTTATGTTGTAGACATTCCTCCATTATTTCTTTATGCGGACGGCTAAGGAGTGGAACTCTCTGCCGAGGTCAGTTTTTCTGGAACACTATAATCTCGACATCTTTAAGGCCAAAGTTAACAGACATCTAAGCAAACGTGTACCATCCTAGGCCTCATCTTCGCCTTCCATCGGGCAAGATTGAGGTCAAACGTAAGCCTATTTTTCATAAAAAAAAATATATTAATACGTATTAACATAACATGGATACTGAATAAATGAAAATAAATACAATAGAAATAAGAAACAGTTTCATGCGTCGGCGACTCGGTGTTTAAATTTAATAATTAGCCTCGAGCATAATAATTATTAATTGTATCAACTATTAATTCCGGTACAAAACTATGTACACGCTGTAACCAAGCGGCGCACTATATTGCCTATTATTAGAATGGTCTGATACAATTCCTACATAATTAACTATGGGACCGCTGCGTTAGGCTGCTGAAAATTAAAGCAAATTCGTGCAACATTTAAAAGCTTTTCATGAATTTAAATGGTATTAAATGCGGGCTCATTATTATCTCGAAATGTGTGCAAACATTTGTTATCGGAATGTTTCTTTTATTAATTTACGTTCGGTTTTCGAACTATAGTATATTGTGCATATTTTATAACTTGTTTACAGAATACAGAATATGATAGCTGAATTTTAAATCTTCTCTGATAGACATTAATAGATAATAAGACATTCTTTTCATTACATTTTCTTATTATTCATTCATAACATTTTGTATTCGACTTGACATGGAGAGCTAAAAAATTTTACTAATTTTCGAATACGAGTTCCGTTGTGGTTCTGGCGCAGTAGAGACAGCTCGCAATATCAATGCTGGGTTCGAAGAGTATACGACCAACGAACGCACTGCCCGTTTTAGGTTTAATCGCTTTCGTAGTGGAGACTTCTACTTAAAGAGCTTACGACCGTCACGCTCGAGGCGGATACGCTGAATCAAATTAATAAATAATATCCATGAAAATAACATGAATGTAATTATTATTTTAAATAAGAATTAGAAAATCATACATGTTATCACTTCGATCTCGTGAACATGTGAAATGTGAAAAGCTCTCTCAATTTTTTTCCACATGTGTATAGTAACGACTAACAACAACCAGAGCCAAGCGGCGGCTTTAGCTGCTGCTCGAATGGGCCGGCTCGACCGGATTGATACCACGGCCTCGCGGAATACCGGCGTGAAGTAGCAGCATCCAGTGCTTCTGCGTTTCGTTCGGTGAGTGAGGTAACCGGAGGCCCACATCCCCTCACTGTTCCCCTCCTCTTCCATCCCGTCTCCCAAATATCCTTAAAGACCGGCAACGCACCTGCAGCATCTATGGTGTTGCAGATGTACGTGGGCGACGGTAATCACTTACCATGTTAAAAAAAAAAAAACTACAAGCGGAGCTTTGTCTTCGTGGTCACGATTGTCATTTTTGGAAAGCTCTACCCTAAGTTAAATCGTAGCAAATATCAGTTGGGGTCAGCCGTGGTGACTGTTGCATAGTTAACCTAACACTGCGATATTACTACACGTTTGTGCATCGGTAATTTTGTTCCTAATTATTTTGCAATCTCTATAGAAGTAGAATAGACAGCATTTCGAAACTGCTGTTTTTGGGCGGGACATAAATTGGTAATGCGGCTTCGGTCCGCATCCGATGATTAATTGACCCGATCTGACCCCCACAATTACTTCAATTATTTACCTCCGGCTTACTGTTACTGTGCTATTCGATAGCTTCTCCTTTAATTTGAATTATGATAGTAACATTCGGTCGGCACTCGTCGTTCTTAATTATGACGGACTTTCATCACTCCGTTTCCATTTAATACGAATTCGATATTTGTCTGCTTCTGTGAACTTATAGCCCGATAGTTCCAGTAATCGAATTTCAAAAGACATTTAACCTCAACTATATGTTTTACTGTTATAGATTACTAAAACAGAGTTATATTATGTATTTTGCGGTCTACTGTTAACTGGAACAGCGTGGCGACCTTTTTCCATTTCCAAAACGATCTTTATCAAATTTAGAGATATTTATAAAAAACGGTATAAACATTTATTTATTTATTTAAACTTTATTTGCACATTACAGAACAAAAAGGCGGACAGTCTGCCATTAGATTGAAAAGAGAAAATGTAAAAGGGTGCACACAAATATTATGTTAAACATACTCATCTGGAACTCATGAGGGTAGGAAGAGATTATGAATTTCAAATTGGTACGATCCTGTTGATCCGTAGTCAGGTTTCCTCAATTCACTTTTTAAAAGAAACAAAACGTAAAGGGCAACTATATTCATTAAAAAAAACTTTATGACGAAACAATTGTAGTTGATCGTTGGGGAAAAAAGGTTCCCTAGTGGTAGCCACGTACAGGCAAACGCAGTGTAGGACGACCCCCCATAAGAGAGACGACCTGCGCAGTGTTGCGGGAAGTCGATGGATGCAGGTGGCTCGGGACCGAGCTTCGTGGCAGTCCTTGGGGGACTTGTGATAGGTAGAAATGATGATGAATGATGACTTTGTTAAAGAAAGCCAATCGATGAAAATTGCCTCCGAATCTTGAGCTTACGTATTCACTTCCATCAAAATGATCTAAGTTCTTTGGAATCGTTTCAAAATGACACGAAATATTTATTTTATGAGCTTTCAATACTTTAACTAAATTTACAAATTTGTATTTATCTCCCGACATGAAACGTTCATTTAGCTCTTGTGTTTATAAACATACGAATACAACGTCATATTATCAGGACCCAGTGTCTTTATTTCCTCCTCTTTGCGAAGTTCGAGCTTATAATTAACTTAATTAGATATCGTTACACTTAATTGAAACGTTATTCAAATTTAAGGCATCAATTTACAAGGTAGACGAAAAGAATTTGTTTTTGCTATGTCGCTGTTTATATATGAATATATAAAAGCATGTATTTTAAAAGAATTAATGTCCATCATCTCTTATTACCTAAGTAATTATACGTCAGTTAGTATAGTTATCAAAGCATGCCAAACAATACAGAAAAGGAAAAACTTAAGTTCGCAATACGTTAACATTAACAGCCTGTAAATGGTCCACTGCAGGGCGTACCTCTTCCATAAGGAGGATTTGCTATAATCGTCACGCTCGAATTGATGGTCGCAGTTCCAGACACCTCGCACCTGAAAACGCTGCTGCACATCATCGGTCTGCTTAATTTTGGTGTGATGGTGGCATTTGCGATTTTCAAGGCTTTATTCTTTAGTATGTCTTACGAAATCCGTGGTAAGATAGGGGGTGGTAGATTCTTGCGCCTATCACATACGCAAATTAAATGGACGCATTTAATTTAAAAAATAATTCAAGTCGTTGATAACAGAAGTTGATAAGAAAAATATTGGCGACATTCAGTCTAGTATTGGAATCACAATAACATTTGCTTTGATCTTTAAGATTCTGAACTCTTAAATTTGTGTAAACAGTTCCTGTTTAAACCTGATGTCAACTTATTAATATTGATATTTAACAATAACATGCAATTTTACATAACATAATGTTGACCTGAATTCTAGAATTTGCATATATTCTTTTTTGTTAACTCTTTGAAAACTCCGCGATTTAACTAAAAATTTACAACAACAAAAACAGCACCAGTCGACTTTATTTTCTTATGCTCCATGAAATACAATCGCTATTCTAATCATCTGTTTCATCTATTATATCGGATGATATAATAGATGAAACAGTTGAATACAAGCCCGAAATATATTTTACAGCCAAGTCATCTATTTCTCTTTAATCCATTTGCGAGGAAATCACGAGAGAGAGACGGGACAATTACAATATTGGCTTCGGATGAGATTCGAACACAGGACACTAAGCCAGGGGACTTAGCATGCAACTACGCTGACCTTTATACCACGTAGCCGTTTATTGTATAAGATATGCTTGTCACTGGATTGCCTGCAATATAATTCATAAGTTTGTCAATGTACGTAAACAGATAACTGTTTTGTCGTCTAAATACGTATAAATATCGTTGAATACAGACTGAATTTTATATTTCATTTCATTTATCAAATATGCGCAGCTGAAGTATTGAACTCTTGTCAAAATTAAAAAAAAATGTGGGAAAATTAAAGGCGCCCTAATACAAAACGACATCAAACGGTTCCCGCCCACTTGACCTCGATACGAAGTTTGTTCCTTCATACAATGCCACGTCATAGTGTGATCAATACTAAACAAGATAAATAAACAAGATTGAGTTCGCAAACTCAACATTGCTCCATAAATGTCTAAAACCATCTCACTTTGATGTTAGATCATTACAAACGTAAACAACAGGGTACTAATTAGCGGTACATAAGCGGATCAGTTTTCGGTTAGTTCTAGTTAATCTACTGAGTTTGTGACTTATGATCGTCTATTCTTACATATGTTCGACATTATTAATAATAGTTTTGATCTCAATGATTCGGGAATTATTTGTGTTTCAAGCACCACTTTTAAGATAACAAACTTTTAGTACGATGTGGGGCTTTAAAACGTTCCCATATTCCGGTTCGCATTGCAGACCAGAGAAGGTTAATACTTCACGTGCAGAACTTACAGAACAACAACGTGAAGATGCAGCATAATGCTGCTGAGTGTCATACGGTGACGGAACCGGAAATCCATTTACGGGCAACGGAGCACTTAAGTATTTAAGTATCTATTTTTTTTATGTAAAAGACGGCAAACGACCAAGCGGTTCACCTGATGTTAAGTACTTACCGTCGCCCACATACATCTGATAGGTGCCATAGATGCCGCAGGTGCGTTGGCGGTCTTTAAGGATATTTGGGAGATGGGAGGGAAGAGGAGAGGAATAGGGAGGGTAAGTGGGCCTCCGGCTACCTCGCTCACCGAAAGAAACGCAGAAGCACAAGATGCCTCTACTTCACGCCGGTATTCTGCGAGGTCTTGGGATCCATCCGGTCGTCGAGCCGGCCTATTCGAGCAGCAGCTAAAGCCGCCGCTTGGCTCTACCACGCTTAAAAATCTAGGATAATTGTATTACAACTTGCCTTCGAGACATTTTCCTGGTTTATCATCTTGCTAATATTAAGAAAAACTATATGAAGAACTACATAAATGTAAATATTATTCTATAATACTAGCGAATATTCTCTCCTGTTTAACATGTATCACTTAGCTGCTTATGGTGAAACTTATCAAGTATGCAAGCTACATTCATAAACGTGCTGACAATGAGTAAATATTCCTTTCTTTTGATCTTAAAGATTTATAGCCCTAGTTACTTTAGGCCACTAATCAAGTTAATTAAGGCCCAGCCGACCGAAAAACCCAGAGGGACGGTAAATTAAAACTGCCACGTCTCCCGGGTATAAATCTTAAAAAGTCCAAGTTACCCAGTGGAGTGACTTAGAGTTCGTCTCGTGGAGTAGCGGCCAATCCTACTCCCCCGAGTGGCATGCTGTCACTCGCTGCAGCCCGTTTGACGCCATATGTGTCTAGCGCAGCAACGTAACAGCGTTAATCTAAGAACAATTTGAACAAATTTAAACCGTATACCCATCCCATAAGGTTAACATTGCAACGGGAGAAAGATGTGAGGGTCGCTGTGCCGGTATGGGGTAAGGTCCCAAAGGCGATGTACGGCGCGGCACTCATCATTTCCCCATTGTCTCGTTAGACAAAAATCAAAAACAAACACCCGCAGACGGGATTTTCGGATCTAAGTCCGAATGATTCGCAATGATTTTGCTGATCGCTCTGTACTCTTTATTTGGTGTGTTGCGGACGATTGTGCCTCAGGGATTAGACGTCTATAGGAGTTGTCGAAAGTTATTATCTTGTAATAAAGACATCTGTCAATACAATGTTTAGATTCTTTATATTACATCGAAGACAAATTGCTTATTATCAGTACGTTATAAGGAATAGTATTAAACTTAAATAACTTGATACATCCAATACTTTGATACCGCCTTAAATTATTACATAATGTTTGATTTAGATACCTTAGGAACAATTTTAACCCTTCTGTTCCATGACTACATCAAACTTTGTAAGAGCGTTACTTTCAATAACCCTCAGTTTCCAAACGTCAAGACTTTTCTTTTCACAATACTCAATGTTTATTTCCTCAACTACCGGCTTAGTACAATCTTAGTAAACGTTTAAGATTTCATCTGTATTACAAATTTTGGACGGGTCCTCATTTCTCTATTCTTGAAGTTGATTCATGATATTCTCAAATATAATTTCATGACGGCTCTACTAAGATATGAATTATTCTGCTGAGGTTGATTTAGCTCCTGTCTTCTGAATATCTGTTAACTTCGTTTCATTTAATAAGTGTCAAACAATATTCGGGCATAAAATAAACCTTTGCCATTTAAATTATTTAACAGTCCCTTATCTCCAATTTCACCAAAAGAAGGTTATTTTGAAGAGAGTTCAACTAGAGACAAGATTAAAGTGAAAGGATTGAGGATTGTAAAATTGTATACTTATTTACTTATTTTAATGTGCTGCTTGTCGATCATTATTCGTTACATTCAAAGTCAAAGTCTATTATTTTTTATTTAACAACGACTTATTTAAAGCTCTTATGGACGTTTAAAGCTACACCGGTTCGGAAAACAAGACCTTCTCAGAGAAGAAGAGCCGGCAAGAAACTACAATAAAATTTACAATAAAATCAATACAATGTCAATCATATAAATACAAATACAATTTTAACACTATATCAGTAGCCAGGAGACCCGCGTGTGCAGAGTAAAAGCTAATTCACACATCTTTGGCCTCGACAGTATTGATCTATTTTATAGTAGGCCTTTTTTTAAAAAGTTTCTTCTCAACTTCTCAAGATTAAAGTTCACATTACGTCATAATAAGGTTATTCTATTTTACAGCAAACGATTTACTAGCAGAAGGGACTTTATGCAGTATTTCTACAAGTAGCATTGTGCAAAAATGTATTCCGGTTCGAAGCCGTTGATAATCTCAAGGTGAGAGCTATAAGGGCCACGCAGGGTTATACTGTTCAAAGTTCAGCCGCGCGTGAACTGATGACTTTACAAGTCGCCAATTTTCTTATAAAGATTAAACGTATAATAACATTATTGTAATCAACATTCGGAAAATTTTCATATTTCGTTTACACTGCGGCCCTGTCTCTACAGGACGTCAATTTTTATGAAATTATTTTGGTAGCGGATCGATACTGGCTGTAGGTAAATATCTAGTACCTGCAGCATATGATCAATCTCTCAAATATTACCAGCGTAAAGAAGCAGCACATGACTGTTATGTTCCATCATAGTCATCAGAGGTAATAACACAACATCATCTTGAATCTACGCCGAGGATGGTCTACCAATAACAATACCAATGTAGATTGCCTTGTTTGTTTGGCTCCTACCTACTCCTATACTTTTGTTTCCAGAGTATCCTAGATAGTGAACCTGGACGGTAAACACGAACTTTTTATTCTTTTTTAACATTCATTTGTTTTTGGCACAAACTGCAAAGTAGTTTCGTATATGACAATTTTTACAGAAGAGATTTCGATTAATGATACGATAATGGAAGACCAACGGTTATTATTTCTTTATCACATAAAATAGATATGAATGAAATATTGAAAAGCGCCATCGTCTTTTCCAACATTTGCATGAGCTTCATCGCCTCCATGCATTGAATTACCAGTGATTTCTCCGTTCTTTGGATAAATGTAATTCTTTCGTCGAAGATTGCGTCTCGGCCGAGTCTCGCGTCTCCGACGTACGTGATCACAATACCAAGCGTTTCAGTTGTCTCCGGCCTCTCTTTTATGTCTATCATTTATTCTTTCGATACGCGAACGTCAGCATTTGACAACTACAGTTCATGCCGAATAAATTGTCGATGAAATTGCGCGACTAAGATTGAGTTACGACTGTGGACGGGGCCTATCGACTCGGCTGTTTTGCTTGGGCCCCGATAGATTTATCGTCCTGCCTTATTTCTACTACGTCGTCGTTTCGCAAACACGCTGGTACCTTAACTTTTACTGTCAATGTGTTTACTTGTACAAAATTATTTTGGCGCCACTTTTCACAAGCTATTTTATAAATTATTTCGTATGTAATAGATGAGATTATTTCTAATGCCCAACCAGGCTCGAGGCGCAATAAACCGGCACGATGATAGTAAAAATGGTCCCATGGGTTTCGAGCGATTTTCAACCTTACTGCTTTTTATTAATGTCAAGACAGAACATTTTAATTTTAATAAAACTGAACATCGGCACGCCCGACCTATTTGTCAACCTTCCTTACTTTTGCTGGCATAAAATCATACACTCGCACTTCGCTTAACCACAGTCCTGTATCTCACAGGAACGCAATCGAAAAAGTTCTTTTTGTTACACAGATAAGATACAAATTTGATCGTCAATCTAGCACTCTGTATAAAATACCTAATCCTTAAATTCGACCGAGTAAATTTTAAGCTTTTCTTCTAAAGTAATAAAGGTGTATTTTATTTGTGCAGAGATAGATTATATTTGGTATTTACGTACCGTAACACGTAGGTGAGCCATCGCTCATGTGACAAATTTCTACGTTTGCTTTAACGCAGAGCACCGTGTTTAGAATATTGTATTCGAAATAGGAACATTACAAATTCACATTGATTTCCATACGGAGTGAATAGGAGGGAGTTGTTCGCTCAGCAGTACAATAGAAACGACTGGGCCTGTATGTATTTGCAATCAAAAAAAAAATGGCTTTCGCATTAAACACCTCGCACGTTAGACTTTGCTGCCCGTCATCGGTCTGTTTATTTTCTGGTCTGGTATTATTTCTGGTGGTTATGCCGGCATCAGACGATTTTCAAGGCATTCCGCTTCAGTCATCTCTTACGACACCCACGGGAAGGAAGAGGATGGCAGATTCTGTTTATTGATTTCCCCTCGACTGTGAAGAATTGCCATAATCGCAGCTTACGATCTAGTAGCGTATCTTGTTCGTGCCATGGACGGCAACAATCAGTAACACACTCAACCTCTCTTTCAGCGCTACTCGGAGGACATGTAATGAATCGAAGGTTGAACTATGGACGGAGACCTCTGAACAAAAATGTTGTATTCCTATTTTTTTTTGCATACATTTCGAATTATATCTGATTCTATCAATTCTTTGAAATATTTTTTTCTCGGGCGTCTGACGGATTGTGACAGGTTGCTTCCCCTTGAGACATCAGGTTTACCGGTTCGTTTATGTGACTTTGTACGGTTCAAATTGTAGTTTCTTTCTTGTAGTAACGAAGATCTAACAATACGTGCGTGAAGGGATTCGCGTTTATTTGTCGAATGTTTTCGCAGATTCTTTTCGGGGGTTACCCCTTACTGTTGTAGACGTGATTTTGCTACGAAAGCGTATTGCCAATTGTATATTTATGAGTTCCACTATTTTGTCGAATTGTATTCTATTGTAATTCGATTTTGTTGTAAGCAAATTTTTGTTTTAGCAGATTGTGGGATTTCAAATAAGAGGATTAAAAATATTCATTCGTTTTCATGTTTATCATTAATGTAGTTAACAATTTGCTGGATGATTTTACATTGTTGGTTTATAATACTAAACGATAATTTTATCATTATTGTTGCAGTCAATTATAAGTCTAATGCAGAATGTAATAAGTCTTGTTATAGCTACAAAGTGTGATATGAACAGATCGACGATCAATCCAATCATGGGTCCTCTTAAACTGCGTTTATCTATACTAACGTTATCTTTTTCTCCATCGCCTCAGCCTTAGTCGAGGTTAACATTTGGATTAAAATTTATATAGATTCTCATCTCAGTCATACACTATGATATAACTTTTAATGTTCACCTGATGGTCAGTGGTTATTACAGCCCTATGGAACCTGTAAAAAACCTTCAATCGAAGAATTCTACAAATGCGATGTCACCTTTGAGGACTAAGGTGCGATGCTTCACAGCCCATGATTATAATGGCTCACATTTCAAACCGGAACACACAAGTTATTTATTACACAGTTGCCTGACGGCACAAATGCGTATAAGGATGGTGCCTAACCAGACTTCTAGGCAGCGTAGCAGCCTGTCACATAGTAATACATTATTGTTTAAAAAAAAAACAAATTTAACTTTTTAAAAAACAAATTTAACAATTTTTTAATTTTATGTGAAAAATGTTGGCACCACGGCCTCGCAGAATACCAGCGCGAAGTAGAGTCATCTCGTGCTTCTGCGTTTCGTTCGGTGAGTGAGGTATCGGGACGCCCACTTCCACTCCCCCTCCTCATCCTCCCTTCCATCTCCCAAATACCCTTTACGGCCGGCAACGCACCTGCAGCACCTCTGGTGTTGCAGATGTACGTGGGCGACGGTCATCGCTTACCATCAGGTGAAAAAAATACGCAAACGCAATCTGTTACAAATTTCAACTACTTACAACATTATGTATAAAAAAGCTCTAGAAATATCTCGTAAGTTTAATCACACAACCTGTTTAAAAGCACGTGCTTATTGTGGCAACAAAATTAAAAAAAGAATAGTAACGTTTAAAAGAATTCAGATGAAGAATTTCAGAGGCACGAGTAACGTAACAGCCCGCATAGCTGCAATGCGGTGCTCTGCGCTGCTATCATTATGAGAGGAGGCTTGCACTCTGCACTGACGTACGAGTATATACAAGCTGTTACTATTATCAACACAACGGGCTTAAGTACGTCTTTCTATTTCGTTTTTGTTTCATATTTATTAGAAAGCTTCACGGCTGTTATGGTGAAGTAGTCTGTAATAATGTTGCGAATTAACTCTAAAGGATTGTTACGAGCTTGCGACCTAATTAAAATTCAGATTTCTTTTACTAAACCACAAGTACTAAGTAATCTTCAGAGACGACAATTTCGCCTTATGGCAATTTCAGGATCGGCAAAAATCGCAAGTATGATTTATGCTTATGCTTTACACCTTCTTGAGAGGTATCTGTACAGAAAATGGATTAAGAAAGGATGTATTAAGTTGTATTAGTATGTTATTGAATGTTAATGCTCTGCTTTTTAATTATTTAATTAATGATATTTCGTATAACAGATATGTTCGCAAAATTCAATTATTTGTCGCCTCCGACATCGCTTCATTTCGTGTTTAACTTAGAATCATCATCAGTGAAGGTGGTCATGCGTTTTATACTCGTACTCACTACTCTGGGTACGCGTGGTCTTACTCTTCCACTCTCATCTGTATTTGAGCTTTTCCACCACAGATTCCAGAACATCGCTTGTTACCCTAAGAATGTGCATCGCGTTGGGGTGGGGGTTGGCTTCGCATTTGGTGACTGAGAAAATAAGTTCCCCCTAATGTTATGTTATGACGAACTGCTATTTTTCTAATCCATGACTGCTCGTATTTTGCGTGCGAGCCAACTGAGCTCCTCAAGGAAACTCGGTAAACCCTTAAAGTTACCGGTGACCTCGGGGAGCGATCTCGGCGAGCCGAGGTACTTAGCCCTGTATTCCGCGACCGTCGGAAACTGCAACAGGACGTGGGCCGTCGTTTCTTCCTTCCAACATACACGCTCGGCATACACGCTAGGGCTGTCTGTAACACCTATAGTATACAGATGTTTGTTATAATGTCCATGTCCAGTTATGGTGCTAGTTACTATCCGAATTTGGGGCTTATTCGGGTGTAGTAGCAGGCAGGCAGTTGTATTCCCCCTTACTTCTCTTGCAAATTGCAAATTTATATGTTTATTGTATGCACGTTAAACAGTGGTCCTTTTAAATGAAACAATGTTAGATTCATTAAAATTGACCGGTCAACATTTATCATCGCGGACATCCTGCGCGCCAGCAGAGCTATCGTGTCTTATCATCGTCAGAGGAAACAGTCAGTGTTTTTATTTAAGTTAGTCCCCCTTCGCCCACGCGTGATGATGTTATTGGATTCTAGTATATCCACAGTTTCAGGTCGCGAATATATTTTATTACGTTCCCCGAGGTCGCGCGCGTCGGTGTTTCTATTCGGTTGCCAAAAAAAAGAAGTTAATTTATCTTTTTAGTTCAGTGTGAAGACATGTGTAGGTGTTATGTTTATGGAGTTAAAGTTAAAACGATATCTAACTGAAGTATAAAAATTAGTGCGTTTAAAGTGAATATATTTTGGATTAAGTGACTGGCACCTGGTAAATTAATAATGTTTATACTTATTTTTTTTAGTAACATAGAGGCCATAGATATTCGAGTCTCAATATTAGATCTGTCCCATAAAGATTTTGATTTCAACTATAGGTTTAGACATAACTTGCATGTGGAATTATTCGTATAAATTTTTCTGAAATTTTTAAATCAATTATATTTTTGTGTTTATGGCAAATACTACATTGAAAAGAAACTATTATATATATATTAAATATGGATATATCCAGCGATAGATTAGATATGAAATATTTTCTAAAGAAATTAATAGAATCTGATTCCTGTTAGTATACAATTAACACATACCTAGATGTTAATATAGATAGCGTGGAACATATTTCACCAACCTAATAACACTGCTCGAATATAAACGCAGCAAACAACGTTTAAAAAGATGATGTACGAATACCTTCTCCGATTTAAATACATTTCCCTAGAAAATATACGAAACGGTTCTTCAAAACGGTATAGAACAAAGTTAAAATAAATGATAAAGTAGTAAATAAGAATTGAACTTATGGTTTGACATTACCTGCCTACTTATTTTAGTTCAATCGTTAAAAATTATTTTGTCTCTGATGATCATCAAACTAGAAAATGGAAATAGTCCTAAAACGTAACTTCAATTGAGAAATCATACTTTATATATTTTTAACGATCAAATCTTACCAATACTGTCGGGCACTCAAAGATATCTCATTACCAACTAAATAAAAAGCTTTCGTGTGTAGTTCAGAAGAAAATCTTTAATTCATTGACTTGTCTAATCGTATGGGATCATTAAGGAAAAGTATCAGAAAGGAATGAACCGGCCTTGGCTGAGCACTCTTAAGACGTCGAGCGAAAACTTTTTAATTTAAAGCCAACATCCCTAGAGACCCAACTCAAAGGACTCGAAAAAAATAAAATTAGTTTCGACTGTACCTCATTACTGAACTACGTAATTGAGCATGCAGATTGCATGTGAATTTGTTTGAAAAACACCTCTTTTTTTAATGAAAGTATTTTTATTCAATGTCAAGTCGTCTATTACAGCCAGTTCAAAATACTGCTTTGAAAGGTAAAATTTTGAATGAGAACTTTTTAATAGAAATGGCACATATACAAGAGCTTTGGTCATTAAAGTAGAGGCCCTATCACATATTCTTGCATTTATTGATAATAACTAACTTATTTGATTTATCATTCCACGTGTAATCCTAAATGAAAATTTTCTTGATTTAAGCAACTGAAATATTTAGAAATACAAATCAGCCTAGTTTTTATAAAACACGACGTTTTTGAAAACCTATATTTTCCTAGTGCTATGTATCTAAAAGTCTAGATCCTTTAATTTCTTTCGATCCTGGATATTTTGGCCATTTTCTACCGAAAGCGTCGAGCTGCTACTTTTGTCGTTATTACTTTAATATTTACACAATTTATGTCATTAATGCTTTAAAGACAATTAATGAACTTTATGGAATTATTATTAAATTTAAAACGGTTAACAAAATCTGTAAGCCGATCTTGTTTATAACGTTATCCTAAAATATTGATACTATAGGTAAATGCACGTTTACTTATCTCATGAACCAAATAACATTACGCTCCTAAATTGAATAAAATATAAAAATTATCAAAGCAGTAAAAACAATTTTGTGTGATCTATGAAAAACCTGTCTTCGTAATAAGTCTTAGGTACATCTAATCAAATAACCACAAAACTTATTCAATGCGATAATTAAGGACGCAGTCGGTGAAACCCTTCACAAAGGATATCCAAACAAAAAGGACAATGAGCTCGTTAGAGGAGAATTTTTGCCAACCCTCCCCCTTCACGCTTACAACTTGAAGGATACAGTTGGAGACGTCCGGGTAAAGAATGCTAATTGTAAACGGATTGCAGAAAGTCGGATTGAATAATACAGTCCAAAAAGAAATACCGTTTTTAATATTTTAATAAACTCATATTTTTTTAACAGCTTCTATATATATTCGTACAGATATTTTTTATTGTGATCTATCTATATTTCTACTTTATAAAGTAAATGTGCAAATGTTTCAATTTAACAGTATAACAATAATAAAGGCAAGTTCTGTATTTGGTGGAGCAAAGCGGTAGCTTTTGCTGCTGCTCGAATGGGCCGGCTTATCCGGGGCAGCAACACGACCTCGCAGAATACCGGCGTGAAGTAGAGGCATATTGTGCTTTTGCGTGGGCGCGACGGTAATCACTTACCATCGACTTCCCAAAAGACAGCCGGTCCGAATATCTTGAACCCAATATCTGAATTCCACGCGGCGGTCTATTGCAACTACTGCAACAAGTGCGTGTTTCCATTGATGATTTACTGCAGGCCGTATGAGGAAGCTCTAAGTCGCTCAACGCTCAACGGAACGGATGCTGGGTGTTTCTCTTTGCGTAATAGAACCCACGACGAGATGGGCAACAGAACCAGGATAACCGATATATAACGGCTGCAAACGCACCGAATAAAAGTATGGAGTACAAACCAAGAATGTTTTTTTCAGTAGTTTCATATATCGACCGTTGTCATCTAAGTTGCGCTACCGAAAATGAGTCTATTTAAATGCTTTTCCCCAATTCGTGTAATTATTACCATTTACATAAAAACACTCGCTTACTGACACAGTTCAAGGAATTGAGGTCGTGGCTGGCTATGCTCATAAAGAGCGTTACGCTAAAACGGTGGAACAGACGTTTATAAAGGTGCACGATAACGTGTACTGCCTCTTTACGTTTACAGGTCTTTCCTTTATTTATAAATAACGACTTAAATCCCTAAGTTAATATATAAATAAACTCTCACGCTCGTACTGCACTCAATATTGGGGTGGTCAGAGGCGCAAATGCTTATTTAGACGTTTCAACGCAATTTTAACTGGAGTTTGTTTGGAACAACGTGACAGTTGGTAAACATGTCGTCGTCTGAGCGTACCTTACGGGTGGTGGACTCGTAAGGTACATTGGGGTTCAAACTAGAGTCTCTTGATTCGGACCAAGATCCCCTTACCACGACTATCGTGGCTAAAATCCGTTTCACATCAATCTTTTTTTGCAACCCATTTTACGCCCCTGCGGAATATCGGACGTGACAGTTGGCGGGCCTGACAATGGTATTGTGACCATTACTTAAAAAAACAGGACTGTAGTTGCTCAGCTACTTAAGTTCGAGCTCACTCCACAATTTTTTTTTATTAAAAGGTCTGTGAATAAAATTTGCTTATTGGAGCAGTTGAAGCCTCCACTTAACCAGCGCGGTGGAATATCCGACACGTTTTTATTAGTTGTTTCACATAAGAAAATAGTAGTATGTAAAAGTGTATTTTGGTTTACTAGGAACGCATAGGGAAGTGTGTAAACTAATCAGTGATATTTGGTGAAGCTTCTTACCTTGTTCATTACATACAAGTCAGGGTCAGAACCCTCGATTTCGGTTCATAGTGGTGGCCGGGAACCGGTAATTCACGGGATTTTTTTCCTTTCCTCTTTTAAAATATTGAGTTTTATTTGAAAACTTTTACATTACTAAAAAGAAGTAAATATTATTTGGAATACACATAACGATTCGAGCTTTTCAAAGGTAACTTGAGAATAATGAATTCTCATAAAGACACTCGTGAACAGAAAAATTGAGCAATATATGCGTGTAAAATGTTCGTCACAAAGTCGACAGTCTTTCATTAAATACCGAGCTTTTTGACATTCAGTTAAGCTTAGAGTATTTATTTGCTTTTTGGGAAAGGCGCAGTATTACTTAATATAGGTCCTTCTACATCAAAGCCGCGTACGGTGATTACAGGTAAATGAATGGTCGGTCGCATTTACGTCGTTTCGTTTATGTAATAGAAAATATATTTCTTTGAAACATTTGACTTCTCGTACACGTAAATACGAATATAGACCGGTAAAGGTAATTATCTGCATCCCCTCTCTTCTCGTGGGGTGACCCCTTCCTTCTTTGCTCGGGAAGTCCTACGTGGCAACTGATTTTAACTACCTGCAACTGTCAAAGTAATACATGGATTATCCAATCGAGCTTTGAAAACTTGTTCAAGTACATCGTCACGTACAACGATAGACCACTTCTATTGAAGATCTGATGGACTGATGGCACCATAGCGAAAAACTGGGATTCCTGACATTCATTCAGACAGGTGGCGTGCAGATAAGTCATATGCGGTGGCTAATACTTAAGTTGTCATTCTGCCTGGGTTGCGTGTTTGTGATATAATATAAACTATACCACTACTTTCAAGATCGTTACGTTTTAGACCACTGCTAAACATAAACCACCCCAAGAAAGCACCAGCTAAAGCCGACATGCATTTATTTAGAAGGTTTGCCCACACTCATCACGCTGGGCGGACCACTAGTGAGCGCAGTCGCGGCACCCTCGTACTTGTGATGTCGCTCCTCGTCACTAGTTTGCGCGACAAATCGCACCCCGAAGTTTGCGTATTTGGATGAATATTCTGCCGTCATTCGGTCGCCAAAGGTGGAGAAATATATGGTGTATTCCCTTTTATACACACTCTGATAAAAGCTTAATTATGCTTAAGTAAAAGTAATAATTTTTAACATCATCGCTATTAATTCACTAGGTTTTGAAACGCGCATTTTTCGTTGCATCTGAACTGCATGAGTTCGGTCTTGGGAATATATTTAGTTTAGGCCAGCCAAACTCTTTCCCTTTCTCATGACCGGTTTCTTCGTTCCGCTGTTAATCTTTTTCTCCGAACTCCTATCTTCCTCAACTATACTATTACCGCTGTATGCTTGTGGAACTCATTACTACTCTCCTTCACACATTCAACGAGCAGTCTGGTTTCTTATAAAAAAAAAACAATTTTTCAGTGTTATTCTCTCGATTTGTATAATTTGCCCTTTTATTTATTTTCTTCATCATTGTCTACCCTCCATCTTGTTTTGTTATTTTTTTCATAATCACTTGCATATTCCTACACCTCTCTCCATTTCAGTCTACCTCTACGCTGAGTTTGTCTGGATGAGATCCCTTTTTAGTGACAAGACCGCCGGTTGGACCATTTCTTTTATCTATATCTTTCTAATTCTTACTAGTGCCATACAAAAAAAATAATTAAATAAATCAAATGAAAACTCGCCATATGTTTTAATATTTACAAATATGGAATTCAAATTTCTAACAATTAGTTATTAATGTTTTTGTATTACTTTATATTTTTAATGTCTTCTGTACAAGAAATTCTCCTCAAACATCTTCTTTATAAATAAAAATCTGAACAAGAGAATTCTCATTGTATTCTTTATCAAACTCTGAAGCCTTATTATTCATAATTACGTCCACGGTTCTTATTTGTATTTCTTTTTGTGGCTTCCCCGCTTTTATTATTTGTTTTTGATCGCGTCTCCTTCGATATCTTACAGTTAAATAAGTAATGTATGAGACGATATCTGCCAGAGTTTAAAATGTTTGCTTTTATTTGGATTCCTCATTTACGTAGATGCTTCCTCTATTGTTATCATTTTTTCTTTTATATTCTGTGCCTAATTTCTTGTTTAATAGTACAGTTTTAATATGACCATTACAAAGTTAAATCGTAGTTGCACACTAGCTTCGCATCGGTATAACGTTATTTTTCGCAATATTAAGTACATATGCGAAACGTCTTTCACCGCTTATCGGATCTGCCAGTCCATCCCGTATATACATGCACGCATTACCATTACATAGGTCTGTAAACTGAGTAAACAGACGTCGTTATAATTCCAACATTCAATGGACATAATTAATATATTGTATCACTGCACCCTTGACAAACATGTAATAACAGAATCAAATAGTCACAGGTTCTCGGTCTATAATCGATATTTTGAAACATAATTCTCATAAAGCGCAGTCTACTACACTCATGGTCAGATGAGGGTAGTGCAATTATATAACTTGAACAGTGACACGCTAGACAGGACAAGCAGTGCACTATGTGAATTATAAGAAACATTATTATTCTGAAAACCTATTTACTTACATTATTTTCATGTTTCTAAGGAAATAACGTATTGTTAGTCTATGAAGGCTCAGTACGGATTATTTTAATGTGATGAATGCTTCCAATGCTAACCACATCTAAAACCGCAACCACGTAGATTACACTTGTGTTATACTATACAGGAATCTTATACTAATGTTGAAACCTTAGTACTGTCTGAAGCAGCTCGTTCAACCGCATCGATATTTTAAAAAAAATTACATATTTGTTGTCAAAATTTCTTGTGAGGGAGTTAATTATATCTAATCCCCCTTAATTTTTGACGTGTTGAAACAATAGAAATTATATTATAATGTCACTTGAAAGCTTATGGAAGAGGCATATGTCCAACAGAATGACAGTACTTTATAGTTTTCCAACATCAATAGATATATAGCCATAAGACTGCTGACGCACCGCTTGGCCAGCATGCAGTCCTTGGGTAAGGCCTCTATCCAGCACTGAACTTACAGAGGAAGCCGGTCAGTGCCTGTCCAGCACTGGGACGCTCAAAACACGTTTGAGTGTTGGTCACCACCGTTGATCTTAAATTTAGAATCGAATCCATTTTATGAGGTTTTATGAGTAGTATACTTACAGGCCTGGGCCGACTGCACCCGTACGGCTCGGGCAGCGGTTCGAGCAGCGGCAGCGGGCGGCGGAGGACCCGTGCCCGCGGTCTGTCCGAGTCGCCCACCGCGCCAACTACACCGACCTCAGCGTCCGACAACGCATCCGACGCGACACTCACCGACTCTGAGCTACCGCTCGCGAGGGACTCCACCCTGCTCGTGCAAAACGGTGAGTTGTGCTACATGTCGCATTTATCAACACTTGTCGTCGTCTGATACCATCGTGTGCCTACAATCTTCGCAAATCTACTGTTGCTTCGTATAGTGAACTAGAATCGGAATCCCTGTTACTGAAAAGTAATCAATTCATCATAGCCCTGAGGGCTGACAATGCACGTACATCTTCATCAAAAATGGGATGGATTCGTAAACGACTGTTTAATACTGACCAAAAACCTAAAAATTCAAATATTTTTAAGTCATTTGGAAACTAAGAGAGAAACCGCAATTTTTTTGAAAACATACTTCTACAATATATACATACCATGATCTAATTAAAAAGTAATGAACCTTTAAAAGACAACAAATGAACATGTGTGAACAGGCGTGAATACCTTAAACCTCATTGTTTTAAAAAAAAATACTTAACGTGCATATTATGTTCACAACTGGGGTTTCGGCTACGGACCTATGGCGAAAGATCTCAACGTCAAAAACGAACAGAAATCTCGTCGACTAGTGATAGGTACAGACAGACCACGAAACAGTAAAACAGAACAAAGAAAAACAGCAGTGCCACTGCGTACTCAGTATGGGCAACGTAATTACTTTTACTGTAGTTTTCTAGGAAAGGTCCCGCAGTGGACTCGACAAGTTAGGAGGTGTAGAAAAAAAAGAGAAATCATATCGTAACACATCATTTACAATATTCGCTATTGTTGGTTTTTTTAAACGTGGTAGACCCAAGTAGTGGCCTATGCTGTTGCTGGAATGGTTGCTGGTTGGAAAGCCCTTTCCCTATCATTCCTCCCATCCCCGAAAATATCCTTAAAAGCCATCAACGCATCTGGTGTTGCATATGTTCGTGGGCGACGGTATTCACTTCCCACCAGCTAAGCCGCTTGTTCGTTTGCCCCGTTTACCATAAAAAAAAATAATCTACAATATGTACAATGAATTGTAGTGAGTTATTTACTTCTTAACTTTTCAAGTTGCGTCACATCTCGTATGTTCGTTCCATGTTCCAGTCCCGAGTATTGTTGTCCCTTTGTAAAATATAAAAGTATTTCGTAAAGTACAACGTAACAGTTTCGTTTCTAGTCTCGCATGTCAAACGCTATTTGCGTTCTTTCATCGAAATTGGTCTTTATTTCGCTTTTGTTTTTGCCAAAGATGTGTTTAAAGCGTTCTCACATTGCTATTTTGATATTCTTGCCTTTTTCCTCTTCCGATTGTTTCGTTGTAGGTGGTTTAATAATAGGAGCAACATTTAGATGTTTAAATGTACATTACATTTCGTATATCGCATTTCATCTCATCAATTCCTGTCTTCATTATCGATTGTTCAATGAACTTCTTCAATAATGCTGTATCAGTAGCAAAAAATATATTTAGAGCCGATAGCGTAAGTTAGAATTCAGATCCTTTTTTACATGTTACCAGCTGACATACTTTACAAATAATGTCTATGTAAGTAATGTATAGTATAACAGAAATAAACAACAGATAATTTTCTTTTATTCCATAAATATGTGTCTGATGGATAAATTCGCCGTTTAAAGCTGTGTAAAAAAAATTATGTTTAACATTCAAATTGTCCGCGAGCCCAAATAGTACCTTCAGTAAAATAATGTAACGCAGCCCTTTAACAGAGTGTGCGCAATGTTTTTTTTTTATACTTTCGTGTCGTGCTTAGTAGGAATTGAATTTAAAATCTAGTGAGTACCGGTTTTAATTTGCCTACCGATGGAATCTATAATCGCTCGTGATTTCATTGAATGCAATTAAATTGGATTCTCCGATGCGGCACGCTGGACGAATAAATTAGTGGTGACGTATAAGTCTTAAGATATGCATGCTCTTGCGGGATAGATGGAGAGAACAACCTAATTTAAAGTAACAAATATGTAAATAAACGATGGCCAACATTATTTTTTTGATTTTGTAAAAAAAAACATTATTTACAGTAAACGGAGGTACTTAATATTATAAAATGACAGAAGTTACAGTATGTAATATAACCTAGCAATCATAACTAAACGGGTAATGTTTGAATTATCATACAATGCTTTTATCTATAGCATCGAGATAGGTTCACCTATTAACATATCTATTGATGAATGAAACAGTCAGAATTACAATATAGTGTTAATTATAGCTATGTAGGTTCCTGATTGTTTTCATTGTCCGTTTGATGGAACAGAAAGTAAATGCTTGTGGACGGTCATCTAGCGTTTAGCAGTGCACTTGTGCTATAATTTTATGGATTATTATATTCTAGTAGCATGCTTTCAGTGGCCTATGTGACTATACCTTCTATATTGTTTGTATTATCATTACAATTATCGAAAATAATCAAAAAAGAGGATACCCACGAAGTTTTTTCGTCTGTTTCATCCGACAGAGGAACATCATCTAGAAACTGCTGTACATTGTAAAAATAATAAGTTTTAGATTTGATATTTGATAAACGAAATTATCTTTCTCACGTCGAAGAACAAAGAGTTTTCATTCATTAATTTTAATACTTTTTAATATTGATAAAGTACGTGCGTTACATGAGTTAAGTGTGGTAAGTGGTAGAGTCGTGCTACATCTTTACTAGAGCTGTCTGTGGACTCTAAATGGGTTATCTCGGGAAAGAATACACTCGGAGAATATCAACGTGACGCAGCAGCATAAAGCCGCTAGTATTCGGATAGCGAGTAATTGAACCGGAGAACCATTTATTGGTAACGAGAGATTCCATCTTAGTCCTCAGATAACGCATTTGCATCTTCTTTCATAATCAAGGATTGATTGCAGTGACTGTTTTCTATCGGATGTTAGATTAACACACAATCTTATTTGTATAAAAGGATAGCTCGAACGTCAATTACAATTTGATTTACAAACCTCAGATTAAACGATAATTGTAATTCGTTTCACAAATGTTACAAAACGGACATTACCGATCCCACCGCATGTTTTCAATGTTCCCGGTGGTCCGGAAACTTTGCTATCGAATTTCGAGACCCATGTTTGTTTACGTTCAGTTTTTGGGTTCCAATTTAAACTATAGCTGCTTCTATTTGTCGTTTAGCGTTACGTTCGTCGCTACACGGGGTATGATCGACCTGACCTTTTGTTTACGGCAAAATTTGTTCCACCATTGTTTTGGTTATTCAGGATTATTTGTCAAGGTACAATGAAAGTGGCTTTTAATCTTTAATTTTGGGTTGTCCGGCGTCGGTATACTTAATTTTATGTCCTACCTTAATTAATGTAAGTGTTTTCATTCACAGGTTTGATCCTCTTTTACATTATACATTTCTAAAGTTTTTAATCATTTATTCTTTTACAGTTTCGGTTCAATTTTTATTATATATTTTTATTCACTGATATAGTCATCTCAAACATTACTTTATATGCAATTTCGTGGTGAACTACGTAACGTACTTATGTAATCTACGTTAAAAATGTATTAAAGTATTCGTGAATAATGAAAAAATCTCCTTCTTAACACTATAAGAAACATATCTAAAAAAATCCGATCAAAATCGGTCCAGTAGATTTAAAGATTAGGCTGCACAACGAAATGCAGTTATTATAGTTCAAAAAATAACTTCCACCGAAAGTCTTCAAACAAAACTCTCATATCACAGATCGACCGGATTCCCGTCGTAAACGAGCGACAAGTCGTAAAATGGAGTCCGGGCAGCGAATGTGTTAAACAATTTGATATGCGGTAAAAGCGACGTTTTTATATCCGCGATATTTCGGTAGGCATACAAGTGTCGCGTTTAATTGCCGCCACTAAAGCCATGCTGGTGACGCGCCGTCGAACGATAGATGGATTCAAATGCGTTCCTTTTTACCACATAAGCTCTCTCGCAGTCGTGTGTTAGAAAGAGAGAACCGTCTTCAGTAATGTCGACGGGAGAATATCTGCCGGAAATTCGTTAAGGACTACAGTGACGCTTCGTTAATTTTTTATGTGTGTTTGTCTAATGAATGAATGTCTGTTCAAATTCCCATGCGCTGTACGCTGAGTTGGTTCCGTTTCCAAAATGGATAGGCTAACAGTGGTTTGGTAATTTTTATTCACTAATTTGTTGTTCTGAGTTAGCTGTTATGTTATACTGAGGATAAAAAACAAAAGAAACTTGTGTGGTTTTGTACCACAACATAACAAAGTTCTAAAGTAAAAAGATACATCAACGGTGGCGTAGTGGCCGAGCGTTTGGCTGCGGCGCTGCGGATCGCAGGTTAATATTTGTTTCGGGTCCGGGTGTTTGTCAGTGTTCTAATTACGTATGTTAAAACGTAAAATAGTTTTAATCATTGTATTGCTATGATATGCGTAGTATAACAATAATGCACCCCATAGGTCTCAACATATCTATGAAGTAATTGAAATTCTATTGATATAATACCAGAAGAGTTAACGGGTCTTCATAAAACTGACAGTATTTGTGAATCAGGTTGAAAATTTGAGATCGGATCGAAAAAAATCATAATCTTGTTTAAAATACTTATGTATTTTATTTAATTCATACGATTAAACACAATCACTAATACCTAAAGGTTCCTCACGGAGAGGGGGCATACTGGTAAGTTACCAACGCCCATATACATCTGCAACACCCGAGTAGTGAACAGACACCTTCTAGGGAAACTTGTACCATCCTAGGCCTCATCTTCGCCTTCCGTCAAGCAAGATTGTGGTCAAACGTAAGCCTATTTTATATAAAAAAAAAAAAAGCTGCAGGTGGATATTTGGGAAAAGGGGAAAGGGAGGAGAGAACGGAACACTGGTTACCATACTCACCGAACGAGACGCAGAGGCACAAGATGTGTCTACTTCACGCCGGTATTCTGCGCGGCCTGTGATCCTACCCCGGTCGCGCCGACCCATCCGAGCAGCACCAAAATCATGATGAGTTAGTCCTCGCTCACTTGAATATTGTTATTGATCATTTCCCAGCAGTTGTTAAGGTTCATTTGGATTGATTGACAATTATTAGTATTATCGACAAAGGATTGTAGATACACTGAAATATAATTTAATCACAACTTATTTCACACATACATGAGTAATTCATGATACGTTAAAATGTTCACGCCTGTGAAATAGAAAGTGACGGACGCGACGAGTGACGTGGCGTGCCGTGCCGAAAATTACCATAAGATTTTTAAGGCTTTTTATGGTGTGTCAGAATCTGACACCGCTAAAATATGGTTTAATATATGGTGCCGATTCGACGCCGCGAACGTGTCATTAGCGGGACAGTCACATTCTCGTCTCGATTACCGTTTCGCGCCCCTAAATTGCAGAATTAAGGCATCCGTGTTCATCCCTAAAATTTCGCCCGCTCAAAGCGCCACTCTAATCCTTAAGACGAATATCTCAAAGTTGCGGACGGAGCGGAATAATCGAGGTTGTGACGACTAGAAGAAAAAAAGTATAAATCGTCACTTAATCCGCGAGGCCGTGTTTGGGGGTGCAGGGGGGGGGGGAGGGCGGGGGTGGGGGGATACGGACTTGAATGTAACAAATATCCAGCATTATCCGTGACTGATGTTGTACTGCTTTTTAGTATATACTTATGATTAAAAAGTAAGTAACATAGGGCGTATAGAATTCACGAGAAAACAGTTTTTATGATCATAAACTTAATTATATTGTTTTTTTATGTGAAATCTCACATGATGTTAAGTGATTACCGACGCACATCTGCAACACCGGATGAGCTGCATGTGTTCCCGCCTTTTAGCTATATTTGGGGAAGGAGAGAGGGAGTGGGCTTCCGGTTATCTCAAACACCAAAGAACCGCAGAAGCACAAGAAGCTCCTACTTCACACCAGTATTCTGCGGGCAGCAGTAAAAGCCGCTCATCTCGTGTAGGCTTCTAGGTATTGGCTTTTCCTCGTACAAATAATAATATGTACTAATGTTACATATATAGAATAGTATACAACTGAAATTGGATTATATTAGTAATTGATTACATTACATTAAATGGTAGAGTCGGGAGAGGAAGACCTAGGCGAACATTTCACGATCAAATCGGAGACGTTCTGAAAAAAGGCCAGGTCATGAGTACTCTAAACCAACGAGCATGCATTCGAAGATTGATCCGTTCCGATCGTCAGGACCGTAGCAAGTGGAAGAAGATCTCTGCCTACCTCGTTGGGAACAAGATGTGAATATATACATACATACATTAGTGATTACAACTCGCACATAGAAGACAATCAATCTAACAATCAAAACATTACTTAGCCCATTACAGTTTTATATTCGACAATACACTTCTTCTTTATTATTTTTATATGTAGGGTCACTGCTGGACTTGCCATGAATTGAAGATCTGCAAGCAGCTGATGCTCTCGCTGTAAAGACGCTGCGATGGGGAGTAACAGTAGTCGCTGATCGGTGTCTTTGGACAGACAGACAGACTAGGTGTCCGTGCACTCGTGATCGACCTGTTTATTACCTTTTAGTATATTAATAGACTCTGGTATATATGTGAAGCCGAATGATTCCGTTAGGTTTGCTCCAGCGGAAAGCAAAGTTAAGCTGCAACATATATGGTATATTACATGGAAAAGGAAAATTTAAAGTGATTTGATTTTATTCAAATTCGGTTTGGGCTTCGTCTCGTGCGGCGTGCCACTTTGCGACGGCGTGGTTCCGTTTTTTTTTTACCGATACGTTTACGGAACCAGCTCGAGTACAAAGCAACTCCAATCCTGCTTAGTTTGCTCGAAATCATAAAAGGGGTTCCGTATCAGTCGGCGTTTCGGGGACCCCAAAAAAATGTACAAGACCTCGGTAAGAGCAATCCTTTAAGACTAATTGAATCATAATCTCAGATATGGAGAGTTTCTTTTTATGTAAATCTTTCGGTCGGAGACGGCTCAAAGGCGCGGGTAATAGGAGCGTAAATAATCTTGAATTTTGAAAGTCCTCGGACGAAGGGGTCTTGTGTAATCAGGATTAAAATTTATTACATTTTCTTTCGTTTCTTTTTTTTTCCTATGTGGCAATTTGCTGAATTATTTTGATTCGTAATGGATTTCTTTGCCGTCTCCAACATTAACTCTGAGGCGGATTTTGCTATTTGTATTTTGTTTGATAATGTTCGATGGATTTTTCACACGTGTACGGTGTTGTTCTTAACATATATATATATATATGTATATATATATATATGCATATATATGTGCATATATGTATGTATATATTCACGCCTTGTTTCCAACGGGGTAGGCAGAGACAATCTTCTTCCACTTGCTCCAGTCCTGACATACGTCTTTCGCTTCTCCCACTTTCATCAATCTTCGCATGCGCTCGTTGGTTTAGCGTACTCTTGACCTGGCCTTCTTTCAGAACGTCTCCGATTTGATCGTGAAATGTTCGCCTAGGTCTTCCTCTCCCGACTCTACCATTTACACTCGCCTCATATATTTGTTTCGTCAACCTTCTTTCATTCATCCTCTCCACATGTCCAAACCAGCTCAGCATCCCTCTCTCAATTCGTGTCACTACATCGTCTGCACTTAATCTTATTTATAAATCTTATCAATTCTAATTACTTATGGCTAACCATTCAACTTCTTGTTGCTGTTTTTTTTTCAGTGTCGTTTAATACCTTTTTCGGTGTGACCGTAAAATCAAAAAACAATTTCGCTAGGCGCAGGCGGCGCGGCGATAAATCTCGCAGACAATTTCCGAAATTTTTCCATCTCGGAGATTTATACAGTGTCGCTCGTCTCGCTAAAGAAAATCGCACCTACAATCCCATTATCGATCCCTATTCCAGTACAATTTGCGCGGTGCGCGGGCGAGCGCGTGCAATTTTCAAACTTAAATGAGAATAACTGCGACAGCGTTAGTGATGTGCTTCGACGCTCTTCGTTTGCTCAGGTGTCGAGATGAAAATAATATCGCTTTTTGTTTTTTTTTTACACATAATAGAGGACGTTGGTCGATGCAGAGGTTAACGAAGATGCAGTCGGACGGACGGTTAGACGAATCACAAACACCTCTCGATGATTAAACATTTGTTGTCTCTGCTTGCTAATGATTAGTTATACCGTTTTCTCTCACGCACAGCTGCGATATGCTATTTAACGCTGAAGTGAAATTAACCTTTAACTGACGTGAAGAAATTTTAATTTCCCGGTAATATCTACGAAGTTACTACAAAAATACGTGTATAATTAGCAGTCTTTAAGTGAAGACCACTAGGCAAAGGCCTTCTTGCCATATCTTTTGAGAGGTTTTTTTTTATAGGAAAGGCGGCAAACGAGCAAGCGATTCACCTGATGTTAAGTGATTACCGTCGCCCACGTACATCCGCAACACCAGAGGTGCTGCAGTTGCGTTGCCGGACTTTAAGGATATTAGATAGGAGATGGGAGGGAGGATGAGGAGGGGGGTGGGAAGGGGGTGTGGGCCTCCGGTTACGTCACTCACCGAACGAAACGCAGAAGCACAAGATGCCTCTACTTCACGCCGGTATTCTGCGAGGCCGTGGTACAATCCGGTCGTGCCGACCTATTCGAGCAGCAGCAAAAGGCGGCCGCTTGGCTCTACCACGTCTAAAGGTTATTAGTTTTGGAGCTGGGAAAGGCCCGCCACGCTGCTTAAGTTCGGGTTAAATAGACTTAGTCAATAGTTTTACATCAATTATTTGTCAACGTTTATTTGCAAAGATTATTAATTATTATTATTATTTGATTTGATTATTTGTAGCGATTACGCTCTGCGGCATACAGCCGCCGAGTTACTCGCCGTTCATTGGGATGCGATGCGAAACACGAGTCGCATATTATGGTGGTGTATATTGCCTAGTGTATAGTGTAGTGCTTGTGTGGGTGACAGTTGTGGTGCGAGAGGTGGTGCTGTTCTCTTCGGACTAGATAATGCATGAAAATAATAATAATAATATTCCATTTTTATTATTATTATTTTCATGCATAATTGTGCTAAGTATTTTCTTCCAACATCTTTATAACAATGCATTACGGCAAGTAGCGCCTGATTATGCTTACCAACTTTTAGTTTTGTTATAAAAATTAAACCTTTACATTATTCATATCTCTCTCGAATATATTAAATAGAGTAGAACATCACTACCACGGTCAGAGCTAGGGAAAGCCAGGCGCCTCCTTCTAGTAACATCTTCGGTAACCTGTCGATAGGTTGTGTTCGCTCGGTGTCACTCCCATGCCTCTTTCAATTCAAAATGCTCTTTGTTTTGAATTTTATTCACCGAAATATCACCAATGCACAATACAAGATTTGAATATGCTGTATTAATAATAAAAGCAAATATACATCTTATGAAGCTTTCTGTTACCGCCAAGCATGTTACTTATCAGCCTGCAAATAGCCCACTGCAGTAAAATAGGTCTCTCCTATTAGGAGGATTTGCCATAATCGTCACACACACACACAGCTCCCAGCTTCCTGTCATCGGAAGGCTTAATTTCGGTTTGGTATTATTAGAGATGCTCATCTCGCCATGTCGGTAACCATTGCAATTTTCAAAGCTTTTCGCTAGAAAGAGATGACTCTCTTGCGATAACCACCGGAAGAAAAGGGGTGGCAGATTCTGATGAAATTAAGTATGGGGATGCCTTTAACCCAAGTAAACACACAAGCTACTTTTTCACATATAACTGTAATTAACAATTTTAGTGTTGGTGGCGGTAACCAGGAATCGAACCCAAGTATTTTTTTGTAAACCTATCTATGCCGTCGTGAATCTGCTTGCCGTCACTAGTCTGTGATATTTGGGTTCAGCAAATTTGGTTGGATTTTCCTCCATCACTCGGTCGCCAGAGCCTCGTTCCTAATTTGAAATGAAACTATTACTTACGGATTTTATCGCGTTTAATTTTGTTTTTATATTCCCGACGTTTCGGTTGCTTTACAGCAGCCTTGGCCGACGGGGGGACTGAGGTGTTAAACGTCCAGATGTCATAGTTAACTCGGGCTACCTTTAGCTTTTATTTATTAATTTTTGGTCCGAGCTACGCAGAATGTGCTCACTGTATCTTGAGGTCGTGCAGTGTTGTGCTTGGTTTTAGATTTTATTTTGTTTATTACTGGATCCCAAGCCGGTGGTAGCACCCAGCCATCTTCTCTATTGTAATGTCCGAGTCACTAGACCATCTGCATCACCGATCCACGTATTACATATACTACCTGAAACACTATATTTTGTTTTATACAGAACTTTGTTATAACTTCATCTTCGCTTTAGTTTCATCATAAGTATATATTTAAATTTGGTGAAAAATGTGGGAACAGTCTGGTCGTAGGTGGATACCGGCAAACGACTTCAATCGAAAAAGGTAAATCCGTAGTCACCCCTGAGTATGAGTGATGGGAAGGGAAAGTGGGCCTTCTCCTTCCCATGTCCCAAATACCCTTAAAGGCCGGCATCGCACCTGCAGCTGCTCTGGTGTTGAAGATGTACGTGGGTGACGGTGATCATTTACCATCAGGTGAACCGCTGGTTCGTTTGCCGCCTTTGCAATAAAAAAACCCCCTGTGGACTAAGATAGAAAGCTTCACAGCCCGTAATTGTACTGCCTCTCTATAAGTTTCACACCGGAATACCATAATAATTGGTATAAATGGGTGTGCTACCTACCCTGATGATTCCGAATTATGGCGAGAGTCTCTCACTTGTTAAAATTGTTACCTTGTATTTTATACGCATAATTAGGAATTCAATACCACTGTACAGTATTACATGTTTCAGATTTTTAAAAACGAAGATCTCACAATAGCTCCTTTCAATCTAAATCCAAATAAACCAAATCGACGAGCAAATACGTTACGAAATATTAATTTCATAATCTGCAAAGAATACCTTTGTTGAGTATTCGGCTGTAATGAGTTGTTCCGTTGAAAAAAAATATTTTAACCACGGATTTTTTTTTAATCATTAAAAGAGTCTGGCTGGAGAAACGTGTAATCGTACATGTTAAAAGTTATGTTTTTTTTTATTTGAGTTATCTCGTATATCGCTCTAACAACTCTGTCCATTATGCCAAGGCGTATCTACATGATCATAGTTGTTTACTAATTTTTTTTAAAAACCGACAAATAGATATAGAGAAAGTTTTTGCCGCCTTAGGTTGGACATTACCCCACCTGTCTGAGGAGTGTCCTAAACATGAAGTTTCATACCGTTTTTATTTGGCTTCTAAAATACTTTACTTTCGGACAATTCTGCCACCATGACTTGCTTCAAATCGCTAAAAAAGCTGGACTGTTGCGAGCATGGACGCCATGTTTTAGAATCATATACGAGTAATGTTGGGTTGGATAACATTACCATAGTTATCACCCATGGAAGACTGGTTGGCAATCAAGGCTTATTAGTAAACGTATTCTTAAAAGATAACACTATCCATCCCTTATTTATTTCTTTCGTAATGAGTCAATAATAAAAACAAGACTCTGACGAGACTCCGTGCTTTGTTCGTAGCCCATATATAGGTGGTCAGAGGTCTGTCTATACATTAATTCTTCTCGATTCAACCCACTTCACCACCGCTTATTTGGAACAAAATTACAGGTGGTGAGGCTGTCGTCGTCTTACTGTCTAAGCCAACGATCATATTAATACATAAGTTTCGAAACCCTCAGAGGGATCGAAAAGAGGTCGCCACTGATTCGGAAACAGATCCCCTAATTACTCGGCGATAGTTACTAAAGTAAAACCATCAGTCTTTTGGAAGGCTTTAGTGCCAATAAACCTATATTGGCGTCGTTGGTTTTCCATTTTCGCCTTAAAGCTATCGAGCGTCGCTATTGTTGTGTATCGAACAAACACACGGCCGGCCGTTGGATGTCTGTTATATATTTTAATAAAAGACAAAGGCTTTCATTTTGGGTATCGATAAACAGTAAAACATTGGCCGTGAAACGATGTTACAAAATTGTATTTATCCTGTAAAGTATTTATTTACATGAATTGTAAATTTTACATATTAACAAAAAACATATCTTTGCGTTATGTCTGTCTGTCCGAGAAGGATTCTAGGAGATTTTTTTGAATCTGTATAATCAATGCTCAAATAAGGCCTATCGTTCCTGTCGGAGTAAGCAGACGTACTAAAACATCTAATTGTCAAATGTAAAACAATTATAAAGTATCTTATTAAAAATTATCAACATGAATCATGCGAAATAGTAATTCTAAATCTCTGCCTACCCCTTGGTGACAGACGCGTGTGTTTATAAAAAGTAGCAGGGAAAAATTAATTTAACATCTAATTTCTCGTCCTGTTCATAAATATACATGAACGTCTTCCTCAAATAAAATGCCTTCATAACATATTTTTAATAACCCGCTTAAATTTTCCTCCAGGTCAAACCACGCAATAAGTTACGACAGCATAGCGTAACAGATTTAGGCCGCGTGGCGCTCGCGACAATAGGAGAAGGAAGATTTGAGGAAACGACCCGATTTCTTTAGGTCGTAAGAAATTTTCTTGTCACCCCGCAAAGCAATATTTGCAGCTTCAATGATCATTATAATGATGTGATTTAAGCGGCACGGTCTCGGGACTCTGCTGCAAAAGTATGTTTGTTCCGTTAATAATAAATCGCGTGTTCTTTTCTCCCCACTGCTGAATGAATGAATGAATGATATATACTCTGTACACACAAAGATTTAACATACAAAGATTATTTAAAGAAACAGAAAAGAAGTACAATAGGCGGCCTTATCGCTAAGAAGCGATTTCTTCCAGGCAACCCAGAAAAAAAAAAGGAAATATGAACACAAGTATCGGGTTCGGGTGTACACTAAAGTTGTTCACTTTTATAGTACATACACATAATATGCATATAGAATAAATACAAAAAATATACTTAATATGAATATACGAAATACATATACACGTACATACTGTTACAGAGATACAAGTCAACGACTTTAAGGAACAGGAAACAAAGATAAAGGAGGCATAAAGTATTTTTTTAACAGGCGCTTGAAAACAGGTAATGATTGTGCTCGCTTAATATGAACTGGAAGAGAGTTCCAAAGCCGAACAGCTTCAATAGAAAAGGATTTGGAGTAAAAAGAAGTGCTGTGAGAAGCATTTCTGAGTATTAAATTGTCATCAGAGCGTAGAGAACGATCAGGATGAAATCACATCCAATCTGCTGGTGGGGGAAAAGGAAAATCAAACGATACATAACACTAGAGACCAACTTCGGAGACGTGTTTGGAGATTCAGTTTTATTCACGTGCGTTTTATTTTTACCGCATTGTCTGCACCATACAATTCTCCAACGGTCAACTGTGTCCGTTTGGGACTCTCTGGTTGATTAAGAATTTTTTTTTTTAATGATTGACGTGAATTTTTACTAAAACAGACCTTGTTGATAATTATTTCTTCAATTTACGCGGACATATTTGAAATGAAACTTTCATATATGGACATACGCTGACTATTAAAATTTAAATTGAACGCGATAAAATCCGTTAATAATAGTTCCGTTTCAAGAGATCTTATACGTTTTTGATTTATTTAAATTAATCTAGTTCACATTTAAATATATAATCTTTATTGTTGTTAAATATATAATCAAAATTATTCGAAATAATTATTTTTATCATTTCTCAGACGTGTAAGATTTGCAAACTGGAGCAGCGTGGAGGACCCTTCTCGGCTCCAATCTCTCTCAAAAAATATTTAAGACGAGACCTTTGGCCAGCAGTGGGTATTTACAGACTGGTACTTTTTTACTTTTATAGTACTGGCGTGCAATAAACAAGTAGCTCCAATTATACTAAATTATTGCTATGGTTATTTGAAACGTACGTTCTTTTTCTATAAAGTGTAAATACACACGTGCATCGTGACACTTGAAGAATTGTGATGGATAGTTTCGTATTTGTAATTTTGAGTGTTGTCATACGAAATGCAGGAACGTTAAGCAACCATACGAACGTACCGGTTCTGTGTCTTTGTGAACTTAACAGTAGCAGTACATGTAAATAAAAAAAAAATATTGCTAAGTAAAGTTGCCAGTTCGTCGATTTAAGAAGAAAACTTAAATGCAGCTTAACAAAGTACAGCGTTGGCAGTTAATGTTGATAAAAATAAAATCAAATTCAGCCCGAACAACAATACGCGCCGTCGTTGAAAATTCTTTGAAAGAAGTTGTTAACAAAAATACGCTACAGCGCGCCGCCTGCGGGCCCACGATAAGGTAGGGCTCCGTTGTAAACACCCAACCAAGAACTGCTCGAGAAGCAGATTAAGCGATAAGATCTTAGCGGATTACCTTAATAACCCACGACGTAATATAATTCGGAAAAACGGTATGCGAAAATCCTCGCTGCCGTATAATTTGATGTGCAATTTAAACTGTTATCTTTTAAAAATTTAAATTTTATGTAAGTCGTAGCGAAATCGCTGTGACGTCGTTTTCAATAGCATTCTATTAAAACGTTTTTTTTTCAATTAGAATTCGAACAAACTATCGTACATTTTTATGTGTCATGACAATTTTTATTCCACAGTTCGCGAGTGATATGATCCCCGGTGTCGCAACCACTAAAAAATTTAAAAGCAATTTAAGTGCTCAATTAGCTTTGTGCTCGGCGGTGAATGGATCATAGTGAGGAAGCCCGGCGTGACTGTGATACTATAAAAAATATTGTTTGCACTGGAGCAGCTTGACTAACCCTTTTCGGCTCTAAAACTATCGCAAATATTGAGAAAAAGCCTTTATCCGGCAGAGGGATATTTACAGGCTGCACCTAGAAATGATTTACTATATATGCGCTTTTGTATTTTAACGTAACTACGTGCTCCATCACAACCATCATCGTGCTTATTGCCGCTTATACTTATTATAGGCCCTTCTCCAAAGCACATACCGGGCTAAATTGCAACCAACAAATTCCCACACTCCGACAACTCTCTTTTCAGCGTGGTAGAGCCAAGCGGCGGCTTTAGCTGCTGTTCGAATGGGCCGGCTCGACCGGATTGATACCACGGCCTCGCAGAATACCGGCGTGAAGTAGAGGCATCTTGTGCTTCTGCGTTTCGTTCGGTGTGTGAGGTAACCGGAGGCCCACATCCCCTCCCTATTCCCCTCTTCTTCCCTCCCATCTCCCAAATATCCTTAGAGACCGGCAACGCACCTGCAGCACCTCTGGTGTTGCAGATGCATGTGGGCGACGGTAATCACTTACCATCAGGTGAACCGCTTGCTGGTTTCCCGTCTTTTCCATAAAAAAAAACTTCATAAAAGTGTTCATGTGGCCGTTGCACCTCTAGTTTCTCCAGCGGTATTAGATTTGAACAATGTGGCCAGGCTGAAAACTTTAGCTGACTAATAGTAAAAATGTCCAAGAGTTTAATTTTTCAATTTAGAAATATAATGCTTGCCTTTTACTATCCAAGGCATATAGTACACGATTGTACTGGGTTCGATTTTTAATGGGGGTCCACTAAACTGTTAGAAATTTTAATGTGTACTTTTGGCTTTTCCATAAAAAAAAACTTCATAAAAGTTCATGTGGCCGTTGCACCTCTAGTTTCTCCAGCGGTATTAGATTTGAACAATGTGGCCAGGCTGAAAACTTTAGCTGACTAATAGTAAAAATGTCCAAGAGTTTAATTTTTCAATTTAGAAATATAATGCTTGCCTTTTACTATCCAAGGCATATAGTACACGATTGTACTGGGTTCGATTTTTAATGGGGGTCCACTAAACTGTTAGAAATATTAATGTGTACTTTTGGCTTTTCCATAAAAAAAAAACTTCATAAAAGTTCATGTGGCCGTTGCACCTCTAGTTTCTCCAGCGGTATTAGATTTGAACAATGTGGCCAGGCTGAAAACTTTAGCTGACTAATAGTAAAAATGTCCAGGAGTTTAATTTTTCAATTTAGAAATATAATGCTTGCCTTTTACTATCCAAGGCATTTAGTACACGATTGTACTGGGTTCGATTTTTAATGGCGGTCCACTAAACTGTTAGAAATATTAATGTGTACAAAAGTACACATTAATGCTGACCGCGTGTACAGAGGCCTAGGAAAACATCGCGAGGAAACTTAATATAGAATGTTTTTAGGCCATATGAAGTCCGTCCAATGGGGTTGCCCATTGGAGTATAGTGTGGCGGACTTTTTCTAAAAATTAAGAAATGGCTTATCCCCTGCTACTACTGTACTTTAAATCGTTGGTTAGAAAAAAACGCTAATGAAAACGTTGCCCGCTGCACGCTTGTGACTTGAACCGAACCTATAGAAGTACTTGCAACCCGTGAGCGAAATATCTAGAGATTGCTAAGTCGGGCGGCGGCGTTTCAAAGAAAACGCGTATTGATGAGTTTAATTAAGCCTCGAATTTTGTTAGTCGCCGAAATGTTCTCGCGCTGGAAACTCGCTGAAGAACAGTAACGTTACGGAAATTTCATTTACTAACTGTGCTGGTGATTATTACGGAACCCAAATAACCGTATGTGGTTGTGGCTTCACGATCAGAATCAATATATATAAACACTTTCTTTGTGTTTAAACATATGGAAACCTAGCTCTGTACATAAACACTCACACCAGGCATTCGCAGGAGTGCGCAGAGATTACGAATTTTCTAAATGTCTCGTGTTACCATAACCCACTTTACGCCTCTTAATCTACAGGAGGTAGTACGCGACAGATGACAAACACAATCGCCGGGTTCCTAGACATCTTAAAACACCCGCGGGAAGAGACGGGTTGGGGTTCTAACGCCCCTACTAAACGGTTTTTCTATCTTTTTTTTTATGGAAGAAGCGGCAAACGAGCTGGCGCTTCACATGACTTTGACGCTTTAAAATCTTTACATACTATTTTTAACATTCGCGAGAATTTTAGGTTTGATATTCAGTATCACAAACATTGTTAACTCGGCGATTGTTTAACTTGGAGAAAGAAATTATAGTGCAGAAAGAAAAAAGAATTTCCCCGAAACAATACAACGAAGTCTGTCTGTTGCCGACTCTCCCTTGAAAATGAAAAGCCTCTATCCAATTTTTATACATGTTTTCTGATCTGCCCGTCTAAGCATAATGCGGTTAAAAAATCAATATACTTATCCAATCCAGTTATCCGGTTATACTGTACCAGCAAACCCAAAGCGACCGCTACTAAGCTATGAAAGCTCTTTAAATACAGTTTGCAAATACCATTGATAAGCTTAAATGATAGCTGAGGACACACGCATCCTTTTAAAAGTTTTCCACTTCTATTTTTGCCAGCCTAAACGTGCCTACCAAAAATTTGTGAACCGACACCCAGCACAAAAGAGTCCCCTTTTCCCTCTTCACATTGTCGGTGCATCGAAAATGCACCATTACTCCTAGAGATGTACGCTTTGTTGCTAAATTCATTTTAACATCAAGTTTTTTTTATGTGAAAAGGTGCAAAGCGGCTCATCTGATGTTAAGTGATTACCGAAGCCCACGTTCGTATGCAACACCAGAGGAGCTGCAGGTGCGTTGCCGGCCTTTAAGGGTATTAAGGGATGGGAGAGGAGGTAAGGGACGAGGAAGGGAGTGAACGAAGCGGCCCAATCGAGCCGCAAACAATTAAAGAAATTAAAGCTATTGAAGAATAGTTAAAGATATTGTACTACATCAAGTAAGAATCTACCACCCCCTTTCACCCCGTGTGTGTAGTAAGAGGCGTTGAAGGTCGCTATGGCTACTCTCGATCTCGAAAATTACTAGACCAAAATTAAGCAAACCGATGATGAATGGAAGCGTCAGCGGTAGGTGTGAGGTAAGAGGTCATGTGCCGAGAGAGGCGATTATGGGTAATCCTCCTTAAGGGAGAGGCCTATGTCCTGTAGAGGGCTATTCACAAGCTGTTAGGATAAGGAGAACAACATTCATTTTAACTAAGCTGACGTTCGTTATTTGAAATATAATCCTTTTAAAAATCATTACGTAACGTACGTATATTGTATACATAATTCCACAAACCTTCATATTCCTTATATTCAGATAGATAATTATCTTACCGTAACTAAATCACTTAGATGCATCTTATATGATTTTCCTTTACTGCCACTTACCTTACCTTCTTCATCTTAAAAGATTTGAAAGGTAAATAAATTACCTTTCCTCCTTCAAACTTAGTGTGATTTAGTAATAACAATAATAAAAGCTTTTAAACTTAAATCATAGAACAAGAAACGAAAACGTTCAATGCTTGTCGATAGTTACACGGCTAAAAAAGTAACAGTTAGGTTTCTATCGACAATTACTTAACGCGCATCCCTACGTATGCCACAGACAATACTCCCTCATGTCGGGAGCAAGAGTCTGCGTGTGACAAAACATTACGGCCAGTTCCACTCATGGTGTGAATTGAGTTTTACAATCAACCATGAGATATTTTACTTTACAAATTTAGCATATATAATTTATTATTAATAAGTCTACGCATCTTCGCATATTTAAAGGCGTCCTGAAGAAGAGGCATCTTGTGCTTCTGCCTTTCGTTTGGTTAGTGAAGTAACCGTAGGTATCCCAAAAGGCCGGTAATGCACCTGTAGCTCCTCTAGTGTTGCCGAGGTAATCTGGTTGTTCGTTTGCCCCCCTTTACCTTTATAAAAAAGAATGACTTTTTATTACTGTCCAGCTTCTTTAGCTTTTTATTGTAAATAATTTAAAACCGTATTTAGTAATTTAGACTTCTAAGCTGACCGCGAAAAGTGATAGTTAAAGAGAAAGCTATTACGTGCCATATCACAATATATAATCAACAATACTTGAATATGTTACGTTCTATTGACAGCATTAAGCAAAGCTGAAAGGACTAACGTGATAAGGTATGAAAGGGCTCCGAAATCCTTTTTCAGTAATAACGCTATTGTATCGCACGTCAATGCGTCCCCGATCCCGTCTTTATCCCATACAAATCTTTACTTACCCCGTGTAAATACGCACCTTCGGGCTACATATCGGATAGTACGCGCTACACAAGTATGTTCAATACGTCTCATTTAGTTACTTATGTTGGTAAATATTTCTTTTTTTTTTTTTTAGTTTTTTTTTTAATCTACGACAACAGTGTCGTTTAGCGGCCAGTGACACGGATCCTGAGTTCTCATCCCAGTCGTATAGTGTACCGTGTATCGGACGCTTGCTTGACTTTGGGATGAGAGATGGTGTATAAGGACGTTGCTTCTCTATTTGCGCTGTTATTAATACTATTCTAATGAGTGTAAAAGCAAAGTAACATCACGTAAATGTCGTAGTGCTGGGCAAAGGCGTGCTCCGATTACTTGGGTTGTTTTAGATGTAGGTCGTGGTTTTAGAATCGGGGATGGTCGGCCATGCTGCTCCAGTGCGTGTTGGCGGTCTCATATATGTCCTCGAAAATGTTATTTATTATAATATCTCAGATGAGCGGGTTTTCTTTAGCCGCCGACGTGGTAATTTCAGGACTCCAAAGTTTTATTAACAATTCTAGCGGTGTCGACACCGATGATCGACCCCGAATATACTCGCGTACCATGAAATTAAAGCGACCGCCCTAACCACTAGGGGGCACAATGTTAGCGGACATATTATAGATATCATGCTTTTTTTTTTTTTATGAAAAAATAGGCTTGCGTTTGACCTCAATCTTCCCCGATGGAAAGCGAAGATGAGGCCTAGGATGGTACACGCTTGCCTAGATGTCTGTTCACTCTGGCCTTGAAGATATCCAGGTTATAGGTTTCCGGAAAAACTGATCTCGGCAGAAAGTTCCGCTCCATAGCCGTCCGCATAAAGAAAGAAGAGGCAAACCGATTCGTGCGTAATGGAGGAATGTCTACAACATAAGGGTGGAACTGCTCGCCGCGTCTAGTCGTCAAATTTCAAAAAAAATCGATCAAATGTCGACTTTTAGCACCAATTGTTCAAATATATACTAATACAGAAAATGATTTGCTATTCTTATCTATTTTACCTAAAGGGTTGAATATTTTCCCTAGGGTTTATATCGGACATCCCTTGAGCTATAGCCAAAAAATAAATAGACTAATTGATAACGTACTTCTTTTTCGAAGTCGGTTGAAAATCGGCTACAAAATGCATCTATAATGGCCACCTTTTTTTACTCTACACATTGAAAAAAAAAATCTGAATAATCCGAAATTAGATGCGCGATAACGAGTGCTTTCCATCGCCTCTGTAATGGGGTTCCCCACGCCGCGGAAGAAACCAATTTGGTCCGTAAAACATCTAAACATCCGAAAAGGGGGACAATCTTCGCTAAGAGTATCTTATGAGCTTTCATAGAGATGCCAATGATTTATACCTTTGAAGAATATGGGCTGATCATGTCTATTTAATTCAGTCTTAAAGGAGAAGAGATTTTCATCTTTGCTTATATCTCAATTTTATAGAAAGGAAAGATCATTCATAAGGTGCATTTACGATAATCGCCGAGCGTGGCGCACCTTAGACGCCCCTGCCCGTCATCGGTCTGCTTCATTTCGGTTTGGACTGGTATTTCTCGCGATTTCTATCTCGCCACCTGATCTGTCATCTGAAAGACGATGGTAGATTCTTGACCCGATACAACACGTCATCATTCCATTTAAAACGTATATGATGTGACCAATTCGACAATAACCATTCCATTTGACAAATCGTGAATAAAATTAAATATCTAATAAAACGAGGGGGAGCCACTTCAGAGAAGTCGCAATAAACGTTTCTTTCATAACAAAGATCGGCTGAGCAGGGGCCGTAAAACAGTTTTCGTAAATTTAAGGCTGTTTCACATGTAGCGAAATCGACGGCTACTGCTTCATCTAAAAACCTAAGCCACATTTATCCTCTGTAGAGATGCGTGACAGAATTTTTCCATCTTACGGATTAATATTCGTATCGAACATATCGACCTTCCTCGCCCCCTTCCTTCTCCCCTATCCCCAAATATCCCTAAACACCGGCAACGCACCTGCAGCTTTCTATGACGTTGCAGATGTACGTGGGGGTCGGTAATCACTTACCATCAGGTGAGCCGCTTGAACGTTTGCCGTCTTTCCCATAAAAAAAAATAAAGTTATTGACCTCATATATATATATATATATATATATATATATATAGTTCTGTGACCATGGTCCGAATACCAATATGGTACGCCAAAGACATCACATTTGTAAAACACAAATGGCTTGAAGCCCAATATTAAAAAGCCTAGGGGTAAGGCTGCACGCCTTAATTTCATAGTACACGTGCGTCGCGGGTTCTATCCCCTGGTGCCTACACCACTCATATTTTCGATACTTGGCGGTGAAGGAAAACATCATAAGGAATCTGCATGACTGAGAAATAATAAAAGACCTTTCTCGGCACTTAAACCTTCTCCTATACTAAGGAGTGTCCTTTGCCCGCCAGTGGGACATTAACAGGCCGCCATTTTGAAAATCATAACAGCACAAATTATAGAATGAATGGTGATAGCAATAAGCACAAATTGTTTTTGTTTTTCAAATCCTTTCATCGAAACACTGCAATATTGTAATCGCATTATGGGTTTGTCTGTATGTTAGTGATAAAGCAAACACCGCAGCATCCTATAAATGTTTATCTCTGTTGTAATAATTTTATTTTTAAACACACACTATCGGCACACGACAGCAGAAGGTTTATTTTTAAATAAGCCAACATTTAATACTTTTGTTCGTTTTATCAACCTATCTCGAAATTCATATCGAAATGCACTTCCTCCACCAACGCTATTTGATATTTTTGTTAAATTGTTTCTTCTTTGTCGCATGAATAAATGTATTATTTTTTCATGTTCTAATTAATATTAATGAATGCGTTTGAAGTCTATCTTCCTTATCATGCTCTTATAGAAGATTTCCAGTATAGAAAAGAATTAGTGAGATCTTACGCAAACTTTGTAGACCTCCTTAGGCATCTTGGTAGGGCCTCTTTTTCCCCTATTTCTCTCCAAACATTTGTACAACCACAGTTGTTTTCCTTTGGACGTTTGGAGAGCTAGTATAATTACAATAAGCATCTTAGACCTGAATTACGATGCTCCACGGGCTGCAGTAGTCACTTAACATAAGATGAATTGTTAGCATGTTTGTTACTCTAATATTACAGAAAAATGTGCCTATTGGCTTAGACGCTGTCTGTCTGTCACGCGGGTACTTTTGTCTTGCGTACCTCCACCTGTCGAAGGCCATGAGGCGTTCCAGACGTTTCTCTCGGTTGTCTCTCAATTCACTGCCGGAATTAGATTAGACGGTAGACTTTATTACCCACCGTCACACGGTTATATCGTCATAATATGCGAATGACGAAATGCGAGTGTGAACACTGCTTAACTTAGACGAATCTAATTTACTCACGTAGGCTATAACACAGGGTCCGCGATTTAAGGCACTGACAACGTCTGCCTGAGAGAGCTAAATAAATCGAATACATTTTCCAAGCGATCGTAAAGTTGTTGAAAGATATCTCTCTGTGTATACGTTTCAGTTAAATCTTTTATTACGTTTCAATTGATTTTATTTCGACTAATATTGACAAGAATTTTCATTCTTATTGATGTAAGATGTATGTTATCTGCATGACTCAGTATTTCGCTAAGCCGTGGACATGATTTTGACTCCCATATTCAGTTCAGCATATTGTGTAGGTCACTAATTTTACCCCTTTCTCAGAACTGTACTCTAATAAAAACCTGACCCAATATCGGGGTGGCTGGATGTGGAGGGGGATGAGTGGGAGAGGGGCTCCGGTTACCTCACTCACCGAAAGAAACGCAGGAGCACAAGATGCCTCTACTTCGCACCGGTATTCGCAGTCGGTCCATTCGAGACGCCGCTTGGCTCTAACATATGATAAAAAAATATTAGTGTCAACTATTCTATTGTTAGGAGCAGGTTACGATATCAACGCACACTAATTCATATGGCCTCTCCGTAGGAACGTTATACGTGTGCAATTTGATTCACTGTTTTGTCTTTATAACTCCACGTTTCCATGTTTGAATTATTTTCGGTTGAACTTAAGTATTTAGTAAATTTAAGAGAGCGCGTACTTAAATATCAAATATTTAAAACACATACGCTTTTGTGATGGCGGCTTATTGGCACGCTTATTACTTTACCTTTTAAATGATTTCCAAAGGGTATTTACGATAATCCTCTAATAGCAAACACAAGTGAAAGAGAAATAAAACAAAAAGTTGACCCACATTTCAGGGAACATTTTGTTATCTTTTCCTTGTTTAAAGGAAGTGCTATGTGTTTTGGGATTATACGTCACTCGAGCGTTAAAAATGATGTCTGAGTTAAATGTATGATCGGGAATGTTAGTACCATTAGTAACTTCGAAAGTCGTCCCTCTTAGTTTCATTCTTAGAGTTCCGTATGGCCTACGCCGCCTGTCCTTCCGTCCGTCCATTCATCTATACCGGATTTAAAGGACTGTATCTTTTGAACGTTAATAGATGGCTAGTTAATTTTTTTTTTTACGGGATGTGCTTTATCAAGAAAGGTATCCAAACAAATAATAAAAAATGCAACTAAGTAAAAACCCACATAAAAGAAACACTTTTTTTTTAAGTCACCTTGGTGTGATTGTGCGTGATTTGGCAAAGTCCAAAGTAAAAGGCCAAAAAAAAAAAAAAATAAAAACAGGCAAACTGAGAGTCGCTTTTGTAAATACAAAACAATACAACACAAATATATTGTGTGTTTGTACGAAAGTTAACAACAAAAAAACGAACGCATCATCGCGGGTGTCGAAGTGTTCATCTATATCTTCGTGAGACGAAACCTCGTAACAATATCATAATCAAGGGTGTGAGTGTGTCATTCACACACACGTGAAGTGTTGATCTCTTTTGCGCGTCCATCTTGGATGACCAACGGATCCGTATCATCACTTGATACTGGCCAAATAACAAAATATAATTACAAAATACTCCGCAAATAATCAAACTAAACGCGTTGAAAGGAGTTAAACGTCGAAAATCGTGCATTCCTAATTTGAATTTCGTTTTGCTTTAAGTGCGTTCAGTTGATGTTGGTGAAATTCAAACTGTAAGGCTTCAACGGTGAGATCGATCCTAAGTGTCCAAGCTGACGATACAAATCGTTTATTAGTTTCGAAAAATTCATTGGTACTAGCTCTCCACATAGGGGGATCGAACACGAATCTCCCGGCCCGAAGGCCGATCCCCTTCCCAGGATATCGTAGCTTTACTAAATGATAATTAAATGAACTAAGATAAATTCTCACTGCTGTGATAGCTCAGAGATCGGCGTCGTTTTGATTGTACTGTTTCGAATAAAACCGTTTCGATTTCCTTACACGTGTTTCAATACTGGCGATGAACCGATTTGTAAGTTTTTCTACTTTTAATAAGGATGGTTCTTAGATATGATTCAAATCTGTTCAGCCGTTAAAAAATCATCAGCTCTTTTCCTAGTATAAATAAGGTTTTCAGCCCAACAGTTGATATTATCTGTTCTGTATTTACCTTACATTCTCTTGTCAGATCAACTTGAAATTTGTACTCTATGTAAACCCAATGATACTGCAATGTGCTGACCTAGACCTGATGCTGTTACTTAGAAAGTCTGCGGACGCCAGAATCATCAGAAACTATATAAACTAACTGCTTATAGCATATGTATTAGACACATTATGTCTGTAGAAATATGCCTTTAGTATATTCCTAATTGCAATTCGTATAAAAGTGAAAACATAAAAATCTTACGCACAACGAGTGGTTCGATAAAGAATTTCAATGGACACCCAGCCCTCTACGAAAATTACGCTGACGAGTAGCGCGGGAGGCGATAACATAAGGCTATAAAAACAAAAACCTGAGGCAAACGGCACACATTGCAAATTCAACCTTCGAATTCAAAAAGCAAAGTTCATTTTACCTCCGTTACGTTCGCTAATAGCCCGTTAGCAGGTGAACAAGGCATCTTTTGGCTTATGTTGTGGAAATATAAAGTTTTTCCCAATAAATAATGCAGCGGGGCGCTGTTCGGAAGAGCCGCGCTATCCGCACTTACTTCAAATAAATTCAGTGAAAAACGTTTTCAAACGTTTCTATAGATCCGAGGACGTGATCAGGTATTTTGTGATACAGGAAAGTCATGACAACAGTAACTTCTAAACCAACTGCGCTCTCCACTAGCCTAACATCACTATATTCCTTGCCTTAGGTAATAAAAACTCCAATCGCCAATGTCACACGCGTTTTGCCTTAGAACGAGGATGGCCAGAATTCGGTTAATAATTGTGTAAAAATATAGACTCTAATTAAATTTTTTTTACGGGAAAGGTGGCAAAAGAGCTAGTGGTTCACCTGATGGTAAATGATTACCGTCGCCCACGTACATCTGCAACACCAGAGATGGGAGGGAGTATGAGGAGAGGGATGGGGAGGGGGAGTGGGCTTCCGCTTACCTCACTCACCGAACGAAACGCAGAAGTACACGATGACTCTACTTCACGCCGGTATTCTGCGAGGCAGTGGTACCGATCCGGCCGAGCCGGCCCATTCGAGCGGCAGCAAAAGCCCCCCGCTTGGCCACTGACCACCACATGACCGATTACCGGCGTTAATACTTTCATATTTATTGTTAATACTTAAAACGCTGAGGGCCAGGCTAGCTAGCTTTAGTTCTATAGGACATGAGTCGCAATAACATTGTTCATTGCAGGTTTAAATACGAAATTTACTATCACGTTTTCTGCGATGGTGATGGTCCACACTACGCAGAGTATCTCTGCAGTTTGAGAGCTCTACACATTAGTCTATACAGCCACGTTCGTTGTTCGCTGGAGCCAAGTTTATCAATTTACAGGTGTTAAAATGAAGATATTTAGAGTTATATAACATGCTTGCAATATTTAAATCGTAAAAATAGGAAAACACGTTTCGTTGCCACCATTATCTCGTCATAATTGACTAATTGGCAAGTAATTAATATAATTAAAATAATATTCAATAAATTATGCCCAACGCAGCTCTGGCAGAGTTATTTAAACGAGTTAATGTCACTAGCGCAAAAATAAACACAAATTGTGTGACAAGACAAAGACAATGTGATTGACGTACATGAATTTTGTGAATTTAACTCATATACGATATTACTATAGCTTCAGATTAGGGTCTAGATCTGCCTCCGAATAAGCCTCGAGTTCGATCTTTAGAAGATTTAGTGTAGGGCTTGTTCCAATGAGTTTTTCGAAACCAATGCACTATTAGTCTCATTGGCTTGGACATCAAGATGGCGACAGGCTCACCACCTGTCACGTGTCACCTATCCCTTATAAACCCTTATATGCCTATCTACTACACAATGGTATTCTGCAACCACTAAAATTTTTAATGACATTTTTAAGTGCTGAATTTACCATGCTCTCGAAGGTAAGCGACGGAACATCGTGACTAAACCTGCATGTCTGAGAGATAATAATAATAAAACATTGCCGTTTTTTTTCGAGTATGTGCGACGTCCGCCAACCAACACTAGAGCTGAGAGGCGAACTCTTCCGGGCTCCAATAAGTCTCAAAAAAAAAACATTTGTGATTTGATGAAATCTTTGGCTTACTTACAATTACACAAAGCAGCTCTTGATTTAAACTGTATACGCAAAAAAAAAAAAAAACGCCCCGCATGTGTTTATTTTCCGAACGCGAAACCTAACGTAACTGGGGCAGAGTCCAGCGTGAATAAATTAGGAGCTCGCAAACCCGTTAGCCCGTGTAAACACGACCGGGGAGTTTGCCGCTGAGGGGGGGGGGGGGGGGAAGGGGGTGACACAGCGACTGCTGCTTTCGGATGCACGGAGTTTGTCTAAACTTCTGCCGTGCTCGAAAATTCCGATGCGGTTCCATTCTGGATCGACAGACGTCATGACGCACTGCAACGTTGTTGGAATACGTTCCGCACGTTTACAGATTTTTTGGGATAATACTCTACTAATAGTTTTGTTTTATCTTTAATTTGCGATGTTCTGTCTGTATCGTTGATTATTATTAAGCCGTTATTTTGTGTCGTATTCATTAGAACATACTCAGGCTGTCGCTCTCTTTCTCTTTGTCATTCCTCCGCGGATGAAAGACATCGACATTCGTAAAAGACGACAAGAAGAAAAGACTTTAAAACATTATATTCTCCGATACTGGTAGTATCTCTTGGCAGGTGGATCGGCGATTATTGATGCCCCGAACTGCTGCATCTCACTGCCTTTGAAATGCTAGACAGGAAACGAACGTGTGAGAGATTTTACCCCCTATCCTTAATTATCCAGTCGTGTCCACTTGGGGAGGTAAATTAGTTTCTCAATTCTCATTTCAGCACACGGGTCTAAAACTCCAATGCATATAAAACTATAGATGACATTGAACTGTTTCAATTTGTACCGATTGTTTTTTTATTCAATAAATATTAACAGCGACTAGAACCTATCCAAAATTAGCGTGTCACTATTCGCGTGCTTTTAAACAGTTTTCGTAATAAGTCTGGACTAAGATAAAATTTATGGGAACTACGCGAATTCGAGGAAGGATTTCATACCTCAAACTAAAGTAAACACAGCAATAAGCCTTGGAACACGCCTTTTTAATATGCACCCTTATTAAAGCTTAATGAAAATGTATCGTACGGGAAATAGTATTTGTTTAATACATTCATTGCTGTATGAATATATTATCCATTCTATAATCACGAATACGAAACTGTCTGTTGTGTTAAACTGTCGAATCCTTCCCACTGTAAGTTATATGCCTCTTATAAGGACGATTTTCCATAATCACCACACTTGACATCATGATCCGCGATCGCACCGCGCATCTTAAACTCCGCTGCACTTCTGCGGTCTGCTTATTTTAGGTCTGGTATTTGTCGAGATGGTGGAAGGTAGGGGTGGCAGATCCTTACACCGATACCACACGGCGTATGCCGAATCGATTTTAAAGATTTTGGTATAATGATACCTTGTATCTAGAGAAAGGGCATATACTAGATTTTTTGCACCGTGTGGAAATTAGAAATTACATAAAAATTATACAATAGCTATGTAAATACATATAAGGATAGTATTTAATAATAACATTTGAACAAATACTATATATTTACATGTTTATTTGATTATTTCGATTAATTTTATTTACTCCTTTTGTTTCAGGTATGTCAGTTGCTGCAGTTTATAATTGAAATCATTTCTAAGGTAAATTACATATTAAAGATTAAGTATTTCGTCAGTCGGTGATCATTTATTTGATTAATTATTACTAGATGTCAGGCTTCTTCTCTGCCTAGGAGTGGACTGGCTAGGTGCCACCATCCCACCCTATTTGTACAGTCAAACTCTGGGTAGGTTTCACCCTCCTACCCCATTTGTACCGTCCAACAGCAGTAATTACTATTGTGTCCCGTTCGTATAGAGAGCCAGTATAATTACGGGCTCTGAGGCATTCCATCTTAGTCCTGAGGGGTTTCAACGCATCTGTTTTATTTGATTTACTTTTAAATTAAATGTAATTAACAACATTTAAATCATGTGTACCACTAGTATTTGAATATGAATCTCCTTTCGCAAAGACCTGAAAGACCTGAAAGAGATCACTGTTTAGAGATATATATATATATATATATATATATATATATATATATATATATATATATCTACGCCTTGTTCCCAACGGGGTAGGCAGAGACAATCTTCTTCCACTTACTACGGTCCTGCCATACGTCTTTCGCTTCTCCCACTTTCATCAATCTTCGCATGCATACTCGTTGGTTTAGAGTACTCTTGACCAGGCCTTTTTGCAGAACGTCTCCGATTTGATCGTGAAATATTCGCCTAGGTCTTCCTCTCCCGACTCTACCATTAGAGATAAAGCCGCCTATTTATACATAGATTAAAATATAAATCTAAATGTATCATTGTGCACGTGCAACAATTTAAAGTTTACGCCTGTAGTGCTTACATCCAAAGTACTCATTTTGAAATTGATATAAATGTTGTTTCGAATCGATGGAAAAACGGCTTGATTGGTTTAAAGTTATAAAATTCAATATAAAAACATTTTCCATTACACCTATTCAAATAATTCTGTCCCTTTTATTTGTTTGGCAAACATATGCCTACATGTTTCATCGATCGAACCAATCTTTCAGATGGCAAAAATTAGGGCGTACGTACGCTGATGCGGTATACGCTCAATTATAGAGAATCGAATACCGACAGAACGTAATTTTCCACGTTTGCATTTCAGCCGAATCCACGATCCCATCCGACTAAAGCCGGTCACACAGTCAAAGCGACGCAATAAAATACAAACTGAATTTACGCAATCATTTCATTTATCTTTTGTAACTGGACTCGTAAACGCTGATTTAGATTTTCTATTTTAATCTCGGTGAGTAATAAGCTCTCAAGACAATATACCCCAATACTGAGGTACTCAGAGAGTTTTAATTTGAGGGTTTAATCCCACTTCACCCTCTGGGTTTAATTTGGAACAATATGACAGATGGTAATTGACGTTGTCTTAATTCTCACGTACGATAAAAATCATAGATGAGTTTCGAAAAACAAATCGGCACGAACCCGACCTCATTTCTCCTGATTCAGAACCTCTGTTTTCCAACCATTTTCTTTTCTGGATATAAACATCTACATACTCTACTATGATTGCAATATGCATACTAAGAATAAGGAAATAGCATAGCTTCATTGGCACAAAATCACATCAAGAAAGTTGAGAAAACAGAACTCCGTTTTCAAAGCGAGCGTAACTCAAACGCGTACGTCTCTCAAATTAGGTTCTAAGGACTCGCCCGCCGATTAAAATACGAATTCAATCTCTTATATCAAAATTCATTTGGTTTAAAGCTTCTATCGTAAGGAGCTGGAGTGTGATGAAATTCGTATGTCATTCAAATTCCAATCCATTTGCCGTTTCTGCTTTACCAATCAAGATGTATATTCTTAACAAATTATAATCAGATAGAATTAGTTAATTTGATGTAAACATTATTAAAATTGTTTAAAAGTCAGTGGTCAGGGAGCTCGCTTTAGTTTCATAGAGCGCGAGTGACCCGCATTCGATCCCCGATGCCGTTTCCACTGAAATCGTAAAGAGCAATTTTAAATGCTGATGTTATCACATGCTCGTCGGGGAAGGAAACCATCTTGAGGAAAACCAGCATATCTAGTAAAGAAATAATAAAAATTGTTATTTCGAGGACATGTTGGGAAGTCCGCCAACCCGCGCTGCGGCAGTGTAGTGGACCGTTCCCGGTTCCAAGAACCTTGTGGATATTTGAGTAGGAGGCCTTTTTGCAGATTGCTACTTCACTTTACTTACATATTTAAAACAATCTAACGCAAAATCAAAATCTGAGAATCATGTGCATGAGCAATCACCTCTTTCTCGTATAGGGTTTTTTTTTTTTATAGAAGAAGGGGGCAAACGAGCGTGCGGCTCACCTGATGGTAAGTGATCACCGACGCCCACGAACATCCACAACACCAGAGGAGCTACAGATGCGCTGCCGGCCTTCGGGTAGGCAAACATTGCGGAGTTCCACTTGGCTTGACTTATCGAAGTCAAATGGCTGACCGAAAACAGTTTTTCTGATATTGAATATTGCATAAAACTCATTTTAGACACTCTAGAACTCATAATGAAAGTTATGAGCCATAAAACAAGTTAACAATTCATTTTAACTCCAAATTGTCAACGGTTCTTAACTTAAAATATGTGAAAGCATTATTAATTTTCAAAGTGTTAGTAGTGATATTTATTTTCACCTAGTTTAGAAATTATCGGAACAAAAGCGATTTCTCTCTGTTTTAATTCAGTAATTTCACAATGCCGTAACAAATTTTCAAGTTTTTAATTGCCCCCATAAACATAACAAATAAACGCAAATAAAGCAACGAGGAATTCGCTGTTATTTCTCGTTAATGAGTAAAACTTTGAAATATTGAGTCTCAGTTAGCAGCTTCAACGTCGTCTAAAAGTGATTAGCTTCGCCTTGAGGGACGGACCTGCGATAAGGTAATTGATGACTGAAAAATTACACTTTGATTTAAAATTCACTCTTTAATGAACTTAAAATGAACGTACTGTTTTCAACGGTTTTTTTTTTTTGGTTTTTGATGATTTTCTCGGCACTTTCTCAATAAATGTATAAATACCTTAAGAATACGGAAGATTTCCCATAATCGCCACGCTTGGCAAGCGGATTGGCGTTATCGGTCTGTTATATATGGTTATCACGCCATCTATCGGTAGCCATTGTGATTATGATATAAATACGAAACAAACAGTATACATGTTGAATATGTTCTCTTTTTATAAGTCATGATAAATCCTCAGCGGCATACAAATAATCAAGAAAAAATCGTTAAAGCGCTGGATTCGCTGTTATCACGACTATTCTTAGAAACAATGGCGATTTTAGTTACTGTCTCCTCGCACCTTAGAATTATTTCAAATCTTACATGGTTATTCCGGCATTGGTCGGAAATTATAATTTATAACAATATTGTGACATAAACTCAATTGGATAAACTTCAAAAACTTACGTAAGTACGTCACAGAATTACGTCGAACTGCTTCATTCTGTCTACTGCGCGGGAATTTTCCTTAACAAGGGACCGCTGAAAAAAAGTTCATTCTAGTTTTAATTACTATGCCGCCGGACAGGCCTTGCCGCTGCCAGAAGGACTGACCGGGGCTTTTTAATTTTACGCTGTAATTAGATTTTCCTAGGAAACGTCCGCGGTTCAAGAAGCTGTCGGTAAACGGTTTGCAATGAGTCCTTGACTCGTTTAATCTTTTGCCTCGTGGACATTCAACATCATTTAAAAAAAAGTGATCCACATTGATAAGTTTTAAATAGGTTGCTGCTTACATTTATTAAATAAATAGGAACGATTTTTAAACTTTGCGTTTTTAATAAAGTGTGTATAATTTAGGAATAGTATATTTTATGTACAACATAGTATAATTTTATTCCTTTTCTGTAGCCTTTAAACCGCAATCGTCATACTTGGTAAGTGGATTAGCGTTTATTTAAAAGATTTTCGGTAGAAATTAAAAATAAGTACATGCAATACTTTACATATTTGTTAGCTTTCCAATTACACAGGTTTTTCATATTGCAAAAAATCACATTCGTTTTTTATGGCTTTGCTTATACTTCTAATAAAGAAAGCAAAGAAAGTCTGACGGCATACAAGCTATCACGCAATCTCGTTTATAAATGCGTCAACAAATTAATCCTAAAATGACGATGGCGTCTCTAAGGGAGTGGTCCTTGGTCTGCTACTATATAATTTGTTCAACCGAGCACTAAGCTAAAACGAAACAACATCAACAGTCATTACCAAGCTATCAAGAACTGAAAGAGGTCGGTGTGGTTCGTTTACATTTCCAATTGCATCTCGGCTCGTACCATGGCCGAGGGCGATGCATTAACATAATTGCAGACACTATATTGATTGGCCGACTGCAGGCCAGCTACGCTTTGCTAGTCGCTATTGCAAGAACAGAAATTGTAACAGAATGCTTTAGAATTTTATTTAGTACTTCCTATTATTTTTCTCCTTAACAAATATTGATGTGACTAGTGTTTTTTTTTTTTTAAGAATGTCTTTCTGGCCAATTTCACGGAAAATCTACGGAACCAACTTCCAAATCATATCGGTCGTTGGAAACTACGCTGGATATATTTGTCACATGCCATCCGACATTCAATGTAACGTTTTTACGATAACATTGGAGGAAGGGTCAGATGCAATTTAAGGGACGCAACACAAGACAACCAATAACTTGCTTGTCTGTACTAATAGTTCAACAGTCAGGTACAATTAAAACACACGTTTGTCAATTTTATTTAACGTCCTTCATCGCAAACAGTCTAAACCTTTAAATAGTTTCTTAAAAAAGGACAGGAGAAAATACGTATAACAAAAGTAAAATTTTAATTTCTGTTAATTATTACAAATTTTGTGCATCCTGGCCAGCGATGAGCCTAATACACGAGTAATAAACCCCTTTATAAATTATAAATAACGGATAAAATAAGCGTATAAATATTTTTATATTTTGTATCCCACACATAATAAACCACATTTTATCTTCTGAAAATTTCTATAAAGGATTACGTTAGCTTTTAGAATTTCTTATTCAAAACATTTTTATTATCAAGATCGTGCGTTCATACATGCGTCTATACGTACGTCCGGCTCATTACTCTGGCATCTTTTAACAAGCCTTATAAAATAATTTTTTCACAACTACTGTCGTACGGAGTATCGTTGGAAAGGTGTTCATAAATGGGCTATTGTTTATGCCAGATACTCCTCCACCATAAACCCTACGTAGGCTTAACTCGTACATAGCAAACAGAGTAGGATGACCTGCGTAGTGATGCCGAAAACCTGGTGGTGGTAATCTTTCGGGGAAACATATTCAACAGTTGACTTATGACAGACTGTAATTATAGTGACAGACTTAATTCAAACTTTCGTAGCGAGGATTTGCAAGTGTAACTTTGCTAAAGTCAACATCTTAGAATTCTAATTTACAATTGTTTAGTCTAACATTAAATATAACATCACATATGTTATATAGCGTAGCGATTGTATATTTTGGAAAGGCGTTAACTAAATCGGGGTAAAACTAAGTAACGCTTTAGCAGGAATACAAACTTAAAAAGTGTGAACACTTTCATTGTCTATTCCCGTTCGGCTTAACGTGAAACAGTAGGCGTAAGATTATCGAGTGGCCAACATTAATTGCTAGATGCTATCCCGCCTCTGTGTGAAGGTTGGCCGCTTATTTTAATAGGTACTATTTTCTGAAGCAAAAGGGAATGATGGTTGTTATTATACTGCCTTGCAGCGTACAGTAGTCTTAAATAAGTTAACGTGTGCGTGTTCTTATCACAGGTGTGGGAAGAAAGTCAAGACGTGTTTTAAAAAAGAATTCCAATTCTTCCAATTGTGTTTAATTTAAGTCTTTTGTTATAGGTTGCCAGCCAAGTTAGTGGAAATCGATAATTGTTGGACGCGATATAAAAAATATAACACGTGTTCGAACTTGAAGTAAAACATCATGCGGGAACCTGCATACGTCAGATGTAATAAAAAAAAATCAATTGGAGCCGCAGGAAGCCTGTCTCGGCTGTAAAACCAAAGTAGTATTTGCTATAATTTGTCACTTTATATTTATAATCATATTGTAATTAAAACAACGACTAGAAGAGAAAATGTCTTCCACGCCATAACATTAAAGAGGGGGGTGCGGAATCAGAAACTGTAATTTAAACGCATCGTTAATTTCCGCTCAATAGATTTTTATGAAACATCCCTTCCTATCTCCGTCGTAAAAATAACAGCCGCGCCGGCAACTTGTCCGGAATGACGAGCGACGTCCACCTTAACAAGCTTCTCCGGGAATACTACGTCTAAACATTTCGCCTCATTTTTATCAAACGCCGTGAAAATGACATCTCCAGAGTTTCTTGGCTTCAGCGAATTTAAAGTCTAGCGGACTCTCGAAACGGGTTTTGAATAGACCTTTATAAAAGGTTTTATGGTAAATTTGCGTACTTGAATTGGTGAAAAATAAAGGAAACAATCTATTTTACTTTTGACGTTCGTTTTTATTTTATCATTCGAGCCTCCTTTCTCAATTTGATGATGACTTTTAGCAAAAAAAAAACATTCCGCTCCCACGACCCTTAACCCATCACTGGGCTAGTCTGGTCTAAATCTTTATTCCTTTCTTAGTTATATTCTCCGACACCACAACTGACCCTTTATTCTATCTTATCGCTCAAACGTTACATCGGATATGGCAAGATAAGAAGACTGATGGGTATTTCTGGTTGCGGCACGATAGTATTTCCTGCGCAATTGACAACTGCTCTGTCGATGACGTTCTTCTTGTCAAAATTGACAAGAAGGACGTCATCAGCACTCATTTTATATACTTAGAGTAAAGTAGCAGCCTGTAAGTGCCCATCATCTCTGTAATACCTCCTTAAATATCTGAGAGACTTTTGGAGCCAGTCTGCTCCTGTGCAAATTCAAATGTCCTCGAAATAATATAATTTGTTTTATTATTTCTCAGACATGCAGGTTTCATCACGATGTTTTCCTTCACCGCCTTATATTACGGTAATTTCATTTAAAAAAAAAACATTTTCAATTATATTGAATATTTACTTTCCTATACCGAATTTTTCAACTGGAACATCTTCCTGGAAACGGTCAACCTAATCCCGCTGACGCGACGCAAACTAACAAAAGGAATATCCACCGGTTTATGAGCTATTGAAAACTGGATTGGCCCGTTTTGCTCCAACCTCCCTCTATTAAGTTCGGACGGTTTGGTGTAGAATCGCTGATTCTAAAAGCCACCTTTAGATTAGTTCACTTTATTTGATTATTCTCATGTAAATAGTTAAATTTTCAACATCACAGTAGGATTTCTTTTCCTGCAACTATTAACGGAACCAATAGATATTAAGACTCCTTTTCTCTGTGCTTCTTTTCGTCTCTCTCCTTCTCTCTTTTCTGGTAAGGTACTTGGTAAGAACCTACTTATGTCGCCATTCAGTAGTACAACCTATGTTGTGTTACGTTTTGAAGGGAATATAGTGCCAGTATAATTACAGGCTCTTCTAATCTCACAGAAGTGACTCTATGCCTAAAATACTGTAACTTACTGTATCTGTAAGATTATTTGATTGAGGTAGTTTGCAGGTGTCCACGTGCTGCGGTAGCTCGTTACCATTCGTTGGAGTGTTAGCTCGTTTGTCACCCCAATCCTATAAAAAGAACACACTGCAAAATTTAAATCCTAACAATAAACAATGTTTTAAAAAGCTTCATATCTTCAATATGAAGCTTTCTTCTTTGTTATTCCTGTGTGCTCTCTGTGATGAAACGGTGCCTTTGTGTCCTTGCTGTGTTATAAGAATAAGCAATTTTTTTATTAAATTATTTTCAACACTCGCCATTTATAGTTATTCGTCCAAATATAATAGTTTCCGAACATAAATTGCGGTTCCAAAGGATAAGTCTTAGTAATTTTAATGAGGAAATATCAGATTCTTGTCTATAGAAGTAGAGTGTTATATATTCTTAAATATACCTTTATATGGAATAATGCATATAATAATGTATGGATATTCTGGGTCCAAAAAAACCTATTTAATTGAATTTGTTGATGATTACTATCCTAAAAAATCGTTTCGTTATATATTTTTTTACTTTTCTCTCGTGCGTTAACTAAATTTGCTAAATTAAATACATGCAAACAACTTTAAGTAATCCATATTTACATTTACTTGGAAAATAACAAAAATAGTCAATAACGTTTATTAAATATTCCGCGGTAACATCTTCGAAGATTGATTTCACAATTTGAAAGGGAAAATTAAGGTTTCTCTGCAATATTTTAAATTTATTTGCTTTTGCGATGCAAATTATGAAATAGAGATGGGGGAGGAAGCTGTATTTTTTTATTTCCTTCCCTTTAATCGAATGGGGGAGATTATTGTTGCATCGAGGGCTAAGAAAATTGTTTGCTTTTCGCTGTTTGATGTCCTACGGGTTATGGTATTACTAATATTTATACACCGAATGTGGTTTTAGTCACAAGTTGCTAATTGAAATTAACTATTATGTTCTGTGCATAGTACGACACTAATGTTACCTACCTCTGATATCTGCGAAATGTATTAAATGTTGCGCCAAATGACCACCCAGTATCCTGTTGATAGTGGCACTTCGTAACCGAAGGTCCCTGATTCGAATAGTTAGGCACATCGAAGGTCCCGGTAGCAGATAAGAGTAAGGCACATCATTGATTTATAAGTAACGTTTGTGTACTAGCCAGAGAGAGCCGTGGTAGACAAGTGGAAATGTCTTTAGTATCATAGAGCGCGAGTGACCCGGGTTCGATCCACCGTGCCGGGAGCACTAAAACTATTAATAGCAATTTTAAGTGCTGTATTTACCACGTGCTCAGCGGTGAAGGATAACGTCGTGGGGAAACCTGCATATCTGAGTAATAAAAAAAAAATATTTCGAGTATATGTGTAGCCCGCCAACCCGCGCTGGAGCAGTGGCGGGCCCTTCCCGGCTTCAAAACCCTCTCAGATATTTGAGAAGGAGAGAGACAAAAACAGGCTGCTGCTTTACTTTACTAGTCAGAGAAGTTTATTTATAAGTATGATTATTTACCGTGTGGTAGTGGTGACTCTGGACTAAGAATCCCATCACGTTCCTCTCCGGGAGGTGTGAGGGAAGTGGATTTCGAAAATCGGTTTGGTTAAAGTATAGCACATAATGAAACTGTAACATCTGCCTACACTAATGAGAGAACGAGTGTTAATATATTTATCCACGTAGACGTATGTAATACATATTATATCTTATCACGATCCCTTAACCAAACAGGACCATCCGCTATGCAAAGAAAATATTTCACAAAAATTCTATGTTACTTCATGCCTCGATAAAATTATAACGTGTTATTTTTCACAACCATAATACGGTTACATTTATCCAAGACATGGTTGGCCAATAACGATGACGAAGTCTTGAATGTGAAACATAGCACAGAATGCGATTCACACAGAATTTTCGTAAAATATCTTTATGGCAAAGTGGCTTAAAACCACAGGGAAACCCAGTTAGATATGGCGTGTATTGTCCGATAAATTCTAATTACAATTACTTTTCATCGAATCACCACAATACCACCAATTCAGTATAGAAGTTAGTTAGTTAACCTAAATAAATAAGATTTGCGAAAGCTCTAATTCATATGAGTTCTTATTAAACTACAGCTTCTTAAAGAAACATTTGTATATCTGACTTTTTATTTTATCACTTTCATAAGGTATTCCAGACTATGTTCCAATACTCCCAATAATAAATGAAACCGGCAAAAACTAATCTAACTCAAACACTCGTAAAGATAACTGAGGGCGCTCCCATGGGGAATTCAACTGTTTAGCTGCTTTTACAACTCTGTCGAAGTAAGCTATCCTATAATTCACTAAAACCTCTGTACGTTTGGGTCCGAATCCATTGGAATGACAGGGTACTACGTCTGTAATAGGTTTCGGCGTTTGCCTTTACCAATTAAAAACAGTCTGATTAGAATTTTTCTACCACTAGCTGTGCTGACTTTACTAATATGCCTGTTAAATTCTTAACTTCGTTCTATTTTTTGAGATTTTTTCATTATATCTTGCTTTACAAAAATTAGTACATCTTAATCGCCAGGCTCCCGGGTCACAATTTCGACTCTGCTGTGTGTCAACGGTCTGCATATTTTTTTATTATATTAAAAACGGTTATTTCGCTATTTGTCAGATGTGACGCGGTTTCGAATTTCTAGAGTTTTTTTTTATGTATATAGTCATTGATGCTTCTGTGCTCTTGTAACTTCTTGACCGATTGAGGTCGTATTCACACAATAGTTTTTGTCGATATGATGGTTCATAGCTATGCAAGGATCCGATAGATCGCTGTAGTAATTAAACTCATGGCACCACCTGCTGCAAAGGTCAGAACTACGTCTGCAGAGCCAGCTAGTTTTATGCATTATCCTTATAAATCCTTAAATCATAATTGTTAATTATTAGGTACCTAACATTTCATGATTTACCCTTTCTAAATTGTTAGATTAGTTATATTGTTGATTTGATAATTTTAGAGTTTCAAAGTTTCGGTCGACAAACCAAGTTTAAAATAAAAATATTAAATAACTAGGTGTATAAAGCAAACCTTACAAAGAAATTAACAAAGATTAGCCACTGAAAATAAACTCAGCGTCCATAGTAAAATAAAAATAAATATCTATTTGTTTATCAGATTTTTCCCTATGTAGAACATGCTACATTTAAAACAATGCATCTGATTAAAGCACACTCAACTTCTCAACAATTTGTACAACAAAAGAACTAGAAGAAAATGTTTTAAAAGATGCAATCACAATGCTAAGGAACAGCGGTTAGAGCTCGTGCATTACTGCAGACAATGAGGAGCGAACTTGACCCCGTACTATCGATACATTAATCGCTTACGTTGAATCTTCTACAGCAGTGACCTCAATGGCACCACAATCCATGACTCTTTAGAAACTTCCTAAACGCAATGATACTTGTGTAAGAAACATTTTTCTTTTATTTATTCTTAAACATAAAATATACACCAATAATGAATTATGGGACACAGGTCCAATAAGTGATAGAATTCTTCTCTATCTAGGAGTCGTTTTACTGTTGAGTTCTGGTTTAAAAGGTATAATTACAGTCGTATGTCAGGACCGTAGCAAGTGGCAGAAGATTGTCTCTGCCTACCCTGTTGGGAACAAGGCGTGGATATATACATACATACATACATTACAGGCTGTGCGGCATTACATACATCTTAGTCTTCAGGTGTGACAACTTCATTCGATTGAAGTTGTTTGCCATTAGGTGTACTGTAAGCATATTTGACTTCAATTCAATAACAAATAAGTAATGCATATCCCTAAAACTATAAACATGATCTAAGATTATTTATTCACTAAGATCACACATGCATTTGGTGGTACGAAACGAGCAAGCGAGAAGTAATAAATGGTTGTCAATCTTTAATTTAAAATGTCTGATTTTTTTACTTTTAAATGTGGCCACCATTCCAACATAGATACGACGCCTGCATCGGGTCGTGACAAGACATCGTGATGTTACCAGCAATTTTAGGTGCATTACCGTCTCTGTATCAGACGACGCTGGGTTCACTGATAGTTTACATGGTAATGACCGTGCTGGTGCTTTGGAAAGTGTGCTGTTAACCTCCGTATGAATGATTTGTGTCTGATTGCCACTTCGAGTCCGTTACGTTAATGAATATAGACAGAAAACCTCTAGATTGCGCTTCAGTAGAAACTTACTAAGTGTTTAATATGTACAATGGTTTTAAAATAAAATTTCTTCTCATTGTGGCGTGAATACGAAGGGGAAGAGTGAGCAAGACTGTTAGCTTGAACAAGTAGCTTGCCATTTATTTTTTATTTAAACTAAGAAATGATTTAAAGTAACGTGAAATATCAATAGCAGTTATTACTTATCTCGTTACCAAAGGCATCTCTAACAAGGCATTAAATGGATAGATCGGCTGTTGATCACGGATCGCATTAGTGTAATTGTCGGCCGATGTTTTGCTTCGTTGGGCACATTTTGACCAGCACCATGCTTGTGTTATCGGATGTTGATCGGATGTTCATTCAATTAATCTAATACATTGATTTATATCTTACAACAACTAATAATAATTACATCAGAAAGTTCTCAACTGTAGTGTATTTTTTTGCATCGGTCTTCTTGTCTTTTTGAATGAATGAAATGAATTAAAGTTCTTTATTCTTCGACGTAAGAAAGACGTTCGTCAAATGACAAATCTTATTATTATTTTATACAATCTTTAGTTGTCTTTCTTTCAACTTTGAGAAAAGAAACTTTGTAGGTCTTCTCTTTTATATATTTTTTATAATACTTTTATGTATATCATAACCTAAAAAGTTCATAACACAAGTCCACTGCAAACTCGAGCAGACCGGCCGCCACGAGCTGGAAGATGGTTTTCAACATTTAAGAGAAGATGGTTTCAAGGAGGGATTCCAATATGGAAGCCATCGCCCTCCTCGAGCATATTAAATGGAAGTGAACCATCTGCCACACGACGTCTCCACAAGAGGCTTATAAGCGAGCATGGCATACACAAGTCCGCAATACATACAGCAAACACTATCGCACTCTCAAACAGCCACACCTACCACTTCCTGCGAGACCATCTACAATTATGTGAATGTACGTTAATAGATAAAACGAATTAATTACATATTAACAATATGCTAATAGCTGTCACTATTCCATTTCTTCTTATCACCAAGATTATCGTTAAGGTTATCAAGTAGTTTCAGACTTTTTAAGGTCTGAAACTACTTGATCTAATTTTTAATTTTGTTTCTGGAAGATTCTAAATTCATTCTGGAATTTACTTATATATGCGTGTGCATGCATCGTCTCCGAAAGGAATATTCAATATTATTTAGTTTTAAGAATGTATCATAATGGAGGATATCCTTTACTAATATCATGCTCATTATCATTATTCATAAGTCCACTGCTGAACAGAAGCTACTTCAATAGATTGCCTCAAAGTACGGTCCATTTTAGAGCCGCAAACCACTCGAACGTTGGAGTCCAAATTTATGGGTATATTCAAATTATAGAAAAGTTAACAAATATGTATTTGAAAATACGGAACTTACAAAAATTGTCACTGTGAAGCGTAATACAGTAATCATAAATTTTAAATAAGCATATTTGGAATACCAAAATATTCTTCATTTTTTACATCATTAACAAATTTTTAATGTTTCTGTTTAACCTTTCAATGTCTTATAATCTTTATCTTTCCTTACAGAAGATAAGTAAATATATTACTTCATCTTCGCGTGTCCCTAACCCCTGCTCGCGAAAATTATTTCTTCGTAGAGGGTCTTAGATTATATAAAAACCGAATTTCCATATAAAGAGTGCACAATTAGCCCCGAACTCCTCTGCCCCCATAGACGCTGCAGACGCTATGTATATTTGCCCGCTTCCCTTTTTCCACACTTGAAACGAATAACAAATGGCTCCCACCTGCGAGTTCGCTGTGAAATTCCTGAATATAACAATAAAGCCTTTATACAAAGGTGATGGTGAAGAAATAAAATTTCATCTTGTTTTCTTATCCCAAGCCTTTTCACCTCTTTGAGAAAATAACGTTTTGGTTAAAGTTTGCTTTTGATAACAAATTGAATCCATTTTGTTAGGTAGTGGTACCAATCCGGTCGTTCTGGCCCATTCGAGCAGCAGCAAGAGCCGCTGCATGGCTCTAAAAAAAAAATTATATCGCTACTCTACTCCCATGTGATATAGCTTTATGATGCTTACAGCAGTTTTTAAACTTATACATGACCATTGTTAGACAAATCCGAAAATAAACAGTTCAGTAGTGATGCTCCAACAGACGATACGATAATATAAGAGATCATTGTTTTGAATTCGGAAACTTGACCGTAGCTTATTTCGATTTTTTTGTGGAATATCTTTTACAAACAGTCAAAGCTTCGTCATGGTTAGTTAGAATTGTGCGACGCAACGCAATTGGATACATTTCAGAATACAGATGTAATTGCCAGAAGCACAGGATATTTTATTATTCTTTGTGAAATTATGATACAACAGACAAGCTGTTGGAATAAATTAAATCATCCACTGTTGATGTACATATTTAATTTTGTGACTTCATATTCACAGAGACCACTGCTAGACTGAATTTGTAGGAGACAATGATTTAGTAGCAGAAACAGAGGGAAACGTCAACGCTGGTAATTCTAAGTTTGCAGCTTTGTATTATGTACCACTGAGATTAGAAAATAGGACCCTAGGAGCTACATGCTTCTGATCACTAAGCTACAAAGTTATAACTCGCTGTAATTTCTACACGCTAATAATATAGAGAAACGTTCGGATGTTCCCTCTGTGATGTATTGTGATGGATTGTGTACGAGTCACGGAACATCTAGAAAGATATTAATGTCAGGGATAAATGAAAAAATAACAGCACTCTAAGACAAATTTGAAAAGAGAATCTGCTTCGTGTAATTTCTGAAATTAATTCCACATAATAAAATTTCAAGCGTCTTAGAAATAACTTAGAGAAAAAGTTTTTTTTTTATTTTCGGATAATAAAAACTTTTACGAACAACAATCTAAAAAAGCAATTTGAAATATTCATGAAATGGTAATAAAGTTAAATAAACAAACTCTGAATTGACTGAGATGAATATCTTTACTACTGACAAAATGCCATAACATTCGTAAAGCGAAAAGTATATTAGAAAAAAAAATCTCAAATTAAAACATGTAGATGACAATAATTTGGAAATTTCCATACTATTATTTACAATATATAACATAATCAATGTATACATTTATAAACTAAATTTACTTGTATCTAAAAGATAGAGCCAAAAATATTTAAAACAGTATCTGACACCCACTTTCTTCCGTGTACAAAGAAGCGACTAAGGGAAAAGCTTTAAAAATCGCAATGGCTATATATGGCGGGATGAGATCTGTAAATATACTAGACCAAAAACAAGCAGACCGATGACGGGCTACAGTGTCTAAGGTACGAAGTGTCTGGTGCTGCGCTCGTCTGGTGCGATCCGGATGCCGAGCGTGACGATTATAGCATACATAGATTATAGCATAGTAGTTAACTGTATATGGGGTGTTAAAGTAAGGTAAGAGTAGTGTGCCCGTTTATGGTCCACTTCCAGACATTGGCCTCTCCCAATTGGCAAGATTTGACAGAATCAACCAGGCTTGACCGAGGTCATTATCTAACAGGAAAGTTTAATTATTCATACATCTGGTTTATCAATTTTAACATACATATAATTATCTTCACGTTAAAATAATTAAAAGAGTATCTGGCAACCGTTTTAGGTTTTTCTTCGCATTTTCTGTTTTCGAACGAACGTTCGACACTCGAATGTCGAAGTTCAAACCTTTACTGTCTTGTCAAGAGAAATTAGCATCATAATTCCGTTGTTGCGAACACTCGTGGGCAAACAAGCGCCAGAATCTTAGTTGAACTCCAACAAATTAGACAAACAACGTAATCCATGTGACGAACGCCGGCGCCATGTTTGTCCGCCATATTTGGACGCCATGTTCGACGCGATGCGCGGTAATTAGATAATTGCATGAGACCCTTGCCGTTTGCGCATCAAACTCTCTGTTCGTTCATCAATGTTTGCGTGTGTCGATTGGAACGGATTTTATTGGATAGGTATGGGTGTGTTGTGACGTTAATTACGTTTGGATGGGTTTTGTTTGGCGTACTGTTCTATTACGTTTGATCGATTTAATTTTCAGTTACTTTTTTATACGTAATTAATAACGCCGCGGTGTAAGAACCTGCTGCCCTCTATTCCGTATCGTAAGAGTTCACTCACACAAAAACCTTGAAAATCTCATAGCAATTTCTGGAAGCAAACTCGTCTTCTTCTTCTTCTCGAGTTCTTTCTCCAGATCCGGAAACAAATGGAAATTAATAGTCTTTATCTACCCCAATTAGCGAGTGTTTAAGTAATAACTTTATTTCTTGGTAATATAGTAGTACAATAAAACATATTTTTTTTATTTTGTATATTTACGTACAGTCACACTGATATCATGGCAAGTCTTATTAAAATGTTAATTATTTGTTTCAGGTAATAATATGAAACATTTTCGTTGCCTTCTCAAACTGACTTCGTAAGTATATTTTCTTTTTTTTTATTGGAAAGGAGGCAAACGAGCAATCGGCTCACATGATGGTAAGTGATTACCTTCGCCCACGTACACCTGCAACACCAGAGAAGATGCAATTGCGTCGCCGACCTTTAGGGATATTTGGGAAAGGAACCGAGAACCGAACGAAATGCATAAACACAAGATCGTTACTTCACCGCCGGTATTCTGCGACCCCGCGGTACTACCACAGTCGAGCCGGCCAATTCGAACAGCAACAAAAGCCACCGCTTTGCTCTACCACGTACAAAACTATAATCCGATCACTACTATAATGTTTCTGTAAACGAAATCGAAACAAAATTTCTCTTTAATCTATTTGTATATGTGTCTGTGTGTGTGTCATAATATCAACAGAAACTATTGTGCTCGCGGAACAGCTTTGGGTACTTCCACATGTTCACAAGACCATTTATGATGGGGCAATATTTTCATAAGAACAGGTTGAGGTACGACCCCCACGTTTTAAAAGCGGGCTGCAAACGGAAGTGGCTGGTCGGTTAGGTGAAATTTATAACCCGCGGCTGGGTAGAAATCGGGGGGTTTAAATTGGTTAATGCAAAGGGTCGGACGTAGCGCCAGGTGAGTTACACAATGGACTTGTTAAATCATGTACGTTTAAATTTTAATTTCAACTATTAAGTGTTCGGACTTTCTAAGCATATACAGAAAATAAAAGTTATTTATAACATATTTCGATAATTAACTTCTTTGACATGTGTACCTTTAACTTGAGCCTAAAAACAGCCATTATTATACACAAAGTATTTTCACATCTTCGGGAATTTCAAAATAATGTATGGTTAATGGTTACTTCTTTGTCATAAGCGATTGGGCAGAACCCTTTTAAGTTCTGAAACGCGTCTTCAAAGAAAAATTAGGCATAAAGGATGTCTCTTTTGACCTTAAAACATAAGTAAATTTAACTTTTTGTTTTGCCTTTTAAGGTCAAGTGGTTGTATAACTGATAGAAAGTATTTTTATGAAAAGCACGCTTCAGTATGTGACTTACTAAATTAATTTTGTTGTTTAATATTATGATGAGCAATGAAGGTGACATTTACTCTGGTGGGACAGGCTAAATAATAATTTTATAAATCCTCCATTAAAAGAAAAAGTTTAGGGATAATATACAAAAATCAAAAAAACAATCACTGATAGAGCACATATTAGGAGAGCAGGGCGTCGACGTATTTTTAGTTCACCCCGCCCGCTTTGTGATTCTCCTGGATTCGGAGTTAACGGCGGTAAGGAGTTCGAACCACAACATTGAACTGAATAGAACCTTATTAAATTGAATGAAAAGCATATGGAATACGATTTTCTAAGTATAGTCAATTATAATTATCACAAACACCTACTTGGCACATGCAAAAACAATATAAATAAATGTTCTTCTACATCAGCCTATTTTGCTGCTGAACATAGGCCTCTTCAAGAAAGCGCCAATAAAAGCTGATATACATTTCTTGGCGGTTTCGCCCATACTCACAACACCAGGCACCAGTAAGTGTGTGACAAAATAAAAAAAAAATCGGTTGGATAATCCCACCATCTTTCGGTCACCAGAGCCTCGGTTAGTTTACTAGCCGATCTCACCACGTGTAGCTCATAGCCGAACATATAAATTTAAGAGGATCATATATTTCTAGAAAAAACTTTGTTCCGATATTAGAACGATAAAAATTCACAGCCAGTCCCGCAACAAAATATGCGTAACGGGGCCCCGTGGTATTATGCCTCTTTTTATTTTATTACTCCTTGAAGTCGTAACCTATTTATGGTAAGCTGATCCCGCATACAATCCAGTTATGGCAGAACTTAGTGACAGCTATCACATCAAGAAAAAACTTTCCTTGAAATTGTTTACACTATGGAATGTAGATAGCTGTTTTAGTGCTTAAGACAGCGGTGGCGTTAGCGATTAAGCTACCAACAAATATGAGTGTCTTTATGGTGTTATATAATGTTAAAAACAAACGACATGAAGCAACGTAAGACAAATTCGGTTGTATGTTAAAAAAGTTTAATTTACATATCTTAGATTTTTTATTTTAGCTACAACATAGGATGTCACGCTCGCGGTCCAGCCCGCTCACTAACGAACGAGGTTCTGGAGGTTGATATGGTAGCGGATAATCTCTCTGTATGAGCCCGAACCCATATCCTACAGACAAGTGATGAGAAGCAGCATCTCTATTGCGAGAGTACCGACGATGCGTTCACCAGCTCGCTTGTCCAGTATGCTGAGTTTGAGCAAATGTTATGCCCAGCATCTATTACAAAATATTCTTAGCGTGATCGACAAATGTCTTTTTTTACTATCAAAACAATGTCATAAAAACCTATTTGATTTCAATCAATAAACAAAATATAAATATCTTTGCGAGCATCGGTACTTTTGGCGATAATTCAAATCATTCTGTACTTGGTTTCTAACACGCTGTAATTTCAAACGCTTCCGCTTATGACAATGTAAACGCATAGTTATTTTACGAAACGTCCTTATTCGGGAGAAATAACTTGCAATTATGCTGTTGCTTAGTTTTTAATGAATCGCTAACAAGTAACGCGCTCGCGGAGCTTCGCAGAGCTTCGCGGAATGAATGCCTTCAGGGAGCCCATTCGATTCCAGACTCGCGTTGATTGTCTTTCGAATTTATATGTTAATCTTGAAGATGAGGGAAGACTGTTTATTACAATCTCGAAGTTGGAATACCCGTTGAAATTAAACATTCTATTTTAGAATGGAGTTGTAACAAGCAAAATGAGGCGAGTGTAAATGGTAGAGTCGGTAGAGGAAGACCTAGATGAACATTTCACGATCAAATTGGAGACGTTGTGGAAAAAGGCCAGGTCAAGAGCACTCTAAACCAACGAGCATGCATGCGAAGATTGATGAAAGTGGAAGAAGCGAAAGACGTATGTCAGGACCGTTGCAAGTGGAAGGAGGTTGTCTCTGCCTAACCCGTTGGGAACAAGGCGTGAATATATGTATGTATGTATGTAACAAGCAATATTTCTGTGTGTATATTAGAAGTTGGGTCAATACAGCATGGTTAGTTAGAATAACAGAAGATGAGATGCTTAAAATTATCAATTACACTTGGTTGGTACAATTAGCAAAACGCTATTATAAAAAATGTCAATCCTAACAGTTTGTAAACCCATTCAGGTACTTTTTTTTTAATTTATTATTTATTTATTTATGTACACTCAAAAAGGCATGAAAACATTAAAAGATAGTATTAGTACAAGGGTACTTCTTATTCCATACATTGAAATCTCTTCCAGCAGACCCTGACAGGAAATTTTATTGAACTGGCGAACTTAGTGCGTACGTACATTTCTAATAAATAATATGTATACAATTAAATAAATAAGATTACATATAATTAAATAATGTACATAGTTCCAATTTTGTATTTTGTTTTGATACGATTAACATTTTATTTAATAATGATTCATTCATTAGTTAAAGAAAATACATATAGGAGTAAATAAATATCCTTTTAAAGCTAACAGAATACCGGTTGCCGCGATCTTTGACAGATCATGTTTACCTGGCACATACCTCTGTTTGCTTCCAACTGCCTTCCACCCATCCCCCCCCTCAACCTTTACCCGGTTCAATCGTCGATTTTATGAGGAATCCAATATCTTTTGCTCTGTAACTCCATTTTCGTTTTATATACCAATGCGACAAACGAAAGAATTTAACTTACGTCCACATGGATCTGAAAGTTTCTCGCATTGATAAATTTTTCTTTATTTTATATACAGTATGTTCTATCTAGTAGACATATATATATTTATTGTTTAATCGTTTTCTGATTTTTGAAATATGGCGATTGTTTACGGTAACATCGTACTGGCAAACTACCAAGAAGGCGATGCTACAAAATGAAGCAACGATCTGTACAGTGTTGCGGGAAGTCGATGGACGTGGGAGGGTCAGGACCGTGCTTTGTTGCAATCTTTAGAAGATGCCCCATGTTAAGCATTGGACTAGTGATAGGCTTCAATGATAATAATTACGATGATGTAACAGCATCTTATGAGATATTTTCAAACTGCTTCTTTTTCGTACAAAGTAAGTAAGATAACGTAGCTGAAATAGGTAGTAACAATGGGTAAAATATTTTTGTACAGAAGCGAGTTAATTTTTTTAATGGGAAAAGGGGCAAACGGTTAAGTGGCTCACCCGATGATAAATAATTACCGTTGCCGACCAATATCAGCAACACCAGAAGAATTGCAAGTGCGTTGCCGACCTTTAAAGACATTCGGGAGATGGGAGGGAGTATAGAAAAAGGGCTCTACTACATCAAATTCCACAAGTTTCTAAATTTAAAAAATGGGGGCACCGTCTATAATATTTTTTAAATTCAGAAAGAACAAAAAGATCGGCGCCTGCTGTAACTAGTGGTTGAAATGTCCCACTGTTGAGCAAAGGCCTCTTATTTTTGAGATGGCTTTGGAGTCACGCTGGAAGTTTCTTCTTTGCCGACGATCACGTTGTAAATTATTCACCATCAGCTACAATTGAAATTTTAAATGGTGCCACCAAAGAGATTCGAATCCAGTAAAAGTAAAGTAAAGTAGCAGCCTATAAGTGCCCACTGCTGGGCAAAGGCCTCCTTCCCAAATACGAGTATCAGAGAGGGTTTAGGAGCCGGGAAGGGCCCGCCACGCTGCTCCAATGCGGGTTGGCGGGCTTCACATATCCTCGAAATAATATTTTTATTATTTCTCAGACATGCAAGGTTTCCTTACGATATTTTCCTTCACCGCCGAGCACGTGGTAAATACAGCACTTAAAATTGCTATTAACAATTTTAGTGGTGCCGGCACCGGGGGATTGAACCCAGGTCACTCGCGCTCTACGAAACTAAAGCGAGCGTCCTGACCACTCGGCTACCACGGCTCTTCGAATTCGAATCCAGGCTTACTCGCGTAATATGCAATTAGAGATAGCTGACGCCTAATTATTTTCATTCGTTATCAAAACGTAAGTTCCTAAAATTACAACTTTCAAAACTCACGTTGAATCAATTCGTTGTAACAAATGTACCATCCTTTTACATACACTAATTTAGCTGATCGGCCCTGACTTGGCGCCATTGTAGCCCCGGCCAGCCCTGATTACAGAATGAAAGGAATGGACGTCTTCATACGAGGGGTACAGTCTACAAGAGCTTCGTTATGTGACGTTTCTACATTTATGTGCGACCTTTATTTATTTAAGGCTGCGACAACCGAATGGTTGAGGTATCTATTTCCGAATCAGGAGACCCGAATTCGAATCTTTATATCGAGGGCACATGTCGTGATTGTGGAATTTAGGTGATTTAGAAAAGCAGTAACTTTGTCTGATGGCAAAATTGTAAAAGTGTGTTCTACATAGAGTTTTGGATTTACAGGAGAAGTATTTAGGGCATTCCCCTCAAAGTCCTCCATGAATATATCGGCAACAATGGGAGATACTGGGTATCCCATCGCCACGCTCTACTTGGTTGTAAAATTCTTCCTTCCACAACATTTAGCCGAGAATATAAAAACAAAATTAAACGCGATAACATCCGTAAACAATAGTTTCATATAACTACGCTAATAAAGAATATTTCTAACGAAAAAGGTTTTGAATAATTGTAAATAGTGTTAATTAGTTTCAATAATAAACCTAATGCATACTAAATCTATTAATCATCTTCATTATTATATTATTTATATATAAATATTCTGCCTGAGTATGTTTCTTCACGCAAAACACGAAAAGTAGTCGGTCGGTTGAGTTTAAACTTATAGGTTATGTTTGACTCATTGCGAGAAAGATTTAGAGCAAAACAAATTAAAAAAAAATCAGTACTTACAAAAATGGTAATTGAATTGAATTTACCATTATTAATTGGGCACTATAATTAATACACTTCATATTTTTTGAAATTAAATGTAATGAAACAAAATATGGTTATTGTCAATTAGTCTGTCTGTGCGTAGATAATCACGATTAGACCGGAAAAACTGAACGTATTGATTCCATATTTTTTGAATAATATCACTACTGTAATCCTTTTCTACACTACTACATACTAATACTACATACTAATGTGAACATTAGTATTTTCCATACTAAGCATATTTTAACTTAATCAAATATTGGTCAGAATAAACCTTAAATATTAAATTACACCTTATACTTCAGCATGCATATAAATACGCGCATTAAAAGTGAGGCCTTGAGAAATATCTACTTTAATGGTTGACAAAAATTTGCCATATGAAATTGTAAATACATTTTATTAAGAATTTCCATTCCGTCTCCACGAGGAGGAGTAGGAGGAGGGGGGGGGGACAAACACAATATCTCCGATTAGGGCCGAGGGGCTTCTCCGGTATGTCTCTCGCTAGGTAAACACCGTGCCGTACGATTGAGTTGCGGACCTCAGCCTGTATAGATACAGGACAAACAAGACGCGACATGTCTCTTATTACTTAGATTCCGATTTCTTTATGTTGTACATCATTGTTTAAATGTGTCTTTCTGTTCATGTAACAGGCATCGGTTGACATTCGACGATTTGTATGAGGTAACACGATGATAAAAACGGACAAATTGGCGCAGGCCAGATCAATTCATAGTTTTACTTACTTAAGGTTACCAATCGTATGCCTTGAAACAGATATTTTATTTGTACAGTTAACCTATAACTAATTTAATTTCTCTTTTGTATTTGTTCTATTGATTTACTTGACATCTTTAGTAGTATTTATCTATACCACTATGTGTTTTATTATCTTAAATTTTCAATTAAAGCACTTTGCCAATGCAAATTTTTCTTATTTCCGGATGCGGAAATGGGAAATCTCGGGCAATCGTAAAAATCGCATGGGATCCGGCTCAAAGGATCAACCGGTACATAGCAGTTCCTTATCGCGATTTTAACGAAGGCATCGGCTGCGTTCGACAGCCTTGAGAGAGGTCAGCGGGGGGCCGGAATATCCCCTGAGAAAAGGAGATATAAGAGGGTGACATCTTGCGTCCGACATCGGCCGTTCCTTTAACGAGACGACGAGACGCGTCCGTGAAAAACTGGTGTAAGTTTTTAAAAGTTACTTGTCCGCTAATCCAAACTGGTGCAGCGTGGCGCACCGTTCTCGCCGCGATATCTTTTGAAAAAATGTGATATAAAGAGAGGGCGTTGTCTATGCAACACGAGTACTATCGTAACTTATTAATATTTTCGCAATATATACAATGTATGCATAAAAAAGGATCTCATAGTTTATGGTTCCTTTAATTTTTTACTTATAAAAGTTATTATGGTATGTAAAATAATGAAGCTGAATAATATAAGAATAATGAAGATGAATAATAATATACTCTATGCATTTTTAACATAAATTTAATTCTGTAGTGTCCAAATTGAATCAGAAACGTAAACACACACAATATTAGATTGGACGTTCATAAGCACAAAAAGTTAAATTAAGTTTAGATTTTATTTCAACGCCGCAATGTACATCATAAAAATAAAATTGTTTTAGTAACCAAATTCAACACAGAAACAAAAACCATTTATTCCAGATAACGAATAAAGTTGTTCGAATAAGTCATTGTGATAAAAATCTTTGAGTGAAAGAAGACGCCTAAAAATGTTATCTAAGGTTAATTTTAAAGACAAAAGCAGTTCCACGCTGTGACTTAAAAAGAAAAACAATACAAACTTTGCCACTGAATAAAAATAACGAAATCACAGGGCCTAATTCGTTTCCAAAAGTGAACATAACTGGGAGCCTTCTTTACGACTGACGACATTTATCCGATACGATCATAACTTCAACCGACCGACTTTAAATACGAAATAGTCAAAGATCAATCACTTACCAGTTTTGAGTATTTTTGGATGATTCTCCTTTTGTTCGAAAATATCTCTTCCCATGTAACTTCGTCGTGTAAACATTGATTTTGAAATTTTTAAGGCATTTCTCACTTAGTGGACTCCAATGATAGCCACCGAAGAAAGGGGGAGGCAGTCAAAACTAGCCCTTGACATCTGAGTAAGCCCCGATAAACGAAACGCCGAATTAGGAGACCCGAATTCTATCTTACCAAAAAATTTTAATTTGAATTACCCAAAAGTTATCGACGATTTGTATAGTAGAAATGCTGTACCAATATAAGTACCGGTGAAAAGAGCATTAAAACCGACTAAAATAAATGACTCCGACATGGAGTTCAGACCATCCCAGTCTTAGGTAACCGTTCGGGAGCGCTTTTATTTTTGTTAGTCCATATTTGCCATTAGTAGCCTCTAACATAAAAAGGCTTAGTCGTAGTAGTATCGTATGCACTGCACGGACCTCTGATAATCCTCGGAGGCCGAAATAAAATTAAAGAAAAAACTTACGAAAAGAAAAAAGTTCTTCGGCAACAATGGGCGGTCTCCGCGACAAAACACATTGCCAGGATTAAAGGAGTTGAAGAAAGTTTTTCCTCTCCGCTTTAAAAGAGGCCAGTGAAGACGGGATTTGTTATAAACGTTACGCTGGATTAAAAACGTCTGGTCCATGAATATGTAGGAGTATTTTTGTTAAAGAGTATTACGTGCATGGCTTCGTTCTACAGTTCGTACATTACATGTAGTAAGTAATATATTTTATACACATTGTTAAGTTTTAACAAAACATCTAAACAGCAAGAATTCTGCATTCCTCTTACACGTAACAGATTCAGAAAGTGTGCAGTTTGCGATATACTCTCACAACTTGGGACAAGTCCACTTCCTGTTTATTTAGATCATAGACAGACATGTAGCCATTAAAAAAATAGAAAAAAAAACATCAAGTTGACTTATACATTCAATATCATTATCACCAATGTCAAACATAGTTCTCATGCAAACGGCAATGGAGGTAGCTCCTGATCCTGTGCCATCTGCTTCCATTTGTGTGCTTCCATGTGCATCTTGTGGGGCGCATTCCATCATGTTATTATCAATAAATTTCTAATTTCTATCAACCTTTGATAGATGTTGAAATAACAAAATTAAAATACTTAATGACATATATTAGTTCTTCATCGTCCACTTACAGTTCATCTTCATCAGTCTCTTAATTGTCCTCTGCTGGACATATGCCTCTCCCGTTGGAAGGATTCACTACAATCGCAGCATTTGACAAGCGTGATGGTGACTGCAGTAGCAGACTCCTCAACTCTCTAACTCAATCGCCAACGGTCTGATTATTTCAGTCTGGGCATTATTTGAGATGATCCGGACCCCGGGTTATTTTCAAGGATTAGCCAACAGGCACCACTCTTGCGACGTCCCCGGAGAATGGGGTGGCAGATTTAACATCACCACCGCACGGCCAATGAATATAATGTATTTGTGTTGTATGAATATGAAATCTGTAAATACATAGCGATAAATTCTGAAATCTGATAGTAAAGTAATTGCCCACTGCTGAGCAAAAGCCTCCTTCTCAAATGTCTGTGAGGGTTTTGGAGCCGGGAAGGCCACGCAACGTTGCTCCAGTGCGGATTGATAGGCTTCACATATCCTCAGACATTCAGGTTTCGTCACGATGTTTTCCTTTACCGCCGAGCAAATAGTAAATACATCACTTAAAATTGCTATTAACAATTTTAGTGACACCGGCACCGGGGATGTCCACTAGGTGACCGACAACTCAAGTGACCGCCCTGACCACTAGGCTACCACCCCTTTAATCTGATAGACTAAAAAAAAAGTTATTTTTACCTCCAAATAATGTTACATAGAATTTTCAGTTTAATTTCCCTACAGACACGTCAAAAAAAATCAAGATCTGTATCGGACTCGGAAGGCTAACGGTGTTTTCCTTTGTTGACAGTCACGGCTGTTTTAATCGCGTGCCTATCAAATTGGTATAATTCGTTCATTCTGATTTCATTTCTCCAATTGTACTCGTGCGTCCTTTGGTTTGTAAACAAAGGTCACCGAGGTAACTGTGTTAAGAAATGTTTGTCTTCTTTTCCTATTTGATTTAATTGACTTCTCATGGTCATTTTAAAATATACTGTTATCGGCTGATTTGAGTCTAGCGCTATTTGGATTGTAAGTTGCTTTTTTTATTGTGCAATAGGCGGCAAACATGAAAGCGGTTCACCTGATGGTAAGTGATTACCGTCGCCCACGTACATCTGCAACACCAGAGGTGATGCAGGTGCGTTGCCGGCCTTTGAGGGTATTTAAGAGATGGGAGAGAAGATGAGGAGGGGGAGTGGGACTCCGGTTACCTCACTCACCGAAACGCAGAAGCACAAGATGCCTCTACCTCACATCGGTATTCTGCGAGGTCGGGATACCAATCCAGTCGTGCCGGCCCATTTGAGCAGCAGCAAAAGCCTACGCTTGGCTCTACTACGTATAAAAAATTTAATTCTGCTTCTTCTCAAATAATAAAGTAATTAGTTTCATTGCGTGTTTGCCTATACTCTCCACGCTGGAAATATGATATGTTCGGCTGATTAAGAAGGATTTCTAGTTATGGGTCGATTGCCAAAATCTTGATTACTAATAATCAAGATTTTGGCGACTTTCGAATAGTAATTTATTAACAATCGTAAATAATAGTAATCGTTTGAAGATACTGTTAAGATATTTTATTAGTTCGTGTCACACCTACAAAGGAAAAAGTCCGTGAAAATAAGCATCCGCTTTGTCCTAAATCTTGAGTTCATTCTATAAACGCTTCTAGACATCGAATTCCACTTACAAGTTACACTTTTCATTTGTCTTATTTCTTTTGAAGTTTCGCTGTTTGCACGGGCCAGAGTTCTTTCGATACCGCGCCAAGGTAAAGGAATTTTCCAACACCCAAAAAAAGAAAAGACTGCGTATCAAATTGCTTTTTAGTCATCGATTCTTTATTTTGAGTGTCTTTATTGGTTTGATCAGGCCGCGTGTGTTAGATTCTTGTGATTTCTTTTACTCCCAAGTTTGGATTTTTTTTTAGATTATTTTTCCAATTTCAAAATACTGTTTTCTTTTTTTTTACTTTATTTGTACAATGAGACTTCTTCTCAATGACTATGAAGATACGACCAGCAACTAGTGATGTACCCAAGAGTTTACTTATAACTTTTTGACGAATTAACTACATAACTAACAACGTGTCTCAAAAGGGCGGAGAAAAAAAAAACTCGAATATTTCAATTTAAATCGAAGCCTTTTTATTTCATCAACCGAACGCGAATTTACAAACTTTCCAATATCCTCGATGAAAACGCCGCCTTTGCCATTTGAGGTTTCTAAAAAAAGCAACAAACTTCGTCCTTCGAAACCCATTAATTTTGAATTTAGAAAAATGCGGGTGCTTAATAAATAATGTTAGGAGAGCTTTTCTTCATTTGTGAGCTTAAAACGAAATTGAAGAATGACATTGTAAATCAATGTTAATGTTGAAGCTCCGAGTAAGCTACATGCGTATTTATTTCCTGAAGTGATTGATCAATCAACTCTACACACTCTTAGCGGAGATTCAGACTTACATTCATGTGTATGCACACAGATGGATCATGTTGTTTAATGGTAATAATAAATTGAATATCTTAAATGTTGGTGCATGTATGTATTACTGTTTACGATAGAGTGAAAACAAAATCACCTATTTATGTCTCTGGATATGTATGAGGACTCATTTTAACTATGATTTTTTTTTTAATAATTTTTGTTAGGTTATCCACCATCGTAACCGAATGGTTTAACATATTCTGTTAAAAATAAATCGGTTACCGTTTAAAACATACAGCCCTATAAAGGAAGAAGAGACGAACGAACAGATTACGTAGGTTTACTAAAAGGGCATGACTAATTAAAAACAAAAAATCTGTTTGAAGAACGTCGTAAGTCCGCCGAAGAGCAGCGTGACCGAAAACCGAAAATGGTTACACCTAAATGTACTAAATGGTAGTTCATAATATCTGTCCACCACAAATTGGAGACAGGTGTGAGCATTTGTGTATGTTATGTTTATACACGAAGAATATCTCTGAAACATTGAGATCATATATTATAGCACGATATATCAAAAACGTGGTATAAATCTTAAATAAAACTAGTCGATTTTTTAATTAATCGTCAAACCACTACCTGAACTGTATAACCTCAACAGAACGATCAACAACACCCTTTGTAATTTCCACAATGTTAACAGCCCTGTAATTCGGGAGACTTTTAATTGAAGCGTGCAGTTTTACCGGACATGGCGGTGAAGTTATAATTAACGACTGTCCAATTTTGCCCCGAGATAATTTAGGGTTTGACAGCGTTTAGAAAGGCTTCGGGGCAAAAATGACCGGCCGGACGCTCGGGCAGTGTTAACCTACCGGCTCGGCTTCATAGGTCGGACTAGTTCGAGTCTCATTATTATAATCTGGGACATTATAAATTGATAAAGTGATTCAATAGATACGCTTAACTTTCCTTACTTATTATGTGTTGTGTAAGATAATAATGGACCAATCTCATTTTGATTCTGTATACACTGTCACATTTGGGCCGGCCACATAGGTCGCAGAACTGACAACCGTTGGGGAAAAAAGTTTCTCGAGTGACAGCCACGTACAGGCAAACGCAGTGTAGGACGACCCCCCTCAAGATGGAGGGACGATCTGCGCAGTGTTGCGGGAAGTCGATGGATGCAGGTGGCTCACGAGCTTCGTGGCAATCCTTGGGGGATGCCTACGTTCAGCAGTGGACTTGTGATAGGCTGAAATGATGATGATGATACACTGTCACTGTACTCGCCAACTCTGCTTACTACGTCATGAATTACAGGCGTGTTGAATCCTTGTGTTGTATTAGTAGTATTCTTGTCTTCATTTCAAATATCAAGTTTGCGCAGAAGCTGTTCAGGCAAAGGTATAACAAACCCACAAGGCCGTGTAGATCCAACACAAACACTGAACGTTATTATTTTAATTTTCCATCCAACTTTGTACAAACATAGCTCGAACATTTTGTACAAATGTTTACCGATTGTTGTAAATTTGTTTGTACGAATGCTTAATGGTTTTAGTAGATTTTGAAGAGAAGTATAAAAAATAATGGATAAGTCAACTCTTTAGTGAATAGCTTAGTTATAAGAAAGTTCGTATTTAAATGTGTTGATCTCTTCTTATATTAAATCTCCGCCGACTTTGCTCGGATAAATTTACTAATTATACATAATATAAACCTTCCTCGTCAAATCTTGATGATTGTTAAAACGGCATTGAAGTCCACTTGGAAGTCAAAGCAAACACAGACAAACGCGACTTCCGATTTTATATCATAAAAAAAATCACACATACATTTATATACGTACTTGTAGTTTTTTTTTAAACTGTAACAAATGCATATGCTAGTAAATAAACATTACAGCTGACTTGCTGCAATGCATGCAAAACCGTTTTCCCCACGTGCAGCTCAGGTTGTCCATTTCAGAAAAGATGACGTTTTCCTTCTTTTTTTCTTCTGTTCTAAGAAGTTCTCAATTAGAACTAAAGAAGCAGCTTATAATAGCCATAACTTCTCTTAATTTTGAAAAGGTATTGGAGCCTTAAAATGTGCACACATAAATACAACAACAAAAAGGTACTAATAATAGAAGAATACGATCTCATTGTTTCGAATTATCCAAATCCAATAACGCGGAGATATCAATAGAGCTCCAATAAATTCCCCCACCACGGTATACAAGCGAAGACAAATTACCTAATACCAACGTTAATTCTAACGTTCATTAAACCGTTCAAAGGAGCGGCGTAAAGTGGAAAATGTCATTAGTCAAGGTAAATCGTCAAACTAGAATCCACACCTCCCCTGGCACCGGTTACGATGGACATGCAAATCGCGCCACAACAATTCTTTTAGGACCCTAAGGGCCAGTCCCATGAAACGACTTAAATTAACCGCTAGTACATTACCGTCCGGCCTTACACCTCGGGGACGGTTAAAGAGAAAGCGTACTGAAATATACAGTTTTTGTATATTTGCTTAACTATATTCTCCATCTAAACACTCTTTGTTGTTGAGTGTAATAGAGTACAATAAAGTGTATTTCATTCATTCTTATCCCAGGATTTAAAACGTGTTTAATATAATGATTTCTTTTATTTACGCGAACACTACAAATTTGAAATGATCTGTAAGGATCTGGGTAAAATAACAAATAGCTGACGTGAAACACCGACGCTCTGGGAAGTCTGAAGTGCATATCCTTAATCACCTCAACCATAACATCAGATTTGATAGACCACAAATCTTCGCAAAAGTACACCGATTCCTGCCAAGGATGATTCGCGAGGCTATTGAAATCAAAAAACATCCTAATTTCAACAGAGAAGATGGCTGGGTGCTGCCACCGGCTTGGGATCTAGTAATAAACAAAATTCAATCTAAAACCAAGCATACCACTGCACGACCTCAAGACACTGCGTAGATGACATCTGGACGTCTAACACCTCAGTCCCCCCGTGATCACGGCTGCTGTAAAGATACTGAAAAGTCGGGATAAAAAGAAATTAAACGCGTTAAAATCCATAAACGTTTTCAAACGTTTAATATTCAGTTTAATTAATAATTAGTAAAGATATTATAGGAATCATTTACTACAGTTTGACAGCCAGGAGGTCGATAACAGGAAATCCGTGTTCGGGCTCCTGTCTCCCACATAAACGATTATTAAAAATGTATAATTACGTTTCATGTATGTGAGCTAATTTGCCTGTAACTTACATAAGTCACAAGGTAATTAGTTACTTTATTAATAGTTCATCAGTCAGTTAAATTTTTATTCAATTTAGGCGTGTTTTTCCGGTCTGCCATTTTATGATTTCGATATTCTACCGCCTATCGGAGGTCGATGATTTCAAGGAGGTTCCCTTAGTTGAATCTTGCGACCTTCTTTCTTGTCGTGGATATGGAAATGGTGGCAGAATTTCTTGAACCACCACCACACAATTTCCTTAAACATATGTCATCTGTAGGATTTAATGTGATGTAACACGTCGCGAAACATTTCGTCATTAAAATAACGCTTTCCGATCCGCTCATCGCTTTATCGACTTCCTAAAGAGCGACCCTTAGGCATCCGGACCCTTGTACATAGCGTTGTCCTCATGCCCATTCCAATTGTTAATGAAACAGTCTGATAAGAAACTAGGAAATTTTAGTGAAGGGTCGCTAATTGTATGGAAGCCATCAAAACAATTCACATAGCCTGGGAAAAGAGCTCGTCAAAATTAAGTGTCTATTCCAGAGAGGCTTTAACGTGCTTGTAAAATTAGTATGTTCTGTGTAAGAGTGTTATCTTTGAATTCGAGGAACGTTTTGTTATTATAAATTGAAACAAAACTATCAAAATAATGCTTGAGTTTCTTACAAAATATTTTTAAAAGAGTACAAGCGCTCCGTGATAGTAAATGATTACCAACGCTCACGTACATCTGCAACATTAGAACAGCTGCAGGTGCGTTGCCGGTCTTCATGGATAATTGGGGATGCAGGTCACCGGCTACCTCTCTCAGCGAACGAAACGCAGAAGCACAAGAAGCCTCTACTTCACGCCGGTATTCTGCGATGCCAATATCGAGCCGGCACATTCAAGCACTAGCAAAAGCCGCTCTACCACTCACGATCTAAAAATAACATTTGTTTATTAAATTATTGTGACTTTCTATCCTTCATCAGTGTTTATATATCTAAAGACATAATCGTTTTTTGTGCACAAGAAGCATCTACTTCACGCCGGTATTCTGCGATGCCATTATCGAGCCGGCCCATTCAAGCAGCAGCCAAAGCCGCTCTACCACTTACCATCTGAAAATAACGTTTGTTTATTAAATTATTGTGATTTTCTATTCTTCATCAGTGTTTATATATCTAAATACATAATCGTTTTTTGTCATTTTACATGTTGAATTTCACATTTTAAATTTCTAACCATTTTTCAGTACACAGTACTAAATGACCTTATCTAAATTATGAAAATATACTTTATCTTGTACTTTTATATCTTAAACTTTCAAATACATTTTTACGGTCACAACTTATTGATTCCGTAGATAGTGTTTCTTTAGAATCGCCTCAAGAAATATGAGTATTAAACCGACTGATTGTTTTATCGTTACTTTTAATATTACATATAATTGGGTCGCCAGTATCACTAAAGCGGTAAGAGTCGTCGGATCTAACTGCACGCCGGTACATGCGCTCCAAATCACAGTCCCCAATTAAGTAATAGCCTCCCATTAAAATCGCACCTCTATCACGTGTACTGAGTACGCCTGTCGGAGTACGTATATCCGGGTACGAAGCACGGTCATATATCGCGCGGCATTCCCTTTGCGGCTTGCCTTCCAAGTTGGTAGTGTTACCTACAGCAACATTGTTTGGTACAAGTTATAGGGCTGTAGCGATTACTGCTGTGACTTTAAATAAATATTAAATATATAATTACTGAATTGCGTAACTACACGTGCAACTTCAATATTTTTTTACGTGTTTTTTATATAATACAGCCATTACATGAGCACACAATGGGTTTCTTTCGGAGTAACTAGTTACTTAATAGAATTAACACAGCATGGTGTACTTTATAACATGACTTTAACTATTATATAACAAAATAGCAACACAAATAATTCTTAAAAGTAAAAAAAAATGTCGTAATTTTTAAAGTTACAGTTAACTTTTTTATATCTTATGACAATTCAGTATAACTTAATGTTAATGTGCGTTGTCTGTGTTTATTAACGTTCTATTTTCTTGTGTCTCGCACCAATCCGGGCTGGCAAAGTAGGGTGTTTCACGGGACATCTTGCGGTGCGCGCCCTCTTGATTTATCTGACCGTAGCAGGCCGCAAACTAGGCGCCTCTGTATTTATTGCCACAATAACCCGATTAATTCTCTCGTACGGACTTCGGAGTCGACGGGACTGTACGCGGTGGGGTCGTTTCGACCGCACTCCGTCGCTTATGCGTTAGTCCGGATTACTTTATTATGTCCACGCTGTAAAGGAATTATTGTCGGACGGTTAAACGTAGTTTTATTGCGGGCAATTGGGTGCTGTTAATATTTCGGTAGGACCGAGCGCGATAATTGTCGCTCTGTGTCAAATAGTTCTCGTTGCTAGCAGCGAAGTGTAAGGGCCAAATGGCATTACATTATACAGTTCACTCCTTTAATACATAAGCAACATATAGAGTTAAGCAATAGAATAATATTATACTTATATAACTTTCATAATATTAAAGCAAAAAAAAATTTGTACCAAAATCCTTTGTTGTTGTGGAACTTTCTATTTACTTATTATTGTGCATTTAGTGTTGGCAATTTTAATAAAGTAACCATTTTATTATTCATCCCCGTATTATTATTTACACACCATATGGATTCTTTATACATTCCTATTGACTTCGTTTCGTTTTAGAATTTTTTTTTCACTTCCTCTTACTACCACATACCTAATATTGAGATGGCCAGAAATCTAGAGGGTTAGTCATTTCAATCCACTTATCACCATAGTTTATTAGGTTGTACGTGACAGGTGGTGAGCCTGTCACCGTCTTAGTCTCCAGGTCAACGATACAAATAGTCATAAGTTTGGAAGAACTCATTGGTACGTACCAACCACGTAGGGGATTGAACTCGAGTCTCCCGGTTCGGAAGTCACTCACACACTCTCTCACACACACACACACATGATCCAACCGCTCGGTTATCGTAGCGTTAATAATAATTATAAAAAGTTTGATAACAATGCACTTCCTGAAAAGCTTTCGTATCAATGACGTGTATTTCAACGATAATGTTTTACGAAACTTAATTGGTAATTTTAAGCGCGGTAGAGCCAAGCGGGGGCTTTAGCTGCTGCTCCGATGGGCCGGCTCGATCGGATTGATACCACGGCCTCGCAGAATACCGGCGAGAAGTAGAGGCATCTTGTGCTTCTGCGTTTCGTTCGGCGAGTGAGGTAACCGGAGGCCCACACCCACTCCCGATTCCCCTCCTCTTCCCTCCCTTCTACCAAATATCCTTAAAGACCGGCAACGCACCTGCAGCATCTATGGTGTTGCTGATGTATGTGGGCGACGGTAATCACTTACCATCAGATGAACCGCTTGCACGTCAAAAATGTATCACGCTTAAAAAATTATATGGTCGAGGAGGGCGATTGCTGCCACATGCGTCATGCTCGTGAACAAGCGCAGCTTGTGCGGCTCGGGTCTCTAAATACTGCATGATTTTTTAATTGCGTTTTCTTTTAAGTTTAACACAGAATATGCTTTAATTCCCTGTGAGACTATTCGTTGCTTTTTATTTCATGTTGTATTATTTGCAATGTATAAAATATGTGAATAGAAAAAAATATATAAAAGATGGGTATGGATGGGATGGATCAGAGGAACATCATTAGTAAACGGTGATAAAATATAAAAAGATAACAATTGACAAACGTAATAAAATTTTCTAATTTCTTATTATAAAGAATTTTCATTCATTCATTCATTCATAACGTTATGCATTGATGACAATTAAACCCCGACAATTAAAAATGTACAATTAAAACGCCTTTTGCCAATTAGAAAGACGATTAACGAAGCTCAGTCCAAGGTCACTGACCCATTTCACTGGTTAGTTTAGATTATTTATTAGGGCAGTGACGGACGTTTCCTCCAGCAGTGGCCGAATTCAATCCATTCGTCGCTGTAATGCGGTGTGGTCACGCGAGTGCCGCCCGGCGCCTTGCGGCCCACCTGATGACGTCATTTGCGTTAGCGAACGAAGCTTCTGTCATCGGCCATATTGCAATTGTAAAAGTTTTAAAGGAGCTTAAGTGTTGTCTATTTATTTTCTGAATGCGAAATAAATGTCTTGCATGCAATAATAAGATATATGGGACACACTCACTAACGTAATCCAGTCCTAAAATAACATTCCCTTTGTTTAGGTAATTGGATAGGGATATGATAAAATTTACTGAAACGTACATGATTTGCATAAACATACATTCATCATACAAATGTCTTCCCTTAGCGGGCTTCGAATCGGTGACCCCCTGCTATCACATCCTATAATATAATATTCGATCTATATGCATACAAAAACTACCGCAGTAATGAAATCAAGTAGAATTAAATGTCGGATGGGGTCCCAGCGCCTCCGTCCTTTGTTTTAGGTTAATACGCCCTATGTAGGTCACTCTGATAAGAACATTTATTTTATGTCCCTTTTATGGGCGGACTCGATTTCTGTTAGTTTGTGTATGGAAATATCAGCGTAATATTACAGAGGTTAATTAGGATGTAATAGAACTGTGCAGTTATAGAACAAGTCATCATGAGAAAAAATAATAAGCTTTTTCATGAATATAGCTTTTGATTCAATTTTGTTATTTAAATAACATTCCGAAACGCTAATTGCACATTCGTACAAAATTACCCATACGGGGCCCTAAAATGGATGTAAGTAAATGCATGTACATATATACAGGGTGGATGTATTACACGGGTCATTTGTAAGTCATACGACATAAATAAATTTTATAAGTACAGTAGTTTAGTAACATTTTTAGTTTTTGTTATTTCGAATCAAGATATATTTTTTTTATTTATTTATTTTATTTGGGAAAGAGGGCAAATGTGCCAGCGGCTCACTTGATGGTAAGAGATTACCGTCGCCCACGTACATCTGCAACACCAGGGGAGCTGCAGGTACGTTACCGGTCTTTAAAGATATTTGAGTGATGGGAGAGAGGAAGAGGAGGGGGATGGAAGAGTGCAGATTGCGGCCACCTCACTCGCTGAACGAAACGCAGAAACACAAGATGTTTTTACCTTACGCCGGTATTCTGCGAGGTCGTGGTGCTACCCCGGTAGAGCCGGCACATTCGAGCAGTAGCAGAAGCTACGAGCACCGCTTGACTCTACCGCGTACTAATTTGAGCTAATAGTTAACTAGGCCTACGACAACCAGGTCAAAGACCGTAAAGAGAAACACCCCATGCGACGTCGCTTCTCTTGTTCGTGCTCTGTAATCTATTGTCCTTGTTGGATGGAGTTTGCGTTTTATTTGCATTATTATATTTTTGTTTTTTCTTTGTAATTTTTTTTCCAAAATTAATAAATAATTAGGAGCACTCCACAACGTCAATAAAAAAGTCAATAACGTCACATCCCGTGTCTGTATAAGTACTCTTGCCCGTCACCAAAACGGGTAGACAGAGATTAGGGATTTCTATTTGGAAAGACTCAGCGTTGCCGGAAGTGCTTCCGTGATCTATGTCGCCAGAACTTCTCCCGGAAATTTCCATGAGATTTTCATGGTTTCTCCTCTAGTCGCATCTTGTACAAAGACAACGAATGCATATAAATAATACATAGCTCGTTGGTAAATAAAGTTATATGTACATGTATGGACGGATGCTTTTTGGTATTAGTCTATTAGGAGACTCATGATATGCCTATGCACAAGTATATCATTCTCTATCTATAAATTAAAGATAACATATATCTTTAATTTAACACTGAATTTGAAGGTTAGTTCCGAGTAACAATGAAGTTTAGAACAATAAATTATTTCCGTTAATAATAATTGTTATTCTATATTAATCCACCTAATCAATAGCAGTTTAATATACTTCCATTTCAATATTGTGAGTATATATGTATGTACTTGTATTTAAGTAAGGCCAAAGTGAACAGACACCTTCTAGGCAAACGTGTACCACCTTAGGCCTCATCTTCTCCTTCCGTCAAGCAAGATTGAGGTCAAACGTAAGCCTATTTTTTATTAAAGAAAAATTAATTCACCATTATGTATCAAAGTTTTTTTTTAAATAAATAAAAATAATTATACTGTACTTATGTCATATTCATACGAGTACATCTGAACTTACGTATACATATTGTTTATGTGTATTGTACAAGAAATATATTCTTGTCTCAGTAATACCAACATGAACAATTTATATTTACTTATTCACGTTTATTTCTTGAACATTACTAATAATCCTCTAAGACTTCGTTTTAATGACAAGTCTTTGACTCTTCAAACAGGTGGGCTCGCACAAAAGATGAGTTCGTAATTTCGCTACGATTGGGATGCCGCAACCGAGAACCTTTTATTAAGTAGACACCAAGTCGGCGAAACAAACAGAGCCTAAAGGGTCCAAAGTTTCATTTCGACGCTTTAATTCTTGCGAGACCTTTGACGTTGAATATGACCTTTATTGCTTTCTCTATAAAGACTCAAGTGTCGGTAGAAGCGGCGTTTTCCGACAATGGGGCCCGGTTTAATCAGTTAGTTATTGCGTTGGTGACACAGCGCGGCACAGTGCTACAGTGTGCTCGCGTTGGGGAAGGTCGGACAGGATATTACGAAGCCGCAACGTCAGAGGCATCCGTGTTTAGTCGAAAGCTAAATGAGAAATAGTAGAATAACAGCGCAGCGAGCGCGGCCTTGTCTTTTTTGCTTTTGACTGCTCTCGACGCCCGCGTTCGTCGCAAATTGTTGTTTTCAGCGCTTTCAGCGGTTTTCGTAATACGCGTCAGTTTTTGTTAAGCGGCAGCTGAACAACTGAACGACAGAATTCATATCGCTAAGAATATATGGCTCCATTAGCTGGAAATGTAGTCGATTAAAGGTAAATAGTAAAACGGTCAACGGCAGAGTCATTTACATTTACCTTTGACTATAAAAATATAACTTTTTATATATTTTGTAATTGATAGAGCCAAGCGGTAGCTTTTGCTATTGCTCCAGTGGGGCGGCTCGACCGGGGTAGTAACACGACCTCGCAGAATATCGGTGTGAAGTAGAGGCATGTTGTGCCCCCTCTCTATCGTCTCTCCCAACTCCCAAATATCCTAAAATCTTTTACATCAGGTGAGCCGATTGCTCGTTTGGCCCCTTTCCCAAAATAAAAAAAATAAAAATTTGGGTTGCGTTAGTTTACCAGGTGGCAGGTCTCATTTTCACGCTGTTTTTAATATCTGTCACAAATCAGCAGTGCATACAGTGTTGATGACTCTATATTCGTTCGGTTTTGAAGTGTACAGGTCATCAGGGGGACATTAGAAAACGCAACTGTAACGTTCTTTGATTGAAGTTGTTTGCAGGTTTCCATGGGATGTAGCAGCCATTTAGGACGTTTGTCGCCCTTTTACAATAAAAAAATTAATTGAAAAGGTGTTAGTCTATAGTCTTGAAAAGGTGTTAGTCTATAGTATATACAAAAAGGAATGGCGTATACAACAGTCGATAAGATTCAAACGTCTGTTTAATCAAATGTCTTTAGAGTACAATGATTACTGAATCAAACATGTTATTATTATATACAAAGTCACGCGCTCTCATCTGACATAATACGTGTTTGAATAGCTATTGGTTTATCGTAGTGATTTATTAATAACGTCGAGAGTTACACGAATCTGTGGACGGATCAAGTAATTACTTATCATCGGTTTCATCGTGTGCCCGTCATGAAAGAAAGTTTACCTGCTTACGCTGTTCTATTTTAACTATAAAACATATCGCATCCCCGCCACACCATTAACATCTGTTATTAACAGACATATTATACGTTACTTGGAAACTTTCGTTCGCCGAAGCACATTAAACTTCGCGTCGAACCCGCGTAAATCATGCACTAAGACGTAAGAGAGTCGTAAGCAATAGGTGTACACTGTACCCCGGGTAATCGACGAAACTTGCGTTGATAACGATGCCGTACCTACCCCTATCGAAACGACCCCTCGGCGGGCCATTAAGACAATTTATATACACATGTTGTTTTGAATTTACTTTAATGCGAATCCGAGCCGCAGCCTGATTAATCTCTCTATACGCCAAATGCTTTGAGCAGTAAAGGCAGAGATAGACTAGCGCGACTGAATTTTGTCATTTCAAAACGTGATATTTAGTTAATTAAAAATATTGACATGCGTTCACGATGAATCAGTATTATTATTGAAATTAAATTTATATCGGGTTTCGTTTAATTTTTTTCTACCCGACGTTCTTTTTCTTCTTCGCTTTATGGCGGTTCTTCCCGACGTTCCGTGTTCACGAGAGGGGCTGAGATATTTGATGTCCTAATAACGAAATTAAACCAACTACCGTCAGGTTCCTAATTAACAAATTTTTGGTCCGATTTACGCTAGCTAGGTTTTGAATTTTATTTTATTTATCACGGTATCCCACGCAGGTGGGAGTTCCTACCAATTTTTTCAATTGAAGTTGCATGTTTGTTTAATTCCAATAGTCTCGAGAATTATTCTTGGCAGGAGTTGGAACTTTAGCGAATATTTGTAATCTGTCAAATGATGTAATAGTTGGGGTCGATCTAGGATATGATCACAGGAAGTCTGCAGTCTCCAGTCTGCACAAATACAGATCCGTTATTAATGGTTTCATTACAATGTATAGTATTCGCGTAAATACTAGGAATCAGTGTCATTATGTATCGTATATTCCATGGGTGTTAATAGGCGTCTTTCTTTATTATACACAGATTATGAAGTCATCTAATAAATATTTCTAAAATCAGTGTATTCATATTTAACACATGTTTGATCTCATACTCCTTTAAATGTCTTAAAATTATAAAATCAACCTAATCAAATCGAAATATGAACAGCAATTTACCAAAGACAACAACACAAACCAGCAGCCTATGCATTACCACCCTAAGAGCAAGCTAACATTATTTGTCCGTGTTATCCCCTCTTGCCCTGATTAGCAAACGAGAGAACCCGGGGTAAACATCTTAGTCCCCCGCCTAATCTATACAATACTTTTCGCGTGAGCCAAAGATTAATGTCTCACCATTTTGCCCCAGTTCGCTGTTATGTACGTCTAAGTGAAGAGCGGCTCTACCTTCGTCAGTGTTTTAGTCGATTACTTTCAAAGGTTTTATAACTTTCAAAAAAGTAAGGAAGAATAAAAATTGCTTTTTTTTTAATACATAAATTTAATTTATCATAATATAAATAAGCTCTCACTTCGTTTTCCCACGTCACTGGTCAGATGTCATTTATTTTCATCAGCTCCACACACTTTTAGCAGAACTTGTTTGGAACAGCGTGACAGTTGGTTTGCCCGTATAGCCAACTATAAAAACATTACATAACTTTTAAAAACTCATTACAACGAGCCCTCTTCAATAACCATTGAAGTCAGGTATCCCGATTTCGAGATAGGCATACCCACTCGGCTGTAATGGCATTTCTTAAACAGGGCAATTTATTAGTTGACTTTTCTCAATCCGCCCGTCACTTGTACCACACCACTCGACCAAGAGACGCTCACGAAATTAATTGTTGCGTTTATGTCGCTCGCACACCCCACGGTTTTGCTTTGAAAAATCATCTCTCATTGTACATGAACTGCGAGATTTATAGCTCTTGGACTACTTGCATGAATCGACTTCGGGTTTCGATATAACGGTGTTAGAAATCATCATTTTTCGTCCAACTTGGGCGGATTAAAAGATATATTAAACGGTATTTCTTGATTCGACCTATGTGGAATATTTGAGAGTAACGAAATTTTTATATATATTAAGATTGATAAGATAAACATCACTCCTGTTGGGATTGGGTTTGACACTGACGCCTTGACGATTGCTATCTACTTGTCGCCGATTGTCGACTGCACATGAGGCGATGGGTATTCTGTAGTTCTTGGAATTCTACCGATGTTTTTACAGCGTCTCCCTTAATCGACTCTTATTACTTCTTAGGGATGACACCAAATGACTCAGGATAGTTTCTTTCTCACCACAAGCAGCACGCATTTACGAAACGCCATTAGATTATGAAAGGGACGTTTGTTATACTAAATTTATTTTTCTTATTTCGAAACATAAACAATTTTCATTTATCACAATTAAGACGTTAAGTTATGTACTTAACATATTGTGCACAATAAATTATACAAACATGTAGTTATCGTAAAGAATACAACAGACTTTTTTTTTAAATCATTGTACCGGTTTGTAGATCTGCCGAATTAAAGTGTCATTTTTCCACCGCCTATAATAACTCTCCATATTAAATTCGGAACCAATTTACACAAAAGTAAAATTTACATTTCAATGTCCAACACATTTCTATACCTGTGCCGGCGGGACTCCATACTTTCGCAAAAGGGTCGGCAATAAAGAAGATTAAAACTATAGAGGGCGCACATTATCCCCGGTCCGGCGCTCCTGGATTCGGAAGCACAGTATATCAAGTACAATTACTCGCGCCCGAGCTAAGGCTTCCGCGCCACACATGACCTGAAAGTTCAGCACTTCATTACAGAGCTATCGGTAACCCAATTTTGCCGGCGGCAGAAGTAAAGCTCATAATTTTTGCCGGCGACGCGGCATTTTGATGTGTGGCCATACAATAAGCGAGATCAGTTAAAAATATATTATGTTATTATTCATATTCTTAAACTAGTATTAATAATATTACAAGTCTTCCCGTTTCCCGATTGACATGTATTATACTATGTTTTATTTAAATATATATTATATAACACATGGACATAAAGGATTATATTAAACTTTTGTTAAATAATCGCAATGAATTGTCTGTGTGGATATTTTTTCTATACCAAATAGATCAATTGATTAGAGCGCTTTTGAATTTGTTAGTAACCGTTGATCTTTAAATTAACTAATAAAGCCCTTGGGTAATAAAGGATAATGATGTGTTCTTGGCAAATCGCCAGTATCGTTACGAACATGTGGCCAACCTTTTAAAGTCCCATTGTGCATTCAAATCTAGATTTATTTAAATGGGTGGACCTTTGATTGCGATGCGGCGAAAGCTCGCTTTATAGCGTAACTTAAGTTTGCGGTTTAAATGTCACTTAATTCTTCACAGTTAAAGGTAAAATTCGCATGACATGTTATATGTGGCTGTTTGTATTTAACCCCTTCTGTAATAAAGAGGATGAAAGGTTTTGAATTATTGTTTCTTTTTTAACGCCGGATGCTTCGAACACGTTTGATATGATAATTTCTATAATAGGATGAGAGCATTACAAGTGTGTGGTCGTGAGCATGCATTTAGAAATTGAATACTTAATGTTGATTCAGCCAAAAACTCTAACACTGTTAGTGAGTCTGTCTGGCTACATTACTCTGTGTTAAAATAGTAACCATTAAAGACATCAAAGGCTGAATATTTGCTTTAAACTTTTAATTCGTCTTCATTATAACTTTCGTGAGCGATTTGCTCTTGAATTAAAGTAGAAATTGATTTGATATGATTTTTATGTTATTACGTATGCTAGTAATGTAGAGTCTATCCAAAAACCTCATGGGAGAAAACCAGAAAACTTAAAGCATTAGACAGGTAGCGAAGTAATAACCGTAAATAAAATACCGGACAAAGGCCACTAAGGATCTAAGGTACGAGATAACGGGCAAATACCACGATGATGTCATCTAGGCTGACGGTATCTTCCGAATAATATCGGCAGTTGTCAAATTATATAGCCACAAGTGTACTCCCGAACACAGAGGCACTCGCTCATCACAATCCAATTCGCAGAGACACGGAACTTAGCATGACACAAGTAGACCCGAAAACCCATCGATTTTAAGATACCTGAAACCATGACTCAGCAGTCCTTGTCTGGTGAATGGGCGGTCTTTTCGCTAAAAGCGATCTCTTCCAGACAACCTTTGGATGGACAGGATTGTTATAAATGAATTTGGAAGTTGCATAAAAGCTATTGATATAGAAATAAAACAGTACATAAAAAATAATATACACATATTATAGAAATACATACGTTTTATAAATACCTTTTATATATGTATACATATACATAAATAGACAAAATCAATACAAATATAAAAGAACTGTCTAAATAACCGAAGTTACAAAGATAGATAGTAGGCCTTGACGAGATTTTTAAGAACTGGTAAGGATTGGGCGCGTCTTACCGATAGCGGTAGGGCATTCCATAGACGATGTAGAAGCAGTAAGTAACGAAATGTAGTTTGTATCCTCTACTTCACGCAGGTATACCCCGTTTGAACCGTCCCATTCGAGCAGCAACAAAACCTGCAGTCCGGCTCTGTCACGTATAAAAATACATTGCAAAGTATATTACCTTAAGAAATTCTTTGAAAAGATCTACCAACATAACATTTACATTCCTAAATTGAGTATCAATTGCAAAACAAATCAACTTATAAAACTAAATAAAGAAGACAAAGAAATAAAACAAAAAAGTACCTCATAAAAATTCAAGTCATACGTCCTCGACAAATAAAAACAGGACGCAACGAAAAAAAAAAAATATAAGAAAAACAATCGTCAGAACTCATTGGCCAAATTAGGAGCGGACCCTAAAAAATAAACAGAGAGCGTTTTAATTGTAAATTGAATTAAATTCGACTGAAATCAACTTCTGTAGGCGCAATTTCGGTGGTTTGCTAATGATGCGGGGTCGGGGAAGGAACCCTCAAAAGTCAGACAGGTTTTTGATTAACAGAAAATTATGAACATAATTAATGGAGGTGTGTTACGAGGCGGTTTTTTTTTTTGTTTTCGCTGAAAGAGTATGACTCGGATCTTTCTGTACGGCGGAATTTGATTAAGGCGTCAACTTAGAATAATGAGCTTCGCGGAATAGGAATTAGGGCAGGCGACCGGAATTTACGAGTAAATAAGCCGTTTGAGCTATGTGCAGGAGAAAGGATTTTTTCTAGAAATGACAAAAATTTTATCTTCTTAACTTATCTCAAAGTAAAAGCACTTCATTTCTCTTACTTAATAGTAAACAAAAATTACTCATTAAGTGTGTTGGAATTTTTAAATCAATTCATTACTGAAGTATATCTGTATAGGGATTCATTTAAAATATAAAATATTTTGAAATAATTTTTGAGAAATATTTTTTGAATTAAAAAATTGCAAACGCATGAGTAATAATAATTTATTTTCTATGTAATTCGTTAAGAATGAAAAAGAAATGAAAAATATATTTATAACCACCACAAATATCTGAGATTTTCCTCTCCATATTTAATTTGTTTATGTATGTATTATATGTTTATTTATAGTGTATTATGTATGCTATAGGTATGTAAGTATATTATAAGGGTAATGTATTTAATATTAATATTTAATTTATATTTATAATTTATTTTACACCTGCCAACATGTTTTCTTTCTCATCCAGGGTTGACTGGTAGAGAATGCCAAAAGGCATTAAGTCCGCCCATTGTATTCCTTATTTTAAGGGACACAATAAAGAATAAATAAATAAATAAAAAATAAATATCATAAAAGTAACACTAGTTATTTCCAGTTACAGTAATAACAGTTATTTACAGGTTATACGTAATCATACGGTTAAATTATTTGAATCATGTCAGTCTAAACTAGGACTCGGTACTCCAATATTCTTTACAACGATTTCTTTTTCACATTACACGTATTGCTAAAAGTAGATGTAAAATTTTGTAACAAGGTTTTAGTTTCACTAAATAAATAGTTGCCTGGTTTTAGTCGGCTCATCGAAACACGATTTTTTATTTTGATTTCACAACACACGATCTGAATATCATACATCTAGTTATATCTACTCATAGTCTGTATAAAGTTATTATAAGAGGCAATTTATAATGTTATCTTTTTCTCCAAATGCCAGCCTCATATGGTGCACCTGCACCTGGTAGTTAACAAACGTGGTTCTGGCAACCGACTTGTGGTGAAAAACTCATCCTAAATATTCTCGAGCTCATCTGTAAGAACATACCGGCACTGCTCTCACCAACGTCCCAACGTCATGAGCAAACCATCCGTCATCAAAACCAACCGAGATCTGTGTTAAGCAGTGGATTTAAATAGGCTAGAGAAGCAGATTTGAGATCGACCTTATTTTTTCAATACTTATTTTGTTCGTAATATTGTCCAATCAGCTTAAAACATCTTCGACTAAGAAACTTTCTTTAATTTAGTTACGGTACATTTTCCTCATGAACAAACTATGCAATTTCAAATTCTGCTTGCTCAAGAAATCGAATTCGAGATTCTTCCGTTGAACAAATAATTAAAGCAAATTCGCATTTCAAAGAAGTCCTAATCAAGCGCTAACGACTCATCGAAACCGGGAAGCTCTCAGGAGCTTCAACATCGATATCTCGCATAATTGCACCTAAAGCGGGACTATATTAAAATCATCCTGCGGAATTGAAGAAATTTCGCTTCTCATCTTAATAAGTACGCCCGAATATTCTGGATATCAGCGAACTGTTCGAATCACCAGACTTCTTAATGAAATTTTTGGATTACGACTTGCCGTTTCGTGCCTCCCTGTCCGATGGCCGGGGCACTGTGTAAGTCCATCTCTCTCGCCTTGCAAAGGTGCAGTTTTATGTGAAATTTATTCATAACGTTGTAATTTATCCGCACCGAGTAAAACGCTGGGTAATGGGAATGGGGATGATATTTTCGTGTATTATTATTAGCGTATTAAGCTACTGTTCAGTAATGCTTAGTTATCGTCTACATAAATACGAGAGGAATTTTAATTTGCTTTTTAACTTGCTGCTCTTTCTCAAATTAGATCTTAGTTAAATCATATTAAAGAGTTTGAAGAAAACTCTTTACTATTTAGTTTATTTTATACAGTAGCATAAGTACATTACACTTACGGTAATAAAAGTTTCCATTTACCGTAATAATTATAAATGTTTTTTTAACTTTTCCTTTATAAGTACCTCGGGGTACCATACAGGACCTGCATTATACATTATTCATAAACGTGCTGAAGTTTACTAATAGTTAATATTTTATGGATCTACTTAACAACACACCTATGTAGCAGACAAAAATTCTAGTTTCACGAATACATTTTTATAGAGCTTAGCCACGTTTAACATTTGTACGAAGGACAAAAATGTAAAAAAGATTGCATAGATTAAAAACTTTCCCAATACGACACCGCAGAAATGCTTTTTCCTAAGAGTCAAAGAGTTGTCTTCTTTAAGCTGTGGAATACCACGTTCAAGACACCGACCATTATATTATTACGCTGCGGTAGGTTCCTAAAGCGGGAACACTTTTGAAAATTATCCGAGAAAGTATGCGGAAGCCCAAAGAATCTTTCGCAGTCAGTCGTCTATGAATGTATAATGATCACTGCACCTCACTTTGTGACTGGATTCAAAGCGCCTGCTTTTGTTCTCCTATGTACGTTTCTGCAGATGTAATTTTTTTATGTTTTATATCTTTTTGAATTTTTTTCTTTTATGTATTATTATATTCAACTTTTTCTGCGAGCACGTTTTAGATTTAAGTCGGGGCACGACCTAATTTCCTCTGTATTAATCTTTTGAAAATATTAAATGTATTACTTGTTAGTAAGAAGGTAGACAGAGCACGTTGCGGAAAGGCTTCCATGACTCACACACTCTTGATCTCTCATGTGACGTAACGATTGATCGCCAAGAGATTCAATTTTCAATGATTCCCTCTCAGTCGCCGCTTACGATAACCTCGTAAAAAACATATGCAATAATAAATAATAGTATGCAATATTTCCAAGATCCATAAACAATATTTACTAAACTACTACTAACTTTAAACGTAGTAACCAAGCGGCGGCTTTTGCTGCTGATCGAATGGGCCGGCTCGACCGGTTTGGCACCACGGCCTCGCAGAACACCGACGTGAAGCAGAGGCATCTTGTGCTTCTGCGTTTCGTTCGGTGAGTGAGGTAACCGGAGGCCGCACTCCCAATCCCCCTCCTCATCCTCCCTCCCATCTCCCAAATACCCTTAAAGGCCAGCAACGCACCTGCAGCACCTCTGATGTTGCAGATATACGTGGGCGACATATTTTCCCCGATATATTTTCATAATAACCGGTATTAGTCAAGTTCGGTACGGTAAACTTGAACTACTCATTGCGACATAACAGATTCGATAGATATGACTTTACCGCCGTTTCTGTTTTCTGTTTCCGTTTCTACACGACACAGATCGGCTAATATAAAAAAAATAGCTGTCTTTAACGACTTCGGTATCTATCAACTTACGAAGACAGCATTGTTTAGTTCTTTAGCGTTTAACTAATTTCTGAACCATAGGTACTAGGTTCGAATGCCAGTCGAAGTAAATATTTATGCAACTATCAAATTATTGGTTTTCGGGACTGGTTGTGTTTTGTTCCGAACCTTAGGAGGGACCTTCCTACAATTCCTTCAAGAGAAGTCATGTCAATCTGGATTAGATTCGAATTAATAAAATTACTTTACGTTTGCCCCCTGATTAGTCGATGCATATAAAAACTATATAATACATTTATTTGTAATAACAAATTGGTTTTATAACTAAATAATAAGATATAGGCGTTTCATGAGCATAAAACTATTTACTAACGAAATCAGTTTGTTAGTGGGGTGATATAAATCTGATAATTTCTTTGTAATAAGAACACTTTAATAGCTTCATTTCCTTAATAAACTTTCCAATGTACGTAATTATAAAGTCCAAGTCGGGCACAAGCTGCCGTGACAGAGCGTGATAAAGCCGTGAATGAGACGAGCCCTGTGAGCTTAACTAGATCTAACAATTTAAGCCATAAGTCGTGATTTACGAAATTACCAACCTGCGTGAATTTTAGGCCGCCTTTGGGCAAATAAAAGTTATTTATTGCTGTCTTGATTTATTACTTGGGAGGTTTTTTTTTTCCAATGGTATTGCTATGGCAGCTTTTCTTTTTAAAATGGTGATTTCTTTTTAAATTTCATGTTGCGTGTTCGGATATTTTATTATTTTTGTTTTGCGCCAGTAAATATTTTTACACATAATTTTAATTATCATTTTACCAAATACTGGCAGGTAATTGCGCTTATTATAAAATTTTCTTTTAAAAAAGGTTTTAATAAATATTGAAACAGAAAGAATCATTGTATGATTGCTTGTATTTAAGCGCAACGTTTAATTATTACGTTTTTGTTATTAATGCTATTGGGGGCATAATGTTAAAGTATTATTACTTTAACGTTTAATTATTTAAACGATATAAAATCCGTAAACAATAGTTCAAATTCAAACATTTCAAATTAAGTAATATATTTTTATAGGTAATAATATTTTCAGTTTTCGTTACTAAAAATAAACAAAATGAAACATGTTTTTCTTTTTCAGCTCTTTCCTTAGTTCTCTCATATTATTTCCGTAACATATTTTATGTTAAAATGACAACTATTTTTTTTTTTAAATAAATAAGTAGTAATAACAAAAAAGTATATTAGTACCCTGTAGTGCTGGACAAAAAGCCTCCTCTTAATATTATATATTATCTTGTCAAATAAATATGATTGAAATATATTTGCCCACTGCATCTTGGTTAGTGGTTAGTGTGGGAAAAATCTTGCCAGGATTTTTTCTTTGGAGATTTAATATACATAGAATAACCTATGCCCAATAGTGGACTTGCAAAGACGAATAAGTAGATAGTTGCTTAAAAGACAAAATCTCAATTTTTACAACATTATTCTAGAATCAACGTGAAATAAATCTGTGGAAGCACAGTCATTAGGTAACTTGTGACGATTTCAACTTAATTCCCGATTAAATGCCCGACATTATTACCAGATGGATGATAGGTCCCATTAAAATTCGTCCCGAGCACCTGAGCTGAATGTCCTTCAGTCCCGGAGAAGGTCGACGCAGAAGATTTTAAAGAGTGTTTAACGCAAATTGGCTTATTTGAGTCGAACTGTATTAAATGAGCTTGAATTAAAAGATCAAAGTAGACTAGGCGCTCTAGTTACGGAATATTTCGCTTTGTATTTGCTGGAAAGTAACTTTTTAGATAAATTTATTATACTCGTATATGTCCTATAATATCTTTATTCAATTTTATTTTTATTAAAGTTGATTTATTAACTGTTTAGTTCTTCATAATATATGCATATCTGTATTATATCTGTAATTTACACGCCGATTGTACCTTGCAGAGTCCAATCGGTTCATAATGCCTTGTAGCGAGGCGAAACACGTGTCGCGTTTAACGTCGAAACGGGGCGGAGTTAAAACTTTGGTGTTGTTGTTGTAACAGAGTGAAGTGCACAGGTGTGGGTGATGTAGCGCACGCATGTCTGGGAGGGACGGTGGTGCTTCTCTTATTCCTATTCCTCGTATTCTCTAAGTGGGTGATATGTGCGGGTTCCATTATTTTTGAGAAATCGTACAAAGTGTGTAAGCGTGACAGAGACGAAGGAATATGCCACGTCTATTTTCCGTGGGTGTCGGGTGAGGCGACTGACACGTGGCGGGATACGGTTCTCGTAAAATACGAGACCGATGGGGAAGCAGCGTCTTAGGTGCGAGATGACTTGAGTACCACGGTCGACAATCCGCTTGTCGAGCTCGGTGATCTTGGTCCGCCTTATGGGAGAGGCCTATGTCCTTCAGTAAACTATTAACAGGCTGATAAGGTATGGTGCAAAGTAACTTCTTTTTAACATCTTTAAAAAAAATCCAAGTTTTTAAAGCGCCTGTTACCTAAAATTACGAATTTCCATATTGCTCGACTCGGCGCAGCCAGACGGACCTGGACGAACTTATTTCGCCACTCCGGGACCGTGAACGAGGCGGGTGGCTAGCCTCGTTTCCGGGTATTATCTCGGAGATCGCCGTCTGATTTTCAAAACCTTTTACTCCTGTTGCCGTTTTCGGGACTCACGAAATAAAAAAAGGGGTTAACACAATACTACGTCCCCTTTCACCCCAAATAGAATTGAACTGGTGGTGGACTCCTTCTCTGTCTAGGAGTCATTTGGGTAATACCGCACTCTAACCTATTTCTGCCGCTAAAAACCACGGCGATATCTGTTGTGTTCCGGTTCTGAGGTATAGAGAGCCAGTAGGGTAAATTTATAGGCTGTGAGACATTCCATCTTAGATCTCAGGGGTGACCACGCATGTGTCGCACGCACGTGGGCAAGGTATGTATTCCAGCTTTTGCTGATGCTTTCTTGGATAGGCTTATGTGCAGTATATTGTATGTGTAAATTATATGGTACTTTTCGTTTACATCAAAAGCAAATGTAATATTTTTAGTTATAATTGTTACCAAGGAAAAACCGCTACATATCCGCGCCTATAAGCAGCTTAATCCGCGGACGCCTCGGGCGCGGCACGTGCTCTGCAGACCTGTGTGTGCTGCAACTGCTAACGGAATCATAATTTAATCTTATATTCATACTATATATATTTACTTACTAATATATATTCGCAAGAAAACAGCCTCACTGCTGAAGCACTAGCGAAGCAGCTGCAACGACATCCTGTAGGCGATATCTGTAAGATACGACTGTCCCATCCAGGACCACCGGAAATCATAGGAAAATAATATGCAATTAGCAATACTAACATAGTTATAAGTTAAAAATTGTTACTAACAATATATGGATCTTCCGGTCTGAAATAAACATTTTATTATATTATTATTATATATTATTATTACATTATTTCTTGAGTTGCGCAACAGTAAAAAAATCTATGATTATGACACGTGAGAGAGTTAATAAATATTAAACGGCACCGAAATTTCGTAATTTACCATGTGCTAGACGATGAAGGGAAACGTCCTGAGGAAATCAACATTAATGAAAACAAATCTAATGTTCAAATTTGCTGTAATCAGCAGCGTGACGGACTATTCTAAACTCTAAAACTCTCTGCAGAAAGAAAATGTTTCTGCCCAGGTAATTATCGGCTACTACTTTACCAGACCAAGGCACCTGTCATATCCTATCAGATCTCGGTTTGATTTGTTATGACGAGATGACTATGCAATAACTACGTGACGAGAGAGTGCAAACGTGTTTGTTATGTTTTTTATTTTTTTATTAACAACTATATATAAAAAAATTACAATGCTCGCGTGTCCGCCCGCCGCCAGTCGCGCCCCACCGTCCGTCAGCCGATCACGTACGGGGCGTGTATCCGACGCGCGCGGCGCGCTAACAAGCTGCAATTCCATTACAAAATTAGTAGACGTCTTCGCTGTGCGCGATGTTTCATATTTTCATCTCTGAGACTTCTGAGTATTTTCAATTTAGAACAAATTTAAATTTAAAAAAAAATTACGCGATGGAGCCAAGCGGCGGCACTTGCTGATGCTCGAATGAACCGGCACGACCGGGGCAGTACCGCGGCCTAGCAGAATACCGGCGTGAAGTATATCCTCATCCCCCCTCCCATCTCTCTAATACTCTTAAAGGCCGGCAAAGCACCTGCAGCACTTCTGTTGTCGCAGATTTACGTGGGCGTCGGTAACCCCTTACCATCAGGTGAACCGCTTGCTCGTTTGCCGCCTTTCCCATAAAAAAAAAGTCTGTTTAGCGCCTGAAGTGGGTAAGAGTGTTGTACCTACCCAGACGACTCACTCGACTCACTCGACTACGCTACACAACACGTGAAATCGAATTATTCCTTTCACGTCAAAACTGTTTTTACGTTAATAATGAAAACACGTCGAATTGCATATAAAACGCTGTTACATATACTTTTACGAGCGTTTTTGGCTTTCACAGCAATTTCGTCCCTAAAAGAAAAAAGTGCTCGAGAAAATTTTCGATTGCCTTATGCCCTTCCCCCCCGCGTGCCATTCATAAGTGTTTTCTTTGTGGATTGCCAACAGTCAACAGCACCCTTTAACGTGTTTATCCTTTTTAGGCAAACTTCCCCTCGTAGAGAATATTTCAGCTTTGTAGTTGTGCATATGATATTTGTTCTTATCGTTTGTGTGCATTTGTCCAACATTTGATTCGTTAAACAAATGTAATTTTAATCTAAACTCTTACACTTAAGCTTATTATGACTTCGTTCGTCAAATTATTGTTGACAAACATGAGAACAGTTATCACTTAATTTGTTCGAAAAACTTTCTCCACGTTTAAATCTAAAAATAAAATATATGTGTTACGAATGAAACTTCCGTGCCATTTGTACTGAGTTCTATAATTCTATAATTGAAATGATGCAGGCACTTAGGGTTGACAAAAGTTATAAACGGGTTTTTGTTTATTTGTAAATATTAAAGTGAATTTAGAAACGTTTTAATTGTCAGTTGCTGGATCATCATGAACATACTTACGACGCTGTTATAATCGATGCCCTACTTATATTACACGAAAACATAAAAAATTTATTTGCAGTGTTACGTGCCCATAACTACAGAGAAAACGGTTCTGAATTTAAAACATAGGACATGATAATTCTATCTTAAATAATTCAAGTTTTCATATATAACGCAAATTTCTATGTTAATTTGATGCACCCTTTTATTAGTTAATGTCTTTATTTATCATCTACAATGAGCTATAATTCATTATATATGTATTTAATACAACATCTACAATCGTTAATGTCTACACGTACTTAATTAAAAACATTACCCATCTAACGAATAATTACGTAATATTTTAAGGAATCACGCACAGTGAAAACCATTACAAATATCCGGTGAATTTATAACAGGAATTTTACAATTAACAAAATTAAAGGGCCGTCCACGGCGCTGCTTGTCGGAACGACAATATATTGGCCTCATCCTGGTTTTTATTAATGAATTTTAAATAAATTAATTTATTGCTTAATTAAAACTCAATTAGTAGTCATTGGATGTCGAATTAATTTGCATTCATTACGTGTCGGTATTTCGAGTATGCACTGTTTGAACTCAATGGAAGCGGGCTGGGCTACACCTTTCCATTTAATGTATTTTAAATCAACCATCACGCATTTATTCATATTTTTTTGTTAAACATACATAGACACATTCACGCCTTAACGTGTTAGAGCCAAGCGGCGGCTTTTTCTGCTGCTCATATGGGCCGGCTCGACCGGGTTGGTACCACAGCGTCGCAGAACACCGACGTGAAGCAGAGGCATCTTATGCTTCTGCGTTTCGTTTGGTGAATTTGATATCCGGAAGCCCACTCCCCCTCCCTTCCATCTCCCAAATACTCTTAAAGGCCGGCAACGCACCTGCAGCACCTCTGGTGTTACAGATGTACGTGGGCGACGGTAATCACTTACCATTTGGTGAACCGATTGCTCGTTTGCCGCCATTCCCAAAACAATGCGCTCGTTATCCTTTAAATGAGAAGGCAGAGCAGTGAGCGAAATTCTCGAGGATTTACTCTCAGTCATGTTTAGGAGGGTCTAGTCCTGTGTTTAGTAGTTCCTACCCAATCGTCCATTACGCAAAATCTCTGATAAACAGATACATAATTGGCTAAATTATTTAACATAAGCAGGTTTAGTTGTAGTCGGGGCATAGAGAATCACGGGTACGATTCTCGCACGGGACAAGTATTTGTTTAATCTACAAATAATAGTTCCGAGTCTGATCCAAAACAATGTGCAATTTACGGCCGGTTAAGCCTCCACGGCACAGAAAATGTCATAATGAGGGGGTAACGTATAATATAAAATGAAAAAGCATTTTTCGGAACTTCATTTATTATATTTATATTTGCTCAACTATCTTTAGGAAATACGTAAAATTTGGAAAATGATTGATTTCAGAATTGTGTGATGTAAGTGATAATTCACTTAATGTAATGATAAATTTTGTCATTGTCATTTTATTCAAAATATCAAACATTTTGTGTAAATACATGTAGCAGCTAGCTTCTTTAACACGTACCCTCTTTCGCATACATTCAATGATCGAATATAAACAGGGTAGTGTACGTTGCGCCTTATAAAAACATTACAGGCATGATCATAAGAGACGTTTGTGGGCGCTTTAAACATTTAAAAAAAAAATGAAGCTGTAACGGGTCTTGCGAGGCGTTTGAACAGAGCAAACGTTTACACTCGCGCCGACGATGATATTGGCTGATCGAGACGACATTAACATACTTGTACTTGTCACTTAAGTAGTTGAACCTAGACCGGTAAGGTTTTCAAAATCTATTAATACAAAAAACGTAATAGCAGTTTGAATTATTTTAATCACCTACAGTACTTCTTCTTCGGATCTAGCTTGCGATACTGTTGTGTTAGTGTAATGTATGACTCTTAATGCAATTCTGTACTAAATATATGAATGAATGAATGAGTGATAATTATTTATTCTCCGACGTAAGAAAGATAATGTCGTTTGTCAAATATGAAATCCCATTATTATTATTATTTTTCTACAATCTACCACAGTTTCGTAATGAGGCTCCTCTAACGGACGAAAGAAACAACGTAGGTGTCACAAGAACACAGTGATCCAACAAACTAAAGCACAAGTTCACGGTCGAGTACACCAGCCTCCGCAAGAAGCATCCTTTCCGCGTAAGAATCTGCCACCCAGTTTTTTCCCATGGGTCGTCTGAGGCGACTAAGGGAAAAGCCTTGAAAATCACAATGGTCACTGACAGATGCCGTGTCTGGTACGGTCTCCTCCGCTGAACATTATTTTCTTCAATAAAAACATTCAAGAAAATTCAAGAAAACTGTTTTTATACACAAATCTAATTGATAATTAGTACTTAATACTTACGAAAGGAGAAAATTCTTGACGGGGTGTCAAAGGGGTAGAAAATGTTTATTAATACTTAATTCATTATTTTTATTCATCATGCTTCTTTTGTTCCAGGTAATGTCCTACCTTGTATGAAGAATATATATATAGAACGTTCATGCGTGCCGGTAAAAGGTATTTATGAGGAAACTTTACCCGTAGTCTTAGCAAAATTGTTACAAAATTATTGTTATTATTAGGTAACAAGAACTTAGATTAAAAATAAGTCGAATTAAATGCTGAGAGAGTCGGGTGCGAATCCCGTTAGAGACAAAATACTTATATGAGGAACACGAATGTTTGTTGCTTGTCATATAATGATTTCTTGTATTTACGCGAACACTACACATTTTAAATGAAACTATTATTTACGGATTTTATCGCGTTTAATTAGGTTTTTTTTATTATGTTTACCATGTACTGAGAGAAAGTGCCCAAAATCAGAATACAAGATCTTTTGTTCACTCGATTTCGCAACTGGGCGATTGTAATATTATTTTGGCAAAGCCCTTGTCAAACGTAGCTGCATTGTTCTATAGGCTGGTTACTTCTAGGCAGTAAGTAATTGATGTATAAAACTTACGGGGCGACATAATCGCATATGTGATTAAGCCTCTTAATAAAAAGGAAAAAAAAAGGTATGTTTCGATATTCCCGACGTTTCGATTGCTTTACAGCAGCCGTGGTCACGGGGGGACTGAGGTGTTAGACGTCCAGATGTCATAGTTAACTCGGGCTACCTTCAGCCTTTATTTATTAATAATAAATAGTTCATAAGAGCTTTAAACACGCCTAAATTGAATAAAAATTTAACTGACTGATGAACTATTAATAAACTTACTAATTACCTTGTGACTTATGTAAGTTACAGGCAAATTAGCTCACATACATGAAACGTAATTATACATTTTTAATAATCGTTTATGTGGGAGACAGGAGCCCGAACTCGCATTTCCTGTTATCGACCTCCTGGCTGTCAAACTGTAGTAAATGATTCCTATATTATCTTTACTAATTATTAATTAAACTGAATATTAAACGTTTGAAAACGTTTATGGATTTTAACGCGTTTAATTTCTTTTTATTCCGACTTTTCAGTATCTTTACAGCAGCCGTGATCACGGGGGGACTGAGGTTGTTAGACGTCCAGATGTCATAGTTAACTCGGGCTACCTTCGGCTTTTACTTATTCATTTTGGTCTGATCTACGCAGTGTCTTGAGGTTGTGCAGTGGTATGCTTGGTTTTAGATTGAATTTTGTTTATTACTAGATCCCAAGCCGGTGGCAGCACCCAGCCATCTTCTCTATTGAAATTAGGATGTTTTTTGATTTCAATAGCCTCGCGAATCATCCTTGGCAGGAATAATTTAAACAATGGAAGTATTTTCATAATGCATGATTGTTATCTGTCTGTCTGACTGATTTATTTTATGGGAAAAGCGGCAAACAAGCATGCGGCTCACCTAATGGTAAGTGTTTACCGTCGCCCACGTACATCTGCTACACCTGTGCAGCTACTGCAGGCGCGTTGGCGGTCCTTAAGGAGATGGGAGAGATGATGAGGTGAGGAGGGAGGATGCGGAAAGGGTGTGGGCCTCCGGCTACCACGCTCACCGAACGAAACGCAGAAGCACAAGATGCCGGTATACTGCCAGGTCATGGTACTACCACTAGCCGCTTGCTCTTTTGCCACCTTCCCCATTAAAGAAAAAATATCTCATCTGTACCTCGAATATAAGTATTAATATTTTTTCGTTCGGTGAGTGAGTTCGGAGTATGTGGGCGACGGTAATCACTTACCATCAGGTGAAACGCTCGCTCGTTTGCCGTCTTTTAAAAAAAAAAAATACTCTTCGAAGTACATGCTCCTTTACCTTGTGTTTAATAAAGCTAATGAACCGGGCTGATTTATAGTCGCACAGAAATGAACATCTTAAACATAACTCGCGTACGTACATGACATGCGAAGTTATTTAAACCGATATTTACTAGGGTCGGATATGGGAAGCCTCATGCAGGCTCTTCATGGCGGGAGGACAGGGCACGGGTTCGTTTTAATAACTTAACAAAGATTAGAGTGCTTTAGGATTATGTTTAATTGAAAAAAAAAAAAACAGAATAAGTGTTTAAAAGAATATTGATTTTTCACTTTGCTACTTATACTTTATGATTTTAAATTAGCACCTAATTTATATATAATTATGTAGCACATACCAGTATTACATGAGACTCTTTGAGTTATCTTAATTTGTAATATTTGACGTGGTAGAGCCAAGCGGCGGATTTGCTGCTGCTCGAATGGGCCGGCACGACCGTTTTGGTACCACGGCTTAGCAGAACACCGACGTGAAGTAGACGCATCTTGTGCTTCTGCGTTTCGTTTGGTGAGTTAGGTAACCGGAGGCCCACTCCCACTTCCCATTTCCCTCCTCATCTTCATCGTCCTTCCCATCTCCCAAATATCCTTTAAAGGCCGGCAACGTACCAGCCGTACCTGCAGCACCTCTGGTGTTGCAGGTACGGCATTTAAAGGTAGCTACTAACTAAAATGATATATGTAAATAACATTTACTAGAAATTAAATCACCCGGTCGACTCGTATGTGGTGAGTGATAAGAATGAAAGTAATCAAAATGTCTAATAATAATAATAATAAAAATCTAGGTAAAACACCAAAAACCTCCCTTTTAAAATGAATAACCACAAACCACAATCCCCGTCATATTCACGTCGTCGGATACAAGCGGCGAAGTTTGCTGTAAATGCTGAGTTGACGGTCTATTTATGTCACAGAGCAAATTCCTCGAGTGCACCAATCAAGGGGGCCCAAGCCCCGCCGCCCGGCAGGCGATGCCCCAAGTTTTCAACTCAATCGCTCCTTTAATATTGGCACAAAACAGGGATAATTTCGCTAAATGGTTTTCACGGAACTTGTTCGAGCTGGATCAGGTGAAATGCGGGCTTAAAAAATGAAACTGAGAAGTGCCAAGATTAATGTTTAATTTGTATTCAACTTTGCATTTGCATAATCGTATTTCTCTCTAACCAATTTCGGCGATGTTATAAAATGTTGCGTCACGGTTAGAAAGGTATAGTAGAGCCGGTATAATTACGTGCTGTTAAATTTAACAGCTCAGAACTCAGGAGGGACATGGCATTAGTAACCTTCATTTATTGAATTTGTTCACATGCAGAGCTGCAGTCGTGAACAATATTTTTGTTTTACTCGAACCAAAAAGAAAAATCGTTTTAGTCTTAGGGTCCGGACGACTTCCTTAAATGAGTATGATTTATCATTAAAATTATTAATCGCGCTTGAAATATATAACTTTACAGCAACATAACCCACTCCAATATGCAAAGGCCATACCAGCCAAAAAATTACAATCCGGCTACTCAGTTATATAGCCCCTTCTATATGGTAGGGGATTCGTAAAGTTCGAGATCTGTTTAGAGGTCTAAAGATGTTGTACAAGAAGTTAATTTAAACAAAGTTTTAGAGAAACAACCGACTTCAGACCCTCTAATAACACAATCTACGAAATTATCCCGTAACATACATAAAAAAATAAAAAAGAATTGATAACCTTTTTAGAAATTTAAAAACTAACAATTTTTTTTTTATTACCAATGTATATTCACAAATTTTATCATATCGTATGAGGAAATATTCATAGGTTTGTGTAAATACTAGTATTTACCGATATGCGTTCAACCAACGAACGCGTTTTACTAATACGAAGTTATTAACGCGGAATTCATAAACGATGAGGTCCTGCGCGCAGAGCACGCCGCGCCTTCTTACCCATGGGTTATTAACGGTCTACGTATTAATCCGCCAATTAAAACTTTGCCTATGCAAAAACGTTTTCCAAACAACTTGTTAGGAATGTTGGCACAAATCTTTACAATTCTGTCGGTTTATATACGCCACGATGAATCAAATTCGGGAGCGCTTACGCAAAGATGTAAATGTCCGATTTCCATTTGGAATAAACAACCGTTACTCGTGTACAAGCCAAATCAATGACTATACTTAGTATTATAGTTTAAAGGAAGTCGCGGAACAGCTTGTTCCATTAATCCAAAAATATAATAGTGTTTTTGACAAGTATTAAAAAAAATTACACTTTTATCAGGATATCAGAATCAGAGAGTACTTTGACATCTCCTTCTAAATATATCTCCATTTATAGTAAGGACAATTTTCCATAGTCACCACGTAAGGTGGGAGAATGGGCGATTTCAGAACCGGCCTTCTGGCATATTTGAGATAGTTATTCTGACATATATATTTTTTACGTGGTACCGCCAAGTGGCGGCTTTTGCTGTTGCTAGAATAAGCCGGGTTGCTACCACGGCCTCGCAGAATACCGGCATGAAGTAGAGGCATCTTGTGCTTCTGCATTCCGTTCGGTGTGTGAGGTAACCAGAGCCCACTCCCATCTCCCTTAAAGGTAATACCCTTAAAGGCTGGAAACGGTGAACCGGTTGCTCGTTTGCCGCCTTTCCCATTTAAAAAAAACATTGAATGTTATTACCTTATATTTAAACATTCGAGTCCCACAGCACAAAATGTTGTGATAAGTTCTCATATCGATATTTTTAATTTCGTCAATACATCGAAGAAAGTAGCCTCCTGTAAAGAAAACCACCGAAACGATTTGTTTTAAACATGCAAATCCGACAGTCACACGCCTTTGAAAGATGAAAAAAGAAATACAAATACTGAATCTTTCACACCCACACTGAAGGAACGCGTTTCATGAAAAGCTACATTCACATTTTTCAGAACCCCGTCGACTTCGCGCCGGCGTTCATTTGCTAAAACATCCCCTTGCATAGGCCTATTACATAGATCTATAGCGTGATAGACACGGCGCAGAGCTAGAAAGGGCAACTGATTACAGCGAGCTCTTTTTTTAATTAGTAACTAAAGGTCCAGTCCATTACAGTATTTCAAACGTTCATTAACGTCTCTATTTTTAATAAGGATTTTAGAAAAGACTATGCGTTTCAACGCATGCGACGGTTTTATTTGTTTACGACTTAAACTATTTCTAAAAACAAAATTAGCTTCATAATTTTTATCAGTATTTCCAAAAAAAATTGTTACAATTCAATAGATTTATTCTAAAAATCCCATCGTTCAGATTTCTGTACCATAAATGCGTGCAATCGTTATGACAAAAACACAAATTATCTATGCCGAGTCTGAACATTTTAAACACCACACAGCCAAAGTGATGAATGCACCAAGTTTGTAACATTCAAGACGCGAACACAAAATATAAAATCGCGCGTCTCGTCGTAGCGGAAGTAGCGTAGCGATCGGGGGGCCCACCGCACCGATCGACAGACGAAACTAAATCTCGTAAAGAAAAAAAAATCTAAATCTAATAAAGACGGAAGAAAATCGGAATCGGGCCACGGGTATAGTACGTCACACGGATACGCGTATTGGAATGTTTACGTTCCGTTTTACCTGCACGTTTTCACATTTATTTCCCGCGCTGTCGCCGTTACACTGAGATTTTTCGTAGCATTCTGCGCGTCGTAAAATCGAATGAGTTTTTTTTAGATATTTAACTATCGTGTTCTTTCAGCGCAGTAGGTGGACGGACGGTGGTTGGTAAAGAAGTAAGAATATGCCATTGCTTTCTTCCCTTGCACGTAAAGACGACCAATACTTGTTGTCACGTTGCATTTGCTGAAGAGACGATGAGACAGTCGCGCAATCCATATGTACTCGTATGAATCGTACATAAATTTCAAAAAACTCATTGCCAGGAGCCCTGCAAATAGGGGATTGGTCGCGGTCCTTTAATTCAGAGACAGATCTCCTGATCTGCTATCGTTCTCTACTTCTGAACATTCTAGATTCCTGAAATAGTTATTTTTATCAGTTTTATTAGGATATCTACGGAGTTTCTTTCGTCTCTTTCTTCTACGTCAGAGACTTCATTACGGAATTTGATAAGTTAAATGTATGTTTCTTATGTTGATGAGTAAATTATTTGATTTGATTGCTCAAAGTAGCAGCCTGTTATTGCCCACAGCTGAGCAAAGGCTTCCTTCTCAAATAATAATAATAATAATCTTTATTTTCATAAGAATTTGGAACACAAAGTATGAATTCCCTGAAGTCCGTGCTAGATAAATAGTAGTATCAGAGAGGGTTTAGGAGCTGGGAAGGACCTGCGTTGCTCCAGTACAGGTTGGCGGGCTTCACATCATCATCATCATCATCATCATTTCAGCCTATTAGAAGACCACTGCTGAACATAGGCCTCCCCCAAAGATTGCCACGAAGCACGGTCCTGAGCCACCTGCATCCATCGACTTCCCGCAACACTGCGCAGGTCGTCACTCCATCTTGTGGGGGGTCGTCCTACACTGCGTTTGCCCGTACGTGGCTGCCACTCGAGAACCTTTTTTCCCCAGCGGTTGTCAGTTCTGCGAGCTATGTGGCCGGCCCATTGCCACTTCAGCTTGCTGATCTTTACGGCTATGTCGGTTACCTTAGTTCTGCTGCGGATATTATCGTTGCAGACTCTATCACGCAGAGAAACACCGAGCATAGCCCTTTCCATAGCGCGCTGAGCAACTTTGAGCTTCCTCATACGGGCTGCAGTGAAGGACCAAGTCTCGGATCCGTATGTCATCACTGGCAACACGCACTGATTGTATACTTTCGTCTTGAGGCTTTGCGGTATACTCGACGAGAAGATATGACGTAGTTTCCCGAACGCAGCCCAGCCGAGTTGGATTCGTCGATTGACCTCTGAGTCGAAGTTGGACTTACCTAATCGGACAATTTGTCCCAGGTATACGTACTCGTCTACAACTTCGAGCCTATTGTTCCCAACAACAACCGGTATTGGTGTGACATGGACGTTTGACATGAACTTCGTCTTGTCCATGTTCATCTTAAGACCAACCTGTTGGGAGACGTTATTGAGGTCATTGAGCATTGTACTGAGCTCCTCCAGCGATCCTGCCATAAGAACTATGTCGTCGGCAAATCGAAGGTGAGTGATGTATTCGCCATTGATGTTGATACCGTATCCTTTCCAGTTCAGCTGCTTGAAAACATCTTCCAATGCAGCGGTGAAGAGTTTCGGGGATATGACATCACCCTGTCTTACACCTTTCTGCAGTTGGATTGGTTTCGTACTCTGATTCTGTACTCGGATAGACATCGTAGCCCCATTGTACAAACACCTCAGCACTTCGATATACCGAGAGTCTATCTGGCACCGCTTGAGAGACTGTAGCACCGCCCAAATTTCGACTGAATCGAAGGCTTTCTCATAGTCCACATACGCCAGACATAATGGCAAGTTGTACTCCTCGGCCTTCTGTACAATCTGGCGAAGAGTATGTATGTGGTCTATGGTACTATAGCCTTTTCGGAATCCGGCTTGTTCGGGAGGCTGGAAGTCGTCAAGTCTGTTCACTAGACGATTTGAGATGACTCTCGAAAACAGCACGTAGACGCGGCTTAGAAGCGATATCGGTCTATAATTCTTCAAAAGGCAGTTATCCCTTTCTTGAAGAATAGGACAACCACGCTTCTACTCCACGCTTTCGGCGTAACACCGCCATTAATGACGGAATTAAACAGCTTCTGAAGGACAACAAGTATCGGTTTTCCACCCGCTTTCAGAAGCTCAGCTGTAATTCCGTCCTCACCCGGCGCCTTGCCGTTTTTAAGCTGTTTGAGAGCCATCCTAATCTCGCTCAGACTGACGTCCGGGATGTTATCGGAGTAATGTCGGATAAGCTTGGCTCTTGGGTCAACGACGACGACGTGGCTTCAACGACGTTGTGTACAACTGTCCGTAAAATCTCTCGATCTCACTCAAAATCTCGGCTCCAGCGGAAATGACTGCGCCGCTTTCGGTCTTCAGCTTGGTCAGTTGGCTCTTTCCGATAGACAGATCTCTGGCGAAGACTTTGGAGCCTTGGTTCCGCTCTATCGCTTTTTCAATACAGGCTGTATTGAATTTGCGTAAGTCTTGCCTCATACATTTGGAGATCTGTCTATTCAGTAGCCGATACGCTGACGCATCCGTTGTAGACTGCAGCTTTATCTCACGCCTGGCTTTCATGAGTTTAAGAGTGTGATCAGAGAGCTTTTGGGGCTTGTTCGTGCGGCGGGTTCTGCAAAACTTAGCTCCTACCGCATGGACAGTTTCCACTAGCCTGCTATTCGTATCGTCCACTGTAACGCAATCGTCTAGGCACTGAAAGCGATTATGCAATTCGAGCTGAAAGCTCTCGGGGTTCTGGATAAGGGCACGTGGTGGGCGGAGCATAGACTTCACCAGACGAGACCGCTCGAGCCTAATGTTAAGGTTCAGTGTGCCTCTTACCATTCGGTGATCGCTGCCGGTTTTTACCCTAGTGATCACAGAGCTGACGCTTGGTCGTCATGATGAAGTCGATCTCATTTTTTGTGGTACCGTCCGGGCTCATCCATGTCCACTTCCTGTGGGGCCGCTTCTGGAAATAGGAGTTCATCATAAAGAATCCCTCCTTTGCCATGAAGTCAGCCAGCTGTTGCCCTCTTGGGTTCCGTTGCCCTACTCCAAAGTTCCCCACTATCAGCTCATCGCCTTTTTTCGTACCTAGTTTTGCGTTAAAGTCTCCCATCAACACCGTGTAGTGAGTCTTAGAGCAATGCATGGCTCTTGAAATATCCTCATACATTGCCTCCACTTCATCATCAGGGTGTGTCGAGGTTGGTGCGTATACCTGTATGACCTTCAGCGAATACCTTTTGGTTATTCTGAGTATAAGGTACGCGACCCTAGTCGACACACTTCCGATCTCGATCACGTTGTTGATGAGAGACCTGTGGACGATAAACCCGACACCTCCTTGGGACGGATGGTCACCCTGCCGGTAGTAGAACAAGTTACCGGATTTTAGGATTATAGAGTCCTCTCCCTGTCTTCGGACTTCAGACAACCCTATAATACTCCAATGTAACTTGCTTACTTCTTCTTCCAGTTCTAGTATCTTCTCGTCGGTCCTCAATGTGCGTGCGTTATATGTTGCCAGGTCCAGTCGTTTGGGTTGGCAGCTAGAAATCAGCCGGTGATTCTTCGCACCCCCTGCCTCGCCGTTACCATGGCTGCCACCATAGCCAGGACTAGCGAGGCCGCCGGGGACTGGGGGCCATTGCTTTTTTCTACCTCTCATCATAGGGGGGGGGTTTGCCATAGTTGCCACGCCTGGCGAGCGGGTTGGCAACCGCAGTTTTTTTTTTTTTTTGTTCTAGTGCAGGAAGATGCTGCTGCCCATCTCCTAATATAATTTTTTACCATTAGTCGCCTTTTACGACACCCATGGTTAGACAGGGTTGGCGCTATTCTTTACTTCCGACAGCCACACGGAAACTTCACATATTCTCGAAATAATATTTTTATTGTTTCTCAGATATGCAGGTTTCCTCACGATGTTTTCCTTCACTGCTGAGCACGTGGTAATTACAGCACTTAAAAATGTTATTAACAATTTTAGTGATGCTGGCACCGGGGATCGAACCCAGGTCACTCTCTGTGAAACTAAAGTGAAACTAGGCTACCACGGCTCTCTTTATTGCTTATTTTTATTTATTCTACAACACAGAAATAATATCAAATAGTTTTACACAATTATTAAATTATTACAAAAACATAGAACTCTATTCAATATAAGAATCCGCAGCGAAATAAAAAGGTTCGAAATAGACGTAAATAAATGAAACGGCTGTAGACAGTAAAATAAAAGATCAAAATGTATTTTTTTTAATAGCTTGTCATGAGCGCGGATAAAAAACGAAGCGATACCAAATAGGTGCCTTGAAAATTTTATTTTCGATTCTACATCGTCACATCTGGTGATAAATCCTAAATGACAATTCTGTGCGATATAAAATTGGATCAGCGGGCTTTAGGCAATCCGAGGGCCGTATTTACGAGGGCCCACTTTAAGGCCTAGTAGGTATTAACCGCCTGATGGCACTATAAAAGGGCACATAACGTCTATAAACGTTTAACGCGCCATTTTCTCGCTATTATTAGCAAAAGTCGATTCTAAATCGATTTTTTTCGCGATATCATTAGCAAAAATCGATTATTATATATATAGAATAAAATAATTCTTCATATCATTTTTCTCGAATATTAGCTTCGTTTAAGATTTCGAAGACATACAAAGCATCCTAAGTTTTACTCCCTGACAACATCGACCTCTCAGTTAAATTGCATTTAAATCCATTGACTCAGGCGTGATTATGCGACAAACAACCAAACATACACTACACTGCAATTCACATTTATAATATTAGTAGTTAGTAGTTGTTAGTAGGATTAGTAAGATATTACACGTGGTAGAGTCAAGCGGCGGCTTTTGCTGCTGCTCGAATGGGCCGGTTCGACCGGGTTGTTACCACGGCCTCGCCGAATACCGGTGTGAAATAGACGCATCTTGTGCTTCTGCGTTTCGTTCGGTGAGTGAGTCAATTGGAAATCCACACCCACTCCCCATCCCCCTCCTCATCCTCCATTCCATCTCCCAAGTACTGTTAAAGGGCGGCAACGCAGATGCGTCACATCTGGTGTTGCAGATGTACGTGGGCAAAGGTAATCACTTACCATCAGGTGAACCACTTGCTCGTTTGCCTCCTTTCTTATAAAAACAAAAATATCGGGTGCAGTCCCCTTTCTCTAGTAAAATAAATTTACAAAAAGGTTTAAACAAAATACAGTTATTTTACAGATGTGCATCTGAAATTGAAAAGGACGGTGGAGTAGTATCAGAGCGTTTGCTCCGCGGGTCCTATTCTCACTCGGGCCAAATAATTGTATATTATTAGCACTCAAGCATATCCCCCATAAGAGTAGACAAGGATTCCATTTGGCACGACTTATAGCAAACAGGCGTTTAACTTTTTAGTTCAATTAATATTCGCGTAACAAATTCATTTCACAATGCTAGTATAACACGATTCGTGTTACACTAAAAAGCGAACGCATACCAAAAAAAAAAAGAAGAAAAAAAAAAGCGCACAATCGCATATCTTTTCGTCGACTTCCGCGCTGCAAAAGTTCGAGCAGCGCCCCCCGCCCGCCTCCTTCCAACATCTGCATTGCAAATAGCGTCGATGACGGGTTTATATAAAACTAAAAGTGTCGACCAAACTTCGCATTAAACTTCCCCGCAGGTGCAGAAACAAAAACGGCACTTCATAATTATGATAATCCCGGACGCATCTCGGCTCGGATTGAATTTGCATGGACGGTATCCGTGGCTGTGTCAAGCGAGCAAGGTAGGCACGATGAATAATGCATACTTTATGCCACTTATCCATAGACATTAACATATTTATTAACAAAGTAAATAGCGGACCGGAGCGCCACCGAGTCCCGGCGATGGATCTTACACATCTTCAATGTTGACACTGCGGCGTTCCCCGCTAACTTCGCGGATTGTAGCAAATTGTTAACTGAAACCACGTAATATATGGCATGCATTAAATAAATTGAGTTAGGACTGTAAAAGCGACGACGCCGTTCATTTGTCTAATGTGTACAGAATTAAAGACAAATATCGTCTCGCTGCCGGAGGTTTGCACTGCGGCCTTTATATTCATAAGTGTGAGTTCTGATTTCGTGCGAGTGAATTGTGACTGAAGATTCCTCGTACATGGTATTCTTGTTTAAATGCTTTATAGATTTTTCTTTCTGTATCTATACTATATTAAATAGTAACTTATATTTGTTAATAAATTAATGAGCTGAAAGAGGGAATACACTGTCTTTCACATCAAAAATCACGCGATGCATCTTGCTGATTGAACGTATGAATGAACAAGGCTCTGGCGAATATAACGTAACCCTAATACCACGGACTGGTGATGGGGAGCAGCATCGCCGATGCCAGGGCGCGTGTCTGACTATTGGCAGAGCAGGCATTACGCTTTCATAGAAAAGACTACTCTAGCAGTGGACTTTTACAGAAAGATAAAGTAAAGTAAAACGAATCTGAAGGTATGAACAAATTTTGGTTAAATGCCGTGAAACAAATACCACACATTGACGTGTAACCATGATCAAATCACCAAAAGTACCAAGCCCAAATTAAGCGGACCGATGACTGGCAGCGCCGTTTAAGGTGCGAGGTGCCTGGTACTTGGATCGCCGACCCGCGACATAAATTATGGGAGAGGGCGACAAGGAAGGCAATATCATCATACCGATGTAAGGGTGGCCCCACTTGGATATACTCCAAACTTCAACCAACACAGCATCTAGTGCTTACAGGCTCTGACTGTTAATGGTATCTCTAGCATTGGTTCTTACCATAGCAGCATCGCTAGGGTATATATAATTTTTACACGTGGTAGAGGCAAGCGGCGGTTTTTGATGCTGCTTGAATGGACCGGCTCGTCCGGGTTGGTACTCGGTGAGTGCAGTATTCGGAGGCTCTCTCCCTCCCCACCCCCTCCTGATCCTCTGTCCCTTCTCCCAAATACCCTTAAAGGCCGGCAACGCACCTGCAGCGCCTCTGGTGTTGGTCGTGGGCGACGTTAATTACTTACCATCAGGTGAACCGCTTACTCGTTTGCCGCCTTTTCATTTTTTGTGCAAAGATTTTCTGGATGTAAATTTTTATTCAGACATGTTTAGTCATCTAATAAATTAGATAACTTTCATCTTACCCAAGCATCAGAGGCAGCGAACTGATAACAATCTACTGCACGGAAACATAAATAATAATATACTTAACCTCTGAGGTATATTGTATCTCTGTGTACCTTAACTTTGACCTCTGACATCTTACCCGACTTGCGACATTATAAACGTGGTAAATTTGCTAAAAAATAAAATCATCGTGATGTGAAAGCTTGAGAAGTCTCGGTGCGCGGGGCGAGACGGAGCGCCACGAACGGGACCGAGTAGCTTTTGCCTCGCGGAAGTAACTTCATTTGTTACTCGCGCAAATGTGTTGTGCAACAATAAGTGTTCGGCACTCCGCAGGGACAAAGAGACTTGTTGAGACCTAAGTCGGTGTTCTGCTTAAATTTGGAATATGCAATGGTGTTCGAAATTTAAATGGATCAGTATACAAGAGCAGCATGACACAAACATACTGGTGGTAGACTTCTTCTCTGCCTAGGAAGTAGTCTGTTCCGGTTTGAAATTCGAGTTTTACAAAACTAGTAAATATTTATAGCGCTCAATTTACTTTAACTTTATTAATATCAGCTATTTCTTCGTATGATATCTTGCGCAAGATCTTTAGAGAAACTAACGTCAAACCGGTCTTCTCGATTCTACAACCTGTTAATAGTCCTAGGCTAGGCATAGGCCTCTCTCCTCTCATAGAAACGATTAAAATTTTTAGGTTTTCAAGGCTTTATCCTTAGTATCCTCTTATGATACTGTCACCCGGTTTGAAACTAAAAACAAAGAAAAACACTGCATGATTCGTCGAGGAATGGAGTCGCACGGAATGTTTGTAGCATCGCGGATTGAGCTCCTGGTTGCCTAATCTAATACGAGGATTTCTCTTCAACAAAGCACCAGTAACGTGGCACAGATATCTCGGAGTGTCTTCAAGTGAATATGGATACTTTTCGTGTGATGCGCTTATTAGTATGTTAGTTTATTTATTTATTTATTTTATTTAATCTTTATGCACTAGTTCGTACATATGGCGGACTTAATGCCTAGAGGCATTCTCTCCCAGTCAACCATTAGGCTAAGCAGAGATATATACATAACAGAGGCGATACTGCTAAGAGAAAAAAACCAGTAACAGGATATAAATATCAAAATATATACTTACAATAGATACATACATACATAGATAGATATATAAATAACATATATACAAATATATCATATATACATAGAATAATATACATGTCAGGACAAACAACTGAAGCGGCACAATAACAAACAGCAGCACTAGTAGTTAGTGGACAGATATTGCCCTAATCTATGGAATTTTTGCACCTGCACAGGTTGACTGGCAGAGAATGCCAAGAGGCCTAAAGTCCGCCCATTGTATACCTTAGTTTTAGGTATTAACAATAAAGAGTAAATAAATAAATAGAAAACGAAAGTGGTAATTTTATCTATTATATTTATGTAAAACTTTTAAGATAACTCAGGGATTCTGGATATTTCACAAATTTCCCCATGGGCTCGATAAATAATGGTCAAGCGGGATCCGCCGCTCCTTTTTTTTTTGCCCGCAATTCGGCTGCAATCCACGTATTCAATTTAGCTATTTAATAAATTTTACTATCTGTATAAGCAACATACTCCCCTGAGTTCGCTCTGCTCGTTTGCAGCACGTTCGTAACGAGGGGAGGGAGGGGAGGGGGGGGGAGTCATGGTTGATCATAATTGTTAAAAGCCGAATCATTTTTGTTTGCGTAATACTATATAATGTTACCATATTCAGCGTATTGATATTACGTAATAATATACGATGACGCCATAAAGATCAGCAAGCTGTAGTGGCAATGTGCCGGCCACATAGCTCGCAGAACTGACAACCGCTGGGGACAAAAGGTTCTCGAAAGGTCCGCGAACAGACAAACGCAGTGTGGGACGACCCCCCACAAGATGGAGTGACGACCTGCGCAGTGTTGCGGAAGGTTGATTTTTTTTTTTATGGAAGTTACGGCAAACGAGCAAGCGGTTCACCTGATGGTAAGTAATTACCGTCGCCCACATACATCTGCAACACCATAGATGCTGCAGGTGCGTTGCCGGTCTTAAAGGATATTTGGGAGATGGGAGAGAAGAGCAGGGGAATAGAGAGGTGGTGTGGGCCTCCGGTTAGTTCACTGAACGAAACGCAGAAGCGCAAGATGGCTCTACTTCACGGCGGTGTTCTGTGAGTCCGTGGTACCAATCCAAGTTGATGGGTGCAAGTGGCTCAGGACCGAGCTTTGTGGAAATCTTTGGTAGGCGACGCACCGGCAGCTCCATTGTTGTAGCAGATGTACGTGGGCGTCGGTAATCACTCACCATCAAGTCGCTCGCTCGTTTGCCCCTTTTGGGGTTAGCCTCGTATTACCTCGCTCGCCGAACCAAACGCAAGATGCCTCTTCTTCACACTGGTAGTCTGGTAGTCTGTGAGGCCCTGGTACTACCCCGGTCGAGTCGGCCCATTGGCTTGGCTCTACCACGTATAAATAACTATTCACAGGAGGCGACTATGGGAAGACCTTCAAAATTTCATGACGATCTCCAGGAGCCAACCCGCAGAAGACACCTATCACATTTCCTCACCTAAAGTTGGTAGTTGAAACCCCTTTCGCAACGTTGAATATAGAAACTTGGCAAGTTGCACTTTTGACTGCGTCATTTTCATTCGTGTGGCTATACGTTACGTTACGTTACGTTTAAGGGACGGCTGTCATTTCTACATCAGGACGGGCGCGCGGGTTCCGTACAGGCGCATTATGCGCCACGGAGCACTGCGCCAAGTCGTCGCATGCTGAATAATGCATACAAGGCCCGCACATTAAACCGATACTACCCCGGCGTGTTGATTAAATATGAACACGTTGTTTAGTCATTCCGTCGCGACATCCACGAGGCGAGAGCGCGGTGTTGATGCTTCTTGAGCTGTCGGGACGCTGCGGGGGGAGAATGTGTTAATGTAGCATGTCGTCATCGACCCTGTACGTATCGTTTGTTACTGCTGTAATGCTCGTAATGAAATTACTTTGATGATATTTAACAAACGTGCAAGCGGTTCTGATGATCAACCTGATGATTAAGCGAACACCGTCGCCCACGTGCATCTGCAACGCCAGAGGTGCTGCAGGCGCGTTGCCGGGCTTTAAGGGTATTTGGGAGAAGGGAGGGTGGATGAGGAGAGGAGATGGGGAGGGAGAGTGGGGCTCCAGTTACCTCACTCAACGAACGAAACGCAGAAGCCCAAGATGCCTCTACTTCACGCCGATATTCTGTGAGGCCGTGGTAGCAACCCGGTCGAGCCGGACCATGCGATCAGCAGCAAAAGCTGCCGCTCGACTCCACCAGGCCTTCTCTTATTGCGTTCGTTAATTCGCTTGCCAAGGGCGGCGTTTATTGCAAATCCTCCTTATGAGAGTGGCCTGTGTTCTGCAGTGGACTATTAATAGACTAATAAGGTAAGGTGTATGGCTAGCTATGTGGTATCGGCGTAAGAATCTGCCCACCCCCTTACTTTCCGTAGCCATCGTGAGGCGTCGTCGCAATGGCTGCCGGCAGATGGCTGGATAACCTCGATAAACACCAGACCGATAACAGGCAGTGGTGTCTAAGGTGCGAGGTGTCTGGTGCTGGGATCGCCAATCAGCTTGCGGAGCGTGGCGGTTGTAGCAAATCCTCCTAACGGGAGGAGCCTATGTGCTGTAGTGGATTATTTACAGGCCAGTAAGGAGGCTATGTTAAGTAGTTTTTTTTTTCTCACAACCGCCTCTGGAATTATAAGTGCAGTTGTTAGCCCTGTAGAGTTCAGATATAAAGAATGTAAACTCCTCCATTTATTTGAAGTAAGCCGGAACTTTAAATAAATCATTACGCAACCTAGAAGTACGAGCACTACTGGCGGAGACAGGACAAATCTGTTTCTCTTTTTTTTATTTTAGAAAGTTTTGTGTAAGAAGGCGATCATACTGAGAGCGAAAAGCGGAAGTGTGTACAAAGGGTAAGAGAAACGATGTTTCAGCTTGTATGTGTGTGTAAATAAATTTATTGGGTAGGTTATATTTTTCTATTTATCATCTGCTACATGATGAAATGTTCCTACACGGATAAATAATCATGCATATATATATGACATCTATAATTCGGACATAAACGATGATCAAACATCTGTTCCGTCTTAGTAAGCCAGATGATTTTGCCTTTAAATCTTATTTGCACTAATAAAATAACAATAAGGCGGACTTAATGCCAAGAAACATTTCTCTACTAGTGAAGAAAATTTAAAGAGTGCAGAGAAGATAACTTCGAACATGGATTATGTTCATAACAAATAATATACATAGATATAACGGGCACTTATGTAGTAGTATATCATGTGATACAAATTACACTCTATACATACATACGTACATATTAATGATATCCTATTTATATGTATCACTAGTAACTTTATAATACTTGTAACAGTACCTTTTACATCAGATAATTCTTTGTAGTACTTCTTCGATACCTAGTTTCCTTCACGTTTACATAAAACATAAAGTATGCTCAATAAATGGCAGGACACCTCAATCAACATTCCACATCAAGGCGACAAGGCGCACGGTTCACTCCTTATATGGTCGATGGGCCTCGAGATATTTTACACCCTTGCTTCTAGAGCGCACGGCTATGGAGCGACGACCCTCCTTCGTGGTAAAACTCGGTTCAGACCGAGATCGAATGAAATTAATGATAAATCTTCAGATACAATTGTGTTTTTTTTTTTGAATCTATCTCCGTTTCGTAATGAGGTTCCTTTGTCGGAGAAGAAACCGCCAAAATCTCTTTATTAAACAGATTTTATACATCAGAAATAATACAACATAATATAAAAAGCAACGAACAGTCTCGATACGGGTAGTATAGGTATTTTCAAAACAAGGTTCAATAAAGCGTGGTAGAGCCAAGCGGCGGCTTTAGCTGCTGCTCGAATGGGCCGGCTCTACCGGATTAGTACCACGGCCTCGAAGAATACCGGCGTGAAGTAGAGGCATCTTGTTCTTCTGCGTTTCGTTCGGTGAGTGAGGTAACCGGAGCTCCACTCCTCCTCCCTATTCCCCCTCCTCTTCCCTACCATCTCTCAAATATCCTTAAAGACCGGCGACGCACTTGCAGCATCTATGGTTTTGCAGATGTACGTGGGCGACGGTAATCACTTACCATCAGGTGAACCGCTTGCTCGTTTGCAGTCTTTTCCATAAAAAAAAAAGCCGACCAGTCTGAACGTCATAGCTACATTGATCTGTATCTGTTCTTAATTTGAATCGATTTGAACTTAAACTATTTGTTCTTACATATCGAGCGCAATCCTAATAATAAAAACCGGTGTCAAATATATGATTTATTTTCTCTACTTCGTTCAATCTCAAATTCATTTGTCTTTGTATTTGCATGACGAGTTATAAGTTCTCTGGTCATCAATCCCCAGTTGAAGACGATATCCGAGTATGTCACAAATGTATTGCAATTATGTCTTTGATACAACGGCTTGTCATTCCTCTGATCTCATTGAAAGAACAGAAATAGTCAGGATAGAGGAAGTCAAGAACGAGTAAGCCCGTCTGTGTTGGAATTTGTCACTTCATCTCAAACAATAATCGCGATAAGGTTTAGTTATTCTGCTGCTTTATCCGCTTCCGCTTCATCTTGACGTCAGTTAGTTTCCTCCGTTATTTTCCTTGCGTCCACACGCCACAGTCCCCGAAAGTTCACTGCTACTACGAATTTTCTTAAACTTAGATTAGAATCGTCTCAAATAGTTCGTTCGTTCGCACGTGATTCAGACTCGCGAATGTGAGTCCTGACAAATGTTACCGAAAAGTTTCAAAATCTCTTGAGTTATAACGTTCCGATTTAAAATGTCATGTATAGAATACAACGCACTAGTATTATCTTCTAACTTCGAATCTATATGTATATATTCACGCCTTGTTTCCAACGAGGTAGGCAGAGACAACCTTCTTCCACTTGCTACGGTCCTGACATACGTCTTTCGCTTTTTCCACTATCATCAATCTTCGCTTGCATGCTCGTTGGTTTAGAGTATCTAGTTCTTGATCTGGCCTTTTTTAACGTCTCCGATTTGATCGTGAAATGTTCGCCTAGGTCTTCCTCTCCCGACTACCATTTACACTAACTACGAAGTTCTTAGTAATCATATTATACTGTTGTTGCGCTGTAAGCTATGTTGATAATGTAAAATGGAAGTGTAAGATGGTTTATCAAATCATATTGTTCTCGAAGCGTTAACTTTACTTACACGCGATGGAACCTGTCAGCTCACAGACTTGGATCTGAGGACAGACTGATTACAGATAATCCATCCGTCGAACCACAGAAATAAGTGAAGGCGATCAGCGTTACTGGTACGAGAACAGCTGCTCTGAGCTTTTAACATCAGACGAAATATTATTATTACCCATACTGTTCATGAAAAGCTTTATTAACATCGCGTTTCGTTAAAACAAAGATATCTTGATATTAATTAATAGTAACTTGACATTTATTCTTGTTCAGAATAGAACAAGGATATAAGCAAATAACGATTCTTGGATGGTTAAATGTGACATATTTGATGTTCATTTCTGATATAGTAATTCAGTACGAATTAGAATGCAAACGCGAAAATGAAACGGTTAACTTGCGGTTATAGATAATTAATCTTAGGTGATTCTATCTATGATTTATTATAATTCTAAATAGCAGTGAAATAATTATTAAGATCTCAGAAAGCTTAAGACGTCAAAACTGGCAAGAGTTATATCTGTGAACAGTATTGATTGAGAGCTCGGAGTTGTAGTTAATGTCGATTTTCGAATCTCTCTTAATTGTTCACTGTTAAACGAACCGTGAAAGTAATCTTAATAATATCATCAAATTAATCTAATGATATCTGATAGTAAAGCGTCAATAGCCTAATGGTTTACTGCGGACTGCAAAGCGTGATGTTTCCAAGTTCCACTCCAGATACGAGCGCTAATGGTAAGTTGGATATGAAAATTAAAATTAACAAAAGAGGTAATAATGTTCCTATTATCAAACATATAGCTGTTACCTAATACTAACCTAACAATCTTGTGAACATGGTTCACATCAACTCGGCTGAACAATCCAATAAATATATACCAAAACAAACAGCCCAATATGTACTTATTATGCCACATTTTCACTCTGCTGTTAATACCCATACAATACAAAAAGATATCTGAACTAAATATGCTTTAGAGAAATAGAGAAGACCGTAAGTAGTCAGCTTCTGTCACAATTTAAAGAAAATAATAAAAAAAAAACGCGAATAATCTAAACATCGCCATACTCTAATCGCAGTCTATTTAAAGCTAACGGCGTGTGTCTCCAGCAGGCTCCTGCTCCTCCAATGTCGCCTCCCTTTACACAGGCCGCGCTTTATTTTCACAGCAAAACTTTTATAATTCGACGCCGTCGCGTTTCGCTGAGCGCTCGTTACGTCACCTTTGTCGATCTGCTTGCGTTCCGAAGGTAAATAGTCTAGGACTCAATGCAATTGCCCCTGATTATGTGTATTGTAAGTAATACGGTGTGAGAGGAGGAAAAATTTGCCATTTCGTTGAGGGCCATTGCGGGGCTCTCATTTTTTTTTACTTCTTCTCTTTGGGCATTCAAAATATTAACAGAGGAGCATGTTATTAAACAAACTTTTTCTGTAATTGTTTATTTATTACTTAAGTAACCTTAAAATTCATATATATTTAGTAATTCCATCAAATATCTAAATTAGCATTATTTAAATTAAAATGAAAAACAAAAAATAAATTTCTTCAACAACAATGTAACATACATTCAGAAAGTCCTCAAAATACTTGCGATATAAGTTCATTTTCAAAAAAATATTAAACGCAGGAGGTAAGAGAATAAAACAGCAAGAGGCAGTCCGAGGCACAGTTGCTGAAATCACAAAGAGGCGAGTTGCTCGTATTCGCTAATTGAAGCCGCGGCCGGCTCTGCTCCAATTCCACAAAAGGCCGTAATGTATTTGTGAAATTTCGCGTTTAATAGTGATGCTGCATATAACGAGAATATTTTTTTCGATATCGATAAATCTCACTTTATTCTCCTTCCATGAAAGCGCTAACAAAAACAAACTTTGATTCGGTGTGTTATTAAAAAAACATGTTGTTATATAGGCCTTAGATAGACCTCTTCATTCGTCTAAATTCTTTCTCTGTTTGCATTAAAATCACTAGTCCATTTATTCTGATATCTAAACAAAGTTTTCATCTAAACAACTCGAACAGATGGATACATTTCACACGACTACATGTATAAAACATTTTTCAATAATCATACAAAAATCTATGGTCTTCAAATCGAAATACAGTACTTGGCGTCACAATAAGTGCCTCTGTGGTGGCATCCACCTATACGGACTCATTAAAAATTCCCACAACGTTGTAAAAACTAAACAACTATACGTCGCTCTGCAGCAAATTTTAGTATGGAACGTGGTATTATGGAAACTTACGAGGCAACCCAGTCGCGAGCGGTCAAGCCGGCAAAAACTTTTTCATGCATGCAAGCTTCCAACTTGAAAATTCAATTGTAAATTCGTAATGTAGACGGATTGCGGCGCAGTTGCCCACTTACTATGTACAAGTAAGCGATGTGCACGCGACAGTTCCTAGTTGCAACGGAACAGAATAAGTCTATAAATAATGACTATCTACCGAACGAAATTGACTTATTTTTCACCACTACCTAACTAATAAACGAGCTAATAGTCCACCTGATGGTAAGAGGATGAACAACTGAAAATACTCTCAATCGAACAAGGTTACATATGCGTTATAACCTCAGTCGACTGGATGGAATGCCACTCATTCTGTAATTGTACTGTCTGAAAATACTCTTCGAATAGAACACCGTCGGTAGTACGACTGTTGTCGGCAAAAAGGGGTCAGCGGGTTATCTGAGAATTGATTTACAAACAGACAATCCATTTTCATTTGATAAACTCACGACAGATTCCCGTAGAGGCAGACAGAGTCTACGGATTTCCATTAGACACGACTCCGCTTTCGCAACTACCCTTCCACTTCTCCCCTCTATGAGTAAAAGAACCTGGTAGGTGCGAAACCTACGTAAGATGGGACTCCTGTATTATAACCAACAATAACTAAAATACCAGTATAACCGCTTTATATTTTCATACAGCATTGATGGCGTTGATGTACTATAAAAGAAACATAAATTTACAAAGAATAATAGACTAATTAGATACTAAAACAATGTAGAAGGTTATGTCAATTACTAATTTCTTTTTGTTATAATTTTAGTTTAGGACTACAGTGACCTAGACTTTTGTATTAAATAGAAATTTCAACTACAATCTGTCGCAGGAAAGATAGGCAGTTAGAAAAAAAGGGGTTTAGGGACAGACATGCTGATGAACGGAGGACGGTTTCGTGGTTGAGCATGAATACCTAAAAAAAATAATACTCACATAAAATTACGTTGATATTGGAATTCTATGGGGCAAAATAAATTATGAAAATTAGATACAGTTTTGCTTTAAATTCTAGGATAGTGAGATGTTACTCCCATAAGAGGGGATTACAATAAATTAAACCGAAAAAAAAAATTCCCATCAAGATAGAAAATTATTTGTTAATCTTGAACAAATGCATTCGGGTTTATTTAAAATCCTATAAAACAAAATATTTTTCTGTCGATACGCATAGATGTAGTGGTGGACGCGCTTGTGCTTCTTACGTGCGTACGTTGTTGTTGTATTGCATGTGGTAAGGCTTTTTTTAACAACATCACAACAACAAACAAAAACAACAACAACAGAATTTTAGAAAACCCTCTCTCTGTTTACCTCAAGGGCGCAATACGAGGCTCTGTAGCAACTTGTGTAATGTTTATCTTTGTACTTTGGATCTGGAGATTAACATCATTGAGTGAACTGTGTAAGAGCACGGTAAACATTATATTTTAATAAACCAAATGGACTAACGCGGCGATGACAGAATCTGCTAAAATAATCCGGCAGATGGCGGTGTAACCATTTCAATTAGTGCAAAAAACACAGAAGAGATTTAAGAAGTTTGTTAAAAATAAACTTTATTTAAAAAGGCCTACCATAAAATAGATCAATCATGGAGATCAAAGTTGTTTGGAAACTGATTTTACTCTGCAAACGCCTGTCTATTCAAGTCAAGTCGCCTGACTACTGATATATTGCAAAAATATATATATATATTTATGCACACTTTAATTTTGAATTGTTTTTAATATGATTGACATTGTGTTCATTTCATTATAATTGATATATTGCATTTATTATAAATGTTAATATGGCTTTTATTGGCATAAAAGACTCCAGAGTTTCTAGTCGCATCAGCTCTAAAAAGGTATCGTTTTGCAAACAAGATTTTGACCGTTATAAGAGCTGTAAAATAGTCTAAAATGAATAATCAAGCTTTTACTTTGACTTTGAACGGCAAGGATTTAAATGGCAAACAGCGTCTATGCGTACGATATGTCTGCCCGCCAGCTTAACTTCCCATCGAGAGTAGAACATATGAAGCCGTGGAATGTTTCGAGGCTGCAATGAAGAAGTCAAAACTATGTATGTGTAACCTTTTTCTACAACGATTCCTAAATTCAATTCAATCGATCTGAATACACGTCTGGACTTCTTCGCGTCTGACAAACCTCTGGGAAATACCACAGTGGCAAATCATTTTACTGTCCTTCCTTAAATGCCGGCAGCGTATCTGTAGCTCCTCTGGTGTGGCGGATGTTCCTGGGTGATCATCAGTGATCACTTACCATCAGGTGGGCTTCAGGCCTTAATCAGCCTTTTTAACTTGAAACTTCCACTTCCTAGCTGCCTCTTCAAGAAAGCGCCAGGAAGCCGGAATAAATTTCTTAGGGTATGTAGTCATAATCACCGCGCTGGGCGCACAAATTGGTGAGCCGAGTTGTTTAATCTTTGGCAAATGTAAAAACCGACAAACGAAACGAATGCATGGATTAAGTTGGAACAGATGGAAAATACTGTGGAGATATTTTTACGTAAGCGAATATAAAATCCGCTCAAGTCGCCAACGTTCTTGCGCATAAATAAAACAAAAAGCAATTTAACCCCGTTGTATTAATAAGTCGGTATGAGACTTAGTCGTTGATTAAATTTGGTCCGCCGCATTGTTATGCTCCATTATTCAAGAATGTAATAACTGTCTGCCGCGACTGTATTGGTGCCGTCACTTTTGTTATATGCCTTTGTTAAGCATCGACGCTATATTACTGTAGTTATCTCTTCTATGATAAAGCGCCGTCTTACACAATGTCAACTACTTGTCTTTACTAAGTTGTTCAGCTAAATGGAAATACTTTCGATGTCGCTTGAAGCGCTATGTTGTCATGACTGAGTTCTTATACGACCATAGTTTAATGGAAAAAACTTGTACTATGTTTCAAAGGCGATAACTGTATTCGCTATATCTTTTATTTATTTATTAATATGAATACCAGCTGTTCCAATGACGTCATTATTCATGCTACTTCATGCGTTAATCAGTTCAGCTAAAGTTTGTTCTTCTTCGACATCAACCTGTTAGTAGTCTGAATAGATTCAAGCCTGTGATGCCAGTTCTTAGACTCCATAGAGTTAGTATCTCGTTTATGGAGTATAGTCAAAGTATACGTTTCTACGACGAAATTCCAGCAACTGCGCATTCTTCCTATCTAAAGGTTTTATATTTTAAAAAAATTAAAAAAAAAGTGGATACCTACGGAGTTTTTTTCGCCGGTTTCTTCTCCGTCAGAGGAACCTCATTACGAAACTGATAGATTTTAAATAAATATCGACAAGTGAAATGTATGTTTGTTGCGTTGAATAAATGATTCGATTTTATTTGTCTACTGATCTATATAAACCTTTTCCATTGTGTGGATTGGCAATAATCCCTACTAGATGGGTTTGATCGAACGCTGTTCTCCGTCTTCAGTATGTGTATTATCGATTTTTGAGAAGAGAGAGAGTGGTGAATGCATGCATACTAACAATATATGTAATTACTATAGTTCTTCACTGCAGCCCATGTCTAGTCTCAAATTTACTACGAATAAGACTATGAAAAATCTCACAAACATCCCTTACACAACGCGATTTATTTTAGAGGAATACGCATGATGGACGGTTACCATACAACAGTCTTCTCACTATACAGAAGAATCAATACTGTTACTTAATAAAAGGTAGTGGTAACGTAAGGTACTTACTTATTACTGCAGCTAATCGGTATTGCTATTACTGATGTGATACGGGTCGAAGGAAATAGAGAGCCAGTTTAATCACAGGCTGTCAGGCATTCTATCTTAGACCTCAGGAGTGACAAGGCGTCTGTAATTTTATTCGATTGAAGCTACCATCAGGTGGGATTGGGTACAATAAGCACGTTTGCCTCTCTCGAGTTCTAAAAGAAACCTTGTCTAGTTTCATTCTATAACTAATATCTTTTTGATATGAAATGCATCGCGAATATGTCTCGCAAATCAACCGTAATAGGGGATCGTTTTGCAAATAGATCTGGATTCGAACTAGTATTTGACAACGGTTGATGAATTTTATAACAAGGCAATTGTCCACTGCGAAATATCACTTACCAGTAAGGCGTCTGATACACAGAGCGTTCGAAAAAGCGTAGGTTTTATGGAACACTTGGAAGTTGTTGATCGTAACCAATAAATGCTAACGTCTATACATAGAGTCTGGGTTTCTTCCTTTCCTTACTACCATCCCATTATCACCTATTTTATTAATATCTACTATTTATTCGTATAATATCTTCCGCAAGTTCTGTAGCGAAACTGCCATCAAACCGATGTTCTCGATTCTTCTTTAACAACCTGTAATCAGTCCTCTGCTGGGCATAAGTCTCTTCCATAGCGAGGATTTCTTTCAAAGCCCTTTCCTTAATCGCCTCTTATGATACACAAGGGACGATAAGAATGTGGGAAATTCTTACGCCGATCTTCGAAAAAGAGCATTAATGTAATATTTACAATTGTCTCCTCTGTAATAATGCATTTCGAAAATATGTCCTAATAACTTTTTAAACCTATGCATCCTGCTTACGGGTTACAAAACTTTATTACAATCGGTTTTTTCATTTTAAAGATTTTGGGCTATGAAAGTTTGTAAACACTATGGAATACTCGTACGAATGCCAACCACCTAGATGGTTGACATTTTACCACCACAGTGCGTTTCTATCGCAGTTTCCTGCCACAAACTTCGACTTTGTGGAATCAGCTGTGGCCAGCGGTATTTCCAAACAGTTACGACTTAGTGACCTTCAAGTAAAGAGCCTATTCCTTCCTTAAAAGCCGCCAGCGCATCTGTATTTCCTCTGGTGTTACGGATGTTCGCGGGCTTCGGTGATCACTTATTAGAAAAAAAGAAAACCGGGACAACCATTAACATGGACCTATCACATAAACCTAAAACTACTCAAGCTACTTAGCGGTGCCAGCACCGGAGATCGAACCCAGGTCGCTCGCGCTCTATAAAACTAAAATGAGCGCCCTGACCATTAGGCTACCACGGTTCTAATCTCTAGCCACATGTTTTGTTCAAAATAAATGAAATTGAAATTGAATAGTTATTTGCACTTTCGTAAATACGTTGCGCGCTGGCGTGTGGTCACCCTTACGTCGCATAAAATATTCCATAAACAATGTCCGAGTTCAGAAATAGCACGGCTCCAGGTAAATAGACGGAGTTGTTCGTTGTATCATAAGTCGATTCAGTTCCCGCTTGTCTGCTCAATAATGCAATATCAGATCGATGAGTTACAATAGAGGCTATAGTGCAGCTCTATGGCTTTGTTACATGACGCTTTTAGTCAATTTATGTGAAATTAAAAAGTTAAAATTTTAAATGATATTTTTAACCGTTCCATTTGTAAATTAAACTGTTATTTACGGATTTACATTAAATAAAATGATAGTTTAATAATAGCTTCATGTTCAATTTGATAAAATAATTACGTATAGCGTGTAGTTAATACTAGAAATCATTACGTTATATTCAGTACGTTAATATCACAATAGCCGAGTGGTTGGAGGATCTGCCTCCAGATCAGGAGCAAGTTCGATTTCAAAGATGAAGGAGGGCTTGCACCAACGAGTTTTTTTTTTGTCATCTAGAGGAAAAGTGCACGTCAACTAACCTGTCACTGAAGGCAGTGCCAGGTTATGTCGGGATCAGCAATAAATGCCGCCGGACCGACTAAGACCCCCACGGAATTAGATATACGCTGTGACAGCTTCTGCGGAATAGACTCGGGAGGTAAGGCCCGCAAGTAAACCCTATGAATTTTTCGAAAGTTACGTACTATTTGTTTCGTTCGCTTGGACACTTTATCGGCGACAGCCTCACCACCTGTCACGTTGTCCGAAATAAGCTCTGGTGAAAAATGGGTTGAACGGATTAAACTGTATAGACCTGTATTAGCTATACGGGGTGGCTTATTAATATTTTTTTCATGTGAAAGGGGTAAACGAGTAAGCGTGAGCCGCTTAATGTCTACCGTCTGATTACCGTCGCCAGTGTACATCTGCAACACCAGAACACCTGCAGGTGTGCAACTGGCCTTTAAGTATATTTGTGGGATTGGAAGAAAGTAGTGGGCCCTCGATTACCTCACTCACCGAACGAAACGCAGAAGCATAAGACGTATTCTACTTGACGCTGGTATTCTGCAAGGTCGTGGTATTACCCCGGTCGAGGCGGCCCTATCAAGGGATAAAAAGCCGCCGCTTGCCGCTACCATGTCCAAAAAAATATACGAGTAATCCATCCTTACAACACTGACCTAATATATTCGTTGTAGTTTTTATCATCAGTCACATCGTGCGCTTACGAAATAGTCCTTTTACAGCTAAGTTGACCTACTAACCCTCCGTACATAATTATGAGGTAGTAATACCTTGGAAGAAGCTTCTACTTGATTGCATGAAAGGTTAATAAAATTAAAAAAAAAACAGCAAGAAAGGTCGTAAGGTCATAAGAGTATCGTAAGGTCCTAGATCTTGAGCGCAGAAATTATACACTTCATAAAAAATTGATTTAACTTAGATTAAATGTAAGTTAAGAGCCGTGGTAGCCTAGTGGTCGGCGCGCTCACTTTAGTTTCAAAGAGCGCGAGTGACCTGGTTTCGATCCCCAGTCGCCGGCACCACTAATATGGTTTCCTTCATCACGGTGAAGGAAAACCCCATGAGGAAACCTGCATGTCTGAGAAATATTAAAAATTATTATTTCGAGGATATGTGAAGCCTGCCAACACGCGCTGGAGTAGCGTTGCGTGCCCTTCCCGGCTCCGAAATACTCACAGATACTCCTATTTGAGAAGGAGGCCTTTACCCAGCAGTGGGCATTTACAGGCTGCTACTTTATTTTACTTTAAATAAACGTTTTCTGATCAATCTGAAGGGTCAATTTGCCGGCCCACGTAGCTCATAGAACCGATAACCATAGGGAAAGAAAAGTCCTAGAGTGGCGGCCACCTCGTACAGGTAAATACAGTGACCACCTTCCCAGAAATGTGTGCCGCGGTATGCAAATATGATGACGATAATGTAATGTGAAACGATGGGGTGAAATAGTCAAAATATCCGTGAATATATGATGATGAAGTGACCGATTTCGAACACGACGACAGCATCCCTTTACTATCGGCAGTTGTCAACTGCACAGGAGATATTACAGTGCCGTAAATGTATGAGCAAACGCGGAGGAGCTCAATTGTCGAAGGCAGGGTTAGATGCAGTAGCTTAGATATTGACTTCGGCTGGCATTCGAGCCCAAGACCGCTCGCTAAGCTATCTAGCACGCTTTCCTTTAAGCCACGCGAACGTTTAAGACAAGGTAGAGCTAGTGAATTCCTTTTACGTCAACATAAAAATCAACCGCAAAATTTACGCTTAACATTTAATACAACGATAATAAACTGAGGTATTAACAACGAAAACAGGCTTAATTAGATAGAAAGCTGCAAAGCGATCCTCGTAGACAATTAGTGGATTGTCCATTGTTCAATTTGACTTATTAGCGCTGCGGCCGATGCATCGTAATTGGAATTATTGGACGCAGCCGGCGCTGGCTGGGCCCGCAAGAGCCTTGTAATCTCTTCTCGTAATCGAATAATGCTCTCAGAACAATGCCGGTGTTTACCTGAAAGGGAGTCGTCCGCCTCGACATTGTAAGAGCGGCGTTGCGCTCTTGTCTCTATATGGGCATGATAGAGCGTGCTCTACGTTGAAAACGATTTAAGGTTTTTAGGTATAACATACGTTTTGAATGTTGACTAAAAGGAAAATCCGAAACAGACACGCCAGTCGAATGGTTAGAGGATCAGACCCAAGTTCGATCCTCAATGTTGAAGGCACGCACCAGTGAGTTTTCTCGAAACTTATGCACGATTATTATCATTCGCCTGGACCTGACCTGGTCACGAAAGCTTATGTTTATTTTCTGCTTATGCTTATTTTTCCATCGGTCTTGAAGATAGAATTGAAAATTTTAATATTTACTAACAAGTCGTCAATAGCTTAAAAAGAAGTATCTTACCAAGCATGACATCTGATTTTTATTTTCGCATGTTTCACAAATTTAGCTCGTATCAAAGTAAAAGCATTTTATATCAGCTTTATCTCGGACATTATTTACAATCTCACTGAATATCAACTTTGTCTACGTTATTCCCAGAAATCTTCAAACGATCTGCATCTATTGGAAACACTCGGGGACTCTCAATATTACTGTAATTCATAACCGATGTTTCATAGTTCCAGAATAAGCAGAACTGAACGTATACGTATAACTAATATTATTATCAATAACTCTCAGAAGAACTCAGTAGAAGTAATGAAACTAATTTAATCAAATAACTTTTACTCCGACTCAATAAATACAAAATTCGCTTATCAACTGTCTTTTTTTTTACAATCAAACGCCGTTTCGTAACGTAATGAGGTTCCGCGGATCATTTTTTTTTTGTAATCCTGTACAGCGTCACCAAACGAGCTCCCGTAACACACTTTTCCCCTTTCCGGGAGATAGAATGTGACGAGTAGCGACACTACTGTGACCTGTATTCACCTAAAATCCTTTCTCCATTCTTTCCCATCGTTTAAATACTACATTTTATGACTTTACATAATCTGTAAGTGATCGTAGAGTATTATGCGATTTACAATACACTTTCAGTTGCCATAACAACGATTGTGTTCTATGTTTAATCCAATTCCGATTCACTAAATAATGTGTCAAAAACTAGGCCACTTGGAAACAGCCCGAATAAAAACCAAAAAAAAAAGAAAAAATTGGTGACAAAACATGCAAACGTTTTTAAATTTGAAGCCGACGTCATAGAGTAATTCTAACACACGCGAAGCCTGCATACAGTTGTCCGCTCCCACAGGCAACGGTACAGCGTTTTGTCAATACACCGAGCGAGCAGGCCGCGCACACCTCTCATAATAAAAATAACCATTTAGGCGTGAAACTGTTCCCGGCTGGGGAAAAAAAAGTAAAGTTTTTTTTTTCTTTTCTTTTTTAAATAACGCATTCGATATTCACTGTATTCTTTTCCTTGTTATGTTTTTTTTTAATTCTCAACGTTTACCCGTTTATTGTTTTTTTTTCTTTGCTTCACATTGTAACTGACTATTAGGTAGTGTCTCCGTTAGGTAATAGGGAATATACTATCGGTTTTGTTTTAACAGATATCACTTGGCTGGTTTTCAAACTAGGGTAAAATCTACTACAAATTTGACGAATCCCATAGAATGGAGATATCGAGATTAACATCAATAGCATATTGCATTCACCATGAGGCCATAGTTTCCTGGTATGCATTCTAACTTTTCCTAGAAGTATCCATTTCCAGTAATGAATCCATTACATTTAGTAAGACTGAATCCAATCGTCTGATGCTAACGCAAAAACGAAACAACAGCGTAAAGGTTACGGTAACCACAATTTCCTACCACAAATCCGATAACACGAATGTAACGTAAATTTTAAATAACCGATCGATAACTAAATCGGATTCCTTATCTTGCTCGACCGACAACGTTTAAAAGCCACTACAGCTTTCATATCAATCGACGAACGGAGTTATTAGATAGGTGGCGTCCTTAGAGGGTGCATGGGGCGTGCCCACCAGTGCCAGGCGCTGAAAAACGCCTTTTGTTATTTAAAACGAGGAATTAAGAGGCATCGAAGCGGGATTCCATTCGGGTCGAACTGTAATTGGTACGTTTACCTTTCACGCCAATGCGGCTTGATGCTCCGCTTGCGTTCGAGCTACCTCTTCATTTTCATGTTACTCTGGCAGCACGAGTTCCTTTTTAATTGCTTTTTTGCGGCTGGTCCGATGGGATTGTAAGAGAAAGAAGAAAAAGTTGATTATTATTATTATTTCTATGAAAAGAAAATAAAAAAGAAAAAGTTACTGTTTATACAGATTTAATATACAATTAAGATGTGGAGGTAGACGGACTCGTACCAATGAGTTTTTAGTAACTTCACAATAAGATGGCGACCGGGTCACCATCGCGTTAGTCCAAAAAAGCTCTGCTGAAAAGCGGAAAACTAAGGAACTAAAAATTAATATGTTAACCTCAGCACCAAGTTATTATAAATCGTGATTGCCATATGATCCGGACTTTTCTGGCTACAGAAATGCAAAACCAGAAGGGCTACACAACCGCAACACCTTTTTCCAGAAAGATGGAGCCACTTCTCATGTTACAAATGACTCATTAGCTGGTCTTCACGATTTATTCCCTGGAAGAGTGATAAGTCGCCGAGGAGACATCAATTGGCCACCGAGGAGCCCTGATTTAACGCCTGCTGATTTCTTCCTATGGGGCTACCTAAAAAGCAAAGTTTACAATCCATTGCCACCCAACCTGAATGTTTAGAAGCAAAGAATCACTGAAGAAATCAACTCTATTGCAAGAGCGATGCTCCAGCGAGTTATTGAAAATTTTAGCTCCAGGTTAAATGAGTGTGAACAAATTAATGGTGCCCATTTGCAAACGGTTGTTTTTCATAAATAAACTTTAAATTAACATTAAATAAAACGAGATTTAATTGATATTTTGTTTTTTACTTAGCATCTAAAAACGAAAAACATTCTGAGACAACCTTCAAAATATATAGAATGGTCGCGTATACGAATTATTGATAAATTTAATTGTACCGTAAGAATAATCTATCGTAGCCTAGTGTTCAAAATGTTTGCTTCAGTTTTATAGAGCGCGTGTGACCTGGGTTCGATCCCCGGTGGCCAGCACCACTAAAATTGTTAATAGCAATTTTAAGTGATGTATTTATATTTACCACGTGCTCGGCGGTAAAGGATAACATCGAAAGGAAACCAGCATGTCTGAAAAATATAAAAAATATTATTTCGAGGAATATATGAAGCCCGTTAACCCGTATTGGAGCAACAGCGGACCTTTCCCGGCTCTAAAAACTCTCTCGAGAAGGAAGCCTTTGCCCAGATATGGGCACTTAAAGGCTGCAACTTTATACGGAAAAATGAATTATAAACGTACGTAGTTATGGACGTGTAATGTTAGTCGTTAACGGGATTCGAAGCCGCAATTCTAAGCTTCAAACGTCACTACCAACTCAACATCAGTATAGGTAGGATATACTATACTTCACATCGTTTATGTAAAATGAACTTTATCGTCACATAGAAAGGGTTGCAAATTGCTACCGAGCTTTCACTCTTTCATTTCCACTAACCAAAAATGTAGCCAAAAAAACCTAAAATCCTCATTAAACAATTTCATAGCGCAGTTACTGCTCTTGTTGTTACTCTTCAACACAATGGCTCGAGAAGTTTTCACCAAAAAAATTTAGGTTCCACCTCTGTTTTAACTGTTATAACACACGTTCGTGAAATTGAATAGCATTTAGTTTTTGTTTACAAAAGCTACTTTTACATACAAATCGTTGAGATCTGTATGGATTGAAATGGTTACAGGTAATCCTTCCTGCATTCCAAAGAAAACTCCTAAACTCCCGTTTTTGTCATCATTGCATAGAACGGAATACTTAAAAAAAAAGTTTTTTAAAAAAATTATAAATCTGCCTCTATGGGAGTTTCTCCTGTGTCTCGAATACTTGTCTCGAGCTATATACGACACAGAGAATCGAAGCCGCAACCCGCAACGCCACAGGCAAACGTTTAGCCACTTCGCCACTGAGCCTACATTTGAAAAACAGAAGCAGACCATATTTAAAGCAAGTGCGTTATTTAATTAAATGCGTCCAGTTCCACTAACTCATCCAGAAATTTATTGTTTAAGTTCTTCAACTATCGTAAATTACATAATTTAGAATCTATGTACACGAAAGGGCCGGGCGACAGCTATGCCGTTTGATCGTTTGCCACCGAATCTAAATAAAAAGAAAATCTACCTTGTCCCTACTTAAGACAGTAGGTTTTTTTTTATGGTAAAGGCGGCAAACGAGCAAGCTGTTCACCTGATGGTAAGTGGTTACACGTACACCAGCAACACCAGTGGTGGGAATGGGCCTCCGGTTACCTCCCTCACCGAACGAAACGCAGAAGCAAGCAAGATGTACTTCACGCCGGTATTCTGAGAGGCTTTGGTATCAATCCGGTCGAGACAGCCCACTAGAGCGGCAACAAAAGCCGCGGCTTGGCTCTACCACGCTGTACTATTAAACATGTTCAATTCGTGATCAACGGTGTTGGTTGCACTATTGTGTTATTGTATATGTGTATATGTATATACTACGAGTACTGTCCGTTTGTTCCGTTACGGGATTTTACATTTTAAACCATGGCCAAGGCCAGTGTAAGAATAGTCAACGACTGAATTAATAAAAATCCATTTCTTGAGTAGGTTATCTACAAGGTGAACCTACATATGAAACGACAAAGCCCAGTTCTTGAAATGAATAAGTGAGTCAGTGAGGGAGTGAAGTGTGAGTGTGGAAGATAATGGCTAAACCTACACTAATATTCTTCTTTTTTCTTCTTTTTGTCTAAGTTCAATGCTGGACAAAGACCTCCACATGAAAGTACGTATAAAAGTCGGCATGTCGAGCATTGAAGATTTGCCGAAACTCACTATACTGGGCGAGTGGGTCAATGGGTGAAGTGCCGAAACCCGACACCCTCGCACTAAACACACTGCAAAAAATATATAATTATAAATAGTTTAAACTAACATTAAATAAACTAAATACACACTCTCATCTCTTCCCACTTTCATCAGGTCCTGGTCATCCGGTGAAGTTAATAGAAATCGTTAAGGCCTAATGCCTCGATCGCACTCAATGTGTTTACTAGAGCCATTTAAGGGCTCTACTACCCATGTTCCAGCTCCGTCATCAGACCAGCTCGATGTCACCATATCATAATGATATGCGTGTGCAAATTTCCAAATTATTCGAACATCTGGAGTTGAGTGGAAATTTTATTGAACGATTCCATTACCTTGATACATATATACAGGTCAAAGTTATAAAAAGCGTGTTAAAAATACTTTAACCTTATAAGGCCTGTATTGCTCCAGTTAAGGCGTAGACAACTTTTTAAATAGACCTCCTTGGCCGAAGCAAGGGCGAATCACTAGTTAATTATACTTTTCTGTATGTTCTTTCTATCAGATCTTTTCCCCAATCTTTCATTGAACTGTCTTTCAGTCTATCAATCTTTGAATACAGCTTTAAAAGCAATTTCTCATTTCGATTGCACGTGCATCATTATTGGGGCGTATCGGAAAGCTCTTTCCGATTTAATGAATCGAATGATCAATGTAAATAATGCAATGACAATAGCCCCTTTTGAATTCGTAAATTACAGACGTCCCCATGTGGCACTGAGTCAGCGAAAATACACTATTATTTACCCGTCCGAGTGTAGTGTGTATCGGAAATAGTGGAAAATTATGTAAAACCAACCACCTGGGCAAAAAATGTTGATCGATATATCTTTGATTTCATCATTTCAGCCTATCACAAGTCCACTGCTGAACATAGGCCTCCCCCAAAGATTGCCACGAAGCTCGGTCCTGAGCCACCTGCATCCATCGACTTCCCGCAACACTGCGCAGGTCGTCACTCCATCTTGTGGGGGGTCGTCCTACACTGCGTTTGGCTGCCACTCCAAAACCTTTCTTTGATTTTGTTTTGTTTATTATAAAATACATCAGCCTGTGAAAGTTCAATGCTCTAGACAAAGGACTCCCCGTGAAAGCACCAGCATAAGTTAGCTGGTTAACCATGGAAGATTTACCCGTACTCGCCGCGCTGGGTTGGTGAGTTCAGTGGCGCATTAGCGATGCTGGTCCCCATCAATAGTCTGTGAGATTTGGACGTGGAATATTCGGATGAATTTTCTACCATCAAGCGGTCTCAAGAGCCACTTCCTCAGCGGCTTGCACCACGTGCAGGAGAGGTTGACCTTTGGAAAACAAAGCTGGTATATTGCCCCTTACTCTGCCCCATGGCAACGTTTCGTATTCTTATAATGCTGAGCAAGCGAACTAAACGCTTACGCTTCAAATAATTCATATACACTAGTCATGTTTTTTTTTAATATTTAATTCTTGATAGTGGACACCTATTTATGTATTTATGTATATGTATATATTCACGCCTTGTTCCCAACGGGGTAGGTAGAGACAATCTTCTTTCACTCGGTCCTGACATACGTCTTTCGCTTCTTCCACTTTCATCAATCTTCGCATGCATACTCGTTGGTTTAGAGTACTCTTGACCTGGCCTTTTTTCAGAACGTCTCCGATTTGATCGTGAAATGTTCGTCTAGGCCTTCCTCTCCCGACTCTACCATTTACACTAGCCTCTTACATTTGTTTCGTCAACCTACTTTCATTCATCCTCTCCACATGTCCAAACCAGCTCAGCATCCGCATTCTTTGAAAATCTCTTTAAAATCTACCACCGTTTCGTAATGAAGTTCCTCTGATGGAGAAATAACAGACGAGGGGAAACATAATCTGCATTGGAATTACAGCGCGATATTAGTTTAAAAAATATGTTTTTCAAAAAATTCTCATCACGTATATTTATATTAAAAACCACCCTCACATGCTTGCTTCTTAAATAACACCAAATTTTAATAGGAGTGTATTGACAGCGTTTTTCCATTTATCTTTCCACGCCCTTAATTTAACTTTGCCCCATGAAAGAAGAGCAAGTCAGAGCTGCGACGCGCGCCTTGACAAGTTAATGCCTAAACAGTCGGTGGAAGAATGTTGGATGGGCTCAATCGAGTGTCATGCCGCGGCTGTCGGCGGTCGAGTTCGATGCGGGTGCAGGTGTACCCTGCACAGTGCGGTGATGTGAATTATCGATAAAAACAGATTTATCGATATCGATAGTGTCTGTGTCCCGTACTCCTATCAAGTTCGATGCATTTGTTTTTACTTCTTTCCGACTTACAACTTTTTTATGAACAGTGCTTTTTCCGACATGAAACTAGTTAATACAAAATAATCATTTCTTACATTATAATGAGCCAAATTTAATAAATTGTATTGTAGTATACACTAATACTACATTTATATACAAATCTCAGTCTTCAATAGTTTATAAATGATGACTGCGTCTAATATAACTATATAATGACCTATTGTTTTTTTTTTATTCTTTGTTTTGTACCTGCCAACTACCTTTTACAATAAGTAGGGTTGACTGGTAGAGAATGCCACTTGGCATTTAATCCGCCCGCCCATTGTAACCTTAAGGTTAAGGCTAACAATAAAGAATAAATAAATAAATAAATAATGTGAAAATTTCAAATGATTAATAATTTTGTTATTAGTCATGTTTGTTTCCAAAATATATGTATAAATTATTTAGCTATAAAATAAATTTCAATTTACCTCATGCAGGATTCATTACAGTTCATTTGATTGATTAATCTATATCGACATTTGTAACTGTTTATAACAACGATGGTGGTCGATAAATCAGCTAAATTAATAACTCAACATCACTAGGTGCGTGCCAGGCGCAAATGGCGTGCGTTTTGTGCAAATTTCGCGGACAGATCGCAACGAGTAGGCTCTCACATTAGCATGTCAAAAGAAAGACGGGCCGGGGGCGGGCCTTGTGAAATTTTAACAATGCACAGTTGCCCTGTCTGCTACCTGCTAAAGTGTGAATTGTACAAGGATGATCATTAAGACGCCATTTCTGTTAGCCTGAGGACTATTTAAACTCTACATAAATAGTTAATGCTCTGATACTAATTAAGGTGCAATTTTAAATAATTTTTTACCAAATTTTTTTTATGAAAAATAGATGTAGACGTATGTTGTGAACAGTACACCAGCCTGCACCGGAATAGTGGGGCGGTATTAAGTGGGGCTATTATAGGCCCTATATGTCTTTAGACGAATCGACGTTTGGGACTTTAAGCTGTGAATAATAATTTTTTTTTTCTACCAAGCAAGTCATTATTCTAGCCACTTATAACAACATTTTGGACTTACCATTAATAATTCATGAAATGAAATTATCATTCGTCAATGTTAAGAAAAATCCGAATAAAATCGTGTTCTTACGGAAATTCGAAGGCAGCAGTACAGCGGCTCATCTCCCTATTAATTCCAATGATATTCGGCCATAATTACACCTTCAAAGGTACAGAAGACGTACCTCGTAAAGAAACCATTATAAAGTGTAGCAGAAGGCGTTGAAAAAAGAATTCAATGGTTATAGTATTTGAGTACAATTCAGATTGTAATTCGGTCATGGTTAGATAAAGCTTAGGATGGGATAAGCGGATTTCAAAAGGAACACGTGATCAGATGCTGATTGCGTTGGGCCCCTTCGACATCCGAGACATATTTTAATATTGAGAACAGGGTAAGCGTCTGCCAGATTAAATTTAAATTGTAACTGAAGGGTGGTTTGCTGATTCTTTAAAACCGGATGTTTGAAACGAATACATCTTGTGAGAAATAAGCTACAAAAGTAAAATTGTGATTTTAAAAATGTATTCTTTGAATTTGCCAAAACCCAAATCTCACAGACTGGTGACTGGGAGCAGTATGGCTAGTGAGAGGGTACTGAATCAGCGACAGGTCTTGTCCATATAGCTAAGAATGATCTAACTCTCCAAGAAATATTTGCCGGTTAGGCTAACGCTTTCTAGGAGAGGGATGCTGTCAATGGGCTTAAATAAACTAAGAAGAAGAAGAATATTTACAATCTTAATATTCCTTACAAATGACGTAAAAATACATACGTACGTGACGTAGATCGGCATGTTGTGCTTCTGGGTTTCGTTCGGTGAGAGAGGTAACCGAAGGCCCACTCTTTCCCCCCATCCTTCTCCTCAGCCCCCTCACATCTCCCAAATACCCTTAAAGCCCGGCAACGCACATGCAGCACTTCTGGTGTTGCAAATGTATGTGGGCGACGGTAATCAGAAAGAAAGAAACACGTCTATTCACGGTCTAAGATACAACACATGCAACCGAAAAAAGTTCATAACAAAGGAAAAATACATAAAACCTATAAAATCTTCAATGAATGAAAATGTTAAAAAAGAATAAAACTAAGTCTGTGCTGCAGCACGAGACCGCGAAATGGACTGGGCTCGGTAATAGACGAGATTCGAAGACTAAACCCCTACACTGATTTTCAGTCCGCTCCAGTCCGAATCACTTACCATCAGGTGACACACTCGCTCGTATGCCGCCTTTCCTATTAAAAAAAAAACAACGTCGGGTTTGTTGTTTTACTTGGACTATGTTCAGCAGTGGACCTAAATAGGCCGATGATGATGAAAAAACGACCGCACAGTGCACCTGGTCTACCATAATCCATCCTCTTCCAAAAATTACTTTTGTGGTCTCTGGCCATACCTGATCTCTGCACTTAAATATCGGCATCACCAGTATTTGAGGGTATAATACATTTAAATTTACATGTAATTTGATTTTTAATAGTCGCATTACTTAAACAATGCAGACACGGCTCTGCTCATGTTTCTTTTAAATAATTTCGTTAGTGTTAATCTCGAGTCAAATATTCCATTATTAAGCTGCGTCATAAGAACTAACGGTCTAATATCGAGTAAGGTTTACTCGTTTCCCCCCTCCGAGGTGCTTTTATAAGTCCTCATTACTCGGCAAATATCTAATTTTCCCTGCCCCGCCTCGGTTACTATGAAAAATCCAAAGAAAAACTGCTCGCCTCCGCGTTGTATTTTAAAATTGCTTTTAAAGCATAAGAATAAGCGATAAATGTGTTACATGACCGAAAAAATTTTATATTCTAAATATCACGCTACATATTCTTCATGATCTTTATTAAAAAATAAACATATTCAACTATCATATGAACATTTTTATTACATTATTATTACAGCCTATCTCGCGGCCCCTACTAGACAAAGGCGTCTTCCATAGACTGCCAAAAGCTCGATCCTTGCATCTCCCGTGTTGTATTGACATGTATTCACTTCCCATACACGTAATATAATTTACTTATTCTCATTATCACTCGCTTACCAACACTTTAGTATTTTTACATATTAACATTTAATCATAACACACCGGCATAAGGCATACCGTCTCCGCTACACGCGTCCGCTTTTCACTTACGCCAACACCGTACCGGTGTGATTAAGGTACCCGGAAGCTCCGCGCTCATATTCGAGGGCCTTAAGATTTGTTAATTACCGGCAACATTAAAATTAACTACAGTCAGCGCCTTAATAAAAAAAAAACCCCTCCCCCTTCCAACGGTTTGCTCAAGAAATTTTAAAGAAAGACCAAATTGAATTACGTCCCATTGAATCTTTTCATTTTGGCGATTTGTTGAGACGCTTATTTTCATGGCCAATTTCCCGAATAAATTTAATCAACCAGTTCTTTTTAATGGCATTTACGAAGCGAAGCGACGTTATCTATGTAAAGTTTTAAGCCCGTCAAAATTCACTCTTAGTTTTTTAAATGCCGTTTTCAACCATGTAGTAGCTTAAGAATCTGCCGCTCCCTTACTTCCCTTGAGTATTGAAAGAGGCAATCAAAATCCCATCGCTATTTATTCTATTCTTGAATAGAAGTAAAGGGTGGCGGAAGCCCGTTTTACTACTTTGAGTCATTCCATACTCTTTACCTACCTCTCGCAGATTGCTCCTGTGTTGTTCAAGGCTTTTGATTGGATTGTCGCCATTGAAACCACCATAGCCTTAGCATGTATCAATGAGTTGTTTGTAATGAAACTTAGGTTCAAACAAATTATATGTCTACTAGACCTCTGATTACCCCAGTTTTGGGTATACGTTTGTTATTTAGTTATATTTTAACTCCATTAAATTAATAAGGCCGTTCTCTTAGTCGTTTGTTTCGAAACTCACGGATAGAACGCGGTGACAAATTCTTGAACTAGACCTAGAAAATCTAAAAACTTATATATCCTGTTACTTAGTCTAGTATTCTAAACTGGAACTGGCATACGTTTTTTTTTCTTTCTAAAAGTCTCCAAAAATTCCAAAAGTAACGTACATATGTTCGAAAGGGAATATCCACGTGCAGGGTGGACATCTCACTTAACCTCGCGTTATCAGCGCGCCTAATGTAAGGCAGGGCCACACCAGCGACAGAGATAAATTGCCCGAGTCGAGTCCTACTTAACTGTTAGTGCACACGGCTGGAGCTGCTTGCCGAGCTTTGCTTGGAGAAATAGTTGCGCTGTGGTATGGCCGAATGTGTTTGCTTATGGAGTGGTTTGTGTTTTTATACTAATATATAAATGCCATGTTTGTTTTAATTTATCTTCTTCATTATATCAACTTCTTTACTAAGAGTTAAATATTTAGGAACTACATTCACTCGTTTATCCATTTCTGGTTTATCTTTAACGCGAAGTGTGCTTTTCACGTCAGTAAAACATGACTTCAAATTGAGTATGAACTTTTTTAGATAACTGCATCATCCTCTTGAAGCTTATTCTTTATTTACAATGAAAAATATAATTATTGATTATATTCACTGACTCCAAAAATGCGTAGATTAATAATACATCACTATGTAGATGTGAGTGATATTTGTTGTAACATATCGCCACTATTGACTGTTGCATGAATGGGTCTTCTCGATATAAAGCCAGCTCAAAATAGCACTATGTTTTCGTTTGGGTCTTCCACGGAATCAGGTCTTCCCCATGGAAATGAGAAAGAACTAAAGCCTCGAGCTCAGACAACGCGTGTGTCCTATAGACGTGGGGGTCTCCTTGGATTCCCTTAGTGATTAGTTACCATGGAGTAATCTGTGGGCGAGTTAGTTTAGACAAGTTTGAGGACTTGTAAAAAAAAACCTGTTGGTTACATTAATGCCAACTGAGGACTAAACACGAATAGTGAGATAAAAAAATTCAAACTGAGGCTTATATTCTAATAGACCGGTGACGGTCGGAAGCGTCTCTTCGCTAACACCTCGTACGATCCCCCAATTCACCTGACAATCGTGACGATTCTAGATATATTCTGCAAACTCAGCCAGGTGTTCTGTCTTACTGTCTCAAGAGTCTTCTAAAATAACGATGACAGGGATACCAATCCGGGGTGAAAAATTTAAAACAAACTTAGCAAAGAGGCCGACATTAAAACAACTTACACAGAAATAATTCTCACGAAACATTACAAAAGCTGCACATCAGACAGCACCCGTATTTCAACGACAATAAAGAAAAATGAACAACAGAATCCGCCATTACATTACGAAATACGCATATGTCAGTTAACCCGCTCTGCGCCGCTTATTTGGAATCGTCGGTCGCACAGAGCGACTTGTAAGGAAGCCCGCTTCGAGCCTTAAAAGGCACGGCCGGACCATTCCGCCACTGTGTGCCACAATTGTCAGAGTTTCACATTAAAATTGAATTGTACAATGTGCAAGGATCGTGTAGTCAAAAGATACCATATCACAATAGGCCATTAGCTAGTACGAAATGGCAAGATCGCATTATAATGTTTGAAATGTGTTATTTTTAGATTCGTGGTCATTTTCGAGGCTAGCTATAGTTCACTTTGTTAATTTTTTGAAAGGATCAGGTACGGTTTCGGCGAACTCCCACGACCGTATCCCCAATTCCGAGGTGACCGGAGGTCTTGATGTTAAATTTAATAATTTCTACTCGCTTTCCTCCGGAGCTTGTTTTCACATATAACTACGTGAAACGTCGAGCTGGTGCCGTCTTAGTGTTCAAGCCAACGATAAATTCGTGCATAAGTTTCTAAAAGCTCATTGGTACGAGAGCTCCACATAAGAGATCGAATTTCTGTGGTAGATTTTATACGACATATACATTGCAATCTAATTATATGTATATAGTAGAATAAAGGCAAGGTACTAGAATCCTGGAGCTGGATGACACTTAAGTGTCAATCAAAATGAAAACAAAAAAACAAAACTTAAGTTTTTTTTTTTTGTTTTCAGTTTTTGATGATTGGTTAAAGCAAGTAGCTTTATGTTCTCCGGGATCTTGATTTGAACTAATTTTGTTCTATAGCGTACTATCTCTCATTACATATAAAGACTACACTATTATTACCATGACCTCCTCAAACAAACAACATAGTTTCTTATGTTAATCTGTCTAATGTATATACTGACAAAACGCTATGAATTTAATCTCCAAAAGCAATATCCCTTTTGAACATGTTCATACCTTTTTTCCAAACATCGTTCTAGTGATGCGAATACAGTCTTGTCATAGTTATGACGGCACTAAAGATTTCTATCTGATTTTTGATCTTATCAAGAATATCATTGGGGGCATGTTTGCTCTCCGAAAATATGCCAGTTGGTATTTTGTTGTGAATTTGAAATATATAATTCTTTTAAGAATATTAGACTGAGATTTTATAAAACCAGAAAGGAATAATAAATTACTTCAAAATTTCACATTATGCTAACAATAAAATAATAGGCTAAGACGGGGTACGGGCAGACTCACACTCACTCACTAGTTCTAGTTCATCTATGAAACTTTGAATAAAGTGTAACGTGTAAACTGAAAATTATTTCTCATTACGATTATAATTTGTTGATTCTTAAACTTTGACATGCACAATATTTCAATAATTGTATTCAACGTTCTTATGTTATTACATGCTCAAATAAACCGGTCTTATAAATTAACGTCTGTGCCGGGTAACAGCAAGCTATTCGATTGTTATGGCAACATCTGTCATATTATCTCGCATTACTTGAATAAGTCGAAATCGGCGTTTAAATGTACAAGGTTAATTGCAGTGAATCAACGTTTAAACTTGTATAAAATCGAATTACCCAACATTTGTCTCGACATCTTTTACGAAAGATGTAATCCGTTTCGTTTTCGTTGGCTTTTATGTAATGCGTGGCTTCGATGTAATGATCACTATTATCGTGTTTTTAGTACTCTTAATACATTTAAATATTAATGCACGTCAGTTAATGCTCGTCCTATAAAAAGACTTATTAATATAAACATGAAGGATGGTAATCCGATTTGTATTGAATTTTGATGAGAAATCTCATCAAAATACTTGATTTTCTTTCTAATTATTTATAAATTTAAAGATGCTATGGCTGTACGAGCTACCGTCCGCGGCTTCATGGTATCCATCAAAATCGAATCCATACCATATTTCATGAAAATCGGTTCATCCGTCTATGTGTGATTGAAATACAAACATCCGAATAAATATACTAGGTACCTTAGATCTTTTAAAAGAATAAGTCTTCGAGGTAAATCGAGTTTAAAAGTATTTATATATATGGAGGAAAATCTTCATTTTTACAATCATTCATTTGACATTTGCTAAAGTAAAGATAACTATAAAATTGTTTTGATGCTGTCAGATTTTTTTGTATGGGAACCGAGGCAAACAAGCTTACGGCTCGCCTGATGGTACTCGTACGTGATTACCATTGCTCACGTACATCTGCAATACCAGAGGAGCTGTAGGCGCGTTGTCAGCCTATGGATATTTTGGGGATAGGAAATGGGTAGGAGGGGAGAGAGCCTCCGGTCACCAGACTCACCGAACGAAACAGAGGCAAAAGATGCCTCTACTTCACGTCGGCATTCTGCGAGGTCGTGGTACTACCCCGGACGAGCCGGCCCATTCGACCAGTTGCAAAATCCACCACATGACGCTACCACGAACGATGTCCAGATATTTAGTTAGATAATATTGGATTTTATCTTGAGCTTTAGTAATCCTAAGAGTGTGTGTTAGAGTGAACAGTTCACATTTGAAAAATCAATCAGGATTCTTCAAATATACCCGATATGTTCCATCATTCCATACATTTTACAAATCCACTGTCATGTCAGATCGAAGTAATTTGAATACGATATCTACAACTGACGCGTGCATCTCTTTACTGTCATAGCGAACGTACAGAACCTCGGAGAGTTATTGCCCACTGCAACGTACAACGACATCGTAACAGAAGCAAAACGGACCGAACCCTCGACCGCAACACGCGATTTGAAACGTTAAAAGCTCATCGGCGAACTGGATCGCAGAGGTACCGCCGTCGGTCGTGACACTCGGCTTCCGGCTGCCACGTGCGTCGGATCACGACGTCCGATCACGACGCGTATTGTCGTCATATTGCGGTTCAACGTGGGCGCGGGTCCGTGGCGGTCACGCGCATTGTAGGGTTAGCATGTTTCGAACCGAACTCCCCGCCGTGTCTTGCGGATACTGCCCTGACGGCTTAGTTTATCGACTTTGTTGTGTTATAATTTCACAACGTTACTTATCTGCAAATGTTATTTTATTAAATAGATCTACATTATAATCGTGGTAGAGCCAAGCGGCGGCTTTAGCTGCTGCTCGAATGGGCCGGCTCGGCCGGATTGGTACCACGGCCTCGCATAATACCGGCGTGCAGTAGACGCATCTTGTGCTTCTGCGTTTCGTTTGGTGAGTGGGGTGACCGGAGGCGTACTCCGTCCTCAACGGCCGGCAACGCACCTGCAGCGCCTCTGGTGTTGCAGGTGCGTTAGTGCGTTAGCTCATAGATGTTTTCATACATTTTAATAAACACGTACCGTTCGTTTTAGTCAATTAAAAAAAACGTAAAGTAGTTGACTTTCTCATCAGCTTTTTTGTTATACTGCAGGACATATTACTCTACTTATCGGAAGGATTTCTCATCACCTAGGTCAGAATGACCCTTACACGTTTTTGTGTCGCAAGAAGCGACTGAGGGGAGACCCTTGAAAGTCGCAAAGACTCCCGACAGATGGCGGGATACCCATCTCGAAAATTATGCGAGCGATGACGTGCAGCGGCGTGTCAAGATGCGAGGTGTCAGGTACTGCGATCACCAATCCCCTTGCCGAGCGTGGTGGTTATGGACAATGAAGCCTAAACAAACAACTTCAATCGAAAGAGGTTACAGATGTTATTGTCACCCATAAGGATGAAGATGGATGGCCTCACGGCCTGTAATTATACTGGCTGCGTATACTTTAGATTCAAACCGGAATACAACAGCGGTTGCACAGCTGATTAGCGGCAGAAATGGTTATGAGGGTGGTGCTTACCTCCAGACGACTCCTGTCATCCTAGTCGAGAAGACTGACAGAATGTCCAATGGCAAAGGTCATAAGATTCTTAATCGACTCTTACTACATTCACTAATTGCTACATTCTTAACGCTTCCACTGATACTGATACGCGTATAGACTGATAAGTATGCTTAGAAGAGAGCTTTGAATGTCTTGAAGTCATAATACGGTCATATGAATGTGTTTTATGTTCACTACATGAAATAACAAAGAATATATAGCCAAGATATAACAGAGACAGCTACGACCGTTAATACATGACTTAAAATATTCAATCACTGTGAAAGACATTCATCAGTTATTTAAAATATTACGGGTCACAAATTCTGTGTCAATTTTCACAAATAAAAACATTAAGCCGCAAACACACCAGAGTGAACAAACACGAATATAACGAACTTGTAGTGACACAAAACCCTAAGGGCATATTCGCGCGGGCACGCGGAAAATTTACTTTGCAAATAATAAAGGAAAATATACCATACCAATGCGGGTTGGGTGGAGGGCGACCGTTTATTATTTCATTGTGCACGCTCGATGGACGCTTCCTTTAATATCTGGGGGCGCGAGCGTCGGCAGAAAAACATTTTTGTCGAATTGTATTTTTATTATATTCAAGTCTCTGTATGTGATGTCAATAGATTATTGAATTATAATATAGGAGATAGGTTTTCGCATTTTATCGAATATAATGAAATACCACAAACTTTTTGCGTATTTCATAAATCTGTTAAAATCAACAATGCTAGAAAGTTTGTTATAGAAGATAGCCCACGGCCACAGAATGTTAGATGAAGCCTAAATCATCATGATTATTTTATAATTATAAAGTCCGACAGTCACGACAAGTCCATAGTTGAACGCAGGCCTTTCCCCAGATATTACGACAGAGCACGGCCCTGAGCAACCCGCATCCATCTAAAATTGAGCAGATCGTCACTCCATCTAGTGGGACGTCGTCCTACATTGCCTAACTTCTACGAGATTACTTTCACTCGTGAACCTTTCTTTCCCAACAATGGTCGGGTCTGTGAGATATGTTTTTTGTTTTGGTCTTTACCAGGGAGAAACGGCTCACCGGATGGTAAGTGCTTACCGTCGCCCACGTACATCTGCAACACCAGAAGAGCTGCAGGTGCGTTGCCGGCCTTTAAAGATTTTTGGAGGATGGGAGGTACGATGGGGAGGAAGAGTGGGCCTCCGGTTACCTCACACATCGAACGAAACGCAGAGGCACAATACGCCTCTACTTCACGGCGGTATTTTGCGAGGTTGTGATACTGCCCCGGACGAGCCAGCCCTTTCGAGCAGCAGCAAAAGCCGCCACTTGGCTCCACCGCGTACAAAGCATGAGGCCGCGCCATTGCCACTTCATCTTTCTGATCCGCACGGCTATGTCGGTTATCTTAAGCCTGCTGCGGAAGTTATCGTTGTAGATTCTTTCAAGAAAATAAGATGTATAATATTAATAGTTGTAGTAATAATACATGTGCATACGTGTGGCGGGTTGTCCACTTCCCTTTAATATGGCTGAGGACGGCGATGGTCACATGCGTCATATATGGGAACAGGTGCTGTCTGTGGAGGCCGGTCAGCTCGTGTTTGCAGTACAATTGTGCTTCAATTTAGTTGTTCAGTATATTCTTAAAGCATAGTGTTCAGTTGCCTATGGGATCATATCTTTTATTTTACGATATACATTTTATTTATTTATTTATTTATTCAAACTTTATTTAAATACCTTAAAACAAAAGTATTACAAAGGGCGGACTTAATGCCTCTTGGCATTCTCTTCCAGTCAACCCGGGGCGTGGAGAGATATAATAAGGGTGCCAAACATTAAATTTGTTAAAAAAAAAAATTCTTGAATAAGTATATAAAATATACTTACAATTAGATACATACAGACGGATTAAATACATATAAACAAATGAATACATATAAATAAATATATATATAAATATACATATACATTATAATTATTGAAAATCAGTATCATCAATGTCAGAAAAAGAGGGATACCTACGGATTTTTTTTCGCCTGTTTCTTCTCCGTCAGAGGAGTCTCGATCACGAAACGGTGGAAAATATATATAGTTTCATAGAGCGCGAGTGACGTGGGTTTAATCACTGGTGACAGCAGCACTCCAATTGTTAGTAACAATTTTAAGTGTTGTATTTACCACGTGCACGGCGCTAAAGGGAAACATCGCAAGGAAAACTGCATCTCTGTGTAATAACAAAAAAACATATTATCTCGATATGTAAAGCCCGCCAACCCGCACTGGAGCAGCGTGACGGACCCATCCCGGCTTCAAAACCCTCTCAGACATTTTGAGAAGGAAGCCATTGCCCAGCAGTGGGCACTTACAAGCTGCTACTTTACTTCAATTTTTTATATCATGAACCGTACAGGATATAAATTTTAATTAGACCACTTCTATTCACTCCCCCGATCCTGGTCGTATTCACCGCTGAAGAACAATTATAAAATTAAAATGAAAAACCCTAATTGGCGTGTTTTCCCCGTCAGCAAAAAAAGATGTAATTCCTTTGTAGCCGCTTCGCTCTCGTAATTAATAATGATAGAGTATAATTATTTTTTTTTCATAACGGTTCGTAGAACCTTTCGTTAACAGTCGGCGTAGGGCAACACGGGTGTGTTGGATGTCGTGTCGTCTATGTACAATTGAAAAATACCTAATTATTAATCGTCGAGATGCGATGGGGAATGTTCTAGCTTTTTCTCCAATTGCCTACACGCTGCACTTGATGCTTGCCAAAAAACGAGGCTCTGATCACTGAATGATCCCAATTTACCAAACCCTTATAACACACTGCACTCATCAAACTCAGCGTGGTGGCTATGGGAAAAATTGGCCAACAAACTTAAGTCAGTTATGGTTGTTGTTTTCATGGAGACAACAACATAGACATCTATGTTGTTATTGTATATAGTATCAAAGCGCCAATAACCTAATGAATTAGGGTGCGGACTGCGAAACATGACGTCGTAAGTTCGAGCTCGCCATTCGGCTATTGTCGTGAACCAATCCAGTTACTAGCTCTAATGCTTAGTTCGAGGGTTAACAGGAATATTAGTAATGTTATTTATATACCATTGCTAGTATTTTAAAATAATATGTTACTTATGTTTTTATTTTATAACTTTATAAATACACTTGTGTGTTGCCAGTGATGACTTACGGATCCGAGACTTGGTCCTTCACTGCAGCCCGTATGAGGAAGCTCAAAGTTGCTCAGCGCGCTATGGAAAGGGCTATGCTCGGTGTTTCTCTGCGTGATAGAGTCTGCAACGATGATATCCGCAGCAGAACTAAGGTAACCGACATAGCCATAAAGATCAGCAAGCTGAAGTGGCAATGGGCCGGCCACATAGCTCGCAGAACTGACAACCGTTGGGGATAAAAGGTTCTCGAGTGGCAGCCCCGTACAGGCAAACGCAGTGTAGGACGACCCCCCACAAGATGGAGTGACGACCTGCGCAGTGTTGCGGGAAGTCGATGGATTCAGGTGGCTCAGGACCGAGCTTCGTGGCAATCTTTGGGGGAGGCCTATGTTCAGCAGTGGACTTCTGATAGGCTGAAATTATGATGAAATTATGAAATACACTTACTGTGCACTTTACGGGCTACATAAATCATGTCGACCGTAACGGTTAAACTGCTCAACGAATATCAGCGTAAAAACCAGTATTGCGATATACGTAGTAACTACTATCTAACCTGTGACACTGCATTAGTCTATGATATTACGTATTTTTTTATCTTCATAGAACGATAGAGGCCTAATCTGAGAACTCTGAATGGTTTCCTTCATTAGTCCACTGTGTTGAATCTTATGGCTCACTAATCGCCTCGCTCATATTTGACGGTCACAGTAGCGAAGGAAGGGCGGGGTGAGGGGGCACATCCACGGCGATAACTTCCAAGTACTATTAACCATTAACCACCTAGATGGTTGGCATTCCACCACCGTTTTAATCGAAGTTTTCTGCCACGCACTTCGACATTGTGGAATCAGCTGTCGCCAGCAGTATTTCCGAACAGCTACGACTTAGGAACCTTCAAGAAAAGAGCTTATTCAAAAAATAAAAAAACTCGTGTTCCGGACAAACATTGGCTTCGTACTCAAACCCAGGACCCGCTCAGCTGTCAGGTGTACTTCCCACTAAGTCACGCGGAGATAGGTTTTGTTTAAAAAAAGTATTAAGAGCATATTTAATAATAAGTGGAATAGAACTGAAACACACGACAGCTGAGTTGGTATTATCAAAGAAAGTGTTACAAGCTGGTGTAATTAGTGACAAGCATAATTACGCCTTAATTATAATTACGCCCTTATTACCTTTGTTACTTTGACACAATTGTACTTTATAATCTGTGTGACTGAAACGGGACGCCATGTTCCATTCACAAAAGATTTTGCTTGTTTAATATGTTATTACCATTACTCCCGTGTTTCACAAATTGTTAGCGGGTACAGTCGCAAACAAACTGTTCTATTTTTTTTTTTTTTTTATTTCTCTTTCGAAGTTGTTACAATATAAATGATTTATAATAGTATTTTATATTCGCTTCTCAGTTTATAGTACACCAGTGTTTTCAAAGGTAACATTTTGCCGAATTTTTATTTCCTTAGTTGCCTCTTACGGCACGCAAAAGAGAATGGGTAGGCAGATTCTAACAGCTTCCTCACCAATAACGCCCTTTGTGAGAAAACTGACATTTTATTTATGTTATTGGAATTTTTTTAAAATAACGAGATCTATAGCCGATATTAAAAGAAATCAAGGCGAATTGTTCAAATAAAGCCATGTCCACTCCCTGCTCGCTTCGTATTTCAACTGACAGCTCTAACGATTCCCAATGCTTTAGTTTCAATCGAATTTCTAACATGTCTCGACGACGGTACACCGACACAGGAGGTGTTAAACGGTCCAGAATGCCCACTCGTACGGACAGAGTTCGTACAATTTACACGTACATATTGGTCATATTGGCAAATATTCGTATTCGGAAATATTTCTTATAATTTTTTGTTTATAGGTAGTAAACGAAGGTAACTCTGTCTGTCTGTTACCTCATCACGACTTAACCACTGAACCGATCGGAATAAAATTTGACAAACAAAAAATCCTTTCTTTCACATATGCTACTTTTTATCCGGGGAAAGCCGCGGGCAATTAACTAACGCGGGCGAAGTCGCCGGCGGCACCTTGTAGTATACAAAGACGTAACTATATTTCGACGTGCAGGCTAATCTTTGTCATCCGACTTTGAACGAACTTTTTTAAATAAATTTCTTACAATGTTACGAAGGACATTTTTTTTTGTATTTTTAACACGGCCAACAGCTAGTGCTTAATAAATTGGGTTTCTTGTTTGGTGAAGTGAATCTCATCCGTCACCCATAGGGGGGTGGTACTCCGATTTGAATGATAAAGAGAACCAGTATGATTATAACAGTGATGAATTTCATCGTAGTCCTCGGAGGTGAACACGCTTCTGTAACCAGCTTCGAATGAAGTTGTTTGCCATGGGTTGGTGTCGGTGGAAGAATAGGGTGGCAGATTCTTTCGTCCAATTTTTGTGACAGGAAAGTCTTTTATTTGTACATCATCTTGGTCACCCTTAAACCACCTCAACCTAGATATCGGCAATGCTTCGCTTTCCATTCGCCTTGTTAAACAAACTAATTGGTTGATGTTTTTAAGTATTGACTATAGATATCAAATATCAATAAATTCATATTGATGATGAAATGAATATGTTCATATTTTTCTTGTTTAATATAATAATACACTACTGTAGTCAGAAGATCTGTGAATAATAATTTATATATATATCACATTGTTAAATATTTTGTTACAATTTTCTTTTCTCTTGCGTTTATTTTTTCCATAACTGAATCCTATATTCTTATTCTTATTATTCTCATTCTTATTCTCTATTCTTATTTGCAGGCATGCTGAGATCTACTTTCGACCGACCCGACCACGAACGTGAGTACAGAAACTTTCAGTAAACTTGCTTAAAATAATAAAATAAACTCTAAAAGCTCAACAAGTAAAGTCAACATCCAACATTTTAAAAATTAAAAAGAAACTTATGTAAGATCTAAAGGAAAAGGATAAAATAAAGAGCTTATTTCGTTAAGATCCATATACAAAAATTTCATGGGTTTGTATTATCCAAATTTTATAAGAACAGCATCAGCTACACTTTCACAACTGTGTGAACAACCTAACATGCCACAGGGAGCACCAATATCATATCAATCACAACCACACACTCCGACACCAAGCAACACACATCAGCAATGTCGAAAACGTGTAACGCCTCTTAACGAGGCATTACTATCAAGCTACTACGCTTCGATGTTCTAACGAGTACAAGTATTTGAAATTTTCATAATACCAAATTTAATAGTTAAAAGAAAATTCACTATGACATCAAGACACATCACCTCAGTCCCCTCATGACCACAGCCGCTGTAAAGCAATCGATACATCTGGAATATAAAAACCTAATTAAACGCGATAAAATTCGTAAATAATAGTTTCATTTTAAATGTGTAGTGTTCGCGTAAATACAAGAAATCATTAAATATTTTTTATTTATTTTTCTTCTTCTATTACAACCCCATACTTTCACAATTCAAGGGCCATCGATCGAAAGTGCTATTTAGTCGAACCGTTTAAACTGAGGAAGGAATTAACGCAATAAATAACATTCCATAACGCACAATATTTTTTCAGAAAATATAATATAAATCCGTTGTTTTCTCTTGTACATTAATCTAAGCGAAAAAATGGTGAAGTAATGTCAATGTCAGGTGAATAATGATCCTTATTCATACATGAAGTTCCCGCAACCTGGCACCGAGAACATCGGATTGGATAAACGAAAAAAAGTTTGCGGAAAACCAACGAAATTCTAGTAGTTGTGTAATAATGGCCAGCTTTTTTTCTTCAATTTATGATACAAATCCATGCTTTTGGTAATTTATAATTGATTCATTACGTACGTCCTCGGTATTAACTATTACAATATTTGCTACAACTCCATCACTAATTTGTTACTTTTTTTTTTAAAAGCGATTTAATTTTTTTTTTTTTGTAAATCATAGCTAAGCACTACTGACAAGAGTATCTGTTGACTAAGACGGTGCTACTGAACATTTAGAAACATATGTTGTATTTACGATAAGATTTTTAACAATTTCAAATAATTTATATGGTTCTTCTACTCCCGGGCTATTGTGCAATTATTATATAACTTTTACGGTGAGTTCCTTTCTATCAGGCGGTACTTTTACAGTACGGTATAATTTTTCAAAGCTATTTTAGTTTTTTAAGTTATTCTAACTACTATAATATATGTGTTCTATAGGAATATACAGTAATAATTACATTATGTATTGAGTTATCCTCATCCACACAAAACCATTGCTTCGTACAATTTAAAAAAAAACCTGATCGGGAAATATAAATAATAGCACTGTTAGGTTTTACACAATACGCCTGTTTCCTTTCCTTTCGAATGGCATTCGATTATTTGTCAAATAAATCCGGCACATTTTTCCCGATCTTTTGTTGAAGCCATATCGACAAAAATCAGTTACATAAAACTGCCAACTGCAAGCATTACACAATTGTTATTATTGGTGACTGAATCTACAAAATGTTTAAACCGAGTGGTGGGAGACGCGCGAATTTATACATGATAATTGATAATAAAACGTTTATTTATTTATTAAACTTCATATACATGAAAATGTATACAGGCGGACTTAATGCCAGAAGCATTCTCTACCAGTCAACCTTTGGACGATGCGAGATGAAATGAAGTAGGTGTAGGAATAGAGAGAACTAAAGCCTCTCTTTTAAAAAAAAATATAATAAATGTAAATCTATATGTAGATGCAATATTCATATACGCATACAATATATTTTTTTTTTTTAGTTTAACGTGGGGGAAAGGTGCTCGCACCTACCCGTCACCGGTGACTGGTTATGTCGGGATCAGCATTGAAGATGCCGAACCGACTAAAACCCCCACGGTAGATCTGCTGTTGGCCCAGTGGCCTTTACAGCTACATCGGTAGCGCATACAATAATAAATACATTGCCTCTTAAATCCATCTATGTTGAGAGAACAGATGTCTGGCCCACTAGGGCACACACGGTTGGCGGCCGCTTCGGTGATCTCTTCGGATGAGGGAAGGCTTCAGTCATCCTTGATCACACTCCCACGTTAATATTTAAAGTATTTGCTCTAATCTAGGTCGACCCAGCACTGCCACCGGCGTAACGAAACGTCTTACTCGTATATATTGATTTCACCTTGCTTTGCAAGAGGTTACCGCCATTACCGGTGCATAAATTGTCGTTTCTTGTATTCTTAAATTGTCTTGAAAGTAAAATGAGATGTACTTGCACCGCCGCTTTTCTTGTAAGTCAATAGATGGCGCTATAACAAACGTATAGCGCCATCTATTGACATATTTGCATATTTTGAATTTGGATTAGGTAGGAAGAAATACATACCAGAACACAAGGAAATGAAAAGAATATTTTCACTAAAATCAACCAATCCTTTTTCTTCTAATGAATAAAAATAATATTTTAAAAATTTTGTCTGAGTATTACAGTTTTTTTAAGTTATGGTAAATTTATCATTAAAGTAATAAAAGCAAGCACACGTGCAGATACAGAGACTATCCCTCGTCCATACGTTTCCATATTACTTACTACGTAACTTACTCCCATACGACACGGTACAACCGGACTTCAACACCAACAACGTGGCACAAATCAGAACAAAACGTATTTTTTTTTTTTAAATTAATTGATTACGTTTATTAGTGAGATTTCTCTGACGGAGAAGAAAGAAGCGAAAGAAACTTCGAAGGTATCTTCTTTTTTGTAGTTTTGTTTTTCAAAACAAAGAAGTTTTAAATGTATAATATTACAATGAAATTTTTATAAACCGCTAGGGAGCAACCCCTGGGGGTTCTATTATCCCTGTATTTCTTTATATTATTATAACCCTTTTCATAAAGCTTTTGTTTAATATATTTTTATATCTGTATCCATATTTTAATATACACGTACGTAATGTATATTCATAATATTATAAATACGTTTATATATAATGTTAATACTAGAAACAGACACAAGCTTGTATTGGCCGTCACCAGACACCAAGGAGTCAGTAACACGTTCATAAGACAATGTATACGTCTGTCCAACAAAATCCCAGTAAGTGCGAATAGTCTCCCTATATTGATATACTATTATACATATCGAATTATTCAACGTAAGAAACATACAGTTCACTTGTCGAACGTCATTTTTATTTAAAATCTACCACAGTTTCGTTATGAGGTTCCTCTGACGAAGAAGAAACCGGAGAAAGAAACTCCGTAGGTATTCACTTTTTTTTGAAATTTTATTCAAAACACGTTTTAATAATAATATTACTAGATTTTTTCTTGAAACGGCTTGGGAGCGATCAACTTATTCCCAGGTGTTAGTATAATCCATGTATTCCTTTATATTATAATAACCCTTTTTACAAAGCCTTTGTTTAACAATTTTTTTAAACCTATTAATAGGAAGACTGCGCACTTGACTGATTACATTGCCACATGAAAGAATGTCGACATCAGCTGGAATGGCAACACCGGACCCCCACGGGGGTAACCACTGAGCCACACTTTCGTCAAACGCATACATCCACAAGCATGGAACAGCGGTAGGTAGGAGACAAGTTTTGAAACTATAATACATTCTCATTACGGCACAACCGGCAAATTACGCGACGAGGAATTGTTCGCCAGTTTGATAGCGTGTTGATGATTTTCAAAGCGACCCGCTCGTTCGAAGCCCCTGCCAGGGATGCCGACGTATCTAATTTCAAACGTATCTATGATTGTTTATGCGTCGCCTCTTGTCGTTAACTAGTTCTAAATTTCCAGGCGCTCGAATGAGGCACTAAACTTCTCGGCGGTGTGTCACGAGGCAAATGAACCTCGAACTATTCCAATGATGCATATGCATTTTGTAATATAAATGGTTAATAATTCGAGCCTGTATTTCATGATTACAGAGATAGTGTCTCGAAACATACACATCGTATCTGGATCTCTAGAGAGTATTTATTATAATTCATTTCTTATTATTGATATTTATTTGAAATATAGGATTACAAATATTGGATAGTTTTTTCATAGACACTTGATTGTTTCTATCCTTACAAAAAAAGTAACAGCCTGTAAGTGCTCACTGCTGGGCAACGGCCTCCTTCTCAAATATTTGAGAGGGTTCTTGGACACAGGAAGAGCCCACCATGTTGCTCCAATGCGGGTTGGCGGGCTTCACATATGCCCAAAATATTTTTTTTTAATTATTTCTCAGACATTCAGGTTTCTTCACGATTCACCACACTTAAAATTACTGTTAACAATTTTAGTGGTGCCGGCACTGGCGATCGAACCCAGGAGTGACCTGGGTTCTGAACCTGGGCGCTCTGTGAAACTAAAGTGTCCACTAGACTACCACAGCTCTTTTATCCTTAGCTCGAACTTAAATATGTATTGCTTTAATCAACAATTATTTTTATATAAATGTATGTAAGTGATGTTCGTGGTAAAAAGCATATATAATTGTACAGTGTTATTTATTCCACGATTATTACTATTTTTACGAGAACTTTACATTACTAATTGATATTTTAATGTTATTTATATAGTTCCTTAACCTAGACATCTCGCACCACATACAATGCTTCCCATCATTCATCATTGTGCCTGCTTTTTTTATGGGAAAGGCGGCAAACGAGCCAGCGGTTCATCTGATGGTAAGTGATTACCGTCGCCCACGTACATCTGCAACACCAGAGGTGCTGCATGTGCGTTGCCGGCCTTTAAGGATATTTGGGAGATGCGAGGGTAGAGGTGGGATACCCCACACCGAACGAAACGCATAAGGTGCTTCTAATTTACGCCGGTATTCTGCGAGGTCAGTGGTACCAACCCGGTCGAGCCGGCCCATTCGAGCAGCAGCAAAAGCCGCTGCTAGGCTCTACCACGTTTGCAATGTTTGCTTAATTGTAACTATGCAAGAATTGCCAGATTTTTAAATAAAAAAAAAATATACTTGAATATGTAAGTTTCAGTTTTACACGGTAGAATCTGAACAAGACAACCCTACGTACGAATGCGAACTAAGTTCGACGAGGCGTTCAGACGTGAAATCTCTCAGGTACTGCGAAAATTAATTCATAACACGTTTAGTTGTGGAATATTTAATATTTTCATACCGCGAGTAAATGTCGTATGAGCAACTTAGTACTTTCTATTTCGTGATACCATTTAAATGGTTTAAATTTAAATTCTGTGGACTCACTGCAGTGGATTCTGCATGCGCTTTCGGTGCGGCCATATTTAATGTTCCGTACAATATTTAACTGGCAACAATAGATCTCGTTCATTTCTATACACAGTTGGCTGCCAGATTGGCGACCGGCTCTCTTATATTTTTTTTTCTTCTTTCACTTTGGTTAGTCCGAAAACTTGCCACGGTAGTCGTGTGATTAGGCGATCGGTCTGCTAATTAGGGGAATGGAGTTCGATCGATTGGGCACGCACCAATAAGTTTTATAAATAGCTTTATAGATTCTTACGTACGATTTATATGTCCCATGTTAGTTTCGGTGAAAAGTATGAAGAATATGCACTTAAAACGCCCTTAATTAACCAGTTTACATATGTCATATTTGATATCACGGTAGAGCCAAGCAGCGCCTTACGCGGCCACGGCCATGCAAAAAACCGACGTAAAGTAGAAGCATCTTGTGCTACTGCGTTTCGTTCGGTATTAGAGGTAACCCTTCATCCCTCCCATTCCCTAAATATCCTTAAAGGCCGGCAACGTACCTGCAGCTCCTCTCGTGTTGTAGATGAACGTGGGCGACGGTAATCACTTACCATCAGGTTAGTCGCTTGCTCATTTTCCACCTTTCTCATAAAAAAAAAGATCTGTCCGTCCGAAAATCCGACGCGCTACTGTGATAACAAAGTTTTATTTAGAAACATACTATCAAATTGACTCGGCTTCGCTCTGCGGCTGTCATCTTAATACCGTGTAGTGAAGCTTTCGCCCGTCTTTGGGTGTAACAGTTCCGTAACTAGTATCCCAATTTCACTAACAATAATACCCAAGTCTCTTATTGACGTCTCTAAACCCTCAATGATTAATAGCTTCAATATTATCAACGCAAATACAGACTACATTATCGCACATTTGTTTAGGCTCCCCCGCAGCCGACAAGTGTTTTGATATCAGGCGTCTGTTTGTCCCGGGGTTTAGACTACTGTTGTAACTGTGAGCCGAGAAAAATTGCAACAGAATTTTAGCTGAGTTCGATGCCGATGTATCTAAGGCTTGCTACGCACTAAGGTTAAGCATTTTCAAATGAATCAAAAAGAATTGCAATTGTTTTTTTTTTATCAATCTATATTGTTAACGCTCCACGTGTCATGTAAATAGAATTAGTATTGTTTCAACATGTGTCCGGACATTTAATTGCACTTAAAAAAAAATATTTTCCTAAATTTTTTTTAAAAAACAGTTATACTATGAAATTATTTATTTAGCTATATATTTTTTTATCAAATATCAATGTAAAATGGATCAAAGTAAAAGTCTAGAGGAACCTAACTTAAGATTGGCCAAAGCTAGAAATTCTTTTCCGAATCAATGCATAAAAGTTTACAATTAAATCTCTGAAAATACCGTGCAATAATCTGACATTAAATTTGATAAACTTGGATAGGGAGCTTTGCAAAAAAAGGTCTACTGTATAATAGATCAGTATATCGGGAACAATGATGTACGGAAATAACTCTTCACTGGCTTGTCATTTTTAAAATGATTTATATATTTGACATTGTATTGATTTTATTATAAATTGTGACTGACAATGTATCATGGAATGAAAGATAGACCCTTGAGTTTCTTACTGGTTCTACTCTGAGAAGGTTTTGTTTTCCGTACCGTTGTAGATTCTGACTGAATAAGAGCATTTAAGAAAGTTTCGACTTTGACTTGCCAACTTACTTGATGCTATATAAATCATTTTTAGTATTTATATGTTAAACATTTTATATATAACATAATATCATATATATATATATAATATTTCCGGAAAACATCCGAGATTATCCTAATCAGTGATGAAAACAATCGAAAGTGGGAAAAGGTCTACATTCAAAGGTGCCATCTTTGAGGAGTTTTGAAGTGCGCACTGCAGTACTCCTTCGCGACTAGCAGCTCCACTGTAACAGGAAACAATATCAATATTGTGCCCTGTATCAGGTATCTGTATCTCGGATTGAGTGAATACAAAAAAAAATCTATGGTATCTGTATTATAAAGCGAAGCAGTGTACAACGGATTATTTACAACCATGTAAAACGTATCATTTCTTGCCATTGGAATATAGACGTAATGTGAATGATATCTGTTTTTTTAATTAAAATTGCTAATGGGTCCATTGACTACCCCGAGCTCCTTACTGAGGTTGTACCAATCCAAATTAGACTTCAGACAACGACCTCTGTTAGATATAACATTTGTATCAACAAGCTACCGATGGAATGTCTTTTTTTCGCGAGGTGCTATTAATTTAAATAAACTTTCTTTGCAATTAGAAATTGATCTTTTCTGCACTTGCCCGAAATCACTTGGGAGACGAGATTTTCCTTTTTTTTTACCTCGAAGCGTAACTTGGCCCGACCTGGAATCTCCATTTGAAATGAAACCACCATTTACAGTTCGCCCACCCGTGACCACGGCTGCTGTAAAGCAAACGAAACGTCGGAAACATCAAAATATAATTAAACGCGTTAAAATCCATAAATGGTGGTTTAATTTTGAATGTGTAGTTTTGTGGAAATACAAGAAATCATTATGCAATCTCTATGTTTGTATTTATGGTTGGATATGTTGTGGTTGCTTTTGTATTAAGTTTGGGATACCTCAATATCTTGATAATTAACCAAAAATTTTGTATTGTTAAGAACAGTAATATTAAATTAGCAACTTATATCAGTTACATTGATATTCAATAATGTTATTTGTCTGTAAGTCTTCACAAGAATAAATATAAACTCTTACACGGGACGCGGTGAAGGCGCTGGAACAAATGAAAGAAGACACTCTACATAAGCGACTACCTGAATCACTTTGTCGTTTAACGAAGGACAATGTCGTTAAGAATCGGTACCGGGTCGATTTAACGGGAAAGAACTGTCTTATCTATATAACGATCCCGCATTATTTTTCAAGGGAAGGGGCCTCGAAGTGAATTTGCATTATTTTTTATCGTTTAAACGGGTGACACTTGATGTTCTGGATTTTCTTTGTCGCGTTCGACAATGGACGATGAGTCAGCATCTCAACGTAGAGATTGCTCAAAGTATATTTTCTATTAGCCGACGTGTTAAAGAAAAACGACCTTGTTATTATCGTTCATTATAATCCGGTTCTATTCAAAATCTTGTAATTGTCGTCGGATAATCCTAGAGTTTAGAAGCGCTCTTTGCAAAATTTATACAATAAGTGACGATAAATTATGCTGTATATTAATTTTTTTATTCTCATGTTATTAATCCTTAAAGAAAACACCACTCTCCAACTAAAGCAACAATTTAAACGAGAATTCTGTCTGTCTGTGTATAAATGTATCTAGACATCTACATACGTCTACATCCATTAATTAATGATTTTTGTTTTGCTAGTGATTTTGGTATTCTCTACACTTATCTATACTAAGGGTAACTCTTGAATGAGGGTAATTAATGCCTTAACTTCTCTACCCACCTTATTCTGCGTTCACAATCGGTAGCGTTATGATGCCACTAAACTCTAGTATTATTACAAAGAGTAAGAATTAAAACGTGCAAATATTTTAATTATAATTCATTTCAATATCATTATGTGTTAGAGACACACTTTAGCTGCCACAGACTATCAAAGACTACCTGTGTAAAATACCAGTGGCTCATATATCGTCAATTCCTTGACAAAGTTGGGAATCTGACGTTTTCACCGTTTAATGTGGCAATACACTGTGTGGAAAACTTACAGTGACTTTAATATTGCATGAGACAATCGAAGGAAATACGAAAAAGTAAGGTCTGTTTGACCCATTTGCCACGAAGCACGCTAGCACCTGGCTCAGTAGTGAGGTGTATTGGTTAGGACGTTCTAATTCAATGTTCAACTTATCGGAATTTGTTTATGGGTTAGCTGGCAAACGAGCAAGCGGCTTATCTAATGGTAAGTGATTACCGTCGCCCACGTACAAATGCAAGACCAGAGGAGCTGCCGGTGCATTGCCTGCTTTTAAGGATATTTGGGAAACCACCATTTACAGTTTATCCACCCGTGACCGCGGCTGCTGTAAAGCAATCGAAACGTCGAGAATATAAAAACATAATTAAACGCGATAAAATCCGTAAACAATAGTTTAATTCAAAATTAACAATTTTTATTATTTAAATACAAAGATACCCTTTTAAGCAATTGAGTGAATGTATGTATATATTCACGACTTGATCCCAACGGGGTCGGCAGAGACAATCTTCTTCCACTTGCTACGGTCCTGACATACGTCTTTCGCTTCTCCCACTTTCATCAATTTACGCATGCATACTCGTTGGTTTAGAGTAATCTTGACCTGGCCTTTTTTCAGAACGTCTCCGATTTGATCGTGAAATGTTCGCCTAGGTCTTCCTGTCCCGACTCTACCATTTACACTCTACTATTTGCATTCATCCTCTCCCCATGTCCAAACCAGTTCAGCATCCCATTCTCAATTGAGTGTTACATTAGTATAATTACTTTGGTGCAATCTTCTACAAAGAAACGTTTAATTTCGTTCAAGTATTAAAGATACATTCTGTAGGTGCTACATTAACAAAAACCTAAATATATTTCAGTAAAACTCTTCTATTGAAAACTTAAACTCTTACAGTCACATATATTCTCGGAGAGAGAGAGCAGTCAAAATGTTGAAACATTCCGTCGTGTATTCACGCATTTTCCATTGTAATGTCACTTAGCATTTTTCAGTTCCACTTCCTTTAGAATATGGCAGCGTATTTCAGCCACTTTTAGCTTTTAGATATTACAACGATCGTCTAAGGGCCCATTTTCCCCGGGAGCGTATACTTCGTTCTGTATTCGATATTTTCCCGGGAGCGTATACTTCGTTCTATATTCGATATTTTCCGAGTTTCTTAATCGGGATCGGTACAATTATGACTTTTCGAAATGACATTTCCGCTAAGGTGCTTTGATAACCTTAATCGTCAATATTGTAGATCTGCACTGGGGTAAGTGGAGTTTCATATATTCTGTATGTTTATAGAATACGTAATGTTTTGTTAACGTTTGTTCGAATTTGCAACAAGTTTTATTAAAAAGAATAACCAAGTATTTAGTTATATAGGTTTTCTTTTTGGCATATTAATTATTAGCGATTTTCCTAGGCTCAATTAATTGGACTTTGTTCTATATTAAAAAAAATATCTTTGTACCTAGTGGTGTATGCTTGAACGGATTTATCTTAAAAGCAACTGCACAGATTTTGATTTAACTTAGTTTTAAATGTAGCTTATGATTTGAGAAGTTCTATAAACTATGTTTTATCTCAATATTCGAAATGTGAAGGTTTGTTTGCTTATCTATCAACGCTTTATGCCACGATATGTATTAATTTATTAAGTGTGTTACCATATCAGGAGTTATGACACGAGAAGGGTTAAAGGTCTGAAAGGGAATAAACGAAATTTGGCAGATATTTAGATTATACCTTGATATAGGATACTTTTATCTCAATTAAGTGTGAACAAATCTGTGTAGAAATCGCGAAGCCGCGGGAAGCTGATAATATATATTTTTTTATGGAAAAGGCGGCAAACGAGCAAGCGATTCACCTGATGGTAAGTGACTACCGTCGCCCACGTACATTTGCAACACCAGAGGTGCTGCAAGAGCGTCGCCGGCATTTAAAGGGTATTTCGGAGATAGGAAAGAGGACAAGGAGGGGGATGAGGAGGAGGAGTGGGCTTCCGGTTACCTCACTCACCGAACGAAACGCAGAAGCACAAGATGGCTCTAGTTCACGTCGGTATTCTGCGAGGCCGTGGTACCGATCCGGTCGAGTCGGCCCATTCGAGCAGCAGCAAATGCCGCCGCTTGGCTCTACCGCGTGAATAGGTTATAAAGAATTAATTCGTCTTTAAATATCATAAGCAGCCCATCGCTTTTGATACAGACTGATCTTAATATTCGTCTCACCACAATAACAACGATAATTATATAAAAAGGCGCAGCGAACTAACTGAATTCAACTCCGTCGCAAATCCGAACGTAAATACAGAGTGTTCTAAAATATTCCCTCCATTCTGTAAAGGGAAAAAATATTTTAAAAAAAACCTGAAAATTTTTATTGTATCGGTAAAAAAGTTCCCGGTTCGTCTTGCGAGTCGTCCGCGCCCGAGGTCGCCGGCTAACTTCGTTCGGAACTTGGATGAAATAATATTATCATTCGAGATGCTCTCACCGTAAATACATACAATTAAAAACACAACTTCGGAGCGGAACTTTCAGAGCTTTTTCCAGCTCAATTTTGGGCCTCCTCTTGATAAATGAAATTAGAGGCAGTTAAATATTTTATTATTCGAATTACTCGGCTCTGAGTTCCGGAGTTCGAAGCTTGAGTTTTATACTGGAAGTTTCCTTTGATATTTATATCTTAATTGTAATTATGCTCCTATGCTATGATACATTACATGTTTCTGTTACTATGTCTGTGGCATTGATTTCTTTTTTTTTTCGATTGGAAAGGCGGCAAACGAGCAATCGGTTCACCTGATGGTAAGTGATTACCGTCGACCACGTACATCTGCAACACCAGAGGTGCTGCAGGTGCGTTGCAGGGCTTTAAGGGTAATTGGAAAATGGGAGGGAGAATAGGGAGGGGGAGTGTGCCTCCGGTTACCTCTCTCACCGAACGAAACGCAGAAGCACAAGATGCCTCTACTTCACGCCGGTATTCTGCGAGGTAGTGGTACTACCCCGGTCGAGCCGGCCCATTCGAGCAGCAGCTAAAGTCGCCGCTTGGCTTTTGCTGCCGTAGGAATGGGCCGGCTCGTCCGGATAAGTACAACGGCCTCGCAGAATACCGGCGTGAAGTAGAGGCATCTTGTTCTTCTGCGTTTCGTGCGGTGAGTGAGGTAACCGGAGGCCCTCTCCCCCCTCCCCCCTCCCCAAATATGGTAGCGGTATATAATTTTGAGCTACCCCAGGAGGGTACCAGTACCAGGTTCTGGAGAATCCCTCACTGAGCATCCACGTTCAGGCTTTCCTACGCAACCTAATCGTGGATGCTCAGTCTGCCCCGCGTATTCGGAAGCGGAAGTGCTACCAGGCCTGGGCCGATGCATCGGCGTCTCGGGATGCAAAAACCAGTGCTCTTAAAAACGAGTACAACTCTGCCTCCAGGTCCTTCAAAAGAGTTATCGCTGCGGCAAAGTTAAAGCACATTGGCAGAATTGGCGAGAGATTAGTTCGCCTCCCATCGGGATCCCGCGCATTCTGGTCTCTCGCCAAGGCTGTCCAGGGGAATTTCTGTCAGCCATCTCTCCCATCTCTACACAAGGAGGATGGTTCGCTGGCCCATACTGCAAAAGAGAAAGCCGATCTCTTGGGCTCTCTTTTTGCATCCAACTCGACTCGTCTTGATGACCGGGGAAACTCTCCACCTACCATACCGTGGTGTAAGTGCTCCATGCCGGAAATTCAGTTTCTGCAGAGCTCAGTGCGGAAGGCACTCCGCTCCCTGGACATTCATAAGTCGAGTGGGCCGGACGGAATCCCTTCAATTGTGCTGAGGATGTGTGCCCCTGAGTTGGCACCGGTTCTCACGCGTCTTTTCCGGCACTCCTACTCTTCAGGCGTCGTCCCGGAATCTTGGAAGACAGCATTTGTGCATCCAATACCCAAAAAAGGCGACCGCTCTGATCCGTCCAACTACAGGCCTATTGCCATCACCCCCTTGTTATCTAAAATAATGGAGTCACTCATCAACACCCAGCTCTTGAGGTACCTGGAGGAACACCAGCTGATCAGTGACCGACAGTACGGTTTCCGTCGCGGACGATCAGCCGGTGATCTTCTAGTTTACCTGACTCACCGATGGGCAGAAGCAGTTGAGTCTAAGGGGGAGGCTTTGGCGGTTAGTCTGGACGTAGCGAAAGCATTTGATAGGGTTTGGCATAAAGCGCTTCTTTCAAAGCTTTCATCTTACGGGGTTCCTGAGAGATTGTGCAACTGGGTCACCAGCTTCCTCACGGATCGGAGCATCAAGGTTGTTGTCGACGGTGCATGCTCGGACCCCAAACCCGTGAATGCTGGTGTTCCACAAGGCTGTGTGCTATCTCCCACTCTGTTCCTTCTGCATATCAACGACATGCTACAAATCAGTAGCATTCATTGCTATGCAGACGATAGCACGGGTGATGCCCTATATACAGGCCGTGCGAATATTTCTCGGGAACACGTCGACGAGTGCCGGAACAAACTTGTGTCTGAAGTCGAGACCTTGTTATTCAAAGTCTCGGATTGGGGTCGACGTAATTTGGTGCTATTCAACCCCAAAAAGACACAGGTTTGCGCATTCACCGCTAAAAAGAATCCCTTTGTCGTTTCTCCTCTTTTTGAGAACTTTCCCCTTATTGGCTCAGCCAGTATCGGAATCCTTGGCGTTGACATATCAAGCGACGTTCAGTTCCGTGGTCACTTGGAGGGAAAGGCCAAATTGGCCTCCAAAAAGCTTGGTGTGCTCTGTAGAGCGGGACAGTATTTCATGCCGGTCCACCGTTTGCAACTTTATAAGGCGCAAGTTCGGCCCCACATGGAATACTGTTCTCATCTCTGGGCAGGGGCACCCCAGTACCAACTCCTTCCATTTGACCGCATCCAACGTCGAGCGGCTCGAGTTGTCGGCGACCAAGCTCTCTCTGATCGGCTTGATCCTTTGGCCTTGCGAAGAGATGTTGCTTCTCTTTGCATTTTTTACAAAATTTTCCACGGGGAATGTTCTGAGGAACTTTTCGGATTGATCCCAGCTGCTGAGTTTCACCATCGTACATCGCGACAGAATTCGAAGTTCCATCGATACCACCTAGATGGTTGGCATTCCACCACAGTGCGTTTTAATCGAAGTTTACTGCCACGCACTTCGATTTTGTGGAATCAGCTGTCGCCAGCAGTATTTCCGAACAGTTACGACTTAGGGACCTTCAAGAAAAGAGCTTATTCCTTCCTTAAAGGCCGGCAGCGCATCTGTAGCTCCTCTGGTGTTGTGGATGTTCGTGGGCGTCGGTGATCACTTACCATCAGGTGAGCCGCACGCTCGTTTGCCCCCTTCATCTATAAAAAAAAAAAAATAATCGAAACCCGATAGAGGCGCACGGCGATATATGGACAGTATTCTTCATTTGCCATCAGAAAATGATAGACATAAATTAAAACTGTCATATATGTATATATTTGTATCGGTGAATTGGTAATATATAGAGTAAATTGAATATTCACTAAATCAGAAAGCTATAAGAGGGGTGCAGAGGAAACGCGACATGAAATATGTATTTGCCAATCTTTTACCGGTTACTTTTAGCGATACCTATTAACGTCAAATAACACGTTCTATAAAATACATACTGTCGGTCGGAGCTATTAAGTAAATGAAGGTTTTGGACAATGGAAGAAATAATAATAGAGTAGTGACTGAGCCTGATATTTCCCCTAATGACGAGATAAATGGCGGGGGTCAGTCGCGCAGTTTTAACTCGACTCTAACACGGTCGTTTCAACTCCCATTAATTTTGAACAAAACATCCATAGTTTTAATTTAATGTAAACGCAAATGTCGTAACACTTGTCCGCAAATATATCAGAAACGATATCGCGGATTCAAATAATAAAACAATTTCGAATGGTTATATTTATTACCCGGCATTGAATATTTATATCCCTCTGTGATTTCACCTGTTGTTCGTTCGTCCTGCAATATTTGAAAAGTTTTATCTAGTTCAAAAAATCCTTGTCAATTTACTGTACGTGGTAGAGACAAGCGGCGGCTGTTGCTGCTGCTTGCATGGGTCGGTCCGTCCGAGCTCACGCTAAAGGTACGACTATTCACTTAGCCATTGCGGCGACAACTGACTAAATAACGAAACCTTCCTAATATCGTAGTAGCTATTTGTAGCATAATTTTTTTTTTAAGTATCATATGTTTTATGAATATTAAATTATGTAACTAAGTTATATTACTACACACTATCCTACAGTACAATGGTACGCGAGAAAATGTTCAATCAATAATTATCAGTGTCTACTCTGTTCCTGCAAATAAATTGATCTATGTTATCCTTTCTCCTACTTTTTTTTAACGCGGTAGAGCCAAGCGGCGACTTTAGCTGCTGCTCGATAGGCCGGCTCGACCGAATCGGTACCACGACCTCGCAGAATACCGGCGTGAAGCAGAGGCATCTTGTGCGTCAGCGTTTCGTTTGGTGAATGAGGTATCCGGAGACCACTCTCTCTCTTTCTCCCATTCCCCTCTTCACCGTCTCCAAATTCCCATTAATGTGTTGCAAATGTTCATAGGCGACGGTAATCACTTACCATCACGTTAACTTTTTCCATAAAAAAAAACTTCTCCAGAAACGACAACTTTTTTCGTCTATCTGTTTCGTAGTATCTTGTGTTATAAAAAAATACGTTTTAAAAAATTTCTAGTTGTTTCAAAGTTCAAACGACAACTTTAATTGAACAAAATATTGCAACTTTGTACGGTGGGCCAATTTTAACTGTGCTCAGTTACATTTTATAGTTTCTCATCTCTCGTAAGTCTGTCCTTTTCTGACATAAAGCTAATTTCACTCTACTCCGGTCTCATTCGAATATATTTCAGACTCGGCGCTAAACGTAAGAATATTGCACAAAGTTTTTATTATTTCTAGAAAAACTAGTGAAGTTTGATCGCGGCGTAAAGAACAATGGGTTCCGTAAAATATCAAGATTTTAAAATGATTATTAGTTGTAATGTACTGTAATGTAATAAAGTACTTTCTTTCTTCTACTTTCTTTCTAATGTGTTAAGCAATTGATCTCTAGATCAAAAGGCAGGGTCACTTTGAAACCACTGGACGTTTCAATCGGCACACAATTATTTTGAGGTCTTTTCAAATCTTTTCGCTTTCTGGTTTACATGGTTTGGCGTTTGTTTCATAAGAGAAGATCTTACAAGTTTTTAGGATAAATACAACGTCGTTTTCAGATTGCATCGGTAAACGAACGATAGACGAAGAAGTAAAAATATCTTATAGTACGTGCTTACCGATTTGTGGTACCTACAGTATTGAGGTTACGGGATCTTTCTTCGGATCAGTAGACCCGAAATCAATCCCCAATGTCAATTGTTTCGAAACTTATGTACGAGTGTTACCGATAAGCTCACGAGCTGTTATTCTAAATAATAATAATAATAATAATATTTGTTTATTTTCTCCCCTCAAAAACAGACCATACATTATTCTCTAATGAAAAATGTATGTACATTTAGATATCGGTGTGTCTAGTCTAGGATGTGAGGAGCTGGTGTCTGAGATAGGCATAAAAAGCCTGTATTACAGATCACCAGGTCCCCACCCCACGGAAAAAACAAGAGCATTAATTAGATTAGAGCAATAAAAATTCTAAATCTGCTAAAATGTGGATTGAAACGGCTGAAATAAAATGTCGTGCATCTCTGATCCGTCATTATTAGGTAAACGCTCTGTTAATAATATAGAACTGATAATATTTAAGAGCTTCTTTGTTGACGTCACGCACGCGGCGTTTGAATATTTAAAGAACGGATCACCAAAAACAGTAGCCAACATTTTTGTACGAACTAAAAGCTCGGAAGCTTTTTACGCGTCGCAGTTTCCTTTATTACGTGAGCGCCGGTTAATTGTTTCAATTAACTAAGTAAGGCAGTAAAACTTTTTGCTATCCAGCGCTCTTTCTGCCAGTTATTTTTACGAGACACTTATATGGTTCTGAGGTATTTGAATTTCTGCGTTATACTATCTGTATGTAGTTTGTGTAACATTTACGTTACGTTAGATTTACTCACTCAACTATCAATGGCACTACTTCTTCTTTATCCAGTCTGCTCCTACTGCTGGACACAGGTATTCTAAAAGGCACCAACAAAAGCTGAGATGCCTAGCATGAAGCCCATATTCACCACGCGGGGCAGGCTAACCCGGTCTGCGCCGGTGACTTCGCACTCCTTACATTACCTTCATCGCCATCATCATCATTTCAAGCCTATCACAAGTCCACTGCTGAACATAGGTCTCCCCCAAAGATTACCACAAAGATCGGTCCTGCATACATCAATTTCCCGGAACACTGCGCAGGTCGTCACTCCGTCTTGTGGGTGCCACTCGAATAACATTTTTTTTTCTCCAACGGTTGTCAGTTCTCCGGGCAATGTGGTCGGCCCATTGCCTTAACAACCTGTAAATAGTCCACTGCAGTATATAGTCATCATTAACATCGATCGCAGCACCAGACTCCTCGCACTTTAGACGCCGCTGTCTGACGATGTCTGACTTGAGATGGTTTTCATGCCTTCTGTCGGTAGCCATTGCATAATCACATACCATCAGGCCAACCGCTTGCTCGTTTGCTGCCTTTCCCATTAAAAAAAAAAATAACGAGTATTTCAGCTACTAACTGACGTGGTTGTATAGTCGAGCGGGGCAACTATACGACCTCGTCAGTTCTTACGTAACGGCCGCGTTGTCAAGACTCCTGAGGTCTAGAAATCCACAAAATCGTCTTAGATAAATACGATGCGTTGTTCTTTGTCCCCCTGGGTGCTCCCAGTTTCATGCAAATATACTTATTTATGCGTCTAGACAGCTAAAAGAGGTGTTCATTTATATAAAAACCTCTACAAAAGATTAAAACATATCACAATGGTGAGGTATATTCGCTTTCATAATGAATTCACTAGACAAAAAGTTAAGCTATATTTGTATTTTAGGAGCGGCAGAAATCCCTCTCCTGTTATGTAAATTATCTGGGTTTTTTTTTCTCGTTTTGAAGCCCTATATACGTAAGTACGTACAACCCCATAAATAATTATACGAACTGTTAATAGCATTATTTAAGACGACAATTACAAGTGCACGTTTTAAATCAAACATACGATTACTTCCCAGTAGCTGACAATTGAAGTTTATTACGAAAGAAAATCCTTTGTTCAATAGATCGGAGGGAACTCCGTTGCTAATAGAGCAAGTACAATACGAAGAAGGTAGAGTCTTCTCTGCTTAGGAGTCGTCTGGGAAGCTAGCACACACTTATCCATTTCTGCCTCCAACCAGCATTAACTGCTTTCTGCCGGTTTTTAAAGGCATAAAGAGCTAGTATACACTGTGAGGCATTCTATCGAAGTCCTCAGGAATGATAACGAATCCTTGACCTTCTCCGACCGAAGTTGTTTGCATGTGAGCATGTGCTGTTAGCTCGTTCTTCATACCGAGCCGATATAAAGAAAGCATGTGTTAAATAGAAATAAACCCATCCTCTTGACATAAGTCATTAATTAATGCCGTAGATAAAGCCACCAGAGCCCTGATACGACTAATTTGTGTGTGTGTGTGTGTAGCACACACTAAGATAAATATTATAGTATCGTAGTAAGATGTAATATACAAATATATAGAATATAATATATATAGTAGAAAGATATAATATATAGTACTATAAGTCCGCCTATATACATTCTCATGTATATGACGTTTAATAATTAAAAAAAAAAAGTTAATACGTGGACATTTGGAGCATCTCCGATTGTTAAAGCTTCTCGCACACAACATTAAAACATTCAAATATTATTTATTCATATTTATTCTAAAAAATGTAATTGATAACTAAGATATGTCATTAAAAAAATCACGTTTTTGTGCCGAATTAGACATCATGATACGTATTCCTCCCTCCGTCCCCGAGCTCACCACAAACCTCTCAAGCTGAGGACTAAAAGTTTCCTACTAATTAAGTGATGGCGTAGCGTTCAAAGCTAACAAAACGTTGAGAACATTCTTCATAAGCCGATGTAATAATTACACTTTGTCTGATATTGTTTATTGGTATTACGTATATAGAAAATGTTTTAGGTTAAAGACTGAAAAAAGATTTATTTTATTTATTACTTTAATCCCTTTTCATTTATTTAGTGGACATGTTACTAAAGATATTTTGTCCTTTTACGAGTATATACAAAAAAGAAAAGAAATAAAGTAAACTGCTCGTAACAGCCTGTGAGTGTCCATTGCTGGGCAAAGGCCTCCTTCTCAAATATCAAAGAGGATTTTGAAGCCGGCAAGGGCCCGCCACGCTGCTCCAGTGCGGGTAATATAAAAAAATTGTCATTTGACATGAGTACGTCGTAGAATAAAGAATCTTTATTCAATTCATTCATTAATAGAAAAAAATGTTTTTTTACTCCTGCTTTAATTAAACGTAACTTCAAGACGTTCAAAAATAATATAACACATAAAATTGGTTTAATTAAATTCATATTTATTATATTTTAATTAACAGTCTCAGCAAAGCAGCAAATTCTCCAGCACAATCGGTAACGTATAAAAAGCGACAATTATTGTTTTCGTAAAACGGATCAACCGTCGCCCCCGGTCGCTTGGTAATGTTTCGCGCGAAACGAATTCGACATTTAAGCACCAATTAAAGGCTCGCCGGGCGTCAGATAGCGAAATTCACAACTCAATCGCAATTATTTTCCGCCTGCAAGAAAACTCGAACGAAGCGAGCGTTAATTGTGGCCTGCCTAGGTAGCGGCACGGCCGCCGGAGCGATTTACGTGTCGCGATACGGCGACGCGACGATCGCTGCGTATCGACGACGTTCCGTGTTGTCAATACTTCAGATGTTTACTAACGAAATACGAGCTGTAGTGGCTATTGAATGAGGAGGCTATGCGTTTAATATCATATCCTTGGGTTCGAATCCCAGTGCCGGCACCACCAAAATTGTTAATCGCTATACACCACGAAGAATGCTCGAAGGTCGAAGAAAAACATCGTGAGGAAACCTGCAGGAAAATATGAAGTGACCACCAAGCATTTGAGCAGACTTGGTTTCTGCTTTACTTTTTTTTTCTTGTACTACACCATTGCCACCTTTTGAACCTCTTAATTGTGTTTAACGTGTCGTAGTCGTAGTATATAAAGCTTCTTCAGTGCGGACAAACAGTAGGTGTGACGTCATTAGCAATCTTCCCGCACCCGAGCGACGGGGGCAAATTGGAGCAATTACAATTTATAGTTGTTTTGTTTCGCTTCTGCCCACCCTCACTACTAACAACGTCGTAATTTCATCGATAACATCAAACTACTGCTTATTAAAAATAATGAGACGACAAATTTCTTATGGTAACATATACCTAACATTGAAGGAGAATTTATGAAGGGTTACTTGTAAAAAGATTTAGCTGTAGACAATATTGTGTTTCTAATATTTCTATTTGTATATTACTGCTTGTACCAATCTAAAATTTAATGAGACAGTCGAGTAGTAGGTACTATGATGACTATGTCCCTTAGCGTGGGGATTATAGCAAATTACCGGTATGGGAGAAGCCAACAGTGGGTTGTTTACAGCTGTGCGAGACGTGGATTTCAACAATGAACAATCCGTTTAAAACAAACACTGAAAACATTTCTATTTCATTGCATTCGGTACTATATAAATAATAACATTCCATGAAAGCAACTTCTACAATATACACGATACCAGTGTAAAGAATGAAATAAAATCGCACAAAAGAAACTGGGCGCGCAGATGGCGCCACGTGAAATATTAACTAAATTTTAAAAAAAAAACAAGAGGAAATTTCCGAACGCTCCGGGGGTGTAATGGCGCGTGGGAAATTTACTATTGCGATCCCGCGGCGGGAATCGAGTGGTGTGAAATAGCGTGCGTGTTCGTAATATTCACCTTTGCGTTGTGAGATGTGGGAATTGAGCTTCCACGTCCGCGTGCGATTTTATTTCATTTTCTTTTCTGATGTTGGAGAGCGCGCAATGATTTTGAGTTAAAAGAACTTAAATTAAAAAAAAAAAAAAAAAAGAATTTCGCTTGGTTTTATCGATAAAAATGGACGGTTGCGTCATTTTACGGTCAGTTTTGAATGAAAGTAAATTTATGTCTTAATAATAATTCTCATAGACTATACGCTATTATAGTACCTGACGCTAAAATAATATTAATAAATACTATTAAAAACACTCCTGCCTATTTTAGTTAATCTTTGAATAGTCCACATGTAGAACATAGACATTTCCCAAGTGGTATGTGGCTGGATAATATTAGTCTGACATTTTTCAGACGCTTATTCCGCCTCCTTTAAGAAGCTATAAGATATTTTAGACAATTCCCACACTTCTACGACACTCACGGGATGAGACGGAGAGGCGGTTTTCTTATGGTGCCTGCGCACGGCATGTCCGGAACTTACTATCGAAACCTAACTAAGGATGTTTTCATTTTTATTTTAGAAAATTTATGGAATGGATTCCCAATATGCCAATTGGTGGACGTGTATGTGGTAGAGGCAAGCGGCGGCTTTTGCTACTGTTCGAATGAGCCGGCAACGCAGAACACCGGCGTGAAGTAAAGTCATCTTGTGCTTTTACATTCCTTTCGGTGAGCGAAGTAACCGTAGGCCCGCTTGCCGTCTCACCGCTCCGTTCCTTCTTCCCCATCCACAAATATCTCTAAACACTGATAACGCATCTGGAACTCTTCAGGTGTTGCAAGCATACTTGGGTAACGGTAATCGCTTAGCATCAGGGGAGCCGCTTGCTCGTTTACCCCATTACCATAAAAAGCTAAACGTTTCTTTTTTTGAAAAAAATTGTGAGCCGACCAAAAATTAAGAATTTCGTCTGCATTAAACACAGCCAACACCATCGACTGAGTCACGTAAACACAAATCATGTTTAATTTCGGCAAACATTCCATTAAGTTCCCGATCGACACTATTCTCAGTCGCATATATCCGTGTTGCCAGCGGAATAATTAACACACTACATAACCCAACGATAATGGCCCGAACGTATCACTTGGCAGCGCACCAGCGACGGAACCGCATCGCCATGTATATGATAATTTTTATTTAAAAAATACAGCACCATCTTTCCTAGTGACTGCAAATTTTTTGGCGCCAACGTTTTTTTTTTTTTTGTTTTTGCAGAATATAAAAAAAAATTAGGTACTCGGTATATTGAATATCGAGGAAAGTAAACGTATATTAAATCGAATACAAATTGACTTGCTCCCAATTCGGCTACGTTTGTTGGATTGTCTTGCTTTATACAACTGTCGGTGATCCGAAGCGGCTTTGACTAAATCTATGTCTTAATCAACATCAGCCTGTTAGAAATTCATTGCTAAACATAGTCTGCTCCTAAATAGGGAAGCTAGCTACATCTGTCCGTAGTGGTTACAGTGCCTGACGCCTTGCACTTTAGATTACCCTATTTATATAATTCGAAGGCTTTACCTTACCTACACTTATCTACACGAGCATCACATGGACGAAATTATATTTTTTAGTAATAAAACACAATTTTTAAACATGGTAGAGCCAATCGGCGGCCGGTTCGACCGGGTTGGTACCACGGCCTCGCAGAATACCGCCGTGGAGTACAAGCATTTTGTGCCTCTGCGTTTCGTTCGGTGAGTGAGGTCTCCGGAGGCCCACTCCCCATCCCCTTCCTCATCCTCCCTCCCATCTCCCAAATACCCTTAAAGGCCGGCAACGCACCTGCAGCACCTCTGCTGTTGCAGATGTACCTGGGCGACGGTAATCACTTACCATTAGGAGAGCCGCTTGGCGCCTTTCTCATAAAAAAAAAACTTATTATGTCACTATGCATAGAAGATTTATGTTACCTAATAAATAAGTAATGAAAGAATGAGCCGTGATAGTGAGTAGTCCGCTTTAGTTTGATAGAGCGCGACCTGGGTAAGATCACAACTAAAATTCTAAATATCAACTTAATTTGCTTAATTTTCCACTTGCTCGGGATTGAGGAAAACATCGCGAGGAAATCTGCATCTCTGAGAAATAATGAAACCAATGTACTCCTATGCAAGAAAGCTTATTAATATGGATAAGAAATGTAAAAGTAAACCTTGATCAATCCCGGCGGAATAAGCCAGGAGGAAAGCGGAAAACTGGTTTGGCTAAGCTGTGCCAAACAGACATTCGTTATATTTGTCTACCCCTCTGCTTTATAGGCATGAGCGCTAATATTCCAACCTTTTCACTAAAGTCATGGATAATTTTTGCACACCGGATCATCGGACATTAATATGTCTCGGCCTTCAATATTTCGATCAAATAATTAAAGGTTTTAGATAAGTGGATGCAATAACAGGGTTGGTGACCGCGTTAAATCGGGTCAATGAACCTCTCCAGGCAGCAGGTTGACGTTTTGCGGTAACTCTGGCTCTGCTATTAACCGATCCGAACTAATTATCAATACGACCCCTAAGACTTACCAAAATGGTTATAAAAAAAATTCTTCTTAAGTCAAATTATACATAAATAATGACTATGTTCATTATTTTATTTATGAATAGTAATTTTTATACATTGTTGCAATTTATTGATACTCTTATTTTGTGTATTTAATTAACTTCTAATAAGATATATTAATGTAATTTAATCTCTATGTGATATTATATTTTTAAATGCGATTAAATAAAATTCAGCCCATGTGAATGTTAAAACTGATAATATTAATGAATTTGTTCTCTAGTTTTTTTTATGTATTCGATATAAATCATGATACCGAGTGGTTAGGAGAATCTCCATATCAGGAGATCCCCTAAGCGGAGTGCTCGTACCAATGAGTTTTTCCAGACATGGGTGTAATTTATCGTTACCATGGCCACGAGACGGCGACAGGCTCGCCGTATGCATTTTAATCTTTTAAATAGCCGTGGTATCCTAGTGGTCAGGGCGCTCACATTAGTGTCATAGAGCGTGAGTGACCTGGGTTCGATCCCCGGTGCCGGCACCACTAAAATTGTTAATAACAACTTTAAGTGCTGTATTTACCACGTGCTCAACAGTGAAGGACATCGTGAGGAAGAGGGGTTTTTTTTTTGAAGAAGAAGGGGGCAACGAGCGTGCGGCTCTCCTGATAGTAAGTGATCACCGACGCCCACGGACATCCACAACACCAGAGGAGCTACAGATGCGCTGTCGGCCTTTAAGGAAGGAATAGGCTCTTTTCTTAAAGGTCCCTAAGTCGTAACTGTCCGGAAATACTGCTGGCGACAGCTGATTCCACAAAGTCGAAGAGCGTGGCAGAAAACTTCGATTAAAACGCACTGTGGTGGAATGCCAACCATCTAGGTGGTATCGATGGAACTTCGAATTCTGTCGCGATGTAAAATATTTATTTTACATTGATATTTTTTTACTAAGATTTTACAAATAACATAAACAATTATAACATATTTACGATACGGCATTGTCCATCCTCTTCCAGGTTATTAGTGCAAAGATATATTTTTTTATGGGAATGGCGGCAAACGAGCAAGCGATTCACCTGATTGAAAGTGATTACCGTCGCCCACGTACATCAGCAGAACCTATGGTGATGCGTTGCTGGCCCTTAAGATTATTTGGGAGATGGAATCGAGGGAGATGGGGAGGAGAAGTGGGTCTCCGGATACCTCACTCACCGAACGAAACGCAGAAGCATAATATGTCTCTACTTCACGCCGGCTCATTCGAACCGCCGCTTGGCTCTACCACGTTAAAGACATAAATATAACGAAAACTTTTATCTCTATGCGTAGCGTGCTATACTCTTATATAGCTCGTATATCGCTTCCATAATTGCATTCCGCCCAATTAACCTTTACAGCTACGCTTTTTCTGTAGCTCACTACGCCGTAACGCTACGTAGCGTTATCGTAGCGTTACCGTAGCTCGTGTATATTGTTTTACACCTCGGCCCGTTTTAGAGCTTGCTTTACTGTCTAAGTTAGACACGCTGTAGTTTTACGATGATGTTCCAACGTCGTCTAAACTTCTTGTGAAATGAGCCTGTAAAAGAAAATGTATTTTTGTAACTAGATCATTTATTATTCACTTAGTATCTCTAATAACTAATCATTAAAGATACCTAAAGTATTCTTTATACGATTTCAATCACTATCTCTATTTACGGTTTAAATTCGACGGACAAGTTAAAACTTTGTAGTCGTAATTTATACTTTCGTCTCGAAAATTTTTAACCTTCATTAAATTTAAGAGACAAATCGAGAAGTAAACTTTCTTTATACTAAGGTTAGTTGATAATTAATAAATATCAAATTATAGTACATATTATTACAACATCGGGAAGGTTCACTTTTACTAAAGGCAACATGTTTAGGGTTTTTCTGATGATGCTTAGCTTGCATTGTAAAGACAAAACCACATAATCATCCGAGATCATACGACACTAACATATTTAACAGTTAAACAATTATTTTAAAAAAAATCAGAAGTGAGGGATAACTATCCTACAATTCTCGTTTAACTGCACTGAGTTTCCAAATGGTGATCCGTAATCTGTGTCTACCCTAAAAAAAAACAAGAAACAGGAGCTTTGAGCTAATTACTAAAAGATTCAAGGACTCAGAGAAAACTGCAAACACATAAATCATTCATCCCCTCGCAGGCAGTGCTCTTCGAATGCAGATGGAAGAGTGACTCGCTGAAAAGCGCCAAATTTATGAAAATGTAATGATTTTAAAATGAAACGCTGTTGTATTAAAACTGAAGCAAAATGTACAAAGTCAACAAATCTTATAGCGTAGTGGATGGCACTGCATTCATTACTAACGTCAGGTATTCATACCTACCTACCTACCACCCTCTCGTATATTATTGCCACTGATCAGCGCTGCAACCACTGTTTGATTGCAATTAGAAAATAGAGAGCCATTGTAATCTAAGGCTGTAGGACATTCTATCTATTGAAGTTGTGTGCAGGTTCATGAGCTCCGGTAACGGCTTACCATCAGTTCGAATGTTAGCTCGTTTGTCTTCACTCCTATATAGTTATGGGAACAAGTTACTTTTAGGTTTAACTATACTAATCGCTTCTATATGGCATAAGATGATCACTTTTGGCACATTCGATGTTTGTTCGGCTAACGCAGTCATTTTTGATTAATTTATTAAAGTATTGTGACTTTTCCTATTCTATTCATAGTCTATGGTTTGACAATAGTCTAGCAAATGTTCGGAAAATAGCTAATATGCTGCTATATTAACATGATAACTAGCTTAGTGCTTATAGCTTAGTGGTTAGAAGTATTGGTTTTTGGGTCTGGTTGTGTTGTGTTCGTCCCATGCCACTGACCCATGCCTCTGATCTTACCGCATAAGCGTTACATCAGGTATGGGAATAAATATAATATCTCCTTCGCCAACCGAAGACGGTATTTGGAATTTGTCATCGTGGTCGAAATCGGCCAGGAAGACATCTTATTAACCTCTCTTCCAATCGTCATTTTAACCATGAATGAAAGGTGGTGAAACCATTTTGCATAGGATGGATTTCTGTCAAGTATATGTACAAAAATCAATAAAAAAATTATGTTATTTGCAAACTGTTAACCACTAATAGCCATAACGTTTAATAAACTGTAGACAAACGCTTTTCTATTTTAATATGTCCATATAATTATGAAACTATTATTATTTACGATTCCGAAAAATTCAAAATATGCTGAATCCTGTTAAGATTGCACTTGCTACTTAACACTTACTTCGTACATCAAATTAGCCCACATAAAGTGTTACACCTTACAGCTATGCACCTTATTGCGTAGCAATAAAGGCGATATTAGGGTTACGCGTAGGAGAGAGGAGAAGGGTCCTGGGTGCCTGGAGTGAGCGCATAATTCTCAGCCGAAAGTAGCCACTTCTGGCATCAGCGTATTCGCTCCTTTAACCGTGCGAAGTTGTTATTAACATAAAGGATTATATCGTTACATAAAATGTAACAAAGTAATAACAGAATCTAATGACAGATAATTTTTATGTATTTTATAAACCGCTCAATTGACATTAGCTGTCTCTTTAGCGATCCCAGATAGACTCCCGGTATATCAACGTACTGAAGTGTCTGTTCAATGAAGCTACTGTGTCTATCCGCTACAGAACTAGAGTATGATCCCCCATCCCCAAAGCTCATTTTAAAGCACTGCTGCATTAGAAGATGTTATCCAGTTGCTGGAAACGATAGGGTATCAACATCAATGGCGTGAACATCACTCACCTTCGATTTTATTTTTATGGCAGGATCGCTGGAGCAGCTTGACACTGTGATCAATGCCCTCAAACGTGTCTCCCAATCGGTTGGTTTTAAGATGAATATGAACAAGACGAAGATCATGTCTAACGTCCATGTCACTCCAACACCGTTTGTTGAAACAATAGGCTAGAAGTTGTCCGGGCAAATTGTCGGATTAGTTAAGTCTAACTTCGAGTCCGAGATTAATTGATGAATTCAACTCGTTCGGGAAACTACTTCACATCTTCTCGTCGAGTTTACTTCAAAACTAGTGCGTGTTGCCAGTGATGTGATTCACGGCAGACCGTATGAGGCAGCTCAAAGTTCAGCGGGCTATGGAAAGAGCTATGCTCGGTTATGTTTGTCTGCGCGATATGGTGTGCATCATCACTCCAAGTATCCACTAGTTGAGTACAACACGGAGTTTCCGGTCCCACCAGTCGGCTCCATCATGACATAACCTGTATGGTGCATTAATATTGTATCGCTACCATCATTTAAAGTTTCAAAAATTAGATGCGACAGTTAGAAGATGACTTCCCTAATTTGAAGAGGAACTAATATAAGCATGTTATATAAAAAAAAAACAACTCGCTCTAAATTAAAGCCCTGAGCAGATTAACTTGATAAGATTTTCCAATAAGCGTCGAAAGACATCTCCAAATACCAATTGTCTTGATTTAAGCATCCACGTCCATCTCCTCTGTAAACTCCCCAATTGTTTTCTCAATCGGAGGCTACGCTGGCGTGCTCCCAGACCGTCTACGTGAACCGCGTACTGAACGAAAGCTGAAGGCCAAACCGAGCCACGTTACGATTTGGACGACAACCAAAATTCGAAAATGGAACACCGTCTCTTTACTATTAGCAGATAAAAGCAAATAAATAGCTTTAGTAAGGCCGAATGATGTGATCCAAGATTAATTTGCATGAAAATTTATTTTTATCGCAGGTAAGTTTTTCGTAACTTATTTACTTTTTGATTTTTTTTTTGATTTTATTGGCCTGAGCACTAAAATGGCGACACCCTCAACACCCGTTACATTGTTCCAAATAAGGTCTTGTGAATAGTGGGTTGAAACTACTGAAATAAATATATCGTTATTAATAACTTTCTAGGTACACCTTCTCTTATTAGGAGACGACTAGATATGTACCACACTCTTACCCATTTCTGCCGTTGTGTTCCGGTTGTGAAAGATATACAGAGCAAGTGTAAGTGGGGGCTGTGAGGCAATCCATCATAGTGCACACGGTACATGGGTGACAAAGCATTTGTAAGCTTCTTCGTATGTAGTTGTTTGCAGGTGTGCATGGTCTGCAGGACCCACTCAACGTCAGTTGGACTGTTAGATCGCTTCTCACGCCACTTCGATAAAAAATTAAATATTATCTAACCCACCACCTCAGTGTTGGCCATAAGTACGTGAGAGTGTTTTTTTTTTATAAAGAGTATGTGGTAACAGATATAGGGATATAAGGGGTAATACACCATATATTTTTTCAATAGTAGCTATAATTTTTTTAAGCATGGTATCCTGTGTTAACTAGTGAAGATTTAAGCGCACAATAACGATTTAAATATTTCGGACTGAATGACCAATAATGGCGGAATTACCCGAACCGGATTAACCGAACCCAAATCTCACGGACTATTGATGTTAAAAACAAAACTAGTGCTACCGGTACTCCAACATCCTGCTTGCGCCGCTTTCTATGTGAGGCCTATGTCCAGCAGTGGACTAAAATAGGCTGATATAATAGACTCGGCGTAATTATTGAAACTTGCATACAATTATGAAATATAGACTATGCTTGTTAATGGTAAGCAATTAAAGAGCTGTTTTATTTTTTTCCTAATTTTCCTAGATAGGTTTTGCGTTATAAAGCGCTATATTGTACTTTTTCAAAATCCAATTAAATGCTAACCGCTTCGTAGGATTACACAACTAGCTCACACCCGGAATTTTCATCCGGATAACCCGGTTAAAAATACAGTAATGCAAGTCGATGCTCGTATCGACGTGGAGCCACGTCTTAGCTTCGGCCGCTTGCCAAAACCTCTCCGGGTCACGTTCGGTTGCATAACCGGGCACGGCGGTAATTTTAAGAAGTATATTGGTTTAGTTTTTATCCGGATGGTGTTGCCAGAACTACGGAATTAACCTCAGCTTGTTTTATTGCCGGCGAATCCCGATGTGATCGCTCTGGTGAACATTTAGATTTTAGGGATAAGCTCCGATAGATGTATGTGTAACGAATAAATGCTTAATTTAGATAAGAGATAATTTCTGCAAATTTTATTACACAACTATAAGTTCTACTAACTTCTATAAATTGATAACAGCAGTCACATTCTAATTTTATGTGTCGTATGTTTCTATAATATATTATAGAAACTTAATCCACACAAACAGAAACCTTGCGTATTAGTTATTCGTAGAAATAAACATGAATAGATATGCTCCAGAAACCTATTGAAGAGAATTAAGTTTATCCCTGAGATGACCCTTTACGAATTTACCTACCGAAGACAGGAACAAAGCGGTTCTTATTCGATTTAGCGACGACTGAACTGGATCTTCTTTGATGTGACGAATCAAAGGCAGCGATCCGACTGTAATACACTTAGCTGGGCCATTTCAGTCCCCCTCTGCCTCTCTCACCCTCCCATGGGGGGCTGGTGCGGCCCCTTGATGCACTCGGAGTGCTAGGGTTCAATAAGATTTTCATTAAACGTTGAATGTTTTTTTCTAATGACTACGTATTGGATTCGTAACCCTTTTGCGGGCTACGCAGTGGAGGAATGATTAACCTACCTATCGTAAGTCCGTCGTTCGTTTCAAGGTTTTAAGCGGACTCTTTCAACTGGCATCCACAACACCCACTCTATATACATTCAACCTTGAAACAGTAAAGGCGTAGACAGAAGTCTGCAGAAAAAGATCGATCACATACACGTATGAAATTTATAATTTCAAACAGATTCGGTATCAGAGCACAGTAGGCTATATCCTGCAATTTATGAATACCTATTATATTTCCCTTAACTTATTATAACAATAGAAATTATATTGTTGGAACACGTCAAGAAGTTGGAATTGTAGATGAAGTTAACTTGTAGAGACTTAATCACTAAGATTTTGATACCAGAAGGCTATTTATTGACTTATTTATTTGTAACACCTAACAGATTTAACTGTAGTATAAATCTCATGATATAGCAGTATATGCGATTGGAGTTGGAACTAGAAAAAAGCCTACAGATCTCGTACTTGAATGTCAAAAAAATATTGTTTTATTATATAGAGTGTTATAAAATTTATATTCCAACGAAATTCCTACAGATCTATACAAACCAGTACAGAATCTGGGACTTACGTTTAAAGATGACGATAAGCGCGAAATGATGCAGTTATACGAGACACACGACAGACACGACGTTATACGACAAATGTTAGGTTGGGCTGAGATTCGAACTTGGGACAGGTAAGCTAACTCCTGTGATACTTGTAAGTGCACTAAAGTTTTTCATTCATCATATAATATAAAATACATTATAACTACCGATAGCCGAATGGTTAGTGGTTATGTGCCACCGAATCAGGAGAATCGACCGCGATCCCTTATTTGTGGGACTCATGCACGATTAGCTTCGATGACTTTGACACTTAAACCCAAAAAAAGATGAAGAAAGAGCTCTGGTGAAAAGTGGGTTGAAAGGAATTTCTAGAACTCTGATCACTCAAGTATTGTAAATACGGTTTTGAGAGATTATATTATGTAAATATACATATACATATCCATATAACTCAAACTGAGACGTGACTCTTACCTGGACTGGTATCGTATTCAATTTCCTTATCTGTGTAACTTTAGGGGAGCTGTGACTCTACAGAATGGTACCTCGAACATGGATATCGATTACAGTGGAGCTTTGGGCAAGGACAATACAAGTCCTGAAACTCCCAGACGCAAGACTATTTGCATATTAATAAGGATTACATATACCATGCGAAATTAAGTCGTAGCTCGAGTTAGGGGCGGGGCGAAGGAACAAGTTCAAATTAAATATCTATACTGTTATAAAATTGTAAAAAAAATCTGTGTGTCTGTACATTAAACATATTGGGGAAAAAAAAATCTTTTGGAAGTTATAGGTTACATAATTATAACTCCGGACTAGAAATTGTCTGTTCGTTCGGGCATTAAGCAAAAACTACTCTATCGATTTAAGATCGGTTTTTACTTTTTGAAATGGTATCTAAAGTACGTAAAGAAAAGTAACAGTCTGTAAGGTCTCTTCAAATATCTGAGAGGGTGTACATGGTGCCGGGAATGGCCCGCCATGCGGCTCCATTGTGGGTACACATATCCTCGAAATAATATATATTTTTTATTATTTCTCACATATGCAGGTTCATTCCTCATGATGTTTTATTCACCGCCGAGCACGTGGTAAATACAGCACTTACAATTTTAGTAGTGCCGACAGCGGAGATCGAATCCCGGTCACTTTCGGTCTACAATACTAAAGTGAGCGCCCAGACCACTTGGATTTGCAAACTTGAAACTCTGAATCGTTTTAATCTCTATAATCCTGGTACGATCAACCAAAACTGCATTAATACCATAAACATCGCCTAGAATGGGTTCCATACACAAATATCACAGAACGATTTAAATGTTACATTCACTGTTCGGTAGTCTACGAATAATTGACGTGTCTGTTTATTATTTATTAAACACCGACATAAATAAAAATATTCCGTACTCACAGATTATACGCGCATAAAACCGCGGGAAAATCTAGTAGATTATAAATGTCAAATGTCCTCCGACTACACATTTAAAATAAAAACTCGTTAAAGCTCTTCTTATTTAAAAACAATATAATGTTACAATGAATTAAATAAACATTAATTTAGGCTATTAAAATAACGTTTAAAATAAACATAATAACGAACTATTTTGCAAATTTTAGGTATCAAATAATAACTATAATGCCAGGATTATTATTTATTATAGGAACTTTCGGTTTTAAAGGGAGAAAATACATCATCTATCTGTAAATGACAACCCTATATAAACGTGGTGCATCCTAACAACATACAAACGAGGCTCTGGCAACCGATTGATGGCAGAATATCCATCCTAATTCGCCGAACCCAAATCCCACGGACAGCAGCATCACTAGTGCCAGGATACCTACACTGCGCTCACCAACCCGCTTGTCCAGCTGTGCTGGGTGTTGGAAAACCTTCCGAGAAATATATGTCGGTTTTCACTTGTGTTTTCTTGTAGAGACTTTGTTCAGTAGTGAAGAATGTTAAACAATTTGATGAACTAAAATCACCAGAAATACAAATATTAAGAAAGTTCAATTAGATATCTTAAACCTTGGACAAAATCACTAACACCATTATATACTAGAGAAAGGACAAGGTGCACTTGTAAAATAAAACTACTTCAGTTTAAATCGTATTATAGGACGACCCTTACAACATCGTGTAACGAACTACACTGTGTTGCGGGTTGTCGGTTGATTCAAATTTTTCAGAACTGTGCTTTGTAGCTTCATCTTTGGGAGAGGTTTAAGTCCAGTCATGGACTCTTGATAGGCTATAATGGTGATGATTCTGATATAATATATTAAAAGGTGACTAATGATCATTTCGGTCGGTTATTTTATAAAAAAAATACTTTTTAAAACTAAATTTGACGCAAACGACATGTAAGATACAACTGGCCCGCTCTAAAATTTCCCCGCGCCGTACCCTTAGCGTATTAAAAGCGTCCGCTGCAAAGAAACGAATCGATTGTACGGAAATTACTTATAAGTAGGCTAGCAAATAGGGCCAGCCTGATAAGCGGCGGCTTTCCTCGCGCCACGCGAAGTGATTGATGCCTTCATTGCGTCCGCCATTGCTGCTAGCGTAACAGGGTTGCCATATGCAAACGGCTAAAGATAGATATATTTTTTTTTTCAATTACGTACATAGTTACAGTTAAGTAGTCAACCCTGAGCCCTTGCTGGTGATTATTATATTTTGTTATTATAGAAATACCGTAATATCATAAAAAAATTCGTAATATTCTAAAAAATTTATTATTCTTTATTTTCTATATTTTTTTTATTTCTATATTTAAATAAATTTACTGAACGCAATTATCTTATTGTGTGATTTTTACATAGTTATATTGACCATTTGGTCAACCGCGTCGTGTGCCACATTAAAATGAAATGAAGTATGTTCCTATCAAAATTGTTTAATAAATAAGCCCTCACATTTGTCTCTTATACGGGTAGACAGAGATACTATAATTACATTATATAATTACATTATTACCACTGAACATTGCCCTCCGCTCAAATATGAAGCAACAAACCACGATCCAGGATCACGTCACTCCATCTTACGCGGGACGTCCTGATCGATCGCCTGATCCTTCAGCGTTAGTAAACGTGCTTCTGCTATCACCTTCCACCTCCCCAGGGAGATAGAAGGTCACACGTGGCGAACCTCGCAGACGAACCCTCCTAAGTTATTTTAGAAATAATTAATTACATGGCATTCACATGAGTGAGTTATCATTCATTACTTATGAATATAATGATACCATTTCTAAAGTGTTATGCAAATCGAAACCCCACTCGTGTTTCCTTTCAGATACTACTTAGAAAATTACGAAATTGAAAGCTTCCAGACATTTGTGTATAGTCATCACAGTTAATCGTTGCAATATTTCAATACTGAATATAGAAAGAAATGATCGCATAATATAAAATGTGTGCGTGTGTGTGTAATACTACCCATTGCACACACATCTTTAACATTTAAACTTTTTTTTATGTTATAGGGGGCAAACGTGCAAGCGGCTTATCTAATGGTAAGTGATTACCGTCGCTCACGTACATCTGCAATATCAGAGCCGCTGCAGGTTCGTTGGCGGCCTTTAAGGATATTTGGGTGATAGAGGGATGATAGGGAGGGGGGTTGGGGAGAGGTGTGAGCCTCCGGTAACCTCGCGGAACGTAACGCAGAAGCATTAGACGCCTCTACTTTAAATCGGTACTGCTGCGAGGTCACGGTACCAGCCCAGTAGTGCCGAACCACAATACCACGTAATTACGTGATGTACCACGCGCCTACCCATTTCTTTATTGATGATATGAGAGTCCCACGAATATCACTAACATATAACGAAATACTATGTAAAAAGTTTCACAAGATATTCTTAAAAATATATTTTTCTACCTTTTATTGAAAAAAAATTCACTTTGTTTTCTTTTTTACGTAGTTATATTGATAATTTTTTTTTTTTTTTACGGAAAAGACAGCAAACGAGCAAGCGGTTCACCTGATGGTTGATGATTACCGTCGCCCACATACATCTGCAACACTATAGAATGTGCAGGTGCGTTGCCGGTCTTTAAGGATATTTGGGAGATGGGAGGGAAGAGGAGCGGAATAGGGAGGGGATGTGGGCCTCCGGTTACCTCGCTCACCGAACGAAACGCAGAAGCACAAGATGCCTCTACTTCACGCCGGTATTCTGCGAGGCCGCGGTATCGATCCGGTCGAGCCGGCCCATTCGAGCAGCAGCTGAAGCCGCCGCTCGGCTCTACCGCGCGTGAAATGTCTATTTTTTTTATTTATTATCGATGATTAAGTATATTATAAGGTCTTACGTAACTCTAAAGTGCTACAATCTACCACACAGTGGCATGCAAAATGGTTTTATACAATCATCATTTATTAATTTCTGCCTCAAACAGCAGTGTTCGAAATCTATATGTGAGGCATCCCATTTTAGTCCTCAGGGGTGACAATGCGTCTATGAACTTCATTTGTTGAGGTCGTTTGTCGGTGTCCATGGGCGTTTTTGAACCGATTCACAAAAAAAAATACATTTAATTTGAGAACATTAAAAAAAAACTTCAAAGTAATTAACGCACAAAATATTTCATAATTTTATAAAACGGCAACCCTGTATCGACAAAATGGCGGCAAGCTAGGGAAACATTTTAAAATGAAAATAAACGTCCACACACGTTGAACGACCGCATTTGCAGGTTTTTGAAATAGGACAGTATTTTAAATAACGTTTCCAATGCATACATACCAACGAACCCCATTGCCGGATGCAATGTATTTTTTTTATAATAGAGATTCGAGAAAAGAGCTAGATTCAAAGGTACAGCTGTAGTCGTCGCTTAAAGCGTATTCTATCTATAACGCTTCTAAGGTTGACTCCCTACCACAACTCATGTCTCTTCATACCACGACCACCACATGCCTTAAAGGTTAGCGTACCTGACTGCTGATACATGGGGCTAGCTTCGAATCGCAGCCGAAGCCGATATTTACGACAAAACACAAATTGATTGTTTTCAAGTCTGGTCCATATCTCCAACACGGCATCTGACCGTTCCTTAGATCTTATCGCATATCCGTTACATCGGATACGAGAAGGAGAGCACGGGATAACCATCTCGAAAAATAGCAGAAAAAAAGATAAGCAGACCGATGGCGTGCAGCTTCTTAGGTGCGAGGTGTGGTGTGTGGTGATTGTGGGACGTCCTACCGGAAGAGGCTTATGTCCTGCTCTGGATCCATTAACGGGCTGTTACACGGACAGATAGAACGTGATCGATAGATAGCCGCGTTTGGGTTTTTTCCAACAGAAAATTTTAAGTGTTTTTGAAGGCTTTTCCCTTAGTCAGCTACCACATGACAAGTATTCGTATGACCAACAAAAATACATCTGTGTGTTTGTCCATGCAGGTAATGTAGGTAAAAAGCCTGTAATTTTTTAAAACATAAATTTAAAAAGCTTGGTTTGATACTTACCGTACATGTCTATTGAGTTACGGCCGGATTTCTAGTCGAAGCTAATTTTAAATGAATTCATTTTAGTAGTAGTTTCATTTCATCGGTATCTTGTCGCATAATGAATACGGGAAGATGAAGAAGAGTTAATGCGTCTTTGTTTGCCCGTACGCTCGCGGCACTATAATATCTCCTGCGCAGGTGACATCTTCGTTAACAACAAAACAACTTCCCACGGTTGAGATCAGGTATAAAGCCGTCTTTAGCATACAGGCACGTTTATTCAATAATAATACAGAAATCAATTTCTTGCTTATCTATTGTTTTAATATTTCAGCGAAACCCCTGATTCCTTGTAAAATATATTCAACTTAAGCATGAAGAAATCAGATACTCAGTTCTCTGAAGCTTGCAGACTGAAATGGGTGGGTGGAGCGTGGGGGTGTAGTGGACGGACAGGAGGGGGTCGGGTGGGGTGGTAGGAAGCGTTCAGCCCGCTCGCAATAGGCCGGCTGTTTCCTCCAGTAGCGGATATCTGATGTGTCACGGTTAATGCACTGTGCCTTGTCGGATACTCGTTGTGTTCCCAGGGCTTACTTGTAGATAGCTAGTATTACGTTGAATATTTACGTCATTAAGTGTACGCGTTGAAGAATTTTTCTTCAATAACAATTTAATTTAAAAAAAAAAGAATTTTAATAAGCTTCTACATTCGTATATCCGGTACTGGAGTAGTCAGGAGTCTAGACATTTATTTCATCTAATTCAAACCACTTTTCACCAGAGCTTATTTGGTAACCGATAGTGAACCACGTATGGTGGTTCACTATCAGTGCTGAGTCAGCGTCATATTTAATTTTGTCTGAATTTAAAATTTCTTTTTAAATTTAGAATTATTATTTTTCAGTAGCGCTCATACTGTCAAACATTTACAATGATGAGTCGCACAGTTTGTAAGTCAAATTTACAATAATCAATGATTACCATAAAGAAAACAACAACATTTTTATTAAAAGCAAGTGTTACATACGACAGTCGTACAACAGAAACAACAAATTCATCAAAACCCTTTTTCGCCTTAACACTCGGACAACAAGAGTCGGAATAACAAACGAAGGCGCTTAGATAATTCAACAAGCCCGTTTCCATTTCACAACAATTTCCTCAAACTATTTCTTCATTTCTCCTTATAACAACAAACGCCTACGTTCGCCGGCTACACTTTTCAAAACCGCTGGATCTCCGGTTAATTATTAAGTATTACACTCAAGTAAGCAACTAGTCTTTCAGCTTACGGCAATTGGTTCCAATGTTGGTGTAAGTTGGCCAAATAAATTTGTTTCGAAGTGCAGTCAAGTATATGCGGTAAACGTTTATTTTTCATTTTTCACCGGAACTTTCTTCTCAATTTTCAGGTTGCATAAAAACTCGCACGAGTTTCTTGATGACATTTTACAATAATTGGAAATGGGTAAGGAGTGTTGTGACGCATATACAAAATGGAGTATTTTACAAACCTATAAACGACCTAATGTTACAGTTACAGACCTCCTATCGATGTTGAAAGGATACGATTGAACTGTATTAAATTTATTTTATTCTTTAGTTAGTCAGAGGCTTATTTGTTTTAGTCGTTTCAATATTTTCACCAGATCTTATTTGCTACAACAGGATCAGACAGAACGATACAAATAGTATAAAAAAATATATGAGGCAACAAACTCGGGTCTTCTGATTTGGTGGTAAATCCCCTAATCACTCGGCTATTGTGGCTGCCACTATACAAAATATATCAAATGCTTAAAAAAGTTTTTAAGTTCATTAAATGTATTTAAGCAACTGAATTTTATCATAACATTCCAGAGTCCAGACAATTCGTCTAAAAGTTCGATGTGTCGTTTTAATTGTGTCCTGACATACATATTTGTTTGTATTTTGTATTAAAATTCATGATTCTATGTGTATACTTTGATATTTATATCTTTTTACTTGTTTTATTCTATTAGCTGTATCGCCTCTATTATGTGTTTATCTCTGCTTACCCTAATGGTTGACTGTGAGAGAGTGCCTCCAGACGTTAAGTCCGCCATGTGTACCACTTTGTGCATGAAGCTTAAATAAATAAATAAAAGCTCACAAGGTCACAAATATACTGTCCAATATTTGTACCAAACGTTTGCCAAAAGCCTGCGGCCTCGTCCAAGGCTTCCTCAAACATTCAAACGGTCACTTTATTCGGTTCGCTGACTTCCGCCACAACTTACTTAAATGAATCTGTCGGACCTAACATGCTCTACTAAATTAGTTTTACTACAAATTGGTACTTATTTCTTTGTAGAATTATATAAGATTCGCTAGAAAAATTAAGTTAAAACTTAAATGAATATCTTTAGATGCACGTGGTTCAGGATTCTCCTTTGGCGGAGTCCTATGTTCAGTAGTGGACTTGTGATGATGAATTAATAAGCTCCCGCCTTAATATAGCTCCCTATAAACCTAATATCGCGGCTGCATTATTCTTACTAAGTTTTATTAGCTGGGCATAGACAATAATATAGTTTAATATAAAGGAAGTGTCAGTAAAATGTTTATTTAGTAATGTATGTATGTTTGGTCTCCACGATACAGGCTCGCCTAGCGTCGTGTAATTTAACATTTTCAACTATCACATACATAAAGGAATGTGTTCGTTTTTTCCTTCAAATCTTCGATTTCTCGATGTTATGAACGTCAATAATATCCACCTCTAAGAACCACCTAGAGATGAACATCATAATGGTACGTCATTATATTTAATAATAAACGGACAAGAAGAATTAAAGTTCTCATTCTAATTATTCTCTGCAACTGGCTGATGTCCGTGGGGACTGCAGCTTAGCAATTGCTTGCGACGACCTCGCGGTCTGTCTGTAGTTGTATTATAGACATAAGTAATATTGCAATCCTACGTAAGGACTCCGATACTAATAAAAGTAAAAGTAGCAGCCTGTAAGTGACCACTGCTGGACAAAGGCCTCCTTCTCAAATATTTGATGAGGGTTTCAGAGTCGAGAAGGGCCCGCCACGGTGCTCCAGTGCGGGTTGGCGTGTTTCAAATATCCACGAAATAATATTTTTATTGTTTCTCAGACATGCAGGTTTCCTCACGATGTTTTCCACGTAGTAAATACGGCATTTAAATTTGCTATCAAGAACTTTAGTGGTGTCAGCACCGGAGATCGAGCCCAGGTCACTCGCACTCTATTAAGCTAAAGCGAGCGCCCTGACCATTGAGCTACCACGGCTCATTACTAATTTTTCAATATTTCTAATGATACTTAATTAATATTACATCACTAGCGCGAGGGTCCCGGCTCTGCGATCCGAAACGGGTTTTCGTGATCCATCCAAATACCTGCACCGTACGGGATTCGAATTTGGCGACCTGCAGCGCCGCGGCGGTACACTTAGCCACTGCACCACCGAGCTGACAGTTGCTCGCATATAATGTACATGTGATTTTGTTCACTATGTTTTTTTCTTTTTATGATCATTTGGTATAATTTTAGACAAGCGGCCTGTTCTGAGTTACAGTTAAAGAAATGGGCCCGGGTCAAGGATATCAAGGGCTCCCGAAACAATTACAAAAGTCTCGTAATGCTTTAATGGGCATCGGGCATTGTTAAAAGCGAATTTACTTCGAATCCCAACTCCCGCCCCGGCCACCTCGTCGGAGGCGACCGTCCGCGACGTCGCGCCCTTGGCTAATTACTAAATTCGATTTCGATGGGTGAGACGTTTTATTGTGTTCGCGACACGAGAAATTGCTCATTTGTATGGCTTGAAATTCAAGTCGACGATCGATCCCTAACCGATAACTTTAATAAACTCTTTTTAAACAGAAAGAAGAAAAAAAAAGGCCGGTTTAGTCCACGGTGAGAAGGTGGTTCCTTCAGTTAACTTTTACTTCACGGCTGAGAGATTTGGTAGCACACAGCACTACATAGATGTAATCGAGATGTAGATGTAATCAATATGATAGAGACATCTGCAAACTTATAGAAATCAGTAATTCTCATTATTATTAATATCTGCTTCGTATATCTCTTTAATCTAAACACGTACCTCCGCTTTATAGAAACTGCCACTTTATAAAAAGCATAAATACTCTTCCAGAGTTCAATGAACTGTTTTCCGAGGGTAACAAAAATCTAAGTTACTTTAATTACGAACCGGCAAACAGCAATTTTGTTTAGGGATTATGAAATCTTTGCAATATTCCATTTTTCCCCCGATTGCCCCTTTAAGTACAGTCGGGTGGAGACTGTTTAAATATCAGTGGTGCAATATTAACCGCAAGGTTTAATCGCGAGATGGAGGGAATTAGCAAGGGGAGATCGGGGTGAAATAACATCACACGTTTTTGTATTTACATTTACTACGTAAAAGCCTCCATGTAACGGCCGTCGATGATTTTTATTTTTTTCCCTAACCTTTTTAGTTATTTTTTTTTATGGAAAAGATGGCAACCGAGCGAGCAGTTCACCTGATGGTAAGTGCTTATCGTCGCCCACATACATCTGCAACACCATAGATCCTGCAGGTGCGTTGCCGGTTTTTAAAGGATATTTGGGAGATGGGAGGGAAGAGGAGAGGAATAGGGAGGGGATGTGGGCCTCCGGTTACCTCACTCACCGAACGAAACGCAGAAGCACAAGATGCCTCTACTTCACGCCGGTATTCTGCGAGGCCGTGGTATCAATCTGGTCGAGCCGGCCCATTCGAGCAGCAGCTAAAGCCGCCGCTTGGCTCTACCACGCTTAACAAATAAATATTTGATTTAAATTTAACGAAAATTACTTCAAATCATTTTAAAGGTTACAAATGTCATCGAACCGAAAATATTTTTCTTATCTATATGAATAAAACCGGTAGCAATCCTTTGCATATTCGTTTAACATTGTCCTATGGCTATAAATCTTCAAAAAATTGCTGATTAATGACATGGAACAAAATTATAAAATTAGCAATGGAAGTGAGCGAGATATCAACATCATCATGAGATTTCATCTTACTTCTATTTTGATATTGTCATAATGCAAAAAGTTTTCATTATTTACGATTCCCCCTAAGCGGAGGTCTAAGCTTTTGAACTTAACAAACAGGTAAGTACCGGTGGTATACTCGTACGGTAAGTGGCCCTTCGCCTATCGACGCACACCCGATTTTTTTACACACACACCGTTACTTTGACTGAAGTGTCAAAGTAACGGTGTGTGGGTAATAAGTCGTTATGTCTATTATTACTTTTTTTTTTACACAAAACAGTTAATATCGTGTAAAATCTATACATATATAATTCTTATGTCTAAAGAAAGAGCATTTCTCGAAAACTTCTAGACGCTTCTGCTAGCTCGCGTTATCTTTAATCTTACATTTCGTGTAGCCGTTGCGAACAAAACATATGAAACTTACTTCAAAATATACACGTACTTTGGTTATTACAGGATTGATAAGCAAAGTTCAAACGTGAAAGGGCGTGCTTCTAATCTGATGTAGTTGGCAGTCAATAGATAGCGATGTTTATGTATTGATAAAGTTGAGGTCACATCGCTGTGCAATCCTGGTAATATTAAAAAAAATATATTTTCGTCTAATAATGTTGTTTTGTACGTATAAGTAATATGTACATAGAATCATAAATAGTATGTATATGTACATATGGCACCTGTTAAGTCGTGATGTTAATTCTTAAATATTTAAATTCCTTAATTTGTGAAATATTTGTAATAGATATCTAGTAGTAGATAAAGGATTACTGATTGTAACGGAACTAAATTAACTCTACGTTAAGAAAAAAATTGGTCAAGATATGTACTCTACTTTTTTGCTACCTTTATGCTATTTATTTATAGATACATTATAGTACATTTGTTAGTTTGTTACGCACTTCACATCGAAGAACTACCTCTGTAAAAAATGGGTATGCCTAAGAAGAAAACACATTATTTCGTCCTTCATTCACATGTTGTTATTTTTCGAAAATCATGTACAAATTGTTTCGTTCTCCTCTAAACTATAATGGCGACAGGCTTCCTATCATACACATTGTTCCAAATAAGCATGAGACGTCTAAAGAGTCAAGACCTCCGACCCTTCCAGGTATTTGGTATACAGACCTGAGAGATTATAGTTAATTTATTAACACAAACCCAAATACAAAATATCTTTCCAAAAACTTATTGCTGAGTGTAACCCCGTCGCTAGAGGTCCCCGAGGTCTGTAGCAAAATGAGTAAAGTTTACGCCATCATTATTGGCGCTGGCTGACAAAGGGCGGCCTCAGCCTTTGTCAGCGCGCAATTACCCCGCCACAGCGAACAGATAAATATTACCGCCTCGATTGTCTCCCGTTGCGCTTTGAAAATCTAAAATTGTTATCAGAAAATGTGTAACTCTGTTACTGCCAAGTTAAATCTCTTTGAGGCGTAGACGTTGCTACGAGCTACGTGTAACTTCGGAAATTAAGCGTAACGCCGTCGTAGCCCGAATGGTGAATTTGTTCTCGGCCGGCTACAGACGTATTTCCCATATGTCGTGACACTAGGATACACCGCTAACGTTTAAACCCCGACACGTGTTTCGTTTCGCAACGAGATAGTATCGAGCGAAAGGTCTTTGTAGAGCCTTTTGTACGTGATAGAGCCATGCGGCAGCTTTTGCTGCTGCTTGAATGGGCAGACTCGATCGGGAAAGTACCACGACCTCGCAGAATACCGTCGTAAAGCAGAGGCATCTTGAGCCCCCGAGCGACTCTTGCAGCTCCTCTGTTGTTGCAGATGTACTTCCTCCTTTGCCCCCTCTTCCATATAAAATAAATGACAAAGGTTTAACGTTCTAACGTCTTTAATATAATGGATTTCCGCAAAGTAACGCCCGATTCTATTAACTATATAAAAGCACATTCGCTTGTTATCCTTAGTAGTGCACAATTTACGGAATTTTATTTGGAACGACTCAACATAGCCAAACGGGCTTACGTAACGTCTTTTTCGCTTTTCTAGGAGATAGTTTCCCTTAGTCGCCTTGTGTTCTAACGCCGTAACAACATGGCATTTAACACTACTTAGTTAAGTTGCATTTCAATTACGAAGTCGCTTACTAACTTAACCTTTAACTCGCTCAACACTTAAGCGACTATCAAACGTCTCTAATTTCGAAGTCGCCAACGATCCGTCGTCTACAATTTTCGCCGCCGCAAATTGTACATCTTCGACCGCGTCCGAAGCAGAGGCGGAAACGACCGAAGTCGCTTCGTTAGAGGTCGAATTGGGGCTATTGTATTCGACGCTTAATCGCCTTCGGACAATGGCCGATGACGCGATGTAATTGTACCTAAATAGTAGTAGTCGGAGCTGAGTTCCGCACGATTTTAATTGCGCTAACGTAGCGCGTTTGCATGCAGCGTAATTTTTTAATAGACTTCCTGAAGCACTCGGCTCAATAGTTCCGAATCATTGTTTCTTTAACGATCTCGTTGTTCGTGTTCAAGTGTACGCCACTCTGTCGCACGGTCCGTCCGTCTATATCTAAAGAATCGTAATAACGTAGCCCGGATAATTATTCGATACTTTGACCAACGTGCTCAGAGATGGAGTTCTGTCAGTATATGGCAACACCGAAATTATTAGTTTCCGGAATGTATTGCACTTGTCCCGTATCTTTGACTCTACATTCGATACTGTCTTCATTATCTACATATCGCATAAGAAATTCATCATATAAAGAGGTGTGAAAACACCTAAATGCATCTTTTTTATCCTACGATCCTTGTAGATGACATGTTCAGAATTGTCTAAATCTTCTATAATAACAAATTGATATTTAAAGAATTAGTATCATTAGAATATTTTTTTCTACTCGACGGTTTTGTAAGTGAAAACCTCATGGTAATCTCCGGGAGCAAGCCCGGCTTGCCATTCTATAAGTTCTATTTCCCGGATTTGCTGAAAGCCGCTCGATTTCGTTGAATATTGCTAGATAGAAACCATAGTCTCTGCCTAACACCGTGCGTGAATGAATATATACACAGTTGCATTCGCTGTAAATTTTTAAGCAATCAAACCACAAAACAGTAATTAAAAATATATCTTTGTGCATTAGGTTTTAACGTTTACTACGTCGGCTGTATAAATGAGAACGTAAATAAACCATTAAAAATAAAAATAAACCCTTATCTTATAAGCGGTCGCATTAAAACGGTTTACGGAGTGATTACTGCTTTACAAACGAGCCGGTCGCCTGCAACTGACGAATTAATTTCATTGGTGATCAACATTAGCTTTATTTATTACGGGTGAAGATTCAACAGATGCCTATATATCACGCTTGTTAGTAATAAAACGAGGTAACATACAACAGGTAACAACAGTTTTGTGCTCTTTATTCTCATATGCCCTGTATGGCGGACACGTGGGTTCGGAACCGAGTCGGTTTTTTTCTTTGATTTCCAAACAACAAACATTTTTGATGACTAAACACAAATTATAAGTTTTCGGGGTCTGGTTGTCGTCTCTTACACTGCATCCGACCGTTCCTTCGATCTTATCGTATAAGCATTACCTCAAATATGGAAAAGTAAAACCGATTGGGTGTCACTGTAGTTGCGCGTAACACTTACGGCGCTATAATGCCTCCTACGCCAAGTGCGTAGGAGGCATTGAGTTCGGAAGGCATTTACTTCAGAAATTATTGCCTTAGAAGAAATCGGTCAGAAGGATATCAACACCATGCCCAGTAATTTCATTGGCTTCAGACCTTCGTAAACCAATAGTTTACCTTGTTCTTCTGAGATCTGTTGTAAATATTGAGCGGCAAACTTCTTTTGCGGGAAATGCGGCGTTCAACATTCACAGTTTTCATTGTGTATTTTCATTTAACAATTTGTTTACCTTCTCATTTCTAAGCAAATAATTGTATTTTCATATGATATATCCATCGGCACGCTAATGAAACGACGCAAAGTCATCGAACGACACTTGCTTCGGTCAGCCTCGAGACTCATCGGCTCTTTCCGCCTCAACTACGGCGAATTTAACTGACCTACGTCTTGTCGCCGTCCCTTATAGTCTTTCGATGTTTCACATATTCCAGTAGGCGCGTGACGGCTAGTCTTTTTTCTTTTTGTCTTCTTTTACAATCTCTCAATAGTCACGCTTGGATAGTAGTGGATTGGAGTTCCAAACACCTTGCACCACAGACGCTGTTTTTCGTGGCCAGGATTATTCCGTCATTTGAGGTAACGAGATTTCTCGGGAATATCTTTCAGTCTATATTTACGACACGCACGCGATCTGATACACTAACCTTCTAGCCACATAAGTTCAATCGCCAATTCATAGAACCTTCGCGTGCAACATGACTTAGATCTGCGATGCAGGTGCCAATAAAATTGGAGAGATATACCTCGTATTGTATACCTCGTAATCAACCCAGGGCGTTGTGAAACATTGCGATAAGCGAATTGAAAATTATATAAATTGGCCAAAGGACTGATAGTGAAACTATATAATTTAAACACTTAAATATACATATATTTGCATATGTATATGGCATAAAATACACACTAATATTTACATACATATTTATTACATATGTATAGAGACTAATAGTCATCAGACGGTTTTAAAAAGTGTTTGTATATCAATCGTTTAAAAGACATTTTTCAAGGGGCTTTTCTATTGTATTCGGGCAAGGATTTTCCGAGTAACGTAGCTTTAACGGTAAATGTTAGGTAGCTACCAACAAAATCGATAGTGTTGAGAGAACGAAGAACCCTATCATGCTATTCTTGCTAAATCACCCGATTTTTCCACCGCTCAACAAAAGTTTCTTCAAGAAAGCTTTAGCATAAGCAGGCGCACTGATATTCCTTAGAAGGTTTCTCCATACTTGCCACGCTGGGGAAGCGGGTCGATGAGGCACAGTGCCGGTGTTCTCGTACCAGTGATGCCATCTATCACTGGTCTAGGATTTGGGATCGGTAAATTCGAATGGACATTCCGCCATTTCATTTCCATTTGGGGGTGGCCTATGTTCAGCAGTGGACTTGTGATTGGCTGAAATGATGATGATGATGATAATTCCGCCATTATGTCAGCAACATCATTATAATTACATTCGTACGTATAAATATAGACAATCCCGTGGTTCTGCCGACATCGCTCCCTGCTAAGCCATGGGTTGGGTTGAAATCCCAAAAGATGAACTGAATGTTGATAAATACATAAATTTGTATAGTTAAGGTTTTAGGTGTACTAATCAGCAAGCGCGAAAATGATACATACGGCAAGGGAAGACAAACTAATAAATTAAAAAGTTATTAAAAAAGAAAAAAGAGAGTCGGCTGACGCACACATGCTAAAGCTTTAATTGAAACTATAAATATGAAACCGCGATTTACGTGGCACTGTGTTCGCGAGCAGTATTCGACGGCAAAAAAATGAACGCTCGACTCTGAAAACTTATTTTTAAAGTTCACCGTTCCCTTTGAGCTTCTTGCCGTGCTTTTCTCAATTAGAGCTGTTTCTAGACCGTTTTTAGCTGCCGCGATATTGTTTTAAATTTGAGCGTGCTTTTGTTTTTTTATCGAGTTAAAAACGTGATGAAATTTTCACTGTACAGCCAACGTATATTGTACTAGATTGTTATACAGAGGTATGCCTGTAAAATCCGTTGAAAAAATCTTTTTTTTTTCTTTATTGTTTTTTTGATACTGTTGTGGATTTAAAGTCATGAATCTCTGTTACTGCAGTCGGATATAGAAGGGAGGGAGTATGGAGACCATGCCTGCTTCAGTGCAGGTCTAAATTTACACATGACTACAGATGACGTCAACAACCAAGCTGCTTTTTTTTATGGAATAGGCGAAAAACGATCAAGCGGTTCACCTGATGGTAAGTGATTATCGTCGCCCACGTACATCTGCTACATCAGAGGTGCTGCAGGCGCGTTGCCGGCCTTTAAGGGTATTTGGCGAATGGGAGGAAGGATGAGGAAGGGGATGGGGAGGGGGACTGGACCTCCGGTTATATCACTTATTGAACGATACGCAGAAACACATAGTACCGTCATGAAGTAGAGATGCCTCCACTTTCCGATGGTATTCTGCGAGGCCGTGTCGTGTCGTACCAACCCGGCCGAGCCGGCCTATTCGAGCACCAGCAAAAGCCGCCGCTTGGCTCTAGCTCATGAAGAAATGACGCATGACGTGACGTCACGTCAGGACTTCACGCGTAATAGTAATATTATAATGTTCTTTTTTTTAATTTAAGTATGTACTCTCGTTGTTTGTTTGGTATGAAATTTAAGTAGAATACCATTGGTAGGATATTTTTTTAATGTTCTCTTCTCAAATTACAGTTCTGTTTTAGCAACATAGAGCGTGCCAACTGGCTGGCACTAACGTAAAAAAAAATCGATCTAATCGTCGCCAATTCTTCATGTGCCCGGGGCGGTTGGAAAAGAAATAATTGGAGACAATTTCAACAAAGCCACAATTTCACGGGCGCGCTGGCGTGAACACGCGGGTGGTAGAATTTAATAGAACTTCAAAAGGGCTGCTGATTTCGCCACAATTCTATCAGCTTAGCGCGATATCCCGGGCATTACGCGTATGAAATGCGGTTATCGCGTACCTCCCGCGTGTAGGGGGGGTGCACAGAGAGAAGCAAGGGGAATTGCGAAACCATTTTATACTCGACGCTATAAGAAGCCGGTGTAGAGCGAAACTAAACACACAAATATTCGATTTTTAAATACATCCCGACGTTACACACGCCGGTGCAGTATTAAGTTGCTGTACTGTGACGAAAATTCTAGAATATTTTGTATATTAAAAGTCAATACGTCAATACTTAATATAGGAACGGGGAAACGCCCGTCTGTCATCTGTATTGAGTTCTTAAACGTTACTTATTGAAATACTTTAGAAGATGCTGCATTCCTATTTTATATACGTACCATAAGTGACAGTTATACAACATAGTTAACTATATAGTCTGAGTTTACTTACGTTGTTTATAAGGGGGCTTATTCGTTTCAATATCAATTGACAGTAAAGAAGCCCAGAGTACAGTTGACGCACTTCAAAAACTACCTACCTTCGCTAATGATTTCGAAAGACAAAGATCATTTTCCTGAAATAAGAAAGTCTAAGCAGGTAACCTTTTTTTTTTATACTCCTGATACTCTATACTTATCTCATTCTCTTGTAGGCTACTCTTCTGAAATTTCTCTTCTGCCGTGTGCGATGCAATTCGCGCACACTTTATTTTTATTAGGATTTATAAGTGAGGCCAGTTACAAAGAGGAAATAATATTTGAGATAATGGAACAACAAAATACTATAATCTGTATACTCTTTTAAATTAATTAAATTAAATGTAACTTTACTGTACACTGTATACTATATAAAAATTAGATAAAAACAAAACACTAAACGCAATAAATTTATTTACAAAGATAAAACATCCAAGAGTCCAAAAAAAATTTCTTAACTGTAGGTTGTACCAGAATTCCTCGATATGTTTTGACTCTATTATTTAGTGTTTGAATGATTATGTTAAAAGCCGTGGCAGCCTAGTGGTCAGGGCGCTCACTTTAGTTTCATAGAGCGCGCGTGACCTGGGTTCGATCCCCGGTTCCGGCAATACTAAAATTGTTAATAACAATTGTAAGTGTAGGAAAGCCCGCCAACTCGCACTGGAGCAGCGTGGCGGGCTTCCCGGCCCTTCCCGGCTCCTAAACCCTCTCTGATACTCGTTTTTGAGAAGGAGGCCTTTGCCCAGCCGTGGCACTTACAGGTTGCTACTTTATGCTTATGTTAATTAAAAAGTTATTAATAAATAATGAAACTTATTCCGAAGCATGTTGTTAAAAATAGCTAACTAGGTTAAAGCGACATTATTGTACTTTATTAGTGGTAACATTATTAGCGACACACACACTGTTAAAGCGAATAGAGTATTTGAACTGGAAAATTCAAATATATTTAATGTTTTAAATTTCATTAATTTCAGTTTCATATGGACTAATGAAGAGCCTTAATTAAAAAGCTTTTAATACGTCTTACAATTTTATTCAGACTCATTTACAACCCATAGCGAGATAATATCAGAGATTATATAGGATTACCAACGGTTGACCTTTTTCAAAGATTACAAAAATAGACTTATGTAGTTTTAATTGAAATAATTACAAAAGTAAATGTTTATTTACATAAGTATAAAATATGCGCAGTGTAACACAGAGTATCGGTTGGTCGCTGTGTTACTCTATACAAAGGGGCTGGCTGTGAAAAGTACATTCGGAACATAAAACCCAGTTATCTGATTTTGGCGACACTGGCACGTTTGTCTAGCAAGTTCGAGATGGACAATCAGCATCTCACGGAGGCCTCATGGTGTTTCTCGCGTTTTGCTCAGTCGACCTTTACAACACCCACAATATATAACACCGTAACATTCGTGGTACCAAACTTTAACGATTTCGAATTTCGAATGATGTAATTTCATGATAGTGTAAAAATATTTGATATCGGTTCAGTAACTACTATCTCGATACCCACAATATATATATTTGTTGTACTGCTACCAAACGTTAACGATTTTGTATTTGGAACGATGTAATTTGATGAAAGAGATTCAGTGAAAGAACTTATGAAAATTTAAAAAAGTAGAGGAGACAACATGCCACCTTGCGGTACTCCGGCCTTGATCGTGCACCAGTTAGAGAACGAATTGTCCACACGTGTCCGTTGCCGGCGACCTAACAACTAACCATGAAACCAGTCAATCACTTCAAGAGATATGAGATACTCTTTCTTCACGTGGATGTCGTAAGAGCCTTGAAAGCCTTGAAGATCGCAATGGGTACCGACAGATGGCAGGACATCCCTCACGAAGACAACCAGTTCAAAATTAACAGCCTGATGCAGGGCAGGAGCGTCTAAGGTGTCTGGTGCAGCAATCGCCAATCCGTTCGCCGAACGTGGCGATTATGACAAATGAAATCACAGGTTATGTACAGCTGAGGTAAGGGAAAGAATATTTCCTATCATCGGTTCAGTGCTACATCAGCCTATTTTAAACCCCTGCTGAGCATAGGCCAAGACCAAGCAAACAACGGCGAAATCTGGTAAACATTACTCAGAAACCTTCGTTTCCTATACTCATCAAGGTAAGTGGTGAAGCGGTTGCCACACTAGTGATGCAGCTCGCCACCAGCCTGAGGGATGTGAGTTCGGCAAATTCGGATGGTTATACACGTCGTTATTCCTTCGACTGCAGTCTTGTTTGATGGGTGGCAAGAATCACGTGCAGGCGAGATTGTGATTTATAGAAATAAGATTATATAGCCACACAATACATAACCTGGGAAGACTACTGAGTCTCTAAAATTACCTTTGACAAACATACATAGCTTATTATAGTATGTTTAGAAAAACCATTATAACTTAGATGACATTTAGTGACCTCTGAGCAGTTGCTAACATAAACATTGCCCCTGGAGCCACACGTTTACGAAGGTTAGGAGCTCGACACAGACTCACAAATATTGAACGATCGCTCACACATGACACGTCGGTGTCCAAACAGCGCGGAGTGTGGCGCGGTAATCAAACCGCCACGTCGGATCGCCTTACGTTGACCGAGCGCTTCCTCGAGTGCATGTTCAAACATGGCGTCATTCCAGTATTTTATTTATGGTAAAATTTGTTAACTATATTGTCAAGAAATAACTTCAACTGAGTTATTTAACGCACTTTAGTAATACTACCTTTTTTTAAATGAGATCTTTGAAACAGTTATAATTAAAAGGTCGCGTTGAGTAACCTGTGGTAATATTTCAAAAGCAAAAACAAACGAAGCACTTTATTTTCTAGAGCGCGAGTGACCTGGGTTCGATCCCCGGTGCCGGCACCACTAAAATTGTTAATATCAATTTTAAGTGCTGTATTTACCACGTGCTCAGCGGGGAACGAAAACATCGTGAGGAAACCTGCATGTCTGGAGAAATAATGAAAAAAAATATTTCGAGGATATGTGAAGCCCGCCAACCCGGACTGGTGCAGCGTGGCGGGCTCTTCCCGGCTCCTAATCCCTCTCTCATACTTGTATTTGAGAAGGAGGCCTTTGCCCAGCAGTGGGCACTTATAGGCTGTTACTTTACTTTACTTACTAAACAAACGAAACGTTGCAAAAGAACGTTTAACTACACTGAGTCGTGCCAGATGGAAATCCGTAATATCTGCCTACCCCTGCAGGTGACAGATGTCAGTGTTTATACATATATACTCTGTTCGTATGTGGGGTAGAGTCAAGCGGTAGCTTTTGCTACTACCTGCATGGGCGCACGACGTCGCAGAATACCGACCTGGAGTAGAGGCATCTTAAGCTTCTGTGTTTCGTTCGGTGAGTGATCAGCCTCCAAATATCCTTAAAGACCGACAACGCACCAGCAGCTCCTCTGGTATTGCTGATGTACGTGGGCGACGGTAATCATTTACCATCGCTTTCTCTTTGGCCTTTTGTAGTAGTCGAAAACAATTCATAAGCATAAAATCTCGCTTATAAATTGTATGCGAAGTGAGATGTTTTGAAAGCTATGAGAATCTATCCTCAAAGCACCAAGGGCACAGATACTCGTCTCCGAGCCACATTAAATCCAATCACCGCGAGACTGCGACGGACCCTGATTGCCGGCGACAGTTTATTGGCTTAGCCAAGTCAGTTTCACCGGGGCACCCCGAACTAGAGTCACCAAACGTGCAGACATTCGTCGGGCATATTGTGACATTTATTTATCTTTAGTTTAAAAAAACATTGTTGTAAATTTAATTGCAGCGATCCCCGAGTGATTAGAGGATCTTCCTCCGTATCAGGATCTCGTGTAATGATGACTTTAGGAATCTATTATGTGCGATACGTATCGTTGATCAGGACACTATGATGGCGACAGGCTCGCCACCTGTTACGTTGGGCTAAATATGTTTCGTTGAAAGGTGAGTGCAAACGACCAAAAATAATTGTTTAGATTCTGACCACCTATTGGTAGACCTGTAGAAACGCTGAGTAGTCACCTGCACGCTTAACAATTAAATAAACTGCACAGTACTACAACGTAGCCCATACGCATCTTAGATAACATAAAAAAAAATTAACATTCGCTCCTTAAAGTTACTTTAAAACATAGTCACCCTAGTACAAAGCCAGAGGTTTTACGTGACAAGTATTATTATTTATCTCTACGTTTCAATCTATAGACGAATTCTGTGATCTAAAGAGGGCTATTGTACAACAGACGCTGTTAGTGTGCGTGCGTTATTCGCGTGTGTTTGTTGCACGGGTGACTGATCGTTTCAGCGACGGTTAAAGATTAGAGTTAAGCGTGGTGGAGCCAAGCGGCCGGCTCGGATGGGCCGGCCTGACCGGATTGATACCACGGCCTCGCAGAATATCGGCGTGAAGTAGAGGCATCTTGTGCTTCTGCGTTTCGTTCGGCGAGTGAGGTAACCGGAGGCCCACTCCCCCTCCCTATTCCCGTCCTCTTCCCTCCCATCTCCCAAATATCCTTAAAGACCGGCAACGCACCTGCAGCATCTATGGTGTTGCAGATGTATGTGGGCGACGGTAATCACTTACCATCAGGTGTACCGCTTGCTCGTTTGCCGTCTTTTCCATAAAAAAAATATATCTAATTGGATTCCGTGCTATTCAGAACGCTTTCAATGCGACGTTTAAAAAGTCAACAGCTCATAGAGATGGTGTGTTATATTAGCGATGTACTTGAGAAAGTTTACGGGGTTTTACTCTATACATCAATGGTATTAAGAGCCGTTTAATCTCGTGTAACCAGAACATAAAATAGAAATAATATTTATAATCTACGGACGGGCTCTGATAATGAACGTAAAATCACTATTTCTTTCGTCTTATCCTTGAAATACTTCTTAATATACTTAAAGTGAGAGCCTGAGTTTGAGCGCTCGCTTTAGTTTCATAGAGCGCCAGTGACTTGGGTTCGATCCTCGATGGCTGGCACCACTATAATTGTTAAGGGCAATTATAAGTGCTGTATTTACCACCTGCTTGGCGGTGAAGAGAAACAGCGTAAGGATGTTTGAGAAATAATAAAAAATATTATTTCAGGGATATGTGAAGCCCGCCAACCCGCACTGGAGCAACGTGGGGTGTGCCTTCCCATCTCAAAAACCCTCTCAGATATTTGAGAAGGAGGTCTTTGCTCAGCCGAGCGCACTCGCTGCCTCCTACTTTACCTTAGTACTGAAAAAAATATCATTCATCATTTCGTTTAAATTGAGACAAAGCCTTCACGAAAACCAAATTAAACAGACAATAGACAAAGACTATACGGACTCTGATAATGAGCCTAAAATCACTATTACCTTCGCCTTTTTATTAAAATAGTTTTTGATATACTAAAAAAAAGTTTATATTCAAGCAATTCATTTAATTTTATACAAAGGAGTGTCAACACAATGAAACTGATAACAGACAAAGACGGGCACCAGCACCAGTATTCCATCAAGGCACCGTTCGCATTTTTATGTTTTCATAAATTTCCGCCGAGATCAATATTTTACATTCGCGCCCGCGAGTCGAATAGGGCTTTTTGCAACTTCCCGTTATCCCTATTATTTATTCGGTTGTGCCCATCTGGAGGTCTACATTGTTCAATCTTCTTTTCGCTTCGATATTTGTTGTCTACTGCTATCGCACAGGATTGGTGTTATTTAATGTGTATACTCTGTGCGATACACACACATAACATCGCGCACTAGCTGTATATGAGCTTTTTGTTTACTACAAAATTGTATTCAGAACTCAACCGGTGACGGCTTATGAAAATTTGCCACATCTCAAAGGGAAACGTCTTAAAGTCTTGTGAAACGGTTGTAGTAGAATTCTGTTGACGGGATAGAGCCAAGCAGCGAGGTAGTACCACGACATCGCAGAATACCGGCGTGAAACCGCCTCTCATCATCCTCCCTCCCGGCTTTCTAATAACCCTAAAGGCAGGCAACGCAGCTGCATCTCCTCTGGTGTTGCAGATTTACGTGGGCGACGGTAATCACTTACCATAAAGTGAGTCGCATGCTCCTTTGCCTTCCATTTCGCAAAAAAAAAGAATTACCATCTCTAGTTTATTTATATTTATTTATTTATTGTTTATTGTGTACACCAAAAGGATTACAAAAGGCGGACTTAATGCCTTTTAGCATTCTCTAACAGTCAACCCAGGGCGGGAAGAAATGTGGTGATAGGTGCATCTAATTTAAAATAATATAAATATGAAAAGGCTAATTGAGAAATATACTACATAATTTAAACATATACAAATGTCTTAGCATAGATATCTACACAAATACATACATATGCAAATACAAACTATAATATATACATAAATACCTACACAGACATATACATACACACATTAATACACACATACATAATAAATCAGAATAAACACTAACAAGTATCAGATGGTTCTAATCTATCATCGTTGGACATAATTTCAGAGTCCTGACACAAGTCAATTGCTGAATGAGCCCTCCCCCAAAACCGGACACAAAACACGGTCCTGAGTCAACCGCATTCATTGACTTTCAGCAACACTGTGGGATCATCGGGGTCGTCACTCCGTTTTGTGGGGGATCGTCGGGGTGGTCACTCGATCCTGTGGGTGTCTTCGTCCACAGTGTTTGACTGTACTAAGTTCCCACTCGAGAACCTATCTCCCCCGAACGGTGGTCAGTTCTGCGAGTTACATGGCCGGCCCGTCCCGTGCCACTTACTACCATGTCGGTTATCCCAGTTCGGCTGCGAATATCGTCGTTCAGATCCTTTCACGCGGACAAACACCGAGCTTTACCCTTTCCGTAGCCCACTGAGCGACTATGAGCTCATAGGGTAGTAGCGTCTGCGGTGTGAGGATTCTGGTGCTGGTATCGCCAACCCGCCTGCAAGGCGTTGTGAATACGACGAATCCTAAAAAGGATACAAAGTCTGATAAAGAACAGAATTCTAGATAAAGCAAAGGATAAACATGTTTTTATCATAACTCGGATTTAAGTAACCTGTCACCCAGGGGATAGGCAGAGATCCTGTCACACCACCCTCGCCTCTTTCACCTTCATACATCTACGCAAACTAACCCATCGCTTATGGGTGGGTTGATTTGGCCAATCTTCGATATATCGTCAATTTGAACGAAAAACTTCCGTCTAGGGAGTCCCTTACCGACCTTGACGCTAACTTCGGCTGCATAAATGCCCTTTATCATTCTTTTCTCGTTTATTCTCCCTACGTGTCCTAATATACAGAATTTTAAAAACGTTTTCTAGCGCCTTCATATCCCAAGAATATAACAGTCTATTATGAAAACCTATCAGCGACGTTCGATAAAAGATTACACAGCAAAATTTATTCGCTAGGGTTACGTCCATAAAGTAGAGAACGGAACATCAATCGACAGCGTGTGACAAATCCTTGGGCCAGCCCTAGATAGTTGAATGTCCATACGCATTATCAGTCGTTGGCGGGTATAATTTATATGGCGGAGTAAATAGGATTACCAGCGGGCAGTCCCGCTGTGGGTAATTTTTTGTTCGCGCACAATGCGTAGACCGGCCTCTTTCAACTGTTGCGAACCCTACCCATGTTCGTATTGATTCGGTTCGCTCTTTCAATATTTGTGCGTGGAAAATGAACGTTTTGAATATTTTCTGGGCGTGTTTTACTTATATTATTATTAAGATAAATTCAACATAAACGGTAGAAGCGTGTTTGCTAAGTTTGATTCTCTCTACTCAGTTTCAGCATTTATGTGTTGGAACCAAATTCATTTATTATATGCTAGTTGTTTTGATTGACTTTGTGTGTGCTAATTTAAAAATCTTTAAAGTCCTCTATCTGCTGCTGAAATTTGAATTTTAGTAGGACGGAAAGATTTTTTTTTTTTATTTTACCAGGCGGATTTTTCAAGATCAGGCAAAGACTTCGTTTATTTAAAAAAAATATTTTGAATAAAACAATTATTAATTGTATTTCCTCGTATTTGGTGTAAATTATATAAAATACCTGCTCTAAATTCATAAAGTCGTGCTTACAGGAAAATATTCAATAGAATTTCGGAGCGGGGGTTCCACAGGGACCCGCTAGAACGTTCTATTGCCCGGTTTTATAAAAAATCCATTTAAATCCACACCGCGGCGATTATTATTTAGATCTTGTTTAGCCACTGGATTAAACGTGGCGTATCATTTCTTTTTGTTTTATCTTTTGCATTTTAATGGCGGAATTAAGTTATGATTTATCCTTTCCCAGTGTTTAATTCTTCGGTTGCTCAGTATTTATTTCCATGAAAGTGTTCTTTGTCTAATGTGCGTTTAGATTTTTTTTTTATTTCAAATTTTTCTAATAATACCAAGTTTTATAGAGAATAATAAAATAGAATTAATGCAATAAAATGGAGAGTAGACTATTGGTAAAGACAAAGACACTAACGCGATGTAGAGAGAAATTCAAAGTACGCATTGTAAGCGATACTTTTCTGTTTCCCTTTAATAGAGCTTTAATCACAATGTGACCACAAGATAGTGACCTATTTACCACCATGTGACTATCTTGGCTAAAATGAGTGTTGTTTAAAACAAGTTTCGGTCATGATTATTACAAGCAAATATTAGTAATCGTTTCTTCGGACTTTGTGAACCACTTGAATTAGGTTTTAGAAAGTACGTTTAAATTTTTTTTTTATGGATAAGCGGGCAAACGTGCATGCGGCTCACCTGCTGGTAAGCGATTACCGTCGCCCACGTACACCAGAAGAGCTGCAGGTGAGTTACTGGCCTTGTAAGGATATTTGGGGTATGGGAGGGTGGTTTGGGGAGGAGGGAGGGGAGTGGGCCTCCGGTTAACGAAACACTAATTTAGCCGCACCAAACGAAACGCAGAAGCACAAGACGCTTGTACTGCCCACCGGTAGTCGGCGAGAATGTAGCCAGATGAAAGCTGCGCGGCTGCATGGCTAAAATTTAGCACATCAGCTACAAAAGCGACTTATGTTAATTTTTGGTGGAAAAAACGAAAAGAAAAATCTACCTTATACCCAATACCGGGGAGGTCAGAGGTCTAGACATTTTTAGTCCTTTCAACCCACTTTTCGCCAGAGCTTCCTTGAACAACGTGACAGACGGTGAGCTAGTCACCGACCAAGGCGACGATAAAAATCTGACATAAGTTTCTTAAAAACTCATTGTTACGAGTGACATAGAGATCCACATAGAGGATCGTACACACGAATGAACGAAACGTCTTCTGATTCGAAAACAGATCCCGTCCCCACTCGGTTACCGTATATCAATGCTAATGAGAACAACTCAAAACTGAAATGTGCGTAAATATTAAGTAGGGTGATATTTAAGTGAGTCCGGAAATGCTCTCATAGCATAATAAGAACAATTACATCTAATGCGAGAAGAATGAAAAACATGAGAGACTCATAAGGGATGGTATTGTGCGATTTTGGGATCTTATATGGGAATTAAAAGGCCGCTTGAATATCATAAATGAAACAGCAACACCTATACGACTAAATGAGGAAAGCTTGATTCATCTACGAAGGTTATATTCACCGGCTATTCTTTAAAAAAAAAATTTTGTTGTTACCGAATGCAATTTTGGTTTAATCCCTATTCTAACTAACCATTACCCCGTCTGCAATAATGATATTAAATTATGTCATTAATGAAATTTCTAGCATTTCAAAATTATTTAATGATAACATTAATGTACTCAAAGATTTAAAAGCAGCAGTTCCAATGATTAAAACTACTGTAATGCGTATAAATAAAATCCGCTGATGCTGCAACTGCCCGTCAAATTGTCTTGATGGATGACGTCATTAATTCCGTGACGTAATCGATGCAAAATGGCTGACATTGATAGCATCGACAACATTAAAGCATTGTTGAAGCTTTTGAATGCAAAACTGTTATGTTATAAAAATTTACTGATAGTTTTTCTTTATATGTATTTATTTTAATTTTATCTACACATAACAGAACAAAAAGGCGGACACATTGATGCAATTATAGTTATACGATTAGTTTTCAGCTTCGGAGCTGTGATAGACTTTGATGATCGGTCTATAGTCAGTCTGTGACAGTCAACTGCTGGGCATTTAATAATTATATTAACATAGCGCCTTATTCGCTTTAGTTTCATAGCACGCGAATGACCTGGTTTCGATCCCCGGTACCGGCACCGCTAAAATTGTACAAAGACATTTTTGGTGCAGGATTTTTCACGGCGAAGAAGGAAAACATCGCGAGGAGACCTGCATATCTGTGAAATAAAAATAAATATAGTTTCGAGGACATTGTGACGCCCGCCAACCCGCACTGGAGCAGCGTGATTGGAGCCTTGTCGGCTCCAAAATCCTCTCGACCCTTGCCGAGGTGTGTGCATTTACTGTCTGCTACTTTACTTCTTTCTCCTTTTTTACATATTCCAATAAAGAATTTAGTTCTTAATGGAGACATCCATTCATAGATCGGGTGATTTTGTTTTTTTCGTTAGTTCTAACGGCACTATGATAATTTCTGCGCAGTTGAAAGCTTATTCCTGTTAACTGTAGGCACTATAGGTAAGGCGGTTCTTAGTCTATAGTATGCAGCCAGAGATAAACAAAACCTGGTGTCATTATTAAATCCTTGAACCGGGCCTAGTTGAAGTCGCACGTCGATATGAATCTTGACGATATGACATGATGCTATGAATTTTTGTACGTGATATAGCGTTTTGTACGTGCCGGCTTGGCACGACCTCGCAGGACCGGCGGGCGTGAAGTAGGGGTGCGAGGTTAGGTCCCTTCCATCCCCCAAATATCCTCAAAGGCCGGCGACGCATCCGCAGGCTCCTCTGGTGTTGCAGATGTACGTGGGTGACGGTAAAAGACAAAAACAGTTTAATATTAAGTACAGAAAATACTGTTACTGTTAATAGAGACGATATTTTCGTTTTCTTTCTTCACTTTCTCAACTACGAATTTGCTATTAATAAAAGTAACGTGTCGGGAGCCTAACGGTGACAAGGTCTTCAATGCGTTACACTAGTGAGCCCGATAATAAATGGATTTTGGAGTCCAACCCGAAAAAAATGGGACGCGCACCATCAATCCTTAACGCGCTTGCATCAAATATGTACACTGGACCGCGGACGGACACGTAAAGCCTGTTACACACTAAGTCAGTACTACGAGTATTTGAAGGTGATTTAATGTAGTGATATTTTTGGAATCGCAAAGATTTTTTTTTTAAGGGAAAGGCGGCAAACGAGCAACAGGTTCACCTGATGGTAAATGATTACTGTCGCCCACATACGTCTGCAACAGCAGAGGAGCTACAGGTGCGTTGCCGGCCTTTAAGGGTATTTGGGAGATGGGAGGGAGAGTAAGGAGTGAATGGGGAGGGGGAGTGGGCCTCCGGTTACCACACTCACCGAGCGAAACGCAGAAGCACAATATGCCTCTACTTCACGTCGGTTTTCTGCGAGGTCGTGGTATTAATCCGGTCGAGCCGGCCCAATCGAACAGAAGCAAAAGCCGCCGCTTAGCTCCACCACGTTAAAAAGATATGATATAAGATGTGTGATATGTGAGTTATTAGATAGTGAAGAGAGAGATAATATGATACATTTTCGTAAATAACAATTTCATTAGAAGCTTCTCACTGTTTGAATAGTTTAATTGCAGTTGTTGTTACCCACTTTTCTCCAATGTTTCTTGGGAGTGAAAGCGACGTGAAAGATGGTGAGCCTATCACCGTCTAAGAGTTCACGCAAACCGTGAATCGTGGATTAATATCTAAAAACTCATCTTCTTTACCACTCGGCTTGTACTTTAATTTAAATAAATCCGGATATCTTTTTATTATAGATAGATAGGAAGAGAATAGATTTTTAAGCGTGGTAGAGCCAAGTGGCGGCTTTAGCTGCTGCTCGAATGCCGGCTCGACCGCATTGATACCACGGCCTCGCAGAATACCGGCTTGAAGTAAAAGCATCTTGTGCTTCTGCGTTTCGTTCGGTGAGTGAGGTAACCGGAGGCCCACATCCCCTCCCTATTCCCCTGTTCTTGCCTCCCGTCTCCCAAATATCCTTAAAGACCGGCAACGCACCTGCAGCATCTATGGTGTTGCAGATGTATGTGAGCGACGGTAATCACTTACCATCAGGTGAACCGCTAGCTATTTTGCCACCATTTCCTTTAAAAAAAAAAATCGTATTTGTAGATTAACTTTAAACATCTATCGTACTATTCGTTCACTGTTCGTTCGCCCGGTTTGTTGGTGTTCTGTTGCCACGCCGCAGTGTGTCGCGGGGCGAAGCCGACCCGTTCCCGATGTAACGCTCATAAAAAACCGTCGGTCCGGTAAAATATGGAGAGCGGATAGGGTTGGACAACCTCGCCCTAGACTTTTATTTCCTTCTGGTAAGTGGTAGTTCATTTTTAACACACAAAATAACGTATCAATACTAAACATTTACGAAATATATCAGTCGTACGTAACTTATGTGAAGACTAACAGATATGTCACAAGCAATCAATACATAGTGTAAATAATTTTACGTCCTGCGATTAGTTTTTTAGAACCTCACGAGGAGAGAACAGGAATCTGTTCCAAAAAAATTTTTTATGTGAAAAGCGGCAAACGGGCAAGCGGCTCATCTGATGGTTAGTGATTACCGTCGCCCGTACACCTTCAACACCAGAGGTGCTGCAGGTGCGTTGCTGGTCTTTAAGGGTATTTGGGTGATGGGGATGGGGAGAGTGGGCCTCTCCGGTTACCTCACTCACCGAACGAAACGAAGAAGCACGAGATGCCTCCACTTCACGCCGGTATTCCGCGAGGCCATGGTATCAATCCGGTCGAGCCGGCCCATTCGAGCAGCAGCTAAAGCCGCCACTTGGCTCTACCACATTGAAACCCAATTCCAAACTATGTTACTAGCCGTTATCAAAATAAATCACAATCTTTATTCGTGTTATATTGAATGATATAATAAGGTAGGGCAGACAGACAAATTCCTTTTGTTGACTGTTTTCAGTTTAGCCGAACTTTTTACTACGTTTTTAGTAACTGTAACTTACTTAGCATGATTTCTAACCGACGTTACGTGATCCCTCATCGAGATGCATGAAGTTTCTCGATGAAGAATCGAGACGTCAATGAATCGTCGTTAAGAAGTACGGTAACAATGTTTCATTGTCAGTAACTCAGTGTTCGGTTTCGTTCGTTTTTTCCATTGTCGTACAAAACGTCTAATTTCTTTATTTAAAAAACAAAACTGTATCTCCAATGTAGGATCATCTTTGTAAACAACTACAGACGTATAGAAAGGTTTGAAACTCGATATTATTTACTTATTGCCTTAATAGACTGATCGTAACCTCTTTTTTTTTTTTTTACAAATCGTATTTAACCACTTGAACGTTTTATTTCTTTCACAAGTTAGTAAAATCGCATAACACGTATAGAGCGGATCAACTGGTGCTGTCCGAGGAGTTCAGCAAAATATTCTAACGCAAAACCTACAATGGCATAGAAACGCAACGAATCGGAAACCTTTTCGATATTTGTAGCGCAAAAATATATCAGAAAAATGAAATGAAATATAATATGTTACAGTTATATTTGTGTCGTTCAGTTTTTATATGTAGTTATTGATAGCTTTTAAATTAATTAAGTTGGTACGTAACTAATTCTTATGTGTAATTGGCGAACCGGGCCGGCTACAGACGGACAGTTATGTAATATATTAACCAAATATGATTGGGTTATACTTATACACCTTCCTCATCAAGTGTTCTAAATAATGATGAAATCCACTTAGAAGTTTAAACGTTATAAGCGAACACACAGACAGACTGATTGCGACTTTGTGATACTAGATACGTAAAAGAAAGAGAAGATAATATGATACATTTTCGTAAATAACAATTTCATTAGAAGCTTCTCACTGTTTGAATAGTTTAATTGCAGTTGTTGTTACCCACTTTTCTCCAATGTTTCTTGGGAGTGAAAGCGACGTGAAAGATGGTGAGCCTATCACCGTCTAAGAGTTCACGCAAACCGTGAATCGTGGATTAATATCTAAAAACTCATCTTCTTTACCACTCGGCTTGTACTTTAATTTAAATAAATCCGGATATCTTTTTATTATAGATAGATAGGAAGAGAATAGATTTTTAAGCGTGGTAGAGCCAAGTGGCGGCTTTAGCTGCTGCTCGAATGCCGGCTCGACCGCATTGATACCACGGCCTCGCAGAATACCGGCTTGAAGTAAAAGCATCTTGTGCTTCTGCGTTTCGTTCGGTGAGTGAGGTAACCGGAGGCCCACATCCCCTCCCTATTCCCCTGTTCTTGCCTCCCGTCTCCCAAATATCCTTAAAGACCGGCAACGCACCTGCAGCATCTATGGTGTTGCAGATGTATGTGAGCGACGGTAATCACTTACCATCAGGTGAACCGCTAGCTATTTTGCCACCATTTCCTTTAAAAAAAAAAATCGTATTTGTAGATTAACTTTAAACATCTATCGTACTATTCGTTCACTGTTCGTTCGCCCGGTTTGTTGGTGTTCTGTTGCCACGCCGCAGTGTGTCGCGGGGCGAAGCCGACCCGTTCCCGATGTAACGCTCATAAAAAACCGTCGGTCCGGTAAAATATGGAGAGCGGATAGGGTTGGACAACCTCGCCCTAGACTTTTATTTCCTTCTGGTAAGTGGTAGTTCATTTTTAACACACAAAATAACGTATCAATACTAAACATTTACGAAATATATCAGTCGTACGTAACTTATGTGAAGACTAACAGATATGTCACAAGCAATCAATACATAGTGTAAATAATTTTACGTCCTGCGATTAGTTTTTTAGAACCTCACGAGGAGAGAACAGGAATCTGTTCCAAAAAAAAATTTTTTTTTATGTGAAAAGCGGCAAACGGGCAAGCGGCTCATCTGATGGTTAGTGATTACCGTCGCCCACGTACACCTTCAACACCAGAGGTGCTGCAGGTGCGTTGCTGGTCTTTAAGGGTATTTGGGTGATGGGGATGGGGAGAGGGAGTGGGCCTCTCCGGTTACCTCACTCACCGAACGAAACGAAGAAGCACGAGATGCCTCCACTTCACGCCGGTATTCCGCGAGGCCATGGTATCAATCCGGTCGAGCCGGCCCATTCGAGCAGCAGCTAAAGCCGCCACTTGGCTCTACCACATTGAAACCCAATTCCAAACTATGTTACTAGCCGTTATCAAAATAAATCACAATCTTTATTCGTGTTATATTGAATGATATAATAAGGTAGGGCAGACAGACAAATTCCTTTTGTTGACTGTTTTCAGTTTAGCCGAACTTTTACTACGTTTTTAGTAACTGTAACTTACTTAGCATGATTTCTAACCGACGTTACGTGATCCCTCATCGAGATGCATGAAGTTTCTCGATGAAGAATCGAGACGTCAATGAATCGTCGTTAAGAAGTACGGTAACAATGTTTCATTGTCAGTAACTCAGTGTTCGGTTTCGTTCGTTTTTCCATTGTCGTACAAAACGTCTAATTTCTTTATTTAAAAAACAAAACTGTATCTCAATGTAGGATCATCTTTGTAAACAACTACAGACGTATAGAAAGGTTTGAAACTCGATATTATTTACTTATTGCCTTAATAGACTGATCGTAACCTCTTTTTTTTTTTTACAAATCGTATTTAACCACTTGAACGTTTTATTTCTTTCACAAGTTAGTAAAATCGCATAACACGTATAGAGCGGATCAACTGGTGCTGTCCGAGGAGTTCAGCAAAATATTCTAACATAAAACCTACAATGGCATAGAAACGCAACGAATCGGAAACCTTTTCGATATTTGTAGCGCAAAAATATATCAGAAAAATGAAATGAAATATAATATGTTACAGTTATATTTGTGTCGTTCAGTTTTTATATGTAGTTATTGATAGCTTTTAAATTAATTAAGTTGGTACGTAACTAATTCTTATGTGTAATTGGCGAACCGGGCCGGCTACAGACGGACAGTTATGTAATATATTAACCAAATATGATTGGGTTATACTTATACACCTTCCTCATCAAGTGTTCTAAATAATGATGAAATCCACTTAGAAGTTTAAACGTTATAAGCGAACACACAGACAGACTGATTGCGACTTTGTGATACTAGATACGTAAAAAGAAAGAGAAGACAATATTAAAGGAAGTCCCTGGAGATACTTCTGTATAATCGGGCTCAGGAACAACCAGTCCGATTTGAAAAATATTTTGCTTTAGGTAGCTCGTTTACTGTGGAAGGTTATAGACTCTGTAACATCACGCCACGACCCATAGAAGCTGAGCAGTAATCATAAACCTTTGTCATATACTCATCATGTGTCTAGAACTGGAATTATTAATTCAAATTTAATACGGGTGAAATCGCGCGCAGCTTACTTTAAAGATAAGCGAACAAACAGAGTGCAGTGTGGTTTCGGCATAAGAATCTGCTACCGGCCAGACTGGTGGGACACGAAAGCCCGTTGGTCCACGTATTTTTCAATGGATTAGGGTGACAATAGAGCCGAGAGTCTACTTGATGGCAAGGGGAAACTGCTGTCCATGCACACCAGCAAAAAACTTCAATCGAAAATAGTTACAGACGCGTTGTCACCCCAGAGGACTTAAATGGAATGCCTCTCAGCCCATAATTATACTGTATGGCGGCCTACCCAGACGACCACTAGGCAAAGAAGGCGGTAGTAGACCCCTTCTTTGCAAGGAAATAATATCGTACCAAACGGAGATCCGTCATATCTGCCTATACCGTGGACGATAGATATCATTGTTTATATGCATTACCACGTGCTCAGCGGTGAAGGAAAACATCGTGAGGAAACCTGCATGTCTGAGAAACAATAAAAATATTATTTTGAGGATATGTGAAGCCCGCCAACTCGCACTGGAGCAGCGTGGCGGACCATTCCCGGCTCCCAAACCCTCTCTGATACTAGTATTTGAGAAGGAGGCTTTTGCCCAGCATAGGGCACTTACAGGCTGCAACTTACTTTACTTTACTTATATGCATTACAATAATAGTAGATTTAAAAATAAATCAATCTAAATCGGCAAACGAAATTTGAATTTCGTACATAAAAAAAAGAAGTTTTTTTTATGTACGATTTCGAAATGAAAAGTTCTTAACATTAACCGTGCAATACTAAATCATTCAATCGCGTATCAACCCTATCCCATACGTCGTAAGAATGAACTATAACCGGAGGCCCAAGAAACGGATTCGGGGTCATCGCATTGTGTCATCTCAAATATCGAGGGTGCCTCGCCCGTCACAGACCACCTCGCTCCGAACAGACGGACGAGGTCGGCCGCGACCCGAACCCGCTGTCACCTACTATTCGGGACCGGTCCGGTTTGCATACGAAAATGATTTTTAAGCCCCGATCACTTTGTCTCTTCGACCGCATTTGTACACTTTTTAGTGAGGAATATTTAGCTTCGTTAGTTAATTCTGATATAATCATGTTATATAGGAAAGAAACAAACAAGTATTTCGTACGCGGTAGAGTCAAGCGGAGGCTTCTGCTGCTGCTCGAATGGGCCGACTGGACCGGGGTAGTACCACGACCGCGCGGAATACCGGCGCGAATTAGTCTCATCTCACAAACATCCTTGAGGCCAGGCTGCCTGCAGCTCCTCTGGTGTTGCAGATGTACGTGGGCGACGGTGATCGCTTACCAGCGGGTGAGCCGCTTGCTCCTTTGCCGCCTTTACCATAAAGAAAGAATTAATTATTGTTTAAGGCATCATTTTATATATGTAAATACTTAAAAGCAACTTAACAGATATTGATGAAACTCTTAGGATGAACAGGTTCCTGGAGGCTATAGCCTATGTTTTATCCTACACAATATTACAAATGTTCGTATACTCAAATTACTAAACGGATATGAACGTAATTTGGCAGAGATGTGGATTATACTATAGAATGGAATATTTATTATCTCTATTATGAGTTCTCTTGGTAAAAAAAACATCGACGAAGTCCGAGGCAGGCCTTAGTATTGTTATAAAAATTGCATTACCACAATTCCTATTTTAGTAGACATTAAAACAACTTGGCTTAAACTGCACTTAATAACAAATATTTGCCATTACCCTCTTATTGTGGAATAATCATATATTAAAAAACATAATATATTAACTAGATACATCGGAATATTCTATGAAAACAGCTGAGTTTATTTACGTACAAACCACTTGACTACTCGCCCTTACTTTGCACAGGTGGTCAAGTGTTATTTAGGCGTAGGATTACCTTACTTGTGTACTATGTGAACATTATTTCGTCGTATAAAACCTATCTGGTTTTCACGGAGTGATAGGAATTTATTAGAATCATCTAGACTGTTGTAATAATGAAGCAGATGTTTATTTATAAGGGCTTCGCTAGGATGGAAAGCTATTTTCTTTCTAGATAGATTAGCACTCGGAATAAAATTAAATACTTAATCTTTATACATAATCTTGCGAATGCATCTGTACCTATCCAGTAGCGAGGGTCGTGATGTGTAATAATAGTGTAAATAAATCAAAATGACTCCCGTTTAATCTGAGATCTCCGCGTACCGTACCAGGGTTGGCACTTTGGCAATAGTGATGTAGAATCGACTAGAACCGAAAGATAAATATGGTCTTACGATCTACATTCGACTAAAACCGAAAGATCAATATGATCTTTTGTTTTAATTTTATAAAATTTAATCGATTTTATTTTTAGCAACCGATTATGATATTTAAAAACTATTATACTATATACTTTATTTATTTTCGTGAGGCAAGGCTCTTTCTCGAATTGCCGTGACATTTCTCTTGGTCGCTTTTTACAATACCCACGGGGGAAAGGGGATGACAGATTCTTACGCTCCTACCACATGGCTATTTACTTGTTTCTATATTCTTATTATTTAAGTGTTGTCTGGCTTTATATAAAAAAAAACTACAGTAACCCTTGTAAAAAAAAACTAACTTTAGTCTCATAATACATTTCGTTATTATGTAAACTCTAAAGTGGAACCAATTTCCGGAATCGGAGCAGTGTTAGGAGATCAATCACCACCCTAGTCGAGATACATCTCTCGAGAAAAAGTACTCACGACTCCCGTTAATGCACAAGGCTATATCTATTTGGGTACAAAGGGCCCAAGTACACTTGACCCCCAATGTATTCGGGCCGGGTCGCCCGGGGTGTTTGCTGGAAACTTTCCTCCGATCTCTTTTTATAATTCTGACGCGAAATCGGGTCAAACATTCTTAAGTAATGCGATTTAGATCTTAAATACACATCAGATTTTCAAAGAATCGTGACAAACATGTCAATTCAGTTCGAAAACTCGTAATTTTTGATTTAACAAAGTTTCAAGTAAATTAGACAGCTAACAAACAACTTTAATGGGGTATATTGAATTTTAAAAATGAAGCATTTAAGTATTTCTCGATAAATGCCTTTAAAACTTTATTATAAAATGTTATTTAAAATGTTATTATAAAATTTCTCGAGTGTTCTGTTTTCATCATCCTTATCTCGATAATGAAATGAGATAGACAATTTGATATGTTGTGTGTACTTCTAAATTGCGATGGACTATACGACTGATAATCTGGTTTGATAAATACATTTAAGGTAAAACTTTTATGATAATATCCTTCATATAGTAATATCGGTGAAATATTATAAAGCAACGATTTACAGCGAAAACGAAACGTGTCTGTCAACGTCACTTCAGTCCCGAGTGTCAATCTTGCGACAGCCATTTTGTTTTTAAATGCAGATACGCAGTGAGGGTGTAACGGGAGTCGTTCCCGTTCGTTCGTCGTTCAGGGCTATGCGAAGCTTGTCGATTTATTTCATAGTCGATATGATTTTACCACAATTGAGAGGCCTTTACGTTTTAAAAATAAATATAGTAGTATAATATATTAATATTACATTTAAATATCAAAATATAAGTATACATTTATTAAGTTAGTTATTTTAGATTTGAATTAAATTTAGAAGAGAGGTTGAATGTTTTGAATGTAAACTACGGATACCTTCGGCGTCGTGCAACCTCCAAACAGTGTAAAAAAACTTTTCATTGACTAAAACACAATTCATACAGTAGTTCTTTGTGCACATGTAGGTGATTCCACATAGACAAACCTACTGCTGTGAAGTCACTTGTCTATTTAGCGCGGGTAATACGCTATGCTTTATGGTGCGAGTGTGAATGAACCACTCGGTCCGTGTCGGGGTAGAATGCTCCTTGAAACTTAAGAACTCGAGATGGCAGCGGGGCGACGCATTGATAAATGCGCATCGGATTTTTTTTATTTCCCCGCTCGCGCTATTTATTTTTGTAAAATATATTATAAATAATTAGCGGCTGCTCGCGGCGTTGCTTGTTACTTGCGCGGTCCCAAATTTTGTCCCAAGATACTCTTTATAACGATAAAAAGCATTCTTTATAATATCTTATAGCGTAATCTATATATCTACCAAATTTTATCCATACACGTTCAATTCTTTTAGCGTTGTCGTTCAAACATATTATTACCATTACGTTAGTAAACGAAAACCTATATTACTTCTAGAATGCTAAGGAAAAACTTAAATCCGTTCAAACATACAAACGATATAAGGTTTTAACACGGTGGCAGCGTAATAAAACTGGAAAATGTCTTGACTTCCGAGAGAGGGTGGAATAAACATATCAAAGATGCCAGAACGAATATACCCGTGTCTGGTCCAGCAATGGCCAATCCGCTTGCCAAGCGTGAAGGTTATGGCCAATCCTACCTATAGGAGTGTCCTTCCTGTTAAAGAAGAAAAAGGGACAGGACTCGATGCTACCAATTAGCAGTCTACAGAGCGGTTGCCACAACAAACTGATAACGAACCGAAAAATTATCTTTATAGAGATAAATTACGACCAATAAAAAGAGCACGTGCATTAGAGTACTTTAAAATGGTCATAAAACATTTAAACACATTTGTTACGGACTTAGGCTTTTATATTTATTGCTCCAAACACGTTGCTACAGTTGCGAGTTTTTATCATATTTCAACAAAAATCTATTTCGCTACCCCGCTCTGGGTTAGTGTATTTTTTAATTAATTAATAAAAAAAATATTTACATCAGAATCGTAGTCTTTTTCGTATATTTTCTTTATTCGCTTTTGTTAATACCGGCCCGGTTAAATCTTTGGCAGAATATAAAATATGTCGATTACAGAACTCATCAATTTTAATACATTCAATTCGACCCAGCGACACCGACGTGCATTGTTAGCGGGGGTATACGGGCTCTGTTCCCGTATTGATTGTACGATCCGTTTGCTTCCAATCCGCAAGGGATTATTATGGATAGTCGTCCGCGTAAGAAACGTCCATCAAGGGCGTAATTTGGATATATGCGAAACCCCTCTGCGTTAACAGGGTTGCCACGTTTTCCAAATCCTTTTTTTTTTTTAAAGATGTATGCAACCTGTCTATATTTTCATTAACATTTAAGTTTAATCTATCTATACCTAAATAAATTATTAAAATGTATCATTTATAATGATTATTAAAATGTATCCCATTTCTTTACTGACTTCAGGAGAATAAATATCTCTATATATACTGTAATTTTCTAACAATTAGCTTTTGGCTACCTACCCACTGATGGTAGGAATTTTATCTAAACTCTAGTCCGCCGAACCCTAGTCCCACAGACTATGATCATAACATGCAAGGCAATGAATGGGTGTATATAATACATTCAGATGTATGTAAATTTAAAATAATTTTGTGATATAAAATTTTAACGTAACTGTGTTTGTGGTAACCCTGTTTATAATCGCGTAAGCTCAGTAACCCGTGAGGCTAGGCCAGAGGGCGGCGTGATCATCAATCTCCATCAGACGTTGTAACGGCCCGAAAAAAACCGATGGAAATATGACCGAACCCGCGTCTGCGGACCTGTGAATATTCCTAAACGTTACGCCGCTGGATCGTAAGTTATTGTCGAACGATGCTCACGCAAGTAAACGTTTGAAAGCGGAAGAAGGTTTTTATAATTGTTAATAATAATAATTTTTAAGTCCAAATTCTACTACCTAGTTGAAGACATATCGGTAGTCACATTTCGCCATCATTCGGCCGCCAGATTATCTTTAGTTGACTATCACAGTGCACCACGTGAAGGCGATGTTGGCATATGGAGAAAGAGTTGGTACGCTCCCCCTTACGCCTCCCTAGTCTCGTGAGATTAGTTCAAAGTAAATGACCCAACAGGGGAACTTACTGGGAATTGTTTCAGATGGTTTTTTAATTAAATTCGTTTAAATAACTAACAGCGTTAATAGCAAAGTCAAAATGAATTTGAATATTATTTGCAGATATAATGAGAGAGTCAAATTAGACTGTGAAGAGAAGAGGAGTGTGTTATTTTAAAGACGTTCAGCAAATTGTTACGTTACTGTTGAATTCTGAAATAATATCATCTATTAAGTAAGCTTTAAGCTTTACGTTACCGAGGGCAACAAACTCGTCCTTATATAAGGTTCTATCCACGGCTCCAAACTCGTCCTTATATAAGCTTGTATCCACGGCTCCAAACTCGTCCTTATATAAGGATGTATCCACGGCTCCAAACTCGTCCTTATATAAGGTTGTATCCACGGCTCCAAACTCGTCCTTATATAAGGATGTATCCACGGCTCCAAACTCGTCCTTATATAAGGTTGTATCCACGGCTCCAAACTCGTCCTTATATAAGGATGTATCCACGGCTCCAAACTCGTCCTTATATAAGGTTGTATCCACGGCTCGTTGACAACCAGCACGGATTTTCTGATCTAAACGTACAAAGTGGCATACTTTATGTCACGTCTGTGTTACATTTCAAAGCTTTTTCATGTGGTAGAGCCAAGCGACGGATTTTGCTGCTGTTCGATTGTTCGGAGCAGTACCACAGCCTCTCATAACGCCGGCGTGATATAATACATCTTGTGCTTCTACGTTTCCTTCGGCGAGTGAGGTAACCGGAGCTTTACTTCCCCACTACCCCTTCCTCCTCTTCCAACCTCCAAATATCCCTCGAGAACGGTAACACATCTGCCCCTACTCTGGTGTTGTAAATGTACGTAGCCGTTGGTATTCACTTACCATCAGGTTACCCCCCATGCCGCATGCCCGTTTGCCCCCATTTTCGATAAAAAAAAACAATTTGAACCACAATAGGTAGTCACCGGGATGTAGTTGTACGGAACCCGCGATCCGACTCGCACTCGACAAGTTATGTTTTCTATTTCGTAAATATAAAACGGCTCCTATAAATTGTTGCAAACAAAAATTTGATAGTTGTTTGGTAGCCAATTAAAATAACAGATTAAAAAATATTTGAAATGTATAAAGGCTGCTCTTTATCTGTGACCATTCGACCGATTACATGAAGCGATCCGTAACACCTCTCATGTAGCCAATTCGCGTTTATTGCGAGCGTCCAATAACAAATAACAATTAATAAAGAAATTGTACAGAACATTTCCGAAACTCCGCTGGTTGTTGAATTGATGATTAAAGGAAGACGGGATTGTCTAGATTGATTGGGATTGTTTTAAACGTAGTAGAGCCAAGCGGCGGCTTTTGCTGCTGTTCGATTGTTCGGAGCAGTACCACAGCCTCTCATAACGCCGGCGTGATATAATACATCTTGTGCTTCTGCGTTTCGTGCGGTGAGTGAGGTAACCGGAGACCCATCTTCTCCATTCCCCTCCTCATCGTCCCTCCTATCTCCCAAATAGCTTAAACGTTTGCCGCCTTTCCCATATAAAAAAAAATGGCAGAAAGTTATTGACACAAGTTGCCTCCGTACTCCGTGCAAAACGCCTCCGTACGGAACATGGTGTGATTCATTTGCTGCATTATTATATGAAAAGTCTGAAACACCCAATTATCCTACATCATATTCAAGATAAGACCCCGTTCCGAGCATAAGATGAGACAATTAAATTGTTATCTATGAGTAGAGATGCTTATTTCAGCGTTTTGTTTGTTTCAGTTTGTCGTAATTAATGCCTTCGCTGGATAAGGTTAATTAAGGCGAACTCGTCTTTATCGGGCATCTCGGCACAGGTCGAATCGGAACTCCTCGACCGAAAGGTCCTGAGCCCAAAGCATTTTAATTGAACATTATTTTCAGCCGACTTCTAAAAAGGTATTATATTACATTGTGTGTATGTTACGCTATATTATATATATTTCTATACATATATATATACATAGTAGGAGTGGATAACATAGTGAAATAACCCCTGTAACAATTTAATAAGAACCGCAAACTGAAAATCTAAACGCACTCCCAATAAAATATTGCTTTTTTCGAGTGACATTTTTTTGCAATCCTCCCGTCAAATTTTTCACTAAACCCCAAGCCTTGATGGAATTCTTTAAATAAAGAGGGCGCTTATGTGCTCGTTCCTTTTACCACCCGATTTTCACCTTAATATCGAAAAGAATTTGCCAATTTCCACACCCCATCGACGACCCCGCGACACCTATGTGTCCTTGTCTCACACTGACAGGGCTGCCAACGTCTAGCGACCCACAAAGAATCCGATAATTAATTTGATCTCGAGATTACTTTTCGTATATAATACTTCGGTGAAAGAGACTTTCATTATTTTTATATTAAGGTTGTTTGTTAATGTTGATAGGCTAGTCTACTACATGAGGTACTTATACTGTAATTTCTCGTAATAATTTACGTTGAAACTTATTTTATCAACTTTTGACATCACGTCTAGCAAAGCTCGTCTTATACGTTACTTGTTAATTACATCATTAAATATAACGAGGCAGAGAGTCACTGCTGCCCAGAGGACTACCAAGTTCACATAATCACACAGCACAGCACATTTTATGCAGCGGCAAAACGCTAAATTTCCTAACACTCCTTATGAAATTTAGAACGAGAAAACGAGAAAACGATAAGGTTGGACAATGGCCCAGGATTCTTTGATTGTGTCTAACTGACCAATTATCCTTTGTTAAACAATGTTTTGTTTATTACACCCACTACCGTTAAGAAAAAGGTCACAAATGAATTTACTTCTTTCGTTGAACCTTGCGAAGTGTACCTTAAGTTGGAAAAGCGGGTAGGTAGTAAATAAGACTACTGAATATAAAATTTATACGTTTAATTTATCAGTAAAATGATCATTTAATATGGTAAACCACATATAATGAATGTGGCTATTGTGGTCTGTTTATGATAGTAATTGTGGTATTAAAAATTTGCTTCCTTTGTACTGTTTTAAAACTACCATATGGTATTAAATAGAAAACCTATAATATCTTAAATACATAATGAATCATAAATATATTTACTAGGCAGATAGGATTAATATAATTAAATTCTCACCTTTGTAGACAACCCTAACCGCTATCGTCCCGAAAGAAATCCATTCAGAAATCCGTCACAGACTAACTGCATTCTTTTTCAGACAGCTAATTTGGCCCCTCATTTCACGTGTAACTCTAGCATCTATCAAGCCGGCCTCCAATCCACAATCTACTATCGAAAGATTCAATGAATGATAACGAGACTAATAAATACGGAGTCGCTCCCCGAATCGCTGTAATTAATTTAATGGATTTGGACAAAGAAATATGTAGAGTGAGATAGTGAGATTAATGGTTAGTCTTCGTATTGTTTTGGGTGTTACGATCTTGAAGAATTTAATGCCCGTTAAAGAGGTTGTTAACTAACGGCCCCTCTGTAGACATTGACTATTAAGGAGGTATACCCCTTCTCTACCTTGGAGTTGTCAGGTACCCTCTTACCCGTTTGTGGTTACTTTTCAGTATACTTAGTTACAGTATAATTATAGGCTGGAAGTCATTCCATCGTCCACCTCAGGGGTAACAACTCATCTGTCACCTTCTTCGATCGTTTTGTAAGTTGTTTGCAGGTGTTGACGGGTTGCATTAACCACTTATTTATTTATTTATTTATTTAACTTCATATACATGAAAATATATATAGGCGGACTTAATGCCAGAAGCACTAGCACTTACCATTAGGCGAACTGGCAGATCGTTTGTCACTCCTTTTTTTTAATAACAGAATCTGACTAAAAATCAGCGCTGTGATCGAAGATATTTATTTTAATTTTTTTTAAAAAATCATAGTATATTATTGATCTATAATTTACTTATTTAAATAAAGTTGCCGTCTAAATTAATCGGTCAACTAAGTCATGCAAGCGCACGTAAAAAAAGTTATATTTAATAATATAAAATTAACACGAATATTAGAATTCGCGCTGAGTGACGTTGGAGCTTTTTAAAAAACGAACGTTAGAAATTGGGCACTGAAAATTGCTTTCATTCCGCCACGTGTACAAAGGCTTTCGCTTGGGTAACTCGAGTAGGTACCGACGCTTTATTTTTTCACTGGCAAACACTAATGAAGGGAGACGGGCGAGCTTTTCTAACGAGCTGGGTTGCACTTTACACTTATCATCGACTCTTTAATCTTTGTTCGTTTCTTTCGGAGCGGATTAAAAAACATTTTCTTTTGATTAATAATTTACAAGACACGTTATCAACAAAATTACTTTACGTTAATATAAAATGTGACGTGTGTTGTTTTATTATGTTATAAAGCTTACTCTTGGACCTTTTAATCTGAAATGTTTACTCTGTTATAATATTGGTAAAGAAATATACCAGACATTTCGTCTGGTGTTTGTATGTGTTTCAACCGCAATGTTTTGAGCTCAAGAGAATCCTCAAACCCATTCCTTCATTTCGTCATATCTTTACTTACGCCGACATTAACCCAACACTATTAATATTTAGTGATGACAAAGTCTTCTTGGCCGATTTCGATTACAGTTACATGTTGCCAATACTATCGGTCAACTGTTATACACATATTGACCCCGGCTAGAATTCGAACCCAGAACCGCCATGGGTTCTGGGTTCAATAGTCGGGTGATGTTAACCACTAAGCTACCGAGGTATACATCTAGTACATCTAGTTCAACAACATTGTATGGATATGCACTGCCCAGACAAACGCTCTAACAGACCACCTGCTGGTAAGCGGCTACTGCAGACCATGGACACCTGCACACAAGTTCAATCGAAGAAGGTTACAGGTGCGGCGACACCCCTGAGGATCAAGATGTAACGCCTCACAGTCTCTAATTATACTGGCTCTTTAAACCATTCAAACCAGAACACAATACTGCTTGCACGGCAAGGGTCTTTTGCGTTACGCCATCAAAGTATTTCACAAAAATTCCGTGCGAAGATAAACCTCGATAATATCATACCGCGGTTTAATTTATTGGTAACCGTGTCTTGGATATACGCAATTAAGAGAATAAAGTCACATGTAATTTTTGTGAAATTGTATATGGTACAGCGTATTATTCGCTGCCCAAGGAGGCAGAGCCCTGATTGGAGGCAGAAATGGGTAACAGAGTGACACCCTCTCTATATCTCCTAGGCAGAGATGGACTCCACCTAGTGTGTCTGCTTCTATAATCACCTATCCTCCTGTCAAACTTGACGATAACAGAGTGTCCTCCATGTTTTAGTAACGCCTATGTCAGGCGATATCATTGACCGACTATAATCACAATAAGTTTGATTAATAACAAAGTATGTGTGAATTAAACGATGTAATAATAATAATAACTCACAAATGAAACAATGAATACTGCATTGACGATTAATTCGGTAACCATTTCCCTCATAATGCTGCCGCTTATTCATGTGCCTACGCATTAAGGTGAGGACACACCAGTGTTGTACGCTGTTTCAAATTTCTAATTTTTACAAATTTCAATTAATTTTTTTTCAATTCTTTCTAGAAATGTTTTTTTTTTATATTATTTTCTAAATTTGATAATGTTGCTCTTTTTATTTGATACTTAGTAATAATCACCTTCAACTGTACATGTTACCGCGTTGTTTTAATTGTAAATAAATAAGTCCATTATTGGCATTAAGTTTTATTTTACCTAATCTGTATCATTATCTCTAAGTACTGAGTGACTTTGTTTTCTATAATTTAAAAAAAAAAGTAAATTATTAGAATCTTTAGAGAGTTATTTTTATATTTTGTTTTCTAAATCACTTAATGACAAATTATTCTTTGAAGCTAACTAAATACAGAAGGACCTACCGCAATATTTATGCTAAACTCAACTGACCATGAAATAATGGCGATAATAACATTAATTACATACATAATATAATTTATATACCTAACATAGGTAATCTAATAATATAAAGTACTCTTACCAGCGACGGGTAATAGGTTATAAAGTCTCAAGTATTCCGATCTAAAGGCTTATCCTGCTACATTAAGAGAGGTCTATGTCCAGCAGTGAACTCCTTAGAGACCGATAATAATGATGTTTACTATTAACTTGGCACTTAAACCTCGTACCCGTTCGCTCGTTAAGCCAATTTACACTCATTCCGTGTGGCTGTCGGAAGTAAAGAATAGCGCCAACCCTGTCTAACCATGGGTGTCGTAAAAGGCGACTAATGGTAAAAAATTATATTAGGAGATGGGCAGCAGCATCTTCCTGCACTAGAACAAAAAAAAAAACTGCGGTTGCCAACCCGCTCGCCAGGCGTGGCAACTAAGGCAAACCCCACCCATGATGAGAGGTAGAAGAAAGCAAGGGCCCCCAGTCCCCGGCGGCCTCGCTGGTCCTGGCTATGGTGGCAGCCATGGTTCTTTTTAGGGAAGTCGATGGATGCAGGTGGCTCAGGACCGTGCTTCGTGGCAATCTTTGGGGGAGGCCTATGTTCAGCAGTGGACTTCTAATAGGCTGAAACGATGATGATGACGTGCCAGTGTGTCGGGACCCTTACGTCATTTGCGATATAAATTTGATACTCATGCTAACAGTTCGTCGGCCACAGTTGCAATTGAAATGTGGAGCGAATCGATGAACTCCGGGAATACATTGCACAGCATCCGCCGACGAGTCGGTGATAAGCGCGTTACATTACCCGCCTCATTCAAGATACTCGAAATATAGAAATATAAAAATATATAACATTCTCAAATCATTCAGCGTACACTTGATAGACGGTTTGTCCGTACTAACGGACGTTTTGTGCACGCACTTATGACACTAATCTGCCGCCTAACATTTTTTTTTAATCTAACGTGGGGGAAAGGTCCTCGCACCTACCCGTCACCGTCTCCGGTGACTGGTTATGTCGGGATCAGCATTGAATATGCCGGACCGACCAAAACCCCCACGGTAGATATGCTGTTGGCCCAGTGGCTTGTACAGCTTCAGGGGTAGAGACGCTTAACATCATCAACAGTATCTCTATTTATGTGAAATATTTTGTGGCATAGCTGATTAATGGCCCCAGTGCTCGTGGGATTACAATGGAGTCGGTCGTCATCACATGCAGATGAAATGTTCACCAGTCCCTGCTGTGATATTATTCATTGCAATCAGTGCTCGACAACCACACTTAATTTACGCCATCAATCACGAGCCTCATTTAGTTTGGTAAAATATGCATACATTCTTTCTTCTTCTGGATATATTATACCTATTAATATATCACTAGTAATCAATAAAACTTACAATAGACTAACATTAAATAGATAGTGCCCACCTTTACCCATCATTATTACCCCTAGGGAAAAAAAGTACAAATTTCTTTAAATTTACAATTTATCAATTTATTTCCGCCCACCACGGTTTTATACATATGAAAATAAGTTCGACTGTGTGTTTATCTATGAATCGTGCTAAAACGGCTGAACCGATTTCGATGAAATTTGTTACGTAGAGACTAATATATATATATACTTTTTTTCTCTAGAATGATCCGCGGGAATAATCTCCGGCGGAAGCTAGTTTTGTATAAAGTAACTTTATTTAAAGAAATACTAAGTATTTAACCGTACACAACCCCAGTCGAACTTGCAAGTCTGAGAGATAATAAAATATATTATTTCGTCGTCATGTGAACCCGTGATTCCCGATTCCTAAACCCTCTCAAATATTTGAGAAGGAGATCTTTGCCTAGTAGTTAGCATTTACAGGCTGATACTGTACTTTTCACATAAAATGTAATTAAATAAAAAAGCTGTGTGCATATGTTGGTTGTGTGCCCTAGTCTACTAGACATTTGTCCTAGTAAAACACACACACGATCCGGCTTAAATTTCTCCTTTTTTTTGATCGCCTTCAGCTGTGTTCGCGTACAAGCTTTTCTTAGACCAAACGATTTCAATATATAATGTGGAATTTGAATTCCGAATTTACGTACACAGAAAGCTCCATGCGTAGGCTATGCTAATATCTGTCTGTCGCTACTTTCCCAGACAGTCGATTAACATAACTGCCCATAAAAAGTCAGGCTCGTACTCCGTCCAAGAGCCTTATATCTCGGATCGCCGCAACATAAATTAGCCCAGGTCGCGTGTCCCACCGACTTACGCTACATCGACTCCTTATCGCGCCCGGAAACCACCCAGTAGATTGCTCTCCGCCGACCTTTGAAATTGCACTCTAAAACTAAGCAGCGAAAAGTTTTAATTCCTTCGCCGCGTCACAGTTGCGAAGCCCGAGCTGCAATCCAATTTAAACTTTATCACGCAAAACGGTGTGTTCCAAATCGCTTACTGTATAATAGAAATCGCAACAACAAATACGGCAACGTTGTCGGTATGTCGACATAAATAAAGCTGAGTGTCCTTTAACGAACTAGACTTTGATGTTACAACGCTAATGTACAGCGTTTAATGCAAAATGAACTCTATTCTAATGGTATTGAAATCGAGTGTCGTCCTTTGTGAGACGCTGGTGGTAAATGAAGGCTCGCATTTAGCGGTCTCGGTGGTTGTGATATGGGTGGACTTCCTTTGTCTAGTAATCTTATCGGCGAGGCAAGTGGTCGCTACGTGACATGATACATTGCTCGCTCTATAGATTTATATCCACCGCTAATTGTATATTTATTCATTGTATACGGTTGCGCTCGGAAACATCGGACATTACCTTCCGCGATCACTACGTCCAAATGGAGCATTTATTAGTGTTTTCTTTCGCAGTCAAGAGTTATTAACCTCTTGCGGTTTTACAAAAATAGTAAATAAAACTTTAATTCTGGAAACACGTAATCTAAATCTTGAAGACCAAGATTTGTGAGTGTATCATTTGTACCTTATGAATTTGAAAGTAACGAATAAAGAAGTTCCAGGCTCGTAAACAATCCACGCCAGGATGAAAGCTTCCTCTGAGGGGAGCTTTTGCCGTAGTCGTTATTCTTGGCTGGCCGGTTGGCGATGGCGATTGCTGTGCTGTATGACGTCCGCCATCACATGTCTGTATCGATGAGATATTCTTAACACTTCCCGTACTTTGTTTCTGCGTCACTCACAGGTTAGGTTAAGTATTTACACAACTATTTTTATTTAAAATTGACTTTTATGTTATAAAAAAAGTAAACATCGTCGCTCCATATCTCGGCAAACATGAAAATATTTCTAAGTGATATTTTTTCTTCTTCGAAGGGCGCCGATAATTTCCTGTGAAAGTTTTCGGATTCACCGCATCATGGTAGAATTGAGAGGGCATTAAAGGAATTCCACGTTGCGGAGGAAACCGCGTCTTATCTCCAGCTTCGAGTGAAACGGGTCTGCATAATGATAATGACACTACGAATTTTAATCGAAGGTCCTCCGTACGCCGGTTTGCGTCCCGGCTTATCAGTTAATGTCGGTATGCTGTGATTGATGAGCCTGTATTGAAATACAAGTTTATTGAGAAACCGTGAATCAAATGAAGCTTTTGATTCTTCGGACCAAGGTAAATTGGATCAGCGCCGAGCCGCAGTGTATAGAGCGGAACCAACGGGCTGTGTAACGTCGCTTCAGTCACACGCGCCAAGCTCCTCAAAGAGACCAGTTCAATTTCAAATACAATCTGAAATTCCTTACACAATTCCTCATATTTAATTTAGAGCTCACGCTTGTTAAAATAAATGAATGAAATAACTGAATGATAAAAAACGGTTATTTAAAACTAAATAAATAAAGTGAATTACGCGAAGTGCACATAAAGTCAGCTGCATTTCTTTTAAACTGTTCAGTGTCTGGGCTGCTGGAAGGAATTACAAACTGAAATAAGCTGAGCCTTTGTACAAAATTACTTCATGTTTTTCTCTATTTAATCAATGTTTGTGTGTGATATGAATTATTAAATAAATATACAAGTATCGTAAGATACTTCTACGTTTTTAATTATTTTGTACTCATAGAGCGAAGTAAAAGTTTAATTAAGTTGACTATTATACACCACGTATGGAAAAACGAATTTAAATATTACTTGCACTGTCAGTTTGCCAAAACAAATAGTAATTTATGGGGCTAATTAATTTTATTCTAATCGTAAAACGTAATAAACATAATATTCTCACATATTTCAGCTTCAGCACATTAGTACTTATTATTACACGTTTCGCTCTATTCGTTCCCTTTAGTTTCACTTAGGGAGGATAAGTCCATAAAATCTATCCATCGCAATCAGTATCCAATAAAGAAAGGCTGTATGTATGTAAGACGACAGAACCTAAGACTTCGACGAATAAAAAAAAACAAAGCGCCGTCCCGCCCGAGCGCTTCACAATCGGGAACTCAGAGCGCGCCATTTTCGATCATCGAAAAGTTTCCATAATGGATTCATCCAAGACTCGATTGTTCCGCGATGAATGGGCACTAATTAAAATGGAGTCACAAGGAAGGACCAAGTTCGAGATTGTTTTCGAACTATAAATCGTCGTGCTCCTCTCTCATATAAATATTGTTCGAATCTCGCGGAGAAAGTTCGGTGCTAAATTTAAAATCGATATTCGGTGAATCGTTTTGTAATGTATGACTTTAATGTTTCCGCACATTTATTCTGAGCGCATGATTATTCGATACGACTATTGAATATAAGTTGTTTATAAAAATACCTATTAAAAGATAAAAATAACATTTTCAAAGATACAACAAAACTTAAAAAAAAAATAAGGAAACTATCGCAATCGTTCAACTTTACCAGGAACTAAGACTATACTGCATGTCGAGCTAATCAAATATCTCACTAGGCTTTTTAACATTAAAGATTACTAATTAAAAATAAATAAAACCTATTTCTTTTTATAGCCATACCGCAAAAATCCTGCTAATATTCTCCAATACATTAATCACCAAAACGTTTCGCTTACAAACATTTTTAGAGCCCAGCCTTTTCAGGCAAAGGCAACATTGCAAAATTCCAGCACGTCAACCGCCTTTGAAATGTTATGCGCACACCTGATGATGATAAATTAACGTCAAATTTCTATTAAAAGGGAAGGGGTGAACGCGAAATCGTCACGGGAATACGTGGCGTAACGAGTTTAACATTGGTCGCCACGCGGCACCTCGAGATCTCGCTTGAATGTATCCAGTTACATTTGGGCGTCTTTGAAGACAGTGCCGCTCGTACATCAACGTCCCAAGTTATGAAACAAACAGAAAGAGAGATATATGTTTGACAGTTCGCCTGTAATTCAGAGGTGTCGCATTTGTGTTCCACTTTACTGTCGTTAAAGGATCCGGGGAGGGGGGTCTTTCAATTTCTATCATAGAACATTTGCTGCCTTATTGGACTAACCATTTAAAACCGAAACTGTATAAAACAATTCAATGTCCGGAAAATAGATCCCTTTTTTTTTTAAAGCGCAAATAATTATCGGTGTACGATTTTGTTTTTAATTTTATTCCTTTTTTAATTTCCTTGTCAATAGGCTGTGTCTTACCAGCCTGTAAATAATCCACTGTAAGACATATATAATAATGTTAGTTGTCTTAAACTAAAATTTGTCAGTTTCTAAATTGGTTTCATTTCTTTCTTCTTACTTCTTCTTAAAGGAGGATTTACCATATTCGCGCTACGCTCGGCAATCGGATTGGCTATTACCAGACACCTCAGACCTTAGTCGCTGTTGGCTCTTAACGGTCTCCTTAATTTTAGTCTGGTCATTTTGGCGCCGCAATCTGACGGTAGTCTTTGGGATTTTCAAGGAAATGGAGTAGCAGATTCTTATATTAGATAGCACACGGCCGTATATATAGGCAAGAACATAAAATTTTAAGCTTGAATATATTGTGAATGTCCTGTGTCTCAGACTAACTCATTCAGTTGGACACAAATGTCTGTGTCAACATATTTATATATTTGTTTAGACTTGGAAAGTTTGAAATATTTTACGTAGATAAATTTAGATTTTAAAGATCATCATCATCATCGTAAAAGTTATCATGTGCACTCATACAACAGTTAAGAATACGCGCTCAATAAATGTAAGGTTATTTCTTTATTTTCTACCATTTTACACAAAATAAATAACGTTAAACTGAGCACACACGCCACTAGAGATTTATACAGATAGATAAACATCTAACTGTCGGTTCCGATCGCTGGCGACTTTACATTAACTTTATTAAAAAGAGTAATACAGACAGAATTAACTTCCTTTGTCGGGGCCTGCACTTCAGCAGAGCGTAGTTCTATATTACGTCCGCCGTCTGCCCTCTGCTCGCTTGCAATAGGAAATCACGTTTGATCGGACCGAACTCGGCCGCAAATGAGCCGAAATACATCCCCTTTATCTTCCAATAAGTAAGCTAGCTTCGGTTTCTTTGTGATGTGGATACGTAAGCGACCGCCACATGGTTTGCAAAACTATAAAAACGAATGTAGCGGAACTCGGAACACGGACGGACCGATTCGTCTGATGCTTATTTCGTTTTATGCGTATATGCTTAAGGGAAATGAAGAAGAAATGGGCGAAAAATCTATGCGAGTATGCCCCGAACACAAATCCCCACGGTCCAATAGTGCCGGTACCAGTAGAGCTATAACCCAGTCGCCTGCCCAGCGTGGTAAGTGTGGGCAAACATTTCAAGAAATACACGTCGGCTTTGGGTGGGGCTTTCTCAGAGATATGTTCAACAGTGGACTAAAATTGACGGATGTAGTAATAGTAGTCTGAGGATAGGAATAAAAGAAACAAAAGATAATCAGGTCAAAGTTACAAAAGTGCACGCTTTGCAGACAATCCGAAACGGCGCGTTCATTCCCGCGGAACGAGGCCTCTGTAACGATTGGCGTTCCTGCAAATCCCACGGCGACGTTCAAAATCGTGTGCCCTTTTAAAAGTTGAGACGATTCGGTTAACGAGTGTCGAACTCTGTGCCCCCGGGCCCCTTCAGCGTGACGTATCGCCCCCCCCGGAGGTGGCCTCGGTAATTACCAGCCATTATAGACTAAGGACACGATTCGCCCGATTACCATAATTCCCAATCCCGGAGACGAGATATAAATGAGCCGCATTTTGTAGTAGGTACTAGAAGTGACGTGTGTATTAATGACCATGCTTGTCCTATTAAATTAGGTGAGCAAGGTGATTTAGTTTTTCATTGGCTGCATGGAGACGAGATGGATCGGCGCTGCTGCGCTCCCGGCGTCGTTTAGTTCGGTCGGACTTTGAAACAGATTACAGTGTTTAACTCATGTTTAAAGACCGCTTGATAATAAAAACAAACTTGTTTTCTTTACTTTCAATCGATTTAAATTTTGCGTACGTTATAACAATTTTTAGCTGTGATTATTCCTTGTTTCCTCGCTGCATTCGATCTTTGTTTATTTATCACACTATTTACACGTTCGAAATTTCGTAATGGTTCGCATTTTCTATTTGCTTCACTCGAGTAAGTTAACGCGAATTCATTAATCTCTAATTACTCGAACGGGTCGCATCAAAGGCGGCGGCTTCGGAAGCATCCGCGGCGATATTATACCGGACCCCGGTCGCTTTCTTTACGTTGAGCAAAAAAAAAAAAAAACACAACACAAAACCCTTTCACAATTAATTGAGTTTTCTTGCGGTTTACATTGCCCCGCTACAATAAATTAATTAACGCTCGAAGGAATCCTTAAAATTTGTCGAGGATCAAAAGTTGGCTCGGGGAGCATGGGAGGGGTAATATTGGGGGGGATAATACTTCGATTTTCCATTAGCTTATATTAGCGATGGGAGAGGCCGCGCCTTGACTCGAGCAATAGCTCCTGATCTAATATATTTCCTTTATTAACTAAACACCGAAACACGCGATCTTTGATCCATTTTCACGGGCCGATATTTGTTTAAGAGCCAGCGGCAGGCAACATTTGGCCCTAATTGAATTTGAGCTTGATTATGGTGGTCGATATTAATTAAAAGGTGGAGGTGTAATTCATTATGATTTTGTCGAACGCTGCCGATGTCTTTATGGTAAAGGCGGCAAACGAGCAAGCTGTTCGCCTGATGGTAAGTGGTTACCGTCGCCCACATACACCTGCAACACCAGTGGTGTGTTGCTGGCCTTTAAGGGAGGGAGGATAAGGATGGGATGGGCAGCGGGAGTGGGCCTCACTTACCTCACTAACCGAACGAAATGCAGACGCACAAGATGCCTCTACTTCACGCCGGTATTCTGAGAGGCCGTGGTAACAACCCGGTAGAGCAGGACCATTCGAGCAGCAGCAAAAGCCGTCGCTTGTCTCTACCGCGTAGGCTTCTCGGTTATCGTTTAGATTTATGTACGCATTAATCTCACGCAGATCCTACAAATACTAACTCGATAATATTTTATGCGTTACATTCCTCTTATAGGAGCTGCTGTAGGAAAGTGAACCCACTAGAAGGAGCGACGTGCGGTAAATAGATGTCCAGTCCATGGAGGAGGCCTATGTTCACTTGTGGACTTGTGATAGGCTGCTATGATAATAACATTAAAACAATTTCTAATTTCTTACTAATATAACCATAGCTTTTTTATTAATAACTTTATTATACTTCTTAATTAAAAAAAACTAGCTATCTTATTTACCATAAGGCATTATTATTTTTTCTGTTATTGGTACGTGTTAAGTTAAAATATATTCTATCGCTCGTTATATTCAGCATACAGCCATCGCCTGCAACTGTAGTGACGCTTAGCTAATATCATTGCTGTATACATTTAATATGTTGCAGCTGTATACATGTTGTTGGCGTACATTAACTAAAATAAAAAAAATTGCTTTATTTTTACGCGAAATCATGAGTGCTGGTCATATAACAAAGCACATAAGAGCGGTATCTGGAAGGACTTATTTTATTACGACAATCGTTTCGTACAAATTTACTGAAAAAGTTATGATACGATAAGGTACAATACTAGCTAAAAAAATCTTTCTTTTATAATTTGTACCTGATATTACCTGAATACTTATCATATTAGTCCAAGATACATGGAGTCTTCATTTAATTTTTAAAAATTATTTGTATGTCCAATATAATGATTATGAATTAAAACATTTGCGGCAAATATGGATGTTTTTATTTGTTATGTAAATTATTTTCCAGCTAAACAGTTTCGAGCTGCAATCCATGATGTTTTATTACGCTTGCCAGATCTTAAACTGTAAGAAATCACTAAAAAAAATTCGTCGTCAGTAACCTTTTTTACTTGGTTCACTTTCATGTGAAATTATTTGTATCGAAAATCTTTCAATATACCTTAATATCTCAGCATTTTTCTCTACTATGTAATTTCGAATATGTCTTTATAAATATTATTTATTTTCTCTGAAACTTCTCTAAAATAACTCACATAAAAACTGAAAATAAAAAGCCGAAGCGTCTCAATGTCTCTTTAAATTCTTTAAACATTTAAATCGCATTAGGACTACAACTTCGCTTACTTTAAAAATTCATCAAAGAACTCTGTTTATTTAAAAGTAAAGTAAGTAATTGAGGTTTAAATTTTGGCATCGACCTTTAAACTGTGTTATAAATAAGTCCCGCGATAAGTTACGTCGCGGTAGAGAAATTTATTAACAGAAAATAAGCAAAAGTGTCTGTTGTACATTAATTATTGAGCTAAATAGTTACAAAATGTCTTCCTTATACTATCTTGAGTTTTACTCAATTTCTTTGATTCTGCTATGATTGTAATTATAATATCGCCTATGTACCTAAATTTTTTTTTTTAGTCTAACGTGGGGGAAAGGTGCTTGCACCTACCCGTCACCTTCTCCGGTGATTATGTCGGGATCAGACCGACTAAAACCACCACGGTAGATATGCTGTTGGCCTAGTGGCCTTTACAGCTTCTTCGGTAGAGACTCGCGAGCAGGGGGCAGGAAGTTAATAAATGTAGCTAAATGAATTAGCAGCAGGCGAATATACCACTTCTGAGCAAAGGCTTGTGGGTTTTTCGAAGCCGCAAAGATCCCGTCTCGCTTTGCCTGCGGATTTCACATGACGACGAAAAATATTTTTTTAATTATATCTCAGCAATGGAGTTTTTCTTATGATATTTTGTGGAAGATACGTGTTTTTATTACAAGCGGAGAAGTTAAGCACTTGAAATTGCAATTAAAAATTTTAGTGGTGTCGGCACCGGAAATCGAACCCTGGTACTCGAACTCGCGAACTATAAAATCAAAAATGCTTTTACCCCTGTGACACCACGGCTCGTGTACACATAGAATTTATCTCGCATAGGCTCGGCATAGCATACCTCTACCTGATGTTGTCTCAACCTTGTTGGTTCATAAACAAGGCTCTGGTGATTACGTGTCTGTTGGGATCAAAGAATTCCATCAGCAGCGCACCATGAGTGGATAATTATATAATTAATCAATAATTATTACTAATAATTAATACCCAATACTTACAAATAACAAATATCCGTTGACAGTTAGGAGTTTAGTTACCTCTGTCTACCCCGTGTGGGATTATAAACATGAATTTATATATGTTATTATAATGCTATGTTACTATTAAGATTCTATGTAAATTGTTACTGTTGCCTAATTAGAAACAGATGATAAAAAACAACGATCACCTTACGTTCCATCTTCAAACACATTCACACAAAAATAATGATTAGTAGTTCTGAAGTTATTTGAATTTGGAACTGTCATCACTTATTTATTGTACCTCTCCGTTGGTCCACAGGTTGTCTTCTCGAGGGCTCGCGGCCCCCACCCGATGTGCCACCGCGCAACCCGACCATGTCACGTTTGAACGGCCGCATCACCGGCAATCCGGCCGACCTAGCCGACTTCGAACCCTCCTGTCTCGTTCGCACGCCCTCCGGAAACTTCTACGTGCCTTCGGGTGAGACAATTATTAATCATCGTCGTCTTTATTAAGTGATCGCTCAAGTTATTAGGAGCTGCTAGAACGGGCCGACTCGGCCGGGGTTGTACCGCGATCTCGCCGTATACCGGTGTGAAGTAGAGGGATATTGTGCTTCTTTCTTCTACTTCATCCTCTCTCCCATTCCCCAAATATCCTTGAAGACCGCCAACGCCGCAAACGCACCTGCAGCTCCTCTGTTGTTGCTAGATGTACATGGGCATCGGTAATCACTTTCCATCGAGTGAGCCGCTTGTACGTTTGCCCCCCCGTTTCAAAAAAAAAATACCCAGCTACCAACTGCGTTTTATAACATACTTCATTGGGGTCTGTATGTTCATTCCTCGATCTAATCATGCCTTGTTATTTTTCACATCCAAGACAGGATAACGTTTATTGGTAACCACCATGTCTTGGATAAACGAGATCGTGTTAAAATTAGCACATGTTTTTATCGGGAAATGACGTCACACGGAATTTTCGTGATTGTTCTGTGGCATATCATTATCCCGGAGGCAATTAGGTCACCATTGGATACAAATATTTGCTTATTTACCATAAAAGTTTGAACTTCATGATTTAGCTGTAGTATCTATTTAAATTTCAAATTTTCATTACAGGAGACATTCAAAAGAATCCGTCTATGGACTACAAATCGAACTCATCGTGCAGTAGTCCTGGCAAACAAGAAAAGAGTACATTAGAAAGAATGGAAAGAAGTGATCGACACCCCGCGTTCGGGGTCCCTGTGCCCGTTCTCCCAGTGAGGAATAACTTAAGAGCCTCACACTTCACACCTGCAGCGTCCCGATTCCATTTCAGGAAGGGCCTCTCATCCAGATGCACGTGGAAATGTACTGCTATAGTGTTCATAGTGTTGTTTGTCTTACTCTTAGCCATTGTCTCTTATATGTCAGGTGAGCAAAACATTTTTTTTATTATAATAAATTAATTTATGGCAGAGCCACGCTGAAACTAGTAACGTCTGCTGTAGAATGAACAGTTAGCTCGGCCGGAGAAGGACTACGCTCTACCGTCAAATAGCATCCTAACAATGCTGTGATTCACTTGATAAGTGACAGATCCGCAGAGGCAATTATTGGTAACGAGGCCTTCCGTCCTTAGTTCTCAGAGTTGACAACGCGCTTACAGCATGACTCTTCGTTGAGAATAGATGTAGGTTTCCGTGGAACGCAGTAACTTACCATCAGCTAAACTAAGTGCTCATTTGTCACCCTGATTTGAAAAAAAAACTATAACTCCTTTTCTAACAATACATCTTATATGATTATTCTTGTTCACAGCTTCCTATTTCGTCAACTGGTCATACCAGAACTCCAAAGCGTGTACAGTTCTAGTTGGCGAGTCCACTGAGATGTTTCCGGCGTCGAAAGCCACGACGCTCGAATCAAATAATAAATCTCTGTCTAAACCGCACCAGAGCTCAACATCCACCAGCTCAGGTAAAGAGGACACTCATGTGCGCCCTCGTAGAAGTGTAGATGGGCATGCTTCTTCTTTATCTTCTGTTTCTTCCATGGATTCTTCCACTGCTGTAGATATGCATGAGCTAATCACTACGCCTTCTTTAAGCACTGTTAGCTTAGAGCATGGTGTGACATCGGTCCCAAGCAACGCGACTGTCATTCGAAATGAAGTTCACTCGAAGGGTACTAAAGCATCGGTGTCGAGCAATGTTGGTTTGTTTGATAACAATAGTAACCTAACAATCAATAACACAACTCTTGATATTCCACATATTAATGAACCAACGGTGAAAATAACGTCTAAAATAGAAAAAAACTTAAATACAGATCATATGACAAAAGTATCACTAAACAAAAATAACAATTTTTCTTTTAAAATACCCCATGTAATTAAAAATGCTGAAGTAAATGTTAAATCTGACATTGCATATGATCCTGATTCCATGCAAGGTGATTCATTTCCATCTTTATACTCATATGGTGTTCAAAAACTACAATATTTAAAATTGCTAAGTAGACTGAACGAAGTCAATGAGGAATTACACATATATTCGAATGATACTGCCGAAATGGACAATAAACTTGAAAAGTTCCATTACGACAGTGAGCATAGCTCCTCTTCGAACATTCTAACTACTGTCGCACCAAAAATAATAACGCCAGAACATCCCGCAAACACAGATGTACCCGAAACAAGAAAACTTTCACTTGATGAAACTTTTGCCCCTATCACTACAAACGTAATTGCTGCACATACCGAGCATCATGTGTCAACACCAAAACCACAAGTGACTAATACTAATAATGTTTTAAATGCAACTACCACAACCAAACCGACAACTACACCTAATGAGCCTTCTACTGTTAATATAGCTGTTGATTCAAAGACTCCTGATGTCATGTCTAATACTAAACATGTATTGATTAACCTGACCATATCTGCAGATGGTAATGAAAATTCGTATTATAAACCTCTCTATTCATTAGCAGTAACTGTTCCTACAATGGGTGATACAAATGAAATACCAACAGTTAAAATCACTCCAATAGACCTGGAACCCACGATGCCGACAAATTTTAACAAACCTGTGATTGTTGAGGGCACAACTAAAACTGACAGAGATGCAAACATAGACAATAATTGGGGAGGTAGTTGCGAATGCTCATGCCCAGTATGCGAAAGTAACTCAGCAGATGATTTTTACGATGATTCTGACTCCGAAAGAAGTACTACCATTTCATCTGAAAATACAGAATCAAGGACAATTCCGAGTCCAGTCAATGAATATTCAAGTACAGCAGAAGATTCTAGTGAAACGCAACCTGAAATAATCACGGAAACAACCGCAGAGTTAGATAACGTTCAGTCGTCTGTTACCGAAAGTATTAATGAAATAACTACGACAACAGATTTAACCGAGGAAATTACTGATTTAACTACCCCACCGGAAATAATTTCCACAACTGAAGTTCAAAAATGTGTATGTCCGAAAATAAAACCTCCACCCATCCTTATATTGGAAGGTGAGGTCTTCATATCTGAAATTAGAGCAACTATAACTTACTAACCTAACCAACTGAAACCATTTATTTACCTTTAAATCATAACTCACTAATTCGCATGATCAATGGTAAATCGGGACCACCTTATGGGAAACTTCATTAGTGCTTATATATTATTTGCATGTTCTATGTAGAGCTTTTTAGAAAATTACTTAAGCAGCAAAAAAATCATGGGGCATTGCGAAGTTAGACAATCTTCATACTCATCACACAATAGCATGTTTTGTATCAGATCAATATTACATGAGAAAAAGCATACACTGAACCGTTTATTATTTTATAGGTGCACGAACTTTTCCCGCTCAATCCTTTCCTCCCGACGGGACTACTTTCAAACAAATTACTTTAGGTGAAAAATTATCAAAACAAATCCCTCCATATAGTTATTGGAACATGCAATTCTATCAATCAGAAGCCACCTATGTTAAATTTGACTACATGATACCCCGTGGAGCTTCCATAGGTGTTTATGCCAGGAGAAATGCATTACCGACGCATACGCAATATCATTTTTTGGAAGTCCTAAGCGGATTTAAAGCAAGGACAACTAGATCGTCACATGTAAGTAAACTGAAACACAGCCTTTTTTTATTAATAAATAAATCAATGTCTAATTTCAAATGTTTGACAGCCATCCGTAAAGAAAGAAGTAACACATTACATGGAGCAAGGTCACTGGTTCCTGTCGCTATACAATGATGACGGTGATCCGCAAGAAATATCATTTATAGCTGCAGTGGCTGAAGATATGACGCACAACTGTCCTAACGGATGTTCAGGAAAAGGGGAATGTCTTATGGGTCACTGTCAATGTCAACCTGGTTTTGGAGGAGATGATTGTAGCGAAAGTAAGTTATCAGATAATAGCACCGACACTTTTTTATTTTCAATACGAATTATTTTCTAATATTGTAATATTTCCAGGCGTATGTCCAGTACTATGCAGTCAACGAGGTGAATACATCAATGGAGAATGTCAATGCAATCCTGGATGGAAGGGGAAGGAATGTTCCCTGCGTCACGATGAATGCGAAGTGCCGGACTGCAATGGACATGGGCACTGTGTCAACGGAAAATGCTCATGTGTTCGTGGATACAAAGGCAAATTTTGCGAAGAAGTCGATTGTCCACATCCTACTTGTTCCAGTCACGGTTTTTGCATTGAAGGCGCTTGCGTTTGCAAGAAAGGTTGGAAAGGATTGGACTGCGCGACAATGGATAAGGACGCCTTGCAGTGCCTGCCCGACTGCTCCGGCCATGGAACATTCGACGTCGATACACAAACTTGTACTTGCCATCTACGGTGGTCCGGCGACGATTGTTCCAAAGGTTAGAAATAAAATCATATATATCTTATATTATAACGCCTAAAACTGAGATTCACAATGGACCGGTTTATTGATTTATTGGCCCCATTGCGTCCATTCAACTTTTCTTTTAAAACCTCAGTTTTATCAAATACATTAAAAAATTGCTCACACACCACAAAATAATACAACGTTATATACTAGAAATAAGTGATAACATTAACCACCATCAAGTAATGTAAGTTGAAATAGATTAATAATCATAGTGTTTAAATGTAACAAAAAGGCCTTAAAAGTTTATCTTCATTTTTCAATTAAATTTTATGTATTTATTGTATATGCATATAATGTGTATGTATTATATGTTCACTTCAGTGTACACACTAACCCGATACTTGTGTTCATATTTCCTTTTTCCTTCTGGGTTGCCTGGAAGAATTCGCTTCTTAGCGATAAGGCCGCCTATTGTACATATTTGTTTTTGTTTTTTTTTTAAATAATCTTTATTGGTTAAATCTTTGTGTGTACAACAAAATATATTTTATCCATTCATTCAATCATCATATTACAGAGGTATGCGACCTCGATTGTGGACCCCATGGACGATGCGTGGGTGAATCTTGCGTTTGCGATCAAGGATGGACAGGAGAGTTCTGCACATCGAAGCTCTGCGACGCTCGTTGCAGCGACCATGGTCAATGCAAGAACGGAACTTGTCTCTGTGTTTCGGGCTGGAATGGCCGGCATTGTACACTTGAAGGGTGTCCTAGAGGATGCGCCGGTCATGGTCAATGCAGGGTCGCTAACGATGGCCGCTGGGAATGCAAGTGTTTCGACGGCTGGGATGGACCGGACTGCACCACACTTAAGGAACAAATATGTGACGACGCTAAAGACAATGACAAAGGTAGGCTCTCAAGACCTTTCACATTTTTGGTTATTTTCATGAAAACGAGATGAGATGATGGGATTACTTAGTCATTCACAAAGTGATGTGAAAACGGCTAGAAGTATTTTAGTTAGAACATTTTTGGAGGGTTTTTGTCATGACGTGTAATTTTTTATATTAAATCGCTACATTAATACTTCGTTTAGATGGTCTGGTAGACTGTGAAGATCCGGAATGCTGTCAGAATCCTGTCTGTAAGGGCAGTCAACTGTGCGTATCATCCCCCAAGCCGACGGACATCTTGCTCAGAAAACAACCACCGGCGATAACCGCTTCCTTCTTCGAAAGAATGAAGTTCCTTATTGATGAAGGTAGTCTCCAGAACTATGCAAAGCAGGAGACCTTTAACGAGAGGTGAGGAATTAGATGTTTGATGTTATTTGTTAACTGGCAAAAGTAAGGATCATTGGACATGTTCGGAACGCATAAAACATCTTTAACACGTCTAACGATCCTCGGGTGCTTCCTAAACACAAATATAACAGGAAATATCTATTATATAAGATACGCAATGTTGTGCCCCAGTCAATCCTAATGTTTTATTTATGAAAATGTTTCACTGTTTCGTTTCTTTCCTTTACACATTGTAATAAAGACGAGTCATTTTATGTTTATTGTATTCAAATTTAATGTAACTAACGTTTTCTTCAAAGGTTACTAAATTGGCACTTGCATGAACATGGATTTTGTTTTTATCAGAAACTAAGCTAAGCACATCGCTGCAACTAACGTATTTTAAATTTCCTTCTTCTTAATTAACTACAATGTATCTAATGGTACTCATTCTTTGTCATTTCTCGTCTTTCTGCTGCGCAGTATGTTTTGGAACCACTTCAATACGAGGTAAGATCTAGTGAGATTTGGGTAGGATTGTGTGTGTGTTCAATATAATATTATAACATCACCTATTTTATTATGATGTACATTGTACAAAGTATCTAATTTATTGGCTACTATTTTATTATAAAATTTGGTGTGTGCATGCCTTTATGTGTGTATAGATACCTACAATCGTGTCCTGTGAGTTTTGTGTTATGCTTTTTATTAAATTATATTTATAATGTTTTTCACACTTTAATGAGTATATAGTACATAAATGTAGGCAGAATGCGTTAAATCACAGTCCCGTATTAATTGTAGATGAACACATTTCAAAGTTGAACCACTTACACATCACCAATTCGGTTATTGAAGGTTTATCTATATTTATAAAAAATGATATCTATTTATAGTAGCGAAATAGCATTAGATATCTATAAAAACCCAGTAAAAAGTTTGACATTGTAATAGTTGAAATGAAACGAATGAACATTCAACCCGATCTAGAAATCCTTTAAGTACCTAATATTTAGTCCCCAGAGATTTCACTGTCTCCAGTATTTCATATTATTAAAATTTTGATCATAGATTAATCGAATACTTTCTATGCAGTAGTGTCTAAAGTGTATATTGACTCATTGTGACCTTCGATCCATACCTTTCCAGCCGATCAGCGGTAATCAGAGGTAGAGTAGTGACGTCATTGGGATCGGGCTTGGTAGGGGTCAGAGTATCTACTTCTACACCTTTAGAAGGATTCACACTGACCCGAGAAGACGGTTGGTTCGACTTATTGGTGAACGGAGGTGGCGCCGTGACATTGCATTTCGGAAGAGCACCATTTAAGAGATCTACTCAAGTGGTGTTCGTGCCCTGGAACGAGGTTCGTATGTAGCAGAATTTACAACGTTCGACAAGTGCTGCAATTACAGCAGAGCAAAAGACTAATTTAAACTTTAACCTAATGTCAGTTATCCGCCGAAGACTTACAATCAAATTTTAAATTTCGAAAGAAACTTCTCTATTTGGGGTAATCTGTTCTGACTATATTTATTATTTTCTCTCAAAGACTTTGTCCACTAAAAGCGTTGTAAGCTTAAAAAGGGAATTAATGAACCTCTCGAACACTTGCTTATCCAATCTCCAAAGTCCGTTGACGTTAATAACTCTACCAACTTCCACCAAAGTTCGTATGAAGCAATTTAATTTTTTCCGCTCCCGAAACATGCGAAGCGGCTATCAAAGAGGCATTAGGATTTTTCAACTCTCAATTTAACTTGAAACTTTATAAAGTTGTCTGAGAGTTTTTCCTAAATTCGCCACACACAAAAGGTAATGACTTCTAACTAGCGCCACTCCAACACTTTGTCTTTAATAACTTATGAACAACAATCACAAGTACAACATTGGTAGCAATAATAAAAAGTTGCGAAATAATGTTTGAGCTATTATTTATCAATAGGTGGTATGCCTGGAGCTGTAGAAATAGGCAAATACATTATTTTTTTCTTAATAAAATGAATGGAATTTCGTCAAATTATACCGTTTCTGAATCACTTTTATGTTCGATGTTCGAACATTCCCGAAATATTTGAGCAGTGGCCACATTGAACCGAGCATTGCCAAGCGTGCACGCGACTTCTAATTTTCTTTCCAAGTACGCTCCAACGAACATCGCTCATTCGCTCATTATATGCACCCGAACGAATGCTCGGCTTTGAAACATAATAAAACACGTGAACGCTGGTGGTGGAGACGCACCTTTATGTAACATAAGGGTACGTATCAAACGCAATAGCTGATGTTCATAGCTCCTTAGCTACCCGTGTCTCGTTATGAAAAAAAAGGCATTTTTAAAACTCCTTTCTCAGTTCAGCTCTAAAAACTTATGCACTTCTCATCTCTTTAAATATTTTGATTTTTTTAGAGAATACTTATTTACCTTCCAGGTTGTGATTATTGACGAGGTGATAATGACCACTTCAGACGAGAAGAGTGGTCTGGGGCCGCCCCAAGCTTGCCTCGCGCATGATTACGATGCAATGAAACCGGTTGTGTTGGCCACGTGGAAACATGGATTTCAGGGGGCCTGCCCCGATAAGAGCGCTATTCTAGCTGAGTCTCAGGTGAGCTTAATTGATATAGTTAGTCCGAAAAATTATTTTAAATAATATTCAAAAGTATTATTTTGAACAACTTTTTATGTATCAACTATATATATATATCAATACTCACACCTGTCACCTACGGTTAAGCCGAGATAATGTCTAATCCAATCCTCTATCAAGCAGCGAAAGCTTTCGGAACTTGCCATGAGAATTTCAAGGCTTTTCTCTTAGTCGTACCTTACGACCACATCGCGAAGAAAGGGATTGGCTGTTTCTTACACCACTACCACCCGGACAGATACTGCCTAACCTTACAATTTAATACCATGATGATACCTTAGTGATGACATCTGAACGCGAATCGTCATATCAGATCTTTAGTTTCATTTCGTTCTGTATACAGGTGGTACAAGAAAGTCTACAGATCCCAGGCACGGGTCTCAATCTGGTGTACCACAGCTCGCGCGCCGCCGGATACTTATCCACCATTCAATTGCAACTTACACCAGAAAAAGTCCCACCCACTCTAGCTCTGATACATTTGAGAATCACAATAGAAGGTATACTCTTCGAGAAGACTTTCGAGGCAGATCCGGTGATCAAGTTCACATATCCATGGAACAGGCTCAACGTGTACAGACAGAGAGTGTATGGAGTGACCACTGCGCTAGTGAAAGTCGGCTATCAGTACACCGACTGCAAGGATATCATATGGAATGTTCAGACCACGAAACTGAGCGGTCACGACATGAGCATATCCGACGTCGGCGGATGGAATTTAGATATTCATCATAGATATAACTTCCATGAAGGTAAGCAGTTTTCTATACAATAATTGTACACCCATTTTAAATTGAAATAGAACGTATGTCAAAATTAATTTGGTTTTGTGACAAACGTACACAATTCACATGACATTCAATTGAGCATAATAATGAAATGAAACAATTTAGGTTTTTATGTTCCCGCCGTTTCGTGTGCATTACAGCATGTCATTTCAAAAGTGTAGTGTTCGCGTAAATACAAGAAATAATACAAGTAATTAAATCTGTAATCAAGTTTGATCGGAGTTCGGTTAGTGTAAGATAGTGATTATCTTAACTACTACTATCATATAAGATATTTTTAAGCGCGGTAGAGCCAAGCGGCGGCTTTAGCTACTGCTCGAATGGGCCGGCTCGACCGGATTGATACCACGGCCTCACAGAATACCGGCGTGAAGTAGAAGCATCTTGTGCTTCTGCGTTTCGTTCGGTGAGCGAGGTAACCGGAGGCCCACATCCCCTCCCTATTCCTCTCCTCTTCCCTCCCATCTCCCAAATATCCCTTAAAGACCGGCAACGCACCTGCAGCATCTATGGTGTTGCAGATGTATGTGGGCGACGGTAAGCACTTACCATCAGGTGATCCGCTTGGTCGTTTGCCGTCTTTTACATAAAAAAATAAATGAATAAGAAAGGCAACACTTTGACTCTGTTACTACTGGTATCGAACGATGGTTTACATACCTTACGGTCGATCTATCAGTCCTTGGTTTGAATCTCAGCCGGAGTCAAATGTAGTGTCGTGTCCCGTGTTTCTGACACTGCATGGAACCCTCCCTCCCTCCCACTGCAAGACAGTTGCGTCGGATACGGGGAGGTGAGGAAAAGTGAGTGCCTCTGTTTGCGCAGACACTTGCTGCACTATAAAATGTCCTGCGCAATGCTAAGTAAGTTGCCGCGCTGGTCGACATCGTTTTAGAGGACGCTATCGCTCTGTATGAGCGTGACACTTCCCCGGTGGAGGCGATGCATTGACGTGCATCACAGACACAAACCTAACGGGATAGGCAGAGGTGTCAATATTTCCAATGGACAGAGTGAATATTCGTTGACGTTGAATTTACTTCATAAATTTATTTACGGATTAGTAAACGTCAGTATTAGGAGTTAAACGTCAGTAGACAGTAGTTATGTAATCATCATTGTCATCAAAACTGTTTTTTTTTATTATTTATTATAAAAGGTGAGGAATGAAACTGATATCGTTCGACAGGTCCTGTGTCATAGATGTGCACAAAAAAGAAACGTATGTGTTTAAGTATTTTAATTTGTTTATTTTACTGCCGATTGATATATTTGTTCCCTGTTGATCTGATAGATGGCGCTAGTTGTATTTCACATCGCACCATCGTCTCGTTACTTCCATGTCGATATACCTGCTTTAAGCTGACCTAAAGTTGTTCTTGTTATAGTGTTGTGTGAATAAAGATAAATAAAGGTGTAAAAATAGTGTGTGTTCGTGTGTGTTGCCGTTAAGGCAAGTAAAATAAAGCGAATACATACACGATTATTTCATATAAGACACTAAGGCTTCTGATTAACTGAAAAACTAGTTGAATTTTGTTATTTTACAAACACATTTGGACTTACATCGTCCACAAGTGATACCAGTTTTTGATTCTGCCAACATCAGACACAATCGCCAGAGCTTCGTTTGTCAGCCAACCGTTTGTATTGACTGTAGGTGAAGTTGGGGTTCGGAGAAATGGGTTGTTTATTCCCATACTTATCCCTCTTCATCAGCCTGTTAATACACCACTGCTAGACATGGGTCTCCCAATAATTCATCGGCATTAACCGCCAAGCTTTGCGGGGGTTAGTTGATCGCAGCTTCCTTGCCGCTGATGAGCTTCGTCGGCTTCTTTTGTGGACAGAGACTCGAGTTCTAACTTCTATGTGGAGACCTTGTGCTATTTAAGCTTATTTACGATTTATATCGTTGGCCTCACCTTATCCCGAATAAGCGATCTCTGACCATGTAGTAACCATATAGGGTCGTGAGACCTTATTACATCTTTTTTTAATCCACCATCTGTCCATGCGATGTACGAGTATTGTCGTGTCGCAGGAATCCTGCAGAAGGGCGACGGCACGAACATCTATCTGAAGCACAAACCGCGGCTCCTGATCACGGCGCTGGGCGACGGGCGGCAGCGCGCGCTGCAGTGCGGCGGCGGGGGTGCCGGTGGGGGACCCGGCGGCGGTGCCGGCGGGGGCGGGGGTGCGGCGTGCCGGCGGCTGCTGGCGCCGGTCGCGCTGGCCGCTGCGCCCGACGGCGCTCTCTACGTCGGCGACTTTGACCTCGTCCGCAAGCTCGGTACCGACGGCTCCGTGCGCACCATCGTCAAGCTCAAGTGAGTCCGCCATCACAACACGACCCACAACAAGTACATTGCATATCATGTGTAGTACAACTCACGCCTGTTATACCTGACGGTGTAGGCGGAGGTCGTATATATCCAAGGCAGTGAAGAAGTCTATCACCTAGGCCGTTTCTTTGCCTGGGCGGTCTCAGGTGTGACAGCGCACGTATGACTTCCAGCTATGAAATTGTTTACTGTCAGGTGGACTTGTTGGCTCGGTTATCACCACAGTTTATAATATCAAATACTACCAACTGTCTAAGGACAATCTCTTATCATCCAAACATGACGGAGTGTTTGTCCGTCAATGCTTCAGATAATTATTACATGTGATATGCAAAGATATTCAACGTATATGCAGTTCTTCTCCTCCGGCGATGCCTCCTTATGCGTTGTTGTATGAGCGTAGTACGTATTGTCAAAAGAGCTTCAGCTAGCTATGCGATGACTTTTTCTATGGTTTTAAATCCTACGATGGTTGACAACGCTTTTCGCATTCATATATTTATTAGCAAATTTACTATTAAATTGGTTTATAAACCCGTCTAGTTACGAAATGTATTTTTTATTTCACTGGAAAAAAAAAAGGTTTCGCTTCGCTGTTTCGTGGTAAATGGAATATTATAACAATTTTAAATTTAATTCTTTTTCTTTTCAGCGCCACTCGAGTTTCGTACCGCTACCACATGGCACTGTCGCCGTTAGACGGCACCCTTTACATCTCCGACCCCGAATCCCATCAGATCATCAAAGTGCGCGACACAAACGACTACAGCGACCCGCAACATAACTGGGAAACCGTCGTTGGCTCAGGAGAGAGATGCCTCCCGGGGGATGAAGCGCACTGCGGCGATGGCGCCTTGGCCAGAGACGCAAAACTCGCATATCCCAAGGGAGTTGCAGTCTCGGTTGACAACGTTCTGTATTTTGCCGACGGTACCAATATCCGTATGGTTGACAGGGACGGCATAATCACGACTGTCATTGGTAATCACATGCATAGAGCGCATTGGAAGCCAATACCATGTGAAGGCACGTTGAGCGTCGAAGAAGTCCACCTACGCTGGCCCACTGAACTAGCTATAAACCCACTTGACAACAGCCTCCATATCATCGACGATCACATGATCCTACAAATGGCGCCCGATGGCAGAGTCAAGGTTATCGCCGGCAGGCCCCTCCACTGTCCGTCACCCCTGACTGGATACGACATGGAGCTTGCCACGTACGCTACTCTCGTTATGCCACAAAGTATAGCGTTCGGCGCAGCTGGTGATTTGTACGTAGCAGAGAGTGATTCGCAAAGAATTAATCGGGTCCGTCTGATCACCACTGATGGGAAGATCACCCTGTACGCCGGTGCTGAATCTAAATGCAACTGCTTAGAACGCGGCTGTGATTGTTTCGAAGCAGATCACTTTCTCGCTTCCAATTCAAAATTCAACACAATATCAGCAGTGGTCGTGAGCCCGGACGGTATTGTTCACATAGCTGATCAAGCCAACTATAGGATACGTTCGGTAATGGCAAGCATTCCAGATGCAAGCGGGGCAAGAGAGTACGAAATTTACTCGCCGGATACCCAGGAGATATATATTTTCAATCGATTCGGTCAACATGTGATGACTAAGAATATCTTGACAGGCGAGAACAATTATGTATTTACTTACACAGTAAACACGAGCAATGGAAAGCTTAGTACCGTTACAGACGCCGCTGGCAACAAAGTGTTCCTTCTGCGTGACTACTCTAGCCTCGTCAACTCGATAGAGAACACTAAAGGGCAGAAATGTAGACTGAAAATGTCTAGGATGAAGATGCTGCAGGAATTACGCACCCCTGACAACTTCAACGTAACCTTCGACTACCACGGCACAACTGGCTTACTGAAAGCCAAGTACGACAGCACGGGCAGAAGCTACATTTACAAATACGACGAATTTGGCAGACTGACATCGGCAGTGACGCCGACTGGCAGAATCATCAATCTTACTTTCGATCTCAGTCTTAAAGGCGCGACTGTACTCGTCACCGAAAACAACAGAAGACCAGTGTCAATACTCATAAAGGGTTCATCGGTCAATAGTAAAGTCGGCGAAGCAGAGAAGAAAACTATCATTTCTACAGACGGAAGCATTTCCTCGAGCTTACCGTGGGGACATGTGATCTCCACGGATACGGTGCCTTACACTATTTTATCCGAAATCGATCCAATCTTAGGAGAGAGCTATCCAGTGCCGGCTAAACAGAGGACTGAGGTCGGAGGCGATTTAGCGAACCGGTTCGAGTGGCGTTACTTCTTAAGAAGACTGCAATCTAACAAAGGGAAAAGCGGTAAAGCGGTAGCACAGATTGGTCGAAAATTACGTGTGAATGGTGAGAATCTTCTTACCCTCGAATATGATAGAGATAGTTCTACTGTAGCCGTATTTATGGACGATAAAGTGGAACTCCTTAACGTGACTTACGATAGAACAGCACGGCCTGTGAAATGGGGCCCCAGGAGCGGTATCTTCGCCGAAGTGGAACTTGAGTACGATAGATTCAATCGACTCACAAGTTGGCGATGGGGGGAGCTCAACGAGACCTATGGATACGACAGAGCTGGCAGATTGCACGAAATACGCTATGGCGACAGTTCCTCGTTAGCTTACTCATTCCGAGATATGTTTACAAGTCTACCATTGAAAGTGACAACGCCTAGGGGTAGTGATTACCTTCTAGATTACGACGATTCCGGTGCTCTGCAGAACTTAACAACACCTAGAGGTCACATCCACACATTTGCTCTGATGACTTCGTTAGGCTACTTTAAATACCAATATTTCTCACCGATGAATCGACACCCATACGAAATACTCTACAACGACGATGGTCACATCCTGGCCAAGATATTCCCGCACCAGTCCGGCAAGATTCTCTACGTCTACGATAGCACCGGTAAACTTGAAACAATACTAGCCGGGGCGTCTGCTATACGATATGTCTACCATGAAAACACTAATCTCGTAAAGAACGTTGAGATTACCGACCCCGATTATGAACTCAAACAAGATTACAAATATCATGCTGGTATTCTTAAAGATGAGAAAATGAAATTCAACTCGAAGAGCGGTCTGAACAATGCGCATTTCAAGTATCAATACGATGGAAACGCACGGCTTTCAATGATCGACGCCAATATCAATAGCAAAGAAATGCCACAGTTGAAGCTGAAGTACAATCAGAATCTCGGTATGTTGGAGGCCGTCAGCGATCTTAGGATTTACAGAAATACTTTCAATCGCTCCGTTATGCAAGACACGAGCAAGCAATACTTCACGATAACGGATTACGACGATCACGGCAGGATCAAGACCGTCCTGATGAACATCAAATCCTTCGACGTCTTCCGTCTAGAACTGGAATATGACGTGAGGAACCGCATCAAAACGAGGAAGTCGATGATCGGCGACACGTCCTCGAGCGAGCGCATTAGCTACAACTACGACGGCCACCTCATGGAGGTGGTCGGTTCCGAAGACGACTGGAAATACGTTTACGACGAGAATGGCAACGTCATCGGTGTGATCGAACACGGCGAGAAGCGCTACCTCGGCTACGACATCGGCGACAGGGTGGTACAGTACGGCGACCTGGAGTTCAGCAGCTACGACGGCCGCGGTTTCGTGATAAGGCGCGGCGAACAGAAGTACAGGTACAACTCCCGTGGCCAGTTCGTCCACGCTTTCGAAAGAGACAAGTTCCAAGCGTGGTACCATTACGACGACAGGAATCGATTGGTCGCCTGGAAGGACGACAAGAACAACGTAACGCAGTTCTTCTACACTAATCCTCAGACACCCAACTTGATCACCCACATTCATTACCCTAAGACTGAGAAAACCATCAGGTACCTTTACGATCAAAGAGATTTCCTCACCTGTATAGAAACTGAAGAGCAACGGTTTTATGTCGCCACCGACCACAATGGATCACCCCTTGTCGTATTCGATGTAAACGGTGAAATAGTGAAGGAGGTTAAACGCAGTCCATTCGGGAAAATAGTGAAAGATACGAATCCAGGTTTCTACATACCCGTAGACTTCCACGGTGGCATACTCGATTACAATACCAATTTAGTGTACTTGGAGAATCGATTGTATGACCCGGTGGTGGGCCAGTGGATGACTCCCAGTTGGGAACACCTTGCAACCAAGTTGAGCTTACCGACTGATATCTTCATTTATCGATTTAAAAACAACGATCCGATTAATAAAAATCAGAATGTTCCATACATGACGAATCTGGGAAGTTGGATGCAGCTGTTTGGATATGATCTGAACAAAATGATGGGATCCAAATACATAACTGACATGGTCTTCCAACCCGTGGCATCTGTAACAGCGCCTCATTTAGCACCCGACTTTGGTGTGATGTCTGGACTTCAGTGCATTATTGAAAAGGTTTGTACCATCTTATGATCTCTAACTGAATCTCTCTTCTTCTACTTTCACATAGATTGTTAACACTTTGTTTATTACTTCTAGGTGAATGACAAACTATCGGATATAGACTTCGTGCCCACGCCCCTTTTAAAAATGGAACCTGTCACAAGAAATCTACTTCCGAGGGTTTCTTACAAACGTGGCGTTTTCGGCGAAGGTGTTCTGATATCGAGGGTCGACGGCAAAGCCTACATCAGCGTCGCCGACGGAGCAAACAGCGTCGTGGAAGACGTAATCACGACAGTCTTCAATAACTCTTACTTCCTTGACGTTCACTTCAGCATACACGATCAAGACGTATTCTACTTCGTCAAGGATAATTCGTTAAAGATCCGAGACGATATGGAAGAGCTGCGAAGGCTTTCTGGGAAGTTTAATGTTTCTCAAGATGAAACTAACGACCAAGGATCGGAGGTATGGACTTTTTGTTCAGTAGTTCTCTCTTTTAGCAATGCTTTATAACCATAATTCGAATACTTGGTTCGCGGACTGGCGACCTTAGTACCAGAAAATCTTATCCACTACAGCTCTATTAAGTATTTTTACGACATACCGTACTGATATCAGCCGGTCTAAGTGTTGTGCGGTGTGATACTTCTTACGGATATTTCTTTTAATATTTTAAATTTTAGTAGCGATGTAAATATCCAACTGCTGAAAAAAGGTCTCTTCTCAATATTATAGAGGGTTTTGGAGCCGGAAAGGGTCCGCCACGCTGCTCCAGTGCAATCCACGTATAATTAAAAAAAAATGTTTTTTAATATATCTCGGGTTTCCTCGCAATGTTACCGCCGAGCACGTGGTAATAAATTTAAGATCTAAAATTGCAATCACCAATTGCCGGGACCGTGAGTCCAGAGTCAGCTCACACGCGAAGGTTCTGTTAAATCCAATCGAGTAACCCGACCCGTTAGCTGCCACGGTTCTACCGTAGACCGATGATAAATGCTAAAGGGCCCACGTCAAATTAATAAATAAATTTTGTTTTTAGGTCAGAGTTCATGCAGTTGGTAAAGGTTCCGCACAAGCCGTTATTGTGCTACGATACGGTGTCGATCCTGCTCAGGAGAGGATAAAACTACTGAAACATGCTCACAAGCGCGCTGCAGCCAGGGCGTGGGAGAGGGAGAAGGCCTTGGTGGCCGCCGGGTGGGAGGGCAGAGGTTCCTGGACCGAGGAAGAAAAGGAAGAACTTATCTCGCATGGAATCGTCGACGGATGGGCGGCGAAGGATGTCCACTCGGTGTCAAAGTTCCCCCAATTAGCGGACGACCCCGCTAACATTGTGTTCGTACGCGACAGTCGGCGGAAAAGAAGAAAGAGCGGCCGCGCGCGCCATCGCTCGTGACTTCCCTCATCGTGCCACAATACGCCGCCATCTTGAATTCCGCACCCGACGTCCGCTAGACTTTGACAGCGGACGTTATGTTATGTTAGGACGGGCCGCTATCCGCAACTCCACGACTGTGCGCGTATTTTGCGTGACAGCGCATGTCAAGTTCTGATAATTTCTTTGGGTTTTTAGTTCTTGCCACTTTAACCGAACTGAACCGTTTTCTGTCCCAATACAAGCGGTATCTATAAAGTGAGTTCTGTAGAGAGTGAGTTCTTGTGATTATCATGTAGATGTGTGTTCTTTGGACTTATAAAGAAACTTTTACATACGAGAAAGGAATGAATACTTTAAGATTGGCTCTAGATGTGAAGAAATTTTTATTCTTCGTCATACGTTTAGTAGCCGGTAGGAACTGAGCCTTAAGTTTTTGTTACAATTTGCTATACGTACTTAGGCTATAAATTTTATTTTCGATATACCCTAATGGAAATCATTTCAAGGAGTCTCACAAAATAACTCACAGGGTAACGAGTCATAAACTTTTGAAAATAAATAAGATAATAAAAGCATAATATGGAACGAAAATACTCAGATACGATCACAATTTACTAATGAATTTTTTTGATATTACTTTACCATTTTTTATATTATTTTTATCCTATACACAGTAATCGCTTAAATTATATAGCAAATATCATGTATTCCTATCATATTTTAGCCAAATATTTCGTTCTATCCATACGTCTAGGTATTTGTACATAGCATTTAATTCTTGTGATTATTCATTTAGGTAACGATAAACCTTTTTTATTACTTCGCAATACTACTAAAATTTAAGCAATAATTTTATAGTTTCTTGAAAATTGTCTCGAAATTGATCGACACGTACTTTATTTATTAAATAACAACTCGTTAGTGTTAATGATAAGAGATTTACAAAAATGTTCTAACTTTCAAAATCCACTTTTTAAACTTTCAGTGCCGTTTCCTATCTACAAGTATGCAAATACGATACTTTTACGGCGATAAAAAAAATCCTAATCCAAGTTTACAATTCCTCTGAGAGCTTCTTCACTAATGACTGCATACAGACATTTTCTCATCAATAATTATAAATCAAAATGAAGGGCCTATTACATTTGTCAAGTTACTTTAGATACGGATTAAGATTTATTTATTATAAAGTTGCTTGAATTCTCAAGCACAAAACAATAAAAAAACTATGAATTATTTTCTGTATTTTTCGTAATGATGTTATCGTATATTGCAAATACAACCATTGTTTTAAAAAAAAATTTAATTTATTTTTATGTAGGGTTACCATATATCCCGTTTTTTACCCTTCCGCCCATTTTTAGTCAGCTATTTTCGAATTAATAAATTTAAAAAACATGTTTGGATTTATTCAAGAAGGTCAGGTTTTTTAAAGACTCCACATTTTGATATGGTAATACAAATCATATTTTTGTAAACAAATGCGATGTTGCGCGAGACATGGCTTAAAAAAGAATAATATTACATACCATACTAGAACCATAATAGAACTTCTACCGTCGGTGCTTCAAAAATCTTTCAGACCCCTGAAAGTTCCTTCTCCTAATAGAAGAATTCGTTTAAAATATTCTTATGGAAAATGTTAATACGAACACGTACACTCTGCATGTGTTGTGCAATAATCGAATCGTAGATTTTACAGTAACATTTTAGGGTCATACCTTCTTGCTGACTTATCTTAGACTGTATAATTTCTTAGAGACTGATCATAAAATACTCTTCATTTAATTGTACTTTTATCTGTGGTCATTGCGTTAAATTTTCTCCCTTAAATATAAAATTTTTCTTACATTTCATATTTTATTATCCGTTCCAAATGCGACATTAGATGCGATATTAGAATGGGACGTTTAAAATGGAGCGCTGTTTGACGTCCACTGACAGCTGTCAGTTATGTCAGTAACGCTATGGAGCGGTTAATGATAATGATTTGTTTTTTTGTTTGTCCACTTAATTATTGTACTTTGTTTATTGTTATTAGACTAACATTACACAATTTATTTTTGTATGAAATTTCATTCGAGAGTTTTGAAATATTTCACAGAAAAATATTTTCAATGAAAGTACCTATTCAAATATTATTTACGTTGTGTGTTTTATTTTTTCTTCCGGAAACATTAGAAATCATGTTTTTACAATATGTCCAACAAAAAAATAAACTAAATAAATGCTTCCGATTATTGTTCTGACACTACACCACACACGTAATCACCGCGTAACGCAGTTCTAAAAGATCCTATCCTATATAGCATTTAGAACGAGTAATACTAGGTTAATTGAATACGGCCTTGAAATTGACTTCAATATTACAATACTGTATGCTGCAGTAACTATTCTACAGCAGTTGTTTGTCCACAGCTTAACCAAGCCGAACGCAGCTCCTTCCTGAATAAGCTTGTGTGCGATCTGATATAGTTGAGACACGCATTGACCTCAGTTAACAATAATGTTAAGATTGTATTCTGCAAGTGTTTCCATTAATCGTAAGTCAGTAAGAAGCTAAAATAATGTAATTTGATAATAGTAGATTAGTTTATGTCCATAAATGTGTCTCGTTTAAATTGTGGTGTCTATTTCATGTTAGAGGTACTAATATAAATGCTAGATGACTGAGTGGTTGGTGATGGGGCGTCGATGATATTTTTTACAAAAAGATATTATAATGAACAATGGGATGGAGTCGTGGCGCTGCGGGCGCCTGCTGCGTCCGCAGCCGGAGGCCCGCGCGAAGGTGATATTTTTGCAAAATGTGACTAAACGAAGCAATACATTATTATGTAATACGTCTTATCGTTTCTTTTTAATAACTATAAGGTGTATTTTTATTTAATAATACAATTATATATATTATCTATTGTGAATGTAGTTATTCATTTTCGCGGTGATATTTAGTAGAGCGTATAATTATCTTTTTTATAATGTATAAAGAATTCTAATTTGTAAATAGGTACTTAAATTTGTATCGTGTAAAAATATTGTACATATCTGTACGCTTGAATTATTTATAACGTAAAGTTCGTAAGATTTTAGATTATGGAATACATTGTAAAATAGCGGGCGATCCACGGACGGCTATTCGAGGCTGTAGAATGATAGTTGCATGATGAGCTAAGTCGAATTGGCAACCGCAACACCTAAATATTCCACCAGCAGCATTATTTAGTTCTGAAATTTAAAAAGGTTCTGCTTCTATTTTCCTCCTAACGCGATAATTGTATTTATTTTATCAGGTGCCTTCTTTGACGGTTGCCAAAGCGAGAGGTGGAAAAAGAATATTAGTGTACCATCAACAAACTTACCATAGACAATTTAAGCTTCTAGAATTTTAGAGGGCTTCACAGACGCAATCAAAATGCGTCATTTAACAACGTAGATCTGAATTTCTCGTGCTGAAACTAACATTTTAATTTGTATTATTGTAGATACGATAAGTAGGTTTCACGATAATCTGTGTATAGATAGTCTGCATTCATACTTATCCGGGTGTGAACTCCTAGTTCCAGGATGCGTGCGTGCTATATGAAAGGCGAAGTAAGCATGTACAATAATAAATATAGAAGGTATTCTAATGGAATATGTAATAAAAACATTAAACATGTAAACTGTTTTATTTCTATGTCCTATTTATATCTTATTCTAGTCAATATCTGTGCACTACACAAATTATTTCATCGCAGCCACAAAATGTCATCCGACTCAGCATTGTGCTACAACAATACTGCCGTACGATATCCGAGTAGAAATCTGCCAACCTCTTACATTCCGCGAGTGTCGTAAGAAGCGACTAAGGGATAAACCTTGAAAATCACAATAGCTACCGACATCACACGCTTAGTGCTGCGTTCGCCAATCCGCTTGCCAAGCGTGGCGATTATAGAAAGTCCTTCATGTTACCTCTCCCATGAGGAGGATCTATCTCATATACAGAATCGCTTTGATTTAGCGAAATCATCTTCATTTCCAGTTTCAAATCGATGGCGTAGTAAGCAGTAACTGGTGTAGGCGCAAATCGACTTCAATGATTTCTTCACAAACATAGGTACAGGTAAAAATAAAACATCAAATTTCAAATTATAAAAATAATTTATTTTTTTAAGTGCTCACGTACAACTAGTGATATGCATGACACAGGATTTAATTATCTATGGAACTTTGATTTGGACTTTATAAACAATATATACAAAAAAATATACATAAAAAGTGAGTTACACCTTAACAAGATTATTATCTAATGTCTTCATCTCTTAATGTGTCAATGGACCTCTAATTCGTTACACCGATAAAAAAAACAAAACTTTTTTAATCTGTACTAACAGATATACATTTTTCCCTTTAAAAACACGTTGCACTAGACTGGACGTTCAGGTACCTACTTATATAAAAGCTTAAAACTTATAATGTCTATTAGTCAACAAGCCTCTAATATGCTAATTAGAAACTATTTTTTTTCTTCTGTGCAAACAGGCATAAACAATTCCTACTTGTTTTTAAACTATGTCACATAAATAGAGTCATTACATTAAGTCTACAGGCGTTACACGTCATTTCGTTTTAATATTCATTGAAACAGCATTACAATACATTTTTAAAGCTGCTTAAAATCGTCGCTAAAGCTGATCGCTTGTTCCAAACGAATGCTGATGGCATTTCCGTACGAAATAAAACATGTTTTATGAATTAAACCTTTCGTTTATCAAAATACCCTACATCATGAGCGTATGTTATAAATGTTGTTTATGTATCAAACATAGCATAGAAGCGCCACGTACAGACGTAACATAGCCTTACATAATGTGACTTAATCCTTTTCATATATATAGCTCATTAGGCACTGCCATCAGAATCACCTAGGGCTTAACGTTTCTATGAAAAATATTTGTTTGTACCTTTGTCATGGATGTTTATTAATGTATATATCATAGATATACAGATTGGATGCAGATACAGGCCATTTCTAAATCATACACCAAATAACGATTAACTAATATAAGTTTAGTTATAAGATCACACTTTAATTTTTCGTTACTATGGCGAATGTCAAGCAGGCACAAACATTATACCATATAACCTATAAGAATAGTGACTGTTAATAGTTTTTGTACAAAGCGAATGGATAACATTTCGCGTGTCCACCTGTGGGGGAGGGTTTCCATTATGCTGAATGAATTTGTAAAATATTTATTAATTCATACACTCTGTATGAAAAATCGGATGTCTCCGGAGAGTCTGAAGCTGATTAAGACTGTCACGGACTGAAAACCGATGTTTTAGTAAATATCACGAATCTTACGGTAGTAAAAATAAAAATTAGTTGCATTAAAAAACTGAATAATAAACATTAAAAAAAAACTTCAACTTATGTCTAATATGAGAAAAACATATATATAAAAGAGTTCAATATTCTTCAATAGGCCCGGTGACTCTGAGAAGAGTTTTATCCCACTTTTCCATGGCGTTGGCGTTGACCCGGTCCACGTCCCACTTTTGGGATTCGGCGTCGCTGCAGCGGTTGATAAACACTTTGCGTGTCGACTTCTCCCAATCTACGCAGTTATCGTTGCCGCCATGCTTTAACTGTTTAGTGTCCTGTGGAAAATCGATATTTATATTAGTAATACTAGCGTCGTCCAGCGGATCACTCGTTTTGTCCAACGAAAATTCATCTCAATGGAGATAAAAACTGGCCAAGTGCGCGTCGGACTCACGGATCAAGGGTTCCGTACAACAATACAATATATATGTGTTACGTATATACCATAACGTTTTCTTTCATTCAGGTCGGGATCCTTAACTGAAGTCCGAATCCGTCTCTTATCTGGCGAATCTTTATTATTCTTTGTTTTAATTTAAAATGTACACTATATTCACACCAAGTATGACGCTTGTATATATTACCGTTTTTACGACAGAGCAAAAACGATAAAAAACAAACAATTATTGTATGGGGACCCACTCAATATTTACCTTTCGTTTTTTTATTATTCGCATGGATTCTTTGATGATTCCACTCGTTTAAGCTTAATTGAATGAAAAACACAAAATATTTCATTTGTCTGCTTGTCTGTCAAGGAAATAGAACCTACAGCAGTTCTAAAACCACAAGGAATATTTAAAAAAAAGTTCTATCAAAGTCCGTCAATTAGTTTTTAAACTAAATTCGTTTAAACTGACATACGTATATGAATTTTATATTTGGAGTCCATTTAAAACCATTGTAACGCATCTCTCATGCAGGTAAAATAACTAATACAAACCAATTTAGTTTCAAAAGTTAGTCACAGAATATGTGTAGACAAATAATTGTTGTTACAAGATTAAGTTTTTCATAAAGATATTAAATAGTTGTAACCCAAAATGTGAACCTTGAGGTACCCCACTGAAACTGTGTAAGGAAAAGAAATCGTCACCAACAAGTTCCTGCAACTGCAGGATGGGTTGCAGGGGTGGAACCGGCACGATGCAATCATCGTGCCGGTTCCACCCCCGATGCCCGTGTATGGTAAAAGCTATTAGGGGAGGATTGGGTAGATGTAGAACAAAGTTTTTACCATTAGGGAGGACTATCTCCTTATAAAAAAAAAATAAGCTGTCAGGACCGTATACCTAAATACTAGGTTGGCAGGTGTATACATTTAAATAATTTCAACCCACTTTTCATAGAAAACCAGAGCTTATTCGGTACAACGTGGCAAGTGGTGAGCTTGTCCCCGTCTGAGGATCAAAGCTAATAATACAAATCCGTACGATTTGTTATGATTTGTTATGAAAGTTATGAAAATCTCTAAGGTACGAGATCTACACATAGCTATAAATCCTGCAGAGATGACAGTTCGGTTATTAACCAATTAAGACCTCAACGGATCGTATCATGGAGACTTTGTCCATATATCACAAATGCCAACTTCTAGTTGTAACCGGTAGATGTCGCTGTGAATCACTAGTTTGAACTCACCGAGTGATACCTCCAAAGCTGATTCCCACCACCCAGATGACACGAATACAACACTATCGGTTTCTTGGGAGTGGTGTCGGGCACGTCCCAGCACATGTTCCTGTCTTTGGACCTGCGAATCATGCAAGTAATTGAAAGAAGCGGTCTTTGACTTTTAATTTTTAATTGTACGGGTAAGCTGAAATGGGTAAAAGGGCGGTGTCCACACAGATGGCTCCTAGGCCAGAATAGGAGGTCTGCCGATGATGTCCTCTCGGCCGATTTCCACCACGGTGTAAACCTTCGAATACTATTACCGTCAAACTTATATTACAGTGCTGAAGTGTACGCGCCAAACTTCGTACACAAAATATTGGAGGAAACGTCTGAACACACCCTTGAGACTTGAAAACGAATAATTTAGCTGGTCATCGTACCCAGGACCCATGGCCCAGAGGTCTACCAAGATACCTGATATCCTTGTGCCAGGAGAGGAGGAACTGTTGCTCGGTGGCTGGAGATTGCGCGCAAGCTTTGATCTCCATAGCTTCATGCTGCTCGCCGCGGTGCATGTCCAAGCAGAGTTGTGGGTAGGACGCGGGCCGTATCTGGAACCAATCAAAACAAATATGGTATCAATTCTACATTAAAAAAAAATCGTATTACTCTTCTCCTGATGGTACGTGATTACCGACGCCCCGCCGTACATCTGCAACACCAGAGAAGCTGCAGGTGCGTCGTCGGCCTTTAAGGGCTCGACCGGGTTAATACCACGACCTCGCAGAATACCGGCGTGAAGTAGAGGCGTCTTGTGCTTCTGCGTTACGTTCGGTGAGTGAGGTAACCGGAAGCCCACGCCCCCTCCCCCTCTCCATCCGCCCTCACATCTCCCATATACCCTTAAAGGCAGGCAACGCACCTGCAGCACCTCTGGTGTTACAGATGTACGTTGACGACGATAATCCCTTAGCATCAGGTGAACCGCTTGCTCGTTTGTCCTTTCACATAATAAATAAAAAAAGGGTATTTGGGGATGGAGGAAACGCGGATGAGGGGGGAGTGAAGATGAGGGGGGAGGGCGAGTGAAGGACCTCCGGTTACCGCACTCACCGAACGAAACGAAGAAGCACGAGATAGCACGTAACCCGGTCGAGCCGGCCCGTTCGAGCAGCAATGAAAGCAGCCGCTTACGAGAGTGTAAGGACATTGAGCGTGTTTAGTTTTACTGTTCGCTACTGATGCCTCCATTGCAGCGAAGATTCGATTATTTATCCACTACAAATCGAAAATTATTGAGTTCTAAAAATGGAAAAAAAACATTAATTGTTTCTGAAAAACTGATCCTACCGATAGTTTCTTCAAACGGAACAGCGTTGGTTTTCTTCATTTCCAGAACCATGTTAAAGTCACCCTTTATGATAGATAAACAATAGCGCCCGACTTACCCTTCCTTCGGCGAAAGGCTCCGGTTCGACTGGAGGATATTTGGCGGTCAGGTCGAATGCTATCTGAAACATTTAAAAAAGCAAACTTACAAACATAATCATCTCACCGCTGGGCATAGACTTCTTCGCACGACGGAAAAATATTTTGTCACTTACGCACGCACCGCACACATGCACGCATAAAGTAATCATGTCGTCTCGTTATAAGTATTTCATATTAAAATACAGAAATTTTGATGGGATTTGTTCTAGCCATTGTACATTATTCACTATTAGACGAACCATAGATTAAATAATGGATAGAGATATTGGTATTATTGCCACAAAACCATTATTAATGTATCGCAACAAGACGCAGCTCATAGTTTATTGGTGATAATCGAGTCACAGATTCTGTAACGCCTCTACTGGTTTTCGCATATGTGATATGTTACACTAAACTTGATAGAGTATAGTTTTAGACCAAGATTGTTACAGCGTAGTTTACAGATTATGGTATTACAGCGTACTTAAGAATACGATATTACAGTGCATTTAAATTATATATGTGTTGAAACAATAGAAATACTGTTATTCTAACACGGGCAGGGATATAATGTACAACATTACAGAGCAGTTTATAGAATACGACATAACAGCGTAGTTTGGAGTACGCTTGTTACAGAGCAGTTTATATAGTACGACATAACAGCGTAGTTTGGAGTACGCTTGTTACAGAGCAGTTTATATAGTACGACATAACAGCATAGTTTGGAGTACGCTTGTTACAGAGCAGTTAATATAGTACGACATAACAGCGTAGTTTGGAGTACGCTTGTTACAGAGCAATTTATATAGTACGACATAACAGCGTAGTTTGGAGTACGCTTGTTACAGAGCAGTTTATATAGTACGACATAACCGCGTAGTTTGGAGCACAATATGACAATGGAGTCAATTCCTAGAAGTGTTGAAACGATAGAAATTACATTATTATTAAACATTTAACAGAGATATATTTTGTGAATTTTGTAGAGTTTAGAGAGTATACATTTTATAGCACAATGACATAGCATAGTTAATAGACACAAAGTAAGATGACCGAACCTGCGTCATGAACCATCGGAACGATTTGCAGTTCAGTCTCTTCCGCAGAGCTCTCTGCTCGGATATGTCCCCGGGCTCGATCTGCAGGTAGTGAGGGCGCCGCTCGTATAGGTACTGCGCGTACTCGTCCATCCACACCTCCGCGACGCGTCTGTAATTCTGAAAGACGAACATAATATATATATATATATATATATCAATCTACGGTTTAATTAGGTTAAGTTATCGTCTTCGATAGAGTCAAACTACGAAAGCCGGGAGTGATTCGGTGCCTTGTCTCCGATTGTAGAGACACGAGTTCCATCCTTAATATAGAGGGCTTGTATTTTTTTTTTTATGACAAAGGCGGCAAACGAGCTAGCGCTTCACCTGATGGTAAGTGATTATCGTCGCCCGCGTACATCTGCAACACTAGAGGTGCTGCAGGTGCGTTGCCGGCCTTCAAAGGATATTTGAGAGTTGGGAGGGAGGGGGGAGTGGGCCTCCGGCCACGTCACTAACCGAACGAAACACAGAAGCTTAAAAGGACTCTACTTCACGCCGGTATTCTGCGAGGCCGTAGTACCAACCTGATCGAGCCGGGACATTCGAGCGATAGCAAAAGCCGCCGCTTTGCTCTACCACGTAATAAAAGTTAGTCTTTCTGAAGTTTTCGAAGCTTATTTACACGATTTGTTTCGTTGGCCCGATGAACACTTAAGACAGCGACAGGATATGACTTATATTTTTTCAAATAACGTACTGTTTGAAGGTAAAAGTTGTGCCATTCCTATACAGGCATGCGAAAATAAGACGACCAACCCACAAGAAGCTGGGTGATGCAACCTGCGCTGGGTGTTGTATGTAGACGAGGCAGGTGCGAGAGAACAGTGCTATGTGGAAATCTTTGAGATATGTCTATGTCTGGACTTGTGTAACTTGTTGTCTATATCTCTCATAATATCTCGAACGGTATAGTCCGGTAGCGGGCACAGGCTGATGAAAAAGTCACCTAACCATCATTTTAGCCTATCACAATAAGTCCACTGCTGAACATAGGCCTCCCAAAATTGTCAAAAAGCACGATCGTGAGTCACCTGCATCCTTGGACATCGCGAGGGACGTCCAACATTGCGTCGACGGATAAAGAAATGGAAACAGACAGATAGCACAGTGGATACGTACGCGGCCGACGAAGTCGCCGTGTCCCGGGTTCGGGAAGGGCGCGAACTTGCGGTAGATGTGCCCCACCCGGGAGCACGGCGCGTCCACCATACGCCCGCCGCACTGCCATATCTGAAAACCGAATATAGTGATATTAAAAGCACGGAAGAACAAATCTACTAAACAATAAAAAATCATTTTCAAATGGCATAGCTCAATATGCTGCTTACCCCATCTAACAATAGAAGCGTGAACGTACCTTAAAGCTGAGTTCATATTGCTCGCCGCCCCAAATATCCAGCCCGGGATCGTACCCGCCCAGCTCCCAGAAGAACTTGCGCGATATCGCAAACAAACCGCCGGCCATTACAGGACTCCTGCAATTTCATATTACAATTTACAAATGTTTTCATAAGAAATACTTTGCCGCCACTCTTAAACACTCCCTCTACGCTCTTTCCCTTGGCGGCGGAAGTCTCCCGTTTGGGTGAATACCATCCCCTGACCTATTCCTGTCGCTAAACACCACGACCACTGTCGTGTTCCGGTTTGAAGACTATCAGAATGCCGCACTGTGAGAAGCGTCAGTCCTCAGGAGTGATGACGCATCCGTAACGTCCTTCGTCCGAAGTTGTTTGCAGGGGTAGTCGGCGGGAGTCCGACATAACCCGGCTATGCCCCAGAGGGGCTGGGTATCCGTAAGGGATTTCACCACGATAAAAAAAAAATGGCCACATAAAGTTTAGTTCCATGCGAGTATTTAAAGCCGAGAGCAGAAGCGTTGAATTTCGTCTGTCATGTGCATCGTTTAGCCGTGTGTTATCGGCGTAAGAACCCGTCAACCCCCCGTTCTACCCGTGAGGGTCGCAAGAGGTGACTAAGGGAAAAGCCTCTAAAATAGCAATGGCTACCAACAGCTGGTGGTGTAAACGTCTCGAAAGTTACCAGAGCGATGGCGGCCAGATCACCGATCCTCCTTATGGCAGATGCCTGTGTCCTGTGTGTCCAGTGGACTACATTCGGTCGCCCCGATCTTTAACGTTCTATGCACACAAACATACGTCTGATGCCCAACTTTTGAAGAGTCTTAAAAACTACTGACTGCTCTATACCCAGTTTGTGCAAAGAAATCGTTTACATGATAAACGCATTCCGAATTTAAATTTGGAATCATTTCTATTATAACATTGTTTATAGCCGGAAGCTCGCCAACCCGCACTGGAGCAGCGCGGCAGGCCCTTCCCGGCTCCTAAACCCTCTCTGATACTAGTATTTGAGAAGGAGGCCTTTGCCCAGCAGTGGGCACTTACAGACTGTTACTTTACTTTACTTACTTTACTTATAGCCCGACTAGTGTTATAATAACATGGCTTCCGACTGCCAGCTAAATAATCATATCGCAAATGGCGACCAGAAATACACACGGCATCTATGACGCATCTGTCAAGCGTGAGCAAATCCTTCCTAAACCGTGAGAGGTAGGGCATCAGAACCTTTGCCAGTCAGTGGACAGGTGATGGTAATGTAACAACATGCCGTGTGGTGGCGGCTTGAAATCAAGAAGCTACCGAGGCTCCAACTCCTCCTCCCCCTTAGTCTGTACTTAGGTACAGTTTAGGAACACGTAAATAAGCACTGTAACTTACTTTACAATTTGGCTTACAGCCTATAAATTCAATCGAACTTTGCAAACTTTCGAGGTCAAATTTAATTACATAACAGCGCATCCAACCTGTATATCCAACCAGCGTATAGGCACCTGTACCAATGCGCGAGCGCAAGTGTGACGACTCACTCGAAGGGCTCCGGCATGTTGGCCTCGTCCCGCGACAGCACGGGCAGCCGCTTGTAGAACAGCTCCCAGTCGAAGGCGCCGCGCGCGCCCTCGTCCTGCGCTCGGTACTCGAACGTGTCGAACGCGATCACGTCGATGTACGGACAGACGACCGTGCGGTAGTTCAGCGCTATCGGTTCTGTTGGATATGTGAAGTTAGTAATGTTATCGGTATCCCCCCTTGCTGTAGTGCCACAGACACACACCTCAGTCCAGATCTATCGTTCATACGACTAAGTTAACATCCAGGCATATGTCGAATTCTTCTAACTTAGATATATTTTTCATCTTTAATAACAATTTTCTATTCCGAGGTAACAGTACGCACGCAGCGATGCTCGCCGCTTGTCAAATGGAAATTCGTAATCTCTGTCTGCCCTACTGGGTGGCAGGCATGAGTTTATATATACGGTACACAAATTTGTTATCATAGAATAGGGAGGTAAATGAACAAGCGGCTCGTACTGTTTTAAAAAAACTTCACATGTTCCCAATTTTTTTTTAGTTAGATTTCTCGCGATGTCTCTCTCTACCGAGAGCTCAATTAGGTATTGAATTCAAATTTAAATTATCAATCGAGTCGACCATGACCTATAAATTTGCGCTCAATCGATTGACTACTTTATGATTTTTTATGTATAAGATGATAAGAGGAAGACCTAGGCGAACATTTCACGATCAAATCGGAGACGTTCTGAAAAAAGTCCAGGTCAAGAGTACTCTAAACTAACGAGTATGCATGCGAAGATTGATGAAAGTGGAAGAAGCGAAAGACGTATGTCAGGACCTTAGCAAGTGGAAGAAGATTGTCTCTGCCTACCCCGTTGGGAACAAGCCGTAAATATATACATACATACATACATACATACATAATATGATAAGATTGGAGGCTCGCAGACAATTGCAAAATCTTTTTATATATTAATCATTCACTTGTCATTCTCACTCACTCTCATCACTGACTTGATATTGGCAGAATTGCATCAAGAATAAATGAAAAACCGCGGGACACTCACCTAGGAGGGGCGGTAACCAGTTAACGGTGGCCTCGGTGTGGGAGTCGAGGAAAAGCAGTACGTCGGCCTTCGCCCTCCGGGCTCCGGCAAGTCGCGCCGCTATCAGACCACTGCGCTGCGGCAGCCTGACTACCTTCACTTTGGGCAGATGCTGGGCTAGGTAGTCATCAAGCTTCTGTTTGAGGAATTCTGCAAATAAAAACCACTTTATCCACAGCGCACGCGAGTGGCCACGATCCAATTCCTGCCTGCAGCACGGCTAGACCGGATATTGAATTGATAATTTAAAAAAAAAACCTTTTTCTTCTTATAAAATCAAACGATCTCACCCTAACATGAAGATTGTCTTTGTCTACAGCGCATTGAGTCTAAAAATTTATTTATTCTTTTTTTCTCTGAAAACTAAACTGGTAAGGGATTAGGAATTCATGTATATTATGCACTGCATTTTAAACAACAAATACAGAAAACACAGGTTCATTAATACCGGCTTCCCGTCGCGTCCTTGGTGTCCTTAAACAGGCTATAGAAAAAGAAGCAAACTTCTCTTATGTAAACCTTAAGTCCTTAACAAAAATTAGTCCCGTAATGTATGACTGACAAGCGGCGGTAGGGGTTCAAACGTGTCAATAAATCTTATAATAAAAAAAACTAGCTTCGAGGTTAGTGAAATAATTTTTAGTATCCCAGGCAAGAGACGTAAAGTGATAACGTGCAGTCCAAAATTAAAAATTAACAATTTTCTGCAGTATTTTTTAACCCATGGGGACAGGGGACATTGGTATACCTTATGGTATTCAAAACTGACTCTACTTTGTACACCAAGTGTTATTGAAACACCATCACAAATGTCCGTCGTCAAATATATCGCTCATTTTACAAGCGTACGATATGGTTCCTTTGTTTCCATTGAAGCGTGGAAAATCAAACATTTGCTACATTTTACTTAATTGAGAAAGCAAATTACACTACGTTTATACGATATTTGCGATGCCTCCATGTATAAAACATTTCGAATTCCGAGCTTTACTTTATAATTTAATAGTTAGTTTTTCTTTCTAATGTCAGAAAGAAAAACTAACTATTAAAGTATTAAAACTCTTAAATGTCAGACCAGAGACAGCCAGACTGACAGATTTTGATTATTAATTAATGCTGTATTGTAATGGCCAAGGGAAAAATCCTGCAAATCTCGCGACAAGCTCCGTGAGCAAGTCCGCGGCAAGCAGACTCCCCTCACGACATGCTCTATCTTCCGATTAATTCTTCCGAGAAGCGATTGGAAGCAATTGGAGAAGTGATTGGAAGCAATTGGAGAAGCGATTGGAAACAATTGGAGATGCGATTGGAAGTTGGTTGCGGAAATTATTTCCAACAATTTTATTATTATACTATCTATTAAAAAAATAAAGTCTTTTTTTTCTCGGAAGTCGAATGGTATGTACGTGTGTATCCACAATATCTCTAGAAAAACTTAATGTATCACTCACCTGTGACTATGAGTCACTCACCACCGCCTGTGGTCGACCCTGAATGATATCTGATTATCCATTCGAATTTCACGAAATCCCACATACCAGTGAGGGGGAGCACCTTCACTAGTGCAAAGGTATCGGCGCTGCGCTCTCCAACCCGCTTGCCCAGCGTGGTGAGTATGGGCATACCAGCTTTTGCTTACAGAAACAGAACAGAAGCCTTTGTTCAGCAGTGGACTAAATTATCGTAATCGTACGTGGTAGAGCCAATCAGTGGCTTTTGCTGCTGGTCGGCTTGACAGGGATAGTGCCAGGGTCTCGCTAATACCGGCGTGAAGTAGAGGCATCTTGTGCTTCTGCGTTTCGTTCGGTGAGTGAGGTATCCGGAGGCCCATCCACCTCCTCATCCTCCCTCCCATCTCCCAAATATCATCAAAGGCCGGCAACGCACCTGTAGCGCCTCTGGTGTTGCAGATGTACGTGGGCGACGTTAATCACTTACGATCAGGCGTGCCGCGTGCTCGTTTGCCGCCTTTCCTATAAATAAAAACTAGGCTAATGGACTACTAGTCTATGGTGACTAACCTTTAGTACTAGCATCGTCGACCAGAAACACCTCCTTTATGAGGAACTGCGGCGACCTGTTGAGGACACTGTACGCAGTCCTGAGGAGCGTGCTCCAGTGCTCGTTGTGGAAGGGCACCACCACGCTGACCGTGGGCAGCGATTCTATATACAGCCTCTTCTGACACCCGGCGTGCCTGATGTCCGGGAGAGATCGGTTCAGAGGGATGTTATCACTGAGCGCCCCGTTGAAGCCGTTCACCGAATACAGTGCCTCCTCCAACGCTGCTTCTGATTTGGGCAGTTGGGCAGGGAGGCCATGTTCTCCGATGCCTGAATAACGAAATTTTATGATTGTCTCTTTCATTCTGTCTCTTAGAGTACTCTGTACTAGGTGTCCTTTCTTGTCTAGGAGCCGAGTTAATAATTTTGGCGCTAATCGGCAGTGGAACCACTGTTGTGTTCCGTTTAAACGTTACAGAGAGCCAGTATAACGATAGACTGTGAAGGTATTCCATCTTAGTCCACAGGGATGACAACGCTGTCTGACGATATGTCAATCACCTTCGTACGAAGTTGTTTTGCAGGTGTCCATGAGTCATGGGCTGCATTAGCCACTTACCATCAGCTGGACTGTTACTTCGTCGGTTAGCCAAATCCAAAATAACTCAAAACATATATCGTCCCATTTTTATGATATAAATATGTGTGTTATAAAACAATCATGAACTCCTACAAATGGCGGAATAACCATCAAAAATAAAGCAAAAAAAAATAAGTTTAAGTTAAGTAAAATTAAGTTTTGTGGCTTCCACAAATATTGGCTTCGGTTGTAATTTGAAACCCGGATCCAGATCTCAGAGGTAAGGTATTTTTAATCTTAATAAGAAATGAGCATCGAATTCAATTCTCACCTTTTCGTTTGCTCTCATACTTTATCTGTTTAAAGTCGTGCCAGTCGATTTTCTGCAAAAAACGGAAATATCGTGCAATATAGCAGCGTCTATAGTGGGAGTAGGTGTGGTACTCCGGCAATCCTCCTTATGGGAGAGGCTTATGAGCTGCTGGGGAATATTTATAGGCCGCTAAGTTATGGTAGAGTCGTTTTAAATTTTTGAAGAATTGAAGTCTACTGTATACTGCTCTGTCTTATTCTGTAGTAGCATAATGCTGCGCGGAATTTAAATGCTATCGAATCGGCTGCAATGACGAAACTCGCTTCAGACTTCAACAACCGCCGCAACAAAAGAAATATTGAAGAATTGGTTAATATTGTTCGACGTGGGCCTATTCATTATTTAGTTGAGAATCCTAAAGCTTTCATGTGGGACAATTCAAATAGTTTTAACTTATTCACGCCTGTCATCCATGTAGGCCCTCTCAGATATTTGAGAAGGTGTCCATTTCCATTTGACACGATCAACGTAGACATTATACAGGCCCTCGACACCAATGTCATGACGTCAGGGCTCATATACGAATGCTACAAGCGCTTAAACGAGCTATGTCAATTCAACAATATAATCCTGCAATAAAGGTCACAGCGGTTCACGAGCGTGCCCGGGGCGGGTCTGCTCGGTGCCCTATTGGACCGGAACCTATCATCCCAACACCCTTTGGGCACGTTCGCTCACAAATACCAAACCGCACCAGGAACCAGCATGCGCAACTATGGACATACCAGGTAGAATGCAGACAGGCTAGGGAGGCCCTTACAACGGTTAATAATCGGATAACCAAGATGCTACTACGCCTTTATAATCCCCAAATTCCGATAGTAACTAGCACCATAACTGGACATGGACATTATAACAAACATCTGTTTACTGTAGATGTTACAGACAGCCCTCTATGCCGAGCCTGTATGGAGGAGGAAGAAACGACGGTCCACGTCCTGTTGCAGTGTCCGACGAACGCGGAATACCTCGGCTCGCCCCTCGAGGTCACTGGTAACTTTAAGGGTTTACTGATTTTCCTTGAGGAGCTCGGTTTGCTCGAATAGATCATATTCCTGCCCACACGCAATACGCGCGCAGTCGTGGAGTTGCGGATACCAGCCCGTCATAACATATCATAACAACGTAGACCGACTGTCTTCCGCAATCCACTTGTTGCCTCGTCTGGAGATAGACTGTAAAGGACAACGAGCCTTGCCACATGGAAATGAATAATATCAACCTACCTCTGAAGGTGACTGGTGTGAATACTTTTTAATCTTTAACTTTAAAACACACTATGTTATAAATAATCGTAATTGTAGTCACAAACATCCGATTACCATCATTTCAAAGTAATTTGTAATTGATAAATGATGCACAAAAGTAAACTTGTATGTGTAGGAAAGGTAGATAAGGCATCTCAAAGAACCGATATTGCTTTTAAAATTACACTTCTTCAGATAAGATTATGAAGTTTATTTAAGTTATTTCACTATTAGGCGAACTTATCCATCGTGGAAGAGTCATAGATTAATAAATTATGTATAATTAGTTCTATGATATTAACATTATAATGTTCATATAATATATCTAATTACTTAAGTTGTTTTATACCGTGGTATCGGCGTAATAGTCTTGAACATCGCAATGGCTACCGACCAATGGCGGTATAATCTTCAAAACGGGCAGCAGAATCTAAGGACTAGGTGTCTGGTACTGTGACCATCAATTGGCTTAATGAACATGGTGATTATGGCAAATGCTGCTTCCGGGAGTGGGAGAGACCTTTATCCCGCAGCTGTCTATTCACAGGATGTTAAGGAAGGATGCAATAAGATCGTTAAACTATTACTAATACATCTACCTACTGTGCCTATAATTTTGCCAAAGGCTCAAAATATCGATAAGTGAAAAATAAGACGACTTACAAGTAAAAGATTTATCTATAAAAAAGTAAATGTAAAACTGACAATTTTCATAGCTTCAAGTTTGTTTTATGATTTACAATATATTTTATCTGCTGTTATTGTAATAGGATGGGGTAGAACTGGGTGCCTTTAATACTAAAAAAAACCCTAAAACATTCTTGAAACACTAAACCTTGACATATGCGGCCCACATTATACAAACACCCTTGTAAGTTAAAATTCAACTTACTTTAAGACTTCTTGGAACAAAATAGTCTCTCTCCGTTTCAACATCTTTCACTAGGGCGGCTTTCAATGATAAATTACTGTTTACCACCTTTAGGTCACTGAACGTCTTCACTGTGTACAGCAATATCACCAATATGGTTAATACGATGAGGTTGCGTAGTCTGAGCAGCCTAAGAAAGTGCCGCCGCATCACAAACATAAAACTGGAAACAAAAAAAAGGAGTTACCTAAAAAAAATATATAAAAACATAGTGATACAGATGTGTTGTCACCCATAAGGGCTAAATGCTTAGGGAAGAAATAAAATAAGAAATGACGTATGCCTAAATTCTATAAAAGAACTATACATTTTCACACTTTTTTTTCACAATTACAGAGTAATGTTTGTTTGCATTTTTAATAAATAATAAAATGAAACCCTTTGCTTGCCTCTATAAAGGCAGATTCAGTTGCTTTTGTTGTTGCTCAAATTGGCCATGTTGACATGGGTAGTACCACAGTGTCGCAGAATACCAACATCCGATAAAGACATCTCATACTTTTGTGTTTAGTTTGGTAAGTGCGATAAGGCTTACTCCCCCTCCATAAATATTCTTAAAAGCAGGCAATGCAGGTGCAGTTCCTCTAGTGTTGCAGACATATGTGGGGGTTGGTAATCACTTACCATCAGATGAGTCGCTTACTTATTTGTCCCCATTTCCATAAAACAAATTTAATAAAATGATTACTCTTAACAATAGGATGGATATGTTGATGGATGGAATGGAAGTATTTACAAACATAATTTGAACATGGACATCAAGAAAAATAAGGTAGGTCTGTTCTTAGAAAGGAGGAAATAGACAGAAGAATAGTTATAACTTTAAAAATAATGTAATAAAAACCTGTCTCTTACAATGCTTACCTTATGAAAGCCAAAGCAATCCATTTACAAATAAAGAGAATCAAAAATTAAAAAATATAGTACATTTTAGTAATAAGAAATATACAGAAACAAAGATATATCACACAAAAACCAAGCTATCAGATGCTCTCCAAAAACCTTTAAACTTAAATATAGCAATGGGCAATAACAACATATTTTATGGGACCACAAGGGAAAAAAAAAGATCTATAGACACCATAGGAAAGGTTGGCCAATGATATTGCCATTGGCAGTAAAAAATCAGCTGAACTTAGCCTAAGTATGAGATACATCAGTTCACATTTTTAATTCAACTATTAAATTAAAAGTGTGAAATGTAATGGAAATAAAAAACACCAAGCCATGAAATAATTACTTGCAGGTCATACAAATACCTGTCCCATGTGGTAATCAAACTCACAACTCTTAATGCTGGAGGCAAAACTTTAACCACTGCAGCAATCAAACTGTCAATTCATATTTATATGAATAATTTTTTTTGTAATATTTTATCTTATAGATATTTCAGTGTTATGTAAACTGGTATTTATTTAGAGTAAGTAAAATTCAATATTATCTTAAAAATAGATTATTCATTGAAACATGCTTTCCTGAAATTATCTAATAATAAAAAGATTACATTTTTGATAACACTACCAACAAATAGGTTTTCAACTAAGTAAATAGGTATATTCTGATAAGGCAGAGATTACTTCGAAATCCAAGCAACGTAAGCATAGATTTTTAAAAAGAGTTATTATGCTTAAATCATAACTATACAAAAATAAAGCAATAAAATGAACGATGAATATACATTAAATACATCAAAAATATAAATTATATATTCACCACGGATAATTCGCTCAAATTCTGATTGATAATATTTTTTTTTAAACTACTAACAAAAGACTGTCTTGCTAATATTATTTCACTTCGATTTATAATACATGAACATTTAAGTTTATGTAGTATTTTAATATCATAGTTCATCAACAAAAACATTACAATCACTATGACACTTCATTCATGACAATGACATTGACATTAACCCATGTCATTTACAGGTTATTAATATTCTTTCTTCCTTTAACTGGTGCTTGGCCTTATATTGCAATAGAGTTTAACTATCACCCAGTGTCACACGATATTTTATATAATTCTTGACGTGCTTGAAACCAGTTCAAATATATCTACAATAATAGAACGATAGTGAACTTATCTCTATTAGATCTGTTCCATATACTGTACACATTCAAAAGCATTTATGGCATTAAACACTATCAATATCAAACTCCAATTATAATTTAATTCCAGTCACAATCATTCGAGTTTACAGACAGTTGTTATAGCAGACTTAACAAAACTGTGACCCAAATTGCTGATAAATGGATAATCAGAATTAAGGTGGTGCGTTTTAATCGAAGTTTTCTGCCACGCACTTCGACTTTGTGGAATCAGCTATCGCCAGCAGTATTTCCGAACAGTTACGACTTAGGGACCTTCAAGAAAAGAGCTTATTTCTTCCTTAAAGGCCGGCAGCGCATCTGTAGCTCCTCTGGTATTGTGGATGTTCGTGGGCGTCGGTGATCACTTACCATCAGGTGAGCCGCAAGCTCGTTTGCCCCCTTCTTCTATCAAAAAAAATCTAGAAATACTTTCATAAATTGCGTTATCACTTTTTTTACATCTAACAGTCCGTAGTGGACTATTTAAGACTTAGGCCTTTCCCATAAGGACGATTTAAAATAATCGCTACGTTTGTCAATCGGATTGGCAATCGCAGTACCAGATCCCGCCATCGGACGGTAGTCATTGTGATTTTGAAGGCGATTTTCCCTTAGTCGACTTATTCGTCACAGTAAAAGATAATTTCATACTTTTACAATTCAATGTCATAGAATGGGCGATCTGGCAGGGCACGGTTCACGAATTGTCGTTGTAGTTGTGCTACATATCAAAATAAAAGAGTACTAATAGATAATGTGTCAAAAGTGTTTTCCTGGTGCGTGTTTTGAGTGTGCGTCTGTGGTTATGTTTTCTATAATTTTTGATGCCTACTTATATTCATAATGGCACAAGCTGTAAGACGTTGAACAAAAAGAAATCAAAATTACTGCAGATTTGTTGGATTGATGGAATCTAAACAAACATTGGTGGCCTCCACTTTTGTATTGCATATTCTAATCGCATTCATGAGTACTTGCGGCTTAAAATAGTATTAAAACACATCGAAACTTTAAATACAGATAAATAATAAAAATACGAAAAACCGAAACTGTTTTTTTTTTTATTTATTTATGTACACACAAAACATTACAACAAAACATTAAAACATTGTATTAGTACAAGGGTACTACTTATTCCATACATTGAAATTTCTTCCAGCAGACCCTAACAGGAGATATTATTAAAATGGCAAACTTAGTGCGTACATTTCATAATATGTAATATATAATAAATACATAAATAATATGTATACAGTGAAATAAATAAGATTACATATAATTAAATAATATACATAGATATATTCAAATAAATATATATACATATACATATACATACATGCATACATAGTCGTAAATTGTATATTTATTATAAATTATATAGTATTTTTATTAAAAATTGTATATATATATATATTCCATTAACACGAAGCTAAGTAGTGGTCCTTTACACGTTTCTTAAATGAAAGTATAGTTCCGGAATCTCTTAGGGTAGGTGGTAGTGAGGATCTGTTAGGATTTGTTTTCGGAGCTGTTATCATTTTGCGAGAGCGCTCTTAAAGTCCCTATCTCTACAAATAATTTATTTAGTAGTGAAATATCGTTTCTTTACTTCCGCGCATTTTAAAGGTAGACGCGATAAAATCTGTAACATCGTGTTGCTATTTTCAGTATGTCATTTCATTTCAATGAATGCTCTATAACACAGACTCAATTTTTCGTAATATAAACTGTATTTATGCATAAACTGTATAATTCTTAAAATTTGTACAATTACTAGATTTGAGACCTAATTTTCATTACTATTTTTTAAAATCTATTTAAATTATAGGTAGTCGTAAAGTGATAGTCTTCTTTTACAGAAGATTTATTAAACTTATAGTACCTAAACGAAAATTTATAGGGTTACGGCCTTAAATAAATTTTTCTAATCACTACTCACATTCACAAGCACTTGTGGAATAATAACTGCACTATCAATATCATCAAATTTAATCTAGTAATAATTTAATTTAATCAAAGTCGCGTTTATGGTACTTCCTCTTTGTCCTCATATTGTCTATAATCTGTACCTTACGATCAGTGACAACTGTTTGTTTCTGATTGGTTAGATGCCAAATTATAACCAATAAGAATACATTACAGAGTATACAGTACGTTAACATTTTCATTCGTTTTTCACATAGAATAAGAACTATCTATAGATTTTTCACGAGCATTCTATTCTACTGTTTTTGCTTGTCATTCTCTTTGATCTTTGGTTTACTTTTCTAACGTGAATAGTGATTGCTGCTGATTACATTCTCTTTGAGCTTTTCTGCTTTACGATTTACATATTGTTTCTGTGAACGTTTTTGTTCTGAATTGCGATTTCTGACATCACAAATTTAAATAAAGTACAAACATATCTAAATGAATATTTAGGTTAATTATAATTTATTTATGCATTAATAATATAGTTGAGCTAAGAGCACGGTAAGTTTGTTAAAATGAACATCGTTTTCTGACATTTTTATTTGCTTTAATTGAGGATATCCGATCATCATTTCAGTTTACATCCGCACCCGCATTTCGTTTCGGTACGAACGTGGTACGAACTCTTGATTTGTAGAGCTTTGGTCGTTTGTTGTAATTTAATTAAAGCTTTTTATGTGGATAATTTGACTCATAGTTTTTCATTCGAACATTCGTTTGCCGATGCTTACTTTCAATGTTTTTGTTACAGACCAGATGGCTCTATTCAACCGAAAAGTGTATTTATGTGGTTTGCTGGTGTTATTCGGAACTGCATTCGTCAGGTCTGAAAGCGATGATGAAGGTGTCACAGTTGAGGTTAGTTGATGTCGTATGTGTGACCTATTAATGTATGTAACGTGTTTGGTCGTCTGCTATTTATGATTTAAATATAATACTAGATATACATACCAGACTTCCATATACATTTTCAATAAAATTGCTTTTATTTAATGTAACTATGAATATATTGCCTTTACTGGATTTATGTTGATAGTTGATGGGTGTTTACATGCCTATGATACTTATGTAGTCAAATACTTAAGTACTACTCATTTGACTATACTATATCAAATATTTACATATATGCAGGTGATCATATTTAGTTGTAAATTTTGTACTTATTGGATTCCAATGGGAATCTGTGAACATACATAGTGCTTCCCATCACAAGTATGTGAGATTTGGGTTAGGCAAATTGAAATAGATATTCCACTGTCAATTGTCCACCTAAAGAAAATTAAGTAGGAATGGAGTAGGTGAATTGTTTACACTCCAATACCTCATTAGGAAACACTCACTTTAGCCACCTTCTACAACACCTTGAGGTCAGATTATGGTGATGCATGACTGTATTTTCAACAACCATATTGTGGACATAAAAGAGTTGTCTCTATTCTCAAAATTAGAAAATGCTGTAGTGTAGATGAATATTTAATTATTTACAGGATCTTTACTAACTTTTTTTCACTTAAAATTTTCAATATGACCAACTTTGATAACTATGTATTTTTTCCTTATTTAGCTATCTAACTATGGCAATCAGATAAGAGTAATACTTTTTAACTATTACCAACACCTTATCTTTTCACTTATTATCTATCTGTCCTTTAGTTTTCTGACTGCATTCCCATTTCATTATTTAATTTACATTTATATCAACAGTTACTATGTTTCCTTCAACTACAGTGAAGTATTCACAGCCCTTTTGAGCAATGCAAAAAAATATTTAACAATAACTTTGTGTGAAGTTATTCCTCAATAAAATTATACCATGTTATTATTCACATCCAAGACATGTTTTCATTATTGGAAACCATGTTTCGGAAAAATGAAACCATTCTTAAAAAAACAACATGCTATGATTTTATAATGAAATTTAGGTAAAATTGTTTATAGCATAGCGTGTAAGGCACCAGGTGTCTAAAAATAACACTTGAAATTGGAGGAAATGTAAATGTGCATGAATACTATTTATACTTTGAATTGAATGAGCAGTTCTTTTTTACTCACATAAATTGAATTCAGTTGTAGTAGTTTTGTACTGATACAATAAATTGTAATTAAGTAACTCAACTGTTCATCGCAAGAAACATGGAACACACATTTTAGTGTGTTAGCTTAAAAATTTTAAGTAGTTATTTATTAATTGTTCTGTTAAAGTATTATTAATCTACAAATTTTTTTTATTGTTGTAAATGCCACAAAATTATGATTATGTACATATTTTCAAAGTAATAATTTTTATTTTTTTTATGTAGATAAATGCCCCATCTTGCAAACATATGTGAATTAAAAAGCATTACAAATTTTACCATCTACAGTATGTACCATGTTATATTATTATAATGATTACTATATTGTTATATTTAAAAAAGAAATCATTTGGCTGCACACTCTATGTAGAGGCATTTGAAGCCAAAACACTATTAAACAAAATTTATGCTGCTTTTAATCTCCTAACTGAGAAGAGTTGCTACAAATCTGTTAGCAGATGGGTCATTGTTATTATCATTTAATAATTATTCATTAATGGCACTCTGCATTATCACATCCATAATATCAAATTAGTCTACTAGCCATAAATTAGTCCACTGCTGGACATAGATCTCCTCTTTGTTGAGAAAATATGCTGTAATCACTTCACTTAGCATGTAGATTAACACATTCTATGCTGAGGAAAAAATCGCAGTTTCCTGTCCAGGCCATGTCGGTCAGTGATGGTTGACATATAGACTTTCAGTTCAAGCCGCAATGCTCTCAAACTAAATCGCATTAATTGACCCGCGTGGCCCACTAGTTTCTCCATCAAGTTGGTTTTGGAAAAATTTAAGAACTTTGAAAGAAATACAACAATTAGCATACATTGCTGCTAGACGTTAATTATTTCCATAAATAGTGGCTCAAATTGACTTTTGTTATTACTAAGTAACATTTGAGTAAAAGATAAAAGCATATAAGCAAAAAAAACAATTTAGTAATTTTATAAAGATTTTAAATTTTAATAAACCCAAAGGGAAACTTCACTGTTGATCAGCACTGACCGCGTTGGCAGAGAACGTGTTTACAATATCAAATAGATATATAATAGTATTTTAAAATAATAAACTTCATTGTCTATTTTCCAAAAACCTTGTCATATTGTCATATATAATTTTTTTTAATGATTATAAAATTATTTATTTACTGAAAGTTTATATCAAATGAATCACATAATTAACAACTTTGCACATCTAAACATTTTATATTATAGTTAATTTGTGTTTAATAATTAGGTTTAGATAGAAATGCCTGATAAGTTTAGACATGACATGTAAAATATATTACAATTTTGCTTTCAAAGAATGTTGAGGAAGAAGAACAATACCAAAGTCCTGAGATAGATTCCAAGAATGTATACCTGGCTGAGCATTTTGACGACGATGCAGCATTCAAAAAGAGGTGGATCAAGTCCGAAGCCAAAAAACAAGGCGTGGATGACAATATTGCTAAATACGATGGCAAGTGGGAGGTTGGTTTCTTTTTTCTATTTTGTACTAGTTTGTAACTAACATTTAAGCACTTTGTCATCATCATCTTTACAACTTAGTTACACAAGTCCACTGCTGAACATAGCTATCTCCATAACCATAGTCATGAGCCACCATCTTGCAAAACGGGAAGGTCGTCCCTCGATATTTTGGAGAGAATGCATCATATTAAGTACTTATTTTTACTATTCCATTCTACTGTGGCATCATAATATATCAAGATATTATCTAAATAATTGTAAAGCATTTATAGTTCAGGGTTCATGTTCATTCATTCATCAAAAATATTGCCAATGATCTCTGATCATTGCATATTTGCTCACATAAATCTGTTGTTTTCTAGATCCAAGCACCATCCAGACGGATCCTCAAGGACGATCTCGGTTTGGTACTGACAACGGAAGCAAAGCACGCTGCTATATCCACCCTCTTGGACAAGCCTTTTGAGTTCAAGGACAAGCCGTTGGTTGTTCAGTATGAAGTCACTATGCAGGTAAGAGGACTGTTCACCGTGTTGTAACTAAGAGAGATTCTGCAACAAATACGAGTGATGGGTGGAGGCGTCTAAGATGCGTGGTGTTTGGTCAGAGGTACTTGACATGCGTGGCGTGTACGGTACAGGCCGTCACATATCGAGAAGATACCAAGCTCTCAGCAACTGGATATTACTGTCTATACTATGTGAATATGCACAGAGTACGTACATCTATGTTCTATATATGTAGTGGTTATTTGTTGCACACAGAGATGTACAGAAAGAGATTACATAATATGTCATATTTTAGTAAGCGAATGTACGCTTTTAGGTAACTAGCGCCTGCCCGCCGCTTCGCCCGAGTGTTCAGAAATTATATTTCTTTATGCATGCATCCTTAGTGTATGCAAGTGTAACCTCATTGCACACACTAAGGGTTCCAATCAACAGGCTTTATGCCTTGTGGCATTCTCTACCAGCCCGACGCTTAATTAAGATAAAACGTATCCTGTGTCTGTTATTACTACATAATTGTACATTTCTGCTACATATCGTACATATCCGTCGAGACCTTTAATCGTGGTTGGTGGTTAGACATTCAACTTTCCATATTTATAATATTGAGTACAATAAACCATAGCCATTATGGAGTACTAACACATTAAAAAAAAGTTCAATCGATATCCGTTAAATTGCCTTTAAGTTAATTTAAAATATCGCGTAGAATCTTATTTATCGGTATAGAAAGGGATCACCTACAACTTTGATGCACGACGTGCTTATAATATTGTAGAATTGTTGAATGTTGCTAAACATTTTCTACATTTTTGTAAATATGACCTCATAAAAAATCTAGAAAGTAGTGTAGAAGAAATGTCACGAGTGCATCACTAATTAGCTTATCGGATCGCGACTGAAACATGATCGTAGGTTCAACACAGACGCCGGAGAATGTTGCGTCAACTTTTATTGGATTTACGCGCTCGTCTAGGCCGTGCCGTCTTTGACATTCTTTTTAATCTGTGCTTTGCTAATCAGGCTCTGGAATATTCATAATAATACGACATGCATTCGTCGAGCTACGGATTAAAAATGTCCGCCATCTTTGTGTTGATTGTTTAGGATTTCAATAGTGTTTTCTTTATCTTTTTATTATATCTCACGCATGCCGGTTTTCTCACGATGTTTTTCTTCACAACTGAGCAACTTATATGGAACTTTGTCACTCATTGCCATATGAAAACGACTCTTACTACATGACCAATTAAAATGGGCCCCCTGGCCATTTTACCAGCAATCTATTTACCGTAAGCGGGCACTTCCGCCACTATAATAATTGTCATCCGATTACTAACAGTTGTCAAATGCGTAACATATATTGTAGCGCCGAAAGTATTTACACCGACGCATGCGAGCTCAAATCGGAGGAAGGTTTAGATAAAGTGTCAGAGAGACAGGACTGTCACAATAGGTACGGTACCAGATCGAGACCAGAAAAACCTATGGTACAAATACATTCGTCACATTAGCTATTTCCTCGCCATTAATCATTGATTGGTTCATCATTCACTGATGGTTATGGCATATTCGAACCTAAAACCCACGACCAGCGGGTCAAGTACGCTGCAACCATTATGATATACTGCACTATAATATGTCGTGTCTAGTTTATCACTTCTAACACTAAACCCACCTACCGAGTATAGCCAAACCTTCTATGCATGGAATGCCAGCTTCTGTTGGTGCTCTCATGATAAGACTTATGTCCAGCAGTGGACTTAAGAATACTACATAGGAAGAACATCGCTCTTCTCGACCACGAGAACCTAATCAGTTAGGCATTACACTCGAAATACAATGCTTTTAGTAATGAGTAGCGAATTGTAAACCGTGAATAGCAACGCGCGTATCCACAAGACAATTCTTGTCTAAGTAAAGAAGCTAAGAGTAAACCATCTCCCGACACTTTTTTTTTTGTACGGCTACACGTGGTAGAGCCAAGCGGCGGCTCTTGCTGCTGCTCGAATGGGCCGGCTCGACCGGATTGGTACCACGGTCTCGCAGGATACCGTCGTGAAGTAGAAGCATCTTGTGCGTTTCGTTCGGTGAGTGAGGTAACCGGAGGCCCACACCCCCTCCCCATCCCCCTCCTCATCCACCTTCCCATCTCCCAAATACCCTTAAAGGCCGGCAATGCACCTGCAGCTCCTCTGGTGTTGTAGATGTACGTGGGCGACGGTAATCACTTACCATCAGGTGAACCGCTTGCTCGTGTGCCGCTTTTCCCATAAAAAAAATATAAACGTCAGTGCTTTGCGCTTACTATGCAACCCCATTTATTGGACAGCATGTAACATTTGTGAATACGGGGCTAATGCCCGTTCCAATAACCTTTGTAACGCCAACCACCGACAAAGCATCTCCTGAATTTTGAAAGAGTTCGTTCAATGAGCTATGAGTTGAAAATACGAGATGAACACAAAGGAAGCTGTTGCGTTCTGGCACGCCTCCAGGCGTCTACGCGGGCATTCCGTCACTGATCACAAATAGGCCATATTTACGTCAGTATTGTGTTTAATAAACACAACACGTTATGTGCATGTCATGCAAAACACAATCCCTGTTGCGACGAAACGATTTCTCAGTTTAATCTCGGCTTGAGAGCGTTTACGTCTCCCGACTTTTCACACAGACCTGTTAAGTTCAAAATCTTCAAAACAAATCGATCGATTTTAATCTAAGATACTAGGTCTAGGTAGTTCTACAAAGTTAGTTAAGAATGTTTTCACAAAAAATAGTGTTTAAACTAAAATAGAGCTGTAATTAGTTTTCCATCATTACAGTTATCTCCTTTGTAACTAGACATTTCGAAAATGTTCTCTAATAACTTGTTACATAAAAAAATCGGTTTATTCATTCCGATGACTTTGGACTTGGAAGTCTGTATGAAAATCCCTAATATGTAAACGATCTTGTTTTTTTTTATATAGAAGGAAACATTACCTTCCAATGTAGGTATTGCTCCTGTGTCGCGGAGGCAGTTTATATACATAAATTGCACACGGACAAACACCCAGACCCGGGATTTATTATTTGTGCTCCGTACAAATACTATTACCGTGCGAGAATAGAACCCGCGTTTCATACCGCCGCAGCTAAACGCCACTACGCCACCAAGCATTTTTGTATAGCTTATGTCAAAGGAAGAATATGCGATCTCTTTCTCCAGATGTCAATCTCGTTAGGTTAGTTATAGAAACCACGAATGGAATATTTTCCCATACTCACCAGACTTGACAGGCACTAGTGATGCCGCCCCCCATCACTGGTCTGTGAGGTATGCTTTCATCACATGGTGGCCAGTGCCTCGACCGTTACACAGTTGGCTTCACAGAGCGCACGTTAGGTTGAGCTTTAGACATAAATGTACTATATTCTTTCTTACATCTACTGCTTGTATTGATAAACTAACGTGTTGCCTAAATTATTAATTATTCATAGAAATATATTCAATATACAAATAGATTAACAAACTGGAGGTTTTTTTTTTGTATAATGTATTTCATAGAACGTGTTTGGTGAATTCATCCATCTTACACATTTTGTATTTTGTAAGTTATTATATACTGACGGGTAGATCGGCATGGGCGAGAGCTAAAACGACACATACATCAGTGTGCGTGTAATGTGAATGTTTGCAAAGTAGAAAGTGCTGCACCATGCCAATATCGATTATCGACAGGTAATCGATATCGATACGCGTAGCCTGATTGAATGTCTATTATTTTAAGGAATAAACGTAACGAAATAACTTTAAATATTTTAATAAGAACGAAGAAGACATTTGAATTTTAAAATAATTCATCGTTTCGATTATTAATTTCATTAATAAGTGATCATTCATACATGTGAAGATTATGTATGTTATGGATGTTTTGTAGGACACAATGCATTCTTTACATAGTTTTCGAAACATGTTTGTTATTATAGTTATATCTAAACAATATTCATAACTGTTCGATATTATAAAAGTATTATAACGTAGCAGTGCAGTATTATAAAGAAATCTGATATATTCTATAAGAATATTTACTCACCTTATGTGGCTCTTGCTAGGATCTTACAAGTTGCCTGGAAGACATCTTTACTCAAAGATATAATTTATACCTGCGATTGTTGTCTTGTCTGAGAAACTTCATTATAATACAAATTATGAGTACCTTGTAGTAGTTTCACAATTAATTCTTACCGTAGCGCGAAACCGATCGCTTCTTTGCATAAACATTTAATAATGTGATTAGATAAACGAAAAATTGTATGCGAAACTAGCACAAGAGTTTACAATAATTTCCATTTACTCAAAGAGGTAAAAACAAAAATATCCGAATGTAAATAAAGTACATATCGATTGAATACCACCGACACTGCCAATCTTTAAGAAGTACACTTTAACCTCAAAAATAACAAAAATTCACGTTTCAGTTAAAATTTAAAATTTAACTCGTATTATTTTTTTTTCTATGAAAAAATAGGCTCGCGTTTGACCTCAATCTTGCCCGATGGAAAGCGAAGATGCGGCCTGGGATGGTACACGCTTGCCTAGATGTCTGTTCACTTTGGCCTTGTATCGTATGCATTCATAACAACGATGTGATTGAAAGACGTAATTAAATATTCTTCCTATTTATGTGCAATAGTTCTGACGCCGATGAATTCTTGTGAAATTTATAATTTTGTAGGTTTTCTTTCATGAATGAGTTTATCGAGGCAATGGCCACATTACCATAATTAATCACGACAACTTAATACCAAATGACACATAAAAACCCAAGATTTTACTAAAAGAAACTGGATTTGTTATATTCACATCTTCCGCCAGGCCGATACAGGCCGATAACGTACGATCTCGCTCTAACGTACGCCTATAATATGTTTTTCTCTTTCGCATCGCCAAACTATTTGTTGTAGTACATCTATGGTCATAAGATACAACGTAGTATTAGTAAACGCGAGGGATATAAGATAAACGTGTTGGATGCTCAGGAGGGTCAAAACTGTGGCGGAGCTTACATAAAGCTGCTCACCCGCGGCACCAACACCAAGGCCGATCTCCGCAAGTTCTACGACCAGACGCCGTACTCCATTATGTTCGGGCCGGACAAGTGCGGCAACGACAACAAGCTACACTTCATCTTCAGGCACCGGAATCCCGTCAGCGGCGAAATTGAGGAGAAGCATAGCAAGAAGCCGAGGTATCTTAATCATTTTTCTACTTCATTCTATTAATGTTTTTAATCTTTCGACGCTTATAGAGCCGTGGTAGCCAGGCGGCCAGGGCGCTCAGGGAGATCATAGTACGCGAATGACCTAACTTCGATCTCCGGTGCACTGAAATTGTTAAGTGTTGAATTTATCACGTGCTCGGCGTTGAAGGTTGAATACATCGCGAGGAAACCTGCATGTATACATCGAAATAATACAAAATGTTTCGAGGAGATGTGAAGCTGCAGTGGTTTTACGGATTCTTCCCGGTTCCAAAAAATTTAAAAACGAAGTGAATAAGAACGAAGTTTCTTTAAACTCAGTTTCTTCTCCGTCAGAGGAACTCTCTTTAGGAAATGAATTTACGAATTCTATGTTGAAATTGATTTTGCGAGAAACCGTTATTATATAAACTGAGGTCTCTGATGAAGAAGATCAATATGTTGCACAAGTAATGGCCTTGCTTGGAGTTCGACGAACCCTGTAACGGGCTAAATCTGAATGACAAAATGGCGAATCAAGTAAATCTATAATTTCGTTGTATTCCAGCAAACGCCTGGACGATATCTACAAGGACAAGGAGCCACATCTTTACACCCTGATCGTCACTCCAGACAACATGTTCACCATCCTCGTGGACAACAAGGAGGTGAACTCCGGCTCCCTGCTAGAGGACTTCACGCCGCCCGTCAACCCGCCAGAGGAGATTGAGGATCCGGCCGACAAGAAGCCTGAAGACTGGGACGAGAGGGAGAAGGTATTTTTACTACTACTACTTATTAAAGTAACCCTGACATTTGATATGACAGGCAAACATCACATGATCGGTGGTCATGTTGGTTCAAAAACTAATATTCACTACACTAAAACTTATTAACATAAAAATTATTTCTTTCATTCACTAGCACTTGCAATTCCCTCATGGAGTAGATGGAGGTGCAAAATATAGCTGTCAATGGATCCCCTATCCATATGTTTACGCTCTTGACTAAAATTATGAGCATCATAATATGACAGACATTTATTTTATAGTACTAATAAAAATTTTGGCTTTTTCTATCTGTCATAATTATCTTATTGTAATATAAAGTCCTATAGGGAAAAAAATGTTGTGTTCCAAATATGTGATCCCTTCTAAAAGACACCTAGGTCTACAAGGAGGATATGCTTAGTTAGGCTCCTTCTCTGGGTAAGCACCACCACACTGTTACCTATTTTTGCAGCCAGATAACAGTGTTTGGTTAGAAAGGTCTACTGATCCAGTATTATGAAACAGAGAACAAATATCATCTATAACCTTCTTCGATTAAAGCTGTTTTCAGATGTTCATGGGCTCCAGTAGCCACTTATCATCAGGTGGACTGTTAGCTTGTCACCCCAATCCAATAAAAAAAAAGTATATTCGATATATCAATTCCAACAGATTGTTGACCCTGCCGCTAACAAACCAGATGACTGGGATGAAGATGCACCCGCTCAGATTGTCGACTCCAATGCTGTAAAACCTGATGGATGGCTGGAGAATGAACCGGAAGTTATTCCAGGTCAGCATTATATATTGTTGCTAATTAACAATAAAAGTAAATTTATCAATTCTGCAGGCAGAAATAACTTACAGTGAGTTAATTTATTTAATGCGGTAGAGCCAAGCAGCGGCTTTAGCTGCTTTAGATGCTGCTCGAATGGGCCGACTCGTCTGGGATAGTACCACGTCCTCGCAGCAGAATACCGGCGTGAAGTAGTAGCATCTTTTGCTTCTGCGTTTCCTGCGAGTGAGGTAACCGGAGGACCACTCCCTCTTCCCTCCTCCTCAATCACTTACCATCAGGTTAGCCGCTTGGCCGATTGCCCTTTTCCAATAAAAAAAACAAAGTTTAAGTAAGTAAGGATTTATTTCCGGTTAGTAAGTACATGCTAATGCTATTGAACAAATCTGTCAGAAATCTGAAGTGGCGAGACACAGCTTTCTGTTTATGAGCTGTCCGGGTAGGTACCACCCTCGCTGTACTGCCGCTAACCAGCAGTGCGACCACAGCTGTGTTCCGGTTCGAATATAGAATGTACGGTGCCAGGCTGTGAGACATTCCATCTCAGTCCCCAGGGGAGACGATGCATCTGTAACCTTCTTCGATTAAAATCAAAATTGTGGGTGTCCATAGGCCGTATTGGACTGATGAGAACCCATAGGTGTTGTAGGAGTTGACTAAGAGTCGAAGTATTTTATTTCTTTTCAATTCTTATTGTTTCTAATTATCAGAACAATCTCATGCTCATCGAAGCTCGAGCACCTTGCCAATAATATTTTTTCTTTAAGAGCCCTCCTCTGCCGGAAGTAAGCTTCTCCCAAAGGGGGATTTGCCAATGATTGATAATGAAAGAATTCTCGATGTAGCCGGTGTCTGGCACATGCTATTTTTGAAACTGTGGCAGCAGCACGGTCTTCACGCTTTGGTCTGTTTTGTGATGAGTATACTTTGACCACCGTGTGAAGAAAGAGGAGTGGCAGAGTTTCACACGGCGACACCACACGGCATATCTCTATCATAACAGACCGGATCAAATGGAATCATTAGAAATTTGATATATTTTTTTTTATTTGTAGCTTCAGCATTGCTTTAAGAGTTAAAAATACTTTCAAGTGCAAGTAGTTTAACAGCACAACAAAGGAAATTCTTTATTATCAACTTTTCAAGGTATGCGATTTATCCAACTTTAACATTTAATATACTATAACAATTCTGCCTAATTACAGACCCTGAAGCCAAGAAACCAGAAGACTGGGATGAAGAAATGGACGGAGAGTGGGAGGCGCCCTTAGTCGACAACCCGTTGTGTGCCCCAGCACCGGGCTGTGGACCCTGGCGCCCACCTTTTATACCGAACCCCAAGTATAAGGTGCCGTTTGCTTATTAATACACAACAACAACAAGCCTGTATGCAAACCGTGGTGATATCATGTTGGGAGACATAGGCTAGTATGGGTTGGATGGGAAGTTATTGACTAATAATGGAAACTTAAACGAAATTACATATAATGAAAAAAAATTCTTCGTTACAAATCAAATACCCATATGATAATAATAATCCAAATGATATGCTGGCCCTACTCGTTACACATAGTTTACTAACATCAGCAGATTTACGCCTATATCTTCAGTCAAAATAACAAAAAATTAAAAAGTATCCTGTGACTAAACCACAGTACTCATTTAATAGATGAGGTTAAACATAATGCAACGTCACATCCGCCATCCTGACCTCGCAAGTGACACCATCGTAGATTATCCTTTAAGTTTAACGATGGTCGAAAACATTGAAATTGTATTATTAGGGTCACCGATACAGAGAGATATAAAGGTGTTTATACATGATGAAACAAATTACCGTTTGATCGCCCGTGACGATAATCAATGGCTGCAATCTTTCTTTCTGACCATTCCCAATATTTTAAGTAGCGTAAAAGAAGCTTTCGTTATACGAATGAGATTGGCAACACTGTGCGTCTGTCGGCAGGGCGTGTGGCGCGCGCCGCTGGTGCCCAACCCGGCGTACCGCGGCAAGTGGACGCCGCGCCGGATCCCCAACCCGAACTACTTCAAGGACGACAACCCCTTCCGCATGACGCCCATCGTGAGTATCCAAGACGACGAAGATGTTTTCAATATTGTTTAACATTGTGAGTAACCCTCTAAGGGAATTTAGGAGAAGGGAGGGAGGATGAGGAGGGGAGTGGGCCTCCGGATACCTCACTCAGCGAACGAAGCGCAGAAGCATAATATGTCTACTTCACGGCGGTATTCAACGAGGCCGTGGTAACAACCCTGCTCGACTGCAGCAGCAAAAGCCGCCGCTTGGCTCTACCACGTTTAATACTAATTAGTAGTTAAAACTAAAGATCTTTACCTGACCCTAAAGCACTAAAGGGTGGAACCCCATCTGCCTTATCACGGCACAAAGACTCTTGGTTAATTCGTATTCCGTACCAAATAATTAACCGCGGACTCCAGAAATCTGGATGGGTTATGTAGATGAAAATCTAACGTGTATTTCTGTTACTAGCACGCTGTGGGCTTCGAACTGTGGTCCATGTCACCGATGCTGCTGTTCGATAACCTCATCATCACGGACGATCCATCGGTGGCAGAGAGATGGGCTCAGCAGACATACGCGCTGAAGCGTGCCAAGATCTCCAGCGAATCTGTAAGTTATCTCTAATTATATAGGACGTGTTGCAACGTCTATGTTGAACGAAGTAATAATAGCTTATAAATTAATCTTTAATAGTATTATTTTAAACAAAAAAATTTACATACTTACATATAGATAAAGGTTGTTCGATTTCGACTACAATCTTGTGGTAATTAAAAAACAAGCGTTTATTTGCTGCGATAGTGTTATACTAGTGCCAACAAGCACAGACGCTCACAATCTGGTTGGGATTGGAAATGTCACTGGCCTCGGTTAATAATTAACCTAACGTAACCCATGATGAGATTGACAGCCGTACAGACCTATAATTAAACTGCTCAGTTGGTGCAGTGGTCAAGGGTTTGGCTCCCGGTGCCGTGGGGCTAGAAATATCTCTGTCAACGTGTTGTATCTATCAATTGTTTTGGGGTTTGCGTCCCCAATCCAATATGTCTGAAAAACTCTTCTCTATCGTACCACGAATACTTTCTACAGTGGGGTTAACGGTGCCGGTTAAATATATATATTTACATCTTTAACAGTATCTGTGAGTAGTCCACTGCTGGACTCGGGTCGGTATTTTCATAAGAGCGTCAGCTGAAGCTGTCCTGCATCATACATGTCATGTGAACGACCTCACCGCGCTGGGCGGACGGACGGATTGTTGAGCACATGGTATGTTCGCAGTAGAGCCAGCACCGCTAAAATTGTTAATAGCAATTTTAAGTGCTATATTTACCACGTGCACGGCGGCGAAGGAGAACGTCGCGAGGATGTGTGAAGCCCGCCAAACCGCACATGGGGAGGGCCCTTCTCGGCTCCAAAACCCTCTCATATATATGTGAAGGAGGCCTTTGCCCAGCAGCGGGCGCTCACAGGCTGCCTCTTTACTTGTTAGTTTACATAAAGCGATCGGGATGTCGGTTCTGTTAGCAAACGCTATGGGGCCGCTTGCTGCGCGCTACGAACTACAAGCCGGGCCTGTGGGCCGTGTACGCTCTGTACTGCGCGGTGCCCATCTCTGTGTACATCGCGTACCTGGTGCGGCGCGCCGGAGAGGTGCCGTTGTGATTTGTAGCTATTGGTTTGGGGTTGGGGAGATCCCGGGGTAAGGAGAGGGGGAACTTCCGTTTTGAGCTAGGTCGAGTATTGCTAATAGAACCGACTACTGTTTTTAGTGTGAGATTTCTGCTAGTGATGTGTGCCATGTTATGTTGTAATTGCCAGGAGATTGTCAGACTAGTGTGTTATGCTATAACGTAATACATTCGTTAAAGAAACGTATTTAACGTTCTGCGCTTTAGTGTTCTACGAGTCAACTATGGTATATATAGTATGACTATAGAGTAATTAGACTCTAATTCTATGGAAGTAGTATGAGTATAGAATCTAATTAGACTATGTAATATGAAGTGTCCAACGTCAATATCTGTCGATTTGCACGACGGGGGATAATTTCAGGGAAGAAGAGGAAGGATACCATACCGGTATAGTGAAAGAGATGTAGGGGGAAGTAGCGGAAGAGTTGGAGGGGTTTGTGTGACAAAAGATGAGGTTGTGGAATAGTTAAGAGGGTTTGTGTACGAGTTGGGGGTATAGTGGAGGAGTTCAGGGGTAGTGGACGAGTTAGGAGTTGGTAAAAGAGGTTAGTGGGGTTTGTGAAGGGGCGAGAGGGGAGGGTTAGTAAACAGTAGCGCCAGTACGTAGTCAGTAGTGCAGCTAGCGAGTGTGCAGGACAGCCTGGTGGATCGCGCGCTGCGCTGGGCGGCCGCGAGCCCGTACCTCACCGCGGCGCTGCTCGTGCTGTTCTTCGTTGCACTCTCCGGGCTCTTCTACTTCTGCTGCCCCACCTCCTCGGTTAGTGAACACACACCATACACACACACATCTCAACCATCCCACACGCAAGCCCAGACCCACGCTACACCAAATGACAGGTCACTTGGCTGCTTCAATTAAATTGTTGTAGTTTTTTGTTAATTGCAATTATTGCAAAACTGTTAAACTAAAACGACATTTTAATTATTTTTCATGAACAACATAAAATGTTGAATATCATTTGATGTCGCATCTGTGCGCGATGCCACGAACAGCGACACATATGCAAATGAGCGAGCCGATACTGCGATGCAATATCAAACAACGCCATCTAGTGCACCATAGAAAAACTTTATTTTTTTATTTGGGAAAGTGGGTTAGGGGGGGACGATAAGTGATTACCTTCGCCCCACGTACTTCTGCGACACCAGAAGAGCTGGGCTTTAAGGATATTTCGGGGAGAGGAGAAAGTATGAGGAAGAGGATTTGGGCCTGAAACATCTCCACAAATGAACTCAAGTGAGCTCTACAAATGATCTTTTGCTCGTTTTCATACACTTACTATTGAGTAATAAAAATGTACAAAATACAACTATACATACACACAGACACGAACGTACATAATTTATATACATATACAGAAATATATTTGAAACCACACAAAAACGTTACAAAACTTTTAAAAAAATCCTCTCTAATATAAACTTACCATTGTATTATTTTGCATGTGGAATTGTGCAAAGTAATTTTAATTCATCTTTATTATCTAATATTGTTTTTCTGCGATACTGGTCTCTGCAAGACGTTACCGTGTCTGTTTCCATTGGCTATAAAAAACGTTACAGTCGCCCGAGCCCGAAGTGGAGTATAAGAAGACCGACGCAGTGACGGAGGACGACCCTCACCAGTCGGACGGCGAGGAGTTGGGGCGGAGGCGAGCCACAGGGCCAGCAAGGCGCAGCTCGACGGGCCCGAGCCTGAGCAACCGGACGAGCAGGAGCCCGAGCCTGAGCACGAGCCCGAGCCGGACTCCACTGAGTAAGTCTTTTCTTCTTAAATCCTTAATAGTAATATTCGATTGATCAGATGGACACCTGCAAACATCTGTCTTGTCGAACATACGTGACGTCACCCCGAAGGACCAATATGATGAGTGATATGATTCACAGCCTGTAATTACACTGACTCCGGAACACAACAGTGGTGTCACTGCTGATTGCCGGCTGAGATACGGGGGTGGGAGGGTGGGGGGGTTCCCAAGCTGCTCATAGACAGGAGTCCTATCTCCTATCCTCGTCCTCTCACGGTTCGGTGTTGGCAGTACCGGACCGGTATTTTTCGAGATGGTTACCCCGTCATCTGTCGGTAGCTATTGCGATTTTCAAAACTTTTACTTTAGTCGTCCCGGAAACGCACGACATAGTATGCATAAATAAGAGAAATTGTCTATATTTAATTGTATTGAAAATGTAATCCAATGAGTAAAAAATTATTAGTTCGTTTTTTAATAATTCCAGAACACCCCAAATGGACACGGAAGGTGCCGGCGACGGCCAGAGGAAAAGAAAACCTCGCAAAGAATAAAATGTATCCACTACAGCATTATGTAACTTTGACTGCTACCAAAGTCCTAATTTATTGAGTAGGAATTCAAGGTACATACATATATACAGACATAGAGAATATTACAACCTCTATATAGATTCATACTCCTTCCTTGTTTGTGTACAGTCTTTAGAATAAATACATTATTTTTAGCGAACGCATTAATTATAACTCGTTACATGTTTGGATTATATGCAAGCCAAACAAATTTACTAATTCTCAACGAATATGTACCCAAGTGTACTTAAATGTGTGGTGTAAGAAATATTTTATACTTACCAATTGGGATGTAGATTTGCTAAGCCCCTTATGTGTTAAATAAGACAGTATTATATTAGAGATTCACAAAAGGACCGACTGAGTTCATGAAACACTTTAGCCAGAATTTATCTTCATATACAACGTTGTTATATTTATTCTTATGGCTGTACTGTACTGATTTCAGTATAAAAATTATACTTCCCGGTTCTGGGTCTTTGCTCTCGTAGGCCAGCTGTAACACTTTCTATTTACTCTGTTAATTTAAGAAATCGATCAGAAGAATAAAACTATTTACTTCACTATGGTTTTCTGTTAGTCTTTACATATTTTATTTTATTTTATTTCATCTAGCTTGCATAATCCTTGGACTATCTCAATAAATTAAGATTTTAATGTATTTACAACTAGACTCTTAATCAACCGTGTCTGCAAGCCTCGATCGTCGTGTCGTGAAACGTGTCCGAAATATCGAACAATCAGTGAGCCGTGTTATCGATATTTATCACCGTCGTGACACGTGCAACACTATCGCCGCTCGATAAGATCAGAGTGTGCGAGAGAGAGGTCCGACAGTACGACGTGTTCGCGGCGGACTCGGTTGTAATGGACGGCGCTGGTGTGCCACGTGGAGGTCTCGGTCGGGGGTAGTTTCACGAGGACAAGTCCTCAGTTTTCCTGCAATGTGCATTTTGTTCACTGTATTATTTTATGTTGTTAGATAATTTTATTCTCTTTTTGGTAACTGAAGCTAAGGACGTCTCCGGACTATGCTCTTTATAGATAAATTCGAAGCAATAATGACGTTCTAAAACTTTATGAGACTTTTTCGGTGGATTTTTATGTAATCGAAAATGAAATTAATGACATGGAAGTCCGTGCATGTATGTACATGCGGAATGAAAGTCCGCAGGCAGCCTTAAATATTATTTATATCTATCCCTTTCTCGCCTACCAAAGAAGCAAATTCGAGGTATATGCATTCTATATTAATTAGTGAACAAACATTGAGCCAGATGTATCGAATTGTTTTTATTATTTAAGATTAAGAAGAGCTAATATAATCTCTAGCGGTTGTAAGATATTATTGATTTTGTCATTATTTTAGTTGCGATATAGGCTTCTGCTTGTACCCACTACAATTATACATACATACATTAATTAAGTTATACATAGAGATACATTTGTGTTAACGACAAATTTAAATAGAACTTTTAGAAAACGTATGGCAACACTCGTATGACGTTGCTTCCACATCAAGACCACGTTTGAATGAGCCAAGTAATGATATACTAATGTGGTGGCAACTCAACACTGGGTAATTTCAGTTTCAAGACTTTTCGTATGATCAATGAATCTTGCATTTTCCCCTAGAGCCCCTTCATTTGATATATCAAATATAGTATACTATATGCCTAGTTTTAAATGAAAGAGACGTTAAGTCGATGTGATTGCTTATCAATTTATAACCAGCAACGTGTATTCCAAATCCGTAAAGAATTTATATCTCTCGTGCATAACATGTAGATGAAATTGATGTATTACTGTTGATCTGTCAAATAAAAAATATAATTCTGTAAGTGTTACTTGTCTCTGTCCCGCTAAATGGCTGGAAGTTTCGACATTGTATGTTCTGGCAACTCTTACGAAAATGGCGTACGTTTGGTATATTTGTTTTGATGAAAGTTTGGTGAAAATAAATCTTAAAAGGTAATGCGATACTTTCGAACATTTCCTACTAATTACTTTTTAATATTATTTCCACTAGCACTTATTTGCTTCGATTTTTTCAGTTGTCATAAGTCTATATTATATAGTTAGCGAATTGTCTCGAAGTGTCTATGTTTGTCCGTGTGGAAGTTTGTGTGTGATAGAAACAAGTCAGTGGACTGGCATTTATGTTTATTGATTAAATAAACTATTTGTACACGTTTGTTTTATTTTATTATTTCTACAACATTACCTATATAAAGCCGGTACAGAATTAAACTTTGAAGCCCTCTAATAGTATCTGTATAAAGTGGTACTGATTCGTTTTAGAACGGGAGTGTAAGAGTACAGAGGAGTCCAATGCTGAACGCAGCTCTCTCCAAAACCCGCGTATATTTCTTGGAAAGTTTGCCCAGAAACACTGTGACGTTACAGGTTTTAATTGGAACTAGTAATTTAAATTTAGTTAATTATTAACAAGTGTAACACGGGTCTAGTAGAAATAATTGAGTCACAGAAAGTAGTTGATTAATAAAATAAGCCATGGCAACGTCTTAACCGACTTTTTCTACGTGGTAAAGCCAAGCGGTAGCTTTTGCGGCTACGTTTCGTTCGGTGAGTGAGGTAACCGGAGGCCCACACCCCCTCCCCATCCCACTCCCACTCCTCATCCTCCCTCATCTCCCAAATACCCTTAAAGGTCGGCAATGCACTGGCAGCACCTCTGGTGTTGCAGATCTACGTGGGCGACGGTTATCACTTACCATCAGGTGGACCGCTTGCTCGTTTGCCGCCTTTCCCATAAAAAAAAACCTACTTACCGTACACAGCACACTCATAGTTGTTAAGTAACTCCACCCCACCGCTGACATACATAACAAAGTTTGTCTAATTTTGATTAAACACTTAAAGAATGTTAATATGTACCTACTGTAATATAGAACTTATCGACGAAGAATTTCGAGTACAGCATGCGAAATATCAACAAAATTAAAATTTACATTTACCTTACACAATGTAATTTATTTTAAAAATGCAAGTTTCAAACTGTTAGTTTGCTAAGCTTTCCTTCATAAAGTATTGTGGTAGCCTTAAAATGTCGCACTGCTGGGCAAATCCCTCCATTCTGTGCTATAAGGCGGTTTCACATGCCCAAGAAATTTGTTTTTATTTCTCGATGGTACAGGTGGTGCCCTCCCCACTGACCACCGGGTTTCCTCTCACCGCTGAGCACGTGGGAAATACAGCAATTATAAAAAGCTGTTATGTAATTTTAGTAATATCGCATGTGCTAATCTTGTCATCGATTTTCGATCTATTTCACGACTTAATAAGTTTATTTTTAGAAAACACGCTTCAAAGACAGTTTTTTTTGTGAAATTGAAAAAAAAATTTAAAAATCTTTGACCACAAGGTAGATGATCTACACATAGCAAAGGGAAGCCATGCAACACGGTGCCCATGTCGGGACGTACTGTTTTTTTTTTTAATTTAACGGTGTTCTTGTAATTATTTAAATTTAACTATTGCCAGAAGTCATAACAGTTAACGAATGCCAGTGTACATTCAGAGGTTTTTTGTTCTCTGTGAGGATAATAATATCTGTTTTTCATAAGATCTTGTTCACTATTAATTAGGTGCCACGTTCATTTTACTTACAAAAAAGCTATTATTTTCAAAGAGAATCTTTTTTATATTATACCATACGGGCACGGTAAAACGAGCTTACCTGATGGTAAGTGATCAACGATTATCACACTCAACGAACGAAACTCTGCATTTTCAAAACTTCTGCGAGGACGTGGTACTTCCTTACCTTAATATACACTGATCCTTAAATATGATATGACTAAGAAGTGTTATACGGGATTTAGGATGTTAAAAAAAAAGATTTATTCACTGCACACTTTATATTTGAAATAGAAATAGAGTATAATTAAACTAATTAAAACTTATTCCCGCAAAACAGCACAGTCGCGTCTCGGAAGAATGTCAGAGCCGGACTAGCGAGAGATGGGACTCAAAAGATGTACTTAGTAATAAGATTGATAGCTAGGCATTTAGAAATATATAGGTAATGACTATTGCATACCTTACATAGTTGTAACAGAACGATTTTTATGTTTTTTTGCTTATAGCGATTAGAAGTATTAAACGACTTCTTATCGAAACATAAAAATGTCCGCGACAATAATTTATCATGGAGAGCCTAGTCAAAATAGCGGCGTCGCGCGACTGACTCGACTGTTGATAACCTATTATTTTGATAGCCACTCGTGCTTCGGGCATAGCACCGGAATGCCGCGTTCATTGTTAGTCATCTCACTGATATCGCTGTGCTGGGCCGTGGACCCCAAGCCCAACATTGTTTTAATAATCGCCGACGACTTGGTATGTAAATGTTGCAAATGATTTGTATATTTTTTATAAAACTCACAGATGTGAATCATACTTTTCTTTCTCGCCCAAAGTTTACGTTTGGTTGCCTGTTTCTTTCTCTGATTGTTTGTATAAGATACTCTGTGGTCCGGACCGGTCTTTAAAAAAAACCTGCCAAGTGCTAATCGGATTCGCACCCGGAGGGTACCGTACCACCACGCAATATACCAGTGTTGTATTGTGTTGTTGAGATATGTCAAGAATATTGTGTTTTTTGTTTCATTGAGTTCGGGATCCCCTCCGCTAGCGTAACTCACACTTGGCTAGTTTTCCGTAGGGAACCCTAAAAACAACGGATATGAAAAATGCATAGAGTAGTTCTTGGCCACGGGGACTAAATTAATCTCCATTTTATGTATTATTTCAACAAACGGTACACAAATTCGATAGTAATTTTGTACTTATCTTTGAAGTGACATTCTAAACTTTGCCCCTGGATTTGATAAAAAAAAAAGTTCAACGTACAACTTTACCGTTTAAAATAAATATGTGATTTTAAGGTGACTATGTTTATTATACGGTGCGAGATTAATAAAAATTGATCGACGATGCATGCAAGTGTATCAAGGAGACTTTAGAGCGCATAAGCCGGAACGTTTCTAGTTTCGTTGTTTTGTTACTTTGTTTTTTTTTTATAATGATAAATCTATTCTTTATTTCTGTAGCTGCGCGAATAAGAATAATTAGGAAAAATTCCACCTCTTTAAGCTCAGCTTTTTCTCGAACCTGTCACACATGATCATGTAGCCCACCACATACCCAACGGTGAATAAAGACTAACCATAATCGCCATGCACGGCAAGCGGTTGGCGATCGGAGTACCAGGCACCTAGCACCGTGGAAGCTGCTGCCCGTCACCGGTCTGCTTAATTTTGTTCTGATAGTTTTTGAGATGCTTATTCCGCCATCCGCCAGTAGCTATTGCGTCCAGTTTTCCCTTACTTCCCTCTAACGACAACCACGGTAAGGATTCTTTCGTCACACGGCACGCAGCTAACACATGGCACAAAATTAGGACTGTGCCCAGTCGTTGTTTAAAACAGGTTGTTACTTTTAATTAGTGGGCACAGGCCCACTGATAACCAGCGCTGTAGTCTCGTCTCAAGTGCAGCATTAAGCTGAGTGTGTGGTCTGTTCGCCCCATGCGCCGCGCAACGCGTCTAGAGGAGGTAACGTTAAACATTGTTTGTTTAAATAATTGTTTTATTAAATGTGTTGCAATGTTTGTTTGTTATTTAGTGGCGTATTTGTGCAATAAATGTTTCTTTCTTTCTAATTGAAGTTGAGTTCTATAAATTCGATAGTCTTTATAAATTTAAATTTTTAACATTGATCAACAATGTAATGTAATATACCTTATATAGTAATGTCTTGAAATTATGTCATATTGTAAAATGTGTATGCCAATAAGTGGTAGATCATATAGGACATAAACAAAATGTTAATATCTACACAAGTATCACATATGATCAACAAAAAAAAATATAAATATATATATAAATTGCTATAATACTATAAATGCCATCACACAACCAGTGTTGACAAAACAAACGGAAGAACAAACGAATTAATTTAATAATAGCATTTGCTACGACTGCGAATTGACATTGAGACAGAGAGAGACAGAGAGAGATTGAGCTTATTTTTGTGACAGCGATATCAACAGGTTTTTGTCTTAATTAACATTGTCGAACGACAGACAGGTGATGGAATGTTTTTGACTAATAATCCGTTTGTATAACTGTATATCGGTATGACTATTATATTAACCGCAGGCCGGGAACTATTGGTTATACTGTGCCGTGGTGCATTTTTTGGTTTTTTTTTTGCTTAGGGTGGGCTGCGATGGTATTAAGCAGATCGCATATCAGACCCCAGTATCTAAACACAGATGTTTTGTAGCTACTAAATTTGTAGTGAAAGAATTAGTTTTCTAAAGCCCATAGATCCCTGGAAATCGACGAATCTGCAGTCTTAATATCTAACCGATCTCATTGTTGTTTGCGCCGGTCTTTACATTAAGAACATCATCGTATTAGTAACTATTTATTGCTTAAAGGCGTAGCCTCAGATAGACTTTATTTTTATGAGAAAGGGGGCAAACGAGCAAGCGGTTCACCTGGAAAGTGATTACCGTCGCCCACGTACATCTGCAACACCAGAGGTGCTGCCAGTGCGTTGCCGACCTTTAAGGGTATTTGGGAGATGAGGGAGGATGAGGAGTGGGATAGGGAGGGGGTGTGGGCCTCCGGTCACCGCTCTCATCGAACGAAACGCAGAAGCACAAGATGCCTCTACTTCACGCCGGTATTCTGCGAGGCCGTGGTACCAACCCGGTCGAGCCGGCCCATTAGTGCTGTAGCAAAAGCCGCCGCATAGATCTACCACGAACTTTACTGATTAATGAAAACTTTACTCAAATCGTCATGTAATTAACAATTTTAGTAGGCGCCAATAGCCTAATGGGTTAGGGTGCAGACTGCGAAACATGACGTCGCAGGTTCGAGCCCACCATTCGACTATTGTCGTGAACCACTCCAAATACAAGCTCTAATGCTTAGTTGGAGGGTTAACAGGAATATTAGTAATGTTAGTTAAATAGCATTGCTAGTATTCATTTTTAGAAAAAAAATTATTTGGTTGTAAACATTTCTTTAAACTCTGACTAAAACAATGCATCCAGCACAAATTCACACCTCTTTCAATGCGTGAGAATGGAAAACATTGGATACAATATTCAATAATTTATTACGTAGCCTTATATGTATAAGAAAGTCTTCGATTCGCGCCAACACCGTGGGTGTCGCAAGGGTTGTCAAATGAAAACGCCAGTATTATGGCGGTATAACCCAGAATGCCTAACTGAATTGTAATAGCATTTGATCTTTGCATATAAAATAGTGCGTTTATTTAAATAATAATTAGTATTTATGCGGTATAATGGGATAAAATGGATAATGGCAAATTTAAGTGTTGAATTTACCCCGTGAAGTGAAGCAAAACATCGTGATTTAACCTGCATGTCCAAGAAATAATAAAAAATACTATTTCGAGTCCATGCTAAGACCGTCAACCCGCACTGGAGCAGCATGGCGGACCCTTCACGGCTCCAAAACTATCTCAGAGGAGATATTTTACCATAGATGCCCTATATCTACTTAAAAATGATATTTGCCCAGCATAGGGCATATACTTAAAAATATTTTGTATGGAGTTACTTTTAGATGGAACTCTGTACTAGCTTTAACTTTCTTGTTATACAAAAAAGCGTTACAAAAAATGTCACATTCCAGGGTTGGAACGATGTGGGTTTCCACGGCTCGAACCAGATCCCGACGCCGAACATCGACGCCCTGGCTTGGTCCGGTCTGGTGCTGCAGAACTACCACGTGACACCGATTTGCTCGCCCACGCGCGCCGCGCTCATGACCGGCAAATATCCGATACACACCGGTGAGTCTCAAGCCGCAAGTGTCTGGCTTAACGGGCATTCCGATGACAGGTAGATATCCTAGTGCCGTAAACATATAGGCACTCACTAGTCTATACCTTCCCGTATCCGATGTAACGCATATGCGACATGATCGGAGAAAGGGTGATGCAGTGTCAAAGGACCGGACTGGAAAACCAAAATCTTATCTTTTTGCACAATAATCGGCTAGGGCTGGTATTCGAACCCATCGGGACCCCATGTCACGTAAGACAGCTACGCTCATCACTAAGCCACGCCACTAGTATTATAACGTAGTAATCAAACTCAGCTGCACGATGGTGCACTTGGCTAACTTAACGAGGCCCGATCGTATAAAGCAAAAATCCATCAATGCCGTGCTCAAATCTCATCGATCATGGTAGCAGCATCTCTAGTGCGCGTGTACCCGCTTCCTCGGCGTGGTGGGCGGATATAGGTCAAACCTTGCAAGAAGCATATGCCTGCTTTCGCTGGCGCTGTCTTCGAGATGTCCATGTATGAAAACTGGCAGTAAATCATAAGTCAGAAAACTGCTAATGGGAAGAAGAATAGTACTTGTAATAGAATCAGTGATCGTCAATGAATAATCTTTAATCTATGGTGACCGGTATTTTCTTCCCGCAATCCAGCATCTCTCACAGTTAATGTAGTGGTAATCATATATAAAAGTCATTTGTACGAATTTCTTTAGGATCGCGAAGTAGAGAGAGTACTTAGTACGTTTATCAGGATGCATACACCAGAGATTAATCAGCATTCCTTGCGGTGCTCCGAAGTGACCGAGATTAAATGTCACTTGAACGGTCACTAATCAAAAACAGACAAAGCTTATTGCGAATTAATTGCATTGATACTGTGTTAGATTTTGTTTGTTTGTAAATAGTATTTTAATATAATGTTACAGAATAATAATATAAGCACTCATGCCTTTCACCGTTAAGGGTAGGTGTACGAATAGACTTTTCACATCTGCGCGAGATATTCAGACAGGTGGCGCGTTTTTTTTATTTCTTTATTAGACATCCACCCTCCCATCTCCCGAATACCCTTAAAGGCCCGCAACCCCCAAAATAAAACCAAAAAATTGTATGCTTCGATATAAAAGATAAGACCAACATTTTATGTCGTCGATTTATATATATAACACAATCAATAACATTAACATAATGGGCTCGGTCTCATCAATGTAAATAAAGATAGCGACAAACGGTACACCTTAACATTCTTGAAAGTTAAGCGTTCGAGACACTGAGCCAAATAGAATTATTTTGTTTGTAACATATTTTAAACGTATATTTATACCAAGCCGCGGTAAAGTGGTTGTAGTCGGATATAAACGTTTTTGTACTAAGTTGTGCCAAGCAGTTGCTTTTACTGCTGGGAAGTCGATGGATGCAGGTGACTCAGGATCGACCCTTGTTATTGGCAATTTTTGGGGGAGGCCTATGTTCAGCGGTGGACTTATGATAGGCTGAAATGATGATGATACTTATGTAGGACACCGGCTTCGACAGATCATAAAGATATTTAACCTCGCCAATGATATATTTTTAATGATGGAGAAAACTAATTTATAAGATATTACCGTTTTGCCCGCAGCCTCTCCCTGCTGGTTCTTTAATTTTAATTCAGAACTGTTTGATTGAACGACAAACTTACAAACTTTCCCATCTGTATGTTTGTTGTTAAATAAGATAAAACAAAGGCAAGATCATCAGTATCTTCTCAATCATAACAGAAGATCATAAGAATGCTCTTGTTTTTTCCGTGGGGTGGGGTCCTGGTGATCTGTAATACAGGCTTTTTATGCCTATCTCAGACACCAGCTCCTCACACATCCTAGACTAGACACACCGATATCTAAATGTATATAAATTTTTCATTAGATAATAATGTATGGTCTGTTTTTGTGGGGAGAAAATAAACAAAATAAATAAAAATAAAATAAATAAGAATCGTCAGAAACATTACAAAATACTTTCATCAAAATCCGTTTAAACATACACACATACAACAAATTTTATATATTAGCATAGATATAAAACAATAGAGGTTAAAGTATAAAGATGCCGTTTAAAAAGAGTGGCCAATTTGAATTAAAATTAAACCTGCATGGTTCAAAATTCGTGATTAAAACGTGTTTTAATACAAAAACTATATTTGAGATAAATTGTTACGAAAAATTTATAAATTAAACTAAATTGGTAACAGCTCGAATAACCAACAGCATTTGCGTAAGAAAGGAACTTAGTCCCGTATCAAATGTGATTTTAACGTATTTCGTGTATAAGAGGAAATAAATGTATAGTATATCATCTCTTTTTTCAAAAGCCAACCACACCTGGCACATTCAGCTACCAAACAAACGGGGCTCTGGCGACAGAATGATGGCGGAATATCTATCCGAGTTAGTTCTACAGTCTTGTAATGTGCGGAATAACAGAAGGGACACCAGTGCAAAGGTAAAGTGTCTATTTACACTGCGCTTACCATCCCGTTTGCATGAATGAGCAAACCTTTTATGTAAGGAATTCTTGGAGAGGGCTTTGTCCAGCAGTGGACTAAACTATGCCCATGGAGTAGCAGTATTGAGTTCAGTATTTAACAAATCTAAACTAGATAGTATAGACTAGAGCATATATTTGTTCCCAGGCATGCAACACTCGGTAATATACGGCAATGAACCCCGTGGGCTTCCGTTGTCCGAGAAGCTTCTGCCGCAGTACTTGAAGGAGCTGGGCTACCGCACGCACCTGGTGGGCAAGTGGCACCTAGGCAGCTACAAGAGGGACTACTTGCCTTTGAATCGAGGGTCTGTGTCTTTTTGTTTAAGTTTCATAACATATTTCTTTATTGCTATTGTTCTGTTAATGGTAGAGTCGGGAGGGGAAGACCTAGGCTAACATTTCACGATCCAATCGGAGACGTTCTGGAAAAAGGCCAGGTCAAGAGTACTCTTAACCAACGAGTATGCATGACGAAGGTGGAAGAAGCGAAAGACGTATGTCAGGACCGTAGCAAGTGGAAGAAGATTGTCTCCGCCTACCCCGTTGGGAACAAGACGTGAATATATGTATGTATGTATCTGTTAAGTCCAATGCTGAAGAAAAGTCTTTCCATGAATGTGACCACAAAAGATCAAGGTGGGAATATACCACCTTTAGCCCCAAATTTACCAGCAAGCGGTCCACGCGGACTAACATTCTTGTATATAACATTCTTCATATTGACTAACAGACGAGGCTCTGGGAAAAAATACATCCGAATATGCCGAGCCCAAAAATATACAGATTAATGATGGGGAGCATTTGTAGAGAGAGAGTACCAGTGGAGTGTGCTCAATAATCCGCCCGCCCAGCTTGATCAGTATGGAGACTTTTTCCACGAATGTCATGTTAGCTTTTGTTGGCGCTTTCAAAGAAAAGCCCCCAGTGGACTTCACAAGCTGAAAAGGAAGAAAGAACTAAAGCCTGCTTCTATATTTAAGAGCTACAATGGCCTGACTCAATATCTTATGGCTATCAGTCAACCCTGGGAGATGTGGAAACTATATTGACAGGTACAAACATATAAAATGTAATAATTAAGAGAAAAATGTTAATATTAACACGCACTAATTAGTATAATTATACAGCGTAAGAGCCGTGGTAGCCTAGTGGTCAGGGCGCTCACTTTAGTGTCATAGAGAGTGAGTGACCTGGGTTCGATCCTCGGTGCCGGCATCACTAACATTGTTAATTACAATTTTAAGTGCTGTATTTACCACGTGCTCAGCGGTGAAGGAAAACATCTTGAGGAAACCTGCATGTCTGAGAAATAATAAAAAAAAATATTTCGAGAAAAAAAATATGCGAAGCCCGCCAACCCGCACTGGAGCAGCGTGGCAGGTCCTTCCCGGCTCCTAAACCCTCTCTGATACTAGTATTTGAGAAGGAGGCCTTTGCCCAGCAGTGGGCACTTCAGGCTGTTTCTTTTATACAGCGTAAATGCAAAGCGGGTAGTGGACACCGGCGAGAATGGTCGATAAAGTCTTTGACCTGGGTGTCGTTGGATTGTTCTTTTACAATTAATAATTGGTGTGTGACTCAGAAATAGCCCGTAAAATATAAGTATACGTACATCTGAAATACCAGAAATGTTCAGGTGCGTTGTCGGCCTTTAAAGGTACTTAGGGATTGGGAGGGAGGATGAGGAGGGGAGTGCGCCTCCAGTCACCTCACTCAGCGAACGGAACGCAGAAGCTCAAGATGCCTCTACTTCACGCCGGTATTCTGCGAGGCCGTGGTACCAACCCGGTCGAGCCTATCCATTCGACCAACAGCAAAAGCCGTCGCTTGGCTCTATCACGTATACACTACATGAATTGAATGTCGTATCGATGCATCCACTTTGAATTTGAAATCTGAAACCCAACCTTCAGGTTGGGTATTCATGTTAACATTTAATTTGATATATGAAGTAGTATCAAGATGAAATGCGTCGGATTGCTTTGATGAAAGATTCCAGACAACATTGATATTGGTACAGGTTCGACACTCACCTCGGCTTCTGGACGGGCAGAATCGACATGTATGATCACACGTCGTTCGAATTCGGCTCATGGGGATACGATTTTCGACGAGGTAAGTTTTAATGCATACTAGATTTTTCCTACGTCTTCGCTCAGGTGACACCGCTTAGTTACAATGTTAGGTCTTAAAACGGGTGCTCTTATATTGCAATGACTGTATTAATATGATTTTAGTGCTTAATTTGATACATAAACAAAGAAAGATTAGTTTATTATAATAAATAATGAAGGCTTTATTATTGTATTTTAGTGACAGCATAAGATTATCCCAAGGGTATTGTAAATGTCCACTAAGTGGAGGCAAATAGCCGCCGACAGATAGCGAAAGGGAAAGCCATCAAATATGTCAGACCCATAGACTAATTTGTCTATGGAAAGACTTAAAACATCAAGATCGGTGACTGGCAGCAGCGTTTAAGTTACGAGGTGACCAGTACTGCGCTCGCCAGCCAGTCTGCCAGGCTATGACTAGTCGTCAAAATTTGGGTAATGCTTTTGTCAAACAGGTTTTTGCAAAAAAAGTTTGTATATATACCTCGGCTAGAGAGAATATACTAACTTTTTCTACTCTTATGTCAACCTCACACGGACGCTGTGTACCCAGCGGTTTATCGAGTCTCATTTTGCAGCTCGAACAGAATAGACATGCATTAGACCTGGCTGTATGGACTAAAGTCCTTTGCCTTTCCCATTAGGGATAAATTAATATCATCATCAAACAGCGGTTTAACGAACTTTGCTCTGCTGGCGGCGAAAAATCCTTTCGAATCCACCGGAACAGGAACAACAAAGACTAGTGATGGGAAGCGGCTACTATAGTGGGCGGGTATCGGAACTGCGCTCACGACCGCCGCTCACCCAGCGTGGTGAGCTTGGGTAAATCTTCCATGCTGGTGCAAAAGTATACACGCTATGTATGTTCTGAGTCTCGATGAAGAATTAAATTTGCTACAAAATGTTCCTTTCATAACTTAGATAAGATATTTGAAATAGTGTTCGTTCTCTGTTTACGCACAAGGCTAAAACATGAATAATTCCACAAACTTAATAATAATTTTAACATTACCGCAGGTTTTCAAGTGGCCCACGACTTGTTCGGTGTGTACGCCACTGATGTGTACACGGACGAAGCAGTAAAGGTATGTTACACTTCCTTCTATTCTAAATCCTTTTCCATTGAAGCTGTTCGGCTTTGGAACTCCCTACCACTTCATATAAAGCGCGCGCAATCCCTAGATACTTTCAAAAGGCTATGGGCAGGTATGGGTATATATTGTGTATTTATTTAGATATATAAGTATATGTAAGAGTATATGTATATGTTGGTGTGTATATCAATGTATATTTATTTTATTATACTTTCACTTCTTTGTAACTTGCGTACACCCTTAACCCACTGGTTGCTCACTGGTCATTATTTCCTCTGCAAAATGAGATCGCTTATAAGCGATAAGGCCGCCAATTGTATCTTTGTGTATTTTATGTTTCTTCTTATTTATTTATTTTTTTCCTATTTTTGCTATAGGTGTACAATAGCAAAAATAGTAATTGAATGAAATACACTTTGTATTTCATTCATTCATTCGTTACAGACTTATTCGACTTCGATTGATGATGATATTGAAAGACGATACCGTAGCAGAACTAGGATCACCTACGTAGCCGTAAGGATCAGCAAGCTGAAGTAGCAACCGTTGGCAAAGAAATCCGCCACAAGAGAAGTAGTGACAACCTGCACAGTGTTGGGGAAAGTCGATAGAAGCAGGTGGCTTAGTGCCGTGCTTTGTGGCAATCTTCGAAGGAGGCCTATGTTCAGCAATGGACTCGTGACAGACTGTAGTAACTTAATTATGTCCTTAACTAGGTGTTAATAATAAAATAATTTTAGACATCTGCATCGACGTGATTGGTCGAGGCGCAGCACTACCACGTGACTCAGCGGGGTGAGTGCGATGGCGTCATGATCTACAATCTCTTGGTTGTCAGCTGATCCGCGGTCACAACAAGAGCGAGCCGCTGCTGCTGGTGGTGGCGCACTCGGCCGTGCACAGCGGCAACCAGTACGAGTACATCCGTGCGCCCGACGAGCTCGTCGCCAACTTCGGCCACCTGCCGGAGCTGCAGCGACGCAAGTACGCCGGTAGGTACGTTGCGGTGGGAGACATGATGCACGATGTACATAAATATAAAGATACAATCGTTCGTAACTGTTTCAGCCGTGGTAACGAAGCTGGACGAATCGGTTGGCAAAGTGATGGAAGCTCTGCAACAAGCTGCACTGCTGGAGAACTCGATAGTTGTGTTCACGACGGACAACGGCGGAGCTGCGGCCGGCTTCAACAACAACGCGGGCTCTAATTATCCATTGAAAGGAGTCAGTTCTAATTATTTATAAATAAATCTGTCGTTTTTTTTTTACATAAGAATGCTGGGTCCCTCTTCCGTCTTAACACCAGATCGAGCCACGCCCTTCGAGGTCCCGACCTGACGTGACGTGACATGACTGGGACTCGTGAGCTCGTGACCGTGTGTGCAGCCGCCGTGGTTCTTTCTTTACCCGCCACCGGGCGTCATGGATACGATTTTGTTTTTATAGAGTAACAAACTGTTCCAAGGCGCTTCCTCATTTGTCTAAAGATACAAACTCGAATGATAGTTTGTCCGACCAATCCACTGTGCGCATGCTTCGTATGCAGTCGATGACGAAATCATAGATTACTACACTATAGACTCTGGGTCTATCACAGCGAGGCACAACGAAAGCGACTGTTCATGGCGATGGGCTGTTAGCATATCCTGGCGCTGACAAATAAGGGACCCTGACTAAAGATTATCTTTATTTTTTTAAGTCAACTTTGCCATCCACGGGATTATTTGATTATTATAACAGTTACTATTTTCTTCGTAGTCAGGGAACCTGCTCTCTGCGTCACCAGTCCATCCATTTCAACCCTAATCCTAGCGTGTATTGACAGGTCATTCAAACACTCACAGCTATTTTCTATGATTGTTTCATGAATCTGACTAGTGTCAGATTCATTAAACTTTTTCGCCTTTATCCCTAAAGTTTAATTGCCAAATCAATATTGCTTTTTTTTATGGAAAAGACGACAAGCGGTTCACCAGCTGGTAAGTGATTACCGTCGGCCACGTACATCTGCAACACTAGAGGAGCTGCAGGTACGTTGCCGGCCTTTAAAGGTATTGGGGAGATGGGAGGAAGGATGGGGAAGGGGAGTGGGCGTCCGGTTACCTCACACGTCAAAAGAAACGCAGAAGCACAACATGCCTCTACTTCACACCGGTATTCTGCAAGGCCGTGGTACCGGCCCATTCGAGCAGCAGCAAAAGCCGCCGCTTGGCTCTAACATGTGCTAAACGTGTATTGCAATCACAGGTTAAGAACACACTATGGGAGGGCGGAGTGCGTGGTGCTGGAGTACTCTGGAGTCCTCTTATAGCCAAGAAACCGCGTGTGGCCACACAGATGCTCCATGTATCGGACTGGCTACCGACGCTCCTTGCGGCTGCTGGAAGAAACGTCAGGTAAAATTATATAACGGATAAATTAGGATAAAAACAGTTTCGGTCCCTCGAGTCGGATGTCATTTGTTATTTATATATCTTGTGCCATAAATTATTGGTTTATGAAAATAATTCTATATGCAGAGTTTGCGAACTTTTAGACGTTTAATGAAAACTTTAATGTTCATTAGTGGCAATATTATATATAGCATGTACTGTAGAAATAATGAAAAATTTATGTACAAATTTACATACCATCATGTATACAGAGTTATTGTACTAATGCATATTTGACTTATTTATATTATTTATAAAAATACTTTTTTCCACTTCATATTTAGTAGTTTTTAATTTAATTATTCATTTAATTTAAAATAACTTTGCTTTATGAATTGTTATCATACAGCGATCTAGAAAACATAGACGGTATAAATCAATGGAACGCTCTATCCGAAGATCTGGTGTCGGAGAGGAAGTCCGTAGTCCACAACATCGACGACATCTACGGAAGTGCTTCCATCACCGTTGATCAGTGGAAACTGCACAAAGGTATCTTGTCGAGGAGCTAATTGTTGCCGAGTAAAATTAACGTGCCGTGTGGCGGCTGCGTAAGATACTATCACCACCCCCCATTCTTCCCGTGGGTTTCGTAAGAAGCGACTAAGTTACAAGCCTGAAAATCGCAATGGTGACGTATAGGTGGCAGGATAACCATTTCGGAAATATCAGATCTAAGTTTTGAGTTTCGTTTCGTTTCGTGATTGTTTCTACTTTTATTTAATCCATTTCTAAATCGTAAATCTAAACGTAAATCGAAGTGCGGGGCGAGGAATGCAAGCCGCCTATATATGACTTGACTACCGGTCAAGGTCAAACTTTAGTATCGAAATATGATTACGATACCGCAAAAATCGTGATATCATGAAAGAACGGTAGATCGTGCCGCAATTTAAGCCTTGATTTAGTGGTTATTCGATCCCTGTGTAGACATGTGCAGAGTATATATAACGTGAGTCCATTTTTTTTAGATTAACATGATTTTAAGAGAAAAATCAAATAGAAGAATACGTTTACCGAAATGTAAATGAATACTTTACCCGATGAGCTAAAAAATCTGCTCTAAATAAAAAAAAAAAACACTTTCACCAAGGGCATTTACATAATTGTTTTTATACAATTAATGAGTATTTAAACCATAGAAAAACTTAAGGATTGATCGCATAGTGTTTATTTTTCTTTAATATTTTTTAAGGCGTGACATTATTTTTATTATATGAACTTTATTATATTACCTTATTGATGACTTTAAATTAAAAAAAAAAAAATATACTCACTACATATATTTGTACATTTTATTTACAGTTCATTACAAATTATTGTTGTGTAAAATTTTACTTTTATATTGGAATATTTTGTTTCTATGGATGCTAGTCTAATCAAATTTACGAAAGGTTGATATACTATTGATGTTCATTCAGTATTAAGTTTGCAGGTTCAAAACACCAAAGAAATTGAAACCAAAGTTTTAGTTAAGTATAGAGCCTACCCCGACCTACCTCGGCTTTATAGACGTGTGAATTTAGTTATCTTGCAGGAACCAATTACAACGGAGCGTGGGACAACTGGTACGGACCGGACGGCCGCGAGGGCTCCTACAACGTCGATCTGGTTCTTACCGCTCACGCCGCCCATGCCATAGACAAAATGGGTCTCATGCCTGCTAGAGATAAAATTTTAGCTCTGAGGTATTTATTTATCCTGTGTGACACATTATTTCTACTTTTTGTGTTCGACCCTGTTATCAGTTCACTACTTAATATATAATTTTTCTAGGGAAGAAGCAACGTTGAAATGCAACGCAAGCCTCGAACCTATACCTTGCTCGCCATTGGAAGCACCTTGTTTGTTCAACATAGATGAAGATCCGTGTGAAACGAGAAATTTAGCAAATCTGTAAGTTTTCTTTTATTCGTCAATCGTCATACTCTATATACTTAACCGTTGAGTTTATTCTATGAACGTGTTAGGAGTAGTCAGTTTTGTACGGACTTTCTTTCACTGGTTTCTTCTCCGTCCGAGGAACCTCAGTACGAAGCGGAGATAGATTTAAAAAAAAATACACTTAAGTTGAATAAATGATTTGATTAGTATGAAACAGGTTCATACGACCGGGGAAGGACCATGCTGTGTTAATGAAAAGTAACTCCATAATAGTACGTTAGGTGTCGGGAATGACAAGACCTGGAGACCTAATTACTATGGCAACGAGATGGACATCTTAGTTCTTCCCAGTGCTGTTGCTCGAACGGCCGGTTACTACCACGATCTCGGTACCTCGCAGAATACACTTTATACTTGTACTTTTGCGTTTCGTCCGGTGAGGTAGCCGAAGGCCCTCTCTCTCTCTCCCAGTGCTTCTCCCCATCATCCCTCCCATCCTCAATTATCCTTACAGGCCGGCGGCGCACCTGCAGCAGCTCGGGTGTTCAAGATGTACGTGGGCGAAGCTAAGCAGTAAATATCAGAAGCACTGCTTGCTCGTTTACCCCCTTTCCAAAAAAAGTAGCCCTGGCTTTGAGTTGCTCATAAGTGTACCAATATTCAGAGTAGAATGTCGGCGATTCGTAATGATGACTGCTTCAAATTGCCATTTTATGTATATACATAAAATAATGTGGTGAATAAAATGTAAATTAAACTAACAACTAACGTAAAGAACGTGCGATCTAGAAAACAGACAGACCGTGAAACCGCGACCGCCGTGACGTCACAAGCGCTTATATGCTACTCGTAAGTGTTTAAAGTGCCACTCTAAACAGTCGGATGACAACCAAACAAACGTACATTTTGAACATAGGCACTTACCATCAGGTAGATAGGGCCACATCCACGTTTGTCCATAAGTGTGACGAGCGGACGGCTACTATCGAATGAAATATTAAAAAACAAACAGCGGTACCATTAGTATAAACTACCATTTTATAGATGATAATAAAATTACATTTGACAAGTGATATATTGATAAATGATTTGATTTCCATGTCAAAAGCAAAACTTTTTTTATACTACATAGGTTTGTTTTAAGCCCTTACGAACAGCGAAATCTGCACCGGTTCACAAAAGATGGCCTCAGAGAAGAACCGGCAAAAAACTCTTTTTTTTTTTAACGCCATGTGTTACAAGTTATAATGTAATCAGTACAATGTCAAATGTATATTTTTTTTTCTCTGCAATGTAAATTTGTAGCCAGGCGACTTGCAAGTGTTAACTCACACATCGTTGTCCTCAATATATTGATATATTAAATATACTGAGATATATATCTATTTTACGGAAGTCCTTTTTTAAGTTTAACATTTTTCTTTTAATTATAGGTTTTAATTTAATTAAATATATAATAAATTATTATTTATTTAATTACTGTTGCACTATATTTTCACAGGAGATAGTCTGTCTGTAGTTATTTATTATTTAAAATTATATTTTACCGTACGTACATAAAGTCCTAAAGTCGTTGTTTATATATATAAAATACATAAACAACGACGGAAGTGTCAAAATATTAGTCACCTTGAAACTTCTTCGAGTGTTTTTTTTTAAATGTACGCGCAGCCATACCATATGATTTTTTTACCTAGCAGTGTTCTTATATACCTTTCATTTGATGATTTTATCAAATGGACTTCGTACTTCCAAAGATTTTTCCTTTTTAAATGAACGATCAATATTAATATTTGAATGTTTACGCAGCGAGCCAGACGTCTTAACGAGAATGCTCAATGAACTCGACCGAGCGAACGCGACGTCGGTTGCGCCGAACAACAGGCCCGGCGATCGGCGCGGGGACCCCAAGTACTGGGGCCGGGTTTACACCAATTTCGGCGATTACGAACCGTTCCATTCCGGCAGCAATTGTTTGTAGATATTTACTCTCCAATAGGTCGATGTCACAGCTGTTTTATCTAATTTTCAAGTCAAAGAAATGTATATGCCGCTGAGCAATTTAAACATACATTGTATATTGAATACCATTGAATTGTATTGACTGATTTCGTGTAGGTATAAGTAAGTAACACGAGCTTATTGTTGTAATTTTAATTAAGTATATTTTTTACGGTTGTCTTGTAACAATAAGGATATGGGAGCGGTCAGACGTGAACTGTTTAGCTATAAAACTAACTAGCCTTGTACATACTTTAGATTTTCAATGTATTTCTAAATGAAATGTGTTTGTGTATGTATGATAAGCAAAGGATTAAAAATAAAACAAATTATAAATACACTAAAATTAGTTTTCATTCCATCATAACTTTAACATCTTTTTGTAATCCAGCTCTATGGTTATTAATAAAAAAAAATCTGAAATCAAATATTAAATGAAACTATTTTCATTTTTAAAATAAAAATTATTTAGGCAGTGCCCGCGCTCTTTTCGTCCTCACTCCGGTCCTTAAAGTTGGTTTCTCTTGTTCCTCCAACTTCCTTTTGCCTTTGCCTAATTTCCCCTTCTCCAGTGCTTCAGCCAGAGGCATTTCTTCCTCGTCTCTAGCGGTAGACAGCATGGCCTCTCTGTATTGCTTTAAGGTCGCATCTTCTGCGGCAGACGGCGGTTGTATTGGATCTACCACGCGTCCAATGTACGTCGCATTTTGGAGACTTATCTAATGACAATTAAAACTAGATATTGAAATTTTTCTTACAAAAACCTTAGAACGAGCATCCTATAACTATGTATAAGAATTATATTAGGGGTTGAAGAATGAAATTGCTTCGTATTGAAAAATTCAAACATTTTTTTTAAGAATGAAATCTGAAATGAAAAAATATATTTATTTATGCCAAGTATTTACACTAATTATCTATATATTTCGACCATCTCAAAGGGTAGGCCTCGTTTATGCCTTTGCGATGAAACTCGTTAAGATCTGGATATGGACATAATCTATGAAGGCATTTTGTACCACTTCCAGAGAACAATTTTTTTTTGCGGAATAGTAGGGCCTGGGTCTGGCGAGAATATATATATATATACGGAGGATGATGTATAGCTTCTTATGGCAGGTCTTGTAATATTAAAACGGTTTGGCTAGCAGTGTGTGTGCATAACGATATGCAAATTACGAGCTTCAGGCGTGCGAAGTCGCGGGCAACGGCCAGTAGTTCTACAATGTCCGATGGTGCATGTTGCGGGAGTGTACAGAAATATGTTCAAGCGTCGACGCACGCAAGTACGTTAACTCCAGCGATCGCTATAGTTCGCCCATTATAGAAATGTCTGATTTCCAACATTTAAGTCCTTCGAGCCGGATCTATGCTTAAGATTTATAGAAATGTCATCTTGATTTCCGTCTACACGTTAACCACGGTGGAAGCGTGCAGTGCCAAACATTTTAGTCCTTCGGCCGGATCAATGCTTAAGATTTATAAACGCAGTTCGGTACTGAATGGATGTTAACAAGAATATCTTAAAAGATAAACAGTATTATAATTAATGTTATATTAAATATTAATGAGGTCGCGTTCCCCAACGTTACTGGAAACTGAATTGATATTTACGAATTTTATCGCGTTCAATTTGATTTTTTAATTCCGACCTTTCGGATGCTTTACAGCACCCGTGGGCACGGGTGGACTGAGGTGTTAGACGGCTACCATCAGCTTTCTAATTATAAAATTTTGGTCAGATTTACACAGAATGAGCTCACGGTATCTTGAGGTCGATTTAATCTTATTAATTACCGGATCCCAAGCAGGTGGTAGGCCTCTTTATCTATTGAAATTAAGATGATTTTTTATTTCAGTATCCTAGGGAATCATCCTTACCTGAATGATTAGAGCGGTCTAATAGAATATGATCACAGACTTTTTCTACACGTGGCAGAGCCAAGCGGCGGCTTTTGCTGCTGCTCGACTGGTCCGGCGCGACCGGGCAATCTTACGCTTCTGCGTTTCGTTGGGTGAGTGAGGTATCCCGAGGCCCACTCCCTCTTCCCATCCCCTTCCTCATCCTCCCTTCCATCTCCCGAATTCCCTTGAAGGCAGGCAACGCACCTGCAGCATCTCTGGTGTTGCAGATTTACGCGGGCTACGGTAATAACTTACCATCAGGTGAACCGCTTGCTCGTTTGCCGCCTTACCCATGAAAAAAGAGCGTCAATATTCCGTAATTGTTTCATAAATAACAGTTTCATTTCGAATGTGTAGTATTCGCGTAAATACAAATCATTGCATATTGATAATTTGATTTGCGAACCCTAGCGATCGTTTCGTTAAACGTGCTTGCGTGCGTGTAATGTCAACGCTGGTCGCAATGTAAGGTTTTACAGTAAAATATGTGACTCGAGGAAGAAAGCTTCAGTTATATCTTCTGCATCATTTTAAGTCTTCAAAGAAGCGCCAGTGAACACGCGCCATGCACTTCTTAAAAGATTTACCCTCACCGCTCACTACCACTGACCACACAGCGGGTTGATGAGCCCAGCAGCGGCTTCCTCACGACAGTAATGCTGACTCCCATCACTAATCTGTGATCTCATAAGATGACTTATATTCAAAACTTTATCGGTATCATATCCAACGTTTTCTGTTAATTATGGTCAATAAAGAAATCATGTCGGCGAGAAATACTGTGTGGTCAAAAGCGAAATCTTGAAAAAGTCTAAATAGTAAAAGGGTTACATCGTATCGTTATCCAAACCTTCTCCATGGGACTGAGCACTTCTCCAACAGGATCGGGGCGACTCTCCTGCGACGCGAATGTTTCAGCTAAAAGACGGTCCACGATGTTCTGTTCCCCAGCGCTGAGGAAGAACTTGTCCATGACCGCTTTCAGCTGCTCCTTGTTTATTTTTTGCGGCGTTTCTGGACTGTAACAAAGGGTGGGGGGTGACTAGCACCCACTGTGGCACACAGGACACCTCTATCAGCCAAGGCATACATTATTCAGGATGTTGTTTTTTTTATTGCATTATTTTACGGAACAGTAAGTGTTCAACCATCCGCGAATTCTTGAATGTCATAATATTGTGTACATACGAGTAGCTATGGACAGAATCGAATTTGTGATTAAAGATTAACTCCCGCCCATGATATACAATTTTTAACAATATGCGTACTTATTTTATTAACATTTGTTCTTTGTTTTTTTTTTTCATTAAATTTTTTTTTTGTGTTTTGTGTGATTGCCAAATAAACGTCTTTCTTTCTTCTTACACGAATGAGCTTGTGCATGTGCGTGTATGTGCGGGCGTGTGTGAATGTATACTCACGCTGCGTGCGCGCGTGCGTGCGTGCGTGCGTGTGTGTGTATACTCACAGCGCGTCCCCCGCGACGTCGACGACTCCGTGCGAGCGCAGCAGCTGCAGCAGCTTGCGCGCGTTGCCGGGCGTCACGCCGAGCGCGGCGAGCTGCGGCGCGCACACCGCCGCGGCGCCGCTGCACCAGGCGAGCGTGCGCCGGAACATGCACAGGCACTGCGCCGGACATACAGAACGGCGCCGTCATCGCCGGAGCACCGCGCCGGGTGATAGCCCGGCTAGCGAGGGGCTGCGAGGTCTAGGATACGCAGCACCGCCGATGCCAATGTCCAGCAGTAGAACGTGTACAAACACCAATAGCGTCATACAAATAGAATGTATTGCTCTTGCAGCGTTATAAAGTTGTATGTAGTTAATCAATCATTCATAATGAATAATCAATCATCATCATGAATAAGGCAATCTTTAGGGGAGGCATATGTTCAGCAGTGGACTTGTAATAGGCTGAAATGATGAAAGATGATGATGATGTAATTAATGAAGAAATATTTTTCACTACTGACAAAATGGAATACAATACATATTATGAAGATACTATGCATGTGTGATAACTGTTTCTCATCAAATAAATTCAAATTCTAAATCAATAACTGAAACTTTAGATTCCACTCATTAACGATAACTTGATCTTTTAATTGACTTAAATTTTCATCGAACATTCTTAGTACTGGTAACCAAATTGGGCTTGAAGGACCATTTTCTTGAGTTATTTCGACTATTTAGTACTCGAGTAAATACTGATAGAATTAATAATTATTAAACCCATTTATGGTTTACATTGTTAGGGTACGGGATCGCAGGCATCAGGTATTCGACACGATGTGAAAGTTTCACATCAAGGATACTGAATTTCGTGACATGAAGGCGTACGCCCTAACTGAGCGTAAAATGTTTTTATTTTCAAAATATCTCTTTTACAATATTAAAATTAACAATTTTTTTAACCGCTTGTATTAGTTTGACGAATGCAGTTATAATGTTGTTCCATAATGATGATCCAGTTCAACAAGTGACAATAGCACGTATAAATTATAAAGATCTATATTCACATGCATTGTCTCTTGACAGTTTAGAAACGGGACGCCTGTGTTCCTGGCGGTTGCGATGATAGCAACAGATGAAACGGTCAGAGCAACTCACCTCTCTTTTCTTGTGGCCCAGTGCAGCCAACCTACCGTCGGTGGGCTCCCGTGTCGGATCCGAGTCGGAGCAAGCCGTGCAGCAATGTTGCTCCACGCGCGCCGCTCGCTCGCGCGGCACGCCGAAGCATGCGGCGTGTTGTTGTGTCTTGCAGTAGCTTTATTTGAAATTGCTTGTCGTAAATTTCATACATACGCCAGTTAGTGTTTTGCCTCGCTAAAGTATTGATTGCAATTGTAGGTGGTGATTATGATATTGTTTTGTATGAAAAACTAGAAACGTACCTATCGCGAAGAGACCTGCAAGCTGTTTAAATCATCAGAGAACATTTGAAGTCAACTACTCCCTCTCGAAATGCATCTTGGACGTGGCAGAGGCGAGCGGCGGCTTTTGCTGGCGCTCGAATGGGCCGGCGCGACCGGGGTAGGTACCACGGTCTCGCAGAATACAGGCGTGAAGTAGACGCTTCTTCTGCTTCTGCGTTCATCCTTCCTACCCCCCATATATCCTAAAAGGCCGGCAACGAGCCTGCCGTTCCACCGGTGTACTTCCGGTCGTTTGCCTCCTTTCACAATAAAAAAAAATCAAGCCTTTCCTCACTAGTACCTAGTACCCGTACATGATGGGAAAATTTCAACCTCATTATACTTTTCCATGATGATGTACCTGTATTTAAAAGAGCTACAAGAAATTTGTTCCTACCGTTGCTGACGCTACCGTATTGAGAATGTTAGCCTTAACAATAATTCGGTATATCGGTAAAGAATACTTACACACAGGTGAGCAAGTCCGTAGGGTCAGCGCACGCCACGTCTGTATTGTACTTGTTGCAGGGACAGCGAAGTAGTGCCTCGCCACCTTCAGATGTCGATCTGTGGGACGAGCCTGCAACGAGATTTTAACCTTTTTTTTATTTTCTAATGGAGGAAATCTTAGACAACCATCCGCTGCGGGGAGAACGGTTACGCTGGAATCCTACCATAACCCTATGGTATTTCTCTCGTCACGATTCGACAGGCGATTTCTTTTTAATTGGATAGGGGTGACAGACAGTCTATCCGTTGGCAAGCGGGTACTGCAGCCCGTGGACACGCTACAAAGTGGAAGACTTTTACAGATACGTATTAAACGTGGTAGAGCTAAGCGGCGGCTTTTGCTGCTGCTCGACCGGGTTGATACCACGTCGTCGCAGAATATCGGCGTGAAGTAGAGGCTACTTGTGCTTCTGCGTTTCGTTCGGTGAGTGAGGTATCCAGCGGCCCACTCCCCATCCCCCCTCCTTATCCTCCCTCCTATCTCTCAAATTCACCTTAACGGCCGGCAACGCCCCACCTCCGGTGACCACCTAATGGTAATCACTTACCATCAGATGAGCCGCTTGCTCGTTCGCCGTCTTTTCCCTTTAAACTGATTAACGCCCCACCCTCCCCCCATACAAAAAGGTAGGTAAACAGCAAAATAGGTAAAAGGCCTAACCAAACGGTTACTAGACAAAAAAAAAGACCCTAGCGTAAGTATGAAACTACCAGGTGGGTAAGTAAAACCACGGCTGGGAAAAGGCCTCCTTCTCAAATATCTAAGTTTCCTCACGTTATTTTCCTTCACCGCCGAACGCGTGGTAAATACAGCACTGAAAATTGCTATTAACAAGTTTTAGTGGTGCCTGCCACCGGAAATCGAACTCAGATCACTCGCGCTCTATGAAACTAAAGCGCCCTGACCACAAGGCTACCGCGGTTCACTTCTACCACCTGGTAGAAGACCTAAAACAGTTTAAAGCAAAGAACATAGCTTATGCTATGTGGTTATCCACAAAAGCGACATGTAAAGGCCGGCCGCGTGTATAATTTATTCGACATACTCAATAGAAGCCCTATGTAAATTCAATGTACACTTACCGGTCAGTTCGTCAATTTCGTTCTGCGTCATCACCGGCGCATTCTGTGAAGCCTGCCGAAAGGGATTCTCCTGTATGTACTTGTATATCTTACGTTTACACACGATTTTATAACAAAAAAACAAAACCTTTGTTTCATGCGAAAGATTTTAGATTATTTATTTATTAAGGATTACCAACAAAGGTAACACAACAAAATGTTTTTTTATATAAAAATGTTTTTTAAAAAAAAAAGGCTTGTGCCACCTTACTCAAAGGCAACCACGGAAAGCCAGTAGACAGTCTAGTAAAGTTAAATGGATATTATTATTATTCAGATCTCTTGCTTATCTAAAGTAACACTATAATGACTTATAAGAAACTACAACTTGATAACAATGTTAGACGAAACAATACAAACAAAGAAAGGTGATAACAAAAATAATGAAATAATTAAGTAACCTACGATTTTCTTCTATAAATTATTGTATAATGCCCTCCGTATTTTAGTGCTAAGCTCAGAAATTTTGGTTGAGAGAATGTCCACTTTTTTATATTCCTCATTATATTTTCTAACCATTCTATTCAGAGGCGCATTAAATCCTATATTCGTGCAAGACATTTTGGTACAGAAAGGGACAAAACGAGATAATCTTACTCAAAATTGCAGTCTTGAGAGTAAACATGGACAGTCAATAACATTATTGACAATCTTGTATAGGTAACATGATCTGTAAGCTGCATACGGGAGGAGAGAGGCAGAAGTTTGAAATGCTTTAGACGGGTGTTATAATTCGGTAATTTCATTATAGTACACATCACAACCAGGCCCGTTAACCGAACATGTGGGCGTTACATCAAATATTAAGTCAGTCTCGTGTGCGTATATCTATATATACTAATGTTATAACGCTGAAAAGTTTGTACGTTTGAACGCGAACCTCAGCAACTGGCGGTACGATTTGTTTTTTTTTTTTTAAGTCTGTTAACACGTTGTTAAGGAAGCAGGCATTATTCAAATTTAAAGCGGCTGAAACAGTTGAGAGCTAATAATAAAATTTCAAAGTATTATCATCTTCTTAAAAGTTTCTGGGGTTATTCGGATAGTCTGCGGTACACGAAGATAGTCAGGGACGTAGTTAGTAAAATTTTAATAATAATAAAAAAAAAAAAAGCAAATGTGTATAAGGTCCCGACGTTCAAGTCCTTTCAACGCACATTACACCAGAGCGTATTCGTGACAACGTGATAGGTGGTGAGCCCGTCGCCGCCTCAGTGTCCAAGCCAACGATAGAAATCGTACGTACGCCCTTCGCGCATGGGATCTAACTCGAGACTTCTGATTCGAAGGCAGATCACCTAACCAGTCGCCTATCGTGGCCTTTTAATATTTAAATCGACGTGAATTAAGCACGGACGTGCGTAAGTCGCTCGAGAGGTGTTGTTTAAAATTCAATAATTCCTATTCGAAGATGCAGTTTTGATATTTGTGAACGGTTCTGTCATGAATTTATTCACGAGTTATGAAAAAACCTATCACCGATCAAACTTGCTCTAAAATGTCTCGCGGCGTCGGTGCTTGTGTTCATCAAATAAAGTATATTCGTAAAATGGATAAAAAAAATAAAAAAACTATAATAAATTAAATGTTTAGTTTTTATGGCGTTTATACTAACTATACTAACAAATATTAAAAAAAAACGAGGATCCTCATACAAGCAACGTAGTTTTTTTTTTGTTTTGACCCAATCGTATAAGCGTGAAACCACTTCAGTGTACTGCAACACTGAAGTGGTAGAAGCTTCAAAGTAAAAATAAATATAAAAAAAACTGGCCAAGCGTGAGTCGGGTAACGAATTATCATCGTTACATATACATAACACAGATGTAACGTGTTGTTGTACGGAACCGCCACTTACGATCGCCTCGTGGCTGGCCCTCAAGTTGTCCTTCATGTAGGACCTCGCCACCAGCTTGTGGTACGGAGTCTCCACCCACCCCAGCTTGATGGTGTCCAGCAGGGTCGGCGCTAAGTGGTCTTCTGCTTCGTTGGTGTTCAAGAATCCGGGCGCCTGGTAGTTATCCGGTGCGTCTTCAAGTATAATGTTATTTATAATTCACAAATGTAGAATACCATGCGCTGCGGTGGGAGCTCGCTGCAAGTGGCCTAATATGAAAGTATACTGGGTTCGACCCCCGGCGCTGACGCAACTAAAGTTGTGTTTTCAGTGCCGTCACCTGATGATGGACGATTTCGACCACAGCGATAGCTTCCGAATACTGATCAATTGTGTACAATTATATATGGTGTGTGTGATCAATTATCTGTTGTACAGAATGTGTACACATTTTCAGTGAGGAGATTCACCAGGTATTTCCGTGAGGAATATAGATATCAGAGAATATCGGAATATTTCGAGGTCACGTGTACAGTCTTCTGTACGGTAGTCTGGAAACCTGTACAGGAGTAGCTCGAAAAGAATTATTTAATTAAAAAACTATCGATGCAATTGTATTTAGACGTAGCGCGTGTCATCAGTGTCTCGGAGACGAATACAATACAAAAATTTTAACACGAAAACTTACAATGTTTGTCAATAAAAAAATATTTTGTCTTTGACTGGGTTATGAACCTGAAACTCGATATGCGCAAATATTTACCCTCGTTGTAGTAGAGGCGCAAGCTGACGTCATAACATGGCGGCAGCTCCTGCTGACAGGACTGCATTATAACCACGCAAGCCCTGATCATGTGGATAGTCCTTTCCTTTATGTTCTCAAAGGTGCACTTCAGGGTCTGCTCCGTGCTGTTCCTGCTCTTGGAGTGAACATTCATGGTCACCCCCTGGCTGCTGTAGGTGTACTCGAAAATATGGTACTCTACAAGATTCTCCGACTTGCACTCGTCTTCGTAGAAACACAGCGCCAATTGGTGAAGCTGGAATACACGAGTTGACCCAATACTGGGGCGGTCAGAGGTTTAGACATTTTAGACGATTCCAACCACTTTTCACCGCAGCTTATTTGCAACAACGTGACAGGCGGTGAGCCTGTCGCCGTCTTTGTGTGTAGACAAACGATACAAATCGCACATATGTTACGAAAACCCATTGACACGAGCCCTCCACATAGGGGGTCCCAATTCGGCAGCAGATCCCCTGACAAAGGCATGAATTCAATGTATGTGCATTTTCATGTAAATTAAAAAAAAACATTCAACGTAAATGCAATTCAAAGTAACTAGGGTTGCCAATCGTACTAAATTATGGTCCTTGGCGCGTTCAAAAACGGTTTTTTGCTAATACAGCTCTTTAATAAATCTACACACATATAAATTAAATATAAGCATCTGTGATTTTTAAATTTATATTTAAACTGCTCTTTCTACTCTTAAAGACAGATCTGTCTGTCTAGACTAATCTCGGAAACGGCGGTACCTATTTCGTTCATAGGACCATCACAAGGGCATTGTAAGAAGTAATTTATATGACTACACTATCTTCAGAAAAATTAAAAGTTCTCACGCAAAATCGAAAACCTACACCTTACAACTTATTTCCCGTTTTTAAATTCAAGACGAAGACAATCGTGGGGTAACAGGTAGTAAAAATATATTTTGCCCAGACAATACATGTTCTCGACAACCGCACCACGATATGGCTAAACAAATATTTCAATTATGGCAGACACTTTTTCCAAACCGGTGACTGTGGAGACTGCCTCTTAAGCGAGGCGATTATTGCAAATCGATGAGAAAACAAAGCAATTTGACACGACAAGACATATATCTTAACAACTTTCAAACTTACGAATTACTTTTTTAATGTTTGTGATTATGCTGATACTTACATATTTCTTATCAAATGCTTCAAAAGCCTGTGTTAAAGCTGTGCTTAGAAACTGCGCAAGTTCGTCACGGCATTTCTTCTTCAAAATTCTTAACTTGAGCCCTCCAAAAGTTTCCACCGTGTAACTATCTTCAGGAAATGCATTTTTGAGGTAAGTAATGGTACTTACTGCTACCACTGTTAGTTGTTTCATAAACGTTACAGAGCTTGTGTAATTCTCTGTCACTTGTTTCGGAAATATTTTAGCCCATTCCGCCACTGCCTGTAATATTTAGAAAGTTTCCAAATATAAACTCGAATCGCTGGGTAGGTAGATCTACCTACCAATCACAATCTCAAAGAAAATACGATAGAGACTTGGGTAGTTGGCATTGCCGTTGCTGTCATCGTGACTGATTGTATTAATATCGTTAAATTTTACTACAAATGAAATCGTTGAAATCTTTCATAAAAAAGGACTTAAAATTAAAACAAAATCTTTTCCCGCGCCCCATCGGCGTAGTTAGTGAACAGTGCAGATTTTTTTCTCGGACTCTGAGCTATATATGACAACAGTTGTTAACTATCTGCCTGTGCCTAAGTGCTTAAAATCTTGTTCGAGTATATCGTCCTTAAAACGATTGATAACTTTTCCGTAGACCTGATGGGACCAAAACGAAAAACGAAGATTTCCGGGCTTTAATTGAAGTTTACAATTACTGCACACATCAATGTTATAAAAAATGAACGTATATTTCTGTACGTATCAACTGAAACAGTTTTTCAAGAAAAGAGTATGTACAAGAAGAAAAATTTTATAGAAAAAAAATTAAATGTTCATGGCCATTTCATGGCGTAATGTATTCCTTTTTTAATTTTGACATTTTTGTTCAAACAAATGATCAATAATAATGTGACTGACATCTGAAAGCATTTTTATACATTTTAAAATCATTAATCAGTTTACCATAATAATAAACTCATATTAAAAAAATCGCCTAAAAAGCAAAATGTTGTGCCCTGAGGGTACTCAGCATCAAAACGATTCCAAGAAAAAGGTAGAGGAAACCTATTTTAAGAAAAATCAAGTACCTGCAGATGGCACGGGCTCTATAGAGTTAAACTCTTTAAAAAATCCACGAAATTGGAAGAAATCTATTACTAGTTTCTTTCGTGCCCGTGGTCAAATTCGATCAACTAAATCGAACGACGTAAGTACCTAAAAAGTTTACAATTTTATTTTACGGTACATATCTTCGGTAAAGATAGCAGTTTAATTATCTCTCACAGCTGGGGAAAAGCCTTTTCTCACTTTGTAATGGTTTTGGAGAAGGTAAAAGTCCACCACGTTTTACATATGGAGGTTGGCGAACTTATATTGTTTTTTGTTACTTGTCATATTATCTATGCTGATTTCTTCTCTGCTCGCTGTTTGCCCTTTTCTGCCACTACTACACTCCTACGTCAGCCTATTTTAGTCCACTGCTGAACATATGCCTCACATAGAAAGCCCCAGCAATACTTTTCTCGGAAAGTTTTCCCTTAGTCACCACGCTGAGCATGCGGGTTGGTGAGCGCACTGCCGATACCCATACACTAGTCATGCTGCTCCCTGTCACTGGTCTGTGGGATATGGGTTCAGCTAATTCAGATACGATGATATTCCGCCGTTATTCGGTCGCCAGAACCTCATTTGTTTGCTGGCACTATTGCCAAACACTTGGTTAAATTTTATTTTCATTTATGCATGTTTCTATATTATTATTTCGTAACCCTCTAGGGTGATCGACCTTCTGGCAGCAATGAAACATTCCACGACAAAGAATTAAGCCCCGAACAAAAGTGGCAGTCCCTAGGAAAAGTGTTCAGACGTCAAAGCTTTGCCGAACATTGGAGCAAAACGTCTAATACCCAAGGGGAAAGTTCATCTCAAAACAAACGGTTAGCTGTTAGAAAGGTTATATCAAGCTATTTTGGTAAAACTCAAAAAAGTATGCCTGTAACACATGAGAAGTAATATTTGATAATTGAATAAAACTTATTTTACTTTTGTTGGATCATTTGTTTCATTTTGTTCCTTTATACGTTACACATTATAAGAAATACCCGGAAAACCCATATCGGAATCGAACCCGAAGACGGCGGTTAAGGCCGTCTCCTTTGTATTTATTTAATCTTGGGTATTGATAGTTTGTAGTCTCGAGATATTTCCCGAACCTATGCCAGTTTGTCACAGTATTGGTCATATGGACAATTGTGTGGGACTCCCTGGAACTTCCACATGAACTTCCTTACCGGTTACTGTTTGAGGGAGATCCATTGGACGCATCGCAAAAATATTATCAATTAATGGATATTCGACAACCTAAAGCAAAACTTACGCCAGTGTTTTAAAGCTAATTTTACCATACAACACTTTCCACCACTAAAGACGTCCATCTTAAAATCCACGCAGGTCTTCTCTCCTTCGGGGAAAGTTGATATTCGCCTCGCCTCGCACCTATATGGAGCAACTCCACCCACTACAATGTGTATGCAAATTTACATTAGCAAGCTGTAGTCGATCTGTTTCCCAAATACTACAACGTCTGGCGCAGTGTTTGGTTGCTCTGGCGGGTGTCCCACCACGAGATTGCACAGAACGAGATCACATATTTATTAGTTATTGTTAATTATCTTGTGTGCTATTATAACTATTATTCACTACACATATATACAATAAATAATTATATTTCTTTTTTGTACCATCAGTTCAACAAATCTTTAAAAGAAATTGTCTATCGACAAACTTTAACAAGTAGTCAAGCACGTCAAGAACTATGCACAATAATCGCCACTTTGACACCGTGCCCGAGAAAAGAAAAAGACCGATCGAACGTGGTTGTATGGATTAATGCTTTGTAAATTTAAATATTATGGTTTAAGCGAGCAGGCGCTTCAATTGTTGGATTCGTATCTTAGATTGGATCTTATTTCTATATGGTGCATGTAAATGGTGTAAATTCTGTAGGCTCTAAAGTAAAACTGGACGTACCACAGGGATCCATTCAAGGTCCATTTTTATGTCTAATTTATGTTAACGACCTGCCATCATTGGTTCCAAAGTTTACAAATATATTATTGTTTGGGAATGATTCATCGTTAATATTCAAAGTCAATCGGAAAACTAAGTATCTGTGTGAAGTTAATACTACCCTTATTAAGATTTTAGCTTTTCCTAAATATTTTGATAGTACAGTTATGACAATATTACGTATGTGCGTAAACATGAATCCTTATTCCCAAGGAATACTGACAGGCACAATTTTCCATTGATAAAAAATATGAACTAAAAAATCAAGATCTAGAATGTACGGAATCCAAATTTAAAAATATCATAAAAATGCGTTGGTGCTCGAAAGTTTACCATAATTATAACGATTATTTTAATGATCAGGAAGCTTGGTAGTACATGTTAGTTTTCTTATTCGTCCAGTTTAACACAAACAATTTTAAATATGACGTTACTTTTATTTGAATAGTTAGTAATTCAGCTCTCATGTTTATTTTATAATTTTATTTATATCTTGAACAAAATTTTAAATAGTCTTATAAAAATTACAATTATGTTCAGTAAAGTTGTAACACGGTTGATCTATCATTAAGGGTGGTAGACTTATATATCTATATAAACGTATCATGCTCGTTGAAAAATCTTTGCTCGCGGTGGCGTTCAGTTACGAGTCGTCCACTTCCGTTTAATATGGTAGAGGGCGATGGCTGCCCCATGCGTAATGCTTCTGAACTCCTTGTGGAGGCTGAGTAGCTCGTGTTTGCAAATTCGGCATTTGTTTTTTTATTACGCTTTTCTTTGTATTTATTTTTATCATAGAATATGCTTATTTATTATACCTGAGACCTTTCATTATTTTTAATTTTAAGTTCTGAAATCTGATGAGATTGGTGTGGAAAGAGGATTTTAAAAAACACGTTACGTTATTTATTATAAAGATTAAACATTGTTTGGACAAGCTTTTTCTGGTGGTCTCTGTTCTAACCTTTCCTAACAAACCAGTATCAATGTTTGATTAGTGATTACACTTACTATTTTCTCTGAGGTTCAACGAAATTTTACAACGGTAAAAGATTTTATGAATTTTTTATCTGTATAAATGTCAATATCTGACAACTGTATGTTTGACAAGGCAGAGAAAAAAAACGGAAAAAAAGTTGTATTGTATGACATTTCCGTAGGCAATCAAGGAACGAAATTATTTTTTGGCTTTTCGTACGAAATAATTTTCTATTTTAACTTTTTATTACCTTTTAATAACCTCAATCACTATGAATTTTGTTTACAAAATTGTAAAGATATTATAGTTGATGTGCATCCATATATTAGTGAATACGCCCTTGAAAACAGTGTAACAAAAAGTCTAAAGTCAGCTTAGCAACAACAGCTTCATCTGTATAATTCCTTTTTTAAAGAATATCGTGGGTTACTCGCTGTTCGAGTGCGTTAATGAGGTAAGAATATATTCATATTACAAAATAAACCCCCATTTTTTAATGCATTTAAGTTATACCTTTGTGTGCTACCTTGTACATAAGTATGCTTAACCATCTAGAGTAGTTAGCATATGTACATTGTCGTAAAACTATTACTATGGCTCGTGGTGATTTCTGTGATCACTTTTTATATTACATTTTCGTATTATTTTGTATGTAGAAATATTTGTTACTTATAAATAGGATGGCAGCCAGAAGGGCCTGCTATTGAATGAATTTCTTGGTTATTATTATATGGTATTTAATTGTTTAATCTCTGTGCAAATTTAGAAACAATGCACTATTATTTTTAACCAGTAAATGCCAGATATTATTGCCACCTTGTGATGTTCATTTGCATAGTGGTGTGGAACATTGACTTTGAATATAATTTTATATATGATATTTATTTTTTGTTTAAAAAGTTTAAGTTACTCAGAAGTCAGTATACCTGCCTACTGACCCAAAAATCAAGTGGTCAAATCACTGCTAAGCCAGTAATAACAGAAAAAGTAAAGTATGGAAATGTTCCACTGTAGAGAAAAATCATCCTCTCTGTAATTGAGGGTTTGGAGACAGGAAGGCTTGTCTATGCTGCTCCAATGAGTGTTGTTGGAATTTTCTCAGAACTTTTTTTATTATTTCTCATACACATATGAGAAACTACTATTGTACTTTTTTGTTTTGAAAAATTAAATAAAAAATTATACCTACAGAATTTCTTCTTTGTCAGAGAAACCTCATTACAAAAAGGTTGGTAGGTTAAAAAAATAGATGTTTGACAACTGTTAAATTAAATTCCTTTACCCCAGAGCTACTATTTTATTGTTTTTTTTTTATTATTGATGGCTTATGATTGTCTGCTATCTCGCCTGATGTTAGGTGATGATGTAATTAAAGACATAGCATGCTGGCCTATAAGGAAGTCTTTCACTCTAGACTTGAAGATACCCAGATTTATTACTTTATAGTTACTTTACAGTTATATTATATTACTTTTAGAAAATACAGCAGGAGAGAATTCCACTCCACACTACTCTAGTCTGTTTATTGTTGAGACTTTTGTATTACTTAGACAATCTTCATACATTTCATTCTTCTACTATTCTTGGAAACTAAGCTGAACTAATTTTGATGGGACTTTTTTTACTTTAGACTTAAGAGAATTTAAACAATTTTCTCCTGTGAAACATTCTACAGTTCCTGTATAAAAATTTTAAACCTTTTAAAATCATTTCCTTTTTTTAAATTCATGACAGACAAAATAGTGGATAGTAGCTTGTTGCAATTAAAATTTCTATACTTCTGTTATAAAAGATAATTTCAATAAAAGATAAGTCAAACACTCAACCAATCTATGTTAAACTTAAACATGTAATTTTAAGACCTTTTCTCTCTGACTCTAAGACATTTACAATTTTTGCTTGATGCATTTTTTTTAATTAAAAAAAAATCTTTTTTGTGAGATTTTTGATTATTAATACAACTCAAGCCCTCTGCTAATAATAAATACAAATAGTTACAGAAAATATGGTTTATTATATATTTATATGATAGAATTCACCTACATCAACTATTATTCTCATAATAAATTTAAATTAAATTTATGCTTTACATTCTTTAGTTGTACATTAATATGGACACAATGCTTAGTGATGTTCAACCATACAGTGCTGCACTTTATATATTAAGTCAATGCACACAGGTTGTGAATTTAGTACCCCTTGGGGATGGACAATGTTACAAAAACATCATAAATTATATTGATGTTTATGTATTAGAATTACCTAAGAAAAATTATATGGGTTTTCTAATGAATTATGGAATATAAAGTTTTTTATCATGTTAAGGATGCTTTAAGAATTCAGAACGTATACATATGGTCATAGACACAGATTTAATGTTGCTGCTTGTGAGTTGACATCAATATCGCGACTTTCTATTATTTGTTCATGACATTGATGTTTCAGTGATTGACATATGGCAGCATTGATGGTCAACGTACATCTGTAATACCTTGCTGTGTCAAAGTGGTAGGGCCAAATAGTAGAGCTATATACCAAAGGAAGCATAGAACCTTGTGCGCGCTTTCACAATTATTGGTTCTATTGTGTGTATTGTCCAAGTTTTCCTGTGATTTGCTTTGGCAACTCATTTTTATGAGGAAAAAATTATAATATAATGCTACATTATAATAATATAGCGAACAAATACATCCATCATCGAGGCCCAAACTAGGAATATAAATATAAACATCCAAGACATGGATACAAACATTTATATTTACTATACAGATGTTTGTGTTCAGTGGGAGTTAAACCTGCAACCCTTAGCTTCGAAGGTAGGGTAGCAACTAGACTGTCGGATCGTCAAAAATGAATGTGAATATAATCTTTCACAATTGAACCTAAGCTAGTAAAAGGTTTCTAACTACGAGAATGTCATCCATTTTCAAATCCATGATGGCAGACTTGCCATTTTTGGAAAATATCGATGTGCTGATTATCAAAATCACATTTATTTTCAAATATAATCAAGATATACGATTCAAATTATAATAAGAAGGTGTATGCATGAAAACTGATGTATACATCCGAGTGCATACCTTCCAACGACTTGAATACATCTGCATATCTATTGAGATAAACATGTCCATATACTTTTGTACATACCGGACTATTCTGTTCTGTTACAAGTATACCTATCCTGTTCCTAACATTAGTACTAAAATGGAAATTTACCAGTTTAGGTATATTCATTAAACATATTCACAGTTAACGTAACCCATAACCCTAACCAAATTTTTACTCTACCATACCCAAAAAAGTTTACGTTAAGTTTTGCCAGGCGTGATGTGAGACAGCAGTTTATAACTGATGCATCAGCTATAAACTATATATATCCGCTACTGAATAGACATCTCCAAATGTATGAGGCGAGAAGTACGCAAATTGAATAAAGCCCGTATATAAAATTATATTAAGATGCCATAGAGCGGAACAGAGGCTTCAAATTGTTCCCCAGAGATCTAGAGAGAAAGAGTCAGCTGACCAAGTTCATGACCGTAAGGAGCGCAGTTATTTCCGCTGGAGCTGAGATCGAGAGATTTCATTTCGTTCGTCGTTGATATCACACACCAGTGTAAGTAGCGAGCCAAGAGCCCTTCTTATCCGACACTGTTCCGATGACATCCCGGCCGACCGCAATACTATCTCCCAAAAAGTCGGTTTTAAGATGAACATTGACAAGACGAAGCCCATGTCTAGCGTCCATGTTACACCAATACCGGTTGTTGTTGGGAACACTGCGCTCGACGAGTACATATACCTGGCACAAATATTTGGACTAGTCAGTCCAACTTCGACCTAGAACTCAATCGACGAAACGTTCGGCAGCGTTCGGGAAACTTCGAGATATCTCCTTGTCGAGTATTCCTCAAAACCTCAAGAACAGAGTTTGTGTTGCCAGCGATGACTTACGTAACGGTCTTCCACTGCAGGAACTTTCATCGTATGAGGAAGCTCAAAGCATCTCAGCGGCCTATAGAAAGTGCTATGCTATTAGGTGATTCTTGGCGCGTTAGAATTAGCAGCGATGATATCCTTAGTGAACTTGTGATAAACTGTGGCATGATCATTGACCACAATAAAAGATTTATTAAGGTTTTAACATTAAGGTTTAACTGTTGTAATTAGTAACCACAGGTTATGTTTATTCATTGACTTGGGGGAGTGTTTGTTTGTTTATGTTAATTTAACCCAGCTAAATTATAGATTAATTAGAAATGCAACTTTTCATAGTGTTTTTTCATTTTTACAGATGATTGGAGAGAATGGCTCAAGGCGTAAGAAACCAGAAATCAAAATATTAATTTGCTAGATCTCTGGATTTCGTAAGTATTCAGTTGGTGCTATATTATTATTATTGTTGTAAGATGATCACTAGAAGATGGTTCCACCCATTACTCAGCGGAGTGGACGCAGAGAAGCTGCTGTTGGAGTGCGGCCGCGATGGCTACTTTCTCGCAAGACCCAGCATGAGCGTTCAGGGAGACTTTACACTCTCGGTTCGTAGGGGTAACGAGGTAACGCACATAAAAATCCAGAACAATGGCGAATTCCTCGACCTTTACGGCGGGGAGAAATTTGCCACTCTTTCGGAGCTTGTCCAACACTACATGGACAATCAGGGTCAACTGCGGGAGAAGAATGGAAACTTGATTAGGTTAAAGACTCCACTTAATTGTGCGGATCCAACCACTGAACGCTGGTATCACGGACAGCTGACCGCAAAAGAGGCCGAAAGAATGATGCTGGAAAACGGCAAGAATGGTTCTTTCCTCGTTAGAGAATCCCAAAGACAACCAGGAGACTTTGTTCTGTCGGTGAGAACGCGAGATCGTGTAACACACGTTATAATAAGAAGGCAAGATAACAAATACGACGTTGGGGGAGGTGAGCAGTTCGATGACCTCGTGAGTTTGATAGAGCACTACCGTAATTTTCCCATGGTTGAAACTACAGGCGAAGTTTTGAGGCTTATTCAGCCGTTTAATGCCACGCGAATTCAAGTGCGACACTTTCATACGCGCGTCAAACAGCTACAGAAAGAAAACGAAGGTCCCATCGAGAGCATGGCGTACAAACAGGGCTTCTGGGAAGAGTTTGAAACTTTGCAAATGATGGAGAACCTGCAATTGTTTGATAGGATGGAAGGATCAAAACCGGAGAACATTAGAAAGAATAGATATAAAAATATAATCCCGTTCGATCACACGCGCGTCGTATTGCGGGACGTACCGGCTGATGCTCCGCCCGGCGCCGATTATATTAACGCTAACTACATCCGATGCGACAGCACTGATGCCAATTCCGATTCGCATGATTCTAACGGTGGCAATGAGAACGATTCGCCACAAGGCAGGGACGGCGCGTCCAAAAACAAAGACAAGTCTTCACCTAACCACACGAACGTGGTTATCACCGAAGAGAGGCCTAAAGAAACCGCTAACACTCAGGAAAACGGCTCTCACAAGCTCAATCCATCATTCGTTCTTCGATCTAATCCGAACTACGTCAATACCACCATCCCTAAGTGTGTAGCCGCGCCCGAAAATGGGGACGCCGACCACGTCTACAACAAAATATACATCGCTACCCAAGGTTGTCTTTCAACCACGATATACCAGTTCTGGTCTATGATCTGGCAGGAGGACGTCCGCATTATAATTATGACCACGAAAGAGATCGAGCGAGGAAAGGTAAAATGCGAGCGCTATTGGCCCGATTTAAATAAAACTGAGGTCATCAAAAAATACACCATCTTTAATGAATCGGAATCTTCTACCCAAGACTACACTTTGAGGCGTTTCGTGGTTACGAAAAAAGACGAGACCAACGTCAAAAGGACGATCTACCATTTCCATTTCACTGCGTGGCCCGATCATGGCGTTCCTTTGGAGCCAGGACGGGTGCTAAATATTCTTTTGGATGTCAATTATAGACTCCAGCAAATAATGACAGGGCCTGATCCTCCGGAACAAGCGGTCGTTTGTGTTCACTGCTCTGCCGGTATAGGACGAACTGGTACTTTCATAGTGATTGACATGATCTTAGATCAAATAAGAAAGGAGGGCTTCGACTGTGAAATTGATATACACCGTACTGTGCAAATGGTTAGAGACCAACGGTCCGGAATGGTACAAAACGAAGCCCAATATAAATTTATTTACATGGCCGTGCTGGAATTTATTGAAACAGAAAATCAGAGGGTCGGTCTGGGTCCGCAGTCGACCCAGGACTCGCCCCGGCTGCGTTCACATCCCATAGCGATGTTTTAATTAGGGCTAGGGATGCAAGGTTTCTATCAAAAGCCTAGTCGACAATGTAGGGGTGCGTAGGTTTTCCCAAGTCATCAGTGTGTACCCTGTTAACATCCACATTAATTAACATAAACAAACATTAACTAAAACTTTCTTCAACGATCTATTTGTTCGATAGTTACTACTACTACTGTTATACATTGTAAATGTGGAATAGCATGAAGGTACTACTTACTCGATTCTTAAAAGTTGAAATACGTTAGATATTTTGAACGCGCCCTATGAACAACAGCCCGATTTTTTTTTTTTTAAATTAGTCTCCATTGTAACTTGTTGAACGCCCATTAATATTCCCCTCGACATTTTATATGAATTAAAACATGCAAAATACGATTGGGTTGCCTCGAGTTTGAGTAATTATATATATATGGGAAAACCCAAGAAATGATTTCGTTTCTTTGACATATTTTACTAGTAAGTATATGTAGTTCATATTTATTTAGGGACTAAAGACAAATTAAATAAAAATCATTGAAGTTAGTTACTCTATTTTCTCTTTTTATTTTTTTTTGGGCAACTATTGGTGCCCGCGTTGACCGTAAAAGCCATGCCGAAGTCTGCATTATTATTCTGAAGTTCAGAAAATCATAATATATCAAAAGATCTTCGAATACACATCACTAGTAGATTATGCTATGTTAAAAAAGATACTATTTTAAATGTTTGTAATAATGTACTTTATTTAAAAAAAAATCTTATCTTATTACAAAACGGAGACCTGATAATGTTTCAAATTATTGCTTTAATATGTACTATATGAAGTCAGGAGTTTGACTTCAATGTGATCTCGAATTGGATTTTGAATTAGACAGAGTATATTTTTTATTTTGCAAACATATTGACGTGTAATTGAGATACAAATATTAAAAGTAGTGAAAAAAATACCGTAATCACAACCATCTCTAAATATTTTTTAATAGGTTGTCAATGTCTGAAAAATGTATATTAGTATTCTCTATCTTTAAAGAAAAATCAAATATCTCCCAGTTTGATATTTAATTAAGCAAAAGTGTATTAAGTTCACGCTCACTCTGCTGATGTTTAAGAAAATAGTTGATAAATTTTTTTTAATTAGTAATCGCTAATTAATTTTAAATCAAAATCCATGTTTTTTATAGTCTTTTGTTTTGATACGCGGATTGAGAGTCATTGGATTTTTATATATGTATATTTTTTTTAAAGTATAAAATTGAGGTGCTGTTTGTGAAAAATTGGCCCATGTCTCACCGTGGACTATGGTGCGATATATTTTTAAGAAATTTATTTTCTGTTTCTAAGCGTAGTTGTAAGAGGAATTGCATCAAGTAGTGGAGTTTCTTGAATAGATGTTACGTCATCAAAATATTGGTTATGTTATATTAAACGCAGCTCCCATCATTTCATAGTTATACGAATGCCAGAAAATGCAATTATATATTTATTAAACACCAATAAAAACGTGGTATCTTAACTCTTCGCATGTCATAACTTTGAAACAATTTAAATTTTATGTTATATAGTTGTATGGTATGTTAGCTTGTTAGCTTAGAGGTTAATTGCTGGCCTCTAAATATTTACTTTGGAGTCAGAAAGGCAGCCGACGTTGCTCCAGTGCGATTTGGCGGACTTTATGTCATTGAAATATTTTGCAGAACACGCCGGTTTTCTGTTCTCCTTCACCGCCAAGCACGTGGTAAATTCAGCACATAAAATTGGCATTAACAATTTTACCGGAATCGGAATTTATACTCTGGTCACTCTCGTAAAATGAAATTCAGGGGAGCGCCCTGAAGCACAAGTTACGGTTACACCACGGTTAAGTGGTTAATTAACCAATTGTTCTTCAATGATTGGAAATTTCTGTTCAAGTCGGGATTTCATGATATTTTAGTATTGGTTCTGTCTGGAAAAAATTCAGTGAAAATGAGCAATAATTTAAATGTCGATATTTATACAAGATTTAAAGCAACCGTAACTGCAAATTTGTTTAAATAATGAATTATCACTTTGGCAGAAAGTTATTCACTGTTGTCATCAAAAAATTTACACCAAGTACAACTACAAGTTTTGTTCACAGACACACAGTTGTTATTGTTAGACAAAGGCAAAGCTAGTTTCTTGGTACACCACGTTTTTTTGTAGTTGACGCTTTTAACTTCATCTGCGTTCATAAAGTCGTTACTTAATATATTATTTGTTTTCATAGAAATAGCTATTTAAATCATGTGGATTTACGGCTATATTAAATTTTATATTTTTGTTTTACATTTGATGAAGTTAAAAAGAGTATGATTTACACAGTTTAATTATTTGATTAAGGATTATATTGTATAATATTATTTGGGAGCTTATAAAATTTAATTTGAAATTATTGACAGTTTCTTCTTGTTAATTATGTGATTTAAAAATATTGGATAAATATTAACCTAGGTGCTAAATTTTGTGATTAAAGAATCAAATTCAAAATTCCACTACTCGATTCGTCCTGTACTATTTTACGTTGTTGGCATTTTATTTATACTATATTCCAATTTGTAAAGCTGAGCTTATGTATTTGCATGGAGGTAAATAGAGAAAAAAAATTATGTTATCTGCTAAAGATATATGTTGTGTTATATAATATAATAATGAATAAAATGTGATATTGCATATCTTTGTATATTTTATTGCATCTTTTTCTTTGGTATAAAATTAATACAATTATCCCTTTTTGAAGATACTTTTCCCCCAATTAGAATAAAGCCTGTGATGGATGCCCCGATACCAACCTTTTGACGTTTTAATCTATAATATATATTAGTCTAATCCAAAACTTTTTCATTGTTAATTACATTCGAATTTTGACAATGCTAAATCGAAAGATGTAATGTAAAGTACTTAGTATTGCCTGCCAAATGAAACAATATTTCGCATCATTTCAATTTAACACTGTTATTTGTATTATTATGACTCTTAGACATAATATTTGTTCTATTTCAAATTTGTTGTATCACCAAAATTGTTGCTCCAAGGATTCTTTCGCGTCTTCATTAAATATGATTTTGTATCTGTGTAAAAGCGATACGAGAATTCGGCACTGGCCGCGGTTTTGAGCGGTTTCCCGCCAATCGCTAGCATGAGGCTCGCTAAGATCTGCGTTTACCGATACCTTAGACGACCTATTGTTTAACCCTGATAGGCTTTATTCACCTATTATCTCTTGTTATTACGAAGTATCTCGATATTACGAAGGATATAATAAATTTTATAATACGACATGGTTGCGGCACAATAGCAATCTGTGGTGATTATAGCTAACTAACTAATCTACATTTGCCGGACTCAAATCCTATAGGCTAGTGATGGGGAGGAGCATCACCAGTGAGTGGGTACCGGTACTGCGCTCACCAACCCACCCGCCAAGCGTGGTGAATAAAAAAAAGTAAAGTAGCAGTCTGTAGGTGGCGGGCAAAGGCCTACTCAAATATCTGAGTAGGGTTGTGAAGCACGGAAGGGCCCGCCACGCTACTCCAGTGCGGGTTGGCGGGCTTCACATATCCTCGAAATAATATTTTTCATTATTTCTCAGTCGTAGGTTTCCTCACGATGATTTCCTTCACCGTCGAGCAATTTTAGTAGTACCGGCACCGAAGATCGAACCCAGGTCACTCGCGCTATATGAAACTAAAGTGACCGTCCTGACCACTAGGCTACCACGACTATAGACCTGGTGAGTACGGGCAAACATTTCGAGAGATGTAATGTATATAAAATGTTAATAGTTATTCATTAGGGTTCCGTCCGTCTGTCTTTGAAATATCACCATTGTAGACGACGAGTCAAACAGCGTCGGAAGCTCGGCCGAAATTATGTTTTCACCCGGTCCTGTTTTAAGACTGTTTGAGAGCGATCGACTAACCTGGTTTCCTCTATATCATTGGAGAAGTGTCAAATAAACTTGGCTCTTACTTATTAACTAACACTAGTATGTATTTACAACGACGTTAAATCTCTCGATATCAAACACAAAATCTCCACAATCACAAATTAAGTCCGCCGCATAAAAGTTAAAATAAATAAATAAACACTTTGCCATTTGATAATATATAATATGCCTGTACATTACCACAAATTTTCGTGCAATTAACATTTATAAACTTCGTTCGAAAATGGAATCCTACATATACATACAAAATTATGAATAGCCAGATTACAGATAAATTTCAATTTTTCAACACTTTTTACTAATTAAAATAACACCTAATCATCGTTGTTGACTTGTATTTCTTCAATGCCATCACTTTCTGTTACCAGCGCTCTCTCCAAGATCACCCGCCCCTCCTTGTATCTGGAACAGAACACAAATTTGAACATTATTTATTTATTCTTTATTGTTGACCTAAAGGTTAAAATGGGCTGACTTAATGCCAAGCGGCATTTTCTACATATTGTAAAAGAAGATGGCGAGTGCAAAACAAAATAAAAAACTATCATAGGTGGACTCCCAAAAACTATAAATTTATATATTTATATGTAAACACACATGATGTAATCAAATAACAAATAAACTTTTTCTATTTAAAATACATAAACATGATACAAATATATTAAAATATACATAGATAAATATATAATAATAAAAAACGAATATTGGCAATGATTCATTAGGTATTCACGAACTAGTCTCTAAAATGTATTTCCATTAGGAGCTACTTTAATCTTATCAGATAAGGTGTTCCAGAGGTCCTTTATCAGTTGGAGTTGAAAAGAACTAGTTCCTCACTTTATAAAATTATGTACATACCATTCCATAACCTCCTTTGAAAAAAAGAAGATGCTTATAGCCGAGGTAGCCAAGTGGTCAGGGCACTCACTTTAGTTTTACAGAGCGCGAGTGACCTGGGTATGATCCACCAATTATACTCGCTGTATTTACCACACGCTCGGGGGTGAATATAAATATCGTAAGGAAACCTGCACGTCTGAAAAATAATGTAAAATAGCATTTTGAGGATATGTGAAGTCTGTCCACCCATACTGGAGCAGCTTGGCAGGCTCTTCCCCGCTCTAAAGCCCTTTTAGATGTTTGGGAAAAAGGCCTTTGCCAAGCAGTGGGCACTTAGAGGCTGCCACTTTACTCTTCAACTTTTAGTCTTTTTTATTAAGTGCTGGTTAAGAATGAAAATGCATAGAATTGCATTTAACTGACCATAAACAACTGAGATTTTAATAAATGTACCTACTTTTTCTCTGAATGATTAGTGAAGTGATTAACGACAACAGACCACCTGATGCTAAGTGGCTACTGCAGTCCCTGGAAACCAAGCAATTGAAGAAGACTGGATGGACTCTCTATTCAAAATTCTTCCCTCAAACCAAACACTGGTGTTTGCACTGCTAATTAAGTGCAGGAGTCAATAAGAGTGTTGCACATACTCAGATGGCTTCTAGGCATAAAAGGAGTAGTTCTCCTGCCAGTAAAACAGTATGAAATTATACCTGCGAGTTGACAGACAATGCTTACCAGCTTTCATTTGAATTAGGCTATATGCAGCAGTTATTCTTATAAGTAAAAAAAAGAGACACTTGTCATGCAAGTCATTGAGGAGAGGAAGAATAAAGATTAGTAATCAAGTTGGCTATAAGGAGATCTCCAAGATGAGTAATTGTTTTACGTAACAAATTTACTAGATGAAGCTATTTCTTTATTTCTATTGACACTTCTAAAGCACATGCAGATAGAGATAGAGAAATAGTACCTTTGATTCTCCTCTGTAGCAAACTCATAAACCCAACCAAGTTTATTGGAGCAGTTCTTGCAGGAGACATCACGCACCATGTGGCGACCTGTCAGCATCACACGGTCCTGTACCTCTGAGTATACAAGGTTGACGACCTTGTGGAACAGAAAGGCACGTCCTGAAATAATTTACCATAATAATGTCATGCCACCAGGCAGGGTTCAATATTATCAAGATAATTACTTTTCTTGATAATACTGTACTAATTATTACTAGTCTGGGGCATATTATTTATTAAATTCTTTAATAATAAATGCATGCTGTATTTTTTTTCTTGATGCAAACAAAGTACCACACTGGATTAAGATCAATAGTATTTTAATAAATTTACATTAAGATACCAAAAGATAAACAACTTTGCATGATCTTAGTGAAATTTCTTCTTAACTGGGAATCCCCTCTGCAAATTGACACACACAGTGTTCCAAGTTCCAATACACATTTGTTTATTAATCACATACACATGCAGAGTTTTTTGTCAATTGATAATTTTAAACTGTATTGCCATGAGTGTCATAAGAGGCAGCTAAGGAAAAAACTTTGAAAATCGCTGGGCCTACCGATGGATGGTGAGATAACCATCTCGAAAAATACCTTATAAGCTGATGGGCAGTAGGGTGCTTTTTGCTAAGCTGAAGGTGAGAAAGTATAGCTGAAGTGTGAAATAAACAATAATTCTTTATTATATTTTATTTCAGTATTTTCGTATATATATTAAAATGTTTTGGACTTGCATAATAATAAAATAGTCGTAAAAGAAAAATTAATTATTATAACATATTAACCGTCTCAGCAGACGCCAAAATAATGTGATAGGGTAGAAACTAAAATTATTTATTTACAATAAGCAGGATATATAAGCCTTCGACTTGTAGTTTGTCATACAAGATATTGGATGAAATATATTCCAACAAACCTGTTGCCCCAGTAAATCTGGTACTAATTAACTCTGCACGATTAGTGAGATTGACATCACAAGTAGCACATGAAAACAAACGCGTTCCTCCAATATGATGAAGAAATTTTTTTCCCATTTTCTTTGTTTTGAAATCAAATTATCACAATAACAATCTCAGAATACTGAATGCCAATGACATTACAATTATAACTGTCATTCCGATGTGGTGTCGCCAACAACAAAAGAAATCCCTATATGGTCGATTCCCTATAAAGGAAATATTATGTTTGATACGACCTAAGAATGACAAAAAAAAACCTCGAAACTAAGGTAAAGATGCTAGAATTATGGAATTTGATAACAACTTACATATTATTTTTTAACTTTATTGTGTAAATTGCTGTCAATTATGTGTGAGAAATATTATATGGATGACCTTACCACCGGGTCTGCACCGTAGAGATTTTTTTTATGAGATTGACAAGATTTTTCTCTCAGACGCCTTCTAAACCGGCCCCAAGCATCTGATAAGTAATGTGTTGACAATTATATAAGTACACTTATTTTTAGAAATATCTAACAACAAAATTCTTTGCAATGTGCGATCTCGAACATTTTTGAATGGTTTTCGCAAAGACAGCGGACATAACGAATGACAGTTTGGTGGACGTTTCCTCTGCTATTTTTTGCGTATGTCTCACCTTATATATTTGGAGATCTATCAATTTAGTTGCCGATATGCTGATGTATCAAGACTACATCCTCATTTCACGTCTGGCTTCCATGAGTTTTAGCCTGTGATCGGAGAGTTTCGGGACTTTTCTGATCGGCGGGTCCTGTAAAATTTATCTCCTACCGCATAGACAGTTTTCACTGGCCTGCTATTTGTATTGTCCACTGTAATGTAATCACCTAGAGTAATTTTCTAATTCGAACTAAAACCGTTTACACGTAGCACGATTTGGACGGCGCGTGGACTTCATCAGACGAGACCGCACAAGCTTAAAATTAAGGTTCTGTAGTTCGCAGTTCAGGATTTTAGCTCCATTTTAACAAAATAAAGTAAGCAAAAACTGTGTGTATCACAGGTTATGCGCACTTCTAAATTATACTTTTAATATTTTTATTCCAAGCATGGGATTATTTTACCGATGCCGTTTAAACATCAGTATTTTTATAATCTACGTCAAATACAGTAACCTAAATTATAAAAAAGATTGTTTGTTTTCAGTGGTTCAATTATCGTAGTTAACCTCGATTTAGAAAATTTGCACAAAGCCGCCTTTAATCCACGACTAACTAATTTTACTGGACAATATGGTTATACTACTTCTGCTCTTGAGTGGTCTAATACAAAGAGTCTAATAATACTCAAACGAAGTGTCTTTATCACAGAATACAGAAACTGATGAATTTTACTTAGTCTTTGATACTCGAGAATTGGTAAAGTTACTAAGCAACAATCTGTTATTATAACTTATGACCATATTTTGATATTTCATTTGGTCTTATTTAAGCAAATTGAAAAAAACAATCGGTGATTCATTAGTAATGGAAAGTATCAAAGAAGATGCTATCCATCATACAGCACTAAAATTAGCAGAAGAAATAAAAAACCTTTCTATTTATAAATCGTTTTACAGTGACATACAGGTAAACATGAAAAAAATAATATTACTTTAAGATTGTTCAATGTAAATGCGTTATCAAATGCCTTCAACTTAAATTATAAATGACAGAAATTAGTTTCGTCCCCGAACGTTAAAAAAGAAGATTTCAAACAAACACTACAACAAGCTATGAAAGAAAAGGGCTTAGACACAAAATTAAGAAACACTGTTTATCATTGGGTACGGACACAGACAAAGCAAAATGTAAGTTATACCTAGAACATTAAGAAATATTTTTGTTATAATACAGTGAACGGGATTATAGCTTCTACCTGTACCTTGTTTTAGAAATTAGATCCTCTGACGTCATTGTCGAAAGCCAGTGGCCAGTGGGAAAAAAGGATACATAAATCGCTTAATTCTATGTGTTCTGATCTAGAAACTTCTATGGCCAAGTTAAGACCACAGAGTGAACAAGAAGATATCGCTGACAAGTGGCATGAACTTAGCACGTACAACTTAGGTAGGTAACGATGTTTAAAAACATGCACATATCTGCAGAAGCGTGGACGTTTTTAAATATATTTTCCTCCAAGAAGGCAGTCCATGAAGTTCAAGATCTCTGTTTTCTACACTGCCAGCTGCCCAAAATTTGACGATGGTAAATGATGGTCATCTTTGATTTGCGTCGGAGTATTATTTTTCACATCGACTTACACAAACGATTGGCAAATAACACCTGCGCGTCTAAAATGGCTGAAATTTCGGTGAGCACTTATCAAACGATGTGCAACGATATTCCCTATTTTCCCGCTTTTATTGACGAGTGCTGCTATCATCACGTTAAGGTCGGAATTTTTTTTTTAGTTTAACGTGGGGGAAAGATGCTCGCACCTACCCGTCACCGTCTCCGGTGACTGGTTATGTCGGGATCAGCATTGAATATGCCGGACCGACCAAAACCCCCACGGTAGATATGCTGTTGGCCTAGTGGTCTTTACAGCTTCATCGGTAGAGGCTCGCGAGTAGGAGGCCCGCAAGTTAATCCTTTTTTTTTTAAGGACGGAAGGAAACTTTTCAGACCACCCTTTTATTAGGAAAGCTTTACGGTAGGACCAATGTCGCTTTAATTCACTTATCCGGTTCTTCAAAAAAAAGCAAAAAATTGTGTATAACAAGCGTTATAAAGTTTTCTCATAGCTGCTTGGGAGTTTTCTCATAACCACTTATTACGTCACGGACCACTCTTGTGAGCTGAGACTGTTGTTTCGTTTGAGTATTTCTTCATGATATCGATTTTTACAGATCTTACAAAGTACAGGCCGGTGTATGCACCGAAGGACTTTTTGGAAGTTTTACTAACCTTTTCCGGCTACGTTCCATTCACTAGAGAGTGAGTATAGAACATTGAAAACCTGCATCCCAGTCCAGCGGTTTTCTAACGATGTTTCTTATTTATATTTACAGAGATGAACCAAAGTGGGAATTTGCCCATTTACCACTTCAAGTGAAAACCTTGGACATGTTGGTAAATATAACAAATATCCACGTTTTTATACATATATATTTTTTGTATATAATATTTTAACATACGACCTAATTTAGAGTTAAGTAGTAGATATTTATCTCTTTACTTCATTTTTGTATATTTCGCCCCACTACTTATATATATAGACCCCTCTAGAAAGTGCGATAAAAGCCGGATGCTTTTTGTATACGATGTTGGCATCGGGAGTAAAGAACACCCAAAAAAAAGCTGATATTTATTTTTCTCAACAGACAGCATATGATATCACTATTTACGTTGTTCCTGTATTTTCTTCTGGTAGGTTCTTCTATTAGCTTCCCGGTAAACAGTGACGTGACTACTGCCGAAATCGGGCCTTCTTGTGTTAAATTTTGGGGTGTGTGATGATGAGAGGGTGTATCCACCAGGTGTGAAATAATTCGCCCACGGCAAATAGCTATCTTTTCGAGTATCTGTATATGCGTCACTTTGAATTTTAACCCACACCTCTTCGGGTAACGTTCCAGCGTAAAGTGTACCCGGAGTGGTCTAGCGGGGAGATGCTGCTGGGCGCAAGCCCGGAGCCGGCCGGGGTGCTCGGCGCGGAGCGCGCGGCTCTGGGCGCCCGGGTGGCGGCGCTGCGCTACGCGCCCGTCGCGCAAGAGTTCCTCAAGCGCGGCAGCCCGCACTGCCTGCGCGCGGACCTCTGGGCGCAGGTGCTGGGCGTAGAGCTCACGCCGAAGGTTTGTCGGTACACTTCTACAACTACAGTGCGTAGTTTTTTTTTTATTAGAACGATATGAAAAACTAGCTAAAGCTAAATGTAAATAAATCAAATTGGCATGGGATTTTCAAAAAAAAATATTTGGAGGAATAATTTTACTTTAGTATCGACCGCCTAATCAAAATCATAACTAATTCTACAGCAAACTGCATACTTTAATGAATTGAAGAAAAACGTCCTTGAAGTAGACCTGATGATAGACAAGCTTATATTCAAGGACGTGCAGCTGACCGCCTCCAATGATGACCAGTACTTTGTGTTTGAGGACCTACTGTACCAGGTTTGTTCAGTTTTGGAAATTAAATTTAATGAAACTTTTTATTTTTCAACGAAATGTTATTCAATTTTTCCCGGTAAAAAAAATTGTGTCTCTAATTTAGCCATAACGAGGCTCCTCTGGTTATACGGCATATACTGAGAAATCCCTGCGTATATTTTGTTTTTTTTCGTTATAAAATGCACACATCACTGCGGAAATTGGAAATAGACAAAAGGCACGCACATTGAAAAGCAGACGCTCAAAACTGCGGGCTATTTCACAGACGCGAATGCATCGTATGAATGATCAAATCTGTACTAAACTGTTTGTAAACAATGGGAAGTTGGTATCATGTTAAAGTCTCTGTAGTTAGAGATATTACTTACGGTATTATATATATATATCTTGATCTGGTGCAGATCTTCTACTTTGTTTTGTTAGCGAGTTAAATAAGTTGGCAACCCTGACACTAATACACAGACAAAGAAACAATTACTATCATCACAAATAAATGACTAAACCTTTTGAAAACCAAGCCGAAGGAGAACAAAATAATTTTTTTAACATTTTATTCAACAAGCAAAATCCACTCCCACCCCTAGAAACTATGAGTTCGGTATAAGTGGATGGATGTTTCGCTTAGCGCCGGTCTCGACATCCTCGTCTCTCGAAGCAGCAGGGTGCACCGCGTGACGGTGACGTAGATAATTGAAAAAAAAAAAACGCCTTCTTTTTCAATTCACTCTTACCTTGACTATCCGGAATTAATGGTGTGCAAAAATGACAAGGAAAACTAAAGAATGGAGTTTTTTGACTGTTTCCTTCGGACCGCGGTCCGATTAATCTCATAACGAAAAGGTGGTAGATTGTTAAAAACTGATATTCGACAAGTAAAATTTGTATTCCTTACTTCAAATAAGTTAAAAGCATAATTATGACGAAGGAATACGCTTTGTGATAAATTGAGCCGTTTCAGGTAATGCTGTGCTTCTCGCGCGATGGTGAAGTGATGCAACAACTCAAAGGTAGTGTAGGCAATCAGTTGACGGTGACCATCAAAGGCAAGCAGACGTCGCCCGACAGCATCACAATCTTCCCGCCAAGTGGCATCATACCGTTTCATGGCTTTACTATGTACGGTGAGTGACGAGACATTGACCGATGGTAACAATAGAATTCCTTTTCTTAATTCTTTTAAATTGTGTTGCAAGTCGTAAATATTGTAAGCCATGGCCAGTCTTTTAAAATACATATAGAATAAATAATTTAATATTTTCGTCTGCTTGTTTGTTTATCTATATTACACAGTCACGTTTAATAGCTAATTTTATTGTTCATGCTATAAAATTAACGACATGGTTATTAATGCTGCTCACATAACTATAGACCATAAGAATTGAGCAAAGTTTTCAATGTATACCTATAACTGCTAACTGGACTGCGATCTATTACGCTATATCTGTCCATTACCAGCTACCCCGTTTTGTTACCTGTACGACGATCCGGTACAACTCTACTTCACCTTCAAAGCATTCTACGTCCGTTACTGGCACCGGCTTCATTACATCTCTACTCATCCTCAGGTATGACATTTTTGGAAATTCCTACTACGTGTCTATATACAGGTTGGATGCGACGTTATGACATTAAATTTCACCTCATATGTTACAGCCCATTTTTAGGTCATATATCTTGCTGTGTAGCATCGGTGTAAGAATCTGCTTCCCCTTTCTCGTAGGTGGCTTTAGACGCTGATGACCGTAACTTCGGTCTGAATACTTAGTTCGGTAATCTGGCATACTTTTACCATACCATCGCGTAATTCAGATCTAATCTGGTCGTATACTTATTCAACTTTTACGACAACCAGAGTATTACATTATTTTATCCCACTACCACCATCATAATACGTGGTGAATGTGACCAACTCCCATTCTAGACAAAATATCGAGATGTGGGTTCGTTGTTGCCCTTGAGGACTAAGATCGGCGATTGAATCTTCGACTCTCGAGATTTCGCACAGAACGCAGAAACTTAATTCTGATACTATGTTTTGATGTTCTGCGACAGCGTGATCCTTCCTCTATTGAGTCGATCCATTAAAGACCAAAATTATGCGCTATTCGCGTTTCGCTACAATGCAAATAAAATCTTCTTTGTCACCTCCGCCGTTTTTGGTGAAATTTTTAATGAATTTTATAGAAATCAAAACAAAAATAGCGTAAAATTATTCTTTCGAGCATGTCAAGTACACGTCGTTTTTCAGGGTATTGTATCGTTGTGTCTCCTATACGAACGACTTCTGGAAGCAAATGAACCATTGCTCTGGATTCACTTCAGAAATATTAACATAAATCCGTAAGTACACTAAAGCGAACTCTCCGATCACTTAGAATGTACCGCCATTTGGGATTCCTACTGCGAGAGCAAGATGGTGGCAGGGGTTACCGTGGCTTTTACCAGTTTTGTATGTATATCTATTGTATGTATATGTACACATAAAAGTTATGTTTAGGAAATGGTCATTATGAGATTCAGTTTAATTATTGAAAACATTACTAACATCAACAGACATTGTCTCAAATAAGCTCTGGTGAAGAGTGGGTTGAAAGGACTAAAATTTCTAGACCTCTGACCACCCCAGTATTGAGTATACAGTCGTGAGAGCTTATATTTATATTATATATTATTATGATCACGGCACAGCTTATACGGTTTATACACACAGCTTATACAGGAATTACGTAAAATTAAACCTAAATATAATCTTTTCAGCATACGAGTGGTATTTAAATGGCTGATGCGAGCCTTCAGCGGCCATCTTCCCCCGGATCAGCTTTTGTTTCTATGGGACGCAATTTTGGGCTACGACTGTTTAGACATTCTACCATTACTTGCGGTCGCCATTTTGAGTTTCAGAAAGGAGAATATATTCCAAGTGAACACTATTCAGAATGTGGACGCCGTGCTAGCGGATCTATCTACGATATCTGTGGTTCCTTTATTACAATTGGCTTTGATGAAACCGTGAAATGCATTTAATTTATGAAAAAAAAACAAAAGGGTCGATTGACATTACACGATGTATGCGATCTATTAAAATTTGACGTGTTATCTATAAACTTGACTTTGGTTAATGAAATGGCGCAAACATAATCGAGATCTGTCTGTCTTTCTGTATCTGGTCAAGGGAAGTCATTTTTAATTACGTTAGTGTATGATTCTGAATCGTTAAAAGTTGTATCAAATTGTACGAGAGCTATTTTCTATTTCACAATAGTAAATCATTTTTAAGACGGATAAGTATATATATTTTTTTCGGAATATCTGACGAAGCTGGATTTAATGTCAAGTGTGCGTCGAAATAATTGTTTGTTTTTGTTATACACAAGCCAATGTTAGATCTGATATATTAATTTGTTTTGTAAATTAATGTTACAGTAAATAAAAAAATAACATAGTCAATCTATATTTTATTGCAAACGACACACCAATTTCCCTCCTCATAAAAACTCCTTTCGACCTCCAAATTGGCCAACACGCAGAGTTGGTCCAGCTCGCCCTCTTCGAACACGTGATAGAACCTCAGCAGCGTGCTCTCGGGCTTGTCTGCTGGATTGCTCTCCTTCACGCCCCTCAGTTTCCATGGCACCAGCAGGTCTTTGTGCTGAAACTGTGTTCTGTTTTCGTGTACCGGCAGCTTCACACCGGCGACCTCGACCGTACTGTTGTTTCGGATCGCCGTCTCTTTCCCCTTGCAGAGGTAGTTCGATCTAGTCTGGTCTTTCGCCCACACCGTGATGAGTGACCGACCGCCGGGGCGGAGCAACCGTGCTATTGTCGCTACGGCTTGGGCTCTTCGCGACTGGATTTAAAGGGAAACAATTTGATAATTATTTGTGTGAATTAACTAAAGAATAACAGCCTATTACCGTCCCTCGTCTGGGCAAAAGCTTGAGTGGGTACAAAGTACCAGGCTGTAAGTGCCGAGTGCTGGGCAAAGGCCTCCTTCGCATATATCTGAAGGTTTTCGAGTCGCGAAGGGCTCGCCACGCTGCTCCAGTGCGGATTGGAAGGCTTCACATATATATATATATAAATGAATGTTTCATTCTTTATTTGTTTGTATACTCGCATGCCATTCGACCGATTGAGCTCATATTTATGGATTATATTCGACGCACCACTAGAACAGTTTAGAACAGAAAAAAAGGAAGCAACAAACTGTTCACCGCTGGGCGTAACTCCACCTGAGATAATAAGCGGGTACCGGCACCCGCGTTTATCTATCCTCAATCGAGAATCACAATGCAAATGCGTTGTCGCCCCCCTGAGGCTTAACATGAAATACCACGTTACCAGTAAAATGGGTTTCCGGCAATTAAATTGACCTTTAAATGACAATCGACAAATAAAATTCAATCTCTTGCGACAAATAAATAATTTTCACACACGCATACTAAACACTGCAACATTATGCTGCTATTTCATGCCTGTATTTGTGCCTGGCGACCTTACTCTACGTATATCGTACTACAATGTACTGACCCGACTGCTGAAATGGTGTATGACCGCGATACAGATGACCACGTCTGCGCAGGCGTCTCTGAGCCCGGCTCGCAGCAAGTCCAGCCTAACGCAGTCGGCTGCGGGCACCTCGCTGATGCAGCTCTTGCATTCCCTCAGCAGTCCACTGCTGCGTTCCCCCGCAATCTGAATACGGCCGTGTTTTTTTTGTTTATGGAAGAGACGGCAAACGAGCAAGCGGTTCACCTGATGGTAACTGCTTACCGTCGCCCACATACATCTGCAACACCATAGATGCTGCAGGTGCGTTGCCGGTCAAAATGTGTAAGAGTTTTGTACCGTTTGTACGCGGTGAAGCCAAGTGACGGCTTTTGCTGCTGCTGAAATGGGCCGACTCAACCGGGGCGGTAGCGCGGCCACGCGGAATACCGGTGGCAAGTAGAGGCATCTTGTGCTTTCGCGTTTCGGTGAGTGAGTGAGTGAGTAACCGGAGACCTACTCCTCCCTCCCCAAATACCTTAAAGGCCGGCGAACGAACCTGCAGCTCCGTTTAACCGAAATCACTTACCACCAGATGAGGCTTGAATATCACAAGGCGACCTCCGGATACAAACCCAGTGCTGGGACTTCGCTAACTGGGTTTCAGTAACCCAGTTTGGAAACACCGAATCATGCTTAATGGAAATTTGAGATTTCTGCTTACTCTTATGGGTTACAGACGCGGCCAGTGTCTACTGTTTATATTATATTTGAAATATCACCGGAAATTATTCAAAATATTTATTTCGGAACCGCTAAATGTTATGGAGCCTTCTAATCAGATATCTTTACCAAAGCCCATCCAGCATTCTCATTTCTCGCTACTCCGGGTCTATTGTGTAACTCTGGTGGTAATCCTAACAGTGCTTGCTTTAAATTTTAACTTACATCGGATCTAACACATTGGACTCGTCTAGTTCAATCGAAAATAGTTTCCGAGTGAAATGTTCGGGTCTCTTTATTTTTCTGCAACTATACCTAACACGCGTATAGAAATAGCTTGATACATTATACAACTTAAATTTTTAATAGTCGCCACAAGTATACGAGGCAGACAACAATAGGTCTACACAGCCAAAAGTTGCGAGGTTGGCAACACTGATTTTTAACTCATCCTGCTATCTATCATGAGCTGATAGTGTCTGGGTAAAAACCCAATTTATCAAGCGACCTCAAAAAGAAAACCTTATCTATTTGGCTAGTTTTTTTTTCTGTATGTATGTTACGCGATATCTTTGCCGATTGTAAAGCGATTTCGATAATTCTTTTTTTATTAAATAGGTAATACCACCACGGTAGTGCCATTAAGAAAATATTCCATCGCTAATGGTGGGAAAGTAGAGATTGGAATCGGTTGCATGCATGTCATTTAAAGTAATTATCACTCTAAAATAGGGTAAAATAATAATATTATGTAATAATAATACTAAGATGCCATAAGCGTTACTCTAATGACACGAGAACTGATTACTAAGCAAACAATATAAAATAATCCAGCAATCGTTCCTTCAACGAGCCCACGAGAAGCTCTACGATACGCGATCTGTCGAAGTCGAGTCTGGCTTTAACTTCGAGCTGAAACCAATCGCTGTTACGATCACTTATACCATGATCGCACGCGATGGGGTCTCCGAGCGGTGGACTCCACCTTGGCGCACGTACCTGCACTATGTCGGGCCGCTGGAGCACATTCTTGCCGTTGCCTGCGCCCAGGTCCAGCAGCACGGCGCCGCAGGGCACTGACCGCAGGAACTGCACCACGCGGGGCCAGGCCTTGTGGCGCGTGCTGCTGAAGTGCCCCGCGATCTGTTCGTACACCTGCGTGACAAACAAACGACATGCCTGCGTACAGTCAACATCAAAAGTGCCCCGCGATCTGTACGTACACCAACACGACAACTGTGTCCGCGTACAGTCAACATCAAAAGTGCCCGCGATCTGTAGGTACACCAACACGACAACTGTGTCCGCGTACAGTCAACATCAAAAGTGCCCCGCGATCTGTACGTACACCAACACGACAACTGTATCCGCGTACAGTCAACATCAAAAGTGCCCCGCGGTCTGTACGTACACCAACACGACAACTGTGTCCGCGTACAGTCAACATCAAAAGTGCCCCGCGATCTGTCCGTACACCAACACGACAACTGTGTCCGCGTACAGTCAACATCAAAAGTGACAAGATAATTATTCGAGGCCGATTGAGCCGACCCATTCAAGCAGCAGCAAAAGCCGCCGCTTGGCTGTACCATGTATGAAAAGAAGGAAGTTATAGTAAGCTTTTCTAACCTGATGCACGTGTAGTTCCTCGAGATTGGACGCGATAGCATCATCCAAGTCTGTGTTGCGCCCCGAAGCATCGCACAGAGTCTTAAACGTACAATCGCACGCGCCGCTCCTAGTCCAACGGAATGTGAGAGATATACGTGTCTGTCTGTTTGTAGTGTCGCTTGTGATCACTCTAACGCGCTGGGTGTCCTGTAACGCGGTGTGTTCGATGACTGGGTCCCAGGTTCGAGGTTGAATGCCATGTTGCCAGTCGTATCTGTTTCAGAAATCTTTCATTTTCTAAATTTATCATAAAAACTGTATTTATTAAAGTAACAGTCACAGAACAGTGTACAATTTATGGTAAGTGTAGGGTTGCTAACGTTTTAATATATTTCAGAAAAAGCTTTAAAAAGTAGAGTACACTTGTACAATGAGTGATTTATTTGTTATTAGATTCAGTACTGGAAAAAAACAAAATGTGTATTACATACCTAGCTTCTCCCTGCATAACAATCATAGACCTCACTGGTATGACTATGGGAATATTTATCCCACTATGATGCTTCCAGTCCATAACTACTGAAGAACTAAGTGACAGAGAAAGTATTGTGGGCCCAAAAGGACTGTGCCTATCCACGTGGGATGGGATGCCTTGCGATAGAAAAAAATAAAAGCTATTATAGGTGTGGTGTATAAGGGAGAATAAAGTACAATGTGGTTATTAAAATAAACAATACCCACACTATTTAGACTCCAAAAAATGTTTAAAAACTTGAATGTTAAATTAAAATCCTTAAAAAACTTTTCCTACTTAGAAATATTTCTTTTCTATATAAATATACTAAATTCGCTTACTATCAGGTGAGCTGCTTACTCGTTTACCTCCTTAGGCAGAGAAGATCGTGGAAGTATATTGTCCGGCAGTGGACTGTGAAGAGGCTGATGATGATGACAATTGTAATATCTTAATCAATTTTATAACAATAAGAATAGCAATGTGCAATCAAGTTGTTGCCATATTTACCTTGCCCAGGCAAATATTTGTTCACAGTAAGCTGATCAGGTGGATCCAAATGAATTCCATATTTTTTTAACCTTGTCCACAAAACATCACACTCATTTGGTATCTTCTCTGGTAGTGGTGAATTTAAATCTACATCATTGGTTCCATACTGAAATTCATAACCAAAGTGTTTTACTTGACGGTTCTTCAAGTTTGACTCTGTGTCTTCCCAGTCAAAGAGTTCTATGAATTCTTTCTCTTCAAGCACACTTATGAAGTTTTCAATCAAATGCAGACCGGCAGGAATTTCATTTAGGCACAAAATCTCCATGTCTGGTACTGAAATTATCAGAATAATCAATGTAATAAGATAAATAGCCAACCTCATTGGTGTTGTTAAAGTGTAACAATAGAAAAGTCAGAAAATACTATCTATATATATATAATCTACACACACTTCTCTTGTCTCTACAAGAAAATGAGATACAGACTTGACATTTGATATGTGTACTTCTGTAACCATGTGGTTGATGAATTTTATTATTAAAAACTAATTTCATCAACAAAGAAATACTAAAGAAGGGTTGACTGGTAGAGAATGCCACTTGGCATTAAGTCCGCCCATTGTAACATTAAGCTTAAGGCTAACAATAAAGAATAAATAAATAAATAAAGGTACATTTCATGACTTTCAATATCCTAGACTCCATGCTTAAATATATGTTCAAGACACAAGAGTTGGTGCAGCATATGAACTGCTTTTTAACAACCTCATTAATTATAATATACATCTTGTTAATAACATAAAATTACAACAATCATAGGATTAAATTCATGCATGCATTTGAATGAAATTCTTCTTGTGACCATACAATCAATACTTACTATTGTCAACATAGCACATATACAAATGAGTCTCATTTTTCAAACACTTCTTTCCATTACATTCCTGGAGAAACAATGAAGCGCTTTCTTCACTGTCAAACACCAAAAAGGAGTGAGATTCTCCTTTCTCTGCAACTAACTTTTTAAGCTTTACTGAAGGCAAATTACTCAATAGATTGACAATGTCTTCCTTTACGAGCCCAGTTGCTTGCCCAGCATTGCATAGAGCAATATTCTGTGAAATTAATGAAAATTCATTATTTTTCATTTGTCATTCCTTTTATTGAAAACCTACCACCGATTTGTAATAACAAGGTTTCTCAGACAGCAAAGAAACAAGTGAAGTCAACTAACAAGTATCCTTCTTTATAATTTTTTTAAAACAAACATTTACTTATATACACACTGGTGTTATTGGTAGGCAGAGAATCACAGTTCCATTGCCACAATCATGTACAGCACAGCCAAACAGGCTTTTGATAATAACAGGCAGCAAAATACTTGAGCATCTCAGGTAAAACAATGTGATGGATATCACCAGGTTTGCTCCTAGAGATTCACACCTCAAAACCCATTAAGGGGGCAGCGAGAACTCAAGAGGCTTTAAGTTTAGTGACCAGACATGCATTTTGGCATTTGCACACTAAGGCCCACCACAACCTTCTTAATACTTAACAGTGGTGTGGAACATAAATGCTTTAAGTACCATGGATTTGTGTTACTTGGCCTGGCTGATTTTTAACTTTCACATTGGTATATTTGCAAATATGAATGTTAACATAAATTGAAAATATAGCATTAATCCATTCTTTGATCTTGCACCAAATAGGTCCAATTAAGGTCATAGACAACTTTAAAGGGAAAATTTTGACATAGTAGGTACTACATGTTATTAACCTATATATTCAATACAAGTAAATTAATTCAAGTTTGAATAGTTGAAACACACTAATTCCATTGTTATGATTATGTGGTCCAGTATTAAATTTTTAAAACAACTTATAAATGTAATTTTAGAAAAATATTCTGGAAGTACAGGACATTATAAGGAAATAAGCATAAACAAAAAAAAATTGTTGGCATTATTTATAAAATAGTACTATTGTGAATAGTACGATTTTATAAAAGTCGAAGTTTGATACCTATTTCAAAAAATGTATTAAAAATAATCTGAAAGAAGAATGAAAACTTACAGGTCCAGGCACTAATGAACAATTAATTCCTTTTGACGATTTTAACCTAGCCGCAAATCTTTTGATTTTGCGATAAACTTTTTTGTCTTCGTTCATTTTATGTATTATGTTGAAGATAACCAACTAATAAGCTAGTAACTATTTAATTATTGCACATAATAATAAGTTATTATTATATTAAAATAATTATGAATGTAATATATAACCCATGTTTTCACAGTTTGTTTTGATATATCAGATGACAGATGACATTAATGGTTGTTTTTAAATGAATAGAGCTCAGAGTAGTGAAGCCATTGTTACTAAATACTATTCCAATTACCCATTAGTTATCAAATTTATTCTTATGCTTATCACTGTCAGATTTTGATTTACGTGTAGTTAATATAACAATGTGAATGATAGAAATTAATTTACTTACAGTCTACTTGTAGTCGCTGTGTTATTCCCTTTATATTATAATAACCCTGTATGTAAAGTCTTTGTTTAATCTTTTTTTTAAAACAAATATTGTTTCAATATCAGTCGCATGTCCTCGCAGCAAAATACCATAAATCATTACGCTGTGTAAATAACTAAAATAAACTATCCTGTTTCAATATTAGTAAGATTTCTTATTTTTCTTACCGCATATGCTGCGGAGCTATGTGGATATATCCAGCTTTGCGTCTAGAGTTTTTCCAAGAATAATAGTGGTATCCACAAGGCCTAAATCTTCCCCATTTATAAGTACTTTGGTATCTAAAGTTTCGTAATCATTATAGCCGCGGTCCTAATTGTAGTCAGTTTCATTAAAGTTTGGTAAAAGGAATATTCTTATTAAACAACTATGATAAATTGGAGGCAACATTTAATCTTATCGGTGCTTACCACAATTTATTGAGCCATGGGCAATACGTCGTCGATTTTCATTCAATTATGTCAGACGAATTAATCGACAATCGAATATGTTTACCTACAATTGTCGATTCATTCTATTGCTTTTTTTAAACAATCGTCTATCGCTAGCTAAGAGTAGGAATGTAATTAACGAGGATCTCACGAAAGTTTTACATAAAATAAATGTTATAGTTGGTTGGGTTACAACAGTTACCAAAACGAGCGAACCGAGGAGATGAAGGCAAGGAGTTAGCGATACTATTCCTGTCATTATAGTAATGAGAAACCGTATTCAATAACTTTTGTATTGAATACGGTTGACATAATTTTGGAAGAAATGGAGGTGTCTTTAACTAAATAATGTTGTCTTATGTGATGGGCCAAAACAAGCTACAATATAAATAAAAACTTCTATCAGGTGCATGCTCAGATACTTTAGAATTTTGATAATATTATGAGTTTTGTAAGGCGTCCTCAAGTTGCTATTACGCAAAAACAATAGGTCTCAAGACAAAATATATATTAAGATTTAACGCCAATATAATTTTTAGATAGTTAATGTAAATGTAATTATTGTATTCAAGATAAAATTGAAGTATAAACTTGGATTGACCACATTCGTTTTGTATGCCAAACTCAGCATCGATTAATATATTTTTTCAACAAATTTATTTGTTATAGCTATCGCTATATGATGTACTTGTACTTTTGCCTGGATGGACATGGATTAAAAACTCACGGCAAGTTGTCATGCCTTTTGTCGTGGAATTTAGCGAAATTGTCTCATAAAGAGTATATAACATGTACTCTCAAGTATTATATATATAATGGTATTAATCTTAGTGATATGCTGAGTCGGCTATTTTAAGTACTCGTTATCGAGTCGAGATTAATCGAGTCACTGGCTCCGGTCTAGTTATCGGTGTACTATGAATACTCAGAATCTTTTCTTTTCTTTTCTGTGTATCAAAGCAATTTTTCCAGAACTTAGGTACCTACAAGATACTCGGCACACCACTAATTAATCCATAAGTGGTAATACTTGTATATTTTACCACAAATCATTATACATTTGTATATTCCTTGACGAAATTCAAATGTAATCCCTACGTTTTAGCGAAATGATTTACCTTCTGTAAACATGGATTCACACAAGGTATGAATCTATTTGATACTTGATAATCTTATGGAAACAAATAAATATTATCCTTTAATTATGCTTCTTCAGGAACCTTCATATTCCAAGAAAAGGCATGTAATCTGTATGGCTTCAGATTTCTTCTATCCGAATACGGGTGGAGTTGAAGAACACATTTACAATTTGTCCCAATGTTTGATTAAATGTGGGCATAAAGTTATTGTAATTACTCATTGTTATGGCAATAGAGTCGGAGTCCGATACCTGACAGGTGGTCTCAAAGTTTATTACTTACCAGTAAGAGTATTTTACTCCCAATGCATTTTACCTACAATGATATGCAATATTGCTTTAGTACGGTATATACTGATACGAGAAAATATTGAAATTGTCCATGGCCATTCTGCTTTTAGTGTTCTAGCACATGAAGTTTCAATCATAGGTAAGTTGTTAGGCCTGAAGACAGTATTCACAGACCACAGTCTGTTTGGTTTTGCGGATACATCAGCAGTTTTAACTAATAAGTACTTGCAGATGTGTTTGTGCGAGTGTGATCATTGTATTTGTGTCTCACACACAGGAAAAGAAAATACAGTATTAAGAGCAAAAGTTAGAGCTTGCAAAGTATCTGTGATACCAAATGCTGTAGATGCTTATAACTTTGTCCCAGACCCAAGTCAAAGGGACTCAAATGTGATAACCATAGTGATTGTATCTAGGTTGGTGTACCGGAAAGGTGTTGATTTAATGGCAGCTGTGATAGCTGATATGTGCCCTCGTTATCCAAAACTTAGGTTTATAATTGGGGGAGATGGACCAAAGATGTGGCTTTTGCAAGAAGTGAGAGAGAGAAAGGGTTTACAACATTGTGTCACACTGTTAGGTAGTTTAAAACATTCTGAAGTGAGAAATGTTTTAGTAAAAGGTGATATTTTTCTTAACACATCTCTAACAGAGGCTTATTGCATGGCAATTGTAGAAGCTGCCTCATGTGGTTTAAAAGTAGTGTCAACTAAAGTGGGCGGAATTCCAGAAGTGCTGCCCGAAAGCATGATTTACTTGACAGAACCCAATGTTACCAGTATTGTAGACGGTATAGAGTTGGCTATAGATGATATAAAAAAGGGCAATATTTTATGTCCATATAAATGTAATAGAATGATTAGAAAAATGTATAATTGGATGGATATAACTAGGAGGACTGAAATAGTTTACAATAATATTTTACACAACAAAAACAAGCCATTGGGTCAACAATTAAGAAGTTACCTCACCAGTGGTGTGTGGCCATTTCTTTTAGTAATAAGTTTAATGTATTTATTGTTGCAATTAGTTGAGAAAATATATAAAAGAAAACATATTGATATAGCAAAAGATTTAAAAATATAGCCATGTTTAAACATAGATTTTTAGACCTTTACTTTATTAACCCTTTAGCTGCAACAAAGTTATGAATATTGTTTGTTTTCTCATTGAGTTTCAGTATGTCGCCAATTGATAAATAATTTTCGCACCAACTCTATTCTAAGAGTTTTTTTCTGAATAAGTTAAAAGTTAAACAAGGTTACCAAACACAACAAAGGAGTTAAGAGATATTTATTTTTAAAGCCTTTTCCGAAGTATTAATTATATGATTAATAGAATATACAACATATTCAAAAAGATGTAATGAACAATTGTTGTAAATTGTTTATTTAGAATATAGAACATAACTTTGTATATATACCAGGATTTCATGGGAAAAAAAATCTTACTTTAATTGTCTGTCTGTCTGGAATATAGTCAATCATAGAAAAACATCAGGACTATTCCAAAATGCCCCAGATTCTTTGAAAGACAATAGTTGCTCGGGCCATGCAAATAAAGTAATTTTCAGTGAGATTCAGGCCATATAAAAAAATAAATATTCTTTTTTATCTATACGTTTAATACCCCAGCGGTATTGCTGAATTTTTCAGGCATGCACAGATTTTTATTTTCTTTAAAAACTTATATGATCAAAATCCCTACAGAGAAAGAAAAGGTAGGCCTGATGTAGTTTTGCCTGTAGACTAAAGATGTGACAACATTAGATCATGTTACTTACTTTGTTTCTACAACTACATCTACCATATCAGAATCTCTTGATAGTTTTTTATAGGAGTTTCCTACCTTGTGCTTTACTTTAATGTTCTTAGTTCTTCTTATGAAATAAACACTTTTTATTTATTTATTGTTTGTTGCTCCCCACAATCGCTACTTGCTAGAGGCAATCTTGACATTCTTGCCAAATTATTTAGAATAGCATTTCTGATGAAACTGCTTTTGACTGGCAATTAGACAAAGGTAGTTTTGACAACTCGCAAAGTGTTTTTAACCAGGAAAGTGTTTCAAAATATTAAATTCACCAAACATTTTCCAATAAAAGAACAAAGATAAGTTTGGAATGGTTTTATAATTATATGATATTAAATAAAGTGTGGCCTGTTACTTAAATTGGCCTCTGCTAGTAAATAACAATTCACCATTGCTTAATGACACATTACACATTTGTTATTTATTTAACACATTGTAGTGACAAAATATGCTGTCAAGTAATATTTTCTAATAATAACATATTTATTTATCATTAAATGTTATTTCAACCTTGGAGACTGATACATTTTATAAAGAGATATATTTATGCTTCTGACAATGATCCTTCAATATTGCTCCAACAGTTTACGCCCTGTGAACAATACAAATTGAATAATTAATTTAACCATAGAAACCACTAGTTTACATATACATTAGATTAATATAATTTCTAGGTGAAATTTAATCACAACTGAATAATAATTTTAAATGATATGATTGGGTGATGGAATATCTTATACATAACAAGCCATACTTTTTTAAATATCACATTCATGAACGTGAAACCTGGTTGAAAATAATGTATAGCTTAGTCAAGGTTTCAATTTTAAATGACGTGGAAACTCATCTAGCTTTGGTACAACTATTACCTCTTCATCGACAGTTTCAGCACCTCTGTGTGAGAAATTAATTATTTTGATTAGTCAACATAAAACAATTTGATTATGAGATTGCAATGATTTACAATTTATTTGATTGTTGACTGAGTCAAGAGCGTGGTAGGTTAGGAGTTGTTTCATAGTCTGCCAGTTACCTGAGTTCGATTCCCGGTGAACTTAAATATTTAAGAGCCGAAATTTACCATACAATCGTCAATAATACTAGGTATACATGGTAATAATACTGGTTTCTGTATGAAAAAAGTTGTTGCCTAGTCGTTCAGTATAATAATCATAAAGATGAATTACCTATAATTGTGTATTGCCGCCCGTCACGTTCTGTCTCCGACGAGGCGATATACAGGCTTGATTATTAATCCATTATGGCCGGTTTCAATATTTGTTAAATTATTAACATAATATTAAATTAATATAGTGATATGATCAACATATGAAAGCACAGTCGATACGACCTTGGACCTGGGTGTCTTTTTTCACTATTTTAAAAAGGAGCACAAGTGGTACACAAGCTTTCATAAAATGTCAGTACAGTCTGTACATCAAACAAAGATACACAACGCACTCACACTTTGGCGGCGCGCGGGGGGTATTTGGGCTGCACGCCGGTCTGCTTGAGCTGCAGCACGATGGAGCGCAGGCGCGCCACGTCGCGGCCGCGACGCGGACCGAAGTCGCACAGCTCGGCCACCCGCGCCCACTCGCCGCCCGCCGCTGCCCCGCCCTCCGCGCCGCGGGCCAGCGCGCGCTCCGCGTTCCTGCACCGCATGACACGGACACGCCTCGCGTTAACCGGACCCGCTACCACCGCGCAGAATGCGAGCCGTAGCATATCTCCGGTGATAATCGTAATAGCGACCGGTTTCAATTTGAACTTAATGTCGATAAATTGAACTTTTGTCAGATAATATGGTAGCATAGGGACCGTCTGGTTCAATCTAGTATTGTTTCCGAGTAAACGAGACAAGTCTCGACGATGCGACCTGTCAAACTATCATCCCTATCATCCCCACCGGCAGAAAATACTTTATGCTATATAAAATTCGACTCCATGGACTATTAAAGTCACAATATGTAAGTTGGCCATATAGTGTATTATTACAGCAAGAATGGGTGGGTTATAACGGTAACCCACCCATCCCAACGGACAACGGATTTTGCGAAAATGGCAGATTGGAAACTTGCCATGAAAGTGACAATAGATACCCTATGTAGTAAATACTTTTTTTGCATGTATATTAGTGATAAATGAGCAAACATTCCACCTTACGTGATACCATCCTTGATCAAGAATCAATATGTAGGTGAGTTGTCACCCTGAGTACTAAGCTGGAATGCCGAATTATATTTGGTTGTATTACGCGCAATATGAAAAGCTGGCGCATGTTAAGCTGGTATCCTATCAGAGTATGATCAGTTCCTGGTGGAACTGATCCATTATATCTGCAGTATGGGTCTACCAAATACAACATCTAGAAATAACCAGAAGATGTCTCTATTCTATATTGTCCACATATTGACAGAAGAAATTCAATGTGAATATGGATTAGAAATGTATTTGCCATTGATCATTTCAAGGCATGTCCGACACAAAGGGATAATCAGTTTTTTGAAGATAATTAGAGCACCTAGCATTATTTATACCCATCTGCCACCGACATTGGGTACACTAAGTACCAGTAATGTAATGTCACTCAAAGATTATTGGGTTAACAATTCTGATTTATTTTTTAAATTCTATGGTAATAAAAAGGATGTAACAGTTTATTGTGATAAATTGTTAAACAACAACACCTACACCAACTATATGTCAATCTGATAACAATATTTAATCTTGCATTACTTTATTAGTATCCAAAGGTTTTGATGTTTCAATTGATAACCAATAATGGACATCATCATAAGAATAAATGATCACAAAATGAAGTGTTTAAATGCCCTATACATGAAACAACAATTGCCTGAGACATGAACAAAAGACCCGGTTAGGAATGGCACCATTTATGAAAAACAGTGAAATCATTCTTCTAATTTGAAGTTAAAACCAAAAAAAAATTATACATGATTGATTACGGTCACAATAACCATAACTAAAATATGTTAGTAAACATTTAAACTACTAAATAATACTCACTTAGCTGACTCCCTGACAGCATTGAAAAGAAAATAGAACAGAATTAGAACACAACTAACATCTTTTTTTTTTACAACTAAGTAGACACTAAATTACATTTCAATTTGTGTTACCAGTCTACCACCAAAGAAACAATAAAATAGATATCATGTGTATCAGAAATTACAAACACCACTAGATGTTTGTAATTTAATTTAAATTTTTTGTTGATAAATTATTTATAAATAAACTTAACTTAAAAAATTATGTTTTTGGGAGACTAAAGTCTTAAATGTGGTTGAGTAAGTTTATTTTTGGTTTATCCAAATTAATATCTACGTTCCTGTAGTTTACAAATAACATGCATTGCTGCCATGCAGGATTTCATCGTTTTAAAGAAGTTTAATGAAAATATGTTCTATACGCAATATTTGTTAAAAAATATGTAGTTACTATCTTTATAAACTTGAAGCAAACCATTCAATTCCTGGTGTCTATAAAAGTTACCTGTTAGCTGCTTTAGTTTTAGCAATAGTTTCCTCATGAGTCTTATACCAGTCCTCAAGTTCTTTTTTTGCTATTTTCAACATTTCCTCTTTCTTCCGTTCTTCCTCCTCATCTAAAAAATGTTTAAAACTTATTCAATTAAATGATACTAATGAAAACTTAGCTCACTTACTAATTAAATGATAGTGAGTTTTTATTTTCATTTCGTTGAAAAAATTTGTTATTACTCCCAAAAAGGCACTTTTGAGATGTTGATGTTTGAAGTTGGGATAATCTTTAGTGATGATGTTACAATTCTATATTAATAATAAAAGCTGTTGTCTGCTAAACATGGAACTTGATGAAATATCTTGTGAGTCTAAAGTGATATATTGTCAACTCTTACTATATTAAAAAACTGGACACTTCAAATATTTTGACGTATTTACTTGTTTTCCTTCCATTCTTTATGGTATTTATTTATTCACGAAATTTTTTGTTTAAAAATTTTTGAGTTTCAATTTCAACCATTATAGAATTGGTGATAAGAGAATTTTATTCCAAATACAATTTCAAAATGAAATGATATGAATTCTTATCATATTTAATCAGTCTTTTAAAAAATTATTTACATGAAAATATGTAGCTCATGACCATGTACCCAATACTGGGGTGGACAGAGAATTAGACATTTTGATTCTCTCAACCCATTTTTCCCCAGAACATATTTGGGACAGGTAGTGAGTCTGTTGCTGTCTCAGTGGCCAAGTCAATAATATAAATTGCATGTTACTTTTGAAAAACTCATTAGTATAAGCTTTCCAGATAGCAAATAGAACTCAATTCTCCTGATTTGAAGATAGATCCGCTAATCAGTTGGCTATTGTGGCTATATGGCTTTATCACTATTAAAGATTTGTTTAGCCGTGGTTATATTATACATATATTGAACAATGATTAAGCATAAAGAATGCAACTAAAAGTATGTATTTGGGAGCAGATGTTACCCTTCTCTGTTAGTCTCTTTTTCTGTTCTTCTCTCCATATCCTGATCTTCTCTGGCTCTTCCCTCTCTTGCCGGAAAACAGATGTGGGTGCTGGCTCAGTATCTATGAGGCCATTTTGTTCAAATACTGCTGCACTAGGGATTTCTATAAATATATTAAAAAAAAATTATATTCATACTCTTTAAAATGTATGGTATTTAAAAAATTTACTCTATGTATAAAACAAATTTATATATCAGTTTAACCATTACAATATTTGTTTTAATTATACAATTCTATTTTGAAATATTTAAATGTTTAGTTTTGTTTTAATTGACCTCAGAATCTTTTATGAAAACCTATGATTGTATGTTTCATTAACTACACCTGTGACAAACTAGTATTAGCAGAAACTTCCTCGCATAGGACAGGCATTACCTTAGTATAGGAGATCAAGTAAATCTATCAGTGATTTTGTCTCTTTCCCATAGATTCTCACAGGACATCATTCTTAGCCAATGTCATCCATCATCTTTACACACTCATAGAAAGGACTTGGTATCAGATTGCTGTTAAAAGTTATATTTTTGTACTAATTTTACATCCAATAATCTAAACTATACGATATAAAATATTTGACTAAATATATTTGAAGGGTAGGTGATAAATAAACGACTTTATGTCTATTCACATGTTAAAAATACTGAACAATCATTAATTTGGCCAGCCAAATTAAAAAAAAATGTATAGGTGTTAAATTATTAAAGAAAATATACCACTTACCGACAAAATCATCTAAATCGTTGGAAACCGCAGTAGTTATAGGGGGCGGCGCACTAGTTTCCAACTCATCTTCGAGGCCAGCCAGCTGATTCTGTTCTCGTGCCAGGAACTCGGCCGCAGGATCTACCTCAGGCTGGACAAAGCTATCGCCGAAGTCATCCATTTAGGACAATATATTATAAAATAGAATGTTATGAGAAAAAACGTCGACGTCGAACGAAAATCGAATAAATTTTAAATAATATAATAAAGATCGAGAAGTACTCTGTGTATTAAAGATAATGTAGACCATAGATGATACATGTATGATGTAGACCATAGATGATAAATAGAACAACAAATGTCCTGAAACGGCCATTTCCCGCAAGGGCAGCTAGAGCAGAAGAAGAGTAGTGAGCAGAACAGCCAATGTCTACACAGCACAGTTAAAGCTCACTGTGCCTAGGGTTCTTAATTGTATTATTATATGGTATAGTAATGTACTGTTTTTTTTTGAAAAACTTTGACGATTGTGATAAAACCTTAGATTAGCTGCTCAGTTCAGGTATTAGATCTTAAATATTATCTTCTACCTTACCCTGTAAAATAATAAATGAAAAATAAAAACCTAAAAATTAAGATTCTTGTAGGAACTATATTTTGGAGGAACCATTGTGGCTTTGCCGTAGTTAAAACCACTATCAAAAACAAAATATTACAAAATAAAATGAAAATAAAAACTCAACCACACAAACATAGTGAACTAAGTCAATGATGACAGGTAGATGTTTATTGTTCTGCTGCGTTACTCTACCCTAGAGTTCACATACGAGCGCAGACTGAAAGTTTCATGCCAATAGAGGGCGAAAGGTGGTGGTGGTTGGTTATTAATTCTGCTGAGCTGGTTACTGTTCTGACAGTATTATTCTGTTCAAGTAGCATCAAGTACAGTTATGCTCACTAGTCTGCTTCTCTACTCTGCTCTGCTCTTGTTTGAAACGTCCATAATGTAAGCTTAAAAGGACAGAAAACTCAAAAATGTTGCCACCTATAAGACGCTAAATAAATACCCACATAAAACATAGCATAAAAGTAAGAAAGGGCAATAAAATCAAAGCAAAATGGGCATAGCATCTTCAGGCCTATGGTATAATTACACTTATCAAAACAAGATGATTATACTGTTATTATACCCCGTTTTAACAAGGCCTGGGCTACCGATAGGCTAATGAGGAGGTTAGAATAGTCAGTGAAGCAAAACGTCGATAAGGTTTAGTCATCGGTATGTATAACTATGGATAAACGTTTCAAACTATTATAATATTGAAGATCTAACATCATTTACCCGCTGTTATATTTAATGCAGTTTTATGGGAAATGAAAAGCATTTGATCAGTTTCTAGAGTCGAAAGGAAGGAATAAAAGTTATAGTTGTAGTAGTGTTTACGATGTCTGAAAAATACAGTACAATGATTAGTTACTGTGGTGGCTTTTAATGTGTGACAAGACGCAGTAATACAGATTTTTATTCTGGCGTGCATTAATTTTGCGGTTGCAGGAATAATTGATACTGTAATCACGGCATACATATTTGCAATCCAAAGTGGCGAACTACGCTTGGAGGTATTTATAGCTTTAACATCTGTAACCACCATATTTCTAATAAATAAATATTATCAGTATTATCTAAAAATCATATTAATTTTTTTTATTGATTAACGGTAATGTAAAATGTTTTAATAATACCTTTAATATTAGAATAATAGTACATTACAAATAATAATAATTTAGGTATAAAATCACCTAATGTTTGTTCTGTACTCTGATCATGATGTATAAAAAAAATGAATGAGCCATTTCTACTCCGGAATTGTTTAAGCGTAAGTGATCGGATTGATTTTAATTGATTAAAGAAAACTATATACGTACCTATTTATAGAGACGCAATGTAGAAAGATGTTGATGTTCTCGCAAAAGTGTAAAACGAAATGTTATATAGATAAATTGGTTGTCAAATGTGTCAGTGTCAAATTGTCAATACGTTACGTTCACGGATTTAGTGTTCTTTCACTACAAAATTTAGTTGTTTATTTATGATTGAGCTTAATTCACGACGGTCGTGCGGATATTATTTATAAAAAATTGCAACAACTAGATTAATAACGATAATGTACCTGTGATTATTATTATCTAATCTCGGCTGTAGTCTCGATAAGTTCTTTTATTGACGACCTATTTAGTTTTGTTGAATTATAGTTTTATTTATAAATTTATTACTTGTTATATATTTTACATTTTGGTGTATGCGTGAATAATGAACTTATCGTTTGCGGGTTGTGGTTTTCTTGGTATTTACCATGTTGGTGTTGCTGTGTGCTTTAAAAAATACGCACCCCATTTGTTGTTAGGGAAGATTTCTGGTGCCTCTTTTGGCGCTATTTCAGCATGTGCTCTTCTTTGTGATCTACCAATAGGTGAGTATAGAAAATAATTATATTTCACCTCTAATATTTATGTATTAATTTTATCCCATAAAGTTTTGTGTTATTTATACATCATTTATTTCTAAGATGAAACTTCATATGATTTGGTTTGCTATAAGATCAATTTACCCTTAATTAATAATGTCATTAAGGGAAAAAAATGTAATTTTTTTTTAATTTGTGGTTATATCAAATTTGTTTTTTTTTGTATATAAAAGTTTTTAGGAAAATTACAGGAAGACCAAAATAAAAAAAATTGTAATGCAAAAAATATCAGACTATTATTATTAGCACATATAAAGTAAAATCTTTATTAGATAACCAAAATAATACACTTTTGATTTTCAAATTGAGTGTTAGATTTTCTATAATGTTTTTCATTTAATTGTTTAGTTCAGGTTTAAGTAGATTATGGTGCTCTTGTTTCTGCAACTCCACAACTACTCAACTTACCTTGTAGTTTTGTGTGATAGATTATGTAACTACAAGGTAGTTATGATATGAAGGAGATATGGTAAAGGCAAGCAGTGGATTTTGTTGCTGTTCAAATGGGCTGGCTCGACCGAGGTAGTAGCAAGACCTTGCAGAATACCAGTGTGAAGTAGATGACTTTTATTATAAACTTAGTTTTTAAAAAAACTTGGAAATACAAAACTGTCAGTTTTTTAAAGAACCCATTGCCTCACTTCACACACAGTAAGATTATGTCTTGTATCATGAATTTATATCCATAAATCGGTTTATTCTTTGTTCAGCCTATTTCACCAACAGAGTTTCTGTATGGTAAGTAAAAAATAAAATTAAATATAACTGTTATTTGTAGCAAAAATTACAAAATGCAAGTGTTGCTAACTACTTAATAATTTGTTACTTGCTTCTAATTAACTATGTGACCTTTAAGTCAAAAGGTCTAGATATTGTACATATTTGTGACAGTGGTTTGTTGATTGCAACAAATTATAAATCTTAATGTAGGATTGTTCAATTTGTCGATTGTCTTGACAATTGATGTTGTAATGCCTGATTTTGACCACACCTACATCTTCAAATATCTTTATTATTTTAATAGCATAATACAAACTTAGAAGTCATAACTTATGAGGGGAACAGACAGCCAGCTCATGGTGGCTCATTAGTTCTAAATAAATAATGTATTGAAGAGGAGAGGATCTATTATTATTTTTGTTTAAAGATATGTGTAGATGTGTAGTATTTTTATCAACATGTTTTTATTGCTACGAAATAAATAAAACTGGTAATAAAACTTTGTCATATTTACAACAGGTGTTTAAATAAACAAAGTTTTTGTTGATCTGTCAACTCATCGGTCTGAAATAAGACTAAATAAGTTAATTATAACCAAACCATAAGATTGAAATGTCAAAAATTTAGAAGTATTTAAATATTTTTTATTCAATTTGGGTGAGACCTAATAGTCCTTCTGATAGTAATACTAATAATGTTGTGTAGTAATAGTGTAGTGTTGCAATATAATGGCTACTGCTGGCAACTCCGATTTAATGAAGTTACAGAAGCGTTGACCCCTGAGTTCTAAGATGGAATGGCACACAGCCTGGAATTATACTCAGTAAACTCAATAATTTACCTGGCATAGATATGACATTAGGTGCTCCAAAACATTATAATTAATGTTATGTATGGAAACATTTACATCACACCACATGAGAAGCTCAAGAATAGCACACATTCATTTAGGAAATCACAACAATCATACAATTCATCATTGCACTATGAAAGTTTGTACTTGTTATTTCATATATACACGATCCAAATAATCCTGAAGAAAGCTGTCCTTCCCAGGTCACAAACATCCGACCTGGCAGGTAGCCCTTTTCCTTCACATCTTCATCTGCCATCACTTGATCATTAATTTTTTCGAAGTATTTCCTAATATTCTATTTTTTCACATACATAATAGGTATATGTCATCTTATTTTTATTTATAAATATTTTTATCTGTACTAATAATAATACTTAAGTGAAACTAAATATGTACCATGAATGTATTTACAAAATTTTTATTGAAACATATTATACTAGTGAATCAAAAGACGAAACCTAAGTTTTTTAGAAAATCTATCTCACTGTATGTCATAGATCTCTAGTAGTAGGATTGAGTCACTGCCCTGATACTTGGATATTGTTGTTATACAACTTACCACACTTACATACATAACGTCATATATGTATATGTATATATGATGTACATATTTGTATTTTCGTTATATATTTTATTATTATTTTTATTTTTATTTAAAAAGGAGCCAATTTTTTTTGTGGTTTGTTTCTCTATAGTTCATTTTTATATTCAAAAGAAACGAATGGCTGTTGTCAGTTTCAGACCTTTTTTATTACTGTCTATCTTGAGGATCTATATTAAAAACTAAACTAGGTACTAATTTGGAATTCCTGATGACGAGTATGCATGAGCATCCTTTGTTTAAATAGTACATCTATGTAAACAAAAGACACTGGAACCACTGATTTCTAAAGCAGTTTGAAAGCTATGACCGAAACAAACGAGGAGCTGTTTACCCATATGTACGAAACTATATTAGAGCGAGGCCCGACTCGGCTATTGATCTTTTTTTTCGAAGCTGGCTGGAAAAGGTTTAATTTTGGGGGTTCGATGATTCAGTGGAGCAATGATAAACTAGTGAACTGTATAATATACAGACTATTATAAAATTATGCAATGGTTGTTGTCTTAATATGGGACAATCAACTTTGTAGAATGCACGAGTATGCGTGGAAGGGTGGGTGTAATAGTCGTTTCGAGCGGCGCCGCCCGGACGGAGCCATCCCCGCTCCTCTTGTCCCCCGCCTCACCTTGCTGTTGAGTTGAATGACTCAACAATTGTTTGATGATTTGGAAATATTCCTCAAAATAGTAAATGATCCTTACATTCTCCATCAGGTCGTGAACGGGATTCTTTTCCTCTTTTTAAAAGAAATAAAAATATATTCCGTATTATTAATTGACTTAATTATACAGGCGAAATCACAAGCGATGTCCTGAGGATTGTCGGTGAAGCAAGGGCCGGGTCTCTGGGACCCTTCAGTCCCTCATTCAACATCCAGAATGTGCTCCTGGCGAGCATGCAGAGGCACCTGCCATCTGACGTACACAAGATCGTCAGTGGCAGGCTTCACATATCTCTGACCAGAGTATATGACGGCAAGAATGTCATTGTGTCAGAGTTTCCCACTAGGGAGGATCTTCTGCAGGTAAACTGCTCGGCGGTTAGATATTCACATCCTACTTTTGCTCCTTTAAGTTACTCTGTATAACTATAGTATTGCTCTAGGCGTTACTTGCGTCCTGCTTCGTACCAGTATTCTCCGGCATGCTGCCGCCACGGTTCCACGGCATCCGCTATATGGACGGCGGCTTCAGCGACAACCTGCCAGTCCTCGACGAGAACACAATCACCGTTAGCCCTTTTTGCGGCGAGAGCGACATCTGCCCCAGGGATCTAAGTTCACAGCTGTTTCACGTGAGTCCTAACTATTTTTATTGGGTAGGGGTGAAAAATTAACTGACAGTCCACTTGATGGTAAGTGGCTAGTGCAGCCTATGGAGACCTGCATACAACATCGATCGAAAAAAGTTACAGATGCGTTGTTACCCCGGAGGATTAAGATCACAGCCCTTAATTATACTGGCTCTCTTTACCAGAACACAACAGTTTTTACACTGCTGTTTGGCGGCAGAAATGGGTAAGATGGTACCACCCGTATCTACCCAGGCGACTCCTCGGTAGAGAAGGAGTCTACCACCCAAAATGCGACATGGCATGGCTTTGTTTATGAGACTTGACTTATTATTGACCATTTGTGGAATAATGAATTCCACATGATGTTAAACAGAATGCCTGTTCACTCATACTTCGACAGAGAACCACTTTATAACGAACTAAGAAAGCCGACAACGCTGCGTATTTCGATGACGCAAAACGTCTAGTATACGTTCGGGGCATGGGAACTTTAAACTGGTTTAATCTAGCTTCAGATATAAGCATCTGGGGGTATAACAATTTTTCCTCCAAATGAGCGATGATGGGCACATCACATAATGCCAACACCTGCCAATCTAGGCTCAGACGATTCAGTATTTGACTGTCACTGTCGGAATAATGAATTCTACCCACGCTGTTTGGGTGTAGTAGAAAACGACTACTGGCAAAAGTGCGTATAATCACGTATTGCCAATAGTGTAAGCTGCAATTGACTTTGCTTGAATTTCTAAAACTCGCCTCTATAATAAAGAGTACAAAATGAAAATTTCAACAGGTAAACTTGGCCAACACAAGCATCGAACTCTCGAAGCAGAATATAAACCGTTTCGGGCGCATCCTCTTCCCACCGAAGCCCGAAGTGCTGAGTAATATGTGCAAGCAGGGCTTCGACGATGCCCTTCGATTCCTGCAGAGAAACAATCTGATCTCGTGCACAAGATGTCTGGCTGTTCAAACCACCTTCCAGCTACAGGATGTGCTTGATGACACCTCATATGAATACGATCCCGAATGTGAAGAGTGCAAGACTCATAGACAGGTAAATAAAGAGCATTTTAGATATACTACGTAGTACCACACGGTATATAATTATAGAAATATCGTAGCATTTATAGTTAGTTCACATTTAAAATTTTACAGGTTGTTACCAAATAATTAAAAATAATGTCATTAAACTTCAGCGTTTTATTACAAAAAAAGTACGAACCAGTCGGTTAGTCGTAAACTCAAACAAGCAACGAAAACTCTGTTAGTAAGTTCAAAGTTGTAGTTTGATTGTTTGTTTGTCTGCCTTCTGTTTGTAATAGTTCTTCGATCTTATCGCACAAACGCTCCATCGGATACAAACGACTTTCCTTCGTACGCACGAATATTTTATTGTTTCGACACATTTATTCTTAAAAGATGAAGATATGTATGAGTGAATTTGCATCAGGACGCGCTCGTGGACGACCTACCGGATACAGTGATGACGATCTTTCACAACGCGATCGAGTCGGCCAACAGCGGGCTGGTGAGCTGGCTCATGAGGCAGCGGGGAATGCGCTGCGTCTCCATGATGACGTTGCCCTACCGGGTGCCCGTCGACATCATGTACGCGACCTTCACCAAGTGAGTACACCGCGCTCCGATCACCCGACAGCGGGCTCGTCAGCCGGCGCTCCGAGTGGCGATTTGTGGTGCTGCTATCGTCAACCCCGCCTACCGAGCATGGCGATAACGGCAAATCCCGCCCACTTGGGAGAGGCGAATATCCCGTACAGACTGATGGTCGTAGTTTTAGAGTTTGCGGAGGTTGTAATGCGTAAATTACTCAACAATAGTATATATATATATATACCCATTTATCATTTATAAACATGTTAGAATTGTGTTTAGTTTTAAGTGTGACACAATTTTCACTCATTAGATAATACTATCAAAAAGCTTTTAGTAGATTTTGTGTGATGCTCCATTAAATAAACAGACATTATTAAATATTACTAGAGTACGAAACATAATATAATAAGTGTTATAATTTATTTATTTACTAGGACTACATAATGTACAGTTTAGGACTTAAACTAGAACTTCTCTAAAGTATGTAGACCCTGTTAGGGTATGGTCGAAAGCGGCTGTTACGACGCATCTAGTATGTACAGTGTTCTAGCTTTAGGGTCGACTAGATCCGGAAAGTACTCCCAGCATAAAGCACCGAAGTTGCAGCGTGCTATAGCATTTAGTGATGACAACGAAGCTTTCACTTGATTCTTCACCTACAAGGCATATCGTTGTCTATGGGCACTGACGACTGACGGTCATGGCAGATTGCGTGACGTCCATCACTCTTTCTGAAATTGAAAAAAAAAAAGTTGTTCTTCTTGATACGTCCCTTATCTGGTTAAGGTAAGGTCTCCTTTCTAAAATTGAACAGATAATCTAATTCGTAGTGACCTCCCTGGCTACCTCATGTAAACATCGATATACCAATATCGCTGTCTGCTTTGTAACTGGCGTCGTGTACTCGATTTATCGCGTTGTTGACGAAGACGGCTAACGGATCATGTGATTGAAATTTTAATTAAAAAATTTAAACATTTCCATGTATGAAAATGTTACTGTGATTTTGGATGTTAGGGGATTATACTTTTTTCTGTTTTATGCGTTGATGTTTGTTGTCCAACAAAATGAAGGAACATTTAATGTTTCAATTATTCTTTTTACTTTTCACTCTGCTGTTTGTCTGACCGTCTATCTGTCCGTAAGTCACGGATTGCTGGCTCGTACAGGGAATGAGCTAAATTAGCTGGATATTTGGTGTAGAATGTTGACTCATAACAGGATATTGAATTAGAAATATGCCAATGGTATCAAACATGTAAATAGAGCCGAAAAAAACATTTCTCGGCATGTGTGATGAATTTTCTAATGCTCATCCACGCCATTTTTTTTTTATTTTTCACTCTTTTTTTCTTCAAAAATATAGAAATGAGAGGCCGTCAAAGCTGTCAGTAATAGACCGATTCAGTTTTGAGGTCAAATCAAATTAAAAAAGTTTATTCACGTTGACTTTTACAAAGGTTTTTTTTTGAGAATCTCAAAATTTATGTAATCTAACTATAATCTTTAGTTACCTAATAATTAATATAAAAACATAACATGAGAAACAATTAATTAATTATGTATATAGAATATTATAAAAGGATGTCCAGTAGACATTTCAATAATACCATTGTGCTACATTACTTGACTTCAAGTCAATAAGCATCTTCGGCATTGAGGTATACATTAACTGTGTAATTTTCTTTTGTGTAAGAGATTGTTTAATGTAGTTTCTGAATGAATCTAATGGTAAATTCAATTTATCAAAAGATGTTTTATGTCTAAAACTAAATTAGTTAGGAATTTAGAATTTCTGTATTTTATGCACCATATACTGTATTTAAACAACAAACACAGAAAACACCGATTTATAATGTTGTTTGCTAGCTGTGGCTGTGTGTGGGAACTTTTTTTCTTTCACGGGTTGTTGTTGTGTGGTTCTACGGAACCCTCGGTGGGCGTGTCCGACTCGCACTTGGCCGGTTTTTTTTTACTTCGAATGGGCGAAGGTTTACAAAAGGTTAAGGTTCTTCACATCATTTGTTATAAAGTACCGATGGTTTTCAGAATGGTGGGCAATTAATCGTACCAGAATATTTTTTTTTAAGTTTGTACATATGCTTTTCGGTTTTGAATGTGTTTTTGATTATCTTCATCTGTGTGTGTAACAAGGTTACATTATTATTGCGGAATGACAGATCGTGGAGGTATAACACGAAATGGAGCACAGGTCCACGGTAGAAGCAGATTAAATATTTTATATTTATTTATTTATATGGTGTCCTGTACCAGGAGCGCATACATTGGTACATTCTCAAAAAATTGTTGCGCACAATGAGGGTTCTGATGCATGCGCCACCATAGTCATCATTGCAAAATACTATATAGTATTAGTTATGAAGCCCCAGCGGGTAATTGCGTGCTCAAACTTACCTGAATCCCCTGCGAATCATCGAATGCAAGACGATCCCAACTTCTACAATGGCTATGCTGCCCGGCGATATCACCATGAATATGCGAATAATTCACGTTCGCGCACGGTGGAAAAGCTCCACGGTTCATTTTTCACGCACGTGGAATGCAAAAATAGCAATACGCCCAGCAGAAAAGGCGGGCGTCACCGTCGCATTCAGACGTCGAATCGCGAGTGATAATATCGTTCATAACCATACACTTTGTGTAATGTGGCCGACAGGTGGCGCCACTTGTACGTTCTCGGACACGCAAGGTGAATACGGAGATAGTTCACACGCAATTCCCGCCATGATGTCGAATGATTGGACATAATATTCGGACAGCCGCAGCCGCTTTTACGTGTACACTTTGTAATTTTTTTTTAATTGTTTGTTAGTGACACTAGGCAAAAGCTGTGGAGAGTCTACGTAACGTTTTCTAAATTTGAATGTTTTCAAAATTATTTTTGCTAAAACTTTTGGTCCTTTGAGCCCCGATCTTACGAGTTTTAATGACCTAAATACTTTAGGTATCTTATAAATAATATTTTTTGATGTATCTCATTTCTTTTATAGTATTTTACGTATCTATACGTTTTTGTATATACAACGCAACCAGATGAGAATGTATGTAAATATTTATAAATAATAAGGTTGGCCTACTATACATATGATAATAAAACTTCTCTATTGAAGTTTAAATAAAAGCTTCAGTTTTTTTCATCCAATTTTTAAATAGGCGTTGCAGAAAACAGGACGCTCTGACGTTTTTAAATTGATGTAATCAACGGATAAGGCAATCTTTCGACGCATTGCACGTTTCGAACGTAATAAACAAATGTTTCGAATATTTTATAATGTTTCGAATATTTTATAATGTTTTCGAGTGATTTCGTATTTCAACATAGCTATGTGTCCTCGTCGCTTATCGTTTTTGTAACTTTTATTATATTTTTGAAGAGAGATAAAGCTGTGACGTCAATAGCGTATCTGAACCGTTCTCTTTATTTAGTGTAATTATTTTTTATGCCAACTTGGTACTGACGATCAATGTTATGGTGTCATAGGGTCATCGATTGGGACATTTATGAATGAATGAATACACTTTTATTGTACACCACAAAACAAAAGGATACAGAAAACAATAACAGAGCACGTTAATTACAAGGCACGGTATAAATACACGTACTATACAACTAATGCTAATAGAATCAAATTAAAAATATGTACAGCCGTTCTTAAACATATTGATATACATACATACGTATTTACACCTTTTAAATTCACTTTTTCGAAGAACGTGTAACTTCCCCTAGAAGCTCGACAAATTGAAATTTCATCTTTAAGTAAGGAGGAGTAGAAAGAGGAAACAAGACACAGTACATAATAAAAAGGACACGCAAGCTCTGGCGAAGTCACATAGAGGATTGAATTCGATTGAGTTGTAATCTATAACGCGGTACTGCGATAACGTTAAAAACCTGGCCATTTATCTTGACAGCACCTCGAGTTGTACAAGCCAAATTAATGAAGTTAGAAGGGTTTTCTTCTTACCTTGCGTCGCCTTCGATAATTTCTTCGCATTCCTACAAACAATATGCTCGCACAGGCTCTTCTCCATCCAATTCTTGATTAAACAAACGCAAGCTACATAATTAAATAAGCTTGAGAGACTTCTAAGTCCTGACATTCGGTAGATATTTCAATTGGGCCATGTCCAAATTTCTCGTCCTTGAGGCCGCAGGCGCAAACCTATGAAGCTGTAAAATCCAAAACGGCTAACAGCAATAACATCATCGAATACATATGCCACATTTCTCAATTTCGCTCCCGTCTCAAGACTGAAACTTAAGAATTGACTGGTCCAGTCAATTCGCAAGATAAAGCTCTGGCTGGCAATAATTTATATTTCGGTTGTGGTTAACATGATTATTAGCATGTTTAAGTCTCAATGTTGCTTGATGATAATGTACGGAAGATAGGTTTTTATTTATTTATTCCTATTCGTAAACACCTTAATCAAAAGGCGTACTTATTGCCTTGTCTTCTGTCAGTCAAACAGGAGTGAAAAAGAAAATAAAATCTATTTATATGTACATTCATTTATGACGTATGTATTTTTTATATATATATATAAATATTACAAAAGATGTTTAATCCTTTGAGACGTAGATGCCTTTGAAAAGGGCGTTTCAGTGGAGAATGGCCTGAATAGAAGAGCTAAATGATACTGTCTATGTGTAATCAGAACTATGCTGTGGAATACTAATTTTAAGACTGTTTACAGAGCAAGGTACTCGATATTAAATCGAATGAAGAAAATGGAAATTATCCTTGTGATAAGCTGGAGAATTTGGATTATTTAAAATAGAGTAAATGTACCACCTTCTTACCCATTGCTGCCGCCAAAACAGCAATGTAGCACAACGTATCTGTAACCTTCTTCGATTGAAGTAGTGGGTGTCCACGGGCTGCAGTAGCCACTGACCACTGGTCATACTGGCCGGCAGCGCATCTGTAGCTCCTCTGGTGTTGTGGATGTTCGTGGGCGTCGGTGATCACTTACCATCAGGTGAGCCGCACGCTCGTTTGCCCCCTTCTTCTATAAAAAAAAAAACTTGGTGAGAAGGTTTAGCGATAGATAAACTAAGTAAATGAACTTGGTTTTGAAACCTAGAAAGTTTTTAGGCGGTTAAGTGATCGAAGGGCGACCACGACTTTTCGGCTAACTTCTTTAATATGAAATTCTTAGGTCTGGTTCGAGTGCAATATATGTTTTTTTAAGGATTAACAAAAGGGATCAAAAACAATTTTAACATACAGGAGAAAGGCTTCCATAATCAACCTTAGCCTATATATAGAGTCAAGACGCGGCTTTTGCTGCTGCTCGAATGGTCCGGCTCGACCGGGGTAATAAGCACGGCCTAGCAGAATATCGGCGTGAAGTAGAGGCATCTTGTGCTTTTGCGTTTCATTGTGTAAGTGAGCCAACCAGATGTTTACTCCTCTATCCCCGTCCCTAAATATCTGTAAAGACCGGCAACGCACCTGCAGCTCCTCTGGTGTTGTAAATGTACTTGAGGGACGGTTCACTTATCATCAGGCAATTCTAGTTATCCGCATGCTTGAGCATACAAGCTTTTTTGCTCTTTCCCTTTTCCGTTTAGTCCGATGTATTAGGCTTGCAAATGCTGTAGGATCTTAGAAACTTCCACACATCAGTGGTCGGAGAGCTAAAATCCTATTTCTGCCGTTTTATAAAGAGCGTAATTCTGTATGTATTCCAGAAATTACATATTACAATTCTGGTATGTATGCTTGATTCTGTAGTATTAATTTTCTTTCCGACGATAATGCAAACAAGTCGAGAAGTAACAAGAAGCTGTGGAGAAATACGTGGTATCAAGAATTATACTTAAATTCGAATTCGTCTTATTTAAGAGCAAAACAAAATAAACTTAATTATTTAAAGTAATCTAAATATTTGATAGTTTATAACTGGCTTTGTATTGAGATTTGTTAGCTTAGTCATATCAATAGGACTTTATCTTAAATTACATTGTATTAGAACGCAGTGTTTGTGAGACGCGTGATTGGATTAGCACCTTGAATAACCTTTGTCGTTATTCAAATGTATTCAAGAAGATTTTTTTGTGGATATTTTTATAGAAAAAGTTAGTTCCTGAGCAATGCAAACATTCTGTCAAACTTAATTTCTTTCTTAAATTCATTCGACCAGACAGGCAGCTAGACTGAAATATATTTTTTATGGGAAAGGGCAAACGAGCTAGCGACTCAGTGATTACCGTCGCAACACCATAGGAGCTGCAGATCATTTGGTGCTTTAGCAGTGTCGACCTTTAACGATATTTGGAGCCTGGGAGAGAGTATGAAGACGGTGGGTTGGAGTATGGAGGAGTGGACCTCCGGTTACCTCACTCACGGAACGAAAAGCAGAAGCACAAGATGCCTCTACTTCACGCCGGTATTTTTGTACTATTGGTTGTATTTATTTCTGTGACGATAACAGATTATTTAACCTCTTTGATAATTTGTAGTAAATACTTTCGAATCAATACAACTTTTGTGTTATCTTCTAATGTTAGTCGAGATTCTTCTTTAGTAGAAGTAACATTTTATTAATTTAATATTTATAATTCAGTTTTATATGTATATTTCGTGTATTATTTAAAGTGCATGCTCATAGGATTTTTTTTTAATTTCATGCAAAAAAATGCGCTTCTGTATGTTCTTATTCGAAGCGATAAACGTTATTCATTGATGGTTTTTCAAATGATGAAGAAAATTTTCACAGAGCTATGATATGAGATAGGTAAAATAGTGTAGAACCTTAAGATTAATATCATTCAGTTGTCCTGCCAAACGTAACTATATTTATTAACACACCTTTATATTAGATAATGGCTGTGTGTAAGCCACTCTTAATTTTCTTAGTTTCCAATCAAAAATCCATTACTGAACCATTTTTTCAGCAGATAACATTGTTCTCAAATATGGAATTGTAATCGCTTTTTTAGTTATATCGGTGATAAAATAGAGAAGCACGCACTGCAGTATGCGGTGGTTGGCAGTGTGCGCGTCCGTAGAAGGAGGTGTGTCCGACACAACAACATTATGACTAGGTCAGTGATCGCCTGTTTTCTTTTGGGCCAGACGGTGATGGATACGCTGTGTTGTGTATTGCTTCGTCCTTTGTCCGGTTACCACCAGACTCTATTTGCAGCGTATGGAATTAAATAAGTACTTTGACAGGTTGTGTTTTGCCTTTGTTGCCAGTGTTGTAAATTTTTGACCGATGGTGTTGGAGATTCTAATAGTTATTTGTTATTGTGAAATATAATTTTTTTAAATTATTGTTTGTTTTAGTATGGAACAGTACTGACGTAATGTGAATACCACTAATATTTCTGTCCAAAATATTACTAATGTATGTTATTTATGATACTAATATCGCATGCGAATAGAATCAACAAAGTCATTTAAGAAACATGGATATTGTTTTTTATTTGTAATTGCATGTAATTTATATTATTTCATGCACATATGATTCGTATATACCGTAAAATTAAACCAATATTTGTTAAATATATTGTATCTCTCTGTCATATATATAGTCATCGTCAGTATCAAACCAGCATTACCGTAATAACTAGGTGGCGGGCCTGAGTTTTCTCGTTTCTGCCTGAGAGTCGCCGGCTAGGTACCCTTATACCCATTTCTGCTGCAAAACAGCACTTTAACAACTGGTATTTTCGGTTTGAAAGGTAAAGAGAGCCAGTATAATTAGGAGCAGTGAGGCATTCCATCTTAGACCTCACGGGTGACAACGATTAAAAAAAATCGTGGTTGACACGCGAATTGGCCATCGTTGCATCGGGAAACACTGATGCAAATTTTCAAAGGTGTGGCATGTTTATGGATACGTGAGAAAGTTATTTTGTCATCTGTAATGGCAACCCTCTTAATCAACTTTTAGGATACCTACGAGATAAGATGGAATGGTAGATTCTTTTACGCCGCCGTTATTTTTTAAATTTGTGCATGAAGTATGGATTATTATTACCACATGTCCCGGATCCCCTGGACAAACCTCCGTCCCGAACAATATTATGATTTAAAAAATCATAGTAAATGAAGGATACAACTCAGGGTGATGTATTTTTTCAGGGGGTTTGATCAACATTTTATTTGGCGCGGGCAAAAAGCGAACTCGTTACCCGCGTCACATTAAAAAAAAAGAAAAGTTGGCGGCAATTGGTGGGATGTCATTTTGAATTTTGTTAATTCTGAGTGGGTGTATACAATATACATACGAAATAAATTTCGAGTATTGATGTATAACATTAATATTGATACGTTTATAGTAGGTATACCGCAAGTGCCCGTGGATGTGTAACGATTGCAAAATTCAATTCATGACCGAAAAACGTCAATTTTCGTTTAGATTCTATTCTCGGTTCAATTAGTTCAACAAATGTTCAGTTGACTGTTGGGTTGATATTAATTTAATTTAAATCAGTCTAATTATAGTTACTTAATTATAAATTTGCAAATTACTTAATCAATTATTATATAACAAAATTAGATATTATACTTTTTTTACTAATATAATAACGTGGCCTACACAAGGGACATTTTAATCCGCGGAAGAAATTTAAATATACAATTATTTTCAAATTAATTTGAACAATAATTGAACATTCATAATTAATAACAACACACGCTGGCTGAATAATTGTTTCCTATTTTATCACAAGGAAAAAAATTATCGGTTATGTTACATTACATAAATGTTATGTAGCATCTATATACAAAAGTATCAAGCCTGAATCTATAAAATAACAAGGATATCGTTCCGCGTATAAATTCTAGAAACTTCGGTTATTACACCACCGTCACATTCCGTTTGACCTTCAGTGGTAAATAATCGTTATCGAAATGTAGCTTAATCGTAGTTAGTATCATAAATAACACTTATTTTCAAAGCACTGCTATTTCCTGTATTTTTTTTTGTTCAAAAAGAACCATCAATGTTTTTTACATGACATGATAGCGCCTTTGTCTTCCTCACCTTTTCCTTTGAACAGTAAGGAGATATTTAACATTTATGTAATATTTTATCAATCGGGGCGAGTTTGTCTGTAACTCAACATTTGCAAGAGTCCTTATGCAAATTGTGAGACATCAATCAAGGCGTGAGTGTGGACTTAACTCTTCATCGTGTTTAATGAACACAATTGCTTCAAGTGGTCAATATATATATCGCATGGAAAATTTATCTCGGTAGAGGTTACATGAATAAATTACGTTTCTGAATGTGAAAATGCTCTAGCTTTGCTCTGATATTCTGGTAACACAAAATTTATGTAATAAAAAGCTGAGCTCACGGCTATGTGCGCTTGAAGTTTAGATTTAGTGTTTGTTTATACTGAGTGAATATCCATAATCTGTAAAACACTTCAGAAAATGTATTCAAACTTCAAAAATCGTGTTGGTAATAAATAAATTTTGATTTTTTTTTGGTCCATCATTGCAATACGTCTAACGCATGACGTATTGCAACAATTTCGGCCAGGTTAGTTGGTTCTGGTACTCATAGATTTTTTTTATATGATTTATTTATATAGAGGTATACGTAACTACATAATATATCCATCTTATCACCAGTTACCAAGACACTGGGAATCCTAGTTTGACATTGGATGACGTGTATGTTTGTACTATATAATAGGGGTTAAAGTATGAAGGGGCCGTTTAAATGCAGTGACCACTTTGAATTAAAATTAAACCTGTATCGTTCAAGATTCGTGATTAAAACTATTTTTACACAAAATCTATAACATTCTAAATTCAAAAAATATATGTGTTATCTTTTAATTGTTTTACTGAATGTAAGTTAGAGTTTAGAGTTGTACTATTTGAGTTAAAGATTGGATTCTATGTTATGATTATTTATGTCCGGCTATTAAACACTGCTGGTGCCTTCTCTTTGTGAGAGATACCCACTGTGAGATACCGAGTCTAAACTTTCTGTAGTTTATCCAGGCGGCAGAGAACGGGTTCCCTTTGCCTTGTCACGGTTTGTGGTCACATAGATGCCCATACTACTGAAAACAATAAGCAGTGATATTAAACATACTTCCAATTTGCCAGTACTTGTTGAGAAAATACAAATGAATAAACAAACAAACACTCCTTTTCTGCCAAGGAGCCGTCTGGATAGGTACCTCTCATTTACCGATTCTTCCGCCAATCAGCAGTGCACCACTGCTGTGTTTCCGTTTGGAAAGGCAGAATTACAGTGTAATAAAAGGCTGAGAAGCATTCCATCATTGCCCCCAGGGGTGACAACGCTTTTGTAAGCATTTTCAATCGAAGTTCTTTGCAGGTGTTCATGGGATGCAGTAGTCATTTACAAATCAATCCAATGCTATGAAAAAAAAAAAACAAATAATTGTGCTAAAATCCTTAACTCATTGCCCCCATACCAACAGATTCGTGACCTGCACACCCAAGATGAGCAAATCGTTATGGCGACTCAGCTGGAGCCTTCTACGACAGCTTCATGCCTTCGTGTACTCGGCCCACGACCGCTCAGACGCTGCGGCGAGGATCTACTACAAACTGGCTCTCGAGGCAAAGAAGGACGCCGAGGACTACAGACTGGACAGAAGGTGAGACGGCCATGATATTAGGATTTCAGGACTTAACGGTTCTGAAAGTATCGGTAAATGTCGCTGTTTGCGTTTCTGTCATGCATTTTGAATTGGAAGTGTCTAATTTTTTTTTAATGTAGTGAACGTATTTCAACAGCGAGTAATATTTATTGTTAACTAATCTTTATTGATTAATTAATAATTGTTTTTTTTACACACCTGGAGCTTATAAGTTAGCAGAAGTTTCACTTATGTTCCGTCTACTGACTTGCGCTATTTTTTCCCCCCATATTTTTTTTATTGTTATAGTAGAATATCTTAACGGTCCGTTGTTGAAAAAAGTTGTAGAAGGCTGCTCTATTCTATTCTTTAAGAAGAAAAAGAAATAATATAACGTAACTCGAGCAATTATTAAATAATCGAATAGACTGCAGCCAAAGTCGACAACGTTATTTTATGCCGATTTCAATGGAGTAGGTTATTAATGGGGCTATTACCCCTCGATGTGTCTTCTGCCAAGGACAAAGTAGTCTCGATGTGCCGTTTCCAATTACCCTGAAGCCGGATCCAAGCTACATTTCAATTACCTATTAGAGTTTACAGTTCGACGTCGATTGTTTATCTTATCCTTTATGTACCCTATCGTAGTTCATAACGGCCGATATTATGTTATTGTAGGTATTCAAGTCGACACATGTTCAATTCGTTCGATTTCTCGGTGAGCTATTTTGCAATACACGTCTCTTTCATCTTGTAATGATAAAACGTGACATACGTCATTATTCTATATTTATTCAGACCGCATAGTTATGAGTATACGGAGTATTGGGGTGGTCGGAGGTCTAGACACTTAACTCTTTTCAATATGCTTTTTACCATCTTTTCGTATTTTACGTGGTAGAGCCAAGCAGCGGCTTTTGTGCTGCTCGAATGGGTCGGCTCGACCGGGGTAGTAGTACCGAGGTCGTACGTCGTTGAATACCGGCGTGAAGTATAGGTATCTTGCTTCTGCGTTATGTTCGGTGGGAGAGGTAACCCGAGGCCCACATCTCCTTCCCCCAACCCCTCTCCTCATCATGCTCCGATCACCCAAAATCTATATAGGCCGGCAACGCACCTGCGGCTCCTCTAGTGTTGCAGGTGTACATGAGCGACGGTAATCACTTACGACCAGTTGAGCCGCTCGCTCGTTTGCCCCCGTTACTACCGATACCTAAATGGGCTACAGCCACTGGCAGTAGGCTAGGCTTCACAGGCTTACTGTGAAATTTGAGCCGAGTGCCCGGTCCTCGATCCACCGCGGCTCCTATTATCTATCGGCTTGTCTTATCATCTAGCTCGCAATCAACCTGTCCATCTATTTTAACTAACGCTGATTAATTGTCAATTTGATTTACATCAGTTACCATTCTAATTAGAGAATATTGTAACACGATTACAGATCACAGAGCCGAAGATGGTTCAAATTCGTATCTTAGAAGTTTATATGTAGACAGTGGTACCTATGTTCCTTACAATAAACCTGGATTGCCGTCTTTCTAGTTTACCGTGGGATTGTGATAACGTCCTTCGGGAAAAGTTGCTTATATTCATTACCAATAATAGTTCCACTGCTAGCCAGTGAGTAACTAACTTTCTGGTATCTCAATACTTTATGAGATTGCTTTAGAATTTATTTTTTGTGGAAACGAATTTTGTCATGTATGACTGAAACTGAAACATTATCTAAATACAAAATTTCATCGAAAACGTTACATATTTAAAATTATTGTTCGCTTACAGTATTGTATTTGTATATGGATAAGCACTAACACGCGACATCTATAAGCGTAGGCAGATGTAACGTATTTCCATTTGACATGACTTAGTGTAACCAAAACCCGTTACCCACTTTAAATTTTGATTGTCATGTTGATTTTGATTATGTGAGTTTCAGCTATTTATCCTAATACGCTGTACTATTTTATATGCTGTAGATGACTATCACACTATTATCAAGACTTTGTAATCTGACGTATGTACCTGGTAACAATAGATGTCGAATCAAAGTCATTCTTATCTCTTAGGATGAATGACGCATAATATAATGTTACGGTGATAGCATAGACCTTGGTATGAGTCAATAACACCATCTGACCTTAACGAAGGTCTAATCTAATCTACTAAGATTTGGAGCTGTAGTTAAAGAAATGAAAATTACCCGATTAAAACCGAAAACTTAGGTGCAAGGTATCTCGTACTGCGATCACCAATCCGCTTGCCTAGCTTGGCGATTGACTTTTTACAGACTGGTTAAGATTAAGTACTAACCAGCCTTGGTTGCTAAAGAAATTGGCGTTCGCCTTGTTTTAATTATACGCCATGAAGTGACCTGGGTTTGATCTAGAGAAGGTTTTGGGCCCTGAAAGTGGCCACCACGTTGGTCCATTGCGGGTTTGAGGACATGTCATTGAATTGTTTTGAAAGCCTAATTTTATTAATTTATTTGGGCTCAATATATTACACGTTAATTTAATTTTATGTGTACCATAAATTTGTGAGAGGCCTCAGTAAAAATTAAAAAACGTATAATTACGCAATAGGTTACCTTGTGAAATTGTGATGGCACATTTAACATACAAAGATTATTTAAGGAAACAAAAAAAAAAGTACAATAGGCGGCCTTATCGCTAAGAAGCGGTTTCTTCCAGGCAACCCAGAAAGAAAAAGGAAATATGATAAGTATCGGGTTCGGTGCTTTCAAAAGCTTTACTAAATATTGGTATGCATTTTTAATACAATATACAAAACTTTCACAGATCTAAAACTTCGAGTGTGAGGGCTGAGTGAGGACACATTTTCTGGCACAACTTTTAATCTAATTCTTTACAAATTCTAGGTTTTGTTTTACACAATTTTTTTTGTTCGATTTAGTAAAAGTTATTTACTAAATCCTGAGGGTTTAGTAAAAGTATCTAGTATTTTATTTTTTAATTAGCGTTGAGGGTCCCTCAGTACACACTTATAATGCAGTAGTAAACACGTTATAAGAATATTCCTCACACGATGTCCTCGCCACTATTGTCATCGTTGTGCATGTGGTGAATCAGCAGTATTAGTTGCAATCAACAATTTCGTTGTTGCAGTCGCAGGGATTACAGGCGCCTCACTACGTAGTACCTATGTACTATAATGCTATGCATTATAGTAGAGCGTTCTGCTCCTTGAGTTAGTTACACTGTTCTTTGCTATAAGCAATTTCAATGATAGCCAAGCTAGACGGACACATGGGCGAATGCAGTAATCAACGCATAATTTTCTTCTATTAAAAAAAAATAATAGGAGAAATCCTAGAGTGGGGTACACCCTAGGATTTCTCCTCACGTGCGCTAACAGACAAATTGACGGACATCAATTGTACACGCACAGGAATCCAGACCCGGAACAAATAAGTTTACACAAATATTTATTCCGTATAGATGTCGAAGATGCGACCGGTAGCGTTGAAGACAATATTTCAGCCACTTCGGCAACCGATCTGTGTACGGTAGTGCGGTTCTCTTACATCGCTAAACTACATGTAGCACTGAAAAGGCATTTCAAATGCGTAATTCAAAATTCGAATTCGAATTTTGAAAACAGAATTGTGATATCATATCTAATTTGATTTATGTGTATGACAATATGCTTATGGATTTAAAGATTTTGTAAGCAAACGAATTGGTGCTAATATAAAAATGAAAAAAACTTTATTGTTCAGTGTTTACAATTTCATAAAGCCTAGTATTTAAACTGCGTAAATTGTTCGTCACGAAACGCGTCATGTATGCGAACATTCGGAATGTTTTCGCGAATTTTATTATCTGTGTCACTAGGTTATTTGTTGCCAGATTATTATCTAATGGATTATCTAATAATTGTCCTTGGGGGGTATCTAATAATTTTCACGTATCTCATTTACTTTTAAATTGCTTGACTGTTTAAAATATTTTTTACATTATATAATTTACATTGGCCTATTTAATCGTACTGTAAACACATAAGTAAAGGAATATGTAAGAGTTTTTTTGGAAAGATATGAAGAAGAAAGATGAATTTTCCACCACAATTCGGTCGCCAGCCTTGTTTGTTAACGAGCTGGGTGCACCACGCCACTCAATAACCACCTCCATCACAGTTGAACTAAAATTATGATAATAAGTATAATTTTTTTATTGCCATATCATATTTATATTGTTTGTTGAATGCAATAATATAAACAATCCTCAAATAACAACCAAACAAATACACACACGCCCCCGTAATTTTTGGATCTGTGACAGAGATTAAGTTGCCTGCACAATTTAAACATTGGTCGTAGTACACAGGTGTCAGAGATTAAGTGGCACGCGCAATGAAAATATGTGTGTATGATTTGCGAGGCTAGTAAGGTAGGTACATCCGGGCAGGGCAGTATGACGATATATGCTGATTATCACATTTTCTTCAAAACATAAACGTGAAAACATCCACGAAAAATTAATATCCGCAATAATATCATTGCCTTTCGATTCGAAGCATTAAAAACAAATTCAAAACGATAACGAAACATTCATTATACAGCAGCGGGGTCATATGTCACTAGTAGTTATTGCCGCGCTATCTCCGCGATGCTGACGTCACAGCTTTGCTCTTTGTTAGGGGTCCTTTCAACATGTCAATAAACATTTTGTAAACACTACAGCAATGTCTTCTAGTAACGGAATTGAGCGACTAAATGTCTCATTTGTATTATATGTCGTTATTCTCAAAAAAACTAGATTTTTTTATTATTGTAAATCGAGATATTTATAATCAATTTCTCTGAAATTCATGATCTGGACGATTAATATTACCGAAATCATTTGTTTACTTATTTGTAATATAATAAGTTTTCATAAGTGTCGCGGTTTCGATTTCCGCATCGGAGAAGTATTCGTATGGACTACAAAAAATTATACCGGGTCTGGGCTATTCTCCATGTGCAATTTACATATCTGTACTGGCTTCACGACGGAGAAGAAATTATATAGTCGACATCACGTTAACGAATGTAAGCACAGCCTATTCACAATAAGCTTTATTTTTACACTTCTTCGTTTAAACAGAAACACGCGTTCCGAAGCACTAAACATTTTGTAACAGAGATGTCGCGCCATTGGTTCGCAAAAGCGTCAATGTCGCTAACCGCGCTCATCGAGGCAGTTTGATTGCGCTAACTGTGTCACTGATAAACGAGTTGAATATTCGAAACAATCGTTCTTTAATTTTAAACCAATTAGACTGTACCTTCCAGAAATTTAGCAGTAAACGATAATTAAATGTTACGTAGAATTAAAAACCTTGTCCTGGCCGATAGTGACCACGGCGACATCTAGTTGTCAAAAGTAACAAGTGTCATTTAGTACGAAACTGCCATAATCTAATAATGTCTATTCAAAAAAGCAGGGCGGTTGTTGTAAATAAAACGCTACATAATCCATCGCTTACATTTATTTACTACATGTATAATGTTTGTCATATCTTGGATTATTACGTGTAGAAATTTATGTGATGTGTCTTCTTCATCTTTATCAATCTTTAGTACACTGTCTGGACATTGACCTTTCCAAGAAAGCGTCAACTGACATGCCTTACGTGGCAGATTTGACCATAGTCACTACTTTTGACAGGCGCTAGTATTGCTGCTATTCTCGTAAATAATCTAGTCGAAAAACCAATAGAAAATTTTATTTGTTTCTCTTCCATTACCTGAGTATGTATGCTATTCTCGTATCTAATTTAGGTGCTATGTGCATGTATTACTATGAGCCTACAACGCTTTATCTGATTTTACATTTAGACTTCTATTGATCTGTTGAGTTATTTTTCTTCTACTGAATAATATAGTTAGAGAGAGTCGTTTTCGAGTAACCTTGTTTTGATAAAAATAAAAGATAGATTATTTTTTTGTTTAAACTATTTTAATAGTTCATGCAAAGAATTTTATTAGTATAGATGCTTTACAAAATAATTCTAATGTTATGGAACCAAGGAGCCATCCTTGGAGAACTACGCTTCAAAAATTTAAAATAATGATGTAAAATTATTATTATTTTTTAACAGTTTACTATGATTTTATTTTCATTTCAAATGATACTATACATAAATGGTACTATACCACTTAGTAAAGTTTAGTATCTCCGAACTGCAAGGAGATACTACACGAAAGTATGTTTTTTTTTGAAAGAAATAACTGTTTTGCTAATATATAATAATCATCATCATCATCATCATCATCATTTCAGCCTAGTAGAAGTCCACTGCTGAACATAGGCCTCCCCCAAAGATTGCCACGAAGCACGGTCCTAAGCCACCTGCATCCATCGACTTCCCGCAACACTGCGCAGGTCGTCACTCCATCTTGTGGGGGGTCGTCCTACACTGTCCTATAATAAGGACTAATATTTCCATGCAAGTCTGTGGATTGTTAAATTATAAAGCATTGTATTGTTTGCAGACGCGCCAGTGAAGTACGAGTGACATATGGCGATGTAGTTGCGGATACCGACACATTCGAGCACATTCTTAACGTCACAACACACAACGACGCGCTTCTCGCCTATTACTACCTCGACAGCGACAACAAGGTGAGTTTTGTAGAGACGAGTGTAATTCACATCCGATCCGTTAAGTCGATTTCATCGGGTCGATGGTCTCGAAGGACCAAACAACACGGCTGACGACTAATTAAAGTTGGTATACGTGAAGACTCTACGTATATGTTTACCACTATGGTTGTGCTTCCGGCATAAATCAATCTCAGTGTTTAACTACATTTATACCATGTAAAGCTTTTTCTGCTGCCAATCAGCAGTGCAGGCTGTTTGAAGGGTATAGAGAGCTAGTATAATTACATTCCAGCTGTAACCTTTCTCGATTAAAATTGTTGCGCAGCTGCTGTAGTTACTTACCGAACTGTGAGCTGGTTTTCGCGTTAAATGTTATAAAAAACTTTAAAAAAGTAGCAATCTGTAAGTGCCCACTGTGCTGGGCAGAGGTCTCCTTCTGAAATATCTTAGTGTCTAGGAGCTGGAAAGGGCCCGCCATGCAGCTCCAGTGCTGGTTCGCGGGCTTCATATATATATTTTTTTTATTATTTCTCGGACGTATATCTGAGGTTTCCTCACGACGTTCCTCAAATAGCTAAAGTAAAGTAAAAATTCTAAAGAATCTACAAAATTACATAACAAATGTTAACTGCATCTAATGGTGAACCACGTGACGCGGCATCGTCCGATGTTCGCACGGGATATCGCACCATTATCATTGACTTTTTTTTTTAATTTCCGGCAAATGCATAGACACGCGGTTCTTAATTCCGTTTCACCAGGAGTTCGTAAATAATAGATTTTCTTAACGCTGTTTTAGTGGATATTTAACTGCACGATGTGAATACGGTCAGTTATTTTATTTTATAATAAACTAATTATCCCATATCAAATATGGGGCAGTAGCACATCATTCCGTATCTAAAACTTGTCGGAGTGCGACAAAAAATGGGTACATTTTGTTCTGTTATTAAACTCTGGGCGTACTTTTTACTTTAGGCAAACTTAAATTGTTTTTAAAAATATATCTTGTATTAATTACAACATGTATTTACATTAAAAGCTATGTCAAGAGTGAATACAAAATAATCGAACGAACAATGGTTATTTAAAATTCCAGGAATTCGCATTATCTTCGGTAAGGTGCCATAGCAATAATAGTGTTAACCTGTGGTTACACACTCTAACGATTTTTTTTTACACTTTAGCACTGCTTTGCTGACATATATCATCATCATCATCATTTGTGCCTATCATAAGTCCACTGCTGAACATAGGCCTCAAATATATGGCATATATGTATAGGAATAATTATACCTCAAATATCACACACAGGTTCACAAACATACTGCGCAGGTATATCATAATGAGTGTGGATCCTATGAAATTTCATCGTAATATCAATAATGGTCCTAGATTTAAATTAATTCTAATGTATACTGTTTCTAATGAATATACACGAGTACATAATCAAAGGAAGAGCTTGTAGATAAGAGATAACTTTATGTCAGACCAAATTTCCATTGTCTAAGATTGTATGTCGTCTTCTTTATGGATCGTGAGATCGATTGACTACCCACAGTTTTGATATCTATGCAATTACGTTATGCAAAAACAGCAGGAAGCGCAATTACAAAATTCTCTCCGTTACCTAAATTGAACTTTACTTAATTGAACTTTATTCACATAATGTGAGTCACATTTGACACGCTCCAGATCGATTTCGATAACGATAGGGTTGTAACCTTTAAGAAAATTCAACTGTAAACTTCAACGTGTGTTATATTGTACAGAACTGAAGTTCCCAACTAAATCCGTATCGATTGTAAGCTTGATTATGAAGACCTAATAACCCCGTGAATATGGGCCATACGTCTGAAATAGAAACTAATATTCGTCTTGCAAAAGGGGTCGGCCATTAGAGCTATTTATATAGTTCGTGATTAGAGATAAATTAAAAAAAAAAATTATCCTTGGCCTCTCAATATGTATATGAAAATGTAATGTATTTACATAAACATATAAATAGCTTTAATAAGAAAACCAATGTGGATATTTAATATTTATTATTTCTAGATAGTGTGTGGCGACCCTAAACCTCGGCTCCTTTGTTACTTTGTTCGTACATCTAGTAATAATCAACAAATAGCAATGTTGCTGATAACATATTATGTTTACGTGGTGAGAATTGTTACAGATGTTCGTCAACGATTTAATTTCTAACTGTTATTTCGAAAGGATACGCAATAAGAGCCGCGGTAGCCTAGTGGTCAGGACGCTCACTTTAGTTTCATCGAGCGCGAGTGACCTGGGTTCGGTCCCCGGTGCCGGCACCACTAAAATTGTTAATAGCAATTATAAGTACCGGAAACAATCGTGAGGAAACCTGCATGTCTGAGAAATTATATAAATATTATTTCGAGGATATGTGAAGCCCGTCAACCCGCACTGGAGCACCGTGGCGGGCCCTTCCCGGCTCCTAAACCCTCTCTGATATTCGTATTTGAGAAGGAGGCCTTTGCCCAGCAGTGGGCACTTACAGGCTGCTACTTTTCTTTACTACGCAATAATTACGCCACGAATCGAAAAGATTTGATAAAGTTTTTTAAAACTTTATTATTCTATTCTTTATCAGCTCGTTAATAGTCCACTGTTTGACATAGACCTCTACCGATGGGAGGATTTGGCATAACCGTCACTTATGACAGAGTTGGGGATGGAACAGTAATAATAGGATTAAATTAGTCTTTACGGTATAGTTTGTGGTATCGGCATAAGTAACTTGCCGCCCCCTTTCTTCCCGTGGGTGCCGTAAGAGATGACTAAGTGAAAAGCCTCTAAAATAGCAATGCCTACCGATGGATCCCGGGAAAACCATCTCGAGAAATATCAGACTAAAACGAAGCAGTCCGATGACGGACAGCAGTTTCTATGGTGCAAGGTGTCTGGTGCTGCGATCCCTGAGCCGCTGGCCGTGCGTGGCGATTACGGGAAATCGTCTTTATCCGAACGGCCTATAGACACTACCTTCAGTGGACAGCTTCTAGGTTGTAAAGGTTTCGTTTGTCGAGTTCATGCTAAAGCAGGGTTCTCTTTTCAGGTTAAAATGACTGAAATCTACGACGTAACGGACGCCGACACCGAGGCGGTGCAGTCGCCTACCGAGAGGGATATCAACAAGCAATTGGAGTTCGACAACGACTGGTCCTCCGATCTCATTGCCAACGAAGGTGAGCACGCGACCCACGTACCTACTGCCTATTTCTTACATTATTGTAATGCTCACGTGTGTTTAACAATTAAATACACACTAACAGTAATTACAAATAGTGTTTCAAACAACAACAAAAAAAAGCGATAACAATATGAACTTCAAGGTCAAGCGCATCACTATGAGTGCGACCGGTACTGAACTAAGCGACACAAAGACGCACTGGCAGCTGTCTGCTTCACCGAATAGCTCTGTCCCTTTCTTTTGGCTTTCCTATTGAGACGTGCGTAAGTATTTTTAATCATCACCGGTGGCGACGTCGCTCGCGTTCTCTGCAGGACCAATTTCGACTCTCATATTAAAATATGCTCGTTATTTATGTTTGTATATATATATAACAAAAATATTAGAAATATCACTTGTGAAGTATCTAATCTTATATCTTTCATTGTTATATCATGCAATTTAATAAGTGCAAATTTTCCAACATGCCGAGGTCGGTTATCTTTTGATAGCATCCGATAGATGGCGCAACAATGATCTCAAAATACATTTGTCACCATTTTAGACTGTCAAAAGTCTACTGCTGATTTTTGACCTCTTCCTAAGCCACAAAGCCCGGTTTTGCCAAATGTCCTGAGCCATCTACATCCATACACATCAATCCCCTTGCCCAGCGTTGTGAGAAAACCTTTCAAGAATGCATGCCAACTTTTGCAGGCTAATGGACAGCCCTAAGTTCAGCAGTGAGCTTATATGGGCTGATGAAGAATGAAGAATACTATATATGCTAACTAACTCTTTCACAGATGAACTAGACTTGGATAACGTGGACGACGATTTACTAGATAGCAACATATTCTCGGACCCGGAGAGCGAATGGACCAGACCGAGATCGTGCTCCGAATCGGATTGCGAGCAACCGGAGTCCGATCAGCTGATCTCCGCGAGTTTCACTGCGTTCGAGTACAACTGAGCGCAGAGGGTGGACAAAGTCGTACAGAGGCTAGGTAAATGCCTGCATAGGATTGTTATTTATTAATGAATTTCGGTATGGACTGTTTAGTATTGAGATGAGTGTGGCTGGGGTTGCACTAGTTGTGAGTTTTTCACCATGTACCTGTTTGTTTTGACAACATATTCACATCAGGGTAAGCGCTTCAGAAGCGTAGGGCGGGGCTGGAGGAAGTTTATAGAAGTAAGTAAACGAAGTTGTATGTATCCTAAGAAAACATGTTTTCGTAAAAATTTACCAAAAATAAAGCAAACGTAACCTGGAATATGTAAAGTTTTTATAAAAAACATTGTCAGTAAATTGTTACCCTTGGAAAGTACAATAATGGTACAGAAATTCTATGTGTCATACCAAATAAGTAAGTTATGAAAGATGCTATGAAGTTGAATAATTTTTAAGTTTTAAGAAGATTTTTATTATCACAGTATCTATACAAAAGTATCTATACTTAGTGTTGGGGCTCGTAGTGACGTACCGCATTGGATACTATAATATCACCTTATGTCGATACTCTTGTGAGAGCTGTTGTAAATTACAAATCACTTCTTATAAAATAATTTTAATTCCGATGTGCCTTAGTACCAAATAAGTGGCCTCAATTGGGACAAATACTATTATTAGGTATTATTGATCGCATTGACTGAAAATCTGTACCGGTGTTTCGTACCACATAAAAGCTAACCCTATTACCAAAAAAATATATTTGCAATCAATGTTTAAACACGTGTTCATTTAATCAGCGTCAAAGGCAGAGAAAACCCATGTTTAACATTTAACGTAAATATATTACGGCTGAAGTTAAATGCCTGTTAGATTGTTGCAGTTTTAATTAATTTAAAAATTAAACTAAAATAATCATTTCACCTCTCCACGCCCTTTATAATCTGTAATGAAATCTCTAGATCAGTCAGTTCATTGTCAGATCAATTGTATTTTATTTAAAAAAAAAATTAAAAATGAAAAAAAAACGTATTTTTTTTGGTTTCTAAATCTTCCAACGTTGGGTAATGAAGTTCCTCTGACGGAGAAGAAACCGGCGAAAGTAGGTATCCCATTTTTTGAAACAGATTTTGTACGTTACATATAATATACCATAAAATAAAATAAAAATGAACTAAATAAGTTTGAAAAATTTCTTATTGAAAAGTTCATCAACAGTACTCGTATATATCAATAATTAAAAGAAAAGAAATGTAAAAAAAAATAGAACACAAATTTGAAAATACGGTTAATAATATAAATAAGATAAATAATTAGTTAATAATATATATAAAAAAATAGGATAAATAAGAATGAAGAGACAGAGTTAAGAGAGTGCAATAGAGACAGTGGATAATGACTTTTAAGTTACCTAAGCTTTAAGCAGTCAAACAGAAAGATTAAAAATATTGATACTTTCAAAAAATAAAAAAAGTTTTTAAAACTAATACTATTTAATAATAATAATATATTTATTTGCTAACTCGGTACATGCTGCATGGAAAAGCATTCTTAATTTCTTATTTCGAAATATTAGGTGCTTTATACATGTACATATTAGTTCAAACTATTTCAATCCAAAATATGTCATTATGAATAATTAACAAATATTCAAAAGGTAGAAAAACAATTTTTGTTTTTTTAATTTAGCAATATTGTTACATATTCACATACGAAATTATTTTTAAAATTTCTGTACAAACTGTTACTGTTTATTTGACGATTCTTTATTATGTTTAATTGTATGTTATAATACCACAAAGTGAAAACGAACCAGTTATGAGACATACTTGTAAAATTATAGAAAGTTTTGTTGATATTTGAAAATTATTGATTTTCATCTCTGAGCCTATTTTTTTTTGTTGAAAAATGCCAATGTTTCGATAATTCAACTATTTTCGCGCGTTTAAAGCTTAGCTGAAGGTTTTTCTTTTTTTAAAAGGTATTTCCATTTGCGAATCCAATGAACCATCGGTGTATTTCTTTTCATTGTAACTCTTCCTGTATTAATGACAGATTACATATTACAAATACGCAACATGCAATTTAATACCTTTATATAATTTTAATTTTATTAAAGAACTTTATAAAATGAAATTTTGCGGCATTAGAAATTTGTACTTATTGTATATATTGATGCCACAATGTTTGTCTTGATAATGCCAATTATGAAGATATGAGGTTATTTATAAATGTTTAACATTATAGGAATTTATTTTAATGGCGCGGGAAACTTGTACTTGTTTTTGTACTTTTAACCTATGACGTAATGTTTTATTCTTAAAGCCAATAGAAAAAGTTATTTACTATCCATTATTTTTTTTAAATCATACCAATGTTACCAGAAAGAAACAAACGTGTTATGTTGCAATATTATGTTGTTTGTTTTAGTTTTAAATGGGTTAAAAACAAGGTTATGTTATAGTATTGTTTGTTATTGGACTCTTAGAGGTTATAGATTATATTTTAACGACCATGTATACTTTCTGAAGAATGACAATGCTCCGTTTTCTTTATTTGTATAGTTTCAATTAGTATGCCAATGTAAGCAAATGTTATTTTGATTTAAACGTAGTATTGTCACGACGCAGATTCGACGAAAGTCACTATTATTTTATTAAATCATTTTTACTAAATAACAATCGTTTTATTTTCTGTGTAATATATCTGGTAGTGGATGAACTATGAACCAAAAAATACCACACTTCTATGACAGGCAGCAGCGCCAACGGTACTAGGCGTCTGGTCTTGCGATTGCCAAGCTTGAATATGGCATATCCTGGTATTAGAAGAGAATACGCAGCAGTGGAAGATGTTTTCAAGCAGCTGAACTGGAAAGGATACGGTATCAACATCAATGGCGAATACATCACTCACCTTCGATTTGCCGACGACATAGTTCTTATGGCAGGATCGCTGGAGGAGCTTAGTACAATGCTCACTGATCTCAATAACGTCTCCCAACAGGTTGGTCTTAAGATGAACATGGACAAGACGAAGTTCATGTCAAACGTCCATGTCACACCAATACCGGTTGTTGATGGGAACAATAGGCTCGAAGTTGTAGACGAGTACGTATACCAGGGACAAATTGTCCAATTAGGTAAATCCAACTTCGACTCCAGAGGTCAATCGACGAATCCAACTCGGCTGGGCTGCGTTCGGGAAACTACGTCATATCTTCTCGTCGAGTATACCGCAAAGCCTCAAGAGCAAAGTAGCGTAGCAACCAGTGCGTGTTGCCAGTGATGACATACGGATCCGAGACTTGGTCCTTCACTGCAGGCCGTATGAGGAAGCTTAAAGTTTCTCAGCGCGCTATGGAAAGGGCTATGCTCGGTGTTTCTCAGCAGCAAAACTAAGGTAACCGACACAGCCGTAAAGATCAGCAAGCTGAAGTGGCAGTGGGCCGGCCACATAGCTCGCAGAACTGACAACCGTTGGGGAAAAACGGTCCTCGAGTGGCAGCCACGTACAGGCAAACGCAGTGTAGGACGACCCCCCACAAGATGAAGTGACGACCTGCGCAGTGTTGCGGGAAGTCGATGGATGCAGGTGGCTCAGGACCGAGCTTCGTGGCAATCTTTGGGGGAGGCCTATGTTCAGCAGTGGACTTGCAATAGGCTGAAATGATGATGATGACGCAACAGTGATCTAATATTGGCAGGTTGATAAATATCGACAATTATAGATATACATGTTGGATGCAACATCACGACATTAAATTAACCATGTATTCTTCAGCTTATTTCTAAATTATACACCAAATATTAATTATATACGCACAGTACTTTAATCGCAGGATATTAATTTTAGCCTCGAAATATATTTGAGCTGCTAGTGAACTAAGCCAACGACACTCAGTCGGGGTATGTTGCCGCGTCTGAAGTCGCCGACGCGTAACGAAATCCAGCGGGGTCTCCGCTCTTGCTAACGACATTACACTATTAATTTGGACGAATAGCGCTTACATTCTATTTGAATTATTAGATTAACTATATATGGCTATTGATAAACGATTATTTTTATTTCTTTCGCAAAAAAATAGCTATATCCAAATAATTATGAACACACTTATATATTTATGAATAAATGTCAATAAGGTCGCATCTAACCTGTTCAAACAAAAAAAAAGACTGTTGCTCGTTGTTATTTTGTAAATTTCTTCCAGTTCTGTAATAAGCAATTATGATTACAAAAATTATATGACACTTGAATGTCTCGGAACGCCTTTTTCGTTTCGTCATATGAGCATGTGGCAGGGGTGGCAGTGAAAAAAAACTTTCACTCTACCTCTTCCATCTTTTATGGTAAAGTTTGCCAATAATCTCTAATCAAGTTGATTAGACATTTCACAAGCTCAGTATACAATCTGATTAAAGTGACAGCAGACAGACTTGTCTGTGAAAACTCCTATATATATATAATCTATACAAGATATATATAGAGAGTGAGAGATATGTATATAATTTTGTTGAATCTATGTGGTGAATTGTCCAAAACAAATGAAAAAAAGGGTGGCTGAATCACATTAGTACGTTTGTATAAACGAACATTGAATTTACATTAGTAGACTATTCACAATAGTGGGCTATTCGCATAGTAGACTATCCCTGATCCTAATCTTACCTATGTGTACATGCATGCCTCATCCTGCCGTGAAAATCCCATGGTATTTGACAGGTGTAGTTATATACACTAGCCTGACATAAAATATACTGGCGGGTGACTTAAGCAATAGCGATTAACAATTTGAGGACGCGTAAGTCGATGGTAAATATTTTTAATACGTATTCATATTTTTATAGAACTGTCGTGCAAAAAAAACTTGACACTAAGATAAACTAGCGGTTAAAGCCTTTAATTGCATCTCTTGTAATTTTGACAATTAAAAAAAAGTAATGGGACAGTGTCAGTGTCAGTCTAATTCGAATTTCAAACCCCGTCACTAATTTTAGAGCATTTACTAAGTTACATTTATTTATCATCAAAATAAAATAAATCGTTGACACACCCTTACTTTGAAACGGGTGGTACTTTTGATGGTTTCTTTGTATATATTTTAAAGATATGGTGGGGAAAGGCGTTGATGCCAAAAGCAGCAGAATTTTCCATCAGTGTTATTTAAAATGCTGCAAACTACAGAATCTAAATCCCTTGAACAACGTCATACCTTCCAACAATGGGAAGGTGATGGACTTCTGTGTGGACAGGATAAAATATGCGGAATGGGCGCCAATTTTAAATGCGCTCTGTTGCGACCTAAGTCTGCATTCTGTTTCGATTCGATGTCGCCAGCAAGTTAAAACTGGTAAGTGTCTAATATTTAAAATACATCACAGAGTAACTTTAAGTGTGTTAAGAAGCTCATATTATGGTGCCAAGTTACGTTAAATGAGAAATACACATTGATGTTTATTCTTACTATTTAGGTTACATAGAACGTTGAAAATGAAACTAAAATCTATCCAAAACAAAACAGATGTTTGTTGAACGAATTTTTTTTATTAATAGTGGGATCGCTACGAAATTTTATATTGTATACACCTTAAATATTACTGCACCTAGGACTAGGATAAAGTATGAATCGATACCAAAATTGTGTGCGTTTTGGACTCCTCAGCCACGTCGCCGGGTTTGCTCCCCTACTTCTCTTCATTTTAATAATCTGCAAAAATATCTTTTTTTTTTCATACTTTTGCTACTGATAAGATTATAATAAGTAAAAAAAATAAAGCAGGCTGTAAATGACACATTGGATAAGACCTCTCAATACTTGAGAGGATTTTCGAGCCAAGAAGGTTCCGCCACGGTGCTCCTGTACGTGTTGGCGTACATCATATGCCTTTGAAATAATATTATTTATTATTTCTCAGACATGCAGATTCCCTCACGTTTTTCGTCATCGCCATGGATCACGTAAAGTCAGCACTGAAAATTGCAATTAACACATAGTGGTGCCTGCAACGAGGTTCGACTTCAGATCGATCCCGTACTATCAAATTAAAGAAAATTTATTACTTCTGTAAAATATTTACAGCAATACACAAGGTAAAAGGTTATTTAATATAAGGTATACACGAAGTCTTGTAAGTTCTCTACTTCCTAAAAAAGGAGAAAGCTTTTTAAATTTAATGAAATCCTTACATGCATGTAAACCGTATAATGTTATGGTGCACAGTACTGGAACATATCGACTGCGAACGGTTAGCGAAGACAGTAACTAAGCGGGCGGTGGTGCTGACCAACTTCATGCTCACCAACCTAATGGAGGCGATCGCGCAGATGCTGTCGGGCACAACGCTGTTGTCGTTGCTGCTTCTCGAAGGTCTACCCCTGAAGATACCCTACCTAAACCCGCTTTGTGAGGTAACTCGTTAAAAAGAATATTAGATTAACCAAAAATTATTTTAAGCGTGGTAGAGCCAAGCGGCGGCTTTAGCTGCTGCTCGAATGGGCCGGCTCGACCGGATTGGTACCACGGCCTCGCAGAATACCGGCGTGAAGTAGAGGCATCTTGTGCTTCTGCGTTTCGTTCGGTGAGTGAGGTAACCGGAGGCCCACACCCCCTCCCTATTCCCATCTCCCAAATATCCTTAAAGACCGGCAACGCACCTGCAGCATCTATGCTGTTGCAGATGTATGTGCGCGACGGTAATCACTTACCATCAGGTGAACCGCTTGCTCGCTTGCCGTCTCTTCCATAAAAAAAAATAAAATAACGTAACAAGTCAACTAAAAACGTCGGTTACCATAGAGAAATATGTCCATTCGTTCCATCACATGCCGTAAGTGTCAACAAAGGAATCACCTAGAACCCTCATGGCATCCAACAAATGGCTGTATAAACATATTAAAATATAAAAGACGAGGCCTATAAATGGCCACAACTTTGCCTCCTCTCAATTATTTGAGAGACATTATTGAGCCGGGAAGGGTCTGCTATGCTACTTAAGTGCGGCTTGGCGGACTTCACATGTCCTGGAAATAGTATTATTTTTTTAAGTTTCTGCCATGCAGGTTTCCTCTCAATATATATATTCACCTTCACCGCCGATCACGTGGTAAATCGCTATTGAGTTGTAAGTGATATTCAGTACCTAAAATTGCCATTTATTAATACTTTAGTGGTGTCGGCGCACCAGTGATCGAACCCAGGTCCTACCCTGTCCTGACCACTAGTCGTCTTCCATAGGTCCACCATCCTAATACCAATACCAAAATCTAAATATCCAGACATTGCAACGGCACTAAATGTGCGATGTGTTTGATTTGCGAACACAAAGCCGTCCGTCAAACGTGGAGGTTGTAGCAAATACTTCCTATGAGAGAGGTTTATGTCCAACAGTGTGCTCACTACAGGCTGGTGAGAAGACGCAAGGATGACGATGCAATGATATCATGAATTATGGATGTAATTTCTACGTAATTCTTCCTTTCCGTTGCAAACACATTTCGGTTCCTTGAGAACAGAGTTTAAATAACTAAATTACAAACAATTCTTTATTCTACCGCGCTTAGAAATCACACTATGAAAGTTACGTACTTATTTTGTTTTAAATTCCAGGCGCTGTTAGTCAACAGTTCGCTGCAACATTTGTATCTACCGCGGTGTCTTATCGGCGACGCGGGCTGCCTGGCCGTATGTAATGCGGTACGGTGTCTTCCCAACATCCTCACGCTCGATCTGTCGGGATGTGAGATCACGCCTCTCGGAGCCACTTATCTGGCTGATCTGTTGAAGGTGCGGTGCATTTATAGAAATGGAATTTTCTCAATATTATTTTTAAACATGTCAACGTATAAGTTAAATACATGATGTATTTTAAAGATATTTAAGACATGCTACACGGGTATCTAGCTACTGTAGCTGTAGTTAAATAGCAACCCATGAATATCCCAAGGCTGAGCGAAGGGCTCGTCACATGTTCTAATATATTATTTTTGTTTCATCTCAGTAATTCGCATACGATGTGTTCCATGGCAGCCGAGCTTGCGGTAAATTCAGCAAATAAATAGCAATGAATAGTTTTAGTTGGCCAGCAACGTGATTAACAATTAAAGCGAGGCCCTGGTCGCGGACCTTTTTTTCTGTAAGTGTGATAATACCAAGGGTATACCGGTCAAAGCAGCCTCACCTCTCAAAGGACACTTCAAGTACTTTTCTCTTCGGGCGCAGCGCGTCGAAACACGGACTCGGCCTCCGATCTCACATGGGCAATGGACCCTCCGAGCCCGCCATGCGGAAGCCATGTAGATCAGGAAGGCGAGTGGTCGAAAGCACCGGCCCTCCCGACACCCCGCGGCGAATCTAGTTTACGTCTCCGCCGCCGACAAAGATGGCTCTAGCGATCGAATAATGGCGTAAAATTCATTTAAATTTGTCGAACCCAAATTCCAGAACTTGTAGGGAACAGCATCACTAGTACGAGGGTATCGGCACTGCTCTCATGGTGACCCGTTCGCATTTCAAGAACTGCATGCCCACTTTTGCTAGCGCTTTATTGGAGAGGTTTATGTTCAGCAGTGGACTTAAATAGGCAGAAGAAGAAGAAGCTAAAAGTCGCAGAAGGTCAGCGGTCAGCCTCCCCTAACAGGTTCCAGCTTTCACTCGAATTGAAATAGGTAGCTGAAACATGCTATGATAAAAATTCAGATAAAATTAAGCCTTTACATGCAGTGATGAATTAAGGCATAGCTTTTATGTTATCACGAAATAAATTATTGCAGTAGAAATAACTTAAATACCACGGAATACAAGACAGCAGCTTCCGGTGTCCCAATCACCGATAGATCTTTATAAGTAGTGATATGAACGTCGATGCCCCCAGTACCAAAAGATCCACCGGTACAGCGAGAACTGGGTGCAAACGCTCCGCTACCGGCTGCCGGAGCTGGACACGATGGCGGGGCTGCGTCGCATCACGCTGTGCGGCAACGCCCAGCTGGCCGATCGTGGCTTTGTCACGCTCGCCGACGTGCTGACCGACGATCTGTGGATCAAAGGTGAGCGAAGTCACAATGTAACTCTTTAAACCAAATCGAGGAATAGTTTCGTCTGCTCGCGAGTACGTTTACTCTGTGAGTGAGGAATCTGGTGAAGTTACTTCCGTAGTTGAAGTTTGCTTACTTCCAATAGTTAGCCAACAACACTTTTTGAATTTGATTAATAAGTAATTGAGTAGAAAATAGTGTTAGGGCGAGATGTTACCTTTGGTTGATATTTGCTTTTTAGTTAGTTTTTAGTTATCGAGTCTTTTCCATTTATTTTATTCTTCCTAATATATCGGGCACAGTAATTAACACAAGAATAACACGGGCATGGAACTTCACTCGATGTACATCTTGTGGGGGAGGGCAGAGGAGCCCTCACCCTTGTGCTGATTCTATTGGGAAACGGGCAATCTTCTGCACTGGTCTTCGCAGTGTTCCATGAGCAGTTTCTAGATCCACTACCCACTACCCGGATCACTGTATCCTTTCCCGGGAGAGTGCAGATGAGTATGGGAGAATGAGAGAGTGGCAGGTTGTCTTCTTTGATGAGTACGATCTCGCCTTATTAAGCCTCGCCTCGCCGATTTTAAAACCACGAATCGATATTATTGCCACTATAAACTTGAACTCTTTGGAGTCGGATATATTATATTTATTTAATTTTCTACACAGTGTTGTGTACGAGCATATAGGTGGACTCAATGCCTGAGGCATTCTCTACCATTCTACCTTACTACACGTAAACCAAGCTTCCAGGACTTTTATGAACATACACTTTTTGATCACTTAAGAGTTGAGATATCACGCAGGTGATCCGATATCGAGAAAAAGTGGCGTCTTATGTTCTGCATGTGACCAAATACCGTCAGGTGTAGTACTGTCTATTCGTTTACGAGATTCCTTTACAGCCTAAAAACAGTCCACTGCAGGACTTTGGCCTCTTCCATGAGGAGGATTTATATATAGGTACGATAGCTGAGATCGCAGTTCACGACATCTCGCACCTAGGCACCGCGGCTGCCCGTCTTCGGTCTACTTCATCGAGATGTTAATCCCGACATCTATCAGAAGCCATTGCTATTTTCAAGGGTTTTCCCTTAGTCGGCTCTTACGACATCCACCGCAAGATTCCTCCACAAGGGGTGATTGGTATAGGTTGCTACAAAGTACAGTTCTAATCCATCAAGGTTTCGACTTCCCGTGCCCCGTTAGCTTGTTCATGTAGTAATCGTCTTACGCTGCTCACATAGGACCGCAGTCAGCAATCTTCTTCAAAAATCTTAAAAACCTCCAAACAATATTCCATTCAATAGCCTTGGACGTCCAAAATTGTGGTCTAACGGAGCAGAGCGCCACCGCCGCGCTCCGCATGATGCAGTCCAACTCCACCCTCGTGGTGCTGGACCTGCGACACAACCCCGACGTCGGCAGCGACTCCCTCGCCAAGGTCCGGGCCACGCTCAGGAACAACGAGCGGGGAATGGGTGGACAGGTTGGTAGAATTTACTCTGTAATTTTGCTTGTTATACAGTCTATCCGGTAATTAATAAATAACCTAGATATGGCTTTAAGCAGATCAAAGACCTATTCCAAAGATTTAATAATGTTGAAATTTTTCCATGTGTGCTCTGTATCTATGGGAAGGGCCATGCACGGTGTTTTGCCTCCATCTCAAATATCTGAGAGGGTTGGAAAGGGCCCTCCACGCTGCTCCAGTGCGGGTTGGCGGGCTTCATATGTCCACGAAATATTTTTCTCAAAATTGCTATTAACAATTGTAGTGGTGCCGCACCCAGGTCGCTCGCACTCTTTGAAACTAAAGAGAGCGCCCTGACTATTAGGCTATCTCGGCTCTTGGGTAATTTTATGAAAGTTCTCTGGGTGATTTTTATGAAAGTTCCTTTTGGGTCATATTTATGCAAGTTCTCTTTGGGAGATTTTTATGAAGATTGTCTTCGGGTAATTTTCTGACGTGTGTGTGTGTGTGTGTGTGTGTGTTGAAGCAAAAACTTTCGAAACTGAGAGGTGGATCCGCGCCCGGTAACATTTGCCCACACCACAGCCGGCTACAAAGTTACACGAGACAAACCGGCAAACATGAAACTTGCTACGTAGTAGAGGTAGTGTTTCAAACGTGGTAGAGCCAAGCGGCGGCTTTTGTTGCTCTTCGAATGGGCCGGCTTGACCGGGTGTGTACCACGGCCTCGCGTAATACCGGCGTCAACAAGAAGCGTCTTATGCGTTTGCGTTTCGTTCGGTGAGTGAGGTATCTGAAGGCGCATTTCCCCTCCTCATCCTCTCTTCCATCTCCCAAATACCGTTAAAGGTCAGCAACGCACCTGCAGCACCTCTGGTGTTGCAGATGTACGTGGGCGATGGTAATCACCTACCATCAGGTGAACCGCAGGCTGTTTAGCCGCCTTTCCCGTCAAAAAAAAAAAGACCTTCGAAATCAAGCGATCGGAAGAATGGCTGTAAAAAAAGGCTTACACCATTCTGGGAACAAAACAAGGAAGCGAGAGAAAAAGACTTACATGCGTGTATTGTATACTGTATATGTATACAATGCACGCATGTAATATATGTATGTGTAACTTAACATACACTTTAAAGGTATCTTCGAGGATTACTCTTCAAAATAAACTCACCTTTGAATATTACTGTTATTGCTTAATATGTATTTTAAAAATCCCTTTTTTTCTTCAGTTCACATGGTTAGGCAGTACTTCGAGTGATGGAAGATCACTTAAATCAGTAGGAAATAAGTGAGTGTTCCTAATATTATTATATTAATTTTTACATATAATTTGACATCTTCATTTTCTTCATCAGCTTTTATCAGAAAGTGTCAGCAAAAGCCGCATACGTATTTTGAAAGGTTTAGTGGCGGGTTGGTGCCGACACCCTCGCCCTAAAGATGCTGCTCCCTATCATCAGGGAGTGGTTGCCTGGTAGAGATCGCTTCTAAGCCATAAGGCCGCCAATTGTACCTTTGTGTATTTTATGTTTCATTTTATATATTTTTTTTCCTATTTTTGTTAATTGGTGTACAATAAAGTGGATTTCATTCATTCATTCGTTCATCAGTCTATGAGATTCGGGTTCGCTACATTCTAATGCATTTTTGCCATCCTTCGATCGCCAGTGCCTCGTCCGTTAGTCAGGGGGAACCGCGTGCTGACAAATCTGGTATATTCTCCATCACGCCCTGTCTATATGATAGGTTCGAAAGGCACAGTGAGCCGGTATAATTACGGGTACCGGTATAATCACAATTTTTATCAAAGTTAAAAAAATGTTTTATTGTATTTATTATATACATGGGTTTATTTTCTCAAGTCTTAAATTTTTCTTAGATTTTCTCCCTCGGTTGACACTTCGCTCTGTCCTCTTATTTTTCTAAATTAACAATCGAACACATTTCATTAGCAATAGTGCCTAGACAAAATAATTCAATGTTGTTGTGTAACATTGGTATTACAATACTAAAATATATAAATTAAATGTCCATGGCTTTCATTAAGCGAGTATTGAGAAAAATATTTTTTTCAGACAAAATTTTCCACTCCGCTTTGATTTAAGAATGCATTTAGAAGGTTAAAATATAATTTGAGATAACGATATCCATTATCCTGTTGTAGGAATGGCACGGTGAGAGAGAGAGCCGCGTCCAACGTTAGGGGCATTCCCAATAAGTACAGCAATAAGACAAACGTGGTGAAGAAAGAGAAGTAAGAGCTTTATTTCTAAAATTCCTAAATAAATAAATAGATTAGCTCCCTCGACCGTATACCCGATACTGGTGTGGTCAGAGGTTACCACAGGTCACCCACATTTCACCAGAGCTATATTTGGGTACAATGCGACAGATGGCGAGCCTGTCGCCGTTTTGGGGCACAAGGGTGGAATGACACAAACCGTACATATATTATGAAAACTCATTGGTATGAGCCCTTCACACGGGGGATCTGCATCGGATCGCCCAATTCGAACCACTCCGCTGCTGTACCAAGTTTTTATCTTCAGGATTAAAAAAAAATGTATAGCACCGTGGCGTGCGGTGCCGACTAAAGGGAATCGGCTACTTGTGAGTCAAGGGTTAGTTCAGAGAACTGGCGACACGGTACACCAGTAGCTCGTTTGTTTGCATCGTAGAGAACTACTACATCGGCCTATTTTAGTCCGTGCTGGGGGAGCGGGTCGGAGGGCGCGGTGCCCGGCGAGCCTCGCGCCAGAGATGACGCTCCCCGTCACTGGTCTGCGGTATTTGGGTTCGGCAAATTCGAATGTATATCCTGTCATCGTAAGGGCGTCGGAGCCTCGTTTGCGTCAACTAGTAAGACCCCACCAGCACCACGTGCCGGTGCCGGTGAGGTAGGCATTTAATAATAGAGATGGTACGTTCCGCATTATATGTTTCATCATCATCATTTCAGCCTATCACAAGTCCACTGCTGAACATAGGCCTCCCCCAAAGCTCGGTCCTGAGCCACCTGCATCCATCCCGCAACCCAGCGCAGCTCGTCACTCGCATCTTGTGGGGTGTTGTCGTCCCACACTGCTTATGCCTGTACGTGGCTGCCATTGGAGAACCTTTTCACCCATTATATGTTTACATTACTGAAATTCTGAGAGCGTCCGCCACGCTGCTCCGATGCCGGTTGGCGGACTTCACATATCCTCGAAATAATATTTTGCAGACGTGCAGGTTTACTCGCGATGTTTTCCTTCACCGACTCTCAGATATTTAAGAAGGAGGCCTTTGCCCAGCAGATGGCATTTACAGGCTGCTGCTTTACTTTGTTTGTTTTATTGAAATTTCAAAAAAATGTACCAATATGCAAACATGACACAAATTTGTGCAGTTCATACGATCAGCTTCCGAGATCTCATCTAAAGCAGGGATTCCCAAAGTGGTCTATATCGACCACTTTAAGTTAAGTTTACTCACCAACCGCAAAGTTTTTAAATTGGTAAGTATTTTGCATCAATAGGAAAAAAACTATAGATTTTAATAATTTGGCTATGGGGATCTGAGGTGTAAGTTCATTTTGGAAAAGTGGACTCTTGCCCAAAATAGTTTGGGAATCCCTGGTGTAAAGTATAAAGTATAATATGTATAGGTCTAATACGTTAGTAGAAAAGATGTTCGAAATATAACTAGATATTTCGGAGAAAATTGTAATTATCTTTGGGGGAGGCCTATGTTCAGCAGTGGACTTCTGATAGGCTGAAATGATGATGATGATGATGATGATGATGTGGAAAACTTAAAATCTCTCTAGTTTATCTTAAATACTCTTTCTCTAAAATATTCTTTGCTCTGAATAGTTTGGGAATACCTGCTCTAAAGTAACGACCTGACAAACGGTGCGTTCATGAAAAAAAAAACTTTTAAAAGCTAATCCAAATCCATTTCGTAACACGCAAGGGACTACACGGAAATTCTCGAAGAGCAGCTCCAGGAGGAGATATCGCATCGGCAGCAGTTGGAAGAGCTGAACATCCAACTGATAGAGCAGATGAAGCAACTGAAGCAGCAGCAAATGCGGCTGTGGGCCAACGCTGCCAACTCTTCAGGTGAGGATTTGTCTCATTTATATACTTGTTTTATCGGCAGAGGCAAATCTGGCAGCGGCTCATCTAATGGTAAGTGATTACCTACTACAGGACAGAGCTGCAGGTGCGTTGCTGGCCTTTAAGGATATTTGGGGAGAGAGAGAGAGGTGGGGGGCGAAATGAGGAATGGGCGTCCGGTTACCTCACTCACTTACTTTACGCCGGTATTTCCGCGAAACCCGGCCGTGATACTGTCGCGATCGGGATTCGAATCCGGGACCATGGTTGGGCTGTGATGGCCAACAGTGGACTTAAATGTGAAACATTTTGCTCAGTCTAAGAAAAAAAGTAAATTTAAAAAAATGTTGCAATAAGTTTTACTGTGAGGACGTTCATTGAAACATTCGTATTTTTAACCGGTAGTTCGTAGAAATTATTAAAAAAAACAAAACGTATAAATTAGTGGCTATAAACAAGAGACGTGTTTTTTATTCAATCTTTTTATGATTTTGCTGCGTCGTAAAAACGGTAATGCATATAAGCGAAAAACAGTGTCATTATAGTGCAAATTCTAAAGTAAAACAAAAAATAATAAAAAGTGGCGAAGTGTGAGTCGGGCTGCGCCAAGGATTCCCAACAGAAAGAAAGAAAACATATTTTTTTTTGTTAAATACATAACTCTCGGTGAGCACGACATCGACACGCTGTTGGTGGGTTTCATTTTTTTTTCTTAATAGCTCTTTATGGAATCCGACGAACGCACACAGGCTCGGAGCAGTCCCTGGCGCCCAGCTCGATGTCGGGCGAGCGCTCGAGCGGTTCGGGCTCGTCGCGCTCCGTGCCCGTCGAACAGAGCACGCTCGCCTACATACAGCAGGCCTTCCGCGACATCTACGCCTTCATCAAGAACAACCAATGTCATGGGTGAGATTTTATTAGACTCCATATTTATTTCTACAGACAGCAGTATTTACTTACTTACAGGTCTAACCCAAGCGCGTCTTATTTTAAACTAAGTCTAATATTCATTTAACAAATTTACATATTCCTAAAACAAATTTACAAGAAACAGAAATTGAACACTCCAACTTTCTTTTAAATTCGTCATCAATATTATCTACGCAAAGGCGAGATTAATAATAATTTATTTGCACAATTACGCATTCCAACTTTCAACAATCAATATTATCTACGCAAAGGCGAGATTAATAATAATTTATTTGCACAATTACGCATTCCAACTTTCAACAATCAATATTATCTACGCAAAGGCGAGATTAATAATAATTTATTTGCACAATTACGCATTCCAACTTTCAACAATCAATATTATCTACGCAAAAGCGTAACTACTCTTTGTATAACCAACTCACTTAAAGTCCGTGTTTATGGTCTATTCCTATATTGCTGTATAATAAACAACATATTAGTTTCGATTTGGGAAAACGCAAAATAACCCACGGTACACCAATTACTCTTACACTGCTGTGTTTTTATTTCAATTTGCCAGGCGATGCGTTCAGGAAAGGCAGGACGTCATAGCGGAAGTGACGGAGAGCGAGGAAACGGAGCTGCGCGCCTGCGCCGGCATGCCGCCGAAGAAGGCGCTGAGCACGCAGCTGAAGCTGGCGGAGAGCAGCAGGGCGAGCAAGATGACGAAGTCGGCACATTTGCTGGGCGACGTCCAGCGCATGAAGGACAGTTTGGACATGGTGTGTTTCGTTTACTTGCTACATATTATTATTTGGGGTTATTTAGATATATACTCTCTCGGCTAAATTGGGTAATATACATAATATATATATATAAATAAGTATACATACATAAAATAAATAATCTTTAAATATATTATAATTAAAATACTTTAAGTAAAATAAAATAAATAAATAAATTATAACCCAAACAGACGGAAGCTCTCGGCAGGGGAGACCACAGGGTTCGGGGGGAAAAGTATCTCTTGTCATACAACGAAGTACGAAAGTATAAGTTTTTTTTTATGAGTATGGTGGCTCGTTAGCCAATCAGGTGCATCTGTAACTGATATTTTTTTTATAAAAAGTAGGCTTACGTTTGACCTCAATCTCGCTCGATGGAAGGCGAAGATCAGGCCTAGGGTGGTACACGTTTGCCTAGAAGGTGTCTGTTGACTTGTGGTGGCATTAAAGATCTCCAGATTAAAATGTTTTGAGGGGATGAAAGGGATGACAGCCTCCGGTTACCTCACTCACCGTACGAAACGCAGAAGCGCAAAATGCTTCTACTTCACGTCGATATTCTGCGAGGTCGTGGTATTAATCCCGTCTGAGCCGGCACATTCGAACAGCAGCCAAATCCGCCGCTTGACTCTACCACGTACGAATGGTGTAAAAAGAGTATAATATGTTTGGGTCTACAAATTTGGTAGAAAAGATTTTCGAAATATAACGAAACGTAATTATTAGTAAGGTTTCGGAGAAACTTGTAATTATCTAAAACTTAAAATCTCTCTAGCTTATCTCAGATACTCTTCTAAAATATTCTCTACTAACTTTTCAGACCTACGTATCCCGCATATCCGTACAGGGTTTCATTAAAATCGGTTCATTAATTTCGAAGACTTTGGACTGGAAAGTTTGTATTAAAAGCCGTCAAGGCGTAAACTCTCTAAATCTGTTATCGAAACAAATACTTCACTTCTGAGTTAATAACCCTGGAGTTTTAAGGCCGCCCATATCATTTTGTAGACATATCTATAATAACCGCTTATTTTATGGAATAGCAACATATTGCTATTTCATGAAATAAGCGATTTATTAAAAGTTTGGGAACCGCTGGGTAAAGTGTTGTCATTAAGTGAATCATTTGCACTTTTTAATCAGGTTTTGGAGTGTAGAGGCAATTCCGTAAATCGGATCTCACGTTCACGCGATAAATGGGGGAGAAATAGCAATTGTTGATATGCTTGGCGAGCCGGCTGAGCTGCAATGCCATTTTTGACTTCAAGATTTACGCGCTCTTATCGTTGTACCACCCATCTCTTTAGTTTATTTCACCATAACTCACTATTAAAACTGTTATACCACAAAAAATGTTCATGGCAACAATAACTCTTTGGTCGTGTGATGTCGGCGTAAGAATCTGTCACTCCCTTGGGTGTAGTAAGAGCCGACTAAGGGAAAAGCCTTGCCTTGAAAAAAGCAATGGCTACCGATAGATGGCGGGATAACCATCACGAAAAATACCCGAGCTAAATGAAGAAGACCGATGACGCCCAGCAGCGTGCAAGGTGCGAGGTGTCAAGTCCTTGCCAAGCGTGTGGACTATGGCAAGTCCCACTCATGGGAGATGCCTCTGTACGACAGTGAACTATTTACAGGCCGGTGAGGTAAGAATAAGTCTAAACCTTGATCGATCGCTGAAATCTCAATTTTGAATAAAGCCTAATCCCATTTGAAATGAAACTATTATTTACGGATTTTATCGCTTTTATTTAGGTTTTAATGTTCCCGACGTTTCGATTGCTTTACAGCAGCCGTGGTCACGGGGGGACTGAGATGTTAGACGTCCAGATGTCAAAGTTAACATTATGTATTCGATGAACTTATTGCTGTTAGCCTTTTTGGCTTTTACAGCTTCATAGGTTTGCGCCTGCGTCCTTGAGACCGCGGGCGTTTATGCTTTAAGTAGATGTGCAAGAGTACATCTACCGCTTACCCCTTTATGGTAAGCAATCTAAGGACCGTCCGAGGGAGGTTCGGGCCTCGTCTCGGACGGTCGTGGTGTTTCGGTAGTATTGGGCGGTAAGGACCGCCCTGAGTCCCGGCTGTACGGTGTGTACGCGGGTGTTCGGTTTGCACGATACGCTCTTATGCGTCGGCGGGGGATTGTGTACGTGTCTCTACTCCTAACTGTACAGTGTGTTCTTGAGTAGTGTTAACCGAAACTGGTTCGGTTTGTCGGTCTGTCGGTGCTGTTACATCTTCCGGGTCGTGTAATACGTTACGCGGGCGACGGTGGCGCACCGTTGCGTTTAAAATCGGGGAATATCAAAGTTAACTCGGGCTACCTTCAGCTTTTATTTAATAATTTTTGGTTCGATCTACGCAGAATGTGCTCACAGTATCTTGATGTTGTGCAGTGATATGCTTGGTTTTAGATTTAATTTAATTTATTACTGGATCCCAAGCCTAGGTGGTAGCACCCACCCATTTTCTCTATTGCAATTAGGATGTTTTTTGATTTCAATGGCCACGCGAATCTTAAAGCCTAATCCCGTTTTACAGAATCCCGATATGTTCGAACGACAAATGGGAGATACGCGGGAAATGCACAACGTGGAGTTGAGCGTCTTGGATGAGCTCGTTTCGGCGCAGAGAAAGGGAAAAAAGGTGAATGAAAGCTCATTTATTTATTTATTGTTGAAGAACTTGTCACCAAACATACGAACAAACTATCACAGAAGTGGCCAGATTATAAATTATGCAGACTGAAATGAATGAATGAATGAGAATTCTTTCTACGTACGACGTAAGAAAGATAATTTCGTTTGTCAAATGTTTTGACGTTTTGACAAGATTTGTCTTTTTATTATTATTTTTTTACAAACTAATAACGTACGACGAAGAAGAAACAGACAAAAGATACTCTGTAGGTATCCTCTTTTTTGATTATTTGTTAGTGGTTAGAGTAGTGGTGGTGATGGTTGGACTAGTGGTTAGAATCCTGTAGTATTGGGATCGCAATTTTAATAGCCTAGTGTCCCTCCTATATCATAATTACTAACCTTTATATTCCTATTAGGCTATATTCCTTAGGAGAGGCCTACATCGTAGTGTACAGTCGACTGTAGGACCAGTGGTGATAGTGACTAAGCTCTTCTAATCCTAATTTGGCATTCGACGGCCTGGTGATGGATGGCAACGTGACGAAAGATTTGGCACTGAGCTCACCATCCCGGCAGGCATCGTTTACCGTTTGAAACTCGCTATCTTTATTACAGAGGTCGACAGAAATGTCCACTGGCAGTGAAGTAGTGGCTTATTATCAATCTCTCATTATTGTCCCACTTCTGGAACAATGCTGAGAGGATGTCTCCATATTTTAGGAGGGTTTTGGAGCCGGGATGGATCCGCCCGCCACAGTGCAGTGTGGGTTTGCAGGCAATAACCAGCATTAAGTGATTGACTCCTCGCGATGTTTTCCTTCACCACCGAACACCTGGTAAAATTGCATTGGCTACCGACAGAAGGTGGGCTAAACATCACGAAAAATACCAAACCAAACTTACAGACCGTTGACGGGCGGCAGCGTCTAAGGTGCGATGTGTCTGGTACTGCGATCGCCAATCCGCTTGGCGATTATGGTAAATCCTCCTCGTGAGAGAGACCTAAAGTCTTGCAGTGGACTATTTGCAGTCCGTTAGGGCAGGGTGAATAGTCAATAATGGGTTCAGAGGTATAGACAATAAGTGAACTAGCATCAGATAAATATCCCACGGCTGGAAAATGCCTTTTACAGCGGCTTTCTTCTGTCTCGACTGCAATCGTTATATTTAAGGGCAACGCAGACGAGCGCAGCCCGTGCGACAGCGCGGTGAGCGACTCGTCGGACACGCTCGTGTGTTCGCCGGCGCCCAACCCGCGCGACGCCTTCGCCTCCTCCGACGAAGGCGACGACAGCGACTAACGTTTTGTTACACGTTTACACCGGCTTTTTATATAATGATTAAACGGATTTTGACAGATTTGTGATTTCCTTTAACCCGGTCAAGGCTCTCAATGGCTTACAGATTTTAAAAATAAATCTTTACGATTTACGTGCATCTCGTAAAACTGGATACATGACATGATAATATTTGATTCCTATATAAACATTTAATCTATAAACTGCAATCCTCACTGAATAGATTCTCCTCCGATGATACCGACTGATTCAGACTTGAACCAACATGTAAAATAAAATAAATAATATTCCAACTCATAAAATGTTCAGATATTTAAACGAGCAGTGCTTCGCCTTACGCGTTGAGATCTGATTTCCGATAAAATCCCTTTGCGGTTTTTTTACGTAAGGCGCGAACACCTGCCAGTCACCAAGGGCGGTGACTGGTTATGTGGGGATCAGCATTGAAGATACTTCAGAAGAAGATACAAGAGACCGACTTCAACCCGGCTAAAGGCCGGCAGCGCAACTGTAGCTCCTCTGGTGTTGTGGATGTTCGTGGGCGTCGGTGATCACTTACCATCAGGTGAGCCGCACGCTCGTTTGCCCCCTTCTATAAAAAAAAAACAACCCCCGCGGTAGACACTTGGCCCGGTGGCCTTTTGCAGCTTCGGCGGTAGAGACTGGCGAGCAGAAGGCCCGCAAGGTTGACGATCCCTTTACTCATGCATTTATAAATGATATTAGGCGAATGCACCGCTGCTATTTACATTGGATAATAAACGTGAGTAATTTTCTAATGTGGTAGAGCCGAGAATAATTGAGGCGATCATAAAGAATTCAAAAAATAAAAGTACATGGTTTTCTATTTTCTATTTACATATTACTAAAAACTAATTATATTTTAGTTTTCTCATTTAATTCTACATTCTTTTGCTGCAGCTTTGCAATCATCATTTTCTCCTTGGCTTCCATTTTAGCTTGCTTCTCTAACTTCTTCTGTTCCTTTTCACGTTTAGCCAACATTTCTTGGAACCGTTCATCGCGTGGGTCCATGGTAAAACCAAAGTGCCTTCTTACCTCCTCTACAAGGCGCTCCTTCTTAATCTATAAAATAAAATATTTGTAGTGTTGGTATGAATACCAGAATGGTTCCACCTATCAGATTATTCCAACTAGCCTCTGGTGAAAAATGGGTTGAAAGGAGTATATTTAAAGACTACTGACAAAACCATTGTTGGGTATTCAGCTATGAGAGTATGTCTGCTCTATGGTATATACCACACCTTACCGTGAGTGTTGTAAGAGGCGACTAAGGGAAAGCCCAAAGCAATGGCTACTGACAGATGGCAGAATAACTATCTGGAAAAATATCAGATCAAAATTAAGCACACCGATGACAATGATGATTTTAACACTTACTGTAGATGCAAATTATGCATTGTGAGGTTTCAGAAGATATTTGTTAAAAGTTTGAATAATAAAATTTAAGGTTAAGTTTGAATTATACCTCTATCTAAATGTTGTACAATTCAGTCTTGTTTCAATGATAAGTAAAGGCCATAGTTTTTAATTATTATAATAGTTCAATACCTTTGCAGTCTGTACTTCAGCGGTTTTCTTGGCAATCCTCTCATTAAGCTCCTTCTTCCATTGATCTAACTTCTCAAATTTAGCAGTAACTTCTTTCTCCCTCTGTTCTATTTTAATTTGTTCTTCTTTCATTCTTTGTGCTGCTGATTCCATCATGTCTTTGATTGTGTAAGGAAAAGCTACAGCTTCATATTCTAGTCTTTCTTTTATCTCCTGTTTTGTTGGCCAGCATAGACCTTATTTGTAACACAGGTAAAAAATATAAAATAAATTTGACAGAATTTTTCTATTTCTTACAGAATTTTTAAAGTTTCAGACACAACAGGGATTAAATATGCAGTTGCTATTGTTGCTGTGTAATGGAGTGGCCACTATAAATTAAAATTAAACCTGCATTGTCCAAGATTTGTGATTAAACATGTTTTTTGCACATAAACTATAATATTCTAACATCAATAATTTTATAATATTCTTTTCACCGATCAGGAAGAACAGAAGGTACAGTGAATAACCAGGAATTAAAAGTATTGGTGGAAGCCGATCCTATCAAACATCCAGGGAATTAGCTTCATGGTTTGATGTTAGTTTACCCACAACATTTACTCCTTTGCACCCAATTAGTAAAATAAAAAAACACAAAATAGGATGCCTCCTGAATAACTTATTCCACAATTTCGACAATTTCCAGCAAGGTAAAATATTTTCTATTGAGGAAACAGTACAAAATGAAGTTGTAGAGTCCAAATCTCCAGATGACTTTCATACTTTAACCCCTAATATATTGCTACAATCTCTATTTTCAAAATCTAGTTCTACTCTAGAAAGCAAAGCATCATCAAAAAATTGTTTAAATATCTCTAACACTGGTAAATAGTCAAACACTGCCCAGCCTGGCAATGGTGTAAATCTTTCTTTCTTTTGCCTTATCATTGGATGAAATAAAATGTTCATATTTTTTTTTATTCTACAGAGAAATTATTTTAGTAATTGGGATCTGTTTCACACTAGTGCGTATAAATGTAACACACCAAGTGTTACTTTTATACGTAACACTTGGTGTTTTACTCTATACACACACATATATATTAAAAACCAGGGTTTAACTTACTTGGATTAACACCGCTAGAAACTCCGTATTTTCCATACATCTTTCGGTTATATTTTACAGTTAAATGCGCCAGAGACTTTGGCGTTTCATACGGTCGCTTGCCATTCACTACATTATAATGAGCTTGAGACAACTTCGATATGTTCCGTTTCTTTTCGATCTCATCCTCTTTTGCCCGGACATCATCAGTATCATCTAAAATAACTTGTTCGTTTGATTCTATTTCTGCTGTCGTTGATGCAAATTGACGTAATGAGGCTAACAAATTTGTTCTAATATAATAATATCGTACACATAAATTCATTTCGTTTAATATTATGAATATAAGTCCAGAAAATACAACTTTAAAACGATATAAGGTTGAGGTTATTATACACAGATTTCAACTGTCATAGTAGTATAAAAGATATAGGTTTATCTTTTATACTACTATCAGTATTGCCAGGTAAAAAATAAACGCACTGAATCAATTTCCTAAAGTCACTCGATGGAAGCGAAAACAACAAGCATACATCACCAAGTGGTACAACATATACAATCCCCACCTGATAAACTCGATGTAAATAACTCAATTTTGACTTTACATTGGTTTCTTGGCATCGAACTTGAAAAAAAAGGCTTTATAAATTTGATAGGTAGCCATTTCCAGAGAGTTTTCTAAAGTTTAGTCAAAGTTCGTTTAATGTTTTTTTTTAATTTTCAAATAATGTTGTATATCAGATAATAGCAGACTTAACCTATTCTTTTGCATATTTTTTCAATATAGTTAATTAATTACATCTTATTCAATCACACTTATGATAATATTAAAAAAAAAAGGTAGTTAAATTTACTGACACAATAAACGAAAAAGGCTCTAATTTGGCTCACGATTTTGAATATGTGTCATGTAGAGTCTGCTACTGTGCTACTACATTAAAGTTCTGTGGTTGAAGTACAAAGTTTCTTTCGTCGATAAAACGATAGCACGTAATCCGTCTGGCTAATAAATGGTCACAACACAATGATCAGATGAGAGAGATGATAAGAGAAAACAACAAGAATACATCACCAAGTGGTACAACATATACAACCTCTGTGGCGATTCCTGGTAGTAGTGATGGGTTGGCTCCAGGCCATGGTTAGGTTTTTTCTCAATTAAATACAGATATATCCATTCACTTATTCTACCCATTATCGACTATGCAAATGTGTGTTACCCAGAACCACCGCAATATCTTCTCACTAAACTGGAGCGCCTTCTCAATAACTGCATAAGATTTATTTTCGGTTTGCGTAAGTATGACCATATTTCCTTCTATCGTTCAAAGCTTAAATGGCTTTCTATTCACCAAAGGCGTAGCTCCAGCATCTTATCAGTACTTTATTCCGTTTTAAACGATGCAAACTCTCCTTCGTATCTTAAGGATAACTTCAATTTTCTTTATTCGAGTCATAACCGAGTGCCTCGAACTTCAAACAGCTTGAAGGTTAGTGTTCCACAACATAGTACTGGTTTCTTTTCTTCTTATTTCACCGTACAAGCTACTCTTCTCTAGAACGCTCTCCCCGATGATATCAAGAAAGCTCCGAACAAAACCTCCTTCAAAACCCTGCTCCGTCGTCACTATCTGACAAATGCCATCTGAGATTTTTCTCTCCATATTTAATTTTTTTATGTATGTTTATGTATTATGTATGTTATAAAAATGTATGTATATTATAACCTGCCAACATGTTTTCTTTCTCACCCAGGGTTGACTGGTAGAGAATAATAAATAAATAAATAAATAAATAATAAAGAATCGTCTAAACAAAGATAACATCACGCGCAGTGACAGCAACTTTTCATTTGACGTCTTTGGAAGAGCCAAATGAAAACTGCGCGAGTTGGCGTCGGCAGGCGACGCCGGGCGGCGGGAGAGCCCCGAAGGCGTCGCCCTTTTTCAAGTCAATGTCAAAATTTCTATAAGATGTTTATAGTACTGGTATAATTAAGAATTCTTCTCAAGAAATACTATTTCTACTATTATTTTTGAATTCAAATATTTTTATTTTTATTTAAATTTGAATAGAAACATATCTTTATTCCTTGTATTTATTTGTTCCTTGCTTGTTATATGAAATTATATGTGTAGTACGTAAAATATATATATATATATATATATATATATATATATATATATATATATATGAATTGGATTAAATATTGAACTATACTTGAATAAATAAAATAATACAACTACGACATAAATCTGTTCAAGTTTTATTTTTGATTAGAGGCCTTCTAGCCGATCTCACAATTTATATAGTTCTGCCACAATAAACATAAAGATACTTTTTGTCAATGACTTGACCTCCGGGAGGAGTGATAGGAGTAATAATGCAATGATAACATTCCCTTTAGAAAAAAAAAAGACGACAGGGGCATAGAGTACTTTGACATATCGGAAAGGCATAACATTCAATCTACTTTTGCTTTTGGTAAATAACTCTTCTCTTTGTTGCATATTACATTGCTTATATTGACAAATAAGCTCGGCCTTAGTTTGATTTAGATTACTTTACTCAGAGTTTTATACATTATAGCAGCATTATACAAAACGCTACAGAACTGAAATAATATAATTAGCCATCATAATACATAAAAAGAGGGGCGTTTTCTGCAGCGTTCTTTTCTTGTTTTGATCATGGTGTTTTAGTTCAGCTTTAATATAAATTAGTTGAACAATGACACGACATGCTAGAAATTGTACAGCTGGAGCCGTTTATACGTACCACGAGAAAAAGAAAGACGCTGCTGCATCAGGGTACGGTACTCAAAGCGAAAGAGTTGGAAAGGATTCAGTGAAGAACTTCGACTGTTGCAGTTTAACTTTGCAACCGTGCAGAAATCCAGTTGTTACAAAAGATGGTTATTTGTTTGATAAAGAAGCTATTTTGGAGTATATCATAGCAAAGAAAAATGAGTACACCAGAAAATTAAAGCATTATGAGAAACAGTTGAAAAAAGAAGAGATTGAAAAGAAAGAATTGGCTGATGCCGAAAAAGAGGCAAATTTGATAAAGTTTATGAACAGAGAAAAAAATATTTCAAATGCTAGTGGAAAAGGTTTAGATAGTAAGCCATCTACTTCAAGTTCTATCTCAAATTCAGTGAATGGGAAAAAAAAAGAGTTACCAAGCTTTTGGGTGCCTTCCCAGCTTCCAGATGCCAAAATTTCAAAAATAGAAAAGCCTGACTCGACAGTATGTTGCCCTATAAGTGGTAAACCATTGAAAATGAAAGACTTGATAGAAGTAAATTGGACTTTAGTCAATGACCCCGATGACAAGAAATCACTGATTGCTAAAGAGAATAGATATTTGTGTCCGGTTACACATGATATATTGAGCAATGCCGTTGCATGTGCAGTCATCAGGTTATGATTAACCATTGTAATATTGTAGTTTTAATAGATTGCTTAGTTTTAAAGCTGTGTGTGTGGTATAATGCTTAGGGATAATAATAATGCTTAGGGTTTAATTTCATAATATGCAAGTGCCCTGCATTTCAGCAGTGGTGTACTGGCCTCTGGTGCTGAATTTAGGTAAACATCTTCAGGAAAGAGGCATGTCTCATAAATAGTAAACAATATTATTTGAAGAGCATCTATAGTTTGTCAACCAGCGCAAGGCAGAACTTTCATGGCTCGAAAAACTGAAATATCAAAAGCAGGCCGCTTCCTAGCAACCTTAATACTTAGTGTTTTGTTATTTAAATTTTTTATTTTCCTTTTGGGTTCAATGGTAATAAACTGCTGAGAACCATCTGATTCTGTTGTCTTAAATTATCTTCTGTAAGACTTGAGAACATATTACTGACATATAATTATTAAATAGTATGAGTAAAACTTTATCAAGTAAGGATAACTATTTGTTATCTGTGCAAGTTTTTTATCTTTAGCTTTGTATTGCAACAAAAAAAATATTTTGTTGATACACTCTTATAATTTGAATTGATTGACAGATGCATGTTTTATTTATTTTTAATATACATCAACTGCTAAAAGTTTAATATACAAAACTATAAATTTTTTCTCTTGCTTCATTTTTGATACAAACTAATATACTTTTAGTTGGATGTTTAACTTTTATAAATTACATTTCAAATGAGTACAAGTATTAATAATATTAATAGTTGACAATAATTTTTTTTTTTTCATAGAACAACTGGGCATGTCGTTACAATGGAGTGTGTTGAGAAAATAATAAAAAAGGACTGGTTGCATCCCCTAACTGGTGACAAATTAAAAGAAAAAGATATAATACCACTGCAAAGAGGTGGTACAGGATATGCCCTTACAAATCAAATGCTGGAAGGGAAGAATGAGCGCCCAGTTTTACAAGCATAAGTTTTTAATGTATCTGAAATATTTTGTACAGAAATTGTCATTAAACAAATAAGTAATTGACTTCCTATTTTTTATTGAAGAAAAGAGAGGATGCTAATTGATTTTTGACAGTGCTCTAAATGTTTTTGGTGTTTTGAGCGAATGATTATGATGTTTGCACATCACTGACAGTCTTTACAATCTGTGTGTAAGTAATTGACAGTGTGACCCATAGAGATGTGCATACTTGAAAAATGGGAATTGATTGATCAAGTGAAGTCTATTTATTCATTTGCAAAAATTTTTCTATTGGTTCCTATCATAGCATTTATTTAACATAGTGAAGGTTGCTGTAATATCTTTTGGAAATTGAATTTTCATTTTTCAATACTTAGTTTGTAAACAAAACCATGGGTATGATGCACAGAATAGCAGAGGCTGTATGCCACAGAAGTACAACCCGGCAGATCCCTCATTTCCATTTCATTGCTGCTGCATTTGTCTTCCATTAGTCTTCATTGTCTGAAGCCACATCTTTTATGAATTGGTCAGTGACATAATCAATGGCATGATCACTTTGAGCATAGGAAATGCTAGAATAATCTTATGTCCTAAGAAAGATAGCAGAATAAACATCTGAAATATGCTAGACTGGTGATAAGCAACATTGAAGGTAGGAGAAATAAAGAACTGCAATCTAAAGCCACTGCTATAAACTGCTAAGTGTACTTATTACAGAAAATTGTCCCCACTTGTGAGAGACCTGTAGATGTATGACAGGAAGCCAGATGCTTGTTTAGCAGGGCCTGTCCATGATGATTGTTGTTAAGGTTTACTTTTTTCAGGTAATGAAAGTAATTTGTTCTTGTTCAAATCAATTAATATATTTAAAAATAAAAATATCTTCAATTGCAATACAAATCCTTCACTTAATTTATGTACTCTTATCATTAGGTATTATTAAATGAGAACAAGTCTAGTTGGAAATCAACTGTATTATTTCTAATCTCAGTCTCTGGGTAGGATAGGCAGTCATTGCCTAACGATTCCAAAAAGTGTAATACTGACTGGCCTTGATTTGATAGATTGTTCAAAACCATGTTGTCATTTTGATTTTCTATACTACTATCTGTGTTTTTACCTATACTATCATCTTTATAATGTATTAAAGCTGGTTCAATCAATGTATTCGATTTGATATCACTTTCTGTTTGTTCATTTGTTATAGACATTGGCCAATCTTTGTTCACAAAGTTTAAACTACTTTCTGTTACTTCTTTTGTAGGTAATTCTATATTATCACTGAATATTACACTAGCGTCTAATGATTCTGGATTAATTTGTTCATTCTCTTCTACATAATCATCTTCCATACCAAGAGGTTCAATTATTTGCACATCATACTTGGGAATTTTTTCTGGGTTTATTTGGAATTTGCAGAAGACTGTCGACGATTGTTTGATAGGCGATGATCGTATATCGAAATGAGCACTGTGGAACTGCACATGTGATGGTTTCTTTGTTGTGTCTTTGATAATGTTTAAACTTTTATCTATTACAGGCTCATCTGTGATCTCAGTCGGTATTACAGGTGTATTTTGTGCTTGCAAGTCCGTTTTACAGCTTCCACCTAATGTAATAAAGTCATCGATGCCCAATTCAATGGGCGTGTCACATTCAAAATCGATTTTTGGTTTCTTTGCATATGAGTTTTGCGGTTTTTGCTTCCAATTTCTTTTCGTAACAGTAGGCCATTTCGCGACTGAATTGATTCTTGCACAATCGTCAACTTCACTTTCTATATTAGGTACTTCTTCATTATGATGTGATGACCAAGCTTGATTTTGTTTCCCAGTCTCGCTGCTAACCTTATTGTTTTTTGTAGGATTGTGCATACAGTATCCTTCTTTGTCCTTGACACAACTTAGTGCATCCATGTTCAGATTGTATTTTCCAGGATTCATTCCAAATAATCTGAAAACAAAAAAGAAAGCTTAATATATCTCCCAAGTTGTCTCATAATAATTATTTTGGAACTAATCAGTAAAATTGATTTTAACTTTTTATATCCACTTTTTGGATTTATTCATATTGCTGCCATCCAATCACTGTAATACCGGAGGGGACACTCCCCCCTCAGTTTACTTCACTCACCGAACGAAACGCAGAAGCACATGGTACATGGTACTACCTGTTCAAGCAGCAGCCAAATCCGCTACTTGGCTAATACCACATAAGACATAGACATCTGGCCACCCGAATGTTGGATATACAGCAATGAGAGCTTATTCTTGTTATTACCTGCCAATGTCATCATTTATCGTACACAATTTGCCTTCATTCCCATCGACCTTCTTCAAGAGGCAAGGCAGCAGAGACTTAAATTTCGCAATCAACTGCTCCAACTGTTGAATGAATATATTAGCTCGATCTTCTTCTGACCCACTCTTAATTATGGCCAGCAAACAATGGAACAGGTTCGAGTGAACTTTCGCCGGTATATGAGTTGGATGATTCTCATAGTGCCTCTGTAGACGGTACAGGCTGCTGAATTCCTGTAAATTTAAATGAGTAAATAGTGTACTATGAATATAATATAACGTCTCTTGCTCCAAATGAATATATATATCTATATCCCTCTTGTGCCATAATTTCCCTAAAATTCCGTGTGACATAATTTTCCGATAATGGGCTCTGGCAACGAATGATGGAAAATCCATCCAAATATAAATCACTAGTCCAAGGGTTCCGCCCATCCCTGACGTATCTCTGCTTACTTTCTGCGCGAGGCCTATGTTCAGCAGTGGACTTAAATAGGAAGCTATGAAACGGAATCTAAACACGGTTAGCGAGAACTGGGCAGCACGTGCATACTATCGCATACTTATTCGCATATCGGGAAGAGGCAACCATTGTAGTGTTTTGTACGCATATATACATTTATTCTATCTAATTTTGTATTATATATATTTGTTAGCACTGTAAAGTAAAGTAGCAGCCTGTAAATGCCCACTGCTATGCAAAAGCCTTCTCTCAAACTTTTGTTAATGAGCTATGGAGCCAGGAATCTACCAAATGTTTTTTTTATTATTTCTCAGACATTCAGGTTTCCTTTTACCGCCGAGCTTGTGGTTAATTAATATACTATATGTAAGGAATTTTTTTTTGATTTGGATTTTTTCTCCATGGTAGAAGTAGAGGCATCTTGTGCTTCTGTGTTTTGTTCGGTGAGTGAGGAGGCCCACATCCCCTCCCTATTCCTCTCCTCTTCCCACCCCATCTCCCAAATATCCTTAAAGACCGGCAACGCACCTGCAGCATCTATGGTGTTGCAGATGTATGTGGGCGACAGTAATACTATAAAAACTTTTCTATATAAAATAAAAAGAAGGGATGACTGACGACAAAAAATATTTACAGAGGAGCACTGAAAGCAAGAGACTATAGTTCCATTCTTCTTTCTGGGTTTGTGCGGCGTTTCTTCCTCAGCGGTGTGGTGTTTGGGCAGCTTTACCTTCCGTCCGCTACGCGTCACTTTTGTCTGTAATGAAACATTAGTACAGTATTATAAAATAACAAAACAGACATATCTTCTGTATCTCTAGGAAGTCTGTAGTCTGTAATCATACCCCAGATCGCCCGATCGTGGTCTATCAAATGGACATATTATATTGAAAGCAAAAATATTTAATTTCAATAGAGGAGATGGCTGTGTGCTACCACCGGCTTGGGATCCAGTAATAAATAAAATTTTATCTAAAACCAAGCATATCACTGCATGACCTCAAGATACTGTAAGCACATTCATTAATAATTGAAAGCTGAAGGAATCCCGAGTTAACATGACATCTGGATGTCTAACACCTCAGTCCTCCGTGACCACAGATGCTTAAACAGTAAGAGGGATCACCATCTCGTAAAATATGCGATGATGGGCAGCAGGGTCTGAAGTAGCAAGCTGTCTGGTATTGCGATCCGCTAGCCGGGTGTGGCGATTGTGGTAAATCTCCTGCCTCCTGTCGTGGTGGTGGTCCTGCAGTAAACTATTTACAGAACGTTAAGGAAAGGCGAATTATTGAAATTATAAATTACCTCTAGGACCACCGGTTCCTCATGTACCTCTTGTTCTAATATGGGTTTAACTTCTTTTTTCTCTGTTCTCTTTTTATATACAATTTCTTCTTTCTTAATGATTTCTTTCTTTGTATCTGCTCTCTTCTGTTTAAATATTAATTTATTCTTACCGACTACAGTCAAGTCTTTCGGAGATAGGACTCTGAAATAATAAGTAATTAAAATACATTGAAAGAGGCTAATTATTTTCTATCTTCTAACTATAACAGGGTTTAGCCATATACAATGAACAATTTCTTGTATGCGGCTAAAGACCACCTTGATTATTTCGGTTTAAATATAAGTTTAAAGAATTACTAATGAATCCATAAAAGACTTTGCATTGTTCTTTTGGAGACCATTATTAGTTTTTTTTGCTTAAAAAGAAACTGACAACATGCATGTATGCTTATCTTTATGTATGCATGTTTAGTATGTATGGTTCATATTACACATGCATATATTAATTATTATATACATATCTATTTTTTTTTATTAATTACAAGGTATTTCTCACTTTAGTTAATAAACTGACTAGATCTCATTTAGTATGATACCTTTACACTGGAAACGAACAATGGCTACTTGGGATGCCGCGTAAGGATTCTCCCGAGGGGCGGAAGTTAGTTCGAATAGTGCTACCCCGACAGATTCAGACGAAGGGCTGGTTGAAGGGGTGTTTCGTACTGCATTCGCTAATCCGCTAGCCATGAGCATTGTATTATGCCAAATCCTCTCATTGGGGGTGGCCTATGTCCAGCAGTGGGCTGTTAAACAGATTGATGATGAAGAAGAATATATTTAATGAGTATTATATGGGATTCTAGCTAACCGCGCCGCACGGGCAGATCGGTGCGATATATATATATCAACTTAATGTGTATGTTTTGTACATATCTATATAAACATTCCTCACGAAATGATGGTGCAAACCGCAGTGAAGTCCACTTTGAAGTTTCAAAGTTATAAGCGAATGCACAGACAAACGCGGATTGCGACTTCGTTTTATATGATTTAATAAAGATATCAGTAAAAGCATCATTTTTTTTGCATAATAGTGGAACATGTTAATTTATGTTATGTTATGACGGGCTGATATCCGCAAATACCACGACTGTGCGCGTATTTTGCGTGTGGGCAGGAATATGATCTATTCGAACCAACCGAGCTCCTCAAGGAAACTCAGTAAACTCTTAAAGTTACCGGTGATCTCGGGGAGTCACCACGGCGGTGCTTAGGCCTGTATTCCGCGACCGTCGGAATAGTGGAACATAGCGGAAGGCACGAGTTACATAAATCATTTACTTACTTATATATAAAACGTGTGTTAGTGACAGGATCATACGCTGGCTCCTTTGGTGTATTCTCTGGGTCGCTAAATATCTTTAGAGCATGATTCACTATTTTCATCTGATCGTCACTTAACTGATTGAGACTGTAAATGAAAAGAAATTAATGCTTCAAAGGGGAGATTGCAGATATTCACATGTTTGTTATGTGATATTGACATATATAAATAATTTATGATTGATTTATTTTTAATAGAATTACAGCAGGGTCTTAATAGTCTGAAATTAAACCGGCTAAACCATCACCTACTAATTCCAAGTAATTAGTAGTATTCATGGAATCGGCTGCAATGGTATAAACAGATTCTCAAGTGCAAGCCTTGTAACCATTTTGGAAAATGAGGACAAGCAGTAAAATGACGTGATGTGTTGTTAGGTACTAGCATATGTAGTTAGGCCTATTAAAAACTTTGTTTAGACCACTGTTTGGTATATTGTGAAAAGTTCCATCTTGTAATGTTGGTTGAAGACCGAGAAAGAATCTAGAAACTTAGATGTCACTACAGAACCACTTGAATTATATGATGGTGGATGGTGGACAGTCCATGCTTAGTCACAATCTATGGGGAGGCCTATGTTCAACAGTGGACTTGGACAAACTGAAAAAATAAGTTAACAATAAACAAATCCTACAAAATACTATACTATACTATACTAGTGAATACTAACCTATGGTATGTCTCGCCTAGTTTTAATAATTGCACTGAGGTATGTTTGGATGGATTTCGAGAGCTGAAAAAACGAAATACAATGAAAATACAGTTATGTCGCTTTAACTTACTATTTAGGCTAGACTAAACTTATTTATTTTATGTTTACTAAAGCTTTTTGAAAATAATATTTTAAGTAGTAACCACATAACAAATCAAGTTATAGTTAGTGAAACAAAAAAAAATGTCTGGTAGACTCTGGAGTCATCTGGGTATGTACCACACTCTAACACATTTCTGCCCCCAAACAGCAGTATGACTACTGTTGTGTTCCCATTTGATAGAGGAGTATAAGTATAATTACAGGATGTGAGGCTTTCCATCTTCACACACACTTCAAACACACTAGTTTTCAGGTAGACATGATGGTTGCCGAAATAAGAACTGCCAATAATTCTAGATAGCCTGACATGCTGGCAACCACACATTTAAAGGGCAGAGTCTTTGGATCATGGGTTTGCTAATTCTGCTACTTCTGAAGTCTGATCTTACATATATCTTTCTCATCACCACACAGAGAACATCTCAAGAAGTGATAGAGTGCCACATAAAAATATGAAAAGAATGAACATTATGTGTCTCTGCATATTATTGTGTCATATGGCCTGCTGAGATCTAAATACAGATGTTATGTTGTTTTAAGTCATTTGGGCAAATTCATTACCAGCTTCATACATAGATTTAAAGTATTATCCTCAATGCATTGTCTATACAAAATTTCAATTAGAAAAATTAATGTTCTTGTAGGTTTAAAGCTACTAGTATGGATATAGAAGCTTAGAATGCCAAATTCTTCTGACAGTAGTCCGTATCAGGAGAATAAGATAATAAGGCATTCCTTCTTTATTCATAAATCAGCAGCAAACTACTTTGGATGTTAAGATCTTCTAGCCTGTGGTGACTTCAGTAAATTTAATTTGAAACAAAATTAATACTTCAAGCACAAGAGTGACTTTGGGAAAAGCTTTGAAAATCTCATAGCTGTTTTAGGGATCAATCTCATCAACAAAGATTCCCATGCATGATCAAGATTTAGGCATTTTTAACATTAGTCTTCTTCTTACCTCCTCCTTACCCATGTTCAGAGAGGAGAGAAGTAATTCTTAAATGCCAACAACCATACAGAAATGGCAAAACTATGATTGTCAGCCATTTTCTATTTATTACTATTTTTATTCAACTATTTAATCATATTTATTATTAAATCATAGGTGTGCCGCATGCGCTGGATTTGGATAAAAAGGTGATATTTACATGTGACTTAAAATTTAGTTAATAACATCTCATTCTTAACTTACATCTCTTTTGGCGTGTTCTTTGGCAATTTTTTTCCTTGAATAGAGGTGTTTGTACTATTTGGGATACTCTTTAACTTCACAATCTTCCTATTTATGTCTAATTTAGGTATGGTATTAACTACACTCGTATTAGTGTTACACGAAGTTACAACCGGTTTTAATGCAATGTTATTCACAGGTGCAACATATTGCTTACTTGTTTCATTCTTAGGTAAAAGGAAACTAGCAAGCTTCAAATTATTACCGACTACACTACTATCAACTTTTTTTAGTATCTTCGGTTGATACTGTACACCATCCTGGGGGTTATTTGTTATTTTGCCGCTATTTTCGTAAAAGCTTCGTAAGCTATCAGCAACTGGTTTTTGTGTGTTATCATTATTTTGCGAAATGACAAGCGATCTAGTCTGAAAGTAATACAATTAAGTATAAGTTTTATGAACGTAATATTATACACAATATAAGACATAAATAACAGATAAGACACCTGACTAACGCTTGGATTTTGTAACACATAAATAGGGGTATATTGACATGAATTGATTATAATATTCTCTGGTGATGAGTTCATAATGATTCAGTAATTAACCTAATTGTGACAAATACATTTACTTCATAACAATAACTAAATAAAATGCGTAATAATAAAAAATAAGACCCTTTTGTTGTATGTTCATGTGACGTTAGTTTATTTGTTTAGTTATCGCTTGTAATTCGTAATCTACCACATGGTAAAAGATAAAAAAAAAAATATAAAAAATTTCGAAAATCGTTAATTTAAAATTTATGAATACGATTATTTTAATATTATTTTAAAAAACATATTAAGCGAATGAAATTATGGACATTAATTTCTGAACAAAAAAAATATTTCGCAGTCCATGGAGCTAGTAAGTACTTCTTGCAACTGTAATGACATATCTTTAGGACTTCAGGGGAAATTCTTAAAGTGATTGTTATTCTGTATAGCTCGAGTTTTGATGTTTATTATTGATACAAAGGCTCGTGAACATGTACAGTGACTGGAAAATTTTATTTCAAAAATAAGCAATGTTTTTTATTCTAACTTGTAAACTGGCATTAGAACTCACCATGGCGACTATTAGCATGTGATGTTACTAGGACAGTAACAAACAAACTATCAAAGCCTGAAATTATATTGAAATTATTAATTAAACAAAAATGATTAAAACCGAGTCATATCGACCCTTTACAGGATTGAGTTATATTAATGCAGATTTAGAGGTCTTTGACGAATTATTTCAAGTTATGGACAATATGCCGAGGACAAAGTTGTGTGGAAACAGCTTTTACCCTGCACTTGCAAGTCCTCTGGCTACTGATACAATAATATTGTTAAATTTTTAATAAATTGACATTGACATTGGATTTAATGCAACTACAGTAAGTTACTTGACATTGTACCTAAGTAATGAAAAAATCCAGTTTCTTGCAGGTTCTTCTCTGAGATGGTCTTCACTTGCATACCAGTGTAGATTTTGACATTCATAAGAGCTTTAAATAAGTCTAAATTTAATATAAAAGTTTTATTAAGAGTTTGACTTTAGACACCTGCAAACAACTTCAATAGAAGAACTTTACAGATGAGTTATTACCCCTGAGGGATAAGATAAAATCTCTCAGTGTCTGTAATTATATGTCGTAGAATGCAATAGTGGTTGCACTCCTGATCAGCTGCAGAAATGGGTAAGGGTAAGTAGGTACCAGGCGGCTTCTTAGTAGAAAAAGTATTTTACCACCTGATAATAATGACAGTATTACAGTCTGTGCGATTTGGAGTCGCCAGTGTTACGTTTGTTATCTATGTTAGGTGCACAGATAAAGTCATTTGGAGAAAAATAGCAAATAATTTTTTTTGTTCAAGTTAAATATAAATACAATATAAACAGAACCATAACGGTCTTCAGTCTGCACAAGGCACAGATGTTAGGTCGCAAAGCAGGTACTTTTCACAACGTGGTAGAGCCAAGCGGCGGCTTTATCTGCTGCTCGAATGGGCCGGCTCAACCGGGTTAATACCACAACCTCGCAGAATACCGGCGTAAAGTAGAATCATCTTGTGCTTCTGCGTTTCGTTCGGTGAGTGTGGTAACCGGAGGCCCACTCCCCCTCCCCATCCCCATCTTCATCCTCCCTCCCATTTCCCAAATATCCTTAAAGGCCGGCAACTCATCTGCAGAACCTCTGGTGTTGCAGATATACATGGGCGACGGTAATCACTTACCATCAGGTAAACCGCTTGCTCGTTTGCCGCCTTTCCCATAAAAAAAAGTCTTTAGAAGACAAGGCACGTTACAAATTATAATTTGATTGATGGTATTATTATTATTTGCTATTATTAAGTCAATTAAACTCAAACATATATAAAAGGATAGTAGATTTCTCTTATACCCTGTTCTCAGATATAGAATATAGTGTAAATACCAAATTTTTATAAAAAGATTGGACCAAGTGTAACTTACAAGGTCAAAAACCAATTACCTGGCTATTACTAAAAAGATATAATTCTGTAGTACTTACTAGCTCCATGGACGATTTATACAATGTTATTTTGTTAGCACCACAGACATTTAGTATGTTAGCACATGGCAATTTATGAGTTAATTGACCAAAGACAAACTAACCTATTTTCTTTCTCTAGGTCCAAGCGTTGATAAGTAGAGGTGAATATCGAGCAAAATCGTCTTTAAATAACTAATCAATTTAATACAGTATGTTTTGCTGATTTTAAACTAATTTGTATAGTAATGCTTATGTTGGAAGTTAATTAGTGTAAACTTTCTATGAATATCGCTTTATAAAATGTTAATGTAAAAGCCACGTGCAATATGCGATTCGAAAGTTAATTTTTGATTTCAGGCGTCAAGATGACGAATTCCAAGGGTTATCGTCGCGGTACGAGGGACTTGTTCGCACGCAGGTTCCGCACGCATGGAACTATACCGCTTTCCACATATATGAAAGTTTACAAAGTCGGAGACATCGTTGACATTAGGGTATGTAAACAAAATCTGACTAAGTTCTTGACTTTGCCCCTAAAGTTAAGCCTTTACGTGCAATAGAATGAAACCCATAACAATAAAACTTCTATTGTTGAACTCCTCACGAGTTCGGTCCTAACTGTGTAATCTCTATAGCCCATTACAAGAATACCTACCTTGTTATGTGCCTCATCAGATATGAGTGCTCTCCTAATTGAAATAACCCTTCTTTTGTCATGACACACACTTTGTAACAACTGGGATTTTATTGTTAATAGTCATATTAAGACTAATAACACTAGGACTAATAATAATAAACATTGAAATCACAGACTACATTATTCATACTTACTTACGTTGTAAGTATAAATAATGTAGTCTGATATAATGATTGTTGACAATTGACAAAAAACCTATTTGTTAGTTACTAATATTGTCAAAATTGTTTTTCTCTATTACACCTAATGATATATGACAGTTGGGAACTATAATAGACAGATTTAACTCACCTAAAATATGGATGTGTAGATACTGATTTCTGACAGAAGTTTATAATATGAAATAAGCAAATGCATGTGAATAAAGCGGTGATGGTGAACATTGCTAGTTTGTTTAAGAGGTGATGTCATCTTGTAGTTTGTACGTTTGAAATTGCTGTGGAATTAAAATATTTGATAAGAAGTAAATTTTAAGATTATTTATTTTTGATGGGAAGTTAAATATCATCTAAACAAAAAGTTATATTTATGTTGAGTCTGCTCTGGCTATAGATAGTTCTGTTGTGAAAATAGAATACAGTGAGGATATTCAACTGTAATTACAGGAATATTACATTAAATAAAAAAAAAATACCTACTGTAGTTAAAATAATCAAGTGTTACTATGCAGAAATCCATAATTTTAAAGAAGTTGTAAAAATTGATTCACACAATTCCATATGAAAAAACAATAAAATGGCATATAATACCTAGTGAAAAGAAGATGACCACCACCTCTCTCATCACGACTATTACACAAGGTTCACATTCAAGACATCACTGAGTCTAATTGCTTCACAATTGCCTAGTTGCTAAGTGAAACATATTAAATGTTGGTGGTACATATTACCTGGTGTGGGTAATAGTTGTGATGTGAGAGGTTGTGGTTTTCTTTTCTTCAAACTGGTTCATAAATTCCTTAATTTTTATTTATAATATTGTATAAAGTAATTTTTTACAACTTTAAAATATTTATCCGTTATACAACATTGTATGGGATTTCTAAGTAAAATTATTAATTGACAGGATATGTGAGTGGTTAGGGGATCTTTCCTCAAATCCAAAGGGTCAACTTTGACCCCCTTTGTGAAGGGTTCATACTAATGAGTTCTTCAAAACTTACATACAATGTAAGTTACATACTGTTGGCTTGGACACACATATCACATTGACCCAAATAAGCTCTGGTGAAAATGACTAAAATGTCTAGTCATCTGACCCACCTTAGTATTGGGTGTACAGCTGTGAGAGCCTATTTTTATTTGTGTGTTGACTCATAATCCCAACATGAAAGTTAACATGACTTACATTAGATATAAGACTATTCCATGGCCGAATTTAACTCTGCAAAACAACAAATATACAATAAAACAGCATGTAACAAAGAAAAAACTTTTGAAATCACAAACATTTTAAAAAAATTTATGAAAATCTGTGAAATTGTTTTTAGGTTAACTAGATGAAACAAAAAGTTAATTCGAATATTTTTGTATGTATACAGGGAAATGGTGCAGTCCAAAAAGGTATGCCTCACAAAGTCTATCACGGCAAGACAGGGCGCGTTTACAACGTCACAGCACATGCTTTGGGTGTTATTGTTAACAAGCGAGTCCGAGGCCGCATCCTCCCTAAAAGAATCAACATCCGAGTTGAGCATGTCAAGCACTCCAAGTGCAGACAAGACTTCCTGAAGCGTGTGAAGGAGAATGAGAGGCTCCTGAAGGAAGCTAAAGCAGCTGGCAAGATTGTCAAGCTAAAGAGACAGCCTGCTCCACCGAAAGTTGCGCATATTGTTAATGGTGCTGAGAAACCAATCCTTTTGGCGCCAATCCCATATGAGTTTGTAGCTTAAAGTGGAATAAACTATTTTTAAGAAATCTCGTCTTTTCATTGTTGACACTAAAAATATCAAAATGCCTGACTGGTGGATACTTGCCTAAAAAATCACATATGGTCTGTTAAGGGCTAAAAATTCTATATTCAAATTCTGCTCCACAGCAGATGAGGCACTTCTGTACTTACTCTTAATGCGGCTTTTTAAAGCACTAATGTATTACTATTTAGGGCAATTACTCTTGCCCTGATGAAACAAGGAACCTCTTCATCTTTATCAACCTATTTGAGTTTACTGCTGAACATAGGCCTCTAAAAAGTTGCTAGCAAAAGCAATCATGCATATCTTCATTTCTTGAAAGGTTTGCCCATACCATGCTGGGCAAGCTGTATGGAGAGTGCAGTGTCATATGAATGAATGAAATCTTTTTGACCTAAGAATTCAAAATTTAAGAATTTTACATAATGGTTTCAATTTTTTAAGTATTTTTCTTAAGTATTTGCCATGTGCAAAAGTCGCATTGTAAGTCTTGCACAAAAGAGTACTGCTGCCTTACGTTACTTTATCTATAATACATTAACCCACTGTCTCATAACCAAAGAATTTCAAGTGTCAATGATTTTTAATCTAAATTTGATTATGGATTGATATTGAAACTTATGTGATATATCTACATTAAACTTAATGTAGATATATCACCTACAAAGAAATAAATTGAATATTTGTTAAAAATAAAATACAAATTCTATTTGCATTATTATTTAAATGGTATGTAGGTTGAAAGTGACATCCCTAGGTTTTTCATTTGTTTGATTAAAAAGGTTCAATGAAATACAATAATCAAGAAAATCACAATTCTTTATTTTCGAACGATAAATATTTACAAAATGGATGAAAATCTAAAATGATTAATAATAATTAATGATTGGAATCAAACAATCTCAATAATTTATGCCGTTTCAACTTTAACAAACATGGCATGTCAGTACAACGCTCTATTCACGACTTTTAAATATATAAATAATTACTATATCTAGTGAAACTTAACAACTAGCATCTCTAGACTGATAAAACAGTATATATCCAGTTTCGGACGATTTCTGTATATCTGAAGTTAGGCCGTAGAAGTCTTCTATAGCAGAGGCATCGATTTTCTGTAATAATAAAATTACCAGATGGGAAATAAAGCATACCTATTATTGTTACAGTCATACTAATGACTTTATATTTAAAAGTAGATAATGAGTATAGTACAAACATAGACCAAATGGTGGTCATAAATATGAGAAAGTTTCCTTTCTGTTTTGATTTTTGATTTTTTTATTCATAAAAATGTAAGCTTCCTTATGATGAAACAAATGCTTATTGCTCGCTTCATCTACATGATGTGCTAAACCAGGGATTCCCAAACTATTTTGGAAAAGAGGGCTAGAAACCTCTTTTCCAAATGAACTGATACCTCAATCATAGCCAAATTACTTTATAAATACTATCTATAGTTTTTTTCCTATTGGTACAAAATACTTATCAAAATTACAATGTAAATTTAAAACCTTGGGGAATCCCTGTGCTCAACAAACCGTTGATACATCAGAACAATGGAGAAAAAAGAAGAATCTCTATATAACCTGAATAAGTTTACCGATGATAATTCCATCAAAGTGGCAATAAAAGCTGGGCATGCCATGGTTGGAACATCTGCCCGTACTCATCACGCAGAGCCGGGGGGTTGGTGAACGCGGTGCCCTCGCGCTAGAGATGCTGCCCTGTCTCTGACGGTCTTGTAGGATTTAGGTATCGGCATATTCGGATGGATTTTCCAGAGACTCGTCTGGAAGCGTGTGCAGTCGAGGTTGATTATCATCTATCTATATTAATACACAAAACTGTTTGTATGTATGTACGAACGGCCTTGACTCGACGGATTTTGATGGAACTGATTGTTTTAAAATATTCCTTAAGATTTTGGGAGCGCTAAGGCTATGTTTTATCCATGCCTAAAAGACTGGACATATATGAAAGAAATTTGGTGAGATGTCATGCAATGGACTAGGGTATTGTATACTTCTTCTTTCTTCTGCGTGTATCACTTTTGAACTTAGATCCTTCCAAGAAAGAACCAGCAAAATGCAGGATGCATTTCTTGAAGAAGAAGACTTGGTCACACACTCACCCTGCTGGGCAAGCAATTTGTGAGCGTAGTGCCGATCCTCCCCTCACCCCAGTCTGAGGGATGTGGGTTTGTCAAATTTTGATCGGTCACCAGAGCCTCTTTTGTTTGCCAGCTGCAGGGTGCACCAGGTGCCGACGAGGTTGGCATTTGGAGAAAAGATGGAATATTCCCCATTACAATTCATCGCTCGGGACAATACCTGTGAGCACAATGGCGATAGGGTCCGCAGCTGCTGTCTCAATATTATTCGGTTGTAACATAAATGTACTCACGTCGACCATGTCGTCGTCGAACAGCAGCCAGAAGCCGTGGCTCTTGACGATGCTGATGTAGTGTCCGCGGTTGGGCCCCGAGCCGCAGTGCACCACCACGGCCACCAGGTCGTACAGCCGGTCCGGGTTCACCGCGTCGTCAGACTGACGGACACAGTGTCACTTTTTTAACTTTGTTAATTTTTGGGGTAGACAGCACCCTTATGCCTATTGCGGTCACTTAGCAGCGCCTAGCCTAGCTTCGTAGGGAGAGAATCAGTATAATTACAGGCTGCTGGCTCAGGGTCTGTGAGACGACGCATCTGTAACCTATTTCGATTGAAGTTGTTTGCCTGTTTATAGATAGGCTGTGGTTTTAACGTGTGAAATGATTCAACCTATTCTTATCAGAGGCTACAAGATCTTCAATGCGCCCACCTAACACGACACCAACAGGAAAAAAGGGGATGGCAGACTTACAAGATATCAGAAAAAGTCAGTCACATTACATCTAGACACGAATAAATAATGGAGTGAATACCAAAAAAGCCGCGAAAGTTCAGAAAACTGATATTGAATTAACCACGAATGTATCACGTGAAGGAAAACATTGTGAAGAAATATAAACCTGCACATCCGCGAAATAATACAAAAAAAATTCGAGGACATGAGATGTCTGCCGAAACACGGAGCGTGGCGCTCTCTTTCCATCTGCATAACCCTTCCGAGTATTGAGAGAGGAGGCCTTCGCCCAGCAGTGGGACTTAACGCTAAGGATAAGGGAAACACTTATTAAACCCACCGCAACTTCTGCGAGTATTACCAAAAAAACATTACTCACAGTATTAAAAAGCCTCAGTTCCAAGGGGAAGACGACTCGATGGGACACCTTGATATGCCTATTGTATTGTTCCATATACTTGAAGCGTTTCAGATGCAGGGCCAGTATGAGCGGCAGCTTCTTCACCCTCATTCGTTTCTGCGCCTCTTGGTAGCTACTGCAATTGTCGCATTTGAACTTGTTGTCGTTGCAGAGGGTCTCCGTGTCGCTGAAGCACTTCAGACAGTGTGTTATGCTTGTGTTTTGACCAACATCTACCTGAAATTAAACCGGATTTTCTTAATTTTGTTCTATATACAGAGTTTAAATATATATATATGTAGTTTTAAAGCAGGATATTCTACACGGAACAACTTAAATAGCATAATAGTACAAATTCATTCATTCATTCGTTCATTTCAAACGGCGCTTACCGTGAATGAATGATTGTTTACAATGCAACATCGCGCGGGATTTATTTGTAGCAACTAACCGAGTTGTGTAATTCTCATTACACAGGTATTGAGGCAATAATTTTTTATTTTATAGGAAAGGCGGCAAACGAGCAAGTCACCGGATGGTAAATGATTACCGTCGCCCACATACATCCAAACGCAGAAGCACAAGGTGCCTATACTTCACGTTTGTATTCTGCGATGTCGTGGTATCAATCCGGTCGCGCCGGCCCATTCGAGCAGCAGCTAAAGCTGCCGCTTGGCTCTACCACGTTCATGCAACGTTAGGTAATTAATGAATACGAGAGAAAGATATGAAAGCGGCAAAGTAAGTACTTTTATCGATCTGACCTTGGTCTCCTAGCCCTAGTGAACACCACGAGAGTTAACATTATTAACAAAAATTAAAAAAAATAGTTAAACCAGGATATTATATTACATTAATTGATATTTGGTGTACGATCTAGAAATGGCATATAAAATATATCATCGTCATTACGTACCGTCGCATTAAGCCTGTATAATTTTAGCCATAAATTATAATTCTTTATGTTTTACTATGAGTAACTTAATAACCCTGTTTAATTTATAATAATTAAAGGATATTAATTTTTGAAAATATGCAAACAAAATTATGAACACAAGATCTTCATTACTCCACAGTGAAGAATAGGTTCTCGGTGAACATAGAGTAATGAATATTTTAAGTTAAAAAGTTCAAGATAACTCGGCAACAATTGCACAAAATTTGTATATCCTACAAATGACCGTTCCGGGTCTGTAGGTCCACTTGCATTTAACGGTCGTATAAAAAAAAAGCTCTCATAACCTTGTAATGGGAAGGGGGGTAATTAAGTCGTTTGAACCCAACAAATTCCCAAACAAATAATCTATCTTGCTGTTTATATAATATGTTAATGTTAGGCTTGAAAGTTTCGAAAAAGTAATTGGCACGAGAGGGAGATCGTCTAAGCACTAGGCCATCGTAGCCTAAATAAAAGTCTAATGACCTGTAAATCGAAGAAGTGCTCATCCTTGCTGCTGACTGTCTCGCAGTTGAGGCAGCGCGTCTCGCTCGTGAGCGTGCCCTGGAATATCTCGTGCACCCAAGTGGGCTCTGCACTCTGCGGCACGTTGCCGTTGCACGTCACACCCTCGGCGGGTTTTTGTAACTTCAACGTGCTTTGGTTGCGTTCCGCTGTAAGATAATCGCATAGTTGATTGTGGCAGCCCTTAAAAATACTTAGGAGACGATATAGAACAACACGATGACACACGAACAGACGGCTCTGTGGCGAAAAAACCATGTTCGATTTTTTTCAAATTCCAATGAGTGTCTCGAACGCGTGGTAGACAATTGGTCTAGACACTCGCTTTAATTTCACAGTACGCGAGTGACCTAGGTTATATACCGTATTATTAGCACCACTAAATTGGTAGATATGAATTTTATGTGCTGAATTTACCACGTGCACGGCGGCGAAGGAAAATATTGTGTGGAAACCGGATACGCACTGAGAAATAATACCGGAGCAGCGTGCCGGATTGGGCTTCTAAGACCCTCGCTTATATTTGAGAGGAGGCCTTTGCCCAGCAATGGGCGAACACAGAGTCAACCCGATGAAAAGTGGTCACTACTCATACATATCTCTCGGATTATTCAGATTATATCAAGACGTTGATATATTGTCACGCCGAGGGCTCTGATGTAATGCCTCGTAACTGGTAAATGAATCTCAGGTGCGTCAATCTCCGAGAAACAATTTTTCACGGTGGCATTCTGTGGGAGTGTGTTCCTTCCCCGATCAAACAGACCGTTTCGATTTTGCTATTCATGGAAGTCTTCTCCATACTCAGCATGATGGCTAGGAGAGTTGGTGAGCGCAAAGCCGGTGCACTAGAGCTGCTCCACATCACTAGACCGTGCGCCGGTCGCCAGAACCTGGTTCGTTCGCCAGTAGGATGCATCGCGTGGAGGTAGACCAGGCAGCTGGTATATTCCCTGACACTCCAGATAGTACTGACAGGCTTTACAGATTTCTATTCGACCCAATTCTGTCTGGTATGGGCCGGTTGCGCGATTTGGTATGCTGTGTGGTTGCTAAAAACCTAAGAGCGATTTTTAAATACCTGCATAACACTTACCTAAAATTATTTCATTAATATGGTTGATTAGAAAATTTAAAAATTCATGGGCGTCCTGTTGCATATAATTATCGAACTCTTCTGCAAATGAAAATAGAGATTATTAATATTTATGAAGGATGTACAGATCAAAGAGAATGTAATCACCATGTGTACAAATATGCAGTTGCAAAACGCAAAGAGAGATCTTTAGACAGATTAAATATGTTTCGGCTACTCAACTAGAATTTCGCGTGGATATTTATGTCTGTAAATATAGCCTGGGTAGCTCATAAGCACTCACTGTATAAGGTATGGAGATAAAAAGGTTTTCTCCACGCATCGGCAATGGGTTTAAAAATTATGAGTTACATTATACGAATTTCATCCTTAAACACCTGTAAATAGCCTGCATAGCAAACTGCAGAACTTAGGTCTTCACGAGAAGGATTTACCAAAATAGCCACGCCGCTCGCCAAGCGGTTAGACGATCGCAGTACCAGACGCCTCGCATCTCAGACGATGCTGTCCGTCATCGGTCTGTTAAATGTTGGTCCGGTGTTTTTCGACATGGTTATCAATCACCTCCTCCGACACCGACGGGAAGGTAGGCGGTGGCAGATTTTTACGCCGATAAAAAAAGGTCAAACTTACCTTTTTCCTTTCTTAACCTAGCAATAAATTTTTTTGGTGCTATAGAGCCCACTTTTTTCTTCTGTGTGGCGATGCTATAAAATAAATCCGCGAGGCATGTTAAAAGTGTCTCCTTTGTTCTTTTATTCTTTGCTTTATATTCTAGGACCTTCTCTCTAAAAGGCCGACAGAAGTACAACGCTTGCAACACCGAGTTGCTGTAGCAAGTGTTGCCAAACTGAAATAAAAATAATGGAATAGTCGAAATATGATCCTTTAAACTAATCCCTTAAAAGTTGTCCATCATTTCAATCATAATCTACGTATGAATAAGTAATTTTAATGTTGAAAGTGTGTTAGTGGATCCATCCACAAAGCAAAAATGTTGGCATAGGTGTTTAAAAACCACGACTGGGTAGTATGATTTAAAGCCTCGTTGTTAATTATAGGCTATCAGATTTTTTTTGTCACTTACTAAACTACAGTCACTAAAAGTAGCGGCTCGTTATAATGGCCGTTTTGACATTAGTCAACTCGTAGTTTGTTAAAAATTTAGAACTATTCGTTCGAAGCTACATTATTGTCAATAGAGTGGTGAAGAACGTCGAAAAATTATAATTTTTAAACTTTAAAATAACACTATTGTAAGATGTCAAAACGGCTATTACAGCTTGCCATTACTGTAATGGCGTAGACGGCTAAGGTGAAAAGCCTATAAAATCTTATGGCGATCTTTGGAAGCATTAAATTTCATTTCAAATTTGCTATGAGGCTCACCTGTCACTTGGAAATTCGTAATATCTGCCTACCCCTGTAGGTGACATGTGTGAGCGTTTGTGTGTAAATGTGTTATGCAAGTGCATAAGTGTGATGGAGACGGTGGTGCTCTTCTTCTTTTCTAACTAGATTATATATTCATGAATCAAACCTAAGTACGATGACACCAAAGCCGCGGGCGTAACTTGTACATATGTGGTTATTTAAAAACATCTTTAGAATTACATACTTACATAAAACATTACTAAGTATGACTTAACCATTTCAATCATGAAACTAGAAAAACCCCAATGGTTTTACCCATGTGTCAGAATAAATAACAAATTATTTACTTATGCATTTAACATTCTAATTACAACAAAGTAGATATAGATATCATTCGCTTGCTTCATCAGTCTAATAAGAATAAAATAATATCTCATAATCATATATGAGGTGGAAATAGTTTATTTGTTGGTAAGGGGTGAGCCTATCACTGTCTTAGTTCCATCAATACATGTCATACATATGTTTCGCAAAAGTCATTGGTACAAGCCCATCCAAATGGAGGCATTTAAAGACAGATCCTCTAATTCCTTGGCTATTGTGACCTCATTGATATTATTACTTAGTTATTCCCTATTTTATTTATGCGATGGGGGATAAAATCTAGCGGCACCAATGTATTGCATATAGTCCTGTAACAGTCCACTGCAGAACATAAGCTCTTTACGGGAGGGTAACATTTAATCACCATGCTTTGTAAGCAGATTGTCACTTTAGACACATATTTTTGGTCTGATATTTTTCGAATTCTCGTGCGAATTGTGTGGTCTTAAGAAAACTGTTGAGGTGACAACTTCACCGAATATATTACAGTACTCCAAGTGTACGAGTTTGCTGAGAAACTCACCCGTCTTTAAATTTCCATACTCAATGTAACTCTTATATATGTAAGATAAGAGGTAGCTTCCGATGCAATGTTAGAAACAGGGAATGGAACATAATACAACCCAACCCAAATACCAATAATTTATGTGTTGTACTAATATTAATTCAGACTAGGATTTAAACCCAGGATCCGCTCAACAGGTACATTAATCAATTAGCTATGTGCAACCACATGTTTAGTACAGAGTGTATTATGTTCCTTAAACCAAAAAGAGATGAGAAATTAAATTTTGTTCATTATTATTATTAAAAAAAGCCTGTAACTTCTGTGTTTTAATACCATATCAACAAAATTATGACTAATGCATTGAAGAATCTAAAAGTGTATTAATCCACTGTGATACTGATAACCAAAATATAGTCTCTTGCATAATATGCACTACGCAACTATGTATATGAACACACTGTAATAATGTACCATCATTACATAACACCGTTTGTGGAATGGAGATGTAATAGGCAAAATAAACAAAATCGAGAGAGATGTTGAATGTTCTTTTCAATAAATTGAATTCCTTCATCACAGCCTTCCTACTGGTTAACATAGGCCTCTCTTAAAGATCGCCTTACAATCTAATACGTATTAAAGTCATAGTTCCAAAGGCAAAACAAAGTACGCTATACAAATATAAAAATCCCCAAAAAAGTACATAACACTGCTAAAGTACATACACATAAGCACTGCAAACTTATGCAGACTGGCCTATGCAAGGATGATACTGACTAGTACTGGTTGTGGCTAGAGAGTTACCTCTATGCAGTTTAAAGCTGCTCCATTTTGTATGGTGAGTGGCTATTTTCCAAATACAAGCAACAAAGCTTTAAGTACTGTTATGTTCCAGTTTTAAAGGAATAGAGTGATGTACTGACATTTACGAACAGTGAGACATTCCATCTTAATCCTTGTTTGATTGTGGTTGTTTGCTGCTGTCCATGGGCTGTAGTATATAGTAGTTACTTACCATTGGGTGGTCTGTTAGTTCATTATTCATCCCATAACAATAAAAAAAAGGCTTACTGTTGGGTACATAAATGGTTTTTATAAAGTAGTGTGATCTATAGAAGATAGTGAAATGTAAATTAGACTTCAAGATGTAACAGTTGATATAATATTTACAAGATCAGTACTATCCTATTCTGGGTTCCAATCCTAGCCTAATTCAATATTGGGGCAACATATTACTGGTTTTTAGCTACTATCTCTGGAAATGTGTCTGAACCTTACTCTGATCTTAATACACATTTATTAGATCACTTTCAGGAATGTGAAGATGAGTGTGTGTTTCTATGTTTCCACAAATACATATGGCATTATAATGTCTACAGTGCATATAGTCATTTCAAGTTAGATTCTAGTTAGGCAGATATCAGTATTTATAATCTAGACCATCATCATAAAATTAGCAAACAAACATCAGTTTTATATGCCGTACAATATTATATTTGTTAAAGTATAGATAGTTCCTTATGGAAGACTTCTTAAACTCAAAATTATAACTTACATTAACTAAACCAAAATAATGTTCGTTAGGTGGGAACTGCTCTGACCCGATATCTCTTTCTAATTGTGATATATTTGCGCCCTGAAACAAGATTTCACGTGTCATACATAATATATACTAACGCCGACACCAATATACCAGCCAATAAAAACAAATACTTAATTATTTTGTCCAATAAGATTATAACTACAGCTTAGAATGTAATTGAATGAGTGTTACCCAAAAGCTTTACTTAACAATATAATGTTTTCAGTTTCAATATTAATTCAGACGTGTTTATTCTTACCATTCTCTGTTGGAAATTAAGACCGAGATCCTGACATATTGACATTTGCAATCTGGTTTTAATGACTTTTGCCAAGGAACACACGACGTAAGGACCGAAGAATATTATTTACAGTGACGGAGTTATGTCTGAAAACATAATTAATACATCGAACTAAGCTAAATAAGCTTGAGAAACGAAAACGAAAAGTCAATCATGTTCTTGACAATCAATCAATTCAATGACATTATGACAGTTTTTTTGCGTACATTTAAATGCAGATAATGCGATGAATACAGATTGTATGTTCTGTCGAACGTTCCGTTGTAACTTAAAAAGTAAAGAAAGTTTTTTTTACTGATACCAAGAGACAAAGAGCAACGCCAAAATACGACAGATAGTCCGTCAGAAACCTATAAAAATTGTCTAGTCTAGAAAGGATACTCAATCTATTACAGCATCAGAACAGCTTTGGCGTAAGAGACTCGATAGCAGAAGGCCCGCAAGTTAGTGTAGTGTCTCTAAAAGAGAGTCTCGTGCTCGTGATTAAGCACTAACAGAAGTAGCACTCGTGTAACCACAATAATGTTTATTACTCATGCAACTGCCAGTAGCCAAAGCCGTGCTTCTATACTTAAGGCAGATTGAACCTTTTTTGGTATGGTAACAGTTAATAATTACTTTATAAAGTTCTTAAATTGAAATAAAACTATCCGTAAATAATAGTTTAATTTCAAATGTCGATCACTGTCTCACATCCCTAACTGCAATTTCTAACATGTAACTTCCCACTGTCATCTGTCACTTCTAACTTTTCGATTTTCGAGATACTGTCGATCGTTCGAGTTCCCTATTCTGGATAGGGAACGATTTACTCATTTTATTTATATTCAATCTGTATTCTATATTCTAAGTAGGAACAGGAAGTTTATGCGTGTACTGTATTGACGTGGCGGTCAGTCATAGAGTAAGACTAACATACGAGAACTTACAGGACTGTTAATATTTACTGCGGGTGTTTTAACAGAAATGGTCGCTTTGGTTTGTTCTGAAAGTACGTCAAAACAAGAGTATTAAACTAATTCACAGGAAAACTTTAAGCTACACCGGTAATTATTCAATTACTTATAACTATTTATTAAAATTGTGTATCTCAATGTAGATTTTTAGAAGTAACACAATTTTTATTCTTACAGCCAAAATGCTGACGACTCTCTTTGTAGTTCTGGCCATATCAGCAGTTTTTGCTGGTGTTCCCAATCCCGAAGAATCTAAGCGGTTAATGGATCATCTTTCAGACCAGGAACATTTCAGAAATGAGCACCATAATAAACAATTTGATCACGACGCTTTCTTAGGAGAAGATCAGGCAAAGACTTTCGACCAGTTGCTGCCCGAAGAGAGTAAGCGGAGACTGGGGTGAGTTATTTTTATCATATTTTTGTAGAAAAAGTGCGATTTCCTATGCATGGTAAAACATTTTAGACATAAATTCGTTTGACCTAAATAATGAAATTGTATATGACGTGCTTTCCAATAAATCTTTAATTTATGACTAAAAACGCTTAGTCTTTAATTTTAATTAAATGGTCATTGTATTAGGTATTTGATTAATATTAGAGAAATATTTTTCCAATTAGATTCCGTGACATTATTTCAAACAAATGGTGTTTGTGACTAGCTTAAGGAAATAGTTAAAAGTGGTACTTGTTGATTTAGCACCCAGTTAGGCATTCCTTTTTTTTAATACAACACTCAGTAGTGGCTACTGATGTTAGCATAGCTGAATGGTTAAGCAAAATGTTTGCTGTATTCAAAGATTAATCTTGATCATTTTTATCTTGTTTACACAGTATGTGGGTTAGATAAACTCACTGAAACAATATTAGAACAAAACCACATTCTTGTAAAATTATACTTTAGCATGTTTTATACATTTACCTGGAGCAAAATCATATATTAATTTTAGTTGAATATTATATACCTAATATAATATAAACCACATATAATTCAAAATGCATGATCTCCTCGTCGGGGATCGAACTTGAGTCTCCCTATATAAAGGCAAATCGCCACTAATCACTTGGTTGGCAGCGAAAGACTCAACAACTGTCATATTTTAACCAAATAAGCTCTGGTGAAGTAAAGTTGATAAGTGGATAGAAAGGTCTAAAATGTCTAGGCTTCAAACGACTCTAGTCTTGGGTATATGGTTATGAGAGTTTTTTTTAATAGTTTATTTGTAGCATAAAACACAATTTGGGAAAAAATATTTCAGTGTTGTACACAGACAGATGTAATATTTGAGACAACATGATTATACTCTGTCACAATATATACAGTCATAATATGTGATATGGTCACTGACCTTCTTATCAAATTTTTTACAGTCATTGTTTTTTCATAACTATTATCTTTCTAGAATAATTGTTGACAAAATTGACTTGGACAAAGATGGTTTTGTCACTTTGGTTGAATTGAAGGACTGGATCCGTTACACACAGAAGCGATACATTGAGGAGGATGTGGACAGACATTGGAAGCAACACAATCCTAATAATGATGAGCTAATTCCTTGGGAGGTGGGAAATTTACTATGCAAATTTTTTCTACACACTTCCTTTCAAAATATATCACCATTTTGGTTTACCTGCATTTAGTTACAACCTGTTGGTTGATTATTAGATCTGGTCACTGTCTGATATTAAAATATGTAGACCGACAATGGTAGCTATGACTATTAGTTAACCCATGGGCCTTAGCCACTAATCCACAAAAATATTTCATTAAAAATCATACCAAGTTATTTTTTGACAATCAAAACCATGTGAAAAAATAACAAGTTTGATTTTACAGGGGAATCATGTCACACTGAATCATCATGAAACTTTTTATGGCAAAGCTGATAAGTCCCCTGCTTGGCCATTCTAAATTGCCAAGTTGTGAGTCCTGAGTTCATATCTCAATCAATATTTGTTACTGTCCAATGATTGAGAAATGCACATTATCAGTTTTGGATCTGAACTTTATGGACAACTAATTAATATATCTTAAATCTGGTTTGGGATGGTGGAGTGAATGACACAATACTATTTTTGTAGGTATAAAATGTTACTCTTATTGTAATAATTACCTGTCATGGAAGTTCACATCGACAAATATCCACACAGGAACCGATTATTTATACATTCAATTGTAGCCAATCTCTCTACCATTACACCATTACTATTTTTTATAGGAGCTACAGGTGCGTTGCCGGCCTTTAATTGTATTTGGGAGATGGGAGTGGGGATTAGTTGTGGAATGGTGAGGGGGAGTGGGCCTCCGGTTACCTCACTCACCGACCGAAACGCAGAAGCACTAAATGCCTCTACTTCAAGCCGGTATTCTGCTAGGTCGTGCTATTAATCCGGTCAAGCCGGCCCATTCCAGCAGCAGCAGCTAAAGCCGCCGCTTGCCTCTACCACGTTAAAAATACCTACCTACTTGTTGATAATTGACATATTTTGCTATCCTGGTCAATAGATAAATATTAATTTATATGATTTATCATCATATATGCCTTCAGATATGTATACACCATAATATTCCAGCCAATGTTTTTTTTAATTATTTGAATATGATACACCAATGCAACACACTGTAGTCTGGTACACATAGAGGCACCTATAATAGGTGTATACACCATTTACAGAGAAAGAAAATAAATTATGAAAAAAGAATCATTATCATTACAGACATATAGAAAGAATGTATATGGGTTTATGGATGAAATGGATGAAAAAGAGCTAAAGGCACCCTATAGTGAAGGATTTACTTACTCTAACCTATTGAAAAGAGATCGTAGGAGGTGGCATTATGCCGGTAAGTTTGGTTTTAAATTAATCTTTCGGTATAAGTGTGTTTCAGTCAACTTTAGAATATTTTAACGCAGCCTTGTTTCAACTTTTTTATACTAATATATTATTCCGTGTGGCGTGTAAAAAAAAAAAACTGCGGTTGCCAACCCGCTCCCCAGGCGTGGCAACTAAGGCAAACCCCCCCATGATGAGAGGTAGAAGAAAGCAATGGCCCCCAGTCCCCGGCGGCCTCGCTAGTCCTGGCTATGGTGGCAGCCATGGTAACGGCGAGGCAGGGGGTGCGAAGAATCACCGGCTGATTTCTAGCTACCAACCCAAACGATTGGCCTGGCAACATATAACGCGTGCACATTGAGGACCGACGAGAAGATACTAGAACTGGAAGAAGAAGTAACCAAGTTACACTGGAGTATTATAGGGTTGTCTGAAGTCCGAAGACAGGGAGAGGATTCTATAATCCAAAATACGGTAACTTGTTCTACTACCGGCAGGGTGACCATCTGTCCCTAGGAGGTGTCGGGTTATTCGTCCACAGGTCTCTCATCAACGACGTGATCGAGATCGGAAGTGTGTCGAGTAGGGTCGCGTACCTTATACTCAGAATAACCGAAAGGTATTCGCTGAAGGTACAGGTATACGCACCAACCTCAACACATCCTGATGATGAAGTGGAGGCAATGTATGAGGAAATTTCAAGAGCCATACATTGCTCTAAGACTCACTACACGGTGTTGATGGGAGACTTTAACGCAAAACTAGGTACGAAAAAAGGCGATGAGCTGATAGTGGGGAACTTTGGAGTAGGGCAACGGAACCCAAGAGGGCAACAGCTGGCTGACTTCATGGCAAAGGAGGGATTCTTTATGATGAACTCCTATTTCCAGCAGCGGGGCCCCACAGGAAGTGGACATGGATGAGCCCGGACAGTACCACAAAAAATGAGATCGACTTCATCATGACGACCAAGCGTCAGCTGTTCAGTGATGTCTCTGTGATCACTAGGGTAAAAACCGGCAGTGATCACCGAATGGTAAGAGGCACACTGAACCTTAACATTAGGCTCGAGCGGTCTCGTCTGGTGAAGTCTACGCTCCGCCCACCACGTGCCCTTATCCAGAACCCCGAGAGCTTTCAGCTCGAATTGCATAATCGCTTTCAGTGCCTAGACGATTGCGTTACAGTGGACGATACGAATAGCAGGCTAGTGGAAACTGTCCATGCGGTAGGAGCTAAGTTTTGCAGGACCCGCCGCACGAACAAGCCCCAAAAGCTCTCCGATCACACTCTTAAACTCATGAAAGCCAGGCGTGAGATAAAGCTGCAGTCTTCAACGGATGCGTCAGCGTATCGGCAACTGAATAGACAGATCTCCAAATGTATGAGGCAAGACTTACGCAAATTCAATACAGCGTGTATTGAAAAAGCAATAGAGCGGAACCAATGCTCCAAAGTCTTCGCCAGAGATCTGTCTATCGGAAAGAGCCAACTGACCAAGCTGAAGACCGAAAGCGGCGTAGTCATTTCCGCTGGAGCCGAGATTTTGAGTGGGATCGAGAGATTTTACGGACAGCTGTACACAATGTCGTTGAAACCACACACTGATGTGAGTAACGACCCAAGAGCCAAGCTTATCCGACATTACTCCGATAACATCCCGGACGTCACTCTGAGCAAGATTAGGATGGCTCTCAAACAGCTTAAAAATGGCAAGGCGCCGGGTGAGGACGGAATTACAGCTGAGCTTCTGAAAGCGGGTGGAGAACCGATACTTGTTGTCCTTCAGAAGCCGTTTAATTCCGTCATTCATGGCGGTGTTACGCCGAAAACGTGGAGTAGAAGCGTGGTTGTCCTATTCTTCAAGAAAGGGGATAACTGCCTTATGAAGAATTATAGACCGATATCGCTTCTAAACCGCGTCTACGTGCTGTTTTCGAGAGTCATCTCAAATCGTCTAGTGAACAGACTTGACGACTTCCAGCCTCCCGAACAAGCCGGATTCCGAAAAGGCTATAGTACCATAGACCATATACCATAGGAGTACAATTTGCCATTATGTCTGGGACTACGAGAAAGCCTTCGATTCAGTCGAAATTTGGGCGGAGCTACAGTCTCTCCAGCGGTGCCAGATAGACTCTCGGTATATCGAAGTGCTGAGATGTTTGTACAATGAGGCTACGATGTCTTTCCGAGTACAGAATCAGAGTACGAAACCAATCCAACTGCAGAAAGGTGTAAGACAGGGTGATGTCATATCCCCGAAACTCTTCACCGCTGCATTGGAAGATGATTTCAAGCAGCTGAACTGGAAAGGATACGGTATCAACATCAATGGCGAATACATCACTCGCCTTCGATTTACCGACGACATAGTTCTTATAGCAGGATCGCTGGAGGAGCTTAGTACAATGCTCAATGACCTCAATAACGTCTCCCAACAGGTTGGTCTTAAGATGAACATGGAGAAGACGAAGTTCATGTCAAACGTCTATGTCACACCAATACCGGTTGTTGTTGGGAACAATAGGCTCGAAGTTGTAGACGAGTACGTATACCTGGGACAAATTGTCCGATCAGGTAAGTCCAACTTCGACTCAGAGGTCAATCGACGAATCCAACTCGGCTGGGCTGCGTTCGGGAAACTACGTCATATCTTCTCGTCGAGTATACCGCAAAGCCTCAAGACGAAAGTATACAACCAGTGCGTGTTGCCAGTGATGACATACCGATCCGAGACTTGGTCCTTCACTGCAGCCCGTATGAGGAAGCTCAAAGTTGCTCAGCGCGCTATGGAGAGGGCTATGCTCGGTGTTTCTCTGCGTGATAGAGTCTGCAACGATGATATCCGCAGCAGAACTAAGGTAACCGACATAGCCGTAAAGATCAGCAATATGAAGTGGCAATGGGCCGGCCACATAGCTCGCAGAACTGACAGCGGTTGGGGAAAAAAATTTCTCGAGTGGCAGCCACGTACAGGCAAACGCAGTGTAGGACGACCCCCCCACAAGATGGAGTCACGATCTGCGCAGTGTTGCGGGAAGTCGATGGATGCAGGTGGCTCAGGACCGAGCTTCGTGGCAATCTTTGGGGGAGGCCTATTTCAGGGGGAGTTCAGCAGTGGACTTCTGATAGGCTGAAATGATGATACTAATATATGAAACTTAGCACCTGCAATACTAACCAATATTTTTAAAAACTGCCTGTAAATGTCCCTCTTAGGGGTAAAGGCTTCCTTTCAATATTTCAGATTGCTTTCAGGTTTTGCTCTGCAACATAGTTTATAGTTACATCTGTATTACTTATTTTGATCACTGTATTCATTAAATTTTGTAGATGGAGACCAAGATGATGCTCTTAACAGAACTGAATTTGCATACTTCTTACACCCAGAGGACCATTCTGGCATGAGAGATGTAGTTGTACTTGAGACTATGGAAGATATTGATAAGGATAAGGTATAAAATCGAAATTAGTTTTAATGACATGGAAATTCGAATTTTTTTTACTTTTTGATCACTTTAAAATGGTACCCAAGATGGTGCTTCCATTTAGACATGGGCAACACAAAAAATCTAAAAAGTGTATAGATATAGTAAACAATTTAAATCTGTTTTAGGATGGAAAGGTTTCCTTGGAAGAGTACATCGGAGACATGTACAAGTCAGAAGATGGTGAAGAAGAAGAGGAGCCCGATTGGGTAAAACAGGAGCGAGAACAGTTCACAGGCTACAGGTAATAATAAATTCACTCCGGTAATTGTTTACTTTCTAAAAAATATACATATCTTAAAAGTGTGGGAGGTCAAGACCAATAAGAAAGTTCATCTGCACAATGCAGTAATAAAATAGTACATATTACCTTATTGAAAAAGAAGCCCATAACCCTCGTACGTAGGATTGCTTGTACTCAAAGCAACACAATGACCTTCAACCACACCAATCACCAACATCACAACAACACTGACTTCTACAATGCGATATGTGTTTCGCTTCAAGTTCTTCCTTTGACAAATTGAATTCCACATTGTTTTAAATCACCGGGTGGGTGATTATTAAAAAACATTATTGGTGTGTCAATCATTACATACCCATGATAGATTTTCTATGATAGTTATTCAATAAGCGCTTTTTTTCTTTTTTCTTTGGGGGAGGCCTATGTTTAGCAGTGGACTTCTGATAGGCTGAAATGATGATGATGATGAAGAGCTTTAACAAATGTTACAGAAATTGTTTATATAATATGAACACACATTGTTTAGGTGTCTGTGCAGGTGTGTGCATTTACATGAGGTCCTTTAAATCTATTATTAGATTTACATAAGTATTGCAAATGTTTGAACGGTAGGTCCTTTGGAACATTTGCATTTAGTTTTAACAACCAAGCATTTTGTCATATATTGTTTAACAATATATGGTAATAATTAAGACTGGTGTATCACAAACATAATCTGGTGCGCAGGGACACGAACAAGGACGGCTACATGGACGAGACGGAGGTGAAAGACTGGATCGCTCCGCCCGAGTTTGACCACGCGGAGGCGGAGGCGCGGCACCTGCTGTTCGAGGCCGATGCGGACGCCGACGAGAAGCTCACAAAGTCCGAGATCCTCGACAAGTACGACCTGTTCGTTGGCAGCCAGGCCACAGACTTCGGGGAGGCCTTGGCCAGACACGACGAGTTCTAGTGTAGTTCCTCATTTTGTATTTCTGATAGTGCAAAGGAATGTTGAATTGTACCGGAGATTGCCCATTTACTAATTGAAAGTATATTTATATTTAACTTCTGTTTGATAGCTTAACATTTTATTTTCAATGTCTATCAGCGGGTTGCATCAAATTTCGTTGTAAATTTTTTTCATCTTAAATTTAAGACACATTACATACTTTTTGCTAACCTTGTTGCATATGAAATAATTTTTGATGTGTTGGACAATGAATATTATATTAGGACTTTTCACTTCCTTGACTTGACACTTTCAAGAACAATGTGTATGTATTTGCATCCAGTATGACATGGTAATTTTTTATTGTCGTTTTACTCACATGTCTGAATATTTTTACGTCATAAGGAGCAATGACAGGGCTGATACAGTAAATCGTAAAAAAAACTTACCTAATTTAAGGGTAGGCAGTAGATATAAAAAGGTAGGTATGTATATCACAAAAAACGTAGTTACTCTTTCTTAAGAAATTCCACACTGCCTTTTTGCATATATGGAATGTAAGCCACTGCCAAGTAGCCTGGGTGTTTTCGATACAAGGAAGAGACCTAAGCTAAGGGCCCATGTACTGATCTAGCGACCAAGCAGCTTAACAATGGTTATATCTGTGGCCCTATTTTTGAGCTAACAGAATTAACAAATGAGGTCCAAAAAAATAAGCGCATGGGACCCCCTGCTCTTGCTCCGCATGATATATCTATTGATGATGTCTTACGATTTGATGCAAGCCATTGTATATGAATTGATGTAAAATGTCACTTTTCTGCCATTACTTTTCTGTCAATAATGGTAATTAAAATTTTGTGTACTAATTATTCTAAATAAATTTATATTATGGCAACTATTATAATAACACTTGAGATAGATTTATGCATATACTTCATAAAATATCCCATGGTATACTTATTGTCTTAACATTTAGCAATAATTGGTGTAATTGCTGTTTGTAAGTTACTATAAGGAATTTATTAAGGATATGATTCATTTGACAGGAGTCTCAGTATGATACTGAATATTAATTTGAACTTTGATATTAAAGTAATATTATATTAATAACTTGCCATATTAGTCTACTAGAATCTCTTCCCAAGGATCTTTCAAAGCTGTATTTTTCTGAGTATATATTTTAAATAAGTCCATAGTTTCTAATGATACCAAAGCATTTTATTTTATTTATAGGTTATATAAAAATTTTAACATCAAAAGAATTGTTTAAATATTTGAATGTTAACATACGTTTTTTTTGGATTCAAATTATTATAACGTAATTAATGAAATACTTAAAATTTTTGTGATATTTTCTTGCGCCTTATTGTCACAGGAACATCAGTTAGAATTTAAGCAAAGTCAAATTAAGTTGTAACGAACTGAGCGATGTGTGGAGATATATACTTCCTAACTAGAAATTTTCGTTTTAATTTCTATCTCTGTTTCCTGCGTCGATAAGCAACACGTATTACTGTATGCATTTAACATAATTCCATACTAACTTAGAGAGTAAAGTAAGTAAAGTTAAAAAAAAAAATATTTTTGCGATTGCAATAATTTTTCATATATAATTTGTATTACTTTGTTTTTTTTTAAGATGTCAACTTAAGTACAATTGTTAACAATTTAAAGAGAATTGCCTCTATTTTAGATGCATTAATAAATAATTTTTTACTCTTTTATATTTATTTAAGAGTCTCCTGTCCAATTTTTAAAGTCCCGTTTTTTTTATCACATGCAGAAATTGTACGAGTTTTCAAGATGAAATCAATAGTTATTGCCGCGGTCTACAAAACCACAGTCCTAGAGAACCACGCAATGGTCATGCAAGTTTGTGTCTAGTATTTACATTAAGAAAAGAAGAAAAATATTTTATTTGCAACCATAATACATACATCATTATAATATGGTAACACATTATTTCATCATTCATTATGTAATGAAAAAACCTAAAATAAACTATTCTCTGTTTCTACATTCGTCAAACTTAACCAAATCCACTCGGTCTAACTCCCTCATTTATAAGTACTTTGGTATCTAAATGTTTAACATTAGGTGTAGTAAATTTTATATATTTATTTTTATTGCCGTTTAGAAGCAAACCAAACTTGTTGACAGAATTATTCCCCTCTTCGTGAGTAACAAGTTGTAGTTAAAATTTAGATAACAATGAAGAGTTGTCAGCAAATAATCCTATATCATATTTATCCCCTACTAAGGTAGTCGGTTATGTAAGTAAGAAATAGATATGGGTCGAGGATCGAGCCCTGCGGAATGCCCATTGCTGTCGTTGATCCGGAAAAACTCACCATTGATTACACAATTTCAATTCTATTTCTCAAATACAAGATAATAAGCTTAAACGCTGTACTTCCTATGGTATAATTTGTGAGGTTCCTGATAAGTGTTTTATAGTGCATATAATCGAAGGCCTTGGAGAGATTCCAAAAATCATCATAGTTCACATGATGATTTTGTTTTTTTGTGCGCAGGCCCTAAATATGTGCTTGTAAAACCAAATCGATTATGCTGTAAAATTTGTTAGAAGAACGTTTATTTACTTAACAATAGAACCGATCACAGTTTACTAAGTGTTGGTAGTACAGTAATTAGTCTTAATTTGTGGGGTCCAATGTACTAGGAGATTTAAATAGCATGACAATAGCAGTCACCGTGTAGCATATATACCAGTTATAAAAGAGATGTAGTTACATGTGTTATTGAGGCAGTTACTTTAACGGACATCCCCTATAGATCCGCCGTTTCTTTAATAAGGCAAAACATTTTTATAATATAATTTTAATTAATTGACAAGACATGTACAAAAATGTTACAAGCTCTTACATTTTCTTTGAATTATGACTCTGCCTATGAATAAGGAGTAGAATTCAGTTAAATTGTAGTCAAAATTGGAGTCTCAGCAAAGAACGCCTCTAAACACATTAGCTATCTCCTGATCAGTCGTAACTTTATAGTAAATATTCAGATGTCGGTAGTCAGAGCTGCGCGACTTGTCGTTCATATACTTCCAAGTAATTTTTATTTTATTAGATATTTTCTTAATTTTATTGCTTAGATTCGGTCCCAGGGCAAAGAGAATATTAGAGTCAGTATTCTACGTACGTCGAGTCAAAGACACATCGTCCTTTCAAAGTTAATTAATACAACATGACGATTATGATGGCTGATTTCATAGAATCAGAAAGTCACAGAACATAATTGATTAGTACCTATAATTATCACAAAAGGATGACAGCCATGACGTTCTCACTTTATTTACCAGCAACACTCATAATCCCCGAAGACATTAATTATATGTAATCTTATTTATTTAATTGTATACATATTATTTATTAGAAATGTACGCACTAAGTTTGCCATTTCAATAAAATGTCCTGTTAGCGTCTGCTGGAAGAAATTTCAATGTATGGAATAAGTAGTACCCTTGAACTATGTTTTAATGTTTTCAAGCCTTTTTGTGTATAAATAAAAAAAAAAAATAAGACTGGAGAAAATAAAGGTACCGCCCCCGAACAATTTAGGTGTAGCTGCGGCGCGGATCCGCCGGGTGGTCGCCCGACTGGTCAACCCTGGCTGCGTAGGTGGTATGGCGGCCGTGCGACTACGCTTCGCTATACCTTCGTTCACGAAGATGTGCAGCCAATGGAGACCCACCATTAGAACCCTGAAATTGCGATAAGCTTATAGCGCACATTATGGTTGCAGAAGAGCTGGAGCATCGCATACGATAGAAGGAGCCAGTGGGCGGGTAGGATAGAGGCTCCAACATCGCAGCGGTTTAGAGGCCAAGAGAAAAGTTGTAGCATAGTTGACGTACAATAATACAGACATACATGCCTCGTGGCGTGCAATGTGTAAGAGAATGCAGCAAGGTATGATTGACCACCATCCCGGAAGATGACAAACGAACATTAGCGAAATATGGTTGTGGTGAGAATAATATAATTTTCGACCTCAATAAGCTAATTTAAATAGAATTTGATATACACGCCTTACAGCTGTTCTAAAGGCGAAGCTATAATTACACAGGCAAAATACTGGTACTCGACACGCAGCGTGGATTACACAAAACAATGAAAAATAATATATAAATTACAAAACAATATAATGTTAATGGCCGTTTAAAGCGTTAAGCATCAGACATATTTTAACAAAAGAAAGATAATATTTTTTGATTAATTTAGTGATTACAGGATCAGTAAACAACTTTTAGAAACAATCGGAGAAAAATGTCGCATGGTTATTATCAAAGCTATATATATTATAAATTCACTAGTGGCTTGAAATGAAATTATTATTTCCGAAGTTTAATTATGTTTTTATATTCCCCCAGTGACCACGGCTGCTGTTAAGCAATCGAAACTTCGAGAATATAAAAACATAATTAAACGCCATAAAATCCGTAAATAATCGTTTCATTTGAAATGTGTAGTGTTCGCGTAAATACAAAAATTTACTAGTGGTATTATAATTGGACAGATTTTTTAATCGTCTACATTTTGTACAATATCACGGGCCAATTGACATTGGTCCACTCTGTTTTGTTACAGTATCGGTACTGTAACAAAGTGATGTAGCTCCGTTCATCTCAGTTCATCAGACGTTTCTGGGATTTGGGGTCAGTAAATTAGGATGGATTTTCTATCATTCCGTCGCAAGACCTTCGTTTATTGGCACCGCGTACAGGTAAGATAGGCATTTCGAGAAAGAGAAGGTATATTCCCATTTACAGCTAGTTTGGTCGTTTGGCCGTTGCCTCGCGCGTCGAATAATCTACGTAGTTTGAACTCGATGACACTCCTCCGCAATGCCATGCATCGGGCTTCTACATATACTTTTAACAATATTCCTTCGAGAATATTCTACACCGTGCTGGAGGACCAATTTTTTTTTTATGGTACAGGAGCGAAAACAGCAAACGGCTCACCAGATGGCAAATGATTACCGTCACCCACGTACATCTGTAACACCAGAGGGTCTGAAGGTGCGAAGCCGGCCTTTAAGGATGTTTGGGTGATGGGAGGGATGATAGGTGGGCAGTGGGCCTCCGGTTATCTCAAGACGCAGAAGCACAAGATGCCTCTACTTCACGTTGATATTCTGCGAGGTCGTGATACTACCCCGGTCGAGCCAGCCCATTCGAGCAGCAGCAAAAGCCGCCGGCTGGCTGTATCGCGTAATAAAAACGAATAGACATGTAAAGCTTTGCATTTAAACATTTTCTTACCAAATCAATAGCTGACGTTCGCTACTTTTATCGGCTTTTATATTTATCAAGAAGACGTATTTGTTTTAGCTTTTGCCAGCCGTTTCTCTCGCGTAGTGACCGCAGTTTATTGCCGAGTAGGCGTTGGATTGTGAAATATTGAATCTATTGTCTACGCCTGTCCCCGTGGGAAATAGGCGTGAGATGTATGTTTGAGATTTTAGAATAGTAACGTGGCTCTTAATATATATTGTACCAAATTTATCTTAAGTATCAAAAGGAAATAATATATCATCTGTCGTCAATATAACTCTCTGGAGACGCGTGTGTCCCATCATGATATAACTCAGATCGGAATATTTCTCGAGCTCCGTACGCGAGCGTCGGTTAAGCCGTTCTTATTTACCGATATTGATATAGGCCCCGTCGAAATGACAATTACGCGTCACGTATATATCAAACGAGACCGGTTATAGAAATGCTGGAAGTGTCAAGTTTCATAAATAACGTGAACATTTGCTTGATTCGTTAGTTGAGGAAATTATTCGATTGAACAAATTTTCCAAAGGCCTAATATGAAATGCTGAAATTACATTCCATTTCCTTTGAAACATTCTAAAGCTTTCTTCGTTGCAACAAATGCAAAGTTTTAATTAAAATATTTATTTTAGGGTCTCAGACCATGCTCCTCTAATATAAATAGGTTCTAGCATATATTCATTTCCGTTTTTCCAGGTAGTGATATTACAAATGAAATAATTGTTTCTAACTTAGTTATAAATATGATTTCTACCAAGATTCGATGAATCGTTTAAATTTTTGGTTTTGACATTCAATTTGAAAAGGCGTAATGAAAAAAAAAAGCGTGCCCGCGACGTGAATCTTCAACGGTGTTCGGTTTCTGTCTGTTGTGATTACGGCCGTTGGATGATATAGGGAGATTTGCTTAGAGGTCGTTAGAAACAAGAGAAAATTCTATAAAAGCCTTCAATGTAGGTGTTCGAGCGAATGCACCGGTCGTTTCCACTACACATACATCTGCACCATCAATATCCGCGACATGAGAACGAATTTCCCCGGAGCGCAATCCACAACAAGCCGTGAAGAAGAATGGCCAAGTGAATGTAAAATGAATATTATCATACAAATTTCCTTTTCTATATGAAAAGAGTAGTACAACTGTCGCGGTGTAAGTGTGCGAAAATATCGCGAACGACTCCCTTTGCCTTTCAAATGTTAACGCAAAGCTAGAAAATATTTGTTCTGGTGTATTTCCCTGGGCGTAATTTCGAGTTGTGGTAATATGCATTTGTTATGCAAATAATGTCTTGCGTTGAACGCGTTTATAATCTATGAATGAAAAAGAAAATATACCTACTCTATGACAAACTACCAATACCCATGAAACGTGACGAAATAAAATGACAATCTGTTTACTTTATTTTGCTCAACTTCTGATATTACAAATAAAAGCACACTAAAACTAAAAATAAATTAAAAAAAAGTTATAAAAATATTTCAATAGTATTTTTTTTTCGTATGACGCGGCGGAAAGGTGCTTGCACATACCGAAGGCTAGTTATGTTGGGATTAGCATTGAATATGCCGGACTAAAACCGTCACGGTTAAGATAAAATACACTGTTGGTCCGGTGGCCTTTACAGCTACGGCGGTAGGACTCGCGAGCAGGAGGCTCGTGAGTGAAAGGAAATTTGAAGAGCAACGACGCTGCATTGTTGGCGCGACGCTGTGCTGCGCTCTGACCCCTGTTAACGCAATATTTCCGACAACTAGAGGGGGGCTCGCGGCTACCCAAGGGCCCCTCATGAGGAGGTGCGAGGCCTCGGATTAGGTTATCATCGGTGACCACCCAAATAGTGTTCAGCAAAGAAATATCCTTTATGATTCCTATGATGCGGAGGTGAAGTGATGAGGAGTGAAGTTTTCCAGAACAGTTTCTGTTTCTGTTAAAGTTTAGACGATATTCCTTTATTTTATTGAATTTAACAATTAATGCGACGGTGGTCCGAATTCCTTTTCAATCAGCGTAATAAAATCGTCTAAAATACACAAGTCTTTTGAAATATTTTCACCCAAAACCGAAGTATATGTTAATTTTAAATTGAAAATTAAAAGTAAAGCGACTTGGCTAAGCACCTTGCGCTGAGTTTACTCTAGCGCACGTGCAACGACGTCAAGTGATGTGTGGGTGTGTATGGTTGATTTCACACGGTACCCGGGAAATGAGCGGGAAATGAGCGGGAAATCCGATAACAAACGAGACTAAGCACTTTGAAAGTTAAACACCACACTCATTTAGTCTGTTAAGGTTATCTAATTAAGTTATCATTTTGAATAATTGTTATGTATTAATATTTTGATTTAAATTAAATAATTAATAGTCTACTACTTTCTAAATGCTGTATTAAAAGAAGATAGTCGTTTGTAAATACTTCTTTTGGAAATAAAATTGAGTTTAAATAGTTTCCAAGAAAACGTATCAAATAGTTAATAGTCACGGGGGCCTATAGACCTTTTTTGAATGAAGAATCTAGATGCGTTGTCAGCCCTCATAGAGCAGTGATTACATTCTCTTTGTCATATAGTGCCGCATAGTCAGTAACTGGGACATCGACTTTTTCTGTATTTCATGGAAAATTATCTTTGCATTATCCTGAAATTAAAAGATAAAAGTAATTTCGAAAACACAATATAAACATTTTTTGCATTGTACAATAAATGTAATAACTTTGGTGATATAGGTATTTATTTAATTATTAAGAATTAGGTTATTTTTTCACGTATCAGAAAAATTTTATTTCTACGGTCAACACGTTTCGAGTTATGTTACTACAGAACTATTCATTATTCTGTGGTACAGGTTAGCCTTAGCTTAGCTTAGTCTCTACATACCACAGACAAAACAAAATTATGACAAACTAATAAACCTGCTTCTATTGTAACTTTATTCGAAAAAAGAAGACATTTTGTGTTAATCTCCTTTTTCTATTCCACTTCTTCAACAAGAAGAACAAAATAAACAATTAATAATTGCATGGTATAAATAAGATATTTACGTTACCTATAGCGCAGGCAGTGCAAACATTTCAAAGGTTTGTTAATAAAATACTTAACTAATTTATAAAGTACCAAAAGAAAAACGTAGATTTGTTATTCCATCACGTTTACTCCATTTTAGAAGAAATACTTCAAACTCCCCTATCCTTGAAATGCCGCCTAAAATTAATTTACTGTTGAGAAAATAAAAAAGATTTACATTATTTTAGATGGACGCTGTTACCGCAGCGGAGAGTACAATTCAATTCAAAACGAGCGATTGAAATTTATTTATGTTGTAATTTAGAATTTATATAGTGCAGTTACATGTTTAAAAAAATATAAGCTCCCACAAATGTATACATGGGCCATACCATAGTTCTTAAGGATGCCAACGTATCTGTAAATGCCTTCGATTGAAATTATTTCAGATGCCCATGGGTTGTAGTAGCTAGTTATCATCAGGTGGACAGTCAGTTAATTTGTTACTCCAATTCAATAAAAAATAACCATGAAATTTATACTTTAATATGAAGTTATAAATATAGGTAATTAAGAGAATTGTAGCTTTTCAGATATTATACGAAATATTATTAATATTTAATAATTAATATTAGCACGAAATTTAAACTGATTTATAAACATTTCACAAATAAAAAACCAGACCTTAAAAAACATTCTAAATTTAATATGTATTCACCGCTGAAATTAAAAAATATAGCAACAGATAAAATAACCGTTAAACTTTCTACGTGCTTAGCGAGTCTGTGGCAGCTACTGGATTTTCCACTCATTTCCCACGCGCCGCGTGAAATCAACCGCACAGTACTTGACGATGCTGCACCTGAGCCAGACTCGACGCAAGGGCCTGGACGAAGTTTATTTTTGAAACACAAGTTCGAGTGCGAGTACGGTAATCTGCTATAACTTTAACATAACGTTAGCGAGGCAATGTTACTCTAAAACATTAGTGGGAGTAGAAAGTTGCGATGCAGATCGATGATAATGCTGAAGTGCTCCAAGATTTTTTTACCTCATCATCCAGCACCAGCTCCAGGACTACGATTACATCTTAATATCAGACAAAGTCACAGGTCAATGTGGCTTTGGGCAGATACACTGACGAAGGCGTCTTTAACAACTATAAAAAATACATTAACAACTATTTTAAATTAATCTACCACCTCATTGCATCACGTGAATTTCATAAAACTAGACAATGGACTGCCGTGAGTGTCGTAAGAGGCGACAAACAGAAATCGCAACAGCTACCGACAGATGGCGGGATAACCATCTCGGAATATAACAGACCAAAATTAAGCAGACCGATGACGGGTAGCAGGGTCTGAGGTGCCAGGTGTCTGGTACTGCGATCGCCTATTCAATTGCCGTGCGTGATGATTATGCTTTATGGGAGAGGCCTATTTCCTACAGTTGACTATTCACAGGCCGATAAGGCAAGGAAAACTCGAAAGAATTGATGGCTGAATAACCAGGAATATCCCAAACCTAAATAATCCAAAGCAATTTCGGGTGGCAGGCTGGTGCGTTGTGTCTCGCACTGAGACTGCTTGCTAGATATGGCACTGGTCTTTTAAAGACAGTTTAAACTATCTTGAAAAAAATCAATTCTAAGGCGTCGAAGCCCTAATTAGCTTGTTGTCTCTAATTTTTATTCGATCATTTCCCCCAGGCCGATTTCGGTCATTACGACAATTTCTGAAAACTTTTGCTAGTAGTCAATTGCGCAGGATATTCGAGTGTTACAGTGCCGCGGGTGTGCCCAATAAAGAAGCACTCGCTAGTCTTCAGCTTTTGACGCTTATTACATCGGAGACGGGAGGCACAGAGTACCTTTGCAATTTGAGAAATGGTCAAACCTAGTGTCAGAGATAAGGGATGCGCAACAACACACCTAGACCCTAAAACCAATAAATTATGATGCTATATAAATTCATATTATTTATTTTATTCAAGGCGATTTTTAATCAATATTTTTCATATAATTTACATTAAATATAAATGTAGGTGTGGTATGCTATCTCATTTAAAGAACCGTAACATTTTGAACGGTCTATTTTTAAATTAATCGGTAGTGATGGGAGAATACGAGTAGATTGACTGATTAATTGATTGAAATAAAATGATTACAATCACCAATACTTTGTTGAGATTCGGACAAAATGATAAGTCATTCACGATTGACACAGGCCCAAAAAGATAAATTATTTTTCCATTTTAACGTAATTTAACACTCATAGTAATTAGTTATTCTGGTTTCTATTATATTTATCAAATCGATTCCGTTCAATTCTTTCCGTCTTTTTTCTTATTCGTACCTAGAATACGAGTACAAGACAATGCACATTCCGATAATTAATTTGTTGTACTACAAAGCATTCTTTATCTATTGTAGAAGCGCTGAAAGCAGAAATTTTGAAATATTATTTCCTCTTACAATCAATGGCAATAATAAAAATAATACTATAATTTGTAAGCGTTGCCCATAGTATTTCATCTAGTAAGGCCATAGATAATGTTATAACTTAGTAAGCTAATTTTTCTTTTTTTCTGAATTTAAATTTAGCATTTAATATGTAAGAAACTTCGATCGATTTACCGACATTTCACATGTTACTTTTACTGTGATTAAATTACATTACGGAGTGGAGCATTAAAGAAAACAGAATTTAAAGATGTTTCTCAAGCTAAGCATCAGCCGTATGTTCGTAGCACTATCGACACATCTATATTTCATCTGTTGAAGACTATAAAAAAGATTGGGGGGATCCCGTGCTCTTAGGACCAGACGGGTTTTGATTTCTGTCAAAGCCAGGATTCCATGATATAAATATACTATAAATGATCTAAAAAACATAATCGTCTTAAATGAAGGTTCCCTTAATCAGCACCCCTTCGCGAATTATTAAACAGGACTACGTGAACTAGGTGCTTACCGACGATAATCAATCCCTATGAGAGTGGATCGATCAAAACGCTTGCTGTTCCGATACAGAAGCTTCGCAACTTATTAGAAAAGTTCTACGTGGTAAACAACAGACTGTCTTTTAATCGTGTCTTAAAAACTCTCAATGATTCACTTTTTTAAAAGGTAACGTGCACTGTCCAGCAAGACTCTGCTACTGATTACAAGGCACGAACAACTTAAACCGGGATCAGCAGAAGACTAGCACTCGTCCTGTCCAGATCTGAACTTGTAGGACGTTTTTTCTTTTTTTTTCTATGGGAATGGCCACCAGATGTAAAACGTTACTCTTGCCTTATCTTCTCTCAAGAAATCTTTGGAGCTAGCTGTGGTTGAATTCCCCATGGACACAGTGCGTAAATCCATGGCTTCGTGACCAGTGATATTAAAGGCCTTTATCAAAATCCAAAGAGGGCCATTTTGAATAAAATTAATTCTGTTTAATTACTTGGATTTCGATAAATAACAAAAAAAACTTCTTATTTTTTATGTACTTAAATTGTATTAATTAAATTGTAAGTATTTTGCATAAATATTTTTTTTACAACTAGTGCATGTTGCCAGTGATGACTTATGGAACCGAGACCGAGAGAGGAAGGTCAAAGTTACTCAACGCTATGGAAAGGGCTATGCTCGGTAGTTCTCTGCGCGATAGAGTCTGCAACGATGATATCCGCAGCTGAATTAGGGTAACCGACTAAGCCGTTATGATCAGTAAACTGTAGTGGCAATGCGCCAGCATCGCAGCTCGCAGAACTAACAACCGTTGGGAAAAAAGGTCCAGGAGTGGTCCAGCCACGTACAAACAAACGCAGTGTGGGCCGACCCCCCGCAAGATGGAGTGACGACCTGTACAGAGTTGCGAGAAGTCGATGGATGCAGGTGGCTCAGCGCGGAGCTTTGTGGTCATCTTTGGGGGAGACCTATGTTCAGCAGTGGACTTGTGATAGGCTGAAATGATGATGAATGCGATGGGAATAAAAAGTAAATTTAACAAAAAGAAGGTAAACGTAACGTAACTATAGTATTATGTTATAATTTATAGATGTTAAACACCAATACAGTTGGTTCACGAGCTTGGCGATGTGTCTGTTTCTTCTCTTGCTTTAAAATAAATCATTATGTGTATTGCCTGAAGTTAATAAATTATTATTTATCAAAATAACACTGCCACTCTGTTTTTTTCTGTGATTGTCGTGAAAGTCGATTAAGGGAATGTCACAAGAATTTCATAGACTCTGACAGATGGCGAAATAACTATCTCAATACGTAATGCATATGTCACGGAGGCCAGGACCCCTTACATGGATGAAAACTCCACGATGTTCTATCCATGCCGGATAACGGCTGGGCCACGGGAATGTTCACGCAGACATTCGTAACCCCACCAACGCCTAGTACTACATTAAGCAGCCCTCTTCGAGAAATTACGTCTATCTTTACGTACAAAGAGTATAGAAATATGTCCGATATAATAAGGTTTAGTTGAAATTATGATTGAGACGTTTTCACGAGCATACCAAGTCTGCTTATCCAATAGGAAGCTGCCGTTGATGTCTTTGTATGTCCGTGCAACAATTCATTCTTTTATCTACACCAGAACAAAAGACAAACGAGTAATTCATCTTTTATCACGCTCAGCGTTCTTTAGCTTTGTGTAAGAACAAATGGTGGATCAAATATTAATATCTATTATTAAATTCTGAATAGATGAGCGAACATGACTGTGCAAATATCTTTCAGAATACCAAATGAAAAATTACGTAATAACATTTATGAAAACTATGGCCATGCAGTTAATGTGTTATTTTCTTTGTGTGTATTTATTTCTACGTATTACTTCGTTTTTTAACAGTCCATTACATCTGCGTTCACATCTGAGCACAGGCCTCCCTCGATAGGAGTGGTTGTAGTACCTAATCATCATACTCGGCAGTTGGGTTTAGGCTGGCAGTTATAGCTGCCATCGCTAACCTGTCACTATGTCACCGATCTGCATAATTTCGATCTTGTAGATTCTCTTTCAAATCAATAACTATGCAATCCAATCTATTAATTAACTATACAATTACGGACTAACCAAGTACGGGAATATCCATTCAAATTTATTTACGTGGTAGAGCCAAGCAGCGGCTTTTGCTGACGCTCGAATGGGCCGGCTCGACCGGGTTGGTACCACGGCCTCGCTGAATACCGGCATGAAGTAGAGGCATTTTATGCTTCTGCGTTTCGTTCGGACAGTGAGGTAACAGGAGGCCCACGCCCCCTCCCCACCCCCCTCCTCATCCTCCCTTCCAACTCTCAAATATCCTTCAGGATCGGCAACGCACTTGCAGCACCTCTGGTGTTGCAGATTTACGTGGCCGACGGTAATCACTTACCATCAGGTTACCCGCTTGCTCGTATGCCAGATGACCCATAAATCAAAATTGCATAACCGAAATCCCACAGACTGGTGATGGTGAACATCACCAGTGAGTAGGCACCGACACTGCGCTCACCAACGCCTTCTTCTCTGTAGTAGTTGTTTGTATATAATATATGGAGTGGTAGTTAAAGTCAAAGTAATAACTTTTTTTATTAAATTTAGGCTTGTAAAGCTGGTTCGCATAAGATCTTCGCAGAGATGTAAAGTAAAGTAGCAGCCTGTAAATGCCCACCGCTGGGCGAAGGCCTCCTTCTTCTATAAGAGTATCTGAGAGGGTTTTTGGAGTCGGAAGGGCCCGTTACGCTGCTCCAGTGCGGGTTGGCGGCCCTCACATATCCTCGAAATAATATTTTTCATTATTTCTTAGCCGTGCAAGTTTCCTCACGATGTTTTCCTTCACCGCCGGGCACGTGGAAAATACAGCACTTAAAATTGCTAGTAACAATTTTAGTGGCGGCGGTTACTGGGGATCGAACCCAGGTCACCCGCGCTCTTTGGAATTAAAGTGAGCGCCTTTAACACTAGGTTGAACACGGCGCTGAAGAAACTGGTTTTTATTTTTAACACAAATAGTTTTTTTTTAAATTAAAATCTACATTTAAATCAATACAATATTAAAATGTACATTGATATAATGTACTGTACAGAAATGATTATAGCCCCTAGATTTGATCGCTCCCAAGCCGTTTCTAGAAAAAATATTGTAAAATTTACTACTATAAACAAAAAACCTACGGAGTTTGTTTCGCCTGTTTCTTTTCCGTCAGAGGAAACTCGTTACGAAACGGTCGTAGATTTAAAAAAAATGACGTTTGACAAGTGAAATTTATGTGTCTTATGTTGAATAAATGATTTGATTTGATATTAATGTTATTTTTAAATGTATCAGTATGTTAAGACTCAATTGTATTTAAATGAACTTTAACATCATTGCACGGAACTGTTCGTTATCCAGTGAAGTAAAGATTTATAACATGACTTTACATTTATATTAAATTTTTGACTTCATTTTTATACTAATACTAAAAGGAGCCAATGGTTTAACTAGGATGATGTGTTCTTTGTTGGAAAACATCAATATCCTTAGATTCTTTTAGTCCTGTTTTTTTTTATAGAAGAAGGGGGCAAACGAGCCTGCGGCTCACCTGATGGTAAGTGATCACCGACGCCCACGAACATCCACAACACCAGAGGAGCTACAGATGCGTTACCGTCCTTTAAGGAAGGAACAGGATCTTTTATTGAAGGTCCTAAGTCGTAACTGTTCGGAAATACCGCTGGCGACAGCTGATTCCACAAGGTCAAAGTGCGTGGCAGAAAACTTCGACTAAAACGCACTTGTACTTGTTTTGACTAAATAAAGCAGAATCTGAACTAAAACTTGAATTGTATAGTTTTTATTTCGTCCACACAGACAATTTATACACGGCATATTTCTGTTCCTTTTAATGACATTACAATTACTTTTAGACCTCTTAGGATTTTCTTACAAAATCAACAGACAAAGTTCTCGTCTGCCGAGCGGAAGTTTGTCACATTTTTTTATTAATCTTAAAATAAACAACTTGTTGGGAACTCATTAAAGCGAGAGTGTATTTTCACGGTACGCCTTCTGAGTGAAATTGAATTTGATTCGCAATCCTGTTACGTACTTTAGGCTTTTTTCATTGATCTGTCGGAAGTTTTAGACGATTGTTAAAATTTTTTGACCATAATTCAATTATTTTTAGGGACCGTTCCAGGAAACTGAATTAAGTTTTTTTTTAGACATATTTTCGTCTAATAAAATTTGAAAGTTATTTGATAATGAAATATCATAAGGAAAGGTTTTTAACCTGCTCCCGATTTGGTATAATAAATTAAAAACAAGAGCGTCGAGTCGTCATCATCATCATGATAATCATTTTTCCTTTCACAAGTCCACTGCTGAACATAGGTTCCCCCAAAGAAATTAGGTTTTGCCATAGTAGTCACGCCTGGCGAGTGGGTTGGTTCCGCAGTTTTATTTTATATTCTAATGCAGGAAGATGCTGCTGCCTATCTCCTACATCCTAAAAAGTCTTATTGGTGATTAAATATATAATAAACTTAAATAAATAAAAGAAGAAAGAAGAGAGATAAAGGAAAGAAACACATTTATTTGGCAATCACACAAAAAAACACAAAATAAAATAAAAAAATAAAAAATCAGAGTAATCTACGAGTATATACATTTTACTTCTGACTAGACGTAATTTATTTAATTAAGATTAGGAAATAAAAATAAACACAAATAATATTATTCATGTAAAAAGTAGACGAATTTAATCTTAAATTATTTACGTAGGACTAGATTAAGGATAAAAATACTTTTACGACTAGTATTGTCTTAGAATTAAGTTGCTCCATCAGATAACGATTGCATAATTATGCGATATTGAACGTTTTTGCGTGTCTGTGGGAGCTGTCGGGTTACCAGTTAATCTCCCTTGCGCCGCGTAAGATTAACCGCATACCCCTTGACGACACTCCACGGGAGCCAGGGAATTAACGGAAAACGTGAACGCTATGTTTGCCATGTCTGCTTTAGCAAATTATTACTTAACGAAGGTTTTTGCAACGTTTCCTGGGAAAACGTAGGTTATGTTGACTTGACGTACGTATTGGCGAACATTGTCAGAAATAGATGGATTTTGCTGTCTCTTTCTTGGAGAGGTCTATATTCGACAATGGACTATATAGGCCAATGAAGATGACATATTCGTCACGTTTTCTTAACCGTGAGCAGACCAGCGGGGAGGTAACGCGAGCGGGAGGCGCCGACTCGGGTAATTGGTCGCCGACCCTGCGACGGACACTTGCATATAGAACACAGTACTAATCACCGGCAGTAAAAAATTGTTATTCTATAATATATTTTGAGTTGAAAGAAGCTAATCGAATTTTATTTAAATATTTAATACATACATAATAAAGAAAATACATTAATTATCAAATACAGATTCTTACGATCTTTATACCACAGACAATCTTAAGTGATAAAAACAAAAGACATAAAAGTTATAAAGACATTTATTTCGACACTTACAACATCTATCACACATAGTAGATCTGGTGATATATAATAATTACAAAGATAACAAAACAAAAACTAATAAATCAAAAAATAAAAAAATAAATAAAAAGTTTTGCTATATAAAAAATAAATAAATATATATCACAAGGAATTTGTGTGTGATGAAGCGACGGGAAGGACGACAATGCTCTTTTCCATTTATTTGCTGGCAATAAACAAAAGACGACAGCATTATTTGCGAAACGAATACGAATTACAAGCGCTCAAAATTTCTACGAAAAAATACTCGCGAACAATATTTTCATACTCTGCGTTAACATTTGGAAGGCAAACGACTCGTTCCATATTTTAGCATACTTACATCGAGACAGTAACGCCGCCCGGTTCATATAAGAAAGGGAATTTGTATGGTAATATTCATTTTGCATTCACTTGGTTATTCTTCAACGCGGCTTGTTGTGGATTGCGCTCCGGGGAAATTTGGTCGCCTGTCGTGGGTATTATTGATTGCGCGGATACTGGTCAACTGGATGGGGCAGTTCATATTGAATATTCATTCATATGCGGAACGGGTATCGTTCAAGTCGACTAAGGGAAATTCTTGGAATGTCTCTTGATCTGTGATAAATGGCGGAACAATAATGTCGAATGTGTTAGACATACGACTAATATATCCTTACTGGTGATGGGAAGCCAACACCAGTAAGGATATATTAGTATGGACTTCTTCAAGTGTCTAAGATGCAAGTCGTTTGGTACTACGATTATTAATGCCAACTTGAGCGTAGTCAGGTAAAGTAGAGCCAAGCCTAATCTGTGTTCAGCAGCAGACTATTTCAAGCACAAAAAACTGCTTATAATATATAATAATGATAATATAAAATATGCGGGTCATTGGTATCTGAACATTATCACCAATCATCATTAGTGTTTTGAAGGTGCATGTTTTTTTTTATTTTAAATTATCTATAGCAAGATTTTGAAAACGCTAAAACACAATTTCGATAAAAAGTAGAGTTGAGTACGCGAGTTGAAGGTTAATCCTGACTGTTGTATTGACAATAAAAGTTAAACAATTAAATTAACAAAATAAAGCTGATGGCGTAATTGAGTTGTTACGTATAGTAATGCGTTTCGGGGATTTTTAAATTGTCACTTCTAGTATACTCCTAGGGCAATGTACAATGCGCGTAATTGTCACCTCAGCGGGGCCTATATCAGTATCCGTAAATAGAGCTCAAGAAATATGCCTCGCTGTAGTGCTATCTGATAGGATGGGATGCTTACCTCGTGACTTAAACTGACGACTGTCAATATATTTCTTGGATGTGTACTGTACGTTTTATTGTTAAGCCGTTTGTAGATATCTTGAGATACGGAGACAAGGATTTCTCTAGATCGAATCTTTATTTATTACGTTTTTATTACATAATAAACGTAGGTTGACATGACGAATTTCCATTTGGCATAATTCTTTCTGTTGTCTTATATGGTTAAAGTGAAGTAAGCCCAAAAGGCTATTGTTGGGTAAAGGACTCATTCTCAAACATCTGAAAGGGTTTTGGAGTTGGAAAGGTTCCGCCACGCAGCTCCCGTGCGCATTGGCGGATTTGATATCTCTTCAAAATATTTTTTTTTATTATTTCGCAGATTTGCAGGTTATATTACGATGTTTTCCTTCACTGCTGAGCACATCGTAAAGCCAAGGTAGCCTAGTTGTCAGGGCGCTCGCTTTAGTTTCATAGAGCGCGAGTGACATAGGTTCGATCCCCGGTGCCTACTAAAATTGTTATTAACAATTTTAAGTTATGGCTCGGTAATTAGAATATTATTTAATAACTATAAAATTGAGAAAATAACCTTTACACGCGAGAGCAAATTGTGATCGAATATCAGATCAGAAATCTATTCAATTGTTAAAGTGGATCAGAATTAATCTCTAGCGATGTAATATTATATTACGTCGAGTCGTGAAGGAGGTCGCCCTGTCCCAAAGAATTGAGTCCATATGATGTAGATTAAACAAATACTAAAATGTAAAATGTCGTGAAAATGGTTTTTGTTTGTTTTTAAGGGATTGGCGGCAAATGAGCAAGCGGTTGATCTGATGATAAGTGATTATCGTCGCCCACGTACATCTGCAACACCAGGTCCAGACGTTGCCGACCTTTAAGTATATTTTGGAGATCGGATCGGGAGGGTTTGGGGAGGCGCAGTGGGCCTCCGGTTACCTCACTCACCGAACTAAACGCAGAAGCACCAGATGCCCTGTACTTCACGACATTATTTATTTATTTATTTATTCTTTATTGCCTTAAGCTTAAGGTTACAATGGGCGGACTTAATGCCAAGTGGCATTCTCTACCAGTCAACCCTTGTTATGGTGAAAGGTAGTTGGCAGGTATAAAACAAAGAATAAAAAAAAAAAAAAAAAAAAAACTCCAATAAAAATAACTTGATTAGTACATAATTAAACTATATAAACTATATAATTAAATAAATATTTATAACATAAAATACACAAATACATATACAAGTATATAAAAGGATATTGTGTGGTAAGTACACAATAATTAGCCACCCTCTTTATTCCCGTTTTATCTCCGGGGGAGGCGAAAATGGGTTGTAGCGGTTCGGATGCTGAGTTGTATACTCCTGTGGTTGACAGACGTAAGTACTTATATTTACCCCCTCCTCATCCTCAGATGGGAGATCTCCCAAATATCCTTAAAGGCCGGCAACGCATCTGCACCACCTCTGGTGTTGCAGATGTATGTGGGCGACGGTAATCACATACCATCAGGTGAACCGCTTGCAGGTTTGCCGCCAAAATTCTTATGGGTAAAGACCCATAATTTTTTTTTTTAAGATTTTTAGGTAATCTACTAAAGATGTCAAACATCAATTAAGACGAGACGCACTCAAGTCTAAACAAACTTCGTTTAATCTCTAAAAAGAAACAAAGTTTTGAAGTCGTTACCGATACTGAATGTTTGAAATATGCCTTAGAGTAATATACTAAAACATAGGGAAACTTTATTTAATTATTTATGAGTGTTTAATCTTTTTTTTACTTTGTTTTTATCCAATTCAGAGGGATTATTGAGGGATATTGAGTACACGGTCGTGAAAACTTATTTTTATGGTTCTGTACCGAGCCATTTTACTAAGCCTATGCAGATCCTATCAAATAATAAAAAAAAAACAAATAGTAAAAGTTCCCAAGTTACAAGAATCATCTCTTTTTCAACGTTTTTATGCTTTGCTATTTCGTAGAAACGGCTATACTTACAAGCGTCGAACTTGGTGTGATTACAGTGCGAATTGTAACGTAAAACGACTTATAATAATAACTGTACAAGCGGGAGTCTGACGCGCGCTAAGCAAGCCGAACTGAATGAAAGAAAACAGAATGGTTTTGGGTAAATACATAACACATGTAATATATTGTGCGGTTGTACTGAACCTTCGGTTTGCGAGCACGGCCCACGCTTCGTCGTTTTTTTTTTAGGCGGCGATTTTTTTATGGAAAAGGCGGCAAGCGAGCATGCGGTTCACCTGTTTTGTCAGTGATTACCGACGCCCACGTACATCCACAACACCAGAGGTGCTGCAGATGCGTTGCCGGCCTTTAAGGGTATTTGGGAGATGGGAGGGAGGATGAGGAGGGGGAAGGGGAGGGGGTGTGGGCCTCCGGTTACCTCACTCACCGAACGAAACGCACAAGATGCTTCTACTTCACTTCACGCCGGTATTCTGCGAGGCCGTGGTACCAATCCGGTCGAGCCGGCCCATTCGTGCAGCGCCAAAAGCCGCCCCTTGGCTCTACCACGTTTATGATGGTGAACGACAACCTGTCACGATAATGCCATATGTCATTTATTTGACAAGTGGTCTAGCTTATGAAATATTACTGTTATTTACGGATTTTATCGCGTTTAATTAAGTTTTTATATATCCGACGTTTCGCTCAGCAGCCGCGGTCACGGGGGGACTGAGGTATTAGAGGTCGAGATGTTATAGTCAACTCGGGCTACTTCCAGCTTTTAATTCTTCATTTTGTTTCGATCTACGCAGAATGTGCTCACAGTACACTTTAGTGGTATCCTAGGTTTTGGATTTAATTTAATTTATTACTGGATCCCAAACCGGTGGTAGCACCCAGCCATCTTCTCTATTGAAATTAGGATATTTTTTGAGTGTATAAAGTATGGGCCCTTCTACTCTACTCTCAACCTACCCCATAAAGTATTACAAGCGTGAGTCATGAAGTTGAATATTTAATATAAAAATGAAAGGAACCTCTTCTATGAAATTTAGTTAACGAAATATATTTTTTCGTACGTTTCCTCGTAGATAAGACTTAAAGGAAAATAGCACCGTCCTGTTTCCTACAAAATACGAAGAAAATCATTCTTTGATTTTGTGATTCCTCTTGTTATCGAGCAGATTACGATAAATAAAAGAGACAAACGGCAATCGTCGTAGATTTTTACTTCCCTTTTCGTTGTAGAGTAAAATTATTTCTTATTTTAGTTTATGCGAAAATAATTAAATGAATTCAGATTTTCGTTACTTTTTATAGACTATGTTTGTGTGTGTGTACATACTGACGACGCTGTACATCTAGGGCTCTCCATCCGCTATGCCTTAAAAATGTTTTACACGAATTCTGTGTGAAATAATTCCTCGTGAAATAATTATACCGTGTAATTTTTCACATACAAGACATCGTTTCATTTATTGGTGATCACGTCTGCGATGAACGTAACCATGCTAAAAATAACACGCCGTGATTTTATCGGTGGTTAATTTTGATGTAATTTTATAGCAGATGTCAACTATACCTGCACGTGGCGCAACTTGCTACCAAAACAAACAAAGTTCGGCTGACTGCTGTTCGGAGCAGGATCAGCAGGGGGACACCGGCACTGGGGTTTCTAAACCGCTTGACTGGCGTGGTGTAATGAGAAGCCATGTTGCAGCAGGACTAAAATAACCGAGTGTAGTTTTAGCAGTAGAAGTACTAGTACAACGACTGTTTGTGTAAAAAAAAATATATCTTTTAAATTTTCTAATATTTCATTTTTTTATTGGTCACGGTAATGAAATATTTTTTTTTAATAATTAATTCTGTACAGACGTTGATTAATAGATATAGCTTAATCGTATGGGGGAAGCCTCTGGCTCTTGAAACACAGCTTTTACTAGTTCGGGGGCCTATGGATTCATTGAACATAATTTATCACATGTTTCATGTCAAATAAATTTATTATCATTTATACTAATATATCCTAAAAAAAGATTTAGTAGATGGACTCTTCTCGTGCCGTGTTGTATCGGAGAAACTGCCACCCAATTTCTTTCCGTGGGTGTGGTAAGAGGCGACTGAAGCCAAAGCATTGAAAATAATAATGACTAAAATGAAGCAGTTCAATGACTGGCAGCACGGGCAGTTCAATGACGTCAAGAGCGTCTAAGGTGCGAGGTGTCTGGAACTGCGATTGCCAATCAGCTTGCCGAGTGTGGGGATTACTGCAAATCCTCCTTATGGGAGATGCCCACGTCCTACAGTGGGCTCTTTCTAGCCCATTACGGTTCAGGTAAGACTCCTTCTCTGCCTTGGAAGTCTTCTGGGTATTATCATCTCCCCCATTTGTTTTGTCAATCAACATGTTCCATTCGAATTGTCAGGGGTGAGAACGAATCCTCCTCTCGATTGAAGTTGTTAGCCGGTGGCTGTAGTGTCCACTACCATCAGACATGTTAGGTCGTTTTCTTTTACATAATTTTATCTGTGTCCCCATTTGCCTTTTTTCGGTTTACCTTAATTTTGATAATTTAACACAAACATTCCCTTTTAACCATCTACACCATTTTATTTGTATTTCAATGTTGTAGTCCCAGAGTTCAATAACGTGGCTCTGGCGATTGACGGATGGTGTACAATAAATCAGAATTTTAAGGAGGACGGTAAGAGACTTGACGGCATACCTTTGGTCCCTTGAGAGAGAGGCAAGCGCTACCTTTGTGTGAAACGCTATTTCCGTAAATACTCGCACATTGGGGGCTTCTTCTATCGACTACACGCCGAGGACACAGCAGAGGTGCCGAATTGATTAATTGCCACAAATATGTGTCAACTATATATTTGTGCTATTTGCAGTAGAGACGATTGTTTCGTGTGAACCCCGTCCGGTGCGATTCCTAAACGATATACAACAACACAAACCTAACGCATGGAAATGCAGCCAACATTCTTGGTACCATGACCACAAGAGGAATAGGGCTTTACGAAATTTTAAATTTATTGATTGTAGTTATTGTAACTTTGATTGTTATGTAATAAACTGTGATTGATATCTAAACTTGTCAAACCCAAATCTCTCAGAACAGTGACGGGGTGCAGCATCACTACTGCGACGGTACCGGTACTGTTCATGTACGTGGTAGCGGTGGCTTTTGTTGAGGCCTTAAAACACCGGCCTGACCGAAGTACGAGTAGTATAAGTAGGGCCTCTTAAAATACCGGCATGAAGTAGAGGCATCTTGTGCTTCTGCGTTTGGTCCGGAGTGCGGTAACCGGAGTCCTCTCCCACCTCCCTACCCCTACCCTCTCCCTTTCCCCAAATATCCCAAAAGACCGGCAACGCACCTGTAGCTCTTCTGGTGTAGCACAAGTACGTGGGCATCGGTATTAACTTATCATCAGATAAATCGCTTGCTCGTTTGCTTCCTTTCCCATAAAAAAAAAAGTGTCCATACTCACCGACCCGTTTGCGCCTTGGAAAGATAATAAGCCTTCAAGAAAACTGTGCCGGCTTTCTTGAAGGCTTATTACCTTCCACGATGAAGAGAGAGCACAATTTACAAAAATTACTTTTACTTAAAATTACTTTACTACAAATATAATATACATACAACTCAGCGATACTGCATGGCGCAGTTAGCTTATAATAATCGAATAGGCAATGGTACAACGTGTTGCCTGTTCAATTTGAAAATTACTGGCTGCATTGCCTAAAGGCCAAGCCGCCGAGTTCATGTAATAATACATTCTAGAAGTTACCTCTACGGTCTATGCGGCCGTACACACCCCGACAAACTTCTCACTTTGCTCGAGTAGTTACCACCTGAGATATAAACTTTGAGAGTATTATAAATTAGGAAACCTGCGTGAATAAACTTTCCGCGACTCTGGAACTTGATGTTACGGTATCTTGTTATACTAATGCGTTGAAGTTTTAATTTTAATGATTTTTACGGTCTCACACCATAACGGACTGTCTTTAGCAACAGTTTTAATTTAAGTTTGTTTGTACAATCGCCATACTTTTTATTTCATGAAACGCCTGATATTCCTACTTGTACAAACTTCAAGCTTCTAATTAAATGAAATGAAAAATATGGTCCTGTAAAGGCGTTTTTAATCACTTCCTGAATTATCATCTCCTGCAGGATGGTATTGGTCTGCCTGCCCAGTGTGGTGAGTATGGAAAAACTGGACAAATCTTTCATGGTATGTTAGTTTTTGTTGGCGCTTTTACAGAAAGGCCTATACCCAGCAGTGGACTTTACAGGCTACTAAAGAAAGACGAATAATATAAAATTTCATAGAGAAGTCCAGTGTCGGCACTTTCTGAATTCACTTTTAATTATCGACGAGGAATTAGGAAATTCACGCAGCACAATATGCTTCAAAATGATGCTCAAAATGGAATGTTTATTGGCTTAACTTATGGTAACGTTCACCTATTGAAATGGAATGATACTTACGGATTTTATAGAGTTTAATTTAACTTTTTTCATTTCCGTCGATTCGGATTCGATGTACTCATAGTTAACTCGGGTTGCACCATTGGTTACGATCTAGACCAAGACTAGACCAAGTAAAAAGAACTCAAAACCCGAAATAATTACTTTCATTTCAATTTAATACTTCAATTTCGCGTAAAAATAAGAAATCGTTTGTAAATCGATAATTTTTTTTAATCTAGTCATTGATTAAATAACAAAAGGATCAATAATAAGTAAGATGATATGATAACAAAGTATATAAGTGAAGCAAAAATTCGGCAAAAAGGCCCAAAAATTATTTGTAATTGGCAATTAAATTACACTGATCTCTTTGTAATAACAGAAAATTACAATTTCACATAAAATTTGATCGAGGAATTGTGGTAAACGGTGCATTAAGTGAGCTTTTATTGCAGAGTTTATTTTGATCAGTGTCTGGAATTATTGTAAATTACAATTGTAAACATTTCCACAAGGCTTTTAATCTGTTTAAGCCAGAAGAGTGCTAAATACGTTATAATAAAATGAAGCTTAATATAGTAAGACTTAATTTTATGACATTATGACATTCTCTGTTTCATTATTTCTTCACCAACAGTTGTTGAGACTTCATCATCATAATCACAATCGTATTTTTGCGCACCTGGTGCCAAAATGGTCGGAATCACAACCTGTGGCCCTGCCGGTGTGCACCGAGGGGTTTTGGTTGGTGCAAGGCCGACATAACCCGTGCTTGCCATCGCGACGGATATGGCATTTGCCCTATGTATTAGAAAGCACCACGAACTTTTTATCATTACGCTTATCACTTTCAGACATTGGCGAATATGTAACGTTTCTAATTATTTGTGATTTAATTTCAACGTCAATAATTTAATTTAGTTATTTTAAAAATAAATGCACGTCAGTGCGTTAATAAGTTTATTCAAACAAAGGTGCGAGTCCGATTTTCCCGAAGCCTAAACAACGAACGCATAACGTAAGTAGCTGGATTAAAGTTAACTTTCGCTCTAGAAGGTGTTCCCCAAACATTCCCCTCACTGTAATGAGTTTTAAACTTTGCTTCGTTTTTAAGATCAAGTCCAAAATTGTGAAAAACTTTGCCGTGTATAACGCCGATTGTTGTTTCACAACTACGCAGACCTCCTCCTGCCTCTATATTAATAGACTTTGAACAAGGATGTTCGCGTGAAAAAATATTAATATTGGAAAATTAAAGACTCAACCTTTGAGAAAGTATTAATTGGATACGTCTTGATTACAACGAACGGAAAGGCTATCAACGAAACTTACCAGACCAAAATAATAATAAAAATTAAAGGATATAAAACAAGTGACAAATTATGTTCAATGAATCCATAGGGCCCCGAACTAGTAAAGACTGTGTTTCAGGAGCCAGCGGCTTCCCCCATATAATTTAGCTATATATTTATGTCTTCTCTAAATAAACATTGAAATAAAGTTAATTCAGTAATAAGAAAAAAAAAAGAAAAAAAAAGTAACCTTAGTATTTTAATATTAGCCTATTGATGTTAGCATATTTCTTAGTGTGCGTGTGAGCGTACGTGCATGTTTGCATTTGTTGGTGTGTATGTGGCTGTTTGTGAAGAAAATGAAGCAGACCGATGACTAGCAGCATCGTCTAAGGTGCGAGGAGATGAACTCTTGCCGAGCCTCGCATGGCAAATCCTTGTTAATGCAGTAGAATATTAACAGGCTGGTAAGGTGTAAGGAGGAGCGAATATGATACATAAACGATTTATTTAGCATGTGGTAGGCAGCACGTGGAGGAAATACATTAGTGCCTTGAGTATTATACTATTTTGCTAGAGCTAGAACTAGAGCCTGCATGCATGAAAGATTTGCGTTTACTCACCACGCTGCGCATGTCGATTGGAGAGTGTAGCGCCGATACCCTTGCCCTTGAGATGCTACTAGTGTTGGGGATCACTGGATTTTTGGTTCGGTACATTCAGATGGATTTTTCACCATCAGTTAGCCATAGGTCCTCGTTCGTTAATATGTTTGTAAAGTAGGTTGAAATTGAGAGAAAAAGGTGGCATATTCTCTATTCACAGTGAAATGTTTCATCTATAATTTTGATTCTCAGGACCTACACCGTAACTGTGCCTCAGACATATTTCACGTCAATTTTACAGCTATGCAGCCAGACCATGAGGAAATATGTTTCGGTGTTTGGATGTTTGCTCAATCATAATTAAATTCCATTGAACAACTTACTTGCTTGTCGAGCTTGAGTCTGCCAAGTCTATTTGGTATATATTTTCTCGATTGCGAGGCATGCAATAGACATTTTTGAATAAAAGTAGAAGACATTTGGCATCGTATTATGTCGATGGATATGGAAAATTGTTGTTAAGAAACTTTACACTTCACTAGCAACATTTTCTTTCTTTGTTTTGTTTTTTAAAACTTGAGTAAATTACTTAGATTTATAATAAATGTTTACTCTTACCTTTCACATACGTATGTTATCTGTACTGATGTCAAATAGAACTTGTCAGGGGGGACTCGGGAAAGTTTTTTACTACTTGACTTAACCTCAAAAGAAAACAAAGTTGGAGACTCATTAGAGCGAAAGCGAACGTTTGCGGAGCAGCTCAAGAGTGAAATTTAATTTAATTTCCAGTGCTACGTTTTACTTTTGCCCTTTTTCGTTGACCCGCCTAAACCGCAACGTTTGTTTAGAGTTTGTTTTTATTAATGTTTGTTGGAGCCTGTGTTGTCTATATATCTGAATCTATCTAAATTACTGTGCGGTTATGTTTTTTTTCCATAATAAAGTTTAGTGTTTATCTTAATTATGAGCTCTCTATATATATATACTAAGAGATACTATTTTTAACTACTGTTACTATGTGTCGTCTGTATTTGTACAATGAATAATATTTAAATATATTCAGAGCATATTTTAAAATTAGGTACTAGGTGTTTTTCTTAGCCACAGAATTTTCCAAAATTCTAAAAATCGCGATTTATATCAAGCTGTTTTGATAATGACAATTGCGAACAATGACACTTTTTTTCTAGCCGAGGAGCCAATCGATCGAAATGCTTACCTGACGTTAACTGGTGAAGAAGTCTTAGATAGTAGTACTGATGTAGTAACGGACTAGCCCAGGAAGAACCTATTTACTATACTCTTAAAGACACCCAGGTTGACTTCCGACGGCTATATACTGCTCGCATTAAAAATGACGACGCATAATGCTTCATCCTAATATAATTCCGTGTGGCTGTCGGAAGTAAAGAATAGCGCCAACCCTGTCTGACCATGGGTGTCGTCAAAGGCGACTAATGGTAAAAATTTATATCAGGAGATGGGCAGCAGCATCTTCCTGCACTAGAACAAAAAAAAAAGCTGCGGTTGCCAACCCGCTCGCCAGGCGTGGCAACTAAGGCCTCCCCCAAATCTTTGGGGGAGGCCTATGTTCAGCAGTGGACTTCTGATAGGCTGACATGATGATGAATATAGAGGGTGTTTACAACAAAACAATGTATATTTAAATGATATATATATTATTTCGATAGTATTGATATCGGGACCGACGTTTAAACTCGAAAAGGAACATGCTGTATTTAAAACATCTACAGCCGTGTTCTTTTCGAGAATGAACAGAGTTCAGTGTATCAAGAAGGTGCAAGAAGTAGTTACACTATTTAAACACTCCAAGTAGCTCGGATCATAGTTATGACTCTCAGTAAATCCTCAGGACGTGTTCCAACAAAGGATTTTTTTTTGTTGTGACATATGGAGGGTTAATCATAAAAATCATTGGATTGGTTTAACAAAATAAGTGTGGTATCTGGATGGGTTTTAATAATAACGAAATATGAATGGGACAAGTTTCGTTTCTAAAAAGTTCAACTAAGCAGACCGACTGCCCGATAGCCTAGTTGGCAGTGACAATACCTTCGTAACAGAGGATTGCGAGCTCGCAAACATTTATATCGTGAATATACACCTTTTTCATTACATCCAAGCAGCAGGTTTTGTTGATCCTCGGCTCGACCGGTGTTGTACCACGGCCTCGCAAAATACCGGTGTGAAGTAGAGGCATTCTGTGCTTCTGCGTTTCGTTAGGTAAATGAGGTAACCGGAGGCCCTCCTCCCCCTCCCCCAACCCACATCACCATCATCCCTCCTATCCGCCTAATATCCTTAAAGGCCTGCAACGCACCTGCAGCTCTTCTGATGTTGCAGATATACGTGGGCCACGGTAATCACTTACCATCAGGTGGGCCGCTTGCTCGTTTGTCCCCTTTACCATAAAAAAAAACTTTTGTACCCGAGTCATGTACATCTATCTTATCACCATACAGTTACAACACAAGAGAAACCTAGTTTGGGACTGGATGACGTGTGCGCTTGTTCGATATTTTTAAACCAATGACTTCTTTTTAAGTCAATTAATTATCATATTCTTTGCTTATATCATTTAAAAATCAATGTACGTTTTCATTTTACCAAACAAACTTAATGGATATGTCAGCTTTATTCATATTATATATGTGCCGATCTAATTTATTACTGTGATAAATTCCTAACTGTATTTGATTCAAGGTTAACCTGAAACGCTGCTGTTTAATTAGTGCCGACTTAATGAAATTCACTAGTGAAATCTAAACATTTGCCGTGGATAGGGGTGGCGAAATGTTCTCTAGTAATTTCATTATCTCATTTCAAATTAAAATGTTAACGCCGAAGCGAAGGGATTTTTTTTATTTATGTATATTCACTAGATATTAAAAACAACCTAACGTTGTCTTAGTTTCTTAAAATAAAGTAGAAGACACCCAGATGTCTCGCGATTTCATCTGATATTTTTTTATGTACGAATGTAACATTGATATCGTTCTGTGGTTATGGTCTGTATCCTATAGATGGGGGGATCACGTTCTGGTCAATCCCGGTGTTGTTAAGGATCAAAAGGATCGACGTTTTAAACATGTGTTTATGACCAACAGTTTCCGAAGTATTTTTCCGAAACTAAGAATATCGCTGTATTTAAATTGAGGCATTTGAACAAAAAATAACGCTTCAGTAGTTTTCGCTTGACAAACATAAATAGAAACACAAAAATATTTATGAATTTGGAGACGAATTGGAAAAACATACAGGCCATGTTTTTCCAAGTGGTTTTTATTATATATTCAATGCACTAACACAGCTTTTCAATAGTTCTATGTATATATGTATATGTATAACTGGGATGGGAGAATATAACATCTCTTTCTCTAGTCTACTGCTGAAAAAGGATTTCACAAGAAAGCGCCATTAAGAACCAGGTTGCATTTCTTAAAAGATTTAACAAATGCATTACCTAGGCAAGAAAGATGGTAAAGCGAAGATCTAGTACCCTGGAACTAGTGATGCTGTTTCCAATCAAAGAGTTAGTAACTCTTTCATATGGCAATGTATACGTTTCTACAACAAAATCCCAGCAAGTGCACAAAGTCTTCCTATTAATAGGTTTAGAAAATTTGTTTAACAAAGACTTTGTAGAAAGGCTTATTACAATATAAAGCAATACGATAATAACCACTGGGAGAGATTTCATCGCTCCTAAGTCGTTTCTAGAAAAAATATTAGATTATTAAAACGTATTTCGTTTTGAAAAAATTACAAAAAAAAATAGACCGCGGAGTTTCTTCTCCGTCAGTGGAACCTCATTACGTAACGGTGGTAGATCTTACGTAAAATTAATTATTTGATATGAATCAGTAGTCTCCGTGATATGGGGTTCGGAAAATTAGAATACATTTTTGACCTTCATTCGGTCGCCAGAGCCTCGCTTTTTAGCCAGCTGTGTGCACTGCGATCAGGTGATGTTGGCGTTTGGTGAAAAAGATGGTAGATTCCTCATTACACCCCTATCAATCACCGCAACTACAATAACAATCACAAGAGCTAGACCAGAATTATTTATTTATTTATTTTATTTATTGAACTTCATATACATGAAAATGTATATATGCGGACTTAATGCCAAAAGCATTCTCTACCAGTCAACCTTTGGACGATGCAGAGATGAAATGAAGTAGGTGTAGGTGATAGAATAGAGAGAACTAAAGAGAGGAAAACAAAAATTATAATGAATATAAATCTATATGTAGATGCAATATTTAAATACGCATACAATAATTAATATATATAATAATAAATACACACACACGTACGTACATACGTTTATAATTTTTAAATATATTGATAAATTAAATATTAAATAAATTATGCAGAGCGGTGACGCTCTGCGGCATCATGGATGCGAGCTGTCTGTTACTGTGATTGCAAATCTGATTCCCAAATTACCACTGGGCTGTTTAGAGGCTAATAAAGGAGATTGCACACTCCGCAAGTCGCCGATGTCCCGAACCTATATCCACAATGATTATGTAAGTGCTATTACATGTTTCTATGTTTACATAGTATAACATCGTCGACTACGAAAGTGAATTACGGCCCGGTGAAGTAAGTTCACTACTTTGTAGTAAAACGGACCAGAACAGACCAGAAGAGGACCGAACTAAAATAGTCAATCAAAAGGCAACGCAAGATGAAAGATGCTCTTAGTTCCTGAACACAGCGAAATGAGATCATAACCGAACACATTCCTAGCTTATATTACATATAGAAGTTAGGTAACAATAAAGTAATAAATCTTACTTGGAAACGTAACTGTAGCTGGGAAATTAATTTTGTATACTTAATTAATGTAACAACTTATTCTAATTAACTGATCTGCCTTCAACGTATGAAATACGATACAGTTTAAGAAATAATTTTACCGTTTATGTTCAAAACATTGAAATTATGTGCCTTTAGAATTTGCTTCTTAAGTTATACTGTGACCAAGTTAGATTTTTTATGGGAAAGTGGGCAAACCAACAAGCGGCTCATCTGATGGTAAGTAATTACCGACGCCCGTGTACATCTGCAACACCAGAGGAGCTACAGGTGCGACTTTCAAGGATATTTAGGTAGAGAGAAGGTAGGAGAAATAGGTAGGGAGAGGAAGAGTAGGCCTTCTGTTACCTCATTCACCGAAAGAAACGCACACAAGTATAAGACATTCAAGCGTGGTAGAGCCAAGCGGCGGCTTTAGCTGCTGCCCGAAATAGCCGGCTCGACCGGATTGATACCACGGCCTCGCAGAATACCGGCGTGAAGTAGAGCCATCTTGTGCTTCTGCGTTTCGTTCGGTGAGTGAGATAACCGGAGGCCCTCATCCCCTCCCTATTACTCTCCTCTTCCCTTCCATCTCCCAAATATCCTTAAAGACCGGCAACGCACCTGCAGCATCTATGGTGTTGCAGATGTATGTGGGCGACGGTAAGCACTTACCATCAGCTGAACCGCTTGCTCGTTTGCCGTCTTTTCCATAAAAAAAAAATAAGACTACTTCACGACAGTATTTTGTGGTACCGTGGTATTATCGCGGTCGAACCGGCCCATTCGTACATGAGCAAAAGTCATCGCTTGGGTCTACCAAGACGTGGACCCAAGCGATGGCAAAGATGTTTACAGTCATGTAATTAATTTTTTCAGTTTTCATTGATACATTCTCATCTGTCGCCCATAGGGGTAGGCAATGATTATAGATTTCTAATAGGCACTATTTAGCATTGCGGTACGGACGGTTATAGAAACCCACTTTAGGACTCTTCTGGAGATATTACAATGTCATTAGAAATAAATCAAATTTATAGGGACGTGTTGGGATTTCCACGCGAGTTGAACCCCAAAATACTGTTGTTTAATTAGTACCGGCTTAATGAATTTTACCAGTGAACGCTAAATATTTGCCGCTGACAAAGGATTACAGAACGTTTCAAAGTAATTCAGTTATCTCATTTCTAACTTCAAATTAAATCCGAGAGACTCTTTGTTATTCGATACGTATTGATGAATACTTCTTCTGTTTTATTTATTAAACATTACTGTAACTTTAATTAACTTTCGTAGATCATTGGTAAACTAATTGCCCTCTATTGTTTAGTTTTTTTTATTGTACTTAACGAGTAAATAGTTTAATGATATACTGTTTTATAGAAATTTATCAAATAACAATTTGAAAAAAAAAAAACGTTTCGGCATGGGATATCCATGTGACGTTACAAACTCTTTTAAGCCCTGAAACAAATAATCCAAAAACATTTATTTTAATTTTAAGATATGATATTCGAAATCCTTGGATTTATTCTGCCGTAACAATTCCTCTCGAGCACTCTCAAGCAAAGCCGCGAAAGATGTGTGCACAAAAGAATTTAGATTAAAACTGATCCCAACAGAAGTGCAATGAAGCGTGAAATGATTTAGGTAGTTATTGATATGTTTTCAAACATTATCAAAAGGGTTTTACCTATGTCCATATGCCAATAATACCTGCACTCCTCCCGCGGCATCTTATGAAATACGATGGACGATGATGAACATTTGATTATCATCACCATTGTTATTTTTATAATTTATATTACTAATAATAAAACTCAAACGAAACTAAATATTTACATTGAATATATAAATAGATTTAATTTCGCATTATTCCATTACATCAGATTTGATAGACCAGAAATCCACACAAAAGAACACCGATTACTGCCAAGGATGATTCGCGAGGCTATTGAAATCAAAAACATCCTAATTTTAATAGAGGAGATGGCTGGGATCTACTACCGGCTAGGGATCCAGTAATAAATGAAATTAAATCTGAATTAAATCCAAGCATACCACTGCAAGACTTCAAGATATTGTAAACTCATTCTGCGTAGATTGGAACAAAATAATCCTGCCTGCTTGCCTGCCAGCGTAACGTTTAATCTAAATTTTTCTTTATCTGGTTTTAGATGTTTATTCTCATTAAAGTATTACAAGACAAGTCACTTAACATGAGAACATAATTTATACTAATACAAAATCATTACTTGAGAGCATACTTAAGAGCGTTAGTACCTTTATGGGGAAGCTTATGTTCAGTATTGGACTATACATGCAATAGATGAAAAATTATTACTGGAATTGAGGCTTATTTATATGTTTTAAATGTTATGTAAATTATTATTTGTCGACGCGTGGTTTAGCCCCAGCTACGTTGTTCACCTTCTTGACGTAGCGTGTCGAGGATATGATTGTTCATTTCACTGACACTTCATTGTATTAACTTCCATCTAATACTCATTTAAAAGTCAAAGTCGGAAGAAAAGAAAAGCAACCTAATTCACGTTGTAACTTTAAAAATCTAATTAGCTTGTCAGTTGTTAAGTATCTGAATTAAGTGCGAAGTTCGAGCGCTTATAATACCCAACGCCAAGAGTGAGGAGTAACTAAACTTTGTAGCTACATATTTATCAGAGTTTAGTGACAAATATTCTATAAGCATTTCTGATATTAATTATTGTGTTTAAAAAATTTAATGTGTATATTTATTTGATTATTTGTTTAAACATCACGCTTCTGTCTACGCTTAATATAATTACATCATTCATTTTAAATAACTGACAAATTTCTTATATTATATGTGTAATCTTTTTCAAATTTGTATTTGAAAAATATTTTCTTTTAGACCATTAGCCATTTTGAGAGACCTGTTTCTAATTCTGTTTGCTTTAAGCTTCAATTAATAGACAATAACAGACTTGAGTTTCTATTATTTTGTATAACTTATGCAGTATATTCTTATGCTTAAGTTATTTAAACTGTAAATAAAAAAAAAATTGAGTATTTTATTTCGACAATCAAGGTTCATACATGTTAGTAATACAAGCAGTATCTTAAAAGTATTTAAAATTATTAGTAAAACTAAAACCTAGTTAACCTAAAACAGGACTGATTTGGCGGCATATTAATATTGGTGTACGTAGTACGCACGTAGAGCCAAGCCTAGTTAGCTTTTGCTACTAATCGAATGGGCCGGCTCGACCAGGGTAGTACCACTACCTCGCAGAATACCGGCGTGAAGTAGAGGCATCTTGTGCTTCTGTGTTTCGTTCGGCGACTCACCTACAACTCCTCTGGTGTTGCTGATGTGCGTGGGCGAAGGTAAACACTTACTATCAGGTGAGCCGCATGCACGTTTGCCGCTTTTCCCAAATAAAAAAAAATTAAGCATGGGTTTAAGTACTGGCAATCGAGCCTGTCAGCAAATGCCCTCGGGACGCCATGGAAGTCGGACTCTGCGTAACAAGGATGTTCACCGCTTTCGCAAAGTATTGTAAAAGCACTCAACACGCGCTTAGGCAAACATCCCCATCTCTTTAGATACATGTTTAAATTATAACTTTTATTCTGTTCAGTAACAGATTCCTTTAACTCCAAAAAAAAAAATGTAAAAAATACACAAAAACCGTAGTGTGCTGTTTAATTCTTTATTCAAATTGCGATAATTTTTTTAAATTTCTACGTAGAGAATGTTAGTGTTAAAAAGTAACTAAAATCTAATTATGTGGAAGCGGGTGTTTGCGGTTTCTCTTTCACAGCGAAATTAAATTTGACATGGGGTTCAATGCTTTCATTCCGAAATCTTTGGTTGCTTCGCGAGTGCCCAAATTTAAAGTACGCTTCAGTTTATTTATTCAGGAAGCTGTATTTATTTAAAAACTTAGGGAGAGAGTTCTAGGCTCTGAGTCGTTATAAATATTTTTATATCAATAGGTTTTCGTCCTCGGTAGGAATTGCATATCCGCGACACGTCCCGGATTTAATTATAATTACTGGATTCTAAAGACGGCAGCGGTTCAAATGTGCTATTTTTATTTATTTTAATCTTCTTTTTTTAATATGTATTTAATTTATTTTGTTAATAGACAAAACCTGAATTTGAATTAGAAAAAGACCAAAAACTTAATGGCATTATGACTGTCCCGCATCCAGTTGCCGGAGAACTTATCATCTCCAGACCTAGAAATGTTTGGTTGTGTTATCTCCTTCACAAAACTAAACATTTAAGCTCAAAGTGGAAAGTTATAACTGGCCATGGTGTCTGATGTCCAATTGCCGGTGATCTCGATCAGACCCTAAATTTAATAAAAACTTTCCATAATCATTCTGACGGACGTCATCATTCAAAAGGCCGGCAGCGCATCTGTAGCTCCTCTGGTGTTGTGGATGTTCGTGGGCGTCGGTGATCACTTACCATCAGGTGAGCCGCATGCTCGTTTGCCCCTTCTTGTATAAAAAAAAAAAAATTATGGCATAAACCTTGACGTCCCATAACAATAGAAATTAAAATTAAAAGTAAAATTGTTGCAAAAAGTCAATCACTGAGATTAGCAGTAAGATCTACAATATTGAGGAGTGATATGATATTCTAGCCTACATAGAAGAAAAAAGGCTCGAGTTAAGCTGCAGTAACACGAGTGTAAAGCGCTGGTCTTAAAATTCAAGGGATCCGAAAATTCGTCAGCTAGCTCGGTTGTGTTGTAAACTTAAAGAAAAGTAGCAGCTTGTTAATGCCCACAGTAGGGAAAACGCCTCATCAAATATCTGAGTGAGCTTTGGAGCCGGGAAGAGTTCGCCTCGCTGCATCAGATCGGGCTGGCGGACTTCACACACATACAGGTTTCCTCGCGATGTTTTCCTCCACCGCCGAGCATCTTATCCTCGGTGAATGCAGCACTTAAAAATACTATTTACAATTTTAGTGGTACCGGCACCGGAGATCGAACCCTATGGTCACTCGCACTCTATGAAACTGAAGCGTGCACCTTGACCACTAGGCTACCACGGTACTGATATATCATATAAATCATCAGAATTAAATTAAATAAAATTTATGATAATTAACAGATATAAATAAAGAAATATTTCGAGGATAAAACTTACAATCTCAATTTAAAATGATGGGACAGTAACGGAAAATGGTTGTCATTCGCCTTAAGATAGAACACTTATGGTTAATTTTATAAGTTTAATACACATTTATTAGCTCTCGTTATTGTATACTGCTATGTTATACAGCATCTACTTTTCGTTCGGTTAATGAGTTAACCGGAGGCCCATTTACACCTGCCCCACCCACCCATTTCCATCCCCGTCTCCCCTCCTCAAATATCCTTAAAGTCTGGCAACGCACCTGCAACTCTGGTGTTTTATACGTACGTGTGCGACGGCAATTATACCATTAGGCGTGCCGTTAGCCCAATTAAAAAAAAAAACTATGTGACATTTGGGGCCGTATAAATGTTCAAGCCTAAACTACAAAACGTATATAACCACTCGACCATCGGGGTAAGGTTAATATACATTTCATTGTATTAACAAAATATAAGAGAGATCATGTAATCAAAATATGAAATAATTTCAATCATTCGCCCCGAGCTGAACATTTTCCTTAACCTATAAATATAAATATTACGCGATCCGTAATCAGTGAATCGGAGAAAGCTTCTTCGATTGAAAGAAGCGGCTCGATGGAATTTAGATTAATATTGATCCCGATAGATGTGCAATGTGATGTGAAATTCATATATTACTATATGTTATACTGGCGAATTGCCTCGGCTCCTAGCGGACAGATATTCAATCATATTAATTTTTTTTAAATAGAATTCTTGTCATCTTCGGTATGATGTAGATTTGGCAGTTGAACAGTTTATGTAATCCCTGAGTCTTTTACACTAATTTTTCGTCGATTTCTCAAACAATATATGTAAATTAGTTTTGGCACGTAGCAATATTTTTGGACATACACTGGAACTAAGAATATGACCATCCGTATACCGCGCGTGGGATCGGTGTAAGAATCTGCCACACCCTTTGTTCCCGTGGGTGTCGTAAAAGGGCGTCAAAGGGAAGAGCATTGAAAATCGCGAAGGCTACCGACAGATGGCGGGACTATCTAACTCAAAAATTACCAGACCAAAATTAAGCAGAGCGACGACTGGCAGCGGCGTCTATGATGCGAGGCCTTTAGTACTGCGATAGCCAATTCGCTTGCTGAGCGTGGCAATGGTAAATCCTAGGTCCGGCACTCTTGAAAGCTTTCAAAAGTGTTATTTTTTGTGTAACGGTTTTCAGGGCTGGTTTTGTTGTGTTGCGTCCCGTGTCAATTATAAAGCACGCGATTCTTCCTACACTCTTATCAGATAAACGCTATATCGAATACAGGAAAGTATAGTGTATAGAAGTGATTATCTTTTGTACTTTACACCGCGTGCACTTGTGGCACTATATGTATGATGATGACCTCCTGGTAGAGCTCGACCACTTCCGATTACCAATGGTAGAGTCGGGAGAGGAAGACCTAGGCGTCTCGTCGTAACATTTCACGATCAAATCGGAGACGTTCTGAAAAAGGCCAGGTCAAGAGTGCTCTAAACCAACGAGCATGCATGCGAAGATTGATGAAAGTGGAAGAAGTGAAAGACGTATGTCAGGACCGTAGCAAGTGGAAGAAGATTGTCTCTGCCTACCCCGTTGGGAACAAGGCGTGAATATATACATACATAATTTTTTTTATTGTAAAACGGGCAAACGAACAAGCGACAACAATGATAAGTGATCACTGTCGCACACGTTCATCTGCACTACCGGAGGAGCTGCAGGTGTGTTGCCTGCCTTTTAACATATGTAAGGGTTGAGGGTGGGAGGAGAGGGGAGAGGGCCTCCGGTTACCTCACTCCTACTCACTACACGCGGGTATTCTGGGAGGTCGTGGTACTACCCCGGTCGAGCCGGCGCATTACCACCGCCGCTTGTAGATCAAGAGTACTCTAAACCAACGAGCAAGCATGCGAAGATTGACTAAAGTAGAAGAAGCGAAAGACGTATGTCAGGACCGTAGCAAGTGGCAGAAGATTGTCTCCGCCTACCCCGTTCGGAACAAGGCGTGAATATATACAAATATATACTATTGGCTGTTGTCAAATGCCCAGGAGATGTTATAGTGCCGCAAACGTGCGGGCGAACACAAGCGCATTCATCTTCCCGTATCCAGGGAGACATCCACATCCTTATTACAGCTTACTTATTATCACATAAAATAAAAAAAGTATATGTTTTTTCTTAGATGATTACCTTTTGACATTCAATTTTAAGGTTTGTGTATATAATATATGTACTATATGTATATACTGAAAAGAACTCTTTTTAAGCATTTCGCACTTTTACGAGGACCACTTCATAAAAGTGAACGATTTTTTTTTTAATAAAACAATCCCCTCTCGCGTCAATTGCTCGAAGGGCAGCAGACTGTGAAAATTTCATATTCCTTAATCGAGTTAAAAGTTTTTTGACGTTCGGTTTTCAAAACGGTTTTTTCTCTCGTGGAATAATGTTTTCACAAATAATGGTCACTGACCGGTTACACCGGGATCTGCATTAAGTTTAGTGATATACGCTGGTTGGTTCGGGCGGTTGTAGCAGCTTCGGCAGAAGAGACTCGCGCGCAGAAGGTCCGCAAGTAAAAAGAGCAACGACCCTGCCGGCGCTGACTCGACGCTCGGTGTCACGACACGTGGCGTCACGAAGCCCGGTGTCACGTTTTGTGCTGACGTGACGCAATCTGGTCCCCGTTAACGAAGAACAGACTGTCTGTGATGACTATCGGCAATCCAATGACTACCTCACACCACTTGCGAGCAGAGAAAGAAACTATTCTAACAAAACATGGTTTTTATCTTGTATAAACATCGTGTGTAGACTTTATCCCCTTTTCACGCATCTGCATTAAATGCGATAGTTGTTGTTATTCGAAGATCACTTATTGTAAAGTTTTTGCTTTATTCGAATAATATTACAGTTTAGTACAATACCTACATTCTAACAGATTAAATAAAATTATCCGTAGGTAGGTATAGACAGCGTATTAACAAACCGAACCCCGTATTTTCCTTAGAAATTTGAGGCAGTTTGTATTAACCAAAGAATTTAATTTACAACTCCTACCCTTAAAGTAAATAAACAAGTAACGGAATATTTAAATGAAAGCGTTGAATTGATCTAAATTTGTCAATTGTAAATACATTTTCATTTCAAAGATCTATTTCAGATTTTTGTATTGCCAAAGTTGAAAAGTTGTTATTCTAAGGTATTAATGAAAAATATTAAAAACACGTATTAAAATGAACTTAATGAAATGAAAATTCTATATTTAATGCGAGAAAGTCAAATTTCGTTTGACATTTGTATATATTTCCGTAATGAGGTTCCTCTGTCGGAGAAGAAACAGACGAAAGAAACTCGTTCTTCTCCTTTTTTATTTTTTTGAATTGATTTTATGCATTCCAAATAATACCACGTAAAATAAAACCACGAATAGTCTCACAGGCAATTAATGCATAATCATTCAGCATCGTTTTAGCCTATCACAAATTCACTGCAAAACATTGGCCTCCCCCAAAAATTGCCTCAAAGCTCGATCCTGAGCCACCTGCATCCATCGACTTCCCGGAACACTGCACAGGTCGTCACTCCATCTTGTGGAGGGTTGTGCCACACTACGTTTGCCTGTATGCGGCTGCCACTCGAGAACCTTCATCCACAGCGGTTGTCAGTGTTGTGAGCTATGTGGCCGGCCCATTGCCACTTCAGCTTGCTGATCCTAAAGGCTATGTCGCTTAGCCTAGTTCTATTGATTAAAGCATTTTCTGAGATTAAATTAAATAAAACTAACCCAGAATTTGTTTTTGGCTCAAGTCTATCCACGACGAAACTATTATTAATACCTGCACGTCAAAAATTTAAGTACAATTTTTTTTTAGTATTTATTATAAAAGGAGAGGAATGAAATTTATATCATTCAAAAGGTTCTGTACCATAGATTTTTTTATGTTGCCGTAAAGGCAGGGTAATCAAAGTAAACGTACGTACACACAATTTAAATAATTAAATTTAAGCATCTGATTATCAGAAAAACAAGATGAATGTCGTTCCTCTACAAATACAATTGGTCGAATTTAGATCACAGGTTAGTTTTACTTTATGTCCACACAAGTTTGTTTGTATGACTCATGTGATAGCGGCTTTCTTCCCTGGGGGTGTCGCATAAGGTGTCTAAGCGAAAAGTCGTGGCAATTTTTAGAAACTCTCTAGGCAATTTCCGAGGGCATATCTAGGATGTTACGTCATGTACTGGCCCAGAGAAAGGATAGAAAAGTTAGTTGTGGAAGTTCGATTCCCTAAGCTGTAAAGTTGAGCCAACGCCATCTCTCAAATATTGGAGAGTGCTTTAGAGTCGGAAAGGGCCCGCCAGAATGCTCCAGCGCGGGTTGACGGATTTCACACGTCCTCGAATTTTTTTATTATTTCTCAGAAATGCTACTTTTCACTCGATGTTTTCCTTCACCGCCGAGCACGTGGTGAAGCAGTTAAATTTGCTATTAACAATTCTAGTGATGCTGGCATCTGGGATCGAACCCAGGTGACTAGCGTACCATTAAATTAAAGCGAACGACCTGACCACTAGGTCACCACGGCTCTATACTTGGTTATGTAGTGTCGTGCCAAATAGAAATCTGTTGTCTTTGCCCACCTCTGTGGGTGACAGGCGTGAGTGCATACAGACTGGATGCGACGGTACGACATAAAATTAAACTTCATATTCAACATGCCATTTCTATGTCATAGAGTTAATATAAATATAATAAGAACAGTAGTTAAGTCGCAGAGTTTTTTTTAATTTTTTGTCATCACTGTATTCGCGCTAATAGCCAGTAGAGTCAAACGTTTCTTAAGACAACTTGGCCAAAGGCCTTATCGTCAAAAGAAGATCGTACATTGTCGTTTTAATAACATTCTTTCGCATTGTTTATTTTCCTAAAGTTGCTTAAATAATTGCAAACAAAAATTTTAAATCTGAATATTATTATTAGTTACTCTTAGGAGTTATATTATGAACTGAAAAAAAAAAAAATCAAGTCCCTCTTGCCAAGCTGGATACTAATGATGCTTGTGTTGCATTTGGGTTATTAAGCTATTTAAAATTAATACACAAATGCCCACATAAGGACTAGTACTAACCGTGTTTTAATTTAATGACATAATATAATATTTAATAAGCAACATTCAGTCTGAATGTAGGTTAAACATAATATGAAAACAAAGAAGAGAAAAACCAGCCCAAATTTAAACTTTACGATTGCGTCGGAAAATATTTGCGATAAAGGCTCTGAGGATAAAGTTTCAATATCCACTCATTATAAAGTCTCAAAGAGAGAAGTATTATGTTCGGATTATTAAATGTTGCTTTATTTATGTAAACTAAAATAAAAGAGCGCATGTATGTCAGTACACGTGACAGAAGAGAAACTCCTACTCACTTGGAAATAACTGCTTTATTACTAATTGCTAATTACTAAATAAATATTAATTAACAATATTACTTACTGGTGAGATGAATACACTACATAAACAAATTAATATTTCACTCAAATTCGTTCTTGAAATTATACACGCATCGCGCCCAAAGATGTTTCACTTCTAAAGTAAAATTTTAACAAAGACACTATGATATAATATCATTATTAAAATTAGGAAATGAATAACCCATACATATAGTTCGAGCCGTGGTAATTCGGGGTTCAGGGCGCTCGCTAACAAGCGGGTGTCGTCTTTAATTTTATAGTCCGTGAGTTTAGTTTGAACTGTCTTCGACGGAGAAAGAAAACATCGCGTGGGAACAAACATGGTATGCTTGAGACATAGAAATAAAAAAAAAGATGTTTTGCGGAGATGTGAAGTCCTCCTTTCTTCTTGTTCTTCGTAAGATTCGACAAAGAGAAAAGTCTTGAAAATGTCATGGCGTCTGTCAGACGCTGTGCTGACAGTAGCTGGAAGTACTGCCATCGCCAACTTGCCCGACAAGCTTCTCTTCGGGAGATGCATTATGTAAGAAAGTGAACTTTTAAAATTCTAATGAAAAATAAGTATAATTTCTGTATAGTTTCCATAAAATTTTCGTGACATGACAATAGTATTTCAATTTTTTCTACAGATCGTGACTTAATTTATTTTAGTAAACGTAGTATTTGAAGTGGCTCTTTAGTTATACGGCGACAGTGTAATTAACAACTTTCTAAGCTTCGTTTGACCTTTTTGATATTTTGTAAAAATTAAATTTTAAAAAACTCTATTGACTCCTTAGCCGGAAGCGTCTGTCGCCAAGTCATTTTGTTGTTACAACGACCTCCCGTCTTCGTTCCTGAAAGTATTATGATACGTAATTAATCTTAACGTCTTTTACATTTCCCGTATCCGGCTTCCAGAATTTTAATTTTAATTAACTTTCCTGGCCGCTGGCTTCGCAGTAATTACGACAACCGTGTCGTTTTATATGATTGAAAAATGTTTATTAAAGTTATCAATGGTCTTTTAGCAAAAGTAACAACCTATAAACTGTCTACTGCCGAGCAAAGGTGGTTTGAAGCCGATGCGAAGGTGTATTAATTTTTTTTTAATAATTTCTATGATGTACAATTTGTCAAATATTTTCTTTCACTCGGCGTTATAAAAGTATGTTAAATTCAGCACTTAATATTATAATTATCAATGCTAATGTTACACTGTGTCGGAGTAAGAGTCGTTAGAAAGAAACTGTACACGTTAAGTTAATCTTGGGCTTAGAACATCTTAAAGCGTTTCTGCAACCGGTTCACTGAACATTGGCCTCTCTCATCCAATCCATCAGGGAGCTCACAGTTCACTTGATGGTAGGTAGCTACAAGCCATGGATGGCAAACAACTGCAATTGAAGAAGGTTATAGCCATGTTGTTGAAGGTTATAGTTATACTTGCGACTGTAGTCACTTCATGAAACTTTAACATATTGACAATTATTATTACCTCTTGTACTAATTTCACAAGACTAGAATACCCTGAACATGCCGTAATGCGAAACCGGTCGGTCCGTTATATAAATAAAAACAATGTGTTGTGAAACTCGTACAAGAGTTAATATTAGTTGACAATAAGATGAAATGCCACACAGCTTGTAATTATACTGGCTTGGTGTACCTTTCGAACTGGAACACCACAGTAGATGTACTGCTGTTTGGCGTATTATAAGCTAGAGCGCTCTCACCCACCCAGACGGCTCCTAGGCAGAGTAAGAGCCTACCGCCTGGTAAAAAGCGCTATAAGAGCAAAGATTGACAATCGGATTGGTTATCGCAGAACCTAAGCTTCGTCCTTTAGATGCTGCTACTTGTCACGCGTCTGCGAATCTTCGAGAGCGACGACATTTCCCATGCTGATATTTTCTTAAGTCGAATCTTAAGAGGGGATAAGACGGGGTGTCAGATTTTCGTACGCCGCCACCGTACAGCATTTCATCATTAACAGGCTGATAGCTCAGAAATCGTGAAAGCGACGTTACGGATGCAGCTAGTGAACAAGTGCATCAGCCTGTACACTGGAGTAGCCAGACTCAACATCCAATATTCCGTCGAATCCAGGAATCCAATGTTCCGGCTTCTTAATCGGCTGTCGGCTCGGTCCAGCTCCGACGAGATGATGTGACCTTACATCATCTCGTCCTCGTGGGAATGATCCCACGAGCTATTGGGAGTGATCAATTCACTATTTCATTTCGTTTACAAAACTGTCTAGAGTTATCATTACATTAAAAGTTTGAGTTTTAATGTAAGTTTCGATTTAGATTAGTTTAAGGGTTATTAATGTATGACGTGGCATTAATAATTTACATTTAAAAACTTTACTACTTTCTTTCCACATTAATTAAAAGATTCATTAAAAGTTATGTGAGTTCTGGGACTTATTAAGATAATTTTCGTGTCTGACGCACGCAATCAAAACTTTTCTAAAGATTTCAGTCGAGATCCTTCCTTCCTGTACTTTGACACGTCTTGTTCTGTCACGTGCCACCAGCTGTAACATTTGAGCGATGTTGATGTTTAAGGTATGTGTTGTTCCAAAGGTGACTAATACTATAACACTAATGGCCTGTTCGTTGTGTTCGCTCTGGCGACCGAATCGACCGGCGATATTCCATCCGAAAATGGCGAACTCAATTTTCACCATAGACTAGTGATGGGGAGTAGCATCTTCAGCGTGAGGTTTGCCGGTACTGCGCTCAACAATGCCATGGTGAGTATGGGCTGATGGAGAAGTCACTTATATCAGTGTCGTAAAAAGTCAAGTAATGAAATACTAGGAAATGCGTGATGAACTAACTTAAATATGTTCAGACAAAATTTATACTTGCGTTGGCGTTACGTCCCTTGGTTAAACTTCATCATTCAACACTCGTAAGGGTAAACCGGTCGGTAACTTATATAAAAAATATAAGAAGAATTGTGAAACTAGTACAAGTCGGTAACTTAAATAAAAGCAAATGTTTTGTATAACTAATACAAGTCGGTAACTTACATAAAAAAATAAAATATGTTGTGAGCTGGAACTAGTACAAGAAATAATAATAATTGTCAATATGTTCAGAGAATTGACGAGAAGCTGCGACAACGACAAGTCTGGTACTGCTGTCGAATATCCCCCTGCCAAGCGAATCGATCCAAATCCATAAAAGAGTTATACATATCAGTTAACAGCGGATTTTCGGATTTTCATAGATTGATGACCATAATGATAATTCATGTGAAAATTTGTGTGGGTGTGTGATGATGCATTATGAAAGTTCATGTGCAAAATTTGAAAAATTTAAAGATATAATATATAAATATAATAAATGACATAAATTATATGTTCGAAGAGAGGAAGAGCATTTCATTATTTATGCATGCGATATTGTGCAAACTATTTTTTTTCTAACATCTTTAAAATAGTAGATTTCCACAAAGTAACGCTTGATTAAATTATTATCTCTGATCTGATTTTTTTTTAAACTGTATACTCTAAACTAATCAAAAGCTTCAATACCTTTTTTCAGATTCAACATTCTCATATTATGTTATTTTATTTTATCAGAATTGAATAGATTTATTTTAGCTCTGGGTTTATCAGATGGAACCGTAGTGATAAAAATCTTATTTTTTAAATTACAAAGATGTTCAGAACGTATTTGTATATTAGGTAGCTAAATAAAAAAATATCTTGGTTAAGTAGGCGTTAGGCTCCTTTCTTTCTGGGAAGGTCCCTGGCCAAAAATCACCCTCTTATATATTTCTGCCGCCAATAAGTGTTACCACTGCTAACCTACGATTTGGTAAAGAGAGCGAAACTTACTGTCTTTACCAAAACGAATAAAACAGGCTATGAGGTATTCCGTTTAAGTCATTCGGGCTGTAACCTCTTTCGATCGATGTTGCTAGTGTCATGTACACTAGTGTACATGATCCAAATGGTCAAAAAAAAATTATGTTGTCTTCGCTTCAAATTGTGTTTGTCAGTTATACACTTTGTTACAGATCAGAACTTTATCGGCGCGTGTGTAGAAACAAAATGAAACGTGACTTCCAACGTGACCAATCAAGTGAAGAAAATAATCAAGAGTTGACGTAACTTTATTTTCGATTATTTACAAATAAAATTCACAAAAAAAGCTTAGATGACAGCGTCGGCTTTATTGCCGGAAGCACAATCTGCCGTGACAGTTTTTATTATTTAGTATTTTCTTTTCCTTTCTCCATTTTAAATCGCCTCATTTTTATCTTGTCTGGAGCGTTTTCTCTTTTGAATAATTTTCTTGTCGCTGACCTCCTTGTAGTTGTTGTTTTATTTATTTATTTGTATCATATATCTTTTTATAATCATCATTATTTCAGACCGTCACCAGTCCACCTGAACAGATGCAGACTTCCCGTCCACCATAGACTTCCCGCAACACTGTGCAGGTGTTTGTTGACAGCAACGTTATCCACACTTGGGTAATGATTTTCTAAGTTGTAAACTGTGATTATATCAAACAGTCTGTTATATTACTGAAGTTATAAAAAAAAAGTATTTTAGTTTCTAGAAAACGGAAACAGGTTAAAATAAATTATATTTAATGGCAATTTAATTTAATATTATAATAGACAATCTTTATTGTACTTCTGTCAACTGAAACATCCATTTGGATTCTTTTAACAAAATTGATTACAAGAATGTCAAATTCAACAGATGTTTAAATTGACTTTCAACTCAATCCCTCGCTTCTAAAGATAACACAAAATCATTAGAACTTTGTGTAAGAAGATAAACCTCTGTTTACGATTCAATAGAACTTTACTCTCGCGAACTGTCATTGACTTTTACTACAATTATTTTCTTATACGAATCGTATAAGAAAGTATACTCCATATACGATTCGTATTTGGAGTAAGTGAAACAACAATAAAAAGTGGAAATGAATATGGAAATGGCCTTAGAAATTTGATTTCATCTTTAAAACACGTACGACTACGATAGTAGACTGGTAAGCGGATCTGCCTCTGTCCCAGAAGAGTCGAGTTAGATTCTTTCTGAGGGGGGATTTTTTGTTTTGATGATTTTTTGTGGGGAAAAGTGTTAACACGAACCTGTCTCTAAAAGCAGTGACGGGTTATGTCAGTATCAGCAATAAGTGCCGAAGTTAGATTTTTTTTTAATAGAATATACGGCAAACGAGCAAGCGGTTCATCTGATGGTAAGTGATTACCGTCGCCCACATACATCTGCAACACCATAGATGCTGCGGGTGCGTTGCCGGTCTTTAAGGATATTTGGGAGATGGGAGGGAAGAGGACGGGAAAAGGGAGTGGGAGTGGGCCTCCGGTTACCTCACTCACCGATCGAAACGCAGAAGCACAAGCCTCTACTTCACGCCGGTATTCTGCGAGGCCGTGGTACCAACCCGGTCGAGCCAGCCCATTCGAGCAGCAGTAAAAGCCGCTTGGCTCTACCACGCTTAAAAAGATATAAGATATACGCTGTTGGCCCGGTGGCCTTGAAAGCTTCGATGGAAGAGAGCGAGCAGAAGTACACCAAACGCAGGTGAGGTTGTCGTTTATAGAAAAAGCTGATATTATCGCAACTACCCCCTAATAAAGTCGTTATTAGGGGTCGTTATAACTTTTCAGGAAAACCTAAAAACTAGCACTTAGCACGCGTATATTCCTCTTTACACACCAATAAGTAACGATTTGTATCGTTCACCCTAAGATTTTTAGTATTTTATGTATGTGTACTTATTTATGTTTACCACCCAACCAGACTGTCACTGTGTTGTTTGAGGATTGGAATAATAAAAAAAACATTATTTTCTCCCATACTTCGTTCCCATTCGAAATATGTAATAAAAGGAAAATAAATTGTAAACGCAGTGGAGAAACGCGCGCTGCTGGAATATGCCGCAAAAATATTTCACTAAAAGTCCGTGAGAAGTAATTCCACGATAAAATCATATTATCGGGGAATGATGTCATACGGAAAGTCTTGTAAATTTTACGTGGCATACCGGATAAGGCACCAGTATAATTACAGCCCTTTTAACAGCTACATTTAATTATAGTCCTCGAGGGAGACAACGCATTTGTAACCAACATCCATTTTAATTGTTCGCAGGTGTCAATGAACTGCACTTACCGTAAGATAGGCCGAAATGTTCAAAAAAGTTCATTTGTCATTCCAATGTGACTGTGTGAAAAAAGATAACATTAAAAAGTGTTTAAGCAGAAACTTAACTATGCGGACGGAATCTGTTTGAGTAAAAGAAGAAAATGTCGAGTCTAAAATTAAGACAAACAGAATTCGCTCATAATTGCGAAGGGATGTCTGCGATAGGGGCCGCTTCCGCAGATAAAGTTCCAATGTCCGTTCATTATAAAGTCTTTAAGAAGCAAAGAACAAAATTATACTAGAAATGTCTCTTTTCTCTCGGGCACGAAATCCTCCGCAAGGTTTGAGATTAAAATATTTACTTTGTGTTCAAGATTCGCGTTTATATTTGAATATCAAATTCTATGAATACAAAAAAAATCTAGGCTGTTAATTGTGTACTGCTAGACTTTAGTCTCTCCTAAAAGTAATATCATAATCGCTAACGTTCTAGTGTCCGTAGTACCAGAGACTTACCTTACCACCTTAGTCACAGGTGCTGCTATCTGTCTGTGTCGGTATTCTCGTTACTTACAGTTCTTTACCGCCATCACATCACAAATTACACCTGTTTTCTCCATCACTGAGTTACAATTGCTTGAAACTTGAAGCCAGACTTTCGACAACTAATTGTGTACATGGGTTACTTAAGATATCAAAGTTAACCTACCAACCTACGACTTAAGTGAAAAAGTATGGTACCACTGCTGCAGCGTGTGCATGGTTTATGTAAAAGAAGAAGGGTAGTACAATTGAGGAATTAAGTTGAGCTCTCTATGTGTTGGAGACTTTACAACCAACCCTCAATATGTACTGTAATCAGCCACTTCGTTAGATATTTGGCAATTTGTAGCCACCTATAAACCAAAAATTATAAAATTACAAAAACATAGACAAACATTAGACAAAGGGAATCGAATTATTATCATACAAAAAATATTATCAACGCAGAAACGAAATCTGTTATATTTTACATATTTTGTTTATTTAGATGATTTATTAAAACATGAAAAAAATCTAGCGCAAGAAATAAAATTACAGGAATAATGAAAACTGGATAGGGTTGTTTATGCAAATTACAAGTTTTTGTAAACAATACAATCCTTTTTAAAACAAAGGAAGAGCTACAGCCATCATGACGTTAGGCACTGCCTCAACAGGTTTTCTAGATTAATAATTCTCTTTAAATTTCTGTAAAACTCATTCTGTCTAGCAATTTCACTCCCACAGCACCGACAAAAGTGAATAAGTTAATTTTGCTCTTAAACAAAGATTTTTTCAGACGATATAGTTGTTGCCGTTGTTGGTTACCTTGCTTTGGAATATCGCCAGACGAGATAGCGTTGTTGATTACCTTGTCTTCGAGTATCGCCAGATGACACAGCGTTGTTGGTATCCTCACCTTCGGATATCGCACGAAACTTCTGTCGGCTTATATGAGTCAATAACATATTGGACAAGCAAGACGATCCTTTGAGACTAAATTGAAAGAACTTATTGAAAAGTGGAGATTAAATAAAAATGATTCACAATTTGCCCAACATTTAGCAAACCAACGATTAACGAATTAAGTAATTTTGATGTGCTGCACGTATGTGATAAGGGTAGAAAATTGGACTGCTTATACGGTTTAGTAATTAATGAATTAAATAACACACATCCAAACGTTCTTTTTAACGACCTAACAGAATTTTCTAATGCCGCTCTGCAATAATTATTTTAAATAGTCAGTATGAGATAGTTGACGTATGTTTTGTGAATTTCTTTAAGTTTTTTTTAATAAAGAATACTAGCAATGCTATTTAACTAACATTACTAATATTTCTGTTAACCCTCCAGCTAAACATTAGAACTTGTATTTGGAGTGGTTCAGGACAATAGTCGAATGGTGGGCTCGAACCTGCGACGTCATGCTTCGCATACCGCACCCTATCCCATTAGGCTATTGGCGCTTAAAAGTACATTTATTATTGAAATTTTACATATTATTCTTGCCAGCGCCTTCGCCTGCGTAAGAAATAGTCACTGGAAACCTCTTAATTAAGACGAAGACTATCCAAGGTATAATCCATATTACTTATAAATTTAATTCATGTTCCTTCTGTCATTTAAGCGTTATCGTACGACAAACATACAAATACAAATACAAATATAATACAAATTTACCCTGACTATCCTGATCTTGAGTCCTGACTTTAAGCTTAAATACAAAACTTTCATACGCTATGTGATGCCCTTTTGGGCTGAATTTTCGAAAAATCTTTCTTAGTATTCATTCATGTTACTCAAGGAATCCCTGTACAAAATTTAACGCTTCTAGACCCAACGGTCTGTTAGTTGAAGAGCAGTCAATCACGTCTTGTACGTGGTAGAGCCAAACGGCAGCTTAAGCTGCTACTCGAATGGGCCGGCTCGAACGGGGTAGTACCACGACCTCGCAAAATACTGGCGTGAAGTAGAGGCACTTTGTGCTTCTGGGTTTCGAACGGTGAGTGAGGTAACCGAAGGCCCATTTCCCATCCCACAAATCCCCTCCCCAAATTTCCTGCCACCTCCTAAGTATCCTTAAAGGCCGGCAAAGCACCTGGAGCTCCTTTGGTGTTGAAGATGTACGTGGGCCACGGCAATTACTGACCGTCAGGTGAGCCGCTTGATCGTGTGACCCTTCACCAAAAAATAACTATTTTTCAATTAAGCCGTATATATGGAGTGACTAACGGAAAAGTCTTGATATTTCTATAGAATTCTACAGAAGCAAACTTGTCACGTTATTTCTCCTGGAGGGGTGAAAAATAGGCTGCAGGATTGATTATATGTGTAGAAAGAATTGAAAATAAATAATCAATTGCATAAAAATTAAAAAAAACGTTTTAATATCAATCTGGGTACAATAAACAAATTTCAGCTTCGATTTAAGCAAAGGTCATTGCGTTGGCAACGGGTGATTTCACCCGCTCGTCTCGCTGTAAGCCTGAATGATGTATCGATTAACTTGCCGGGGAAGCCATTATCTGTGTGTAACATACAAATATATATAAGCTCTCACGAACGTATACCAAGTACTAAGTATGGCAGATGTCTAGCCATTTTATACCTTACAACTCAAGCTTCACGTGAGCTTTTTTGGGATAAGGAGACAAGTGCTGAACCTGGCGCCGTCTTCGTGTCCCTGCCAACGACACATATCTCGTAAGTGTCGACACCTATCATATAAATACGGGATCGAACTCGAGTTTCACGATTCGGAGGAAAATCTCGTAACTGCTCGGTAATCGTGAAGTATTCACCACTGCGTCAAGAGAGTTGACATATTATTTTACGTATTTATTTATTTATTATTTAATCAGAAAACAGAATGACAATTTAAAAGTATAGATAAATCTTAATTTAGAAAAAAACGGTTTGCTTACATATTCCAAAAGCTGTGATATTTACAAGTTTTGTTCCTTATTTTAACTTAAATATGTGTGTGAGTACAATATGAATTATTAAGGAAAAACATATTTGAAAAATTTAAGAGTTACAATAATAAATTTTCAGGTTTATTCTTCTACGAGACGATTTTATCACGCAATAGATCTAGTTCTGACCATGTTGTCAATAATTTGTTATACAGATTGCAGACCCTTGCAATTGGACTATATATGGCATCATCAGCGAACCGTGCCGGATTCGTACGGACAGATAAATAATATTTTAGATCGGTTAAGATTTCATAGTAAAAGTTTTCAGACATGCATATTTCCTCGCGATGTTTTCCTTTACCACGCAGCAAGTGGCACCAGAGATTGAATCCAGGTCACTTGCGCTCTATGAAACTAAAACGAGTGTCCTGTCCACTAGGCTAGCACGGTTTTTATTTGATAGTATATGATATGAAAGTAGCGACGCAACCAATTATATGACACCTCGCACTAACACCAGCCTATGACCATCTGGACTCCGCCAACACGTACTGGAGCAGCTTGATGGACCCTTCCCGGCTCCAAGACCCGTGTCCCAATGCTGTGCGTGTTGTGGGTGTGTATTTTATATTTTACTTTCTTTCTCTTTTTCATTGCTCAATAAATGTGAAAACCACATTGATCAATCAACTATGTTTTACATTATCTATATAAAGATTAAACACAGTTTACACGTTTTAAAAAGACGACGAACGTATTTTTTTTTATTACTCCTCGGACTTGCAGATTTGCTTACCATGTTTTCCTTTATCGCTGCGTAGGTACTAAATCAAGACTTAAAATTTCCGGTACTGACAAATATACTGTGAAACTTACAACACACGCCCCGTGTTATCCATGGCTCTCTGATTTACTTACATGCACATATTTGGTTATATGTTTATAGGCACACACACATGACTAACGGTACGGGGTAAGAAAAGATTCAAAATTTCCCCGCAATCCAGCGTTAGCCTCTCCGAGAGATAGAAACCGAATGGCAAGCCTCATCGCCGGGCTTTCTCCAGGAGATCGCTATGATATTTTTTAGACTTATTCCTTAGTCGTCTCTTTAAAAATTCCACGGGAAGAAAGAGAGCGGGGAGTCAGATTTTCTGACGCCATCTACATAGCTTCGGTAAAATATTTAATTAAAATTCTTTAACGCAACGAAAACATAATAACGTAAATATGCCAGCGAAATTAACTTCCGGCACGTTTACCGGCGGCAAAGTTTAACCCGAAACGTTGCTCTTTAATTAGTATCTGTTTAATGAATTTCACCACTGAATGCTTAATATTTGCCACAGATAAGAGATTGCAAAATGTTATGGCTAGATAACATTTAAACAAGTCGAGCAGAGACATATTTTATTTTATCATTCAGTACAAAATTAGTGAACTGATTTTAAGAGGAGATTGAAAACAAAACCTGCGTTTGATTACGCTTCGAAATCTAAATTCGTAACCTCTGCCTACCTCTCTGGGTGATAGCTGTAAGTAAGATTTAAAAGGTATTACGTGTGTGAAGGTGAATGTAAGTAATTGAAAATAAAATCATCAAGTAACGTAAGTTAAAGAAAGGTTTTAAATCACAGATTTAGATTTTTTATTATTTTTGATAGGCTTCGGGACGAATGTACCACGCTGTTAACTAATGCAAATATAATATACAGAATAAAAAAAAAATCCCTTTAGATGTTCCAAAGACGGGCACAGTATTCTCCTGTAGTCACCATTTACGGTGGATCTAATAAATTTTTTATTATTTTTATTACCTTAATATAACAAACATTTATACGTATAGGTATAGTATAGCTGCCACTATACTATACCCATACCTACAAACCAAACTTACATACGATTTGTATAGTTGGTTTGGACACTAAGACGGTAGGCGGCGAACGGGCGATAGCTATATCTGTCACGTTGTTCCAATTAAGCTCAGATGAAAAGTGGGTAGATATGTCTAGCCTTTAACCATCCCAGCATGGGATATAGGGTTATGTTATGTTATGTTATGACGGTCTGGTATCCGCAACTCCACGACTTTCGCGTATATTGCGTGTGGGCAGGAATATGCGATAAAGAGTTGCGAGAACTTAATTATTATTAAACTCCAACCTATCTTATATTGAGTGTTCATTCGTGAAAGTATATTTTTTGATTCCATGAGCCTTACCAGACTATTAAAGTTGAACGCTACTAGCGCCAGTAGACTAGTGGCATATTAGGGCGGTTCTTACCGCCCAGTTCTAAAAAAACATCTAGACCGTCCGAGACGAGGTCCGAACCTCTCTTAGACGGTCCATAGATATATAGCTTATCGATAAAAGGTAAGCAGTAGATGTACACTTGTACACCCACTTAATATAAAACAACCGACCCTGAGGACGCAGGTGCATTCCTATGATGCTGTAAAAGCCAAAACGGCTATCAACAGAACTTATTGTTATATATACGGTAGACTCCATCTCAGTCAGGATTCGCCTGGGTAGGTACAACCCTGTTATCCATCCCTGCTGCCAATCGGTAGCGCAACCACTGCTTTGAGAGATGTAGAGATCCAACGTATACCCAATTCTAAACTCAGGTCTAGACCTCTGTCTACCACATAATTGTATAAAGGATCGTGAGAGCTTATTACATAATTTTTTTTGGGAATTTATTTATATTCTCATCTGGTTGGCTTGTATATATAAATATGCATAGATACATATAATACCTAATAATAAATAAAAATATTTATAGTATAATTTAAGGCATAATAAAAAAAAGTTCGGCATTAGTATTATACAGACAAAGTTTTTTAATGATTGCTTCAGAATGCCTGCGATTGGGTAGGAATCTGCTGATAAAGTTTCGATGTCCGATCATTATAAAGTTTCACGAATATTCAATTGCTTCTTTACTAGAGCTTTAAGATGATTTGTAAAAACAAACTACCAGTTGAGATTTATCCATTCGCGTGTCATGAAAATCGATTTTTATTGTTGTAACGTCAAGAATTATCAATAGACGATATATTTTATACGTGGTAGTTCATCAGGTGAGCGGTTTGCTCGTTTATATAACTCCAATTTTTTTTTGTAATATTTTATTCATACTTTGTAATGAAAAAAACAATTTAAAACTTAAGCATAAGGTATTGTTTTTTATATATGATTGGTTTGTGTTTAGAAAAAAAATTTTGGCTCTTTATACTTTGCATGCAGCCTTCCTCTGCAATTGTAGTAGCAGTAAGCTAATGTCATTGATGTAATTATTGATATTGAGTATACATTTAATATGTTGTTCATTAAATAAAATAAAATAAATAATAATTGATTGTGTTACTTCAAAAATATTCATTTTCATTTAAATTGAATTTTAGATTCAATTTAAATGCAGGGCGTTAGCAACCCACGACTGTCGAGTTGCTAACGGCTTATTTCACTGGAATGTTCCAAAGTAAGTCTGAGTGATGTATGGATTAACTTATCGGAAAACCCATTAACTAGGTTAACATAGTCGATATCCAATTTTTATACGCAAATGCATTTATATTTTTTAGGAAATACACAAACATGAGGAAATAGAGTAGTTTATCATTGATGTTGCGTAAGTTAAAAGAAGAGTTCGTTTTATTTGTAGTATAAACAATGTCAATATAGGATTTGAGTTAAATTAAAAATTGGTATTTGCTCTTTCTTCAAAATGTATCTATTAAACTAATTTTTTCAACTTCTTAGTTGAAGAACGATAAAGGCTGTTAAATTTGAACTTCATCCTGGAAATGTTACACAGATTGTATAAAATAGGAAAAAATAACTCTCAGTTTTTAAAGTTAAAAATACGTTAAGATATATACAATAAAATCCAAACTTGTTGTAATCACTACAGTTCATTTCATTATAAATATTCGTATTATTAGTTTTCGAGTTGAAAACTGCGGCATGGAAGCGGCGTAAGAATCTGCCACCCCCTTGCTTCCCGTGGGTATCGTAAGAGATTTCTGGTACTGCCATCACCGATCCTCCCTATGGGAGAGGCTTATGTCCAGCAGTGGACTATTAACAGGACGGTAAGGGAGTTATGGTTAATGACGAATTAAGTTCTTACGGCCGTATATCTAATTCGGTGGTAGTTTTTTTTCACTGGATTTTATTTGGAATAATGCGACATGCAGTTCCTCTCAGTCATAGTGTACATAGACCAATGTCGTACATAAGTCTCTAAAAATATTTGTACAGAACAGATAAGCACTCGGCTATGGTATTTATCGACCAATATATTTATAATCTTTAAATTGTATAAAACAAAGTCGTATTGAGCGTTTGTCTGTATATACTATTATAACATCTAAACTTCTTTATGGATTTCGATGCGATTTTGATTTAGAACATTTGTCACGGAAGTTTTTTTTGTTATAACATATTTACATTTACTTTGAGACTATATAATATAACTATGTCCGTGTAAAGTCGGCGCGATTCCCTAGTCATATAGAAAACATTAAATTAGCGTTTTTGTTCGAATCTGTGTATTAAGAAAATTTTGTAGATTCGTTTGTTCGTCGTCGAATGGAGTTTCCATTTTCGAAGCAATCAAATACAGATTTTGCTACATCAATGACAGAAAATTAGAAATGCACTGATGCGTAAAATGTCGACAATTTGCAACGGGAATTGCGGTGGGAAAGGATGAAGGAAAACCTAAAGTTAATGTGAATAATCAAAAGCGCCAAAGAATTGAAATAATAAATATGAGAGAAACTGTAGTGCTAAGTTCCAAATTTAGCACATGACTAACAAATCAAATCAAATCAAAATCATTTATTTCGTTGTAAGAAATACAAAGTCTACTTATCAAATGTCAATTATTTTTTTAAAATTTTCGAACGTTTTGTTATGAGATTCCTCTAACGCAGAAGAAACAGGCGTAAGAAACTCCGCAGGTATTTCTTTTTGTAATTTTTTCCCAACATTTTTTTAATAACAATATCGAGAATGATACAAAATCACAAAAAAAAATTTCAGAAACAGCTTGGCAATACCAACTTACCAGGGGTTACTATCGTCCATATTATAGTATTCCTTAATATTGTTAATACAGGCGATTGTTGTAACTTGGTAGAATTCAATAATGGAATTAGTAGAAACACAAACGCTTGTATTTATTCAACTGTTCAATGGCGTTTATGCTAAACCGGTCAGCTTTCCTACGAAAAGAAAAGTAGCAGCCTGTAAGTGGCCACTGCTGGCCAAAGGACTCTTTCTCAAATATCTGAGAAGGTTTTTGGAACCGGGAAGTGACCGTCGCGCTGCTCCTGTGCGGGTTACCGTGCTTCTTATATCCTTGAAATAATAATTTTTATTATTTCTCATACATGCCGATTTCCTCACGATGTTTACCTTCACCGCTGAGCACGTGGTCGTGGTCTTTCCTACTAAAATCCTTAATATTAAAACAACAATTATCATTCAACGATCTATGTTCAATGAACTTTTAAAACCTGTTGATAGGAATTATTTGTATAAGTGGGTCTCTTGTTACCTCACTCACCGAACGAAGTACGAACGCAGTAGCATAAGATGCCTCTACTTCACGCCGGTGTTCTGCGAGGCCGTGGTACCAACCCGGTCGAGCCGGCCCGTTCGAGCAATAGCAAGAGCCGCCGCTTGGCTCTACCACGTGAATAATGTATATAAATAAGTATGTTTTGAAATACTTATATAAGATTATCATATATACATTGGCAGAAAAAAAAAATTACTTATTTAATTAAATTTATCTTTAAAAGATGCCATAGAATAAGGATTATAGTCCGCTTTTGTACAACAAAAATAGCTTCTGAATCAGCCGCATTTTAAAAATGACTCATTATTTTATTTAGGGGAAAAGCCACGAACATTTGACGTATATCTCCGGAAGAGGAGACAAATGGGACGGAGAAGCCCGTTTTTCTGTACTGAGTCGTTCCATATGAAAATTCGTAACCTTTGCCTACGTCTATGAGCGATAGGCGTGAGTGTTCATATTAAACATAAAAAATGATAAACTTCCTGGTGAAATAATCAAGTAATTTAATAACTCTTGGTGTAATTTACGCTTCTTTGTGGTTGTTAGATAAAGACAATAAGTTTAAACGAGAAAAGTTGGTGAGAGTTTACAAACAAGCGGAATTGGCGCTTTAAAACTTTCTTTGATTCCGGACAGCGAACACTGTGTTGAAAATTTATTTTAATACATTCTTACATTGTAAGTAATCTCCGAGGTTTTTCGAATTCTCAAATATTCGCAAATCACACTACACTGGTGATCTATCACAATGATCGCAATACGTTCATGAAACAATCAATACCTGGAATCGATGCTTCAGATTTATTTACAAAGGTATCATAAGCATTGATGAAAAAGATACCCTAACTAGAAAAGTTTCTAAAGCTCCTAAAGCAAAAAGTAATTATTGGGTATATATCAAGAGAATAATGTTACCTGTTCATTGCCTAATCTGTGTGAAAGAGGTTTTATCTCTTTCTATGTATCTTCGGCTGAGATGGCGAGTAGGCGAGATTCCTCCTTCGAGCCCCACAGCGACGACATCGACTATTTGCACGCTTTCTCACCCAAATCGATTTAAGTCTAAGAAAAGCCTTTAAATATTTTTAAACGAAGGGAAATACCTAACACCTATTCGATTTTGGGTCTGGGCTATCGAGGTGGTATCGAATAAAACCCCACGCTATTTCACCTTCGCCGCTCTCGCACACATAAACACTGATTACTCTGGAAGACCTTTTTTGGGAAATTGGGAAAGGACTCCTCCTCTCTCTTTCCCTCCAGAACAATAGACACCCCTATCCAGACGACTCTCAAAAGTCACGGGGGTTATCAAAGGATCACCATTCGTATACACCAGCATCCTCTCGAACCCCAGCGCCGTATCCATTGCCAGATTCGTTACTGTCGCATCATAGGTTTTCCAGTACCGTTAAAGCCGCAGAAGATAGGCAGAGAGGCGTAACGCAATACCAGACTCACAGAACACTCATCTACCCGCGTCTTTACCCCGAATGCGGTGGGCAGGAAGAGAGTGATCTTCTTTCGATGTTTGTTATTTGTCTCCAATGTTGGATCACCAGTCTACTTGGAACTGTTATAGCAGGTCTTTTGGTTTTTTGTTGGTGTTCCTCTTGGTTACCCGTGGGTGTCAAAGCAACTGCCTCAGAGCCTCCTCGCTAGGATAAGGCAGAAGGAATTCAGCGCAACGTATGATATATGATATGATAAGCAGAAGGCCTATAAACATCAGCCCGCTGTTGTTTTCGTTCTGTTGTACTTGATCGATTTACCATTAGTCCAATCATATCTCTGCTCGTATGCTCAGATCTTGAGGTATTGAAACTTTTGGAGCAGAAAGAACGATGTGCCAATGTTTTAAATAGCATAGTTCTTTTTTCAAATATTCTTTTAATTTTCAATTCCATACACAACTAATCTAAATTTAATTTTATGGTTTATTTACTTGTCTTTATTATGATTAAATATACTCGCACTCAATTAATACCGACCAAATACAAACGTAATTTGGTTCATAGCAAACAAAATACGTTTCGGTTACTCACAATTCTAATTTCAGTTGAACAATTGGAGAAATGAGAAATTTGTTTGAGCAATGTATGCGGATGCTGTTCGCGTGGAACACGATGCAATAAAATCTGATTTATAAGTAGCGGCCTATAAAAGCCAACAGCTGGGCATAGACCACCTCTTAGATATTTGTGAGAGTTTTGGAGTCGACTCCAGTGCGGGTTGGCGGGCTTCACATGTTTACGATTTGTTTTCCTTCACCGTCGAGCTCTTCAGAGTCTATATTGTTAATTGTTAACTTTGTTGGTAATCCTTAATAAATAAATAAAATAAATGAAATGTCTTAGCAGCCTAAATCGGCTAGTAAAAATTAATTCCGTTAAAGTGTGAAGATGTGTCATTTGAATGTTAAAGTACATTGAATTTAATGTAGTGTTAAATTTTAAAAAATCCTCCCTATCAAATCGAAATGAATTAAATGGATTGAGTCATTCTTATTGTAAGATCAATGACTGACATTTTAATATCATAGCAGGCATTGTCAAGAAATTTAATAACGTTGTCAATGAATCTATTCGACGGTCCGTTGCGGTTGGTTAGATAAGGGAAAATAAGTTTAAACGAGAAAAGTTGGAGAGATCGAAGGAAATAGGTTGATCGCGAGTTGTACTTTAAATATGGTACGCTTTTAATATGGTGCAATTAATACAATCTTTATTTCTCACAGATACAGCTTTGTAAAAATGTTTTGATAATTTTGGATACGAATACTTGGAAGATGGTGTAAGGTATGTTAAATTTTCGATTGTATTTTATGGATTCTTGTCATTTGTGGTATAGCCAAGTGATGTCTTCTCTCGTTGCTCGAATGGTCCGGCTCGTCCAGGGTACTGCAACGGCCTCGCAGAATACCAGCGTAAAGTAGAGGCATCTTGTGCTTCTGCGTTTCGTTCGGTGAATAACGGGAGGCCCACTCCTTCTCCCCATATCCTCCCTCCCATCTCCCAAATACCCTTAAAGGCCGGCAACGCCCTGCAGCACCTCTGGCGTTGCAGATGTACGTGAGCGACGGCGACATAAAAAAATGAATGTTTAGGTCACGTGCAAAATGGACCAAAAGGAACTTAGTGTTCCATTGGCAGAATTCTACTAAAAGATACTATAACTACTACTACTACTACTAAAAGATATATACTAAAGAAATAAAGACAGGGGACACTGCCTAAATCGTATGTTACATTAGCTATTTTCATTTGCATGACATAGATAAGATCCTAAGCCACAAAGAGAGTGAATAAGCCACAAACCCAGTGTTGCCACTAGCCGCGTTCTATCCGGCGAGGCGACTTGCGGATGTCGTTTTGACTACGCTAAGCCGTATTAAATATAAATTCGTATTAGGAATCCATATGGCTACACGGTGTAAGTGTTTATTTAAAATGTGTTTATAACATTAAAACAACGTGCATAATAACAAACGCAAATTTCTGTTAATAACAAATTGAACAATTCTTTTGATAAAACGCAACGTAACCAATTAAATATTGAAACGAACGGCAAATCTTACCAGAGTCTAGTGAAATAGTAAAAGTTAACAATTGAAAACAATTTTTTTCTAATAAATCCGGGCCATCTATTTTAAAGTGCATTTGTCATTGTAAATGTTTGTCATAATCAAATATCTTAAAATCTTAATTAAAATCTTACATCCCGGCGCGTACGAAGATGTGCGCTGAACTAAGGTAACCGACATAGCCGTTAGGATCAGCAAGATGAAGTGGCAGTGGGCCGCCCATAGCTCGCAGAATTGACAACTTTTGGGGAAAAAAGGTTCTCCAGTGGTGACGACCTCCACAGAGTTGCGGGTAGTGCGGGTGGGAACGGACCGTGATTTGTGGCAATCTTTGAGAGAGGACCTTTGTTTAGCAGTGGATCACACACACGCATACATACAATCCCACTCAACTACTCACACCCTGACACCCTCACCCTATTACCCACATTCTACCAAAAACTGGTACACTTACATTCTACCACCTAGCTGTTTGAAAGGTATAGAGAGCCATCATAATTACGGACTGTGAGGAACTCTATCTTAGTGCTCAAGGGTGATAACGTATATGAAACCTTTTTAGATTGAAGGAGGCAAACGAGCTAGCGGCTCACCTGTTGGTAAGTGGATTCCCACTTACAGCTGCAACACCAGAGCAGCAGCAGTTGCGGTGGATTAAGCATATTTGGGTGATGGGAGCGATAGCGGGGCCCCTCCTCGTTGGGGGAGCAGTAATTGGGTCTTCGGTTATCACGAAACTAAACGCAGAAGTACAAGACGCCTCTACTTCACATCGGTATTCTGTGAGCTCGTAGTACTACCCCGGTCGAGCCGGCCCATTCGAACAGCAGCAAAAGCCGTCGTTTGGCTTTGCTACGTACGGTCTATGGCCAACAGGAGCCACTTACAATCAGATGGACTGTTAGCTAATTTTTCACACTATTCAATAAAAAAAAACGTTCTGACTCAGATGTGTTCACTCTACAATAAATAATAATTATAAAAAGTATCATTCCTTAATTTACATGTTTAAAAAAAATGTTATAAAAAAGTCAAAGTAAAAATATTTTATGATAACTTCGTACCCTTACACTACAGTTAATTAACATTTGGATTTCAAAGGTAATTTTTAAATGGGATAATCGTGTGAGGCCATGTTTATCAGATCTAATTATTAGGTTATATTCGGAACTGTAACGAGATTAAGGAGTACCTTACCTAATTGCAAAATATCCCAAAACGATTAAACGTAGCCGCTGACTGTAGGGATTCCGTACCTAATACCTGCGGAAAGGTACGAGAGAAATCGTTAGCTTTCTTAAAAAAGTTATCATGTAATTTGAACATAACAATTAACGTCGATACGCACTTTTTTATTTTTTTTACGTAATTCAACTTTTTTCCTGATATTTTTTTTGTTTTTTCTTAGCACTGTTGTGCATACTATAGAATTCAAGCATCTATGGCAAAGTAACTTTCAAATGATATAAATTTCATTCCTGTCCTTTAATAGTAAATTCCGAAGAAAGATATTTAAATTTTCGATGTTCACTCTAATATAGAGATTCTGTATTAATATGTGAGATTCTGTATTCTAGAATTTTAAACCTTTAGAATATCTTGTCGATAACTATTCGACAACAAGCAACAAAGTGTACTTAAATTTCTATATTTAACGTCATTGGTTTGTTTCAGGAAATAACCAACACGAAATCCAATATGGCTCACTGAATTTAAATAACTATTCATGAAATTGTAGTCAAATTTGAGGAAGGATTTGTTTCTTCCTAATTATATTCATTAAAATGGTCACATGAATATGGTGTATACTTATAAATTACGCTATAGCAAAGAAAAAAATTAAAACATCATTGACTTGTATCCAAGCAAATAACTTACCAAGTAATTATTAAATACTCGGTAGAACCAAGTGGCACATTTTTCAACTGCTCGAATGGGCTGGCTTGGCAGGGTTGTTACCACGGCCTCGCAGAATACCATCGTGAAGTAGAAGCATCTTGTGCTTCTGCGTTTCGTTCGGTGAATGAGATAACCGGAGGCCCACTCCCTCTCCCCATACCCCTCCTTATCCTCCCTACCATCTCCCAAATGCCCTTGTAGGCCGGCAACGCACCTGCAGCACCTCTGGTGTTGCAGGTGCATTGTGGGCGACGGTAATCAATTACCATCAGGTGAACCGATTGCACATTTGTCGCCTTTCCCATAAAAAGAAAAAAAATCAATGAAACTGAAGAAGATACGCAGTATTACTAGCTATATAACACATGGGGCTTCTGTGACACACGTTAATGAGATCATTTACGACCTCTTAGAGGGTCGAGTTATAATCAAGTTCACCGTTCTAATTTGCATTTAAATTAAAATTTATATATGCTTACAAAATATTTTGTAGAATGTGGTAATTTAAAGTTTTAAATTAGAAATATTTATACTCCAATTATTATCTTTCTCTGTCTTGAAGCCGTCCGGGTAGGTACAAATAAAAAGTACAAAAAACTAAACTGTTACTTATTTCTGCCGCTAATGTAAAACAATGTGCAACCACTGTTGTGTTCCGGTTTGAAGGGAATAGAGAGCATAGTATAATTATAGGCTCTGAGGTATTTCATCAATCAATCCTCAGGGGTGACAACGCATCTGTAGCCTCCTTCGATTGAAATTGTTTGCTGGTGTTCACGTGCTGCAGTGGTCACTTACCATCACGTAGACTGTAAGTTAGGTTGCCACCTTCTTTCAGTCCATTAAAAAAGAGTCTAATCTATTCTATTTATTTGTATTTTGATCGCCCGGTATTGGTAGCGACCCTGCCTTTGAAGCTGGGGGTTACACGTTGAATCTTACTTGTATACTTGAATACTCCATAACCAACTACTCCATAACCTAATATCTAAAACTAAACTTTATAAAAATTCACCGATCCCAAAATCAGTCCTTAATGTTTATTTTTTTATGGTGAAGAGGACAAACGAGGTAGCAGCCTACTTGACGGTATGTTATTACCGTCGCCCACGTACATCTGCAACACCAGAAGAGCTGCAGATTTCTTGCCGGCCTTTAAGAATATTTGGGAGATGGGGATGGGGGTTTCGGGATGCAGAAGAGGGCCTTCCGTTACCTCACTCATCGAACGAAACACAGAAGCACAAGAAGGCTCTACTTCGCGCCGGTATTCTACGAGGCCGTGGTACTACCCTGGACGAGCAGGCCGGTTCGAGCAACGGCAGAAGACGGCACTTGGCTATACCACAAATGACAATAATCCATAAAAGAGGCCGTGGTACTACCCCGGTCGAGCCAGGCCACTCGCAAAAACCACCGCTTGGCTCTACCACGTACCATACCATTATATCATGATAACCTTCAACTATCAGGCCCTTAAGTTATTTTGTACGATTCTTAAAATATATGTATGATTTAGTAAGCTGATTTCTTGGTTGTCCTATATAATAAATAAAAATACTCCAGGGTAAGCATCCAGTTATGAATGTGTGATTATTTATCTATGTACCACGGAATCCTAGACGGACTGGATGTGGCCTGTGAATGTCCGATAATATATTATTATTATAATTATCTCTTCAAGTGTCATAACAATCAAGTAAATCACAAAAAAGTCAATCAACTCTAGACGCGTTAAAACAATAGACATTTTATTGTTATGAAACGTGAAGGGACAAAAGATAATACTTGACGAGCGAAATTTGAATTTCTTTATGACAAAGAATAAGAATTTTCGTTTAATTTCAATAAGTAATATGAAAGAAGCAAGGTAGAACATTCTATATCAATTTTGTCTCCTATTGTCAATAAGGCTTGCGATGAATTACGAACGAGACTCCGGCGACCGACTAAGAGCGAAAAATCCTTCCCCAGAAGCAGTAACTCATGTACATTACTCAGCTTATTCTGAAATATAAAATACATAGAAGCTTTATCGTAATTTCAAGGCAATAGGCAACAACGACTAAATTAAAAGTGTAACACGCTATCTCCGTCTGTTTGCCGATTCTATCTCGGTAAGTTTTCTCGTTTAAACTTATTTTCTCTTATCTAAATGCCGCAAGGGAGCGTCAGATAGATTTATCGACGGCGTTATTAAATTTCTTGATAATTTCAGTCCAACGCTTTCTGTTACTGTTATTTGCTCGTGTAACAGCCAGTCGCGACTACAAAAGTTAATGTTAAAACTCCGCGAAGTGATCATTTTAACGTTTTGTAATTAAGGGAGCATTTTACTAAGGCTATAACAAGTATTTATAGAAGTCATTGAATACTATTCAGTCAGAGTAAGGATCTTTTTCTCTCGAGGTCAAACCCATCTGTACGCCGTGCATCTTGTTTGAATGGAAGAGGCCCTGACGACACATTACGACGACACGATTCCACACATTAGATATGGGAATTTGGATATCCAATGTGTTTTTTAGTAAGTGGGCAACTAAACGAGTTAGAACAAGTAGGGACTTGCCCTTGAATTGCAGAGTTACTCAAAGAGCATGTAGGTGTATTCTTTCATATTGTTCATATAGATATTAAAGCGTTCAGAAGCATATGCAAAAAGAAAACAAAAGATGTATATAATCATAGATTAATATTATTGTAACCGATATAACTCCAACACAATGGTGATTTTCAATCTTTCTTAATACAATAATTATTGAAATGAATTTGATCAGTTTCCTAACCTAACATGCTTAAAGAAAATGTTTGGAAAAATCATTCACGAAAAAAATGCTTGTCGACTTTAATATATATGAAATTTTAAATGATAAACAACTCTGCTTTACAAAAGTAAAATCAATATAAAAATAATGTCGCATATTTTACCGGTATGAAACTGTCGGTATCTTTTGTGACCTGTCAAAGGCATTTGATTGCGTTGACCACAAGATTTTAACTTGTAAAGATAAATACTGGAGAATTCGTGATGCCACACATGATGTTTCATCTTCATATTTCTCAAACCGAGAGCAAAAGGTAGCGATCAACGGTGTACTGTCATCTGGTAGATTGTTATAATTGTGCTTTCTTCAGGGATCGATACTTGGTCCTTTTTTGTTATTGCTCTACATAAACGATCTTTTCTATAGAGTACAAAAATGTTTGAGGTAGTATTGTTTGACGATGATACTTGATTATTATTTAAAGTTAAAAGAACCGAACGTACACTGGAAGCACACTCAACCAAATGTTGTGTGCTGAATTTCTCGGAATCTATTGATTTCGAGCTACAGTGGGGTATGTGTATTGATAAAATATTCCTAGTATACATTATTATATTTTCTATCCTAATATACATAAATTTCTAAAAGTTTAGTGCAACAAACTGACACAATATTTAAGAGGCTTGTTAAGGAATCTTTAGTAAAAAAAGCATATATATAGTAAAACAAAAACATGGACAAAGATGTATAGAAATAGCTCTTTCTCTGCATTTGTAAGTCTCCTTCTGATATAATTATATTATAAAAATGTAATAAATTCATTTTAAGTTTGATTATTAATATGTACATTTCATATAGCTTATGGTGAATTGTAAATAGAATTGTAAACTAGCAATGAAAAAAAATGTGTTTCGAGAAGGTCTTGTTTTGCGTATCGTTATAGATTTTGAAGTTCATAAGAGCGTTTAACAAGCCTTAATTAAATAAAAAGGTTTTTACTTTGACTTTGAAGTGTAACAGCACTGCGCTCACCAATCCACCTGCTCATCGTGGTGAGTATGGCAAATCATTCTTGCAGAGCGTGCTAGATTATGTTGGTGCTTTCATGGAAAGGTCTATGTCTTATACATCATTCATCATCATTGCAGCCTATCACAAGTCCACTGCTGAAGATAGGCCTCCCCCAAGATTGCCACGAAGCTCGGTCCTGAGCCACCTGCATCCATCGACTTCCCGCAACACTGCGCAGGTCGTCACTCCATCTTGCGGGGGGTCGTCCTACACTGCGTTTGCCTGTACGCGGCTGCCACTCGAGTACCTTTTTTCCCCAACGGTTGTCAGTTCTGCGAGCTTCAGCTTGCTTATCCTTACGGCTATGTCGGTTACCTTAGTTCTTCTGCGGATATCATCGTTGCAGACTCTATCACACAGAGAAACACCGAGCATGGCCCGTTCCATAGCGCGCTGAGCAACTGTGAGCTTCCTCATACAGGCTGATGGGTAATGAAAGGTATGTCTTATACAGGCTGATGAAAATAAAGAAGAATAAGGGATTCTTGAATCTTACTTCAATGTCAATACTGAGTTTCTAAATGATTAATCGTCTGTTTGTTTTGTATTGCTATATCACGGCTGAACTAACCACTGTTTACTCGGTGATTCAGTATGTATGTTCAGGCTTGCTCTGATCACTCCCGCAAAGCCTGTTTCGATACAAGTAGTACTCGCATCGCATACTGTTAGTAAATGTCGGACCAGTACTGTACTGACTCCGTCTTCGATGTTAAGGTTTGCGTCCCGCTATCCCACTAGAGGTATCCATTTGTAATATTTTCTTAATTATAAGCTTATTTAAGTCTATTTTTCAACAAAGACCTCTCTAATAAAGTTCCAGAAAGCCAACATGCACTTATTTGTCGTTTTGCACATACCAAAAAGCCGGTATCTTCACACTTGTGATGCTGCTCCTCGTCGCTGGTCTGTCAAAAGTGGGTACGATAAATTCAGTTGGGTTTTATCCTCGTTTGACTAGCAGTGTGCACTAAATGCAGGTAACCATACTTTAACAGCCTTCATGCAGTCCACTGCAGGACATAAGCTTCTCCAATAAGAAAGATATGCTGTAATCGCCATGCACGGGAAGCGGGAAGATTGGCGATCGCAGAAAGCACCAGACACTATGCTGCCCATCATTGGTCTGCTTCATTTTTCAAGATGGTTATCCCGCCGTCTGTCGGTTGCTATTGCGATGTATGAGTTATTTCCCCTAGTCACCTCGAACGACGCCCACAGGACGAAAAGTGGTTGACAGATTCTTACTCCGATACCAAACCGCTCAATAGAGATACGAATAAAATAGTATATTCTCCCTTTTAAACCATCGGCGTAAAACATCTTGAACAAAACACATAAATGTTCTTTTTTTTTTTAAATTGAGATTCAATCACTTGCTATTAATCCAAGTGTTTTCAAATCCTCACTAGACTGGAACGAGCTCCCAATGCTCTTTAAATCGGTAAATAACTCAAAGCGACTTAACGATAGTTATGAAATATGGAGAAGCCTTCACGGACCTATTAACATTTAAAAGCCATAGAGTCACTTCGGATTAACTTCAGTAAGTTAGCTCTTATAGATTCAACAGAAAACGTGCAATCCTACGCAAATTCGTCGACGCGTAGTCAAATCATCGCGTATCGCGAGCAAATTGAAACGTGCCTTTGATCTCCGCCTAACATAGACTAGACGATTCAATTACTAAACTGAATTGATTCCCTACTGTTTTACTCCACGTTAACGTTGCCCCAACAATACGGATCTCTGTTGTATCTAGGGTATAATTAATGTGCCTTTTGGAGGTGAGCTTATCACAAGTAAAAGTCACTTTTCTAAACATCGTCATAGCCATCGCGTGACCTGGGTTCGATGGTAAGGTATTTTTAACCACGTGCTTAACGGAAAAGGAAAATACTGTGTGTAAATAGGGGAGCTGCATATCTCAGAAATCAAAAAAAAAAAACCAGAACACTGATTTCGTATAGCTGTGGGAATCAAAGAATAGCATGTTATAAATAAGGCGACAAATGACGAATATGCTTATAGAAAGAAAGAAAAATACATTTAATTGACCGACGTTAAGTAGGAGCATTCCCAACTCCTCTCCCCATCATCCCTCTCATCCCCCAAATATCCTTAAAGACCGGCAACCCACCTGCAGCTCCTCTGGTGTTGCAGATGTACGTGGGCGACAGTAATCACTTACCATCAGCTGAGCCGCTTGCTTGTTTGCCCCCTTTCATGTAAAACAATTCTTGTTGTATTAAAAAAAAATCCATGCCAAGCAATTTCTCGATAGAGCTATTTTTCACATTTTAAGACATGGGCGCCAATAAACGAAAGTATATTAATAAAATAACATACTTTTTGTGGCATATACGTATAAGGCTCCGGGTGAAGCACTTGCGACGAGCAAACTTGTCCTTTACGCTAAATAAAAAAATAAAATTATGCTCTAGTAAATTAATTGAGCAGCTTATTTATCATTTATTTTTTTATTCTGTGGCCATTTGTTTTTTTATTGACGTGTTTTTAAATAACATTATTTTTCCGTTATTTCCTTTTTTCATCAAACTATTTAAGTCCACTGCTCAACACAGACCTCTCCGAGAGAGCCCCAGCTAAAGCTTGGATGTATTTCTTGGAAAGTTAGCCCATACTCACCACGCACGGTGAGTGAGTTAGTTAGCGCACAGATTATCAATTTCCATTTGGCACGAAATACACGCAATCTCGTCACCGAGTTTCCTTCCGAAGATTGTTTGCAAAACGGGTCGGGAATAAAAAAATAATATTTAAAGGCGATAAAATCCCTAAATAACAGTTTCATTTCATCGTTATATAACAAAATTAATGGAGATGTTCTCAAATATCGCAAAATGTGTGTCGATATCGGCGTGATAATTTATAATGATTTACGAGATTAGAGGTTATCGTGGTTAATGGAGTAAATTGATACCCTCTGTAGGTGGCTTAATACATCACTCGGGCTTTATGTGAAATATGTGTGCGAAATAAGCTCTTGTTTAGTGAACAGCGTGATTGTAGTAAATCCCGCTGTTAATCTCAATCTGTTTAGCCTCAATACATATCACTAATCCACTTTGATGACACGCATTCACCGGAGAATATTAATTGACATCACCGATTCTTCTCTTGTTTTTCAATGACTCTACAAGCTGTAGGGCTAAAGCTATAGGCCCAAATTAGGAAGTTATAACATAATACTCACGTTTATTTTTTTTGTACTGTGAAAACAGTTCAATGCAAATTCGATGGCAGATGACTACTGTAGCTCTTGTACACCTGCAGACAACTTCTATCGGAGGAGATTATAGATGCATTGTCACCCCTAAAGGACTCATATGGAATGCCTTGCCACATTTCCTTTTTGCCACGCACTTCGACTTTGTTTAATCAGCTGTCGCCAGCGGTATTTCCGAACAGTTACGACTTAGGGACCTTCTAGGGTGTTGTGCATGTTCGTGGGCGTCGGTGATCACTTACCATCAGGTGAGCCGCATGCTCTTTTGCTCCCTGCTTCTATAAAAAAAATGCCTCTCAGCCCGGAATCATACAGGCTCTGTATACCTTTCAGAGCGGATAACAATAGTAGCTACTCTGCCGCTTAGTGTTAGTAATAGGTAAGAGGGTGGTACCTACCCACATGGCTTCTAGGTTGCTGGCAGGAGTTTTTTTTTCTTTTATGTGAAAAATGCGTTACATGTGCAACCATTTTACCTGATAGGACATTACCGTCGCACACCTACATCTGCAACAACAGAGGTGCTGCAGGTGCGTTGCCGGCCTTTAAGGGTGTTGTGGATGTTCGTGGGCATCGGTGATCACTTACCATCAGGTGAGCCGTATGGTCGTTTGCCCCCTTCTTCTATAAAAAAACAATGCCTCTCAGCCTGGAATCATACAGGCTCTGTATACCTTTCAGAGCGGATCACAACAGTGGCTACTCTGCCGCTTAGTGTTAGTAATAGGTAAGAGGGTGGTACCTACCCACATGGCTCCTAGGTTGCTGGCAGGAGTTTTTTTTTCTTTTATGTGAAAAATGCGTTACATGTGCAACCGTTTTACCTGATAGTACACACCTACATCTGTAACAACAGAGGTGCTGCAGGTGCGTTGCCGGCCTTTAAGGGTGTGGGACGGGGAGGGGGATTGGGGCCTCCGGTTACCTCACTCACCGAACGAAACGCAGAAGCCCAAGATGCCTCTACTTCACACCGGTACTCTGCGAAGCTTTACATTGGACTAGTAATTCAATTAATAATTTTAATATATTTTTTTAGCGCTAGCAGTTTTTTTATGGTTAATTGGTCCATTTGATGAAGATTGTAAAATAAATTTATAACTGTAGAAAAAATTTATTTAACGGTATATATTAACTTCATTAAGTTTAAAAATGTGTTTAATATCTCATAGGCTAGCATACACTCTATAATTATTTGCAGTACTTGAAAAGTGTAACAAATTCTAAATTACATTATAGTATTAAAATCTTTTGTGTGAATACTTAGTAAGCAATAAATATATTGTGTCTAATTTATTGGTTCGCCGGATTTCTGGGAATATCTAGAAGAAAACAAAAGTCTAAATATATTTTTGACAACCTCGGAAAAAACCCTAAAAGTGTTCCGAGAGATGTGTATACGAAACTCTAGATTAAGAAAACGCAAATAATTAAAAAAAAGTCTTAATTGAGCTTGATTCTTTATTCGGCGTGAAGTACTTTATGTTAAGCTTTAAGTTAACTGCTTAGGAGTCGTCTGGGTAGATATCACTCTCTTACCTACTGAGCCTGTATAATTACAGGCTCTGAGGCATTTCATCTCAGACCTCTGGGGTGAAGACGTATCTGTAACCTACTGCGATTGAAGTTGCTTACAGTCGCTTATGGGTTTTAGTAGTCACTTCCCACTAGGTAGACTGTTAATTGTTTTTTTAGCCTGCTATGAAAACCATTTAAACATCATAAAATTAGTCCCTTAGTAATAGAGTTTTTACGTTAAAAAGCGAAAGAAAAAAATATTCGCAGTAAAATTTGCAAAGTCAAATGGGAACGTTGAATAATTAAAAATCCTTTGAATGTTGGGAATGCGAATACCGAACTTCGTTACAATCCTAACAAAACCAATGAGCTTAGCTTTTCCCTTAGTATATACAGTAATGGCCTTAGATTATTAGTTCAATGCTTTATTAGTTTATTAAATACTATTATTTATTTACCACGTTCTCGAGTGGCAGCCACGTACAGGCAAACGCAGTGTAGGACGACCCCCCACAAGACGGAGTGACGACCTGCGCAGTGTTGCGGGAAGTCGATGGATGCAGGTGGCTCAGGACCGAGCTTCGTGGCAATATTTGGGGGAGGCCTGTGTTCAGCAGTGGACTTCTGATAGGCTGAAATGATGATGATGATGATGATTTACCACGGGGGAATGTTCTGAGGAACTGTTCGGAATGATCCCAGTCGCTGAGTTCCACCATTGTACATCGCGACAGAATTCCAAGTTACACCAATACCACCTAGATTGTAGGCGTTCCACCGCAGTGCGTTACTGTCGCAGTTTTCTGCCACGCACTTCGATTTTGTGGAATCATCTGTCGCCATATTACCAACCAGTTACGATTTAGGGACCTTCACGAAACGAGCCTATTCCTTCCTTAAAAGCCAGCAGCGCATCTGTAGCTCCTCTGGTGTTGTGGATGTTCGTGGGCGTCGGTGATCACTTACCATCAGGTGAGCCGAATGCGCATTTGCCTCCTGCTTGTATAAAAAAAAATATTTCATGTGTATCACATTTCTAAAGTCACAAATTCTAATAATGAAACAGTTCATTACTTAGTTACATTATTGAAGTTTTCGAAGGTCGTTACGTTTGTAATTATAAAATTTAATATAAAATTTAATTACAAAATTATTAACTATTACTGGTTTAAACCTTTTAGCAACCAGCTATACTTAAGGTGTAGCAAGTACCGTGTTGAATACTTCTTAAGAGGTTATAAGTTATGTGGTAGGGAAAGTATGAATAGCACAAAGTTTCAAGGTGTTAATAATTTATCGTAATTCGTGTATTACATAGCTATTGGGTTGCGATGTGGCGGACCGCGTGTCTTAGTTGTTAACGTACATAATTGATGGTCCTGGGTTTGAATATCAGCCGAAGTGCGTTAGTATCAGCACAGCGCTCACCGACCCACCTACCCAGCATTGTGAGTATGGGCAAATCTTACATGCAATGGATACCAGATTAATTGGCGCTTTTTATGTAATGGGTTTTGTCGAGCAGTGGACTGCTGAAGAAGATTGTCACGTCTTTCCTGAACTTGTCAGCGATTAGAGGCGTGAGTTTCTGTTGTTTATGGTATTGATAAGACACTGATATGAGATGATGTTCTCCTGATCGATTTCGACCACGGCGACAACTTCCGAATACTTGTTGGCAGATGACAACTGCGCAGGAGATATTATAGTGCCGTAAGTGTACTCGCTAACACAGAGGCACTCACTCATCTTTACCTTCCTATATTCGATGTAATGCTGAAGCGATAAGATCAAAGGATAAGAATGGGTCATAACATAACATTTATTTTTACGTTTTATAATAATACCCGGTCTGGGTATTTGTCCATGTGAAATTCATGTATGTTAACTGCCTCCGCAACACAGGAGAAAGTCCTACAGTGGAAGGTAATATTTTTTTAAAAATAATTAAAATTATTTACTCATAAGCACCATCCTCTCTCCCACTTTCTCTTCGTTCTAGTTAATACACATTTAAAATTGAGTCTTTTTAAAAATATGATAATCTTTAAATAAAAATTGTGTTTGTACCGTACTAAACTTCAGCTGAAACAACACAACATGTCTTTGTCCTGCGAATGTCGTAAGAAATACTAATGGAATTAGTATCTGTTTAATGTAGGTAACATTTACGCCACGGCGAGAAACAGTCTGGGTAATATTCTCTATGTACTGTACTCTGTGTACGTATGACGGTTTCTTTACAACCTCGCATCGTCTGAATGACATGAAGGATTGTAATAAATAAGAAAATCGACATTCGTCCTGACATTGTAATTGCTAAAGTATACTATTTATAATTGTATGTATAAATGGCGGACAGTGGTTATTTAGTTGTAAATCCATTTTGAAATTTCTTTCAATTAGCCATGAGCATAAAAACTTTTTGCAATAGCAATAAATATAATACGTAATACGTTCTTATAAGATTGATTGAAGATTATGCGCCGTTCTCATCTAGTGGTTAGGCCACTCGCTTTGATTTCCCTCTACGCTACTTTCTATAATTCATTTCATATGCAGCTCGGTCGCGTAGTGGCTAAGCGTTTATCTGCGGCGCTTTGGGTCGCGGGTTCGGTTCCCGCACGGGAGTAGTATTTGTATGGATTACAAATAATAGTTCCCGGTCTGGGTGTTTCTCTAAACTGGCTAAAAGAAAGAGATATATCGCGAGTGAAATGGGTTGAATCCTCGATGTCGGGGCTCCGTAAATCGTTTATAGTAAAATTCAGGAGGAGCTTGGCGGACCCGTCTTGGCCCTGTAGGAGGAGACGTCCTCCCCAGGTCACGAACACTCGAACAGGCGGGTAGGAAACCTTTTCCTTCACACACTGTCATACTGCTACATATGCGCCGTTGTTAAGTGTGTCTACTCCAAATAATAACCCAGCCCGAGATGAGTGGAGCGATCACCTGAGTTGTTTGTGGCGTCCTATAGCAAATATAAGAATTAGCAATGGCCAAGAGCCGTGGTAGCCTAGTGGCCAGGAGAGCCGTGGTAGTCTACTAGTCAAGACTATTTAGGTTCAAAGAGCGCGCTCTCCCCCGAATGGAGGGGGGGGGGCTTAGTAACCGTGGCTTGGTCTCCCACGGTGTATCAAGAGGAACCTACATGGCCAGCCTGTCGTTGCGGGGATGGCGGGTCCGAGGTGGCCGCTCCGAATGGGCTTGGTGAGCCCACTTCGGATGCGTGTTGTTGGACTGTGGGGAGTGTTAGCCACGGCCCCGAATCAGCGGTGCGGCCGTGGTGGGGCCGCGGGGAGAGAGGAGTGTCGGTATTACGTTGATCCGTACTCCCTACCCTCCGCGGGCGAAACGTGGTCGGCGGCGGAGCCGTAGATCAGATCCGCTGGGGGTGCCGTACATTCGGGCCAGGGACGCTGCTCACAGTCTGCACTCTCAAATTGGTATTTGATTATTTTCACTGTATCGGCAAATGCGCGAGGACAGACTTCCTTGACTATAATTTTCAAGAAAATGCATATTATACAAGAGTATCTGAATTAAAGAAAAAAGACAACTAAAATTATGGCATGGCAAAGTTCATGATTTGAATATTTAATAATTAAGAAAAAAAAACGAAATGAACGTTAGAAAACTTCCGGCCGAAGTCACCAAGAAGCCGAAGGTACCGTCAATGATAAAATTGAATAGAAAAATTGTTTCAAAGAATTTTACAATTTTTTGAAACTACAAACATTTTGTAAGCGTTACAATTTTTTTGCGAGTAACAAAAGCGAGAAAAGCGTGGAAGTTCATTTCTACAAATCGAGTTCAGTTTTTCCGTCCCTGAATTTTTTTTTTACAATACGACTATAGAGACTGTAAAATTACACTTCGCTCTTAATTGTTGAACATGCGCAGTTCTTTTAGCGAAATCCGTGTAACTGAGTGATAAAAAATAAAGTTTCATTTTTAATTCATTCTTTTAGCCACGTTCCTCGTACGAAAGCAAACGTACGATGGGCATAAAATACCCAGCTGTTTCCCTAAATGCCAACCTTCCGTGCATGCGACTCGTGTTCAAATGATGATGATGATGATGATGATTACGGCCTGATAGCGTAGTTGGTAGTGACCCTGCCTTCGAAGCTGAAAGTTCGAATCCCTCAGCGGGCTAAGCATTTGTATGATGAATATAAAATGTTTGTAGTCGAGTCAAGGATATTTATCTAGCTATATATTACTATTCATGTACTCGCATTTCAAGCGTGGTAGAGCCAGGCGGCGGCTTTAGCTGCTGCTCGAATGGGCCGGCTCGACCAGATTGATACCACGGCCTCGCAGAATACCGGGGTGAAGTAGAGGCATCTTGTGCTTCTGCGTTTCGTTCGGTGAGTGAGGTCACCGGAGGACCACATCCCCTCCCTATTCCCCTCCTCTTCCCTCCCATCTCCCAAATATCCTTAAAGACCGGCAACGCACCTGCAGCATCTATGGTGTTGCAGATGTATGTGGACGTCGGTAATCACTTACCATCGGGAGAACCGCTTGCTCGTTTGCCGTCTTTTCCATAAAAAAAAAAAATGTCCAATTTATTATCTCTGTCCAATTACACAACATGTTGATTTATATATTGTTATTCCTTCTCATCTATTCCTAAATAGTCACTGTTTGTTATATTCTTGCATTCTGAAGAGCTAAGCGACCTAATGGAGCAACATTAAAATTTACTGGTTCACAGATTGTCTAAGTTTCTTTGCTTATCACTCTGGTGAGAGCAATAACGCGGTCGCTACAATGTCTGTTGACTGCATAACTTTGCCGAGAGCTACCGAAGAGGCTTTACCTAACGCACCCTGATTAACTGCTTTTGTTTTGCATACAGTTCAGGGAATGCAAATAACGTGGGCTAATTTAATTCAGTTTAAAAAAAAAATACTCGCATATTTTGGTAGAATTTCTATAGTTTTTTGATTCTCTGTAATGAATCATTTACACAAAATCGCCTAAGTGGGCATAGGTTGAAGTACTTAAAGAACTCTTAATTGAGGATAAAATAATATTCTCTATCCTAATGATTTCTTGTGAAACGAACAGTACAAATTTGAAATTAAACTATTAATTACTTAAATTTCGAAGCCGGGTACGCTACGCTGCTCCAGTGCGGATTGGCGAGCTTCACATATCCTCGAAATTAGATTTTTAGAATTATTTCTCAGACATGCGGGTTTCCAACCCTCTCGATGTTTTCCTTCACCGCCGAGCACGTGGTAAATACAGCACTTAAAACTGCTATTAACAATTTTAGTGGTGCCACTGGGTTACTCGCGCTCTATGAAACTAAAGTGAGCACCCTGACCACTCTCTACCACAGCTCTATCTTCTATAGTTTATTCCAGTTAATTTAGTTCATATAGGTTATGTTCTTTTATGACGTGCTATGAACCAATGAACTTAGCTCTGGCAACCGACTGATGTCGAAAAATCTATCTCACCATCATTCATCATTACAGCCTATCACAAGTCTACAGCTGAACATCCACCATCCATCCACATCCACCATCGACTTCCGGCAACAATGCGTAGGTCATCACTCCATCATGGCAGGCAGGTTCATGGCCACTTCAGCTTGCTGATCGTAACGGCTGTGTCAATTATCCTAGTTCTCCGGATATCATCGTTGCAGAATCTATCGCGCAGAGAAACAGCCTTTCTATAGCGCGCTGAGCAACTTTGAGCTTTCTCATACGGCCTGCAGTGAAGTCTGTCTAACTATGCCGAATCCCGATCCCATAGACCAGTGACGGGCATCACCACCGCATGCGAGTGACGTTTCGAGTACGGATAAATCTTCTATTTATGACATGCGAAAAATAATTCGCGATGTATTAGGCAGGCTGATAAAGTAAAGTAATTACGTTACATTTACGACAGTACTCGTATATGTCGGGATGCGCACCAGAATCAGAACGAGAATCTCTATTTCAATTTATGACGTAGTCGCGTGGTGTTGTGACAATTGAATGTGCAAATTGAATCAATTACACCGACTCGTCGAGGTGGCTTACATAGCGACTCTGTATAATACGGTTGTTAGCGATTAACATATGCGACAAAGATCTGCCGAAAGTGCTAGAGCTAAGAAGTGAAAGAAGACTTGTTTGTGAAATGAGGTATTTTTTTTTTATATGAGAAATCTGGCAATCGAGCAATCGGTTCACCTGATGGTAAATTCAATGTCAAATGAAATGTATGTTTCTTATGTTGAGTGAATTATTTGATTTGATTTGTTGCAATTTTGAAGAAAAAGTAATTGAAAAATTTAAATCAGTGTTTAGATTTTAAGAATATCGGAGAGGAGAAAGTTTGAAAGTAAATACTAAAACGTAGATAAAACATTTTTTATTTATTACAATAATACCCTTTTGACTATTCAAACTGATTGAAAAATATTTATACGAAATTGTTTTTTCACTTAAATCTGTACACATTTATCAAAATGTATTATTAACAATGGATTAGAGGCTGTCGTTCGCTAAATAAAATCTAATTCACATATTTCACAATAAAGCCGTGCGATATATTAAGCCACCTACAGGGAGAATCCATTTACTCCGCTCACCATGCTAACCTCCAATCTCGTAAATCATTATAAATTATCTCATCGCAGTCCACGTAAATAATTTTGCCACCGGTTTGTACTTAATGTTTCGTTACAAAATTTACTTTATTCTGAACACGTATATATTCGTATATATGTATGATTTTTGGGATTTCGGCAATCGAGCAATCGGTTCACCTGATGGTAAGTGATTACCGTCACTCACGTACATCTGTAACATCAGAGGTGGTGAAGAAGAACGGTAACGAAACGCAGAAGCATAAAATGCCTCTACATCACTCCGTTGTTCTGCGAGGCCATAGTACCAACACTGACCAGCCGGCCCATTCGAGCAGTAGCAAAAGCCGCCACTTAGCTCTACCGCGTACTAAAATTTCTTATCTCGTTCACTCAGTAGTATCAGACCTTAGAGGCGGTGGATTTTAGTTATGCGATCAGTGAGATAATAAACGCTTGATTCTTCATTTCCGGTAGGCGGTATACGATTTACCCCATTTATGCTGTCAATCAGCAATACAATCACAGTCGTGTTCTGGTTAGATTTTTTTTTGTCACGTGGGGGAAAGCTGCACGTCACGTACCTGCCAGTGAAGGCCTTGTAACGGGGCGGGCTGGACTTTAAAGCGCCAGTAAATGGGCTGATACTCGTATTGAATTTAGTTTTTCCTTTTTTATTTTAGGGAAAGGAGGCAAACATACAAACGGCTCACCTGATGGTAAATTCAATGTCAAATGAAATGTATGTTTCTTATGTTGAGTGAATTATTTGATTTGATTTGTTGCAATTTTGAAGAAAAAGTAATTGAAAAATTTAAATCAGTGTTTAGATTTTAAGAATATCAGAGAGGAGAAAGTTTGAAAGTAAATACTAAAACGTAGATAAAACATTTTTTATTTATTACAATCACACCCTTTTGACTATTCAAACTGATTGAAAAATATTTATACGCAATTGTTTTTTCACTTAAATCTGTACACATTTATCAAAATGTATTATTAACAATGGATTAGAGGCTGTCGTTCGCTAAATAAAATCTAATTCACATATTTCACAATAAAGCCGTGCGATATATTAAGCCACCTACAGGGAGAATCCATTTACTCCGCTCACCATGCTAACCTCCAATCTCGTAAATCATTATAAATTATCTCATCGCAGTCCACGTAAATAATTTTGCCACCGGTTTGTACTTAATGTTTCGTTACAAAATTTACTTTATTCTGAACACGTATATATTCGTATATATGTATGATTTTTTGGGATTTCGGCAAACGAGCAATCGGTTCACCTGATGGTAAGTGACTTACCGTCACCCACGTACATCTGCAACACCAGAGGTGCTGCAAATGCGTTGCCGGCCTTTTAGGGTATTTGGGAGATGGGACCGTGGATAAGGAGGGGGATGGGGAGGGGGATGTAGGCCTCCGGTAACCTCATAGACCGAACGAAATGCAACAGCACAAGATGCCTCTTCACGCCGACCCATTCGAACAGCTGCAAAAGCCGCCGCTTGGCTCTACCATATATAAAAATATCGGATGTATATATATACAACCGAACAATATGCGAGTGAATTTACATTTTATACTAATCATTTATAAAGTATATATAAAGATAATTATTTACTTATTAATAAATAAAAAAAATTACTATCTGTGACAACAGAAAATAAACTCAACAAAAGCAGTATATGACAATATACTGCTTTTGTTGAGTTCTGTTTTTACCACCTAGTGGAGCCAGTAACGCTACAGCCTGCTAAACTAGTACATCAGTCGTTTAATTTTTATGGTGATTTCACCCGATGGGAATGGGCCAGCGGTTACCTGACTCACCGAACTAAACGCCGAACCACAATATGTCTCTACTTCACGTCGATATTCTACGAGGTCGCGACACTACCCCGGTCAATCCCGCCCATTCGAGCAGCAATAAAAGCTGCCGCTTGGCTCTACCACGTACCACGCTGTCGCATACATCCGTAACCCCATCACCGCCAGCCGTTCTTATCTCCACCGACCCGACTGCCCAGCGTGATGATTATGGTCAAGTCTTCCACGTAGCATGTTAAATTTTGTTGGCACTGTCATGGAACGACTAATGTTCAGGTAGGGTAATACAATAGGGGAATGTCTAGATTGTGTACATTGCTTTAGTACACATAAATGGTGAAAGTAGTTAGTGTTCGCTCTTTTGGTAAGTCATATATGATCATAATATTTTTAACGAACTTTAATACTGTAAAATTTAAAATTTAAACATTGTTCTGTGGGAATTTATGTATATATGATATATATGTATCGCTTAATCACATATGCGATTATGTTGCCCCGTAAGTTTTATACATTAATTACTTACTGCCTAGAAGTAACCAGTCTATATAACAATGCAGCTACGTCTGACAAGGGCTTCGCCAAAATAATATTACAATCGCCCAGTTCCGAAATCAAGTGCATAAGAGGTCTCCTTGTATTTTCATTTTGGGCACATTCCTTCAGTAAGTAGTATACTTATATAAATTACATTAATTGTAATCCTTACAAATAATTGTCCCGCGCTGGAATCGAATGCGTGACATTACTCTATCGAGCCGTCGTCGATTTTTTTATGTAATGACTCAATTTTTATTTCAAATTAGAAAACATGGAAATTAACAACGAATGGAATAATTTGAAATGACTTCTGAGCTGTGAGGTGCATAGCATGTTTACGGTCAACGCAGTGAATGGATTTCTCATGTAAGGGAGTCATACGTCGCTTTGCCTTATTGCGAAATATGCGTTCGATTCAGATATAAGGTAATATAAACAATGAATGGTTTGAAATCTGTGTTAGAATTGTGTATAGCTTGTTTAGAATTACTTACAAACACATTAAAGTTTAATCACTTTTAAATTAAACTAAATCAGTATCAGATTTAACTTTTTTTTGTTAGTTTAAAAGCTAGCATTTTTTTTTAAAGAAGAAGGGGGCAAACGAGCGTGCGGCTCACCTGATGGTAAGTGATCACCGACGCCCACGAACATCCACAACACCAGAGGAGCTACAAAATATATAGCATATGCTATTGTAACATTAGTACGTACAATCGTTAGAGCAAAATTAACTTAAATACCACTATTCGAATGTACCTTGTTTTCCCATTGAATTATAAAAGTCAAAACTACAAGTTATAAATGTAATTAAAATCTTTTCCTCATGTCTGTACCAGTAGCAATTATGTAATTGCGTTTAGATCTTAAGCACTCGGTTCGGAATTTAAAATACGGTTACATGCGCTTAATTTTTAATCTATACGGACGGTAATAAAAAAATGTGTACATGGCGAGTCGCGTGGGATTTTTTTATGCATGCATTGCTTTAGTTTGCACTTTCATAGAAAGGGCCTTAGTCCAGTTGTGGGCAGAAATGATGAAGATTTAAAGAAAAAGAAATTGCGTTGGCGATTGGTGAATTTCACCCTCTCGTCTCGTAGTAAGCCTGAATGACGTGTTGACTAACTTGCTTGGGAATTCATTATCTGTGTTTACATATACATATATGGTGGTCAGAGGTCTTGACATTTTAGTTATTTAAACCCACAGGTTTCTGTTTCAATGTTCAAGCTAACAGCACTAACCGTACGTAAGTTTCTAAAAACTCATTGACGTATGATATAATCTCCTGATTCGGAGGCTGGTCCCCTAACCAATCGGCTATCGAGGCTTTGCCAGCAGTTTTGTATGTTTTTTATTGCACATTGTATAATTATGTTTTTTATTTATTTAAGGAGTAGAGTAACGTTTCTGCAATTCATATAGTGGCTATCCCCTTAAAGCCAATTCCTGTTGAACAGGAATTTTATCAGTATGTGTGTGTTTATTTAATGTATTTAATTTCAAATTGTGTTCGAAAACAATTATCGCTTGTACACCGATGTCATCATTGAACATCAATCTTCCCACCCTTCCATTGTCAAGTGAAAGTTAAAAAGAGTTCCGCGCAAATGAAAGCAGTACAAACCGACTAGCAACGTCTAATCGACCTTCAAAGCCATTGTGTTATTTGTTCAGAGAGCGAATGTCGTCAATTTATAAAGCTGTAGCGTCGGGGGACAAGAGGTAGAAACACTTAAGTGGGACCTACACTCCTAGGGGAGCAAGGATAAAGAAAACAGCGGAATAAATATATTATGTTAGCGATGTACGTATTTACTTTCGATAAAGTTTGTTAGGATAATAATAATTTCCTTGGGTCGTGTCATTCGGTCGGGTAATGTCATTTCCTGTTAAATTTATTTACTCGTTAATATGTAAAGGGGAATATACTATCACTTTCACCAAATGTCAACGTCATCTGCATATGGCGCACTAGCTGGCCAAACTAACGAGCACCTGGCGACCGAATATTGGCGGAATATCCATCCGAATTGGCCGAATCTACCCAGCACAGCGACGGCTTCTCGGGTCGGATGACGGATCTCACCAACCGTTGCCCTTACCGAGCGTGGTGAGTTTGGGCAAACTTTCTGGCAAACATAGGCCGGTTTTTGCAAGAGTTTTATTGGAGAGGTTTAAAATAGGCTGATATATTAGGGTAAGAGAAAGAAAACATGCTCAGTATTATCATATTGCACTCGTAATTCGATGTCATTTGTAAATCTAATATAAATAGAATAATGTTTTTTCCTTTATATGTACAGTTCATATTTTTTTTTGTAGCTCGATAAATTTAATGAATTTTCTTTCTTTTATGGAGATATGAGCCAAAGATATTTTTTATGTAATACGTAACTCGTTTGTTCACATACATCCTACTGGCATTTTTATTGCAATTTTGAGCGGTTTTTATAATATTAAAAAAATATATATAAACAGGGATTACGCTTCTCTTGTCACACTAAACTCGTTTAACAATTCCAAACAAAACTAGGGCTTCCTTTGTGTTCCAAACCGATTGCACGCTCTTCAACCTGGCCAACCCCATGAACTTTCTAGAACTAGAAAATTAACAGACTCAGATCCTTTTCAATGGATTTACAGAAAATACTGGAAAAGTATATTAAACTTAAATTGTTAACAAAATAGTATTCTTTGTTTTATTACATTGGCTACAAAAGAAAATTATTTTAAGCAAATTTTTAAAAGATATTTTTCTTATTTCGTCCTAGTCCTCAGGCTTGACATCGTATCTGTAACCTCCTTCAGTTAAAGTTGTTTGCAGGTGACCATGGACTACAGTAGTCAGGTGGACTACTACGTAGACCTTCGTTAACCTGTGTAGACCCTCGTAGACCTTCGTAGGCCATCGTAGACTACCTGCTAATGAAGATTGTATTTGACCGTATTACACATATTGTTCTTTAACGCTATACATTAACATAATTGTCATATCATATATAACCCAACGTGTAAGGGCGTTACAGATTTTAATTTATTTATTATCCGTTCGATGACACCACACGAGGGATTCGGACCAGGGTTGAATTACTTATAAATCTCGGAAGTTAGATCTGCCCGTGTTCTCTGTAACTTTGATAAATAAGCGAAAGAGGATTTTCTCCTCTGGGGTCATGTTTAAATTATTGCAACGAAATGGTACTTGTATACAAATGATTAACATGTCCTGGTTAATGGGACTTATTGTATCTGTTTCCTCTTAATCAGGCTGTTTTGTGATTCAAAACAGAAAAAAAATATATACATATAAAATGAAATAAAAAAAAACGGTGTGAATAAAAAGGCTTTCAACTCACGAGAAATATTGCACTAATACTATAACGCTGGTTTTCAGTTGGGATCTAAAGTGATGTCATATACAGGTCAGGTGCACGGACACAAAATTATAGTTGAATGAAATGACAATTGAAATATTATATTAATAAATTAACCCCCTAATGTTTCTAATTTGTTCTTAGTATTTAGGGCATCCTAACCGCTAGGCCAATCATTAAGAAATATTTTTTATGTTATAATATAACTTCGTGTTACGTTTTAATCCTTATCTGTGACTTTTCATCTATAATTATACATTTTAAGAAGCATAAAACTGTTTTGTTCCCTTTTAAACTGTTTGTACATTAAATTAAAAAGTTTTAAACTTAGGATGAGCGTAACACTCACAAGTTCGTTGCTTTTAAGACTTCATAAATAATGAAGTGAGTGCAGCTTCAACTTCTCAGGTGCTTCTAATAAGTCCACGGTGAAAACACGAATGATAAATAATGTAGTGTTTTAATAAATCATCGAGGAAATGTTTGTATAAATCAAAAGTAAACCACCTATTTAAAATTCAAAATTACTTTCTTTACAATATCTCGTATAATTCACATGTCTTATATCAAGATGCGTACCTCCATCACAGCCTCTAGGTTCTCCCATAAGGAGCATTTGCCATAATCACCACGCTCTGTACCTGACACCACAGACGCTACAGCTCGTCATCGGTCTGCTTAATTTTAGTCTGGTATTTTTCGAGGCTCTATCTATAGATAGCCATTGCGATTTTCTAGAGTTTTCCCTTAGTCGCTACTCACCCACGGGAAGAAAGGTGGCAGGTACTTTCGCAATGATTACATGGTCAAGATGTGTAGTTATTGAATTTGATTTTTCATTCATATGCTATTTAACATTAACAGCGTAATGAGGTACATTAGCTTATACATCTGATTATAGAAATTCGAACAGTGACAATTACGACTTAAAAATAATTATATAAATTCTAAAAATAAAATAGAGCTTACGCGATAGAGCCAAGCGGCGGTTTTTGCTGCTGCTCGAATGGGCCGGCTCGACCGGGTTGTTACCACGGCCTCGCAGAATATCGCCGTGAAGTAGAGACATTTTATGCTTTGGCGTTTCATTCGTGAGTGAGGTAACTGGAGGCTCTCTCTCCCCCTCCTCTACCCTCCCCTTACCTCCCCTGCCCCTCGACGTCCCCTTCCCACCTGAGGATGGGATGGAGGGGTCCCCGCCATATCCGCCTCCACATGCCCTCCCCATCCCTCTCCCTATCCTCCTCCTCACCCTCCCCCCATCTCCAAAATACCCTTAAAGGCAGGCAACGCACCTGCACTTCCTCTGGTGTAACAGATGTAAGTGGGCGACGGTAATGACTATCAGGTGAACCGCCTAATTATGCGGTTGAAAAGTTTTTTTTTAGTTATCATACAAATAAAAGAATATTTTTTATAACATTGGAGTGAATAACGAAAAACACGGCACACCTGGTAGCAAGTGGTTAGCAAAGTCTAAACTATTCTATAGTTCAGACTTGGTTGGCTGTGGTGGCTGAAGTAAAGCCCCCTGAGGACTGAGGACGCCTCGCAATCTATAATATTAGTAATTGCATTGCAGATTAACGATAGAAATGAGTAAGACGATGGCATATACCCTCTATATCCTCCTCTGGTAATCTTATATACATAGATATCATATAGATAGAGTCAAGCAGCGGCTAGCTAGAAGTTAGCTGCTGCTCAAATCGGCCGGCAGGTAACCGGACGTCCCCTCTTCCTGTTTTCCCTTCTCCCTCCCCAAAATATGCTCAAAGACTGCTCAGCTCCTCCGGTGTTGCAGATGTTGGTGGGCGTCGATAACCACTTGTCATCAGGCGAGCAGCTTGCACGGTTGTCCCCTTTTTCTAGATAGAAGAGGAGCCTAATACCTAGGTTTTTTAAACTATTATGGTTGAATTCGTCACAAAGGTACCCTGAGTAATTGAATATAATTTTAATAATTGAATATAATATTGTACGGCACTATTATCTTTTTGAATACACCGGATGAATTACATTGGCAGAGTTAATTCACGAAATTACGGGAACATGATTCACTTCGCTGTAAATTATTCCATTTGAATTTAAATTTCGATTTAAAGTGAACAATATTACTCGTGATTTCATAAAGAAATAATGTTTCATGTAAATATAATACACAGTCGTTATATTAATATTAATTTAACAAGTGAGCAAAGATGAGGAATCTCCATTTATCTTTTTTATTTATTTACACTTAATTGCATACACCGTAATCTAAGGGCTGCACTTCCCGGCTCCTAAACTCTCTCTGATACTTTGAGAATGAGGCCTTTGCCCAGCAGTGGGTACTTACAGGCTGCTACTTTATTTAAATTTTTAGATATAAATCAGCTCTGGTGTTTGTACATATATAGTTAATAAGTTTGTAATAGTGCCTGAATCTTTTATAAATAAAGAAATTAATTTAATATAATGTAATAAAAAAATATTTTTTCTTCTTAGAAAAGGATTATATCTATTATTGATGAAGATCTTCATTAGCATATATCCACTGCTGAACATATCCGTACATTATAATAAGACCCTGGCAGAATTAACAGCGCTGTGGTTTACCACTGCTTTATGCTGAGCTAGGAACCTTTCACGTTAATAGTACATCACACATACGTTGCCTTAATTATAAGTTGTTATTACTATCTCTTACATGATCTTTATTCTTTTTATGTTTTAAAAAATATCGTAAATTGAAATATAATAAATTCTTGCGAATAAATAGTTTATTGACCTTAGATAGATTCTTAAAATCTATAATGAGCGGTGGAAGAAAATAATATTATTTTTAAGAAATAGACGTCTATAACTTGAGTTTGGAGATAATTATGTGGGGGTAAAAACAAAAGGTTTCATGTGGCGACATTATAGAGTAGGTAATTGCAGTGTAGAACGACCTGCCAGATGTATTGACGACTTGCGGCGTGATGCAGTTGATCGGTGCAGGTGGCTCTGGAGTCTTTGTGGCAATTTGTCTCTAGAGCTTGACACCTCATCCATGAGGATCATACTGGACGAGGCTTTATTAAACCCTCTCTTTATGAAACTTTCTAGTGGAAATGGAATGGTTAGAGATAGATGCTAAAGAACATAAATGGTAAAAAGTATCTCAAACGGTTAAGTGTTGTAAAATCTGATATTAACTAGAATTTGCGCCTTCATTTCAATAGATTTTATTTTGTTAATGTAGTTCAATCAAATTTTTGTGACGAAAGAATAAAATAACTCAATTTGCTGGATCTTCGTTCATAAATGTAGCTTGTCTAAAAACAAAAAACAAACAAAGGAAATCGCTGACAAAGGGGATTCAAACCCTAAATTTGTGAACGTACAAAGTAAGGTCGTCTTTTATTGATATTACTGCACCCGTTCCGAGCCCGAACAAAGGGTTGTCATCACCTTTCTGTCCTTCTATTATTTTATTGGGTCAAATACGCCAACGTTTTTCATATTTCATTTAATGAACTGAACTAATTTTTCCGATTTACTTGGCAAAGATTTTATTTCTTCATAATTATCAAGCAATGAACTTTCTATTAGAAAATCTTTAATGATTTATAGTAGTTACGCGAACACTACACATTTGAAATGAAACTATTTTTTACGGATTTTATGGGGTTTAATTTTGTTTTTATATTCCCGATGTTTCGATTGCTTTACAGCAGCCGTTGCCACGAGGGACTGAGGTGTTAGACGTCCAGATGTTGTACTATTTTGGTCTGATTTACGTAGAATGTGCTCACAGTATCTTGAGGTCGTGCAGTGGTATGCTTCGTTTTAGATTTAATTTTATTTATTACTGGATCCCAAGTCGTTGGTAGCACCCAGCCGTCTTGTCTATTGAAATTAGGATGTTTTTTGATTTCAATAGCGTCGCGAATCATCCTTGACAGGAATTGGTGTTCTGTTTCGAGGATTCGTGTTCTATCAGATCTGATGTAATGGTTGGGGCCAGACTTCCTAGAGCGTTGGTGTTTCACGTCATATGTATTGTTTAAGCGGGTCTTTACAGATCTTTTAGTTTGCCCTATGTAAGAGAGACCGCATTCACAATCAAGCTTATACACTCTTGCATCTTGTAGAAGGATATTGCAATTAACAGATGGTAAAAATTTGCTTATCTTTTTCGCCGGCTCGAAAAACGTTTTTATAGAAGACCTCTTCAAGATATAGCCAATCTTGTCCGTAACATACGGTAATACAGCAGGTACTCCGCTCGACTGTGAACTCGATAAACATCGGAAATAAAAAAAAAACAAATAGCTTTTCGAGGTAGTTTACGTTACTTGGCCACCAAGTGTTGGAACAACCTACCGCCACCTCTTCGTGGGTACCAATCTAAGGCTAGTTTTAAAATTAGGTATAGGTCATTTCTTTTACATGGCAATTAGGTTGATAGTGGTATGTCCTGTGTTAAAATTTGTCAGTCCTCGTTGTAAGATACGTAGGAAACTTAGACAATTTAAAGAAATTAAGGTACAGTTATCCATTAGAGGTTAGATGTGTATATACTCTATGCTGATGCGGATTTATATTATTATTATATTTTTTGTTGTTATTTATATTTTGATTCCTCGTCTATTACAAAAAGCCTAAAGACTGCCCGCGAAAAAAAAAACAGGGTTCCGACATACCAAATACCAGCGCTGTAGTTGTGGTTTAGCATTGCTACAGCATTATGCTCAGTCGGACACCGTTTTGTTGCTGCAACTCAACAAAATATTATTATTATTTTTTGTAATGTGAATTAAGTTTTCCTTATGTGTTACTTGAGTTGTGGCAATGAATAAAGTACTTTCTTTCTTCTTTCTTCTTCAAATATTAAACGAGATAAAATCGATAGAAATGATAGAAATTATTTTGACTGTTACTAGATATTCTGATCTCCACAGAATAAAGCATAGAGCTCTATGAATACATACATACGATGGCAAATTATTACCGACGCTCACGTACGTCTGCATCACGAGGAGCTGCAGATGTGTTGCCGACCTACAAGGATATTTGGGAGTTTGGAGGGAGGTTGAGGATGGGGGATGGGTGGGTGGAGTGATCCTCCAGTGACCTCCCTCTCCGAACGAAACGTAGAAGCATAGGATGCCTCTACTTCACGCCGTTGTTCCGCGAGGCCGTGGTACTACCCCGGTTGAGCCGGCCCATTCGAGCAGCACCAAAAGCCACTTCTTGGCTCCACCACTTAGGATTTTTTTGAATTGCAATTATTTTTGCAACGTATTTATATCTGAATAGACAGGTCTCCAAATGTATGAGGCAAGACTTACGCAAATTCAATACAGCCTGTATTGAAAAAGCGATAGAGCGGAACCAAGGCTCCAAAGTCTTCGCCAGAGATCTGTCTATCGGAAAGAGCCAACTGACCAAGTTGAAGACCGAAAGCGGCGCAGTCATTTCCGCTGGAGCCGAGATTTGATTGCAACGTATATTAGGATTACGCATGCTATTGCAGATATACATTCATCATCATCATTTCGGCCTATCAGAAGTCCACTGCTGAAGATAGGCCTCCCCCAAAGATTGCCACATAGCTCGGTCCTGAGCCACCTGCATCCATCGACTAACCCGCAACACTGCGCAGGTCGTCACTCCATCTTGTGGGGGGTCGTCCTACACTGCGTTTGTCTGTACGTGGCTGCCACTCGAGAACCTTTTTCCCCAACGGTTGTCAGTTTTGCGAGCTATGTGGCCGGCCCACTGCCACTTCAGCTTGCTGTCGGCTATGTCCGTGACCTTAGTTCTGCTGCGGATATCATCGTTGCAGACTCTATCACGCAGAGAAACACCGAGCATAGCCCTTTCCATAGCGCGCTGAGCAACTTTGAGCTTCATATACGGCCTGCAGTGAAGGACAGATACACATTGGTATTAAACAATTCTAGTGGTCCCGGCACCGGGGAGCGAACCCAGGTCACTAGCGTTCACTAAGCTACCACGGCTCTATATGTATGTACGTTATAATTGAACAGTTTTTAAAGAAGTAACTTGAAAGTGTAAAAGTAAAAATACGATGATCGGGCGCAAATAATTTGGGAATGCGAGATACGGGGCCGTACATTAAAGCCAATAAATATTAATGAACGAAAACCAACTTTAGTAATTAATCAAGTTTAGGGTCTTGTTTGCATAGAGCCCACGTAATGGCTATTGGTTTATTAATTAAGATTTTTGCATTCATAAATTACGAAGTTCAAATATCAAAACATAGCCATCGTCGAATAAAAATGCAACCTTTTTTTTTATTCTACCAGTCCAAGTTTTGAAGATGTCGGAAAAAATTCCGTATTGCGATAATTCGCTTCACAATGCCTTGTTACGAGGCGAAACACGTGTAGCGTATTAAATGTTATGTATGATATATACAGCGTATTACCTGCTGTCGAGTGTTGGGCTTATCTCGCGATAGATTCTGGTGAACGAGGCGTTGCTCTTCTTCTCTACGGACTAGGTATGAGTAATATATGGTATTTTATTGTTTGTTTTCATGCGGATTTTTTTCCAACTTCTTTGAAATAATGGATTTCCGCATTTGACGGATTATATTTACTAACTTAGCTAACAGTCTATCTGATGGTGAGACCTGCAAACGATTTCAAACGAAGAATGTAACAGATGCGTTGTGACCTCAGAGGAAAATCTAAGATGGAATGCCTTTCAGCCCGTAATTTGTACTGGATATGTGGTTAAGAGTGCTGTACTTGCCCAGATGACTCCTTTGCATAGAAGGGTTCTACCAGCTGTGTGAACCTGAGGACTGGACTTTTTAAGACATGACGTTGTTTTCTCATTGTGTTTTCATTCATCGCCGAACACGTGGTAAATTAAGCAATAAAACTGTACTCTATATAATTAGTGGTCCTTGCAGCGGAACTCTAACCACGGTCACTTGCGTTTTATTTAATTGAAACGTGTGATCTGAATCCACGGTTCTTGTAGTGCGAGACGACCGAGTAGTCTAGGGGTTAGCGTAACAGACCGCTGTGTTATAGGTCCTGAGTTCGTATCCAAGCTGATGTCAATATTTGTGCAAAAACAGAAATGATTGGTTTTCGGCGTCTGGTTGTGTCGTGTTCGCTCCGTGTCTCAGACACTTTTTTTTTTTTTTTTTTTTATAGAAGAAGGGGGCAAACGAGCGTGCGGCTCACCTGATGGTAAGTGATCACCGACGCCCACGAACATCCACAACACCAGAGGAGCTACAGATGCGCTGCCGGCCTTTAAGGAAGGAATAAGCTCTTTTCTTGAAGGTCCCTAAGTCGTAACTATTCGGAAATACTGCTGGCGACAGCTGATTCCACGAAGTCGAAGTGCGTGGCAGAAAACTTCGATTAAAACGCACTGTGGTGGAATGCCAACCATCTAGGTGGTATCGATGGAACTTCGAATTCTGTCGCGATGTACGATGGTGAAACTCAGCAGCTGGGATCAATCCGAACAGTTCCTCAGAACATTCCCGTGGAAAATTTTGTAAAAATGCAAAGAGAAGCAACATCTCTTCGCAAGGCCAAAGGATCAAGCCGATCAGAGAGAGCTTGGTCGCCGACAATTCGAGCCGCTCGACGTTGAATGCGGTCAAATGGAAGGAGTTGGTACTGGGGTGCCCCTGCCCAGAGATGAGAACAGTATTCCATGTGGGGCCGAACTTGCGCCTTATAAAGTTGCAAACGGTGGACCGGCATGAAATACTGTCCCGCTCTACAGAGCACACTAAGCTTTTGGAGGCCAATTTGGCCTTTCCTCAAGTGACCACGGAACTGAACGTCGCTCGATATGTCAACGCCAAGGATTCTGATACTGGCTGAGGCAATAAGGGGAATGTTCTCAAAAGAGGAGAAACGACAAAGGGATTCTTTTTAGCGGTGAACGCGCAAACCTGTGTCTTTTGGGGTTGAATAGGACCAAATTACGTCGACCCCAATCCGAGACTTTGAATAACAAGGTCTCGACTTCAGACACAAGTTTGTTCCGGCACTCGTCGACGTGTTCCCGAGAAATATTCGCACGGCCTGTATATAGGGCATCACCCGTGCTGTCGTCTGCATAGCAATGAATGCTACTGATTTGTAGCATGTCGTTGATATGCAGAAGGAACAGAGTGGGAGATAGCACACAGCCTTGTGGAACACCAGCATTCACGGGTTTGGGGTCCGAGCATGCACCGTCGACAACAACCTTGATGCTCCGATCCGTGAGGAAGCTGGTGACCCAGTTGCACAATCTCTCAGGAACCCCGTAAGATGAAAGCTTTGAAAGAAGCGCTTTATGCCAAACCCTATCAAATGCTTTCGCTACGTCCAGACTAACCGCCAAAGCCTCCCCCTTAGACTCAACTGCTTCTGCCCATCGGTGAGTCAGGTAAACTAGAAGATCACCAGCTGATCGTCCGCGACGGAAACCGTACTGTCGGTCACTGATCAGCTGGTGTTCCTCCAGGTACCTCAGGAGCTGGGTGTTGATGAGTGACTCCATTATTTTAGATAACAAGGGGGTGATGGCAATAGGCCTGTAGTTGGACGGATCAGAGCGGTCGCCTTTTTCGGTATTGGATGCACAAATGCTGTCTTCAAGATTCCGGGACGACGCCTGAAGAGTAGGAGTGCCGGAAAGACGCGTGAGAACCGGTGCCAACTCAGGGGCACACATCCTCAGCACAATTGGAGGATTCCGTCCGGCCCACTCGACTTATGAATGTCCAGGAGCGGAGTGCCTTTCGCACTGAGCTCTGCAGAAACTGAATTTCCGGCATGGAGCACTTACACCACGGGATGGTAGGTGGAGAGTTTCCCCGGTCATCAAGAGTCGAGTTGGATGCAAAAGAGAGCCCAAGAGATCGGCTTTCTCTTTTGCAGTATGGGCCAGCGAATCATCCTCCTTGTGTAGAGATGGGAGAGATGGCTGACAGAAATTCCCTGGACAGCCTTGGCGAGAGACCAGAATGCGCGGGATCCCGATGGGAGGCGAACTAGTCTCTCGCCAATTCTGCCAATGTGCTTTAACTTTGCCGCAGCGATAACTCTTTTGAAGGACCTGGAGGCAGAGTTGTACTCGTTTTTAAGAGCACTGGTTTTGCATCCCGAGACGCCGATGCATCGGCCCAGGCCTGGTAGCACTTCCGCTTTCGGCGTGACGCTATTTTGCAGGTGCGACCAAACCAAGGCTGGGATTTACCTCCGACAGGCACTGCAGAGAACGGAATAAAAGTTCCATTCCTGAAGTACCACATCGGTGACAGAATCTGCAACGACGTTGGGATCATCCAGCGAGAAGCAAACCTGCCCCATGGGTAGGAAGCAAAGAAAGACCGCATTCCATCCCAATCTGCCGACCTATAGTGCCACACACGGCGGAACCCCGCAGATCGCGTTCGGGATCGGCGCGCGATAAACACTACACTCCGGATCAGACAGTGGTCCGACGAGCCAAGAGGGCATCGACTGAGACCAAATATCCGTCCGGGTGTGAGGTCAGCAAAAGGTCCAACAGGGAAGGTGTATGACCTTCCACGTCTGGGATCCGCGTCGGCGAGGTTACCAGTTGTGTCAGGCCATATGCTAATGCAAAGTCGTGAACAGATCTCCCCGCATGATCGGTTATGCGAGAACCGAGCCAATCGGTGTGGTGGGCATTAAAATCGCCGAGAATCACGATCTCTGCGGATGGGATCTGTTGTAGCACGGAATCTGTAGCCATTTGGATGTGGTCGATGAGTCGGTCAGTTACGGTATTACCGCTATGGGACCTGTAATCTGCGTCTAACCCCTCCTCCGATCTTTTCGCATAATCATTACATAGGATAAGGGAATGCAGAGACGAGCGCATACATTTACGGCACTTTAATATCTACTGCGCAGTTACCGATAGTATTTGGGAGTTGTCATCTGGTGGGTTATCATAGTGCGATAATCACTGAGTTACATTATATAAAAGCGTTCGTATGTATGAAACGTTTTAAAGGAATAGGTTAAATAAAAAAGAAGTTCATCTGAAAACAGGAATATGGAATGAGCATTTGGACCAATAAATATTAATGGAAGCGTCCCAGCCAAGGCACTAAATTAAGTTTTGGCCCTCGTTTACGTAGTGTGTAAACATAACTCACGGGCCTCCTGCGGCCCGAATTTATCTTATTAATCAGTCTGAAATTGAGAAAGGATTGTTTTAATTATAACCGATTGTATAAATGTACTAACACAGTTTAAATATAAGCAATCACGCCTGTCAACCACGTAGGGGTACGTAGCGGATAGCAGAAAGCGGATTTTCATTTGGCACGACTCAGCGCTGCCAAACGGGCCCGTGCAACCCAATTTATCGCCTCTCTGGGAGATATAACGAGCAGGCCTCGTTTCCGGGATTTTCCCGAAAATTTTTATTAGGAATATAATGGCTATTTTTTAATACTTGACTTTGGTCAAGTAAATAAAAACCCTCCAAGTGCAATACGGGCTCGCGCATCGAGGATTCCGTACAGACACACAATATATGTGTGTTATGTATTTACCAAAAAAAAATCTTTTATTTCGTTAGCGGGAGCTCAACTCATACTTGGCCGGTTTTTTTTAAATTTATTGTTTTGACCTTAGTAGAGTTTGATGCTTGCATGTGATACCGGTTTCTGGATAGAGAAAAACCATAAACCTTAAAAATGGAGGAACGGAGGAACTAGGGTACCCCTAAACTTTTACTTTTGTTTTATTTTATTGTTTCTTAGGATAGTTGCCATAATAACATATGAAATGTGAAAATTTCCACCGACTACCTACTACGGTTCAAAGGGTATAGCTCTTTAAAGGTAGAACAGACGGACGGACGGACACACTTTGCAACTTGACACTAAATTGATAAACAGGACAGCTGGCGTTTTGCATATAGTTCAGTCATGTAATACGGAGCGGGCGAGCGCGGACGTAACATTTAGCAAATATTGAATCAGCGTATTGCATTTACTATGCGTGCATTCGATAATTTCGTTTCAGATTGTACGGACGAGAATAGATGGCAGTCATCATTTTGTTGTTTACATGTTTGAGTTACATTTTTTTTTTGAAATTTTTTGCATAAAGCGTGTCTTTTGATGATCATTTAACAGTGAAACGATCTTGTCGTATTATGTAGGGGAAAAAAAATTATAAATAAAGCTCTCACAACTTTATACCCAATACTGGAGTAGTCAGTGGTGTAGATTTTTCATTTTAGTCGGCTCACCTAACTTTTCATCAGATATTTTTTGGATACAACTTTACAGGCTGTGAGCCTGTTGCTGGATGAGGCCAACGATACAACTAGCCCTCCACATAGTATGATCCCGAACTCGAGTCTCCTGTTTTGGAGACATATCGTCTAACCAATGTAACGCTGATATTCTGTCGGTACCATAAAAATAATACTTAAAACTTTTCGTCTATGAAATAGACCTATATTGGCCTCTGCTTTCGAGTTAAAAGTGTGCAAATATTAGACATAAATACCGTAGTAAATATTGCTTGGGAAATTATAATATTATTACTTTCAAGCATGAAATTTAAACGTACAGTTATTTCCAATATAATAACAAGTTCATTATAACTAAAAGGGATTGTTAAACTGAAGAGCATTGATTTGTAAGACTCGAATATCAGATGAAAATTGAAGCCAATAAATATTAATGAACGAATCCCAATCTCTACCCTAACACTAAATTAAGTTTGGGTTTTGTTTATGTAGTGTATGAATAAAGATACTGTAGTTGTGCTTCATTTTATAATTAAAATTTGTAAAATAATTTCAAACGTTTAATCAAACAATTGAGCGTCGTAAGCGATTCTTAATGAAATTCTTATATTAAGTAAATACTTAAATAAACCGAAACATAATATATGTACTTATACACTCCTATATCCATAATATATCTATTTAAATATATATAAATTCACATGTAATTATCTAAGTCAGGATGAGCAACGACAGGATCTTAGCCATGTATGAAATAGTAACTGTTCTCATTTGCAAATAATTGTTTTAACTTTTCACAGGCTTAAGTTTAAAAATATAGTTGTTCGGAGCATTTAAATCTCAAGGCTCCCTGCTCTTAAACCCTCTCAGATGTTTGAGAAGGACGACTTTGCCCAGCTGTGGTCTCTTATAGGCCGATATTTTACTCTTTTTTATTTTACCAAATGCCATTATTAAATGACATTAGTTAAACTGGATTGAACTAATGAACAGGCGGTCATTAATTGGCTTCACGGTAGTGCATATATTGGACTGTGTTTACACCCTTCAGAACAACGCAAAATGTAGAACAGATCCCTCCATTTGGGAAACATTGGATCAGCATATTGCATGTGCTCTCCATACATCTTTCTCAATAATTCCGTTAAGAATTAAAGGCTTTACATATTGACTGGATTCTGTTCTGACGTTGTTTGTTGCTACACTTATAAATTATTTTCATTTATTTATTTCTCATTGCATACACTAAGGGCTACAATGGGCGGACTTAATGCCTTATTCGCATTCTTTAACAGACAACCCCGGGGAGATAAAGAACAAATACTCGCAGGTGAAATCAGGAAATAACAACCACAAAAAAAAAACAATTTAATCTAACAAAGAAATGTAAACACTAACACACTTACATAGTAATTAAAAATAAAATAAATGTGCACTGTAATAAATAAAAAAAATATGTAAATGAATAAAAGAGGGAGAATTCGAAAATAATGTTTTTCTAAATCTCAATCTCGCCAGCACGTAACGCAACCTGCTGACCAGGCTCTGGCAATAGACTATATGCGCCAACTGCGTCTTAACTTAACCTCAATCCTGCCGACTAGTTAAGAGATGTTGCATTAGTGGGGCAACACTGTGTCGGTACTGACGCCTTCAAACTGACGTGCATTGAAACATGTTCCGGTTTAGGTGGCCTATTCTTAAAGACGTTTATGTTTAGCAATACACTTACAAAAACATAGTACAATAGCACAATGGCATTTCGTACGCGATAGAGTCAAGCGGCGGCTTTTGCTGTTAATGGCATGGGCCGGCTCGACCGTGGGTAGTAAGTAATACGACCTTGCAGAATACCCGCGTGAAGTAGAGGCATCTTGTGCTTCTGCGTTTCGTTCGGTGAGTGAGGTAACCGGAGGCCTTCTCCCTTATTCCGCCTCTCAATCCCCTCTCCTATCCTATAATCGTTTGCACGATTGCCCTGTTTCATATTTTTTGTAAAGAGACGGCAAACGAGCAAGCGGTTCACCTGATGGTAAGTGATTACCGTCGCCCACATACGTCTGCAACACCATAGATGCTGCAGGTGCGTTGCCGGTCTTTAAGGATATTTGGGAGATGGGAGGGAAGAGGAGGGGAAAAGGGAGGGGGTGTGGGCCATCGGTTACTCACTGAACTAAACGCAGAAGCACAAGATGCCTCTACTTCACGCCGATATTCTGCGAGGCCGTGGTACCAATCCGGTCGAGCCGGCCCATTCGTGCAGCAGCTAAAGCCGCCGCTTGGCTCTACCACGCTTAAAAATATATATCGCTTAATCATATAAAAGCAGTTGAGAAAATAAATTTCACATTTATTTTATATATAGGATAATGATGTCTTCGTGGCCGATTTCGATCAGGGCGAGTGTTATGCAGCGTGGCGGATTCCCGGCACGAAGCTAAATCCAAATATTGAGCGAAGGCCTTTCCCCGCCAGTGGGACATTTATAGGCTGCTACTCTACAGGCGTGGTAGCTTAGTGGTCAGGGCACTCGCTTAAACTTGATAGAGCCCGTGTGAGCTGGGTTCGATACCCGGTGCCGGCATTACTAAAATTGGTGACAGCAATTTAAAGTGCTGTATTCACCACGTGCTCGGCGGTGATTGAAAACATCGTGCGAACACTTGTATGTCTGAGAAATAATAAAAATATTATTTCGCCGATATGTGAAGCCCGCCGATACGCACCGGAGCAGCGTGGTGGGCCCTTCCCGGCTCCAAAATCCCTCTCAGATATTTGAGAAGGAGGCCTTTTCCCAGCAGTCGGCACTTACAGGCTACAACTTTGCTTTCACTTTACAAGCATTACAGTTTACAATATTTTGGTGAATGTATTAAAATTCGCCAACAAACACACTGATGTGTGCTTACTATTTCTATTTACCATGTACTCGGGCCCTACACTACATTTCGCAAACGTTGAATCAGCGTGTTGGCTCCACTCTGCATACGTCTCACACGATTATTCCGTTTTGCGATTGGGTGCTTGTATCGAAAATCGAATCGACAACGCTTTGATAATTTTTACATTCTTATTGTATGACAATTTACCTTTTTTTACTAGACTCGTTAAAAGTATAACGTAAACTTTGATCATAGTACAAGCTTGTTTAAGCAAGGAGTTGTTTAAGTTGTTAAATTTAAATGGTATTGCAAAAGAATAACTCAATTAAAAACGTTGAAGTAAAACATGGAAGCTATAGAAAGTTTGCAGTCTGTGATCATACACAAGCTTGCCACATTGGATTTGACAGACCGCATATCTTCGCAAACGAACACCGATTCCTACAAAAGATAACGCTCGCGAATCATCCTAATTTCAATAGAGAAGGTGGCTGGTTAGTGCAGCCTAATTGGGATCCAGTTTTAAACGAAATTAAATCCAAGACCAAGTATATAACTGCACGACGACGAGATATTGTGAGCTCATTCTGCGTAGATCGAACCAAAAATTATAAGGCTGACGGTAGGCTTAGTCATAGGACTATGACACCAGGACGTCGAACACCTCAGTCTTGTCGTGATAACGTCGGAATAAAAAGTAAAAGTAAACGTGATAAAATCCGTAAATAATATTTACATTTGCAGTACCAAACTCTGTCATAATTTGCTATTGAAGATCTAATATAATATTTGACCTCTGAATACAGTTATTGTATTAAGTGAATTACCATAATATTAGTGTCTCGACGTAGGATGACATAGGATCTGCAATAACTGCCAACCCGCTTGCAAGTGTGGCAATTATATCGTAACCCACCGTTAGCTATAGTTTTGGTGGCGACCATGGTAATGGGTGGTGCAAATCGCCCACGGAGTGACGACTGACTGACTCTGACTCTGTCTGTAAAGTGTTGTATTTTAGTTAGACTCGGGTAGATAATAATAATAACAAGATAATAAATTTATTGGATATAAAACATGTGACAAATTATGTTCAATGAATCCACAGGCCCTACAGGAACTAGTAAAAGCTGTATTTCAGGAGTCAATGACTTTCCCCATATAATTTAGCTATATATTTATGTCTTCACTAAATAAACATTGATATAAAGTTAATTCACTAATAATAAAAAAATGTAACGTTAAAATATTAATATTAGCGTATCGGTGTTTGCATATTTCTGTGTCTGTGTGTGTGCGCGTGTGTGTGTATGTGTTTGTATGTATTAGGCTGTTTGTGTGTCCACTTGTTGCTCAGGACCGTCCTTTGTGGCTGTCTTTGGGAGAGACCTTTATTCAACAGTGGATTTGTGACAGGATGTAATGTAAGATGTAAAGATACTTAAAATTAAATAAAATACGTTTTAATCTCACATTTCACGAGATCATATTGATAAACGTGACGTCTGTTTATCTTGTAATAACAGATTCATAATTTAATTAACTCTGCAATACGCTGCATAAAGATACATAGATAATATATTTATACAACTATAAAGAATAAGTAAATATATAAAATCAAATACAGCATTGTTGATCCGTCAATCTTTGGTACACAGGATTTTATCTTTTTCTTATTGATAAGTCGGCAAACGAGCAAGCGGTATTAAGTATAAAGAATTGTTAGAGTAAAATTTTCAATAAAAAATGCATTATGTAAATGTATGTTTTTTTGAAGAAATTTAAACTTTTTTTGGTAACAATTTATGATAAGCTAACGAATTAACTACCTTTTCAAAATCTGTCAACTATCCTATTGTGTGTACATACGCTATGAAATATACTAAATTGCGTCGATAGCTTTTATGACTGAACTGCGTCCCGACAATATTGGTTCAGAGTATTGCATTTGCTGTGCATGTATTTCGTATAACTTCTATTGGACTTATGAGTATTTACAAAGTTTAAAACGTATTTGTTCCAATTTTTGTTTAGTTATAAACTTGCTATTGGATTCTCACATAACAATATTTATATTTATGAAAAATAGCAACACCAAGCTCTGCCCGCGACTTTTGTAATATTTGATTTATGTTTGTTATTTTTTGCTTGCAAAGTTGTCAATAAATGCTTTTTCATCTGACCCTTTGTTTCATGATCTAACCAGCCCCATAGTCTACTTACCTTCTATCCTCAAATTGAACAATTGCTTGAAACGACAAATGATGTTCTTCGTCAATTTGACCACACCGATAGTTGACTAAAGCTCGATAACGAGCGTTTGCGATAAAATTTATGATTATTATATACATCATCATCATTTCAGCCTATCACAAGTCCACTGCTGAACATAGGCCTCCCCCAAAGATTGCCACGAAGCTCGGTCCTGAGCCACCTGCATCCATCGACTTCCCGCAACCCTGCGCAGATCGTCACTCCATCTTGCGGGGGGTCGTCCTACACTGCGTTTGCCTGTACGTGCCTGCCACTCGAGCACCTTTTCCCCCCAACGGTTGTCAGTTCTGCGAGCTATGTGGACGGCCCATTGGCACTTCAGCTTGCTGATCTTTACGGCTATGTCAGTTACCTTAGTTCTGTGGCGGAAATCATCGATATTATATACATATATTTATGAATTCCTAATTATTACATTTAATTATATATATTAAAAATGAAACGTACCCTTACTGCAGGCAGTTTATAACCACTACTGTGGACGTGGAGGCAGTTTGTGTAGATAAATAACATATGTATAAACAATCAGATAATCACACTTCTTTGGTTCACCGTTCGTTTTACCGCGTTCACTAGGAGGTAGAGGCAGGAGACTTCTGGATATTTTACGGCAAATGACCCGTACAATCACATGTGTTCCAGTTACGGTATAGAGAGATGAATAATCAGGCTTATTTTGATTTATAATCAAGGATAGATGAGATAGAATCACTGATCGTCAGGCTTGCTCGCTTGTTACCCTTATGAAGACTGTATTTCTTAAAATACACCTCATCCAGCAATAAAAAAATTATATATTCTTAACGGAAAAGTTACCACTGTAATCATCTACTGTTTCTGCGAACCATATTTCAGGGAACTACACGGCGAAAAAGTAACTTTTTCTTTGTAAATGTCATCTCTATAACTTTTCTCATTTAAACTTATTCCCTATTTAAAAACCAGTCATGTGAAAATTTAAAATTTACCCGGGAAAATAGAAAAAGACGTCGACTGTAACGTATAGTCCCTTGTAACTATTCACGGCGATGGTAATTGAACCTTTTAATGTTTTATAGACAAACAGACAACACGAGATTCTAACACAAAAATGCCCTATTATTTGTGACAAGCGACCGCCCGCGTCTTTGCTCGCGTGAAGTACTTCTCTTAGAAAGTATCTGTCAATGTCAAATTCAGTCTACATGCAAATTTTTATCAAAATGCATTCAGTTCCTGTAAACAGACTTCCACTTTAAAACATAATGAGAAAATTGGTGTGAACAATTACGCCTAGCTCTTTTAATAGAAAGCGTGAAGATGAATATGATTAATATTGCTCGGTCTTCTAAATAACAACAACAGCGAAAGTAGCATCAAAACACGTCCACTGTTCAATACGAGATGTGAGGTCAGAAAAACAACCTTTTTCTAAAAATTGTGTTTTCGGCTTCTGTATCGAAATCAAAATAATACTGTCAAGTTAAAATTTTGGAACTATATTCAATATACAGATTTTTTTTCATGATAATGGAGGCAAACGTCCAAGCGGCTCAATTGGTTAGTGATTACCGTCGCCCACGTACTGCAAGACCAGAGACGCTGCAGGTGCTTTACCGGCCTTCAAGGATTTTTGGGAGAGGGAGAGAGGATGAGGAGGGGCAGGAGTGAGCCTCCGGTTACCTCACTCGCCGAACGAAACGCAGAAGCACTAGATGCCTTCTTCACGCGTTTATTCGGCGAGGTCGTGGTACTACTCCGGTCGAGCCGGCCCGTTCGAGCACCAGCTAAAGCCGCCGCTTGGCTCTACCACATACCTAGTCTCACTTGAGTTTTATTATTTTAGTAATTAAGTATATGTGCGTGATGTCCTCCAGGCTGATTCCACCACGACTGCAACTCCCAAATTTTACGTAGTATTGTACAATTGTTAAATAATAACATAATTATCAATAACTGTCAAAAAAAGCTCCGTCTCAAAGAATGATAATAAAAATTACGTTATTATGAAGGACAAGTTTTATGAAAAAATATAAAAGTAGAAATTTATGATCACCATCGTAAATAACGAACCTTGCAAAATAAAAATTGCCGAGAATTTATTTTTATCTAAAATAAAACTGCGAGCTTTTGGTTTTGCCTGGCAGGAAGCAAAAGCCATGACAGCAGTCATCGGTGCTATTACATCTCGTTTATCACAACAAATGGTGTCCGTATAATGTATGTATGTTGTTCCCAACGGGGTAGGCACAATCTTCTTCCACTTGCTACTGTCCTGACATACGTCTTTCGCTTCTTCCACTTTCATCAATCTTCGCATGCTCAATGGTTTAGAGTGCTCTAGACCTGGCCTTTTTTCAGAACGTCTCCGATTTGATCGTGATATGTTCGCCTAGGTCCTCTCCCGACTCTACCGTACCGTCTCTCTTGTGCGTATAATCACAATAAAATCTCTGTACGAGTACTGTACTGTACAAACACTTGCCCGAAATCGTGTTTTGTTTTTTTTTTTTTTTTGGGGAGAATTGTAATAACGGCTGCCGGGAGCTTCGTGATGTTTCTTTGTACATCTATGAGGTGCCATTTATCACAGTTGACTGTGCTTAGAAGGGTAGGTAGGTTAGTAAATGCAATTTATGAAGATGTTCCAGTAAGATACAGGAGGATGCTGGACTCTATTCATGATTTATAAATTATTTTCTCTGTTGCGTTTACCTAGGGTATCCAGGTCGACATTAGCACTTTTAGTCACTCACTGTAGTCACTTACTGTAGTAGGACACACATTTAGTTTATCAAAAAAAAAAATATTTCCGCTAAAAATTATTTATTTATTACGAGTACTTAAGACAATAGATTCATAAAGTTTGCAACTAGCGCAAAGTACTTACGAGCTTATAACAGAAAGTATTAAAATTTATGAGTATAGTGAGGGTTTTCCCGTTTCTCTATCTTAGTAATTTATTAGCGGAGGGAAAAGATAATGTTCATCAACTAATGTTTTTCTATGTGATAAGAGAGAAGGCGTTGAGTATTTTTTTTTATTGTTCTTATTGAGGAATAACCAGCCTGATAGTCCACTGCCTCTCCCATACGGAGGTTTTACAATAATGGCCACGTTCGTCAGGGCCGTATCGGAATAATGATTGCCGTAATTATTATATAGGCGAATAAGGAAAGAACTTAGAAAATCTGATGGCATGGACTGGGATCATATCTGGCGATGAAACTCGCCAACCGTTTCGTCTGTCTCCCTGAGAGGCGAAACGTGGGTTTGCCCAAAACCCGTTTCGCTATAGTGCGTCGTGGAAAGTGGATTATTATATTAGTTAGTATTAGTTTCAGAGCACCACCACGCTGCTCCAGTGCAGTTTGATGATTCACGTGTTCGAGAAGGAAGCCTATGCCCAGCTGTGGGCACTTACAGGCTGCTACTTTACTTAGTATTAGTATTCTCAAGTATCGGTTCGATGAGACAAACATAAAATTTTATTTGTGGTATAATATTTGATCAAGAAGCCAAATATGATTCCGACGAAACTAACAAAATTCAAGCCAAGTCTACATTACCTTGCCTTACCTTACAACAGCCTGTGAATGGTCCACTGCATATGTGTATATGTCTCTCCCATATGGAAGATTTGCCCGTAATCGCCATGCTCGGCAAGCGGATTGGCAAGGTGACAGGTGCTGATCGAAGGTAGAGTATCTAAAGTACACCTTGTACCATAGATGCTGCTGCCCATAATCGGTCTGCTCATTTATTGATCTTGTATTTTTTGAGATTTTGGGAGATGATTGCTCTGGCCGCTGTCAGAAGCCATTGAAATTTTCAAGTCTTTTTTCATTCTTTTAGTCGCCTCATGCGTCACCCGCGGGAAAGAAAGTGGGTGGCAGATTCTTACGTCGAGTTCACACGGTCAAGTATAGATTTTATTGATTAAAAGTAATTTAGATTAGTCAGTGGATACTTTTGTGCACCTCTTTAATTAACAGCCTTTCGATTACAGGTTTTCATAAGAGTTCATTGCCCTTATCCCAATCTTAACCTGTAGGTACAGTTATAAATTTGTTTGAGCGTATTGCAATGGTCTCTGATGATTGGCGGAATAACAAAACAAGGCCAGCACGCCAGCACGCCAGCAGCATCTAAGTTTAAAAAGTAAGTAAGTTGTTTAGTCTCAACGATTCAAACACAATTCAATGCTAATTTAGAATCTTATTTATGTACCAATACAGCGTTAGTACAAGAATTTATTATTTTAATTAGGAATTAAATGTAATCTCATATTCTGCAGGCCATTTATAGGCCTTAGTGTAAATCTCAATTTTATGAGTACAGTAGTTTAACATTTGTAGTTTTTGCTATTTTGTCTTGTTATGTAATATTTGCGCTTAGCGTTCACTATGTGGTCCTACGATAAACCCAGATCAATGACCTCATCGACCGCCCATGTCGGCGACTGCTACACGTATTTCAAGTCGCCGACTCACCGACAAAAAAATCCTTCATGTCGTTGCTCATGACGAGGTCAGTAAACTTCCATCTGTTACGAATGACCTTTGCATTTTACTTGAATTATTAGTCTATATAATTATTTTGAAAAAAGGTGTTATTATTACAATCGTAATTTTATTCACAATTTCCAAATAATTATGAGTATTAATGCTAACCAAGTTTCTTTTCAACGACAATAAAGTCGCATCCATGCTGTATAAGAATTCAAATCAGGGGTTGTCTTTATAGCAACATAGGAGCATATTTTGATCCGAAAATGTTTTAGTATCGGATCGCTGTCATTTAACTACAAATTTCCTAGGCGGTACAACTCCTTCTCGGCTTAGGAGTCTCTCTCGGTATATACTACCCTTAGGAGATGAGAGGAGAGGTCTACTGCTGTTGTGTTTCAGTTTGAAATGTATAGGCAGCCAGTGTAAATACACCCCGTATTTACACCCGTGAGGCGTTCCATCTCAATCTTCAGGGGTAAAAGCGCATCTGTAATCATCCTCGATTGAAGTTGTTCGCAAGTGTCCGTGGGCTTCGGTAGCCATTTAACATCAGGTGAACTGTCAGCCCGTGATTCAATACAATCTAATAAATTAAAAAAAAAATGTCTTCCAGATCGCAGCCGACCAAGGTAACTGGCAGGACATAATAATTTGTACCAAATATGATTTTAATAACTAAAACATTATTCAAGTGTGTGAATCTCTTCATTCTAGTTTAACGAGATACGCATTGCAGCATCTAATACTTGTTTTGTATATTACAATTCTACATCCAGATATTTAATGTATTACATATCATCATCATCATCATCATCATCATTTCAGCCTATCAGAAGTCCAATGCTGAATATAGGCCTCCCCAAAAGATTGCCACGAAGCTCGGTCCTGTCAATTAAAATAAACGTGTGGAAATGTACGTAGTATTTTCTTTTTATTTATTAGGGGATAACCCGGTATGGATTTGTCCGCAATAAACACCTCATCTATGAAGCGTCTTATACTGTTTATGTGACAACACTTACTAACTAAACTAATATAACTTTGGAACGACTTGACTTATTGATTCCTAGAACATATTTGTAGTATCGTGACGATTGTTCACAGCTATGCAAGGGCCCGATAGGTGCTGTGGTCGAGTTCTTAACAAATATTCATATTTATGTGTAGTGATGATTTAGAGCCAAAATCATAATTTCAAAATTTGGACCCGAAGAAGACGAATCATTAATAACTTTCATTTCTCGTACTAACCGCGCCACCTACCGTAAATAGCAGAACAACCTCTATCGATATAGATTCAACTAATTTCCGATCAGATGACAGAGCCTCGAACAGACGTTCAACGTTAGCGGTATGTACTCTGTGATTTTTTTTGTCAACGTATCTACCAAAATCTTGTTTGAATATTGGATTGTCGCTGAGTGTAGAGTAAGCAAACATTGAATTTGCATATTGAGTTCGCCATTCACGCCTCGCTCTTGATAATCCTATTACGAATATAACGCGCAAATTCCTGATTGCATGGATTAAGCCTCTAGCCGTGTTATGTTTCTATAGTGACACTGAAAAGTTTTTCTAAATTTTAACGACTAATCCGTGGTCGCTCGGGTAAGAAAGAAACAAAGAAAGAAAAGCTATTAATTTGACATCATTACATAAAAAGTAAAAAAAAAATTACCAAGTAATAAGTATGAAAACTTTAAAATTATGTGATGTCTAATAAGGACCCCATTTCGGAAAATTGTTGCAGTACGAAAGCACAAGATGCCCCCCTACGTAACGGCGGTATTCTGTGGGGTCGAGGTACTAGCCCGGTAGAGCTGGCCCATTGGAGCAGCAAAAGCTGCGAATTGGCTTTACCGCGTCTTTGTTGTAGGGAATTAAATAAACAAAAAATATTTTTCATTCTGTATTCAATTAGTAGATGAAATATTTTCTTTTATTTTTTTGCTAATAAAAAAAAGAAAAGTACAGTACAGCTGCCTGTAAGGGCAAAGGCCTCCTTCTCAATTATATCATTATCATTATCAGTCTATCAGTCTTCGTTTCCGAACATCTAACAAATAAATTTCTTCACGCCGCTATTTATATAGATGCAATTGTTAAAGAAGCAGCAGCAGCTTGGATACTATATCACATAACACTAATAAGATAACGCTTCTAATAAGATAAAAATCAAAAATTAAGGACAACACGTATCACTACAGTATTTTAAAAAGTTAATTTTGTTTTATGTACTGTCTGTGTATCATAATCAAATAAATAAAATAATAATGTAAAGACGAGTTCAGTTGAAGCGTGGGTGCTAGAAATGTTGACTTAAATAAATTTACTAAATGTATTGATATTTCGTCTCATTATTTGACGAAAATCACAAACTACTAAACGTTAAAACTTTTTGTTTACCAATAATTTAAAGACGGGCTCACGTTTCTATTAGGGTTTCAGTTTTAGTTACGGCTTCTTTGGAATAATATTTCAATACAAATTTCAGTCAGCTTATTTTGTGGATATATAAAGTTTCACAGGGATTTATATTCACATTTATTTTTCAATAGTGTTAGTAACTACGATGAAATTGTATTAATTTCGAAGTAGGTGACATTTTCCGTTTAACAACTGACACTTTTATCTATACCGAATAAATATCAATACAGTAACTGTATGGGGGAACATTGTACTGTTATCTCCAAATGTGAAACTCAGTTGCGGGTAGTGCCGAAGGACGAGGCTCTGGCTCCAGAGCGGCTAAAAACCAAAATCCACTGACTAGTTCGTCAACGATTGTTACTGTTTTTTAAAAAAAAAGAAAAAACTGCTGCCCGAAAGGGCCGGCTTAGCTGGGGTAGTTCCACGACCTCGCAGAAAATCTGCGAGAAGTAGGGGCACCTTGTACTTCCGCGTTTCTTTCTGTGCGTGAGGTAACCATATACCTACTGTCCTTCTTCCATTCCCCAAATATCTTTACAAGCCGGAAATGCATCTGCAGCTCCTCTGGTATTGCAGATGTACGTGGGCGACGGTAATCACTTACCATCAGGGGAGTCGCTTGCACGTTTGCCACCTTTTTCAAAAAAAAAAAACATTAAAAATCACAATTACTGCCGACAGATGGCGGAATAACCATCTCGAAGAATACCAGACCAAAATTAAGAAAACCGATGACGTACAGCAGCGTATAAGGTGCGTAAGAGGTTCTTCTTGCCGGCAGTTAACATACATAAATTACACATGTATAAAAACCCAGATATTGAGACGATTTTTGTAGTCCATACAAATACTAGTCCCGTGCGGGAATTGAACACGCGACCCCCAACGCCGCGGCCAAATGCTTAGACGCTGCGCCACCGAGTCGATTCGATCTTTACTGGGAGTCTACCGGTACTGCGCTCACTAAACCGTCTACCCAGCGTGTTAAGCACGAGCGAATCATCCAAACATGGTAAGTCGGTTTTTGTGAAAGGGTTTATATCCAACAGAGTACTCATAGAGGCTGTAAAAAGCAGAAAAAAAACAGTACTTATATACGCACGTAAGAAGTTGTACTTCTTTAGCGTAACAAAACCAAAATAACTATTAATAATAATTTATAATGTATACGAATAAAAAGAATACATACCGACAGTTAAACTGAAATCTATAAATCCTCTTAATAAAGTGGAGTATAATATAAAAAAAACACTTTTAGCACGAATACTCACGATAAATTATCATTCACCACCATATATAATTTAAAATCACACACAAATACATATAAACACATGTATATTTATGTATGAATATATTCTTTAATCTCCACTGATATAAAACACGATTAAAATATATTTGTATAACCTTGAATGTAGTTATCATTTCACACGAAAACTTGAGAGACAATTATCAACCAACTTCATGGTGTCGCTTTTAGGTGTCGGTGTGCGCGCGCATCATAAAAATTAACTCTCATCCTTTTTCCCAAACGCGCCAAAAACAGTATAAGTTTAAAAATCGGTTCGATACCAATTAATCGATAGAAATGACTGCATTATTTTGGTCATCTTCGATTTTGAAAACGTCAGATTGTGTTTAGGCGTCCGACGACCGAAAACGTCACTTCACTTGATTCGGCAAACAATGAATTAACATAGTGCAAGCTCTCTGCACGTTTCTCATTCGATAACATTGTTATGGATGATTGGCTGACGCTAGAGTATAGAATCTATCTGTAATAATTGTCGGGATATTTAATCTATGCCATTAGGTTATTGCAGATCATGTACTGAAATGAGTAGTTAAGATAGATAAATGACAACGTCTGCTGTGTGGGATTTGAACAAAAAAAAACAGTTAAAGTAAGGCCAGTTAAGGAAAAACCTGCATATAAAAATGTATAAATTTTTTTTTTGTGAGTGAGAATGGCGTCAAACGAGCAATCGGTTCACCTGATGGTAAATGATTACCGTCGCCCACGTACAGGATAAGCAGAGGGATGGGGAGAGGCAGTGGGCCGCGGCAGTGGGCCGCGGCAGTGGGCCGCGGCAGTGGGCCGCGGCAGTGGGCCGCGGCAGTGGGCCGCGGCAGTGGGCCGCGGCAGTGGGCCGCGGCAGTGGGCCGCGGCAGTGGGCCGCGGCAGTGGGCCGCGGCAGTGGGCCGCGGCAGTGGGCCGCGGCAGTGGGCCGCGGCAGTGGGCCGCGGCAGTGGGCCGCGGCAGTGGGCCGCGGCAGTGGGCCGCGGCAGTGGGCCGCGGCAGTGGGCCGCGGCAGTGGGCCGCGGCAGTGGGCCGCGGCAGTGGGCCGCGGCAGTGGGCCGCGGCAGTGGGCCGCGGCAGTGGGCCGCGGCAGTGGGCCGCGGCAGTGGGCCGCGGCAGTGGGCCGCGGCAGTGGGCCGCGGCAGTGGGCCGCGGCAGTGGGCCGCGGCAGTGGGCCGCGGCAGTGGGCCGCGGCAGTGGGCCGCGGCAGTGGGCCGCGGCAGTGGGCCGCGGCAGTGGGCCGCGGCAGTGGGCCGCGGCAGTGGGCCGCGGCAGTGGGCCGCGGCAGTGGGCCGCGGCAGTGGGCCGCGGCAGTGGGCCGCGGCAGTGGGCCGCGGCAGTGGGCCGCGGCAGTGGGCCGCGGCAGTGGGCCGCGGCAGTGGGCCGCGGCAGTGGGCCGCGGCAGTGGGCCGCGGCAGTGGGCCGCGGCAGTGGGCCGCGGCAGTGGGCCGCGGCAGTGGGCCGCGGCAGTGGGCCGCGGCAGTGGGCCGCGGCAGTGGGCCGCGGCAGTGGGCCGCGGCAGTGGGCCGCGGCAGTGGGCCGCGGCAGTGGGCCGCGGCAGTGGGCCGCGGCAGTGGGCCGCGGCAGTGGGCCGCGGCAGTGGGCCGCGGCAGTGGGCCGCGGCAGTGGGCCGCGGCAGTGGGCCGCGGCAGTGGGCCGCGGCAGTGGGCCGCGGCAGTGGGCCGCGGCAGTGGGCCGCGGCAGTGGGCCGCGGCAGTGGGCCGCGGCAGTGGGCCGCGGCAGTGGGCCGCGGCAGTGGGCCGCGGCAGTGGGCCGCGGCAGTGGGCCGCGGCAGTGGGCCGCGGCAGTGGGCCGCGGCAGTGGGCCGCGGCAGTGGGCCGCGGCAGTGGGCCGCGGCAGTGGGCCGCGGCAGTGGGCCGCGGCAGTGGGCCGCGGCAGTGGGCCGCGGCAGTGGGCCGCGGCAGTGGGCCGCGGCAGTGGGCCGCGGCAGTGGGCCGCGGCAGTGGGCCGCGGCAGTGGGCCGCGGCAGTGGGCCGCGGCAGTGGGCCGCGGCAGTGGGCCGCGGCAGTGGGCCGCGGCAGTGGGCCGCGGCAGTGGGCCGCGGCAGTGGGCCGCGGCAGTGGGCCGCGGCAGTGGGCCGCGGCAGTGGGCCGCGGCAGTGGGCCGCGGCAGTGGGCCGCGGCAGTGGGCCGCGGCAGTGGGCCGCGGCAGTGGGCCGCGGCAGTGGGCCGCGGCAGTGGGCCGCGGCAGTGGGCCGCGGCAGTGGGCCGCGGCAGTGGGCCGCGGCAGTGGGCCGCGGCAGTGGGCCGCGGCAGTGGGCCGCGGCAGTGGGCCGCGGCAGTGGGCCGCGGCAGTGGGCCGCGGCAGTGGGCCGCGGCAGTGGGCCGCGGCAGTGGGCCGCGGCAGTGGGCCGCGGCAGTGGGCCGCGGCAGTGGGCCGCGGCAGTGGGCCGCGGCAGTGGGCCGCGGCAGTGGGCCGCGGCAGTGGGCCGCGGCAGTGGGCCGCGGCAGTGGGCCGCGGCAGTGGGCCGCGGCAGTGGGCCGCGGCAGTGGGCCGCGGCAGTGGGCCGCGGCAGTGGGCCGCGGCAGTGGGCCGCGGCAGTGGGCCGCGGCAGTGGGCCGCGGCAGTGGGCCGCGGCAGTGGGCCGCGGCAGTGGGCCGCGGCAGTGGGCCGCGGCAGTGGGCCGCGGCAGTGGGCCGCGGCAGTGGGCCGCGGCAGTGGGCCGCGGCAGTGGGCCGCGGCAGTGGGCCGCGGCAGTGGGCCGCGGCAGTGGGCCGCGGCAGTGGGCCGCGGCAGTGGGCCGCGGCAGTGGGCCGCGGCAGTGGGCCGCGGCAGTGGGCCGCGGCAGTGGGCCGCGGCAGTGGGCCGCGGCAGTGGGCCGCGGCAGTGGGCCGCGGCAGTGGGCCGCGGCAGTGGGCCGCGGCAGTGGGCCGCGGCAGTGGGCCGCGGCAGTGGGCCGCGGCAGTGGGCCGCGGCAGTGGGCCGCGGCAGTGGGCCGCGGCAGTGGGCCGCGGCAGTGGGCCGCGGCAGTGGGCCGCGGCAGTGGGCCGCGGCAGTGGGCCGCGGCAGTGGGCCGCGGCAGTGGGCCGCGGCAGTGGGCCGCGGCAGTGGGCCGCGGCAGTGGGCCGCGGCAGTGGGCCGCGGCAGTGGGCCGCGGCAGTGGGCCGCGGCAGTGGGCCGCGGCAGTGGGCCGCGGCAGTGGGCCGCGGCAGTGGGCCGCGGCAGTGGGCTCTCCAGTCGACCACAAGCCTGTATAAGTTACTAAGTTTAGGCGAGAAAAGTTTTCTAAATTTTGTACACGTTCATTAAGGAGTTCGTGAAACTAGTTCAACCGCGCGTCCATCCGATTTACCAACCGATCTCGTAATCTGCAATAATTACGACAAATCGTCCGTTTCCGTTAGTTGACATATTGTTTCTTCGTCGGCCGATTTAAGTCTACTCCCGACCATAGACATGTTAGTTTAAGACAATGAAGTGTGAGATCAGGGTTCAGCGAATTGGGATGAATATACTGCCACCACTCCGACACCAGAGCCTCGTCTATTAGCCAGTGTTCAGGTTTAATTTACGAGAAAAACAAAATATATTCCAAGTTAATTTCATAAATTTGTTAAGTTTATGTCTGGATCCATAATAAGTGGCATGTGTTAGATTGTGTTTATTAAGTTAAAAGTTAAGTATCTATACTATACTTTAACATTAAAAAAATTATCTTATCTAATATTTTCAGACATAATTTGACAAAATAAAGTTATGTAAATCTCATCAGATTATTAAAATATGAACCCGACGCTTCTTTGTTACTCTCTGCAGTCGACCATAACCCTGTATAAGTTATTAGACGTGGGTGAGAAGAGTTTCCAAAATTGTGTGCATGTTAATTAAGGAGTTCGCATATGTAGCGAGAATGCGGTAAGCTGTGTAAGTTAAATAAACTTAAAGCGGGAAGAAATTCTAACACAACAACATTACGAAGGGAATAAGGGAAGTGAGTTAAAACAAAGTTTCAGAGAAACAATGGACTTTTTTTTTTCAAATCCTTGGAGATGAAATATTTTTTTCATAATTAATGCAGTACCACCCGCGCGGTGTTGACTATTCAATAAAAACTAAAGGAATCACTGTAATCAGTTCACAATTTACGAAGATATCGCGTTACATACAAATAAGTACAGTCGAATTGGTAATCGCCCCCTTTTTTTGAAAACGGTTAAATATAAGACCGACTTGCACGTCGCATTAGTAGTAAAAAACGCATTTAGTAGTTAAAAATAAATGAAGAAATGAAAATCTCTCTCTCTCTCTCTCTCTCACGACCATAGATCGTAAGAAGAAACTGTTCGTGAGAATTAAATGTTTTTGTTCCCCAAATGCAGCCTCGCCTGCGCGTGTTGCATCATGGAAAATACGTCTGATATTGCCGAACCCAAATCTCAGAGATAATTAGTGATGGGTATATAACAGTATTACCAGTGCGTGGGCACTGTAGTAGGCTCGAGAACCAGCTTGGTGAGTGTCATACTCACCAAGCGTTTCTTTGGGGAGGACTTAACTAGAATTATGAAGAAGAAGAAAACTAATAGCAAGTGTGGTGAAAGGTTAGACATTTATTTTAATCGTTAACTCACTTTTTGTCAGAGCTCCTAGCCTCCTTCTGAGAGGGTATTGAGGCCGGGAAGGGCCGCGTCACGCCGCTCCAGTGCGGGTTGGCGTCTTCACATATCCACGAAATAATATTTTTTATAATTTCTCAGACGTGCAGGTTTCCTCAAGATGTTTTCCTTCACCGCCGAGCACATGGTTACCATGGTAAATTGCTATTTATAATTTTAGTCGTGCCGACACCGGGATCGAACCCTGCGCCCTATGAAACTAAAGCGAGCGCCCTGTTCACCAGGCTACCATAATTGATCTATAATGTAATGACGCTATCCTATGCCCTGGTGGTCTCATAGCTAAATAGAGATTCCAAATCAAAAAGATTGAAACAAGGCTAAATGTAAGTCGGTTGTTACTAGCCACAGTCGAAATCAGATCATAAAGAATTATCTAGATTTTAAAGAAGAATATAAAAGAGTTTAAGATAATGTTGTCTGTGAAATGTACGCTATAAATTTATTTCGCGCAGTATGATAAAATTATGAGTTTGGAATATTTCCGACTCTTCTAATATTTAAATAGAACTGTTGAAGTTAAAGCGCAGTACTAAAATAAATGCAACAAAATTAACACAGACATTTATATTTAATATAATACATAGTATTAAGTTGATATTATATTATCTGTTGTGTATCATAATATTATGATCACACAAAGGAAAGGCCGAGAGGGAATTTAGATTAAACCGATTTCCTTTGGAGGAGCAATGTAATGTGAAATTCGGCCTCTGGATTTTACAATCAGCTTTTGTGTAAGAACACCTTGCTCTATAGAAAACGTTTTAATTTTCCGGTACTCAGTTACCCAAAGAATATTTTCTTTAGTGAAAATATTTTGAAATATCCGAAAATATATTTAGTTTATGAAAAACGATTTCCTCGATTATTTGCGATAAAATAGAATATACAATGATATTAATGGATTATTAAATATATCCCCTTTCTTATTAACTTATACTTGTAAGAACAAGTATTAACAAGTGAATCAAAATAGTGACGGGAGTGCAATATGAAATTTGATTCCCAATTTGACCACCCTCGGGATCTAGCTCAAGATAATACATAACTGTTTAAATTGGTTTAACCGTTTCCCAAAAATAGGTAAATTAACATAAAAAGTATTTTTGAAGTCAGTTAAAAATTGTTGTCCGTCTTAGTAATTACGTTCGTCGTCTTGGACGAACGTTTATTAAAAGTTTGAATGACTATAGATGTAGAATGAGATGTCAAGAGTAATTAACGGTGTTGTGAGACATCGCTCCCCCCCTCACCCCCGTCGGTACTTTCCGACGTTGTGTACGCGGTAGAGCCCAGCGGCGGCTTCTGCTGCCACGGTCTCGTAGAATACCGGCGTGAAGTAGAGGCATGTTGTGCTTGTGCATTTTGTTCGGTGAGTGACCGGTGACCCACTCCACTCTCCATCACCCCTTACCTTTTCCCGAAATATCCTTAAGATCAGTGACGTACCTGCAGCGCCCCTGGTGTTGTAGATGTACGTGTCCGTCGGTAATAACATATCGTTTGTCGAGCCGCTTGCTCGTTTGCCACCGTTCTCTTATATAAATATAAAAATTTTATATTCGTCCGATAAGAATCAGAACTTTAGTTTAGCTTTAAGTTGTGCAATTGTTACAGAGAAATTGTAAGCCAAATCAAGTTAGGTTAGTTCTATTATTCCATAGTGAATTAGAACATCAAACCAAAGGAAAAGTTAGAGACTATCTGTTTACGGATGAATACCGATATTGGTCAGAATTACTGCAGTACTTCGAAGTTAGCTCGAATTTATCTTTTGTCACGAAGTTGTGCCGCGTCGTTTGAACTTTGGACTGTGCAACAGAAATGTTGCGAATATATCTTGCAAGATATAGATAGATTTGTTCTTGGAATAAGTTATCGACAAGTTAACTCTTAGTTTAAAATTTCGGATTTATTTACATGTTATCATACTAATGTTTATGGGGTAGTAATGGGGTAATGATCTTTTTCTTCAAATGTCTACCTCAGCTGCACAAAGTGCACCCTGCTAGTTGACAAACTGGTTTTTGAGTTTTGGTATCATGCAAATAAGCATGAGCGATGGAAACGGTGATATAAGTGGCAGCATTTTAAACGCGGTAGAGCCAAGTGGCGACTTTTGCTGCTGCTCGAATGGGTTGGCTCGACCGGGTTGGGACCACGGCCTCACAGAATCCCAGCGTGAAGTAGAGGGATCTCGTGCTTCTGCGTTTCGTTAGGTGAGTGAGGTAACCGGAGGCCCACTCCCCCTCCTCATTCTCATCATCCCTCCCATCTTCGAAATACCCTTATAGCCCGGCAAGGCACCTGCAGCACCACTTGCTCGTTTGCGCCAAAATAAAGCTGTATACTGCTGGAGCAGGAATGCATCTGGCAGTACCGGGAAGGGGCCACATTTTCAAAGAATGAGCGTATGTTTTTCCATAACCATTCTGTGGTAACGATATCGAGGTGAGACACCGAGTCTGACCTTTGTGTAGTCTATCCAGGCGGCAGAGATCCCGAACGGGTTTCCGCCTTGTCGTGGTTTGTACTCACTTAAGTGCTCATAGGAATAGAGCTCTTTGACAGTTGGAACATTTGTCAGCTCACCGCTCTTCTATAACTACTGGAAACAATAAGCAAATATACTAAACATATGCCAGTACTTGTAGAGACAATACAAATGTATAAATAAACAAACACTAATTTCTTCTGCCAAGGATAGGTAACACTCTCTTACCGATTCTACCGCCAGTTTCCGTTTTGAAAGACAGAGATCCGGTATAAAAAAAAAGGCAGAAAAGCATTCCATCTTAGTCTTCAGGGGTGGCAACGCATCTGCGTTTTTATTCTTAATCGAGGGTAGAGAATGTAGATGCCTTCACATATTATTAGGTGAACTGCTTGCGAGTGTGTGTGAGTACAAGAATAACAACTCTTGTACAAAAAAAAAATGTTATAAGAAGCAAAAGCTCGTAAAAACATTAATAATGATATTTTGCAACTTTTCTTTAATTCAAAGTCAAAATCGATTTACAGATTCTTTCTGCAGGCGGGTTTGCTTACTTTAGATGGATATTTGATGAAAACTCCGTACAAATTAAGTTAAATATTTAAGTAACTAAACCCAACCACAGATAAAATATTGAGATTCGCCGAAAGATATCAAATTTGAACAAAGTTTATTGTGTATATACTTTTTTTTTAACCTGGGTGTTGTTGTTGCGGGGGTTGTGAGTGCAAAACGAAATAATGGGGTAGGCGTGCACCCCACATAAATTCCTAAACAGTGCGCACCGCCCTACAGATGTTTCGTTATTGCGTTATTTTGCGACATGGGCCGGTTTTATTACAAAACGTCAGATGCGATCGTAGCAACTATAAAAGGCCATGGCACGTTATTAAAAAAAAACAATTTAAAATTCCAAACTGTATATACGTATATTAAATTCTTGATACATTTAATGTTGATTATTAATCCTTATATATCGAAAACCGAAATATCATTGACTAATCAGAAAGAAATAAAGTAACATTTATTGCACAAATGAGCCACTCAAAAAACAAACATTGCAATACATTTGAGAATACAATAATTACACACTCAGCTTAATGCTGCAGTTGAGACGAGATTGCAGGGCTGGTTTTAAATGGGCTTCTCATCACATCAAGTTTATAATTGCTGAGATGATATGAAATTTGACAGATAGTTTCCATATAGGATGAAAGCATTCGCTAAGAGTTTTCGTTTTTATTTATTCAGAAACGTCGTCCCGTTCCGAATAAGAAGGTTTCCCTGTCTTGGAAACTGGACGGTGATGTGATAAAAATAAATTTAAATATACTTACATAGTCAGAAATTTTTAGATCAGTAATAGATCGACTCTTTCTTAATTCCCTGCAGAGCATAGGTCTCTCCCGTAAAGAGAATTTGCTATAATCGCCACGATCGGCAAGCGGATTGGTGATCGCATCACCAGACTTCTCTCACCTTGGAAGCTGCTGGCCGCTCTCGGTCTGCTTAATTTTAATCTGGTACCGAATTATCACGCTTGTCCCTTAGTCGTCCATTGGCACATCCACGGTAAAATCATGTCACAATAAAAAAGAAATAAACGTTTAAAGTATTTTTAAACGTTTCATCACTGAACATGCTACGTCTAACGTCATGCTATACAATGACCTAAGCGTTGCACGTGGCGCTTTACAGAGAAACCCCATTACTCACATAAATGTAACACGTTCCAATTACTTAAAACAGCACCTAGTTAATGTATGTATATATATATATATTTACCTTATTCAAATGACGTTGCGAACATTACGATTATGAATGAAGAAATTAAATTGTACTGTGATGGAATGATTTCCACGTGGTAGAGCCAAGCGGCTGCATCTGCTGCTGCTCGAATGGGCCGGCTCGACTGGGTTGGTACCACAGCCTCGCAGAATAACGGCGTGGAGTAGAGGCATCTCATGTTTCTGCGTTTAGTTCGTTGAGTGAGGTATCCGGGGGCCCACTTTTCCTCCTCATCCCTTCCCTCTCTCAAATGCACCAGCACCTCTGGTGTTGCAGATGTACGTGGGCGACGGTAATCACTTATCATCAGGTGAACCGTTTGCTCGTTTGCCGCCTTTCCCATAAAAATAAATAAAAATTAATAACTCGAGTGCTTACAGTGCAATTTTTGTCCCAAAACTTTAATTAGTCCCTAGGGTCCCCTAGTCCACCCTTTATTATTCGGATTCGTATTAACTGGTTGTTGGTCAACGGTGACTATTTTTCCGATTACTATCGCCCAGTTGGCAACCGCGCAGGAGTTATTATAGTGCCGTAAGTGTACGCGCGAACACAGAGGCACTCGCTCGTCTTTACCTTCTCATATCGGATGTAACGCTAGAGCGATAAGACGGGGAGAAAGGGTCAGATGTCGGAGCAACGGGACGAAAATATCACAGCCAAAACCCAAAAGTTTTGTGTATTTGCTTCTGCTGGGATAACTAACGGTACGCTCAGAGGCGGCTTTATATATACGGGCGCAGCGGTTCTAGAGGACGACGGCCTCGGCACATGTTGTGGATTGTACACGGTACTTAGTATGCTAAGTCACATGAGCTCGGGTTGCACCCTGTTGCCTGTTTAAAGAAGCTTCGGCGTTCGTACATTCAAAAAACATTAAATCTAAATATCACAAATAAGTGACGAGGAGCATCATGACCAACAACTTCAGTTGTGTTTAATTAAATACTATTTCCAATAGCGGGCTTACACGGGACCGACGAAAAAATTGAGATTAAATTACCTAAAAGATGAAGTAAAAAAAGTAAAGTAAAGTAACAGCCTGTAAGTGCCCACTACAGGGCAAAGGCCTCTTTCTCAAATACTAGTATCTAAGAGGGTTTAGGAGCCGGGAACGGCCTGCCACGCTGCTCCATTTCTCATGGACTAAAGGTAAATCCTTCTAAAACACAAGCCATTATTATAGGAAGTCAAAGGATTGTTTCACGAATCGATTGGACTTCTCTTCCCTGTATTGTTTTTGACGGCGTTCAATTACAATATAGTGACACGGTTAAAAACCTAGGTGTTGTATTTGATAAGTTTCTGTCTTGTGTTCCTTAGATTAGTGAAGAGAGCAGGAAGATGTTTGCGGCTGTTAATTCTCTCCGGAGATTGAGAAACTTTTTACCCATACCGACTAAAATTGCACTCGCGGAATCTCTCCTTTTACCAATACTTGATTATGCTGATGCATGTTACTTAGACTTAAGTATGGAGCATATAAATAAACTTGAGCGCCTTCAAAATCTTGTGTATACGGTTCATATTTGGCCTTCGTAAATATGACCATGTTTCTGAATTTCGAAATAAGCTCGAGTGGCTCCCAATTCGTTTTCGCAGGAATACTCATCTTTTATCACTTTTGTTTTCTGTTGTATTCAATCCGACCTCTCCCTTTTATCTAAAAGAGCGGTTTGAGTATCTCTGTGATTTTCACCCTGATCGTTCTCTTCGCTCTGATGACAATTTAATACTCAGAAATCCTTCTCACAGCACTTCTTTTTACTCTAAATCCTTTTCCGTTGAAGCTGTTCGGCTTTGGAACTCTCTTCCACTTCATATTAAGCGAGCACAATCATTACCTGTTTTCAAGCGCCTGTTAAAAAAATACTTTATGCCTCCTTAATCTTTGTTTCCTTTTCCTTAATGTCGTTGACTTGTATCTCTGTAATAGTATATACGTGTATATGTATTTAATATATTCATATTATTCATATTATGTATATTTTTTGTATTTATTTTATTTGCATATTATGTGTATGTATTATATCTTCACTTTACTTTAGATTATGTGTACACCCGAAACCGATACTTATAATATTTCCTTTTTCTTTCTGGGTTGCCTGGAAGAAATCGCCTCTTAGCGATTAGGTCGCCTATTGTACTTTTTGTTTTTTGTTTCCTTATAAACTTTGTATGTTAAATCCGTGTGTGTACAATTAAAGTATATTTCATTCATTCATTCATTCATTCATTCATTCACTCCAGTGCGAGTTGGCGGGCTTCACATTTCCTCGAAATTATAATTTTATTATTTCTCAGACATGCAGGTTTCCTTCACCGTTGAGCACGTGGTAAATACAACATTTTAGTAGTGCTGGCACCAGGGATCGAAATCACGCTCTACGACACTAAAGTGAACGCCCTGACCACTAGGCTACCATGGCTCTCTAGATTAAATAATTCGTGTAAGTTTAACATTTTAATGATTACCTCAGATTTGGCAATTTATATCGGTGTATGTAACATCGGTTTCATTTGTTTCAGAGCTCGGGAGGCTTAAAGTTATCAAACTTCCGTAGCATACGCATAATATCCGATAAGCGGCAATGATCCCACGCTTACACATTTACGCGAGTAACTCGCGTGGAGAAGAGTACACCAAATAATTTGCATGTTAACTAGTCTCGGTGCAAACTTTACCGCCAACACTTTGTCTTACGTACGCTCAGTCACATTTACAGCATAAATTACCTACGTAATGTTGAATGTCTGTCTCAAAAACGACTTTGACGACAAGGAGACTGGGAAGAGCGATATAAATTAAGCGAAAATGTTTTATTTATCTATTCTTTATTGTGGCCCTAAAAATGAGGTATATAATGGGCGGACTTGATGCCTTTTAGCATTCTCTACCAGTCAACCAGAAACCAAAAGAAATCCTAATGTTTTAAACGCCTAATTGCATCAAATGCAATCAGCCAGTAGTCAATGATATGTCAATATTGTTGTTGTTGACCTTAAACTTCTATTTATTAGTCCAATTACGAAGGATACTGAGTTTCTTCCTGGATTTGCTATCCCAATCCTCTGCTTTATCCTGCATTAGCCACTTTATTTACACTTCTTATCTTTTTTGCTCCTTTTCTTTTCCTATTCTTCGTTAACTTTCTCTTCCCCTTACTTCAGAACTCACCACTAAACTGTCCCTGGTGCGCTCCTGTGCTCCTTATATAGTCCCGAATATCGATTGTCATTTTATTTTCGATTATGCCAGAATATTCCCGATATTATGTTTTATTTTTATTGATAAATTGGATTATATTTTAACCAGTGTAACGGCAACCCTTATTAACACACGAAATAATTTTGTTAACATCGACTGGTAATTTATGTAATCTTGACTTATCACTCGAAGACGTAACAGTTGACAAGAAGTTATCGGAATAGTAGGTCATCATCAGCCTAAGATCTAGACTTAAAATTAAAGTAATATAAGATTTCGATTGCACCCTCTAAGGCTGTGGCAAGCGGTGCGTAAACGTCAAAATACACTATGGACCGGATACCAAACACTCCTTTTCATTGTCTCATAGCAATTTTTATTGCTTGTTGGAAATAATATTAGCGACATAGATGACATATTCGAAAGTGCACGTTTATTTAGAATGTGTTAACGCATTCGATAACCAGGGTTTGTACTGCAAACAATGAATTGGCATGGAACATACGAAGTGCTTGCTCCCCATTGGATGAAATCGTTTCATTTTGATGCTAATTGGTAATTTAAATTAGTGATCATGTTCTATGTTAATTTCATGAATATGTATATTTTTAATTATGCGGAACAAGTGATGTGATTATAAGAATAAAGACTGAACGTAGAGTTCTGGGACCCAGGTGCAAATCCCAACTGGATTCGATATATTTTCGTTTCGTTTCAAAACAGGAATTTTCGTAGCTTCGACTTGGTATATATCATAAATAATGTTTTAATATTTGTCAATTAAGGTTCGTTGACGTTTCTTAATATGACGTTTCACTGGCAATATTGGATTGCGTTTACTAATTCGATATACGATTCACGTTGCTTTAACTTTAGCAAACTGTAAATGCACACGGCGAATTCTCCGTCCATGTTTCTAGTTCAGCAAACTCGTGCAATGATTTCACTCAGGAGATTTAATTAGAATATCATATCAGGTATTTGTAAACAAGAAGTGGAAGCGGAGGCTAATAAAGCCACTTTTTCTTCTTCAAGATCTCCTCGAGTTCATTTTGAGAACACTTTCTCATGTGGCCTCGTGCCAACGAGTTTTTTGAAACCTTGGTACGATTGTTTGGCCTGTACTGGCATGAACACTAAGTGCAGTCACGCTGCGCCAAAATACCAAAAAAAAAACACACACACCTCAGTCCCTCCGTGAGCACGGCTGCTGTAACGCAATCGAAACGTCGGGAATATAAAAACAAAATTAAACGCGATAAAATCTGTTTTCAGTTTAGTTTACTTTCAAATGTGTTCGCGTAAATACAAGAAGTCCATAGGCTGGCGGAAGTCAGTCGAACTGTTACCGTTTGTCGTCTAACCCAATAAAAAAAAATAGACAGCGTGAGTAAACAATGCATGTGTAATTTATTTCCGGCAAATTTCTGAGAACGTATTTTCTGCTACCAATCGATTGGGTGTTCAAGTTTTATCTTTTTTCCTGATTCATCTGATTAAGTAAAGAGAAACAACCATAAAATTTGACGGCTCGGTGGCGTAGTGGTTAAGCGTTTAGCTGCGGCGCTGCGGGTCGCGGGTTCGATTCCCGCATGGGACTAGTATCTGTATGGACTACAAATAATAGTTCCCGGTCTGGGTGTTTGTCCATGTGTAATTCGTGTATGTAAACTGCCTCCGCGACACAGGAGAAATTCCTACAGCGGAAGGTAACGTTTTTAAAATTAAAAATAAATAAATAAATAATTTTGCTCTTCTCCTTTTCATATTATTTCAATCGCCAATAGCCGAATGGGTTAGGGTGCGGACTACGAAACATGACATCGTAACTTCGAGCCCACCATTCGACTATTGTCGTGAACCATTCCAGATACAAGCTGTAAGCTTAGTTGGAGGTTGCTTAATTAATAGCATTGCTAGTATTCTTTAAAAAAAAATTACTGTCTTAGCTATGCTGTAATTGGTTTAGTTCCCATATAAGTTCGGCTTAATCCCCATGTCTGAGGGTACCTAAATAGGTAATTCACTAACGCACCTAATTTACGTTCCGTCATAGGGAATGTCACCCTAGAAACGTCTGTAATCCACTTTCGCGGCTTCGATTTTCGTTTTAACGAATTGAACGCTGCCTTGCGGGAATAGTGAAGTGGCGGAGTGTCATTTTTTATATTTGTTTGGGGAATTTAAAGTTATGTAAAAAGCTATCAATAAAAGTTTTAGCAACGAGGTTCGGGATTATGTATTTTTACTATATCGCTTAAGAAACACTTATTTTCTTTCACCCCTGTCTATGCAGGAAATGTGGAAATACCTTACCTATGAAAGTTAATTTGGTCCACCTGATGGTAAGTGGTGTCTACCACCGTGTGAGTCGGTCTCACACCCTGAGGGTTTACATTGCATATTTTATGTATATACGCACAAACGCACATGTTTTCAATACACATGAATGCTTCTGATTTCTCTCGGGCCGATTTCAAATGTCGCAAGTACCTGCCGATTAAGTAGATTCTTACGCCGACAGTAAGAATCTGCCATCCCTTTCTTGCTGTAGGTGTCGGAAGGAAAAATCCTTGCAAATAGCAATGGCTACTGACAGATGGCAGGATAGCCATCAGGAGAAATACAAGTCCAAATTAAACAGACCGATGGCAGGCAGCAGCGTCTTAGGTCTGGCACCGCGATGGCCAACCGTGGCGCATATAGCAAATCCTCGTTATGAGAGCAGTCTACGACCCACAGTAGACTGTTTAGAGACTGATAAAGTAAGGTTAAGGAAGGGTGTGTCCACACAAAAACGCACTCAGTAGTCTTTACCTTTCCAGCCATATAATTTGTGGGTTAATATAGGCTTCAGCTGAGATTGAAATCTAGGACCCTCGATTTTGTGGTCTAGTAACTACCGGTTCTAACGGTCGTCGCCATAATACCGGTGAAATGTCATATGATCCGAAAATAAAAAATGAAACGGAATCGTGAAAAATCGGTTCGTTTAAAACAAAAAAAAAATCGACCAGATCTAATCAAGTATAAATGGATAAAAGAGCATGTCGGAAATAAAGCAACCGGCTCGTTTTGCCGTGTAGGCAAAATATACCAGTACCTGTAAGGCTAGGGGTCCCACGCGTCCGACATAAATATTAAACGAAGAGTAACTCGGAGCAGATGCTATACCATCGAGGCACATTCGCTGCGCGGACCGTTTTCACGGGTATTGCTATTTGTATACGTTCGGAAATTATTTTATTAAAAGTATCATACGGTGCTATATTAAAAAAAATATATACGCATCTGTTGTGAATATATGTCATCTGTCTTCTTTAACAGACTGACAAACGGTCACAAAACAATATTATAACTTTTTTTTTTACACTTATGAACAGCCCAGGCGATATCACACAAAGCTCGTTTGGCTGTGCATAGAGGGGTATTGGTACCAACACTAACATATGGAAGCGAAAGCTGGGTATGGCAGAAGAGGCATGAAAGCAGAATAAATGCAGTAGAAATGAGAGCGTTAAGAAGTATGATTGATGTGAAGATAATTGACAGGGTTCGAAATAATGTCAGAGAGCGTTGTGGCGTGAAAGACGATATAGTGATACGAATTGAGAATGGCATGCTGAGCTGGTTTGGACATGTGGCGAGGATGAATGAAAGTAGGTTGACGAAACAAATGTATGAGGCGAGTGTAAATAGTAGAGTCGGGAGAGGAAGACCTAGGCGAACATTTCACGATCAAATCAGAGACGTTCTGAAAAAAGGCCAGGTTAAGAGTAAACTAAACCAACTAGCATACATGCGAAGATTGATGAAAGTGGAAGAAGCGAAAGACGTATGTCAGGACCGTAGCAAGTGGAAAAAGATTGTCTCTGCCTACTCCGTTGGGAACAAGGCGTCAATATATACATATACACATTTTTTAAATGTAAAACGGGCAAACGAACTAGCGACTCTCACAATGATAAGTGATCACTGTCGCACACGTTCATCTGCACTACCGGAGGAGCTGCAGGTGTGTTGCCTGCCTTTTAACATATGTAAGGGTTGAGGGTGGGAGGAGAGGGGAGAGGACCTCCGGTTACCTCCCTCCTGCTTACTCCACGCCGGGGTAGTACCACGACCTCCCAGAATATCCTTCTTGGAGGTCGTGGTACTACCCCGGTCAATCCAGCGCATTGCCACCGCCGCTTGTATCTACCACTTTCAATCATTAGGTGGTAGACTGAATCTGCCTAGGAGTCGTCTGAGTAGGCAGGTAGGTGCCACCCTCTTGGCTATTCCAGCCACCAAGCTCTGTATAGACAGTCCGTTTAATTACTGTGAGGCGTTCCATCTTGGTTCTTAGGTACGACAGCATATTTCTGTAACCATCTTCGAGAGAGGTAGTTTGTTGGTGCAGCACATGCTGCAGTACCCTCTTGTAATCCGTTTGTCCGTTTTGCATTCTTACGATGGTTATAGCGCCATCTGCCAGAGGACACTTAATTTTTACTAATATTTCTCTTAGATGTCTCGGTTTTTGTCCAATAGTGGGACTACGTTTGCTGTTGGTTTTTGTAGGTGGTGCTGCTTGAATGGGTCGGCTCGATCGGTGTAGTTGCAGTAATAAATAGTAGCCACGGCCGCACAATACCGACATGAAGTAGAGTCATCTTGTGCTTCTGCGTTTCGTTCGGTGAGTGAAGTCAACGGAGGCCAACTCTCATCTCCCTCACCCCTTCCCTCCTCCCGAAAGATCCTTAAAGTAGGCAACGCACCTGTACCTCCTCTGGTGTTGCAGATATACTTGGGCGTCGGTAATAACTTACCACCAAGTGAGCCTTGCTCGTTTACCTCCTTTCCCATTAAAAAAAAAACTAGTATGTCTAATAGAGGGCGAATTTTTTCTTTTTTTTTATATTACTTATACTTTATTCTTAGTTTTGATTACATAGGGTTCATGCCTTACAGTATGATTTTCTAGTAAAATCAAGGCGCAGAGAAACTAGATAAGTGCAACTTTATAGACAATCATTAAATACATATAAGCTTAGACTTATTTTTGTTTATAAAAAATAAGGGAATCTTGGTTATTCCTTTTCCAGACAGACAAAACTATTTTCAATGCAACAAGTTTTGTTACTCTCCAATGAAGCGAACTGCTTAATAAAGCGGAACTTTTCTATTTATAGAAAATCCGAGCGCTGATCAGAGAACTTGCTTCGAATTTTTAATTAGCCTCCGTGTAACGTAAAGGACTGGTTTTTCTTCTAGTTTGCAGAGCTCTAATGGAGTTTCCGAATGTAAATAGTAAATTGATTTCTTTACTGAAGTATTCAAATTTAAGTAGGCGGTGCATTGAGTTTTATTAGGTACCACCTGTACCGATATTCTTCTTAAATAACTTTATCACGTTACAACGCTTTAATAAATTTTTAATACATGTACAGCTTATGCTAGCCTAGTGGCTTAGGCTGCTCGCTTTCAACTCATAGTACGCGAGTGATGTGGGTTCAATTCCGCACCCGGCACCACTAAAGTTGTTATTAGCAATTTTACGTCCTGAATTTGCCAAGTGCACGGCGGTGAAGGAAAACATCGTGAGGAAACCTGAATCTGTGAGAAAAAAAAATTCGAGGATGAAGCCCGTCAATCCGCACTGGAGCAGCGGGGCGGAGTCTTTAAGAGTTCTGACTTTAACAGGCTAATGAAGTAAAGTAGCAGTCTGTATATGTTCCATTGCTGGTCGCATCTCAATATTTGAGAGGGTTTTGGAGGGGGCAAGAAGGGTGCAAGTTGCTGTAGTACGGGCGGACTTCAGATGCCATTGAAATATTGTTTAAAATGTTTCTCAAACAGGCAGGTTTCCTCACTACGTTTTATTTCAGCGTCAAAACCGCAGGCGGTAAATTCAGCACATAACATTGCTCATAACTATTTCAGGCTAGCCTACGTATTTAACAGGATATATCAACTACTAAGAAAATATTACAATAAAACACAACAAAATAGAAAACTGTTTTTGTTATTAATCGTATCGAAATCGAGCACAAATGACGATATCTATATTAAATAATTTTTTAAACTAACTCCAATAAAAATATTGTATAATTATGACGTAAGCAGGATAAAGGTGAATGCGCTTGTAAATGTAGAGTATAGTGTAACAATGTTGTGCATTCTGAAAGTGGCTCGGTTCATAAAGTAATGGGGTTTCGCTACAAGGCGTTAAATGGGGTGTGAATCCTTAGTGTGTGCTGTGAAATACGAGTAGATTATGTCACCGACCGAGCACGCCTCGTGCATTATAAGTGCAATGTTGTTTTGTTTACAACACTGTCACAGTTTGATAAGCCATGTTCGAGGACCTTTACGTTGTCACTTCAATAATTAGACAGGGTTTGAATACTCCTCTTCTAGGTATAGGTCCCTCCTTAAGTGGGACGATTTATCTTAGTCGCTATTCACTGCTATACACACCCACCCGCTGTGGACCGCCTTCGGTCGTAGGCCTACATCCAAAGGTATACAGAAATTTAAAAAAATCTAATATTTCACCTTGGGGTCGAGATGTAGTGATGGAGGCTCTTTCAATGTCACGCCTGGGCATATTGCCTAACTTTTTTTTATGAAAAATGTGGATCACGTTCATTTACTACGAGGAATTAATATTCAGTGCTAAGTTACAGGTGTGAAGTAGAGGCATGCTTGAGAATGAAGCAACGGAATGTCCATTCACCCCTCTCCCTCATAATCCTCTCTCTCATCCCCGAAATTGCCATAAAGGTCGGCGGCTGGTGTTGCAGTAGTACGTGGGCGCCGGTAATCATTTGTAGCTTGCTCGTTTAACCCTTTCCTAAAAAATGTTCAGGTTATTAAAACTAATAACTGCATAAATACTGAATTAATTTTTTGAAACTAATCGAAAAACAACTTATAGGGATGAAACGAAACCCGAATCTTTTTAAGAGGCCTATTAAGAACAATTCGCTTCGCGCAATTTTATCTCAGTATGTTTGAACGGACACATTAACCTGCTCATCGTCGAATGCACGCGTGCCCTCAGCTAACTAAATTTGGTAACGGCCCAGCAGACGCTAGGTTATTGTATCGTTTCCGGGGCGTGCGCTGGTTTCATCGCAAGATCTCATTCGGCGGAGTGCTTCCGCAACTTTAACGTTACTATTCGATTTGCTGTGAGAATTTATCACAGGTGCTCTTAAAGCTATGGTACCCTATTGGGTCAGGACGCTCACTTTATTTTTGTAGAGCGCGAGTGACCCGGGTTCGATACCCGGTGCCCGGCACCACTAAAATTATTAATAGCAATTTTAAGTGCTGTATTTAGTGCACGTGCTCGGCGGTGAACGAAAACATCGTGAGGAAACCTGCATGTCTAAGAAATAATAAAAATATTATTTCGAGGATATTTGAAGGCCGCTAACCGGCTCCTACGCCCTCTCAGATATTTGAGAAGGAGTCTGGCTGCTACTTTTACACTTAAATCGTAATGATTTCTGCTCATCACTTTAAGGCGTTAGATGCTTCGAGCGTGCCGTGGTAGCGGACATTGACGTGGCAACACTAATATTGTTAATATTAAGTTCTAAATTTAGCACGTGCTCGCAGGAAAACATCTCGGGGTCATGTGAAATCCGCCATTACTCACTAGAGAAGCGTGGCGGATCCTTCACGGGTCCATACCAGATATTTGAGAAGTAGTCTTTTGCCCCGCGTTTAATTCTCCGAACAATTTGTCCCGTCTCGTTGATTGCGTCACAGTATTAATGAAAACGATAACGATCCTTTACGTTTTTCAATTACTTAGAAATCTACTTCAGCTACGTAACGCCATATTGTTTAATGAACTAACGTAAGAGTGAGAATATGTTATGTATAGAGGTAATCTCAATCAATCCTTTTGGGGACTATTATTTGCTCGACATACGCTTCTTATATGGTGATGATTCGCTTTGGTAGGCGAACTGGCAATCGCAGTACTATTAGTGATGTCTACAACGGTATTTCCCTTAGTCGACTCATACAACGCCAATTGCGTGTGGCATATTTGAGACGATAATTCCATCATTTATCCGATGCAATTAATGTTTTCTTTAGCCGAATTCACACCACACTCACGGGATGATATGATACCACCATATATCTTTCACGGTTTTAAAGCTCTAGTTCGTGATCTCCTGGTACAAAAACTATCCAATTAAAGTGATACGTATCTTGTCTATTCCGTGTGAAAGCGAAATGCAATTAACTTAAAGTTGGTATCGCTGTGCGCACGGTTGCAGTATAACGAATTAGTTGATCCATTAGATACGACAATTTCGCAGTGTGTATGTTTTGTTAGCAGTCGGTTATACCCAATACATAATCTTTATGTATAACATAATCAACTCAGGTTATTCATTCGCTCTTTTATTTTAAAGATTTAAAAAAAAAACACTCTCAGTCTAATCGCTTGATGATGCCGTAATAAATGTTGGTACATACATACCTACATAAGCACGATTGTCTACGTCGAGTCGAGCCAAATGGAAAACTGTCTGCCACCTCCTATCGGTGTTTATATAAATTTCCCGCGTAGATTAGTTGTCAGCGTACCTGCCTGCTGAGCCATGGGTCCAGGGTTCAAATCCTAGCCGAAGTCGACATTTGTGCAAAAAAAAACAAATGTTTGGTTGTGTTGTTTTCGTTCCATGATTCTGACACTGGATCGAACGTTTTCTTCGATCTTATCGCATAAGCGCTGCGTCGGATATAGAAAGATAAAGATTGTCGTGTAGTATCGGCGTTAGAACCGCCTTTCTTTTCATGTGTGTCGTAAGCCGCCACTAAAGGACAGGCCAGGGCAGTTCAAGCGCCTGATCTGTTTGTTGTTCTAACTTATTGTGTCCCTTGTCATATTGTTTCAGTGAAACAAAAATAATTACAACACTCTTTAAGTTCACTTGCAGATGTTCACAGATGCTTATGATATGCTTGGTCTTGGATTTAATTTTATTAATAACCAGATCCCAAGCAAGTAGGCTCACCCAACCATCATCTCTGTTGAAATTAGGATTTTTTTAATTTCTCTAGCCTCGGGAATCATTCTAGGCAGGAATCGGTAAACTTTTGCGAGGCACATATCCTTTAAAAAGTCTAATTAAACGCAATAAAATCTGTAAATAATAGTTTCATTCCAAATATCTTGAGGCGGGTGGAAACTAAACCCCATCTGTAATTAATAAAAATATGTCAAACTTTACGAAATATTGTTGGAAACGAAAACGGAGAAAAGTATTGTATTTTTAATTTTATTGAACATTCATAGCAATCGCTTTAATTAAAATTCCGTCTCGTTTCTCCAAGCAAGGTATTGTTCCTTTTGTTCTAAGCGATGTATTGTTCCTGGTTTAAGTTCTTAGTGTAGTTTTACGTTTGAGCTGGAACTTTCGATCTTGAAAATTAAAACGAGAGTACATAATATTGACGCGGTCTTGCACTACAGGCTACCGTATGAGGAAGCTCAACGTTGTTCAGCGGGCTATGGACAGTGGCGTTTCTCTTCGTGATTCGTATCTGCAACAACGGACACGGTATCCTCAAGTTCTGCTGCTGTTTATGCTTGTGCTTCTGCTTAATCTGGTTCTCCAGAATAACCGACACAGCCGTAAGGATCAGCAAGCAGAAGTGGCAATTGCACGACCACAAAGCTCGCAGAGTTCTCGAGAGGCAACCCTGTACAGTCGTATAAACTCATATGAACGTTGTGTCCCATGACACCCCACAAGATGAAGTGATCAGTACAGGAAGGCCTACTTTCAACAGTGAACAGGATGCCATAGGTGTTAAAATATGAATCGTCTAACGCTACGACCGCCAAAGTGAACTGAAAATATTACTGGTTCGTAAAAATATTTAAACCTATGAATTCTAAATTCAAAATGACGATAGCACTTATCTGTTTGACTTTTAATTATTTTTACATTCTCTGTTGTACATCAAAATTTCTAGTATTTTAAGAGTACGAGTTTTTCTGCGCAACAAATCCGGTCCAAATCGCACGTAAAATCAAAGTTGTGGAAAGACTATTAAACGCCGTTGGATTTTGGTTTAATCTCTTTCATAGTGGAAATGAGCCATGACGGAACCCCGTATCGATTACTACCACGAAGTATGGAATATTATTTCTTAGCATTTGTTTTATGTCCCGGCCGACTGTGTGTGTCTATATGTGCGTAGAGTTAGCTTTCAAAATTCTGTTAATGCAGTTTTAATTTGAAAGATTTTTTTCTTTCAATTCGGTCTGTGTAACGGAAAATTATGACGTATTAATGGAAATGTTACGTTTGTAAATATGAGTGGAATCAATATCGAAGCTATCTTCTGAGCAAAATAGTCAGTACGGTTCGGTGGCGTTTTGGCTAAACGTTTAGCTGCGGCGCTCTGGGTCGCGGGTTCGATTCCCGCACGGAAGTATTATTTGTCCGGACTACAAACAATAGTTCCCGGTCTGGGTGTTTGTCCATGCGCAATTCTTGTATGTAAACCGCCTCCGCGACACAGGAGAGATTCCTACAGCGGAAGGTAACGTTTTATTAATTAACAATTAAATAAAATTAAATAGTCAGTGTACCCCATTTAGCAACATCAAAGGCGTGTTTATTTGATACGATACAGTCACAAGCACGCACTCGACGTAAATTTCTAAACGGAACACAACACTCGACGGTCGCTGCGTTATTGTGTCGTTCCCGAGGCGTGCGCTGGTTCCATGGTTGAATTTCATTTATAGGAGTGCTTCCATAGCGTCACTGTCGGAACTTGATTGGTTTTTAGAATTTACAGTAGTCATTGCAAATGGACTTCAGTTTCGGTTTTAGCAGTGAAGTGATTAAACTGATTTGTGTGCCGAAACAGAAATATGAGTCGATTGAGAAATATAAATCAGGATTGGGTGGTTAAAAAATGCCTACAAGCATTAAGTCTACATTCTCTTGTCTATACAACAAATTTTAGTTCATATTATTTAATTTAGATTAAAATTAAAAAATTGGTTAAAATTAAAGAACTAATGGTAGTGTACTGTACGTATAATCAGGATTACGCTCCAAAAAAAAATAAACATGTCGCACGATGTTTTTAAAATTGATCCATTGAATATCCTTCTAGTTTGTTTATAATAATTGTATTTGTTGATTAACGAAAGCGATTGTGATGTGCACATTTGAATTTTCCAAGCTATTTATAATTGTGATTAACCTTTAGTGATGTTATTAAAACTGGTGTTTAATCGTTCACATTAAACTGTAGAATAAACCGACATTAATTAATTTTATTGGATAATTATTTGACAATTTTAATTGTTAACCATTACAAAGCTATTAAAGTTAACTATTCAATAAAAATGTATCGCTGTAGCATTAATTTGTGCGAGTACAGTAAATGTCATTTTGTATGAAATATAAATTTAAATTGAACGATAACTGCAGAAGACACCTGCAGGGTAAATTAATGTAATGATGACTATAACATCTCAATATCTATAATTGGTTCAATCAGCCAATAAAGTAATGAAATCTCCAGTACTGGAGCATTATCTGATATACCATAAAAACATTTCACAAAAATTCCATTTGAATCGATTAGAATCGTACAGAGTTATTTTTCACTTTCAATACGTAACCATACATCTATTAGTAACCATGTCTACTATAGTCTCGGATAAACGAAACCATATTAAAAAATACCCCGGTATGTGTTTATCAGAGCATGATGGATGACACACGGAATTTTAGTTAAATGTTTGTGCCGCAACGTATATGGCTCCTGGGCTTATTTAGGCCTGCTTGGCCTAAATATAATAAAAGCTCAGGTGTGTGTGTGTATCAGGTTGGACATAAACAAAACACAAACACAACCAAGACTTTGTTTCGTTTATTGTTAACCATATTATGGATATAGGAAATCATGTTAAAAAATAACAACGTATGATTTTATAGGGGAATGATGTTAGACGGAGTATTTGTGGAATCATAGATATGGGGTTGAAAGGAGTGAAATGTCTAGACCTGTCACCGCTCCAATATTGGGTATGCGGTCGTAAGAGCTTATTTTTATTTAGATAGTATTGGTTTTACTCTAATAACGCGAAACACTAAATATTTTGTTTAGAAGTTCATAATACTGAACATGTGCTGCAAATTAGCTGATCCATTAGTTGCAGAGCGTTTGCGGTGTTTGCGTATTACACGAGAGCGATTGCTCTAATAAATCTTGCGTACTAGGATATCAGGAGTACTTAAATAGTGTCTTTCGTTATTTCTGAATATTTACAATAATAATAAAATTATTATAATATTATTTAATATTTTGTTAAATAATATAATAATAATTTTATATATTGTTTTAATATTTTTCATGAATTAGTGTTAAACGTTAATAATTAGAAACTTGACGCCAGCCTGATTAACTATGACCTCAGGACGTCAAGCACCACGATCCGCCAGTCGGGATTAAAAAAAATAAATAATTAAGCGCGTCAAAATTCATAAATAGTAGTTTCATTTCAAATGTGTAGTGTTCGCGTAATACAAGAAATCGTTATGTATATTTATTTGAAGGATATGGGAATATCACCTGTTTATACAAATGCCTCAACTGCAGGTAGTATTCTACTAGCCGACAAAGGAAGTTCTGGCGATCGACTGATACTTGAATATTAATCCAAATTCGCCGAACCCAAATCCCATAGACTACTGATGAGGAGACAGTATCGATTGTGCGGGGATAGCTTCCAAGAAATGTATACCGGCTGTTGCTGGTGCTTTCTCAGAGCAAACTTTGTTCAGCTGTGGGATAAAATGTTCTGGAGCAACCTCCGTTCAGCAGTGGGCTAAAATAGGCTGATGTAATGTGGGTTAGTAGAACAGTAGAAGTAGTTTGATGCAGTTCAAATTATAACTACAAATTCAACGATGATTCTTGCAGTAGTACTGCAGAATCTGTAATAAACAATTATTATTCGTCATATATAAATATTACAGTGTAGTATATTAATTGCGCTTATTTAAACATAATATCTAATTTAAAGTTATCTCCTCCGCACTCTGCATTCTTTTACATTTTCTCTGCTCAACCTAACGGTTGACAGGTAGAGATAGCCTCTTGACATTAAGTCCGCCATTTTGTTCTTTTAATGGTGCATTTTGAATAAATTTGCAAAGGGAGGCAACGCATCTGTAGCTACTCTGGTGTTGTGGATGTTCGTGGGCGTCGGTGATCACTTACTATCAGGTGAACCGCACGCTTTTTTGCCTCCTTCATCTATAAAAAAAAAATTTGATATCTTTAAGGCCAAAGTGAACAGAGGTCCAGGCAAGCGTGTACCATCCTAGGCCTCATCTTCGCTTTCCATCGGGCAAGACTGAGGTCAACCGCAAGCCTATATTTCATAAAAAAAAAAAAATTTCATAAGATCACGTTCACATTTCCTCGTTACAATATAACTGATCAATTAGTCGCGACACGTTTGCGGCGCACACATATTGCTTACCGAAATTCGGTGGTTAGGTAAACACACCTCTGTAAGTTACTTGTGCCGTATTGTAGTATAATAAATATTACAATAACACATTTTCACCAAATAATATTAAATACATTTGAAAGCTATTACGTTCCGTTTACTCTTAACTGGGGTAGTAGTAAGAGGTTGTGGGAATCGACGCTAATTGAAATGATCGACTTCACTCTAGATATCTTTACTTATTCTTACAATGTTACACATGTTACACGTATTTATTATTAAATACATAATACGTCGTCAGCATGGTAGCGCGCTTGAACAGTTAGTGCCGGCGGTGGGGCAGCCGTCTCTAGCCGACTCTATGTTCACGCGTGGACCGAGTTGTAAAGATTGTTAAAGACGTAGCGCCTGTTGCCATCTTGGTTTCATTCAATCATACAAATCGTGTATGGGTTTCGAAAGTTCATTCGTACGAGCCTTACACATCGGGATCGAACTCGAGTCTACTGATTCGGAGGTATATCACCTCCCTCGCTCAACTATCGTCGCTTAAATTATTCCTTAATACATTATAGGAAAATTTACCAAATTATTGTGATAAGTTAAACAATATGACTTGACTGAAGTACAGTGACAGTTAATGTACTGTGTACTTGAAATGGCAAAAACCTACGTTCCGTTAGTGGCTAAAATCATTAATTTTTAATAACATAAAATCGTCTGTCTCCGTGCTATTGAAGAAAAATTCATCTCGGTAGAAGTTAACAGTGAGTGAAAGTAGTAAGCAATACCAAAAGACGGGGTTGTGCAGCCTCTCATTTAATTGAATTAGATGCTTTAGAAAGAAAGAAACTTTATTCATTACAACACAATTACTTAACAAGTTATTAATAAAATAACTTGTCAAGTAATTAGTTTAGTACCTTACATTCCTTATTCATCTGTTGAACGAATGAGTGAAAGAAATTCAAGTGTCGACAGTCAATTGTCATTTTGTTACAATCTACCGCCGTTTTGTAACGAAGAGAGAGATTTCTCTGATGGAGAAGATGAGAGGTGAAAGAAAGTCCGTTATATCTACATGTAATATTCTTGTCTCGTTGGGGAAAGGTGCAAACACCTCCCTGTCACTGAAGGCACTGACAGGTTATGTCGGGATCAGCAATAAGTGCCGGATTGCCTTAGTGGCTTCCCCTACGGAATTATAGATACGCTGTTGGCCTAGTGGCCTTCACAGTTTCGGCGGAAGAGATTCGAGAGCAGAAGGCCCGCATTTAAAATACGTTTACATATCTTTTTCTTTTTTTTTATTGGAAAGGGGCAAACGAGCTAGCGGCTCACCGGATGGTGGATTACCGTCACCCATATATATCTGCAACACCAGAGGAGCTATAGTTACGTTGCCTGTCTTTAAAGATATTTGCAGAATGGGATGGATGATAGAAAGAGAGGTTACCTCACCCACCGAACGAAACACAGAAGCACAAGATTACCCCTACTTCACGGCGGTATTCTCCGAGGCTGTGGTGCTACCACTCCGGTGGAGACGGCCCATACGAGCAGCAGCAAAAGCCGCCGCTTGGCTCTACTGCGTTCTTAATTTATAGTTATTTATCTTACATGGTATATTTAGGATGTATCTTTCATCCTAGATATGCCATGTATATCCATGTATACAAGGAGTTCCACAGCTTGGTAACGTCGGTTACCACGTGATCGGCGCTCAAGGAAAACAAAAAGAAAAGGATGGAGCATAGAAAATTTCAAGGATACGAGTAGTGAAATTCGCGTCCTTTTGCCACCTCCACAATCCTTCCAGAAGTTGACAATACTCCTTAGCAGTGGAAAATTTTTAGTTTGTTTACAATCATCTGATGCATTAGTGAATTCATTGTTGGGATCTTCTTGAGAAGGTAAGTATCCAGCAATGGGATTCGTAATACTTACCTGTATGTAGACTCAGTGATGATAATGCAATTTTGATTCTTCATCGAGAATACACGTATCATATAATGTGTCATAATGATCACCTGCCATCTGGCTGATTTAAACCATGGTAACACTTTTGGATAAGTAAACAGAGTGTTTATGACAATCTTCATAGCAGGCGTGGCGATTACTAAAAATCTTCACACTGACAGAGATCAATTTTCAGCAGCGGAATGCAGTTTTTTAAAGAATGATTAGAGCCAACCTAGAGACATAAGCTTCTAAAGCAAGGCTTCAAACCCACCCTCTGGTCCCCCTACTGTGTAACTCTAGTAGTAATAGAAATCGTGTAGATGTTTCGACATATTAGATATTTTGACAGATCGCGTCCTAGTTAAATCAAAACAATCCAATTTTATACGACGATATAGTTCAGTGTGGGTGTAAGGGGTATAATGACATATTCTTCTCCAAATGCCATTCTTACCTGCAGGCGTTGGATCCTGCTAGCTAACAAACAAGGCTCTAGTGACTGAATAACGGTCTATACTAGTCTATACTAGTTATACGGAGTGTCGTGCACAAACCCACGATGAAAAGCATGCCGGCTATTTCTGGCGTTTGAATTTAAGGCCTACGCGTATGTTCGTACTATGTACCTTTAAAAGCTGATGAATAAGACGAAGAGCATTGAATAAATTCATTACTAATATACATGTTATAAATCTTCAGCGATTCCGCGGAATACTCCATTAACTCACGTCACGTTTTCCGCATCCGAAAATCTAGGTTTGTATTAATCGTGGAAACAAATTTGTAATTCATAAGGCCGCGGGCGCACCTGCGACACAACAAATTAGCTGATCAATTAGTCTCGACGCGTTTTCGCCGTGTGCAGATTGCTTGCGAGTGGAGGCTTGTTAACTTAACGGAATTCGCTTGCGGTGCTTGCGTGGGCTCGTTGGATATTCCGAAGTAATTTGCTTAATATTAATTTTGTAGGCGAAATGTTTTAACTAAAATTCGTATTGAATACAAATATAATAAGCTCCCAGTATAAAGTAAGGGATATTTTCTTCTATTATTATTATTCTGAGTTATAATTTAATGACGGGGTTTTAGTAGAGAAGGCGGAGTGGGGAGGTGGCTCCTAAGTGGAGTGGCCTCACATGCGCTCAGCAGACCCTAGGTTTCTTGAATGGTTTGTTCATATTCACCAAACTGGGCAAGTAGGTTGGTGAGCGCATTGTTGGTACCCTAGCACTAGTGATGCTACCTTCCTAATTCGCTTGTCTGTGGGAGTTGGGTTCGGCAAACTCTGATAGATTTTCCACCATAACCAGAGCCCTGTTAGATCTACCCATACTCTCCACACTTTGCAGGAAGGTCAGTGGGTGTTTTCGCTGTACCCTTGCATTAGTGACGCTGCCTCGCTAGCTTGCTAGTCTGAAGGAGTTGTGTTCGGCAAATTTCCAATATAACCACAGTGTCGTTTGAGATTTACCCCTACTCAGCTCTGTCCCATGTCCCATGTCTGTGCTCACATGCTTAGTGAGCACAATGGCGGAACCAACGCACTAGAGATGGTGCTCCCTATCTCTAGTCTGTGGAATTTGGATTAGGTAATGCCGGATGGATTAAACGCCATCTGCTGATGGCCAGAGACTCATCCATTAATAAGCAGGGTGTACCACGCCGGTGCAGATGAGGTTGGCTTTTGAAGAATTCATTAAATTGTACACAATTTTAGCTTGGCTTCTAGCTAAGGTATCTTAATCTTTATTGTACTATAAAGGTATCTTAGAATACCCAGTGTTACCAAAATTTCACGCGAAACACATTCATAGCTCGGCAAATTAACTTGTTATTCTTAATTAGTCGTGGAGGTTTCTAGTCGTGTACGTGGAAGGTATAAATGGAAATGTCATTTAGCGAGTGGCTTTCGTTGACAAATCTATTCGTTGTTTTTAGTATTAATATATGCCATAATATTAATGTTAATGATAATGTGTCGGTCAGTTGGAAAAGATGCCAGGTTTCCTCTGAATGTTTAACATCATTTCACAGGCCGTTATAAATAAGCATTTAATATTGTTAGAAATTGTTGACAATTTTATACACACATAAGCACACTAGTCAGCTAGTGTAAGACAGGGACTATGAATTTCCAAGTAACACAACTAAGCGTAGAAAAATGAGCCATCTTTAGCTTATTTTATTTAAAACAATTTTTAAATAATACTTTAACAAATTTGTAATACTTTAACAAAAGTATTATAAAGGGCGGACTTAATGCCTCTTGGCATTCTCTGCCGGTCAACACAGGGCGAGGAGAGATATAGTAAGGGTGCTAAACATTAAATTTGTTAAAAAAAGCTAAAATACATGAATAAATATATAAAATACACTTACAATTAGATACATACAGACGGAATAAATACATATATATATACTTATATACACATACGTACAGCGTACAAAATATTATTATAATTACAATGACCGATGATATCAATTCCACTAAGTCGGATACTAAGGAACGGATGTCTTGAAGAGGTGTTCACGTACCAGTCTCTTGAACGATGACTTACTGGACTCTTTCCTAATGTCTTCAGGCAAGGAATTCCAGAGTAGTGCAGCCTGAACAGTAAAGGATTGGCCAACAAAATCGGTGAAGTGTTGCGGAATGCTAATCTTATGAGTAGATGAAGAGCGAAGGATCCGGTCATGAGTTGAAAACACAAACTGAAATTTATCCTTAATTTATCACTCACTTAGAGAAGTGAAATCACATAGAGATCAGATAAAACATGTTGACGTGCTACGTCGTCAGGTTCCCTCATGGAGATTACCGCAAGTCTTTTACCGCATCCAGGAGAAAAAACGGGGTGGAATACTTTTCTCCGCTATAACACGGATAACAATTTCATTGGTACATAGAATAGGGATTTACGAGCTTCTGGGATTTTAACCTAACCTATAATAACTTCCTTTTAGCAAACAGTTCACAGCTTAGCACAGGTCAATTCAATTGGCAGAATTTGGAGAAATCAATTCACTTAGAACGCAGATTGGGGTTGTACCAATCGTCTCGTACCTTAAAAGCTGCTGTCCATCACTGGTCTGGATAATGTAAGTCTAGCATACTTGATGTGGTATGCAAATTGCCAGAATCCATGAGATTTAGACGGTATCCCAGATACTTTGATGTGGCTGAGTCAAAATTTACATGATATGCATGACATAGTATAATGACGAAAATTCAAATATTATCTTAACACATTTTTTGCGGGTTAAATATTTGAAGTTTATTTTGTAGTTTATATTGTCGAATAGCAGAAATAATGAAAGACACTATTTAAGTACTCCTGATATCCTAGTACGCAAGATTTATTAGAGCAACCGCTCGCGAGTAATGCCCTAACACCGCAAACGCTCTGCAACTAATGGATCAGCTAATTTGCAGCACATGTTCAGTATTATTAACTTCTAAACAAAATATTTACCGTTTCACGTTAGTAGAGTAAAATAGTAAGTAGCTAAATATTAAATGGAAAAAAGTAACAAGTAAGTAAAGTAGCAGCCTGTAAGTGCCAACTGCTGCGCAAAGGCCTTCTTCTCAAATACGAGTATGGGAGAGGGTTTAGGAGCCGGGAAGGGCCCGCCACGCTGCTCCAGTGCGGGTTGGCGGGCTTCATGTATCCTCGAAATTATATTTTTATTATTTCTCAGACATGCAGGTTTACTCACGATGTTTTCCTTCAGCACTTAAAATTGCTATTAAGAATTTTAGTGGTGCCGGCACCGGGGTTCGAACCCAGGTCACTCGCGCTCTATGAAACTAAAGTGGGCGCCCTGACCACTAGGCTACCACGGCTTAAATGGCTCTATATATAGCGGATTAGTGATGGCAGTACCAGATACTTCGTACTTAAGATGCCGCTGGCCGTTATTGCTCTGCTTTTTTGTATTTAATGGCGGAAAATCCAGTTCACTTTGCCGAACAGACTACTGTACCTGGAGCAGCATCTCTGCGATGCGAGGGTATAATAGAGAAAGTAGTTTTTGTTGTTTAGTTGGTTTTGTGCAACAACTGACTAATCATATCTAGCGGAAATTACATTTCAAACTACAGCTTACAGTTATTACAACTAACTTACAGTTATTTGTCTCTATCGACTTCTAAAGATTATCAGAATTTGAATGATTTTGCAGTTACATTCAATTTAGCGATTTGTTCTGGAAGACGAATTCATTATTGATTTGAATTATAACTACCTCGTGACAGTGATATTTGTTCTGCAAAATGTTTTTTTTTATTAAAGAGATGACGTGACGTATCACTAACATAAAGCATGCATGTTATGTATGTGTGAGACATGCACACAGTCATTATTCATTGTTTGAGCAAAGACGTAACAAATTAAGTTAATGCACTAAATTCTGACCCCAAGCTTAAAACACTTAATCTACCAGCGCAACATAACTGTTGCAAATAAAAATATTTCCATAACGTAACAAAGAGAATGCCTTTTCACTAGCTTTATTAAAACGATCCATGCGGTGGCATTTAACAGAACACATTTCCAGTCTGGCTATTTTAATGTAATATATACGAGTACATTTAAGTAGGGTTGGCAACTATGTGTCCATATGTAAATATATTTTTTTTGTGGTTTCGTTGTAGATGATGTCCCTAATAAACCATCATGATGAGTGCTGTGTTACGAGTCACGAGTGGTTAGGGCATCTGTAGACTCTGAATCAGGAGATTCGAGTTCTGTCGTCTAAGAGTAAAAAAAAAATAAGTTATCACCGCCGTATAACCAATGGTGGTCAGAAAGATAGACATTTTAGTCTATTTAACTTACTTTAAATCAGAGGTTTATTTTGGAACATTGTTACAAATTGTACCTTGCGTTAAGAAAAAAGTTTGGTACGAGCCCTTCAGAAGGGGATTGAACTAGAGTCTCCTGTTGCTGAAGCAGATGGCCTACTGCTATCACTTGGCTATCGAGGCCGATTGTTAAATAAATATAGACACAAAAAATTATTTCAAGGACACGTGGGGACCTCCTACCTGGACTGTCGCAGGGTGGCGAACCCTCTACCGACCAAAATCCAAAACTTTTAAAAGTTTGAGATAACGTTATCTTCAGTTTGCTAAGTGACCTTAAATCTTATCAAGTTATAAGTTTATTGGTAAAATATAAAATTAGATACCACTACCAACGTCCTGGTCAGCATGATGCAGCAATGAGCATGAATATACGCATAAGTAGAGTCATTTTGTGCAAAGTGGATTAAACTAATATTTAAAAATGTTATAGCAATATTTTAAGCTCCGATGCGTCCTTTTTAGGATGTTCCGCCACTTGTTCGTTTGGTTTTCTATATTAATTTCACACTTTTATTCGGGGTCAAAGAACAATGGCCGATCGCAGTGGACGATCCACACTCGACAACCCTATTTAAACAAAAAGCTAGCATTTTAATTGAAACGCAGATATGTCCCTGGTAGTTTTATAAATGCAGTTCATAATGTTAAGAAAAATGTGTTTTATTTTAATTTTAGACATTATAATTTGTTTATAATATTTTTCGTAATAATCTCAGGTATAGTCTAGTCTAAACATGACTTCCTAAGCTCGAGTCCGCCATTCGACTATTGTCGCGAACCACTCCAGATACAAGCTGTGATGCTTTGTTGGTGGGTTAACAGGAACATTAGTAATGTTACTTAAATAGCATTGCCAGTATTTATTTAAAAAAAAAATCAAAGCTGCCGCATTATTTTAGAAGACGCTAAATTGTGAGTTTTCCAAGTTTATTACGCTAGATCCGACCTTTCCGCCGAACATAGAAATCAAAAGTCGACGAAAATATTAACATTAAATACGAGAACATGATAATTATAGTGAACATCATAATTTGTTGAAAAAAAAACAATGAATTTGAAAGGAAAGTAATAAAAAAATTCATTAAGTTAATATCACGAGACATTTGAAAAACTTATTCAGCGTCAGCGATAAAGAACTTGATTAACATCACAATAGCTTCGAGGGACTCTATTTTATTGCCCCCTACCGCCGAAACTCGAAAAAAAAGTCACATCATACGTGTTGATTGTGTTTATTACTTGGCCGGAGGCGAGCCGCTCAACGAAATAATTTTCCCAAATGACGTTCAGACATCAAACGACGGGAAGCGCCGGTAATTGCCCTCTCGCGTTATAAATTGGCTGAGTGTGTAGCCGGCAGTGGGAGGGGCTGTGGTGCGTACTTTTGGTCTTCGAAAGTACCCTTTAGAGTTTTAATAAATAAGAACTGGCCAAATACAATACGCGTTTATTGCTTTTGAATTTATCTGATTTGGTCCTGTATTATTCAAATATAGAATGTCCTTGTAAGAATGTTACATAATTTAAAAAAAAGATCGGCATTAGGGAGATATTTTGCATATCTCGTAAATGTTGGTTGTGACAGGATTTAGTCAGGGTACACACTAGGGATCAGCAGTGAGCATATTTACCGGCTGCTACTTTACTATACTTCGAGACTTTATAATGTACTAGACTCGTCACAGCGATGACTCAGGGTGACGAGCCCAGTCCATATACTGGATTATGTAATTCAGTACTGATGACAGTCAGTACTGACCGTCATACCAACTGGTTCGAGTGGGTTTGACAATTACTTTGATGTGAATGACTGACGGATGCTTTCAATAAACTATCTATCCATGATTTGCTACTAAAGTATGGAGGGTGGAGGTAAGGAGAACCGTCTCATATGGAGGGAAAGTTGAAAATACATAGGCAATAAACAGTAAATAATAGTTTAAAAAAACCCTCCAAAATGGCGCTAGCGTAGGCAAATGGTGCGGTATGAATGTAGCAGTTGTTAACGTATTGAAGTATGCCGAGTTCGAACAAAATTTATTTTAAAATATGAATTCTTTGATATTTCTCATAATTTATACAAATTAATTATAGAAACAAAGAACTAACATTTGCAAATTAGATTTTTATTATTCTGCTGTTCGAATAATTTTTGTTCTCTAATTTTGTACAAGCCATTCCCACATTCTATTTATTTTTTTAATATAAAAAAAATAATCAGGCGTTAAAAATGATAATTGATTGATTACGTATCTGTTTTTATTTTATTTTTATTTTGATAAGAGCGCCATAACGGAGCGGTAGTTCTTCCGTCCTTGTTTATTTCTCTATCCTTCTCTAATAACTTTTAGCGCTCTTTTTAAAATTTACCCAGCGGCCATCCTTATATAGCATATTTAAACGGACACTTTAACATACACAGAGACGGTTCTCCATACCTGTACCATATTCTAGAGAAACAAATGTGAAAGATACAATGTCAAATTTCTATCTTTAGTAGCGCAAATCGTGGGTCGATAGGTTATTATTATATAGGAAAACTGACGTAAGTCTAGTCGCATGGTCCTCTTGTCTATGTCTAGTTGTATTTGGGAAATTCTCATTTGTTTATTTATATATTTGCGCTTTATTGTAAACGGCTTACGAGGTATTTTGGGTTAAAAACAATGTTAGGTTTCATGTTCAGATAAAATTGTTTCAGGCTAATCTATGTCCAGTTCAAATTGTTTTTAATTTATATCATACTATTAACATATTCATCTGTTTTTAATATACCACCGATGAAAGTCAAACTATCGTTTTTATCCAACCATACTTTTCTGTTACATCTTACACAGGAAACATTATGTCTCATTTTAAAATATTAGAGAAATAAAATATTCTCTATCTATTTGCGTCTATGTAAAATCGAGTTGCATCATTACCAACAGTAACACTCTTGCAAATGAGGTTTGGCGATAAAACCGGCCCGGCCCCGCCCGGCCCGGCCCGCGACCGCGACGCAATTACAGCGCATCGGTGGGGCGTCGCATGTTGTTCAGGAATTTATGATGGGTTTGTACCTCCGCGTGGACCCCCGGCTGTGAGCTGGCCGCGTGAGTACTTCGATAAATGTGGTTAAGGCTCAATTGGTTGTATAAACTCTACATGAATGTGTGTATCTACGATCTGGGTGATTTACTATAGAATAATAATATATTAATAAAAACCAGTACCCATCTGGGTAATTTACTTTAGAATAATAAAATATTAATAAAAAATCAGTCGGTCTCGAGGACTTAGGGTTCCGTACAACAACACAATATGTCTGTGTATACAAAAAACCTTTTTTTTTTAATTCATTCATTTCCGGTGGCCGTTTCGTAAAACTGTAATACTTATTTCTATTACGGTTCTTACGATAGAGTAAAAATAAAAAACGATAGAAAACATAAAACATGAATTTTGTCTTTTAGTTTTTAGGCGTGAAGTAGAGGCATCTTGTGCCTCTCCGTTCCGTTCGGTGAGTTATCCTCCTTCCTCATCCCCAAATATCTCTAAAAGGCTAGGAACGCACCTGGAGCTCCTCTGGCGTTGCAGATGTACGCGAGAGTCGGTAATCAAAAAAAACTATAGAAGAAATGAGCAAGAACCGTCATTAGTCTGTAGCACTCCTAAATAGACTTTAACCATTTAATTATACTCGTATTATATTTAAAGCCTACCGACATATATTTATATTTGCACGACTCTAGGTTGAACATGGAGGTAAACATTCTAGTCCTTTCAACCCACTTCCTGGCAACATGACTGGTGAACCTGTCGCCGTCTTGGTGTTCGGACCAACGAAACACAGGGTACATAAGTTTGTAAACACTCATTGGTATGATCCTTCCTTTTATAGCTTCGAATTCTGGTCGCCTGATGCTTTGGCAGATCCTCTAACCTCTTGTGTAATAAATATGAAATATTTTTATTTACACGTTGGACTTTCAATCACGCATAATGTACTGATTTCTATTAAATCAGGTATCTAGAGACCTTGAAGCTCGGAATAGTACATACGTGTACTTTTATCCCTGAACAGCCGCGGGAATATTATCCGGCCGCCGGGCGCCAGCTAGATTGCTACAAATGAAACCAGTACGACTTTGTTCCAATTCAATTGTAAATGTGCGAATAGAAAACGCGCAAAGATACCTACAAAGAAGTTACAAATACGAAATTATAATAAAACTCGGTGCCTGTTACGGTACTTTATTAAAGTAAATAAGGTACCGTTACAGGCACCGAGTATTATTTAAATATTCATTGATACCTAAGATAGAATCTGTGGTGTATATACTCGTAATATGTACAGGAAATATCTTCATGCGGGCCGAGGTAAACAAATTTTAATCAGCGCCCTCCCGGCCCTAACAAACCAAGTTATGTCCTTATTTACATAGTAAGTGAATATAACACGCGGGAGATTCAGCCCAATCTTGTCTTGTTTATTCGCTTAATAGAGATAGTGTACACATATATTTAAGAAGCGTGACTAAATATTACATGTTATGTTATGACGGCCCGGTATCCCCAACTCCACGACTGTGCGCGTGCTTTGCGTGTGGGCAGGAATATCAACTATTCGAGCCAACCGAGCTTCACAAGGACACTCAGTAAACCCTTAAAGTTACCGGTGACGTCAGGAGCGACCTCGGCTTAGGACTGTATTCCGCGACCCTCGGATACTGCAACAGGACGTGGTCCGTCGTTTCTTCCTCCATAGAGCGCATGGCACAGAGGACTGTCTGTAAGCAGATGTTTGTTAAAAGATCAATGTCCAGCTATGTTCCTAGTCACTATCCGAATTTGAGGCTTATTCAGGCGTAGTAGCAATTATAACATATTCAATTCAACGTAATTAGTTTACATGTGAGAAATGGAACACTGTCATGGAGGAGGTAACCGTAATAAGGAGGATTTGTTATATACCCCCCCCCCCCACCCTGCAAGCGGATTAGCGATACCAGACACCTCTCACGCCACAGACGCTGCACCCCATCATAAGTCCGTGATCAATTACGGTCTGGTATTTTTCGAGACGGTTTTAAGGTTAAGGCTTTACCCTTAGTCGGCTCTTACGACATCCACGTAGAAAAGGGATAGTAGATTCTAATTATATAGTTTAAATAATTTGTAGACGAACCCAGAACACAAATCAATGAACTAGTAAAATTGATAATCTGTAGATGAATTCCTTGGAGAGGAAAGGTTCGACAGTTGCAACCTCGTATAGGCTTACGCAGTGTGGGATGATACCGCAAGATGGTGCGACGACCTGCCCAGTATTACGGGAAGTTGATAAATGAAGGTGGCTCAGGACAGTGCTTTATGCCAAAAGAGCTACTTTTTGCATCCGCGGGAGACAGGTCGTGTCAAGTGCTGAGCCTCCGGAGATAGTCGTGAGTTTTTTTTAGTCACTTCTAACAGCACACATGGGTAAAAAATTAGGTTTAAAAACAAAATAACGTTTATTTTATTTTATTGGGTGACAAAACGAGCTAACAGTTCACCTGATGGTAAACTTCAAACAACTTCAATCGAAGAAGGTTACAGGTGCGATGTCAACCCTGAGGACTATGATGGAATGCCTCACAGCTTGTAATCATACTGGCGTTCTGCTGCAACAGAAATGCGTAAGACTGTGATACTTGTCTAGACAACGCCTTGATAGAAAAAATCGGAAATTTTGTCCGGAATATTGTATTATTATATCGATTGTTTATACTTAGATCTGAATAACAATTAATTACTTATATTCGTTCAGTTGTTTCCATGATCAACTTATCGAGGCATCTCAAGACCTATCTAAAGGAAGAGTATCGTATGCATACCACTCGTTCGAATGTTTAAATAACTAGCAAATAATACAGCCATTGTTTACTCGCGAATAAATTCACGGTGAAACACACACGCAGGCTTCGCGTAATTTACACTCCGCTTGGGAAATTCGTCGCTGTCTTGACACCGCTTCCGTTGTTATGCTTCAACCGCAGCAGGCTGCTTAGCTTAGCAATATTATTTGTTCGACGTACCCTTCTATGTAAAAGCCGTGGTAGACTAGTGGTCAAGGTGCCCGCTTTCGTTTCATTGAGCGCGACATTGACCTGGGTTCGATCCTCGGTGCCGGCCCCACTAAAATTGTTAATAACATCGTAAGGAAAGCTGCATGTCTGAGAAGTAATAGATTTTTTTATTTCGACGACATCTGAAGCCTGCTAATCTACACTAGAGCAGCTTAGTGGGCCCTTTACACCTCCAAATCCCTCTCAGATATTTCAGACTTACTACCGTTCTATGGGTCTAAGAAAGGAATACACCATGTTTTTTTTTCCAAATAACCAACCACACCTGAACGCGGAGCTTCGGACTGTCGTACGAAGCTTAGGCGATCGCCTGTGAGCCTGGTGGAAAATCTTTCCGAAAAAGACGAACCCAAGTTACACAGGGAGCAGTAACTCTAGTGCGAGAGTAATGACACTGCGCAAAAATGGGCGGATGAAATAATTTATATGTACAAGTGATATAGTGTCACTAAAGTCAACAGGAACTCATTGTAATGCTAACTGCTTTAAATTCAGTGGAGCTGGCTTTAGTCTATTAGAGGAAGAGGCACCACAATAGATCCTTACTGTAAGATAGAATATTTCGTTGAATATTTTATTACACCGAGTGCTTTTCATTAGTACTGAATATATCATACTTCTCTAATATTGCTGGATGCTATTAATGAATTTTTAGTAAAGAAAATTCTTAAAATCCTTCCCGTATTTCGGTATATATAAAGTACAAAATTAATTATGGTTTGGATTTATTTAAATGTGTGGATTTTCCACGTTCTCGGCAAAGAAGGAAAATATTACGAGGAAACCCGCTGGTCTGAGAAATAATATACTAATTATATGAACTGTATAAAATCATTTCTTATAAAAGTATTCAAAAAAATTGGACATAGCATACTGGTGTATTTGAAAGCAAAATTTGATTGCTTTCAAATACACCAGTTTTTCTCGTTTTTCTCGAAGCTTCTCGAATTTACCAAACCATCTTTGAACGTCATAGAATCGTTCTTTCATAGATATAAAACAGGCAAGCTCGTTGAACGTTGTTTTTGGCTCAATACAAACCATGAATAATCACAATACACGGATGAAATATCTCGATGTTTTCAAATGTCGAACAGAACACTATTGTTTGAACAATTCGAGAGCGGCATTCACAAACAGTATTACATTAATGAACCCACAATGAGTACGGGCAAGCAATAACGTTGTTTGTAGATTATGGTTTCCAGTTAAACTCACGCGACTGCAAATTAAGCCTTTGGACTGGAGACGATTTTGGTCTATGTGTATTTACCGGTTATCACCGGTTTTTCTTCGTTTCTTTTAATCGTCTATAATGCAAGTAACTTTCCTTATCAGCCTATAAATAGGCCATTATCGCCACGCTGCCATACACCCCGCAACATAGACGCTGCAGCTCGTCGTGGGTCTGGTATTCTCGGACAGGGTAACACCCATGGGAAGGAATTGGTTGGCAAATTCTTACGCCCGATACCATACGACAATGCAAGTACGTCACAGAGTATTTTATAGCCTTCGTTTTAGTAATCGAGCCTCGTTCTTAGATTTTGGTTGTAGCGGATAAAAGGAGACGGAAGATAGCTCCCTTTCTCATAATACAAGTGTAAGGAAGCAACTTGATACGACTGTGTTGTGCATAATTCACTAGTGTGTGAAGGTGTGAAGAAAACTCGTGATGAGGCATTCAATTTTGGTTCCTAATACGTCACAACTAGGTCCATTATACCTTGTGAAATAAAGAAAGAATTTTACATTGAACATTTTACATGAAAAGATTCCAATCGAAATTGATCTATTTAAACGAGACGTAAGTAGGAAAAGAGATAATGAAGATAATTTACTGATCATACAATTACTTATATATAACATAACTTAAAGTACAAAAAAACTGTAAAAGTTAATAATAGTCCCTCTACTGGGCAAAGGCTTCCTCTCCATATTTTCGTTTTGGAGCTGGGCCCTACTAGGCTGCATCTTAAAACATCTCATCTTCTTGCATCAAATTACGTAAATAAAGAGTATACATATGCATGTATATTATGATCGTATGTAATTTTATATGTATTAAAGCACATAGGATTCAACTATATCTAGCAGATGAGGTAGCGATGGTTCTAGAATATAAAATAGAAACCATAAAAATGAACTATCCAAATACAACTACTTATTATCCAAAACACATCCTATTTTCTAATAGAACATGCAGCGGCTATTTATACCAACTAATAAACATCCGGGCCGCTCCGATAAAACGGAAACAGAAACTACTCAACAAGTTGAAATCTTGCTGCTCGCAAAAGTTCCGGAATTGGTTACATTTCCAGTTGCCAGTCGAGGATTAATGATGTTCATACTACGATAGCATTCCAATTCTATATTACTCTCTTTGTTTTGGTATTGATATTATTTTTATATTTTTAGAAAAAAAAAATTTGTACGTTTATAACTTCAATAGGGGTCTAAGAAATTTACTACATTTTTCACGAACAGTAAACCTTAAGTGCACGCTATCCTTCCTGCTGATTATCTGATTAAGCTCTGATGTCCGACTTAAGGCGGCAAATTCATACCGATATGAGAACACAACCTTTGACGGCTCGGGTTCGACTAGTATTTGTATGGACTACAAGTAATAGTCGGGTCTGGGTGTTTGTCCATGTGCAGTTCATGTATGTGAACTGCCTCCGCGACACAGGAGAAATTAACACTTTAAAAAAAAAAAAAGAATAATCTACCCATATATTAGTAATGGAAAGCGGCATCTTTTGTGCGAGGGTCACGGTACTGCGCATACCAAACTTTTTTTTTCCATTTACGCCATATAAGCTCTCGTTTGTGCCTGCATTGAAAGATGTTATGTTCAGCATTAATTAGAACTAAAACGAGAATTTTGTTATATACATATATTTGAATTTTTTTGATAACTTCATCAAATCAAACGCCATAGACTCGCAAATTATGCATATTTTTGGTGACAACACACTGGCTGTTGTACCCGGCGATAGCCGAATTAAATTTTTAAAACAATATCAAAAAATAATAAAATAATTAGACATAGTCACATCGCGCACAGCTGGTAATAAATACAATGTTAACAGCTGTGCGCCGCGGTTTCGACCGCGTTCAATTTGGATTATAAATGGTGAGTACTTTACTTAGGTTTATGGTTACAGCAACTTTCCTATGGGGTATAGCGTGATGTTATAAAGCCCATAACCTTCACCGTGATGAATAATTGAAAAAAAGGAATACGAAAAACAAAAATATTGGGCTCATGTCCTTATCAACATCAAAAAATCCTTTCGAAATCGGTCCAGTGGATTTAAAGATTAGCCTGCAAAGGCGTAGTACAAAGCACAAAATACATTGACGAAATCACAATATCATAATTGACTTTCTTTAAATCTCACTTCTCACAATAATCCCTCTTGCTTTGAAGATCTTTAAACTTCAATTTATTTCGACAAATCCTTGTAATTTTTAATTGATTACTTAGTAAGGATTAGCAAAAAGTTGTTATTTATGGAGTTTTAAATTACATTTATTTTCTGATATAAATTTGTGTTGGTGGGATGAAATACATTAAATATGCTGTGATATATGTACAGTAGGGCGTCGATAATCCGGATTGAATTATGTCCAGTAGGAAAAAAAAAATTTAGGGTGAATACAGTAGTTGAACTAAAGGTCTTAAAAGTTTATTTAAAAAAAATGTTTTCGAATCAATAGCTCAGTTCAACTACCCATTCAATAATCATTCCAAATTATTGAATATATATTTGTCAATCAAAGTGTTGATGCAACGGGCTGGGTGGGGTGGGGTCATCTTGCCGCTACAAAACTATCCTTTTCTTGGTTATTTTCGAAAATCCGGTAATTTTGATAATCCGGACAAGGTCCGGTCACAATTATTCCGGATTACCGACGCTCTACTGTATTTATATAAAAAATCAAAATACTGTTTATTTTTATTTTGAAATAAAGTCAAGAAAACCACTAGTGAAAGGCTAGTAGCAAACGTTTTTCGACGTCACGTCACGTTGTTCCAAACAAACTCTGGTTAAAAATGGGTTGTATAGAAATATAAAAAAACTCTTAGTTGTTTTTTGCAATTCATATAAATATCTTGTGGATTTTCTTACTAAGATAGGATGGATATTATGGTCTATTTATTACTTCGCTTTATTATTTTTAGAAATTTCTTCCAAGCTTTAAAGGTGGGGTGAATTTCTTACAGTGCAAGAAAAATGATTTTTTTCCTAACCAAAAGGCGAATGTAATGAGTTTAAATACTTAAATACATTGAAACACTTTTAAACAATCAGTCGTGTTTGAATAATCAGTTCTTAATACAAGGATAACACTAAAATTTGAATCTAAAGAGAATTGAAAATAAAACAGCCAGTATCGGTGGACGTGTTTCGAAACTAAAGCTAGGAAACCCTTTGATCCCTTCGCGAACACATTGCGATTACGTGATAGTAATGCATTACAGTAGCTAAATCTATATGACTGTAAAAAGATTAAGAGTTCATAATATTGTTATACTTGTATACGATAAATTTACATACGTTTGGTTAGGAACTATTTGTAATGACGTAAATACAATTTAACACATGCTTGGCCGTGACAGAACATTTTGAAGAAACCTGTGTTTCGAAAACATACTTCTATTACTAAACCTATTATGAACTGGCATTAACGTAATTATTGACAATTATTATTATGTCTTGTACTAGTTTCACAACAGATTTTTTGTATATAAGTCACCGCCCGGTTTCGCCTAACGGTATCTTCAGGGTAACATTTTTATTAAAACTTCAGGAGGTAGGTAGAACGTAGGGATAACATCATCAAATTTTCCCACAATGATCGGGAGAAAGTTACAAAAGAACAATAAAAGAAATAAACCATCAACCATAAATTAAATAAACTATATGTAATTAAAATCTAATAGATATATAAGTACTTAATAAAAACGCCATGAAAATAAACACTACATTTAAGCTGGTGTAAATATTTAATTATGTTAATAACCGATATCAAATTAATACAATACCATAATAATTAGTTTAAATGTCAATATGAAATGAAATGAAAATGAAAATACACTTTATTGTACACCAATAGCAAAAATAGGAAAAAATAAATAAATAAAAAGAAACAAAAAGGTACAATTGGCGGCCTTATCGCTTAGAAGCGATCTCTACCAGGCAACTTTTGCAGAGGAAATAATGACCAGTGAGCAAGGGTCAAGAGTGTACGCAAATTACACAGAAGTGAAAATATTATGTAATAAATATATATTGATATATACACAAACATATATATATATATACACTAACATATACTGATATATCTAAATAAATACACAACATATACCCATACATATACAGGAACATAAAGAGTAAAAAATAAATAATATAATATAAGAGCCATACGACGCAAGGAAAAGTAAGTGTTAAAGGATAAACAGATAACGAGAGATGAAGGAATAATTATTAATATGTTATGTAAATAAAATTAATTGAGAAAATACGTCAACAACGGTGATCTATTTATGTTCTTTTGATCGTTCAGAATAAGATTCTCTCCGAATAACCATTGTTTAATATTAATGTAACAATTATGTTCACAATAATCTTTCAATAGATCTTATAATTACTAAAATTACCAAAGAAGCCTTCTCCTCGAGGCTTAGTATCAAATACTTTACCATTGTGCGATAAAAGAAACATTATTTTTAGCGTGGTAGAGCCAAGCGGCGGCTTTAGCTGCTGCTCGAATGGGCTGGCTCGACCGGATTGATACCACGGCCTCGCAGAATACCGGCGTGAAGTAGAGGCAACTTGTGCTTCTGCGTTTCGTTCGGTGAGTGAGGTAACCGGAGGCCCACACCCCCTCCCTATTCCCCTCCTCTTCTCTCCCATCTCCCAAACATCCTTAAAGACCGGCAACGCATCTGCAGCATCTATGGTGTTGCAGATGTATGTGGGCGACGGTAAGCACTTACCATCAGGTGAACCGCTTGCTCGTTGGCCGTCTTTTCCATAAAAAAAAAAGAAACATCCATCGGCGATCACGTCCAATCGCTAATATAAATCCTTTAAAAATAGCAACCTGCGGCACTCCACGTACAAATTGATCCTACGGCAAGTACAAGTAAATAGTCTTCTAGAGACTCATATTGGCGTCGCTCGCTGCCTCTGATGCGGCCCCGGTACTGATCGATAAGCTCTTGATACCCATGGAGGATCGCCATTTTATCTACGCAAGAAGCGTTTCATGCAATTGGTAGCTCAACTACGGAACGTAGAATATTAATACGAACTTTTTCGTCATGATTAACATCTGTCCTACATTCCTAGTGACATATTGCATCAAAAACAATGGATTCAATGTGTGTCATTGTTAGCGTTGATTATGGTACGGAACTTGGTTGCCTTTTGCACGTTGCAAATGGAATAATAAAACAGAAATATTAATTATTAAATTATTTATTTATTTTTGATTGTTTCTGTATAAATACTCACATGCCATATATTTTGAGTATAACCAAGAGTCGACGGGCAGAGAATGCCAAAAGACATTGACACTCTAATCTAAGATGTCAATAAAGAATAAATATTTGAAATGAAACTATTATTTACGGATTTTATCGGGTTAAATTTTTTTTATTCCTGACGTTCGATTGCTCTACAGTAGCCGTGGTCCGTGACCAGGTGTCCGGGACTGAGGTGTTAGACGTCCAGATGTCATAGTTAACTCGGGCTACCTTTAGCTTTGGTCAATCTATTATTAATAAATAAATAAATAATAGCAGAGTCGTTAATTATTCGTCGTCTATTATTAATAAATAAATAAATAATAGCATAAATAAATAATAGGCTTGTGTTTAAAGGCGATCGTTTCAAATCCATATTACCCGAGTGACCTGTGTTCTATTCTCGGTGCAGTTCACCACGTTCACCATGTTGCGGGGCGGCGTGTAAATAACTTGAGAATTGACTGAGCTCAACTGCGGCGCAGTCCTGACTAGCGCCTTTCTGGCATGCTGAGATATTGCCCCTGTGTGCGTGCTGTGGTTTGTGATTACTGGCACACAGATATTATTAACCCCGCTCAGTATCTTTCTATGTAGATAACCTACAATTCTATTTTTACTATATTTATGCTACGCAACCCTAGGCTAGCTTATTGCCCGCTTGCCCCACTTAGTGAGTATGGGAAAACTTTCCAAAAAATGTATTCCAGCTGTTACTACCACTTTCTTGACGAGGGTCAGCAGAAAACTAAAATATGCTGGTGTTATATAAATAAATAAATACAAAATGCTATTTGTTTTAATCAAATGTGACTTGAGACAGACTTTTTGTAAGGTTTAAGCACTCAGGCTTATGAAGCATAGTTGAGGCCTAAGTGCATGGCGTGTCATAGGGGTATATATTCGTAGATTTAGCATGGCAAACGGGCTTCTGCAAATCACTTGTCACTTCCAATTGTACACTTGTCCACCGGTGGGACGTGGAGGATGGCGAGCTCGGTCCCCGTTGGTTAAAGATAACAAATTTTTCAGATGTCGAATACATACATGCATAATGTGTGATTATAAAAAATATATGATTTACATATTGTATTATTAGTATATACTAATTACTATTAATATTACTATTAGTATATATAAGTATATACTAATGACACAATATGAAAATCATATATTTTTCACAAATATATTTGTCCGTGTAATTATGTACCACCTGAACAGAAACTTGGTCGAATGGGTTTAAAGGTTAAATAATAATAATATGCAGATAGGCCATCTTTAAGTGTTATTGTGGGCATTATATATAGGGCTCAATATGATGAAGTTTAAACGAGTGACAACAATCGCAAGTATAAACTATACAAAATATACATTTTTAGCATTAAAAATGTATGCACATATTATTAGTTTAAGGTTTTTTCAGTTGTTCGTCTACATTATTTTACTTTGCACAAAGTCTGCACTATGTAAGTGTAAATTTATGAATGTCTGGAAACCTAGACTGGCTTCTAACATCCTACTATCGCTGTCTTAGTATCTTATAAATTAGATTATCAGCATCATTAACTTCTTATGTTGCAATTATATAAATATATTATGGCCGGGAGAAATGCTTTACGTCAGAGTTGCATTAATATGTCTACCTATTAAGATCAAAGTATTTGTTGTAAAGTATAATAAATATAAGGGAATAAAGTGCTTATAATACTCGCCGGTATTCTGCGTGGCCATGGCCACGCAGAACACGTTCAAGCCGGCCCATTCAAGCAGCATCAAAAGTGCTGCTTGCCTCTACCACGTTCAATATAAAAGAATTGCACCACTTTTACCCACCCATGGGTGTCGAAAATGAGTATCACGCTAAATACAGTTTTAGTCAAGATGAAGGAGAATTTTCATATACATTCTGTATACTATTCGATTCTCTACTTACCGCCTTTGTGGCTTACAACCTTATCTTTGTGTTGTGTGATGTTACTATGATGTACTTTAAATTAGTAAACCTATTATAACTTGAAATACCCTAAAAAAATCTGCTATCTTTTAGCTTCAATTGATTTTCAGTAGCAATTGCAGAAACATAATGGTGCGGCAAATATTTGGCAACAAAAGCCGAAACAAATTTCCCGTGCACAGTGTATTTGCAACAACAACTTCTGTACGCCTGTAACTCTTTGTGTCTTTGAAATTTACGTATGAACTCCTAATACGTTGCAGAAATGTTTTGTGTGTAAAATGCAAGTCCACTCACATTTTTGAGAGCAGGAGTCGGCTATAAGCTTTCGAAACACTTGATATATATTATAAAATATAGATAAAACACGCTGACACGTGTCACGTCCTTGTAACAACACTGGGTTGCGCAGAGGTTTTTTCACCAGCGTTTTTTTAGGACAACGTGACATCTGATGAGCATGTCACCTTCTTGTACATAGATTATGATTTCGGAGAAGTAAATAAACGAACATTATCAGTCGATAAATGTTGAAGTGTATCACTCATATAATTTTTATATGATAATGAGCGTCGTTGCCAACCTTGGACTACTGCAGGTTGCAGAACTTCATTGGAATTCTCCGTAACCAATCGTAGATTTCTCCTCTTAGTCGTCAAAGGGGTGGCAGATACTTACGCTGCTGCCACACTGCTATTATATTCAGTCTCGCGACTTCGCACGCATGATTTTTGAAGAAGCACTAGGTAGCAGACTTCTGTTCACAGGAGTCTAGGCATCAACGTCATACCCATTTCTGCTGCTAAACAGCAGTGCAACTATTGTTGGGTTCTGATTTGAAAGGTATCGAGAGCCAGTACAATTATGAGCTGTGAGGCATTCCAGCTGTTTGCAGGTTTCCAAGGGCTCAAGTCGACTGTTAGCTCGTTTTAGAATTGTTTCTATGTTTGTGAATTTATTTGTTAATAACACAAAAACTATGCAATCGTTCTCGCTAAAACTTTTAAGCGGAATTAAATCTGTAACCACGAACCTACATCCGAAATAGTTAGTTTTAACTCGTGCAGGGAGAGAGCAGTAAAGAAAACTCTAAAAACAGATTAAGTTTAACTATTCGCCGTGCACATAAATGGGTGTAACAGAGACCATATCAACATTTCTTTCAAACCTTGACCTGCTACGAGTTTCCTGCGCCATTTTAAATTAGATATCAGATTTGACACACAGATGATGGTTAGTCTGTCATCTATCAGAGGCCAATAGATTTTTTTGGCAAAGATAGATTAAGCCAAGCTTGCAAAGACATTTTAGTGTGTGTTCTCCACGGTGTTCCACCTTCATCACATAACGGCTACTTTAATGGCCTCGAAGCCCACTGTGTCCACTATTCGGAGCACTGAATCGAAGAATCTGGTCTGTAACATCACAGTACGTGTACAATTTTCGTACGCAGTAGAGACAAGCGGCGGCATATACAGCTGCTCGAATGGAACATCTTTATTGTGGACTACAACAATCGAGCTTTCGAAGTAGGTACTAACGTAGCCTAAATGAAGTTTTTTACGCGAGTTAAAATATCATCAAGTTCTGACCATACCATAGGGTGTACGGTCGTAAGACCTTATTTTTTTAAATGATAACTTTAATCTAGTACCTAAAGACAGCCAACGGTTACGATCGCGTAAGTAACGTTGCGGTTCAACATAACCAAACAACCGTGACACCTGCTTTATATGGTAAAGGTCGAAGTACGGAGATCTGAACCAATAACAATGGATCTACTTAATCAATCTAAATAAAACTTAGCTATGTTTCTAAGTTATACTATAAGCTATAGAACTAACATAATTGTCCCTCTAACACAAATTTTTCAAAACTTATCCTCCTTTTCAGTTTTATTTTCTGTGTAGATGTTTTATCCCTTTTATATATATTTGTAGGTCATAGGTCGTGTATATGTATAACGTACACACTAAGTACGTACGTAGTACTATCGGTTTTAAGTGTATCGTTTTAAAATTAAGTTGTAATATATTTAATAATAATATTTTATTAAGTTGCGCCGCCATTGGGCTATTTTCGTCCACTATGCAAATTGGGTTCATAAGTTCGTTTGTTAGGAGCTGAGAGTGCGTTGATTAAAATTCATGCGGCTAAAACCCTTCAGCGGCTTATACATGGTGCTCGTTGATAAATTAGTTTCAGTAACATAATGCAGATTAACTAAAATTTTGAATAATTACTAATGCGACTATAGTTGTATTTAAATATATATTATGATTTTTATTATCAATGTAATTACATAACTATTATATTTCCATTAAAAATAATGGAATAGAAACAATGGTATTAAAAAAAAATTAGGCTGATGACCCTAAAAAAGCAACCTATCACATCCTTCCAGATACAGGGCATCATCTTGTTTTACAAAATTATTAACAGGCATCTCCGGAGGTGTCTAAACGTGTAAGTTATTTGCGACCGCAAGTAAGGTTTCCGACGGAGTAATGTTTATCTGACTCATCGATGGGCAGAGGCAAACTCCTCTGATTATATTTGGTACAAAAAATATTTTAAAGCTTTCTTCCTACGGCTTTCCGCAAAATTATGCAATTGGGTCATCAATTTCCTCGCGGACCGGAGAATCAAGCTTATTGTCGACAATACAGACTAGGTCTCCAAGACCGTGGATACAGGTGTTCCCCAAAGATGTGTGTTGTCTCCTACGCTGTTTCTTCTGAATGCTGCAATTTAATAATATAAATTGTTTAGTAGACGACAGTACTGGTGTTGCCCTATACACAGGCCTTGTGAATAATTATCAGGAAGACGTCGAAGAGTGCCAGCACAAACAAATATCGCCAACGAAATCTTGGCCAATTTAATCTTAAAAAAGGCAAAGGTTTATGAAATTTCCGCTAAAAGAAATCCATTTGTCGTTTCGCCCCTTTTTGAAAACTTCCCCCTTATCGCCTCAGTCAGTATCTGAATCCTCGACGTCGCCCTATCGAGAGACGTTCAGTTCTGCGGTCACCTCGAAGGGAGTGCCAAATTGGTTTCAAAAAAGTTTAGTGTGATCAGCAGAGTGGGACATAGTGGACCACCGCTTGTAACTTCATAAGGAGCAAATTTCGGCTCCACACGGAATACTGCTCTAATCTTCGAGTCGGGCCACACCAGTACCAGCTCTTTTTATTTGACCATATACAACGTCGAGCGAGACCCCAGCCGCGGCTTTTGCTGCTGCTCGAATGGGCCGACCAGATTGGTACCTCGGCCTCGCAGAATACCGGCGTGAAGTAGAGGCATCATATGCTTCTGTGTTTCGTTTGGTGAGTGAGGTGACCTATCATCCTCCCTCCCATCTCTCAAATACATTTAAATGCTGGGAACGCACCTGCAGCACCTCTGGTGTTGCAGATGTATGTGGGCGACGGTAGTCACTTACCATCAGGTGAACCGCTTGCTCGTTTGTCGCCTTTCCCATAAAAAAAAAAATTACCGAACAGGCTTCTGTAACCCAATTTTCGTCTCTCCTGGAGACGAGTTAAAGGTAACGAAGTTCTGTAAATAAAAGCATTCCTAATTCAAATAGTTAAACCGCCCTTGCGACGTGTACTTTTTCATTCTTTGATTTGCACTTCGAATGCTTTATTTACACGGCTGTTCGTCCGATGTCACGGCTGAGTGATCAAACGGCTCGAGCTCTCTTTGTTAAATCTTGTGCGATGTCAGCGTAAACAGAAGACTTCAAAAGGTGTCGAGTTAGTTACTCTTTGCATCGTCAGAATACTTACATCCACTTTTAAAGGGCACGGTGAAGTTTGTCTTGTTTTGTTGCGTCAGAACTCTATATTACGTGTTGATTTAATGTAACGTGAACGGAAGAGTTTATATTCCCTTCGTTATGTTCGTCTCATTACTAGAAAGGTATAGAATAAATATAAACAATCAGTAATTACAAATGGTCACTGTGAACATTGAGAAGGTTCAGCTAGTTATATATTTATATATTAATGATTTAATGTAACGTGAACGGAAGACTTAATATTCCCTTCGTTATGTTCGTCTCATTACTAGAAAGGTATAGAATAAAAAAAACAATCAGTAATTACAAATGGTCACTGTGAAGAGTGACAAGGTTCAGCTAGTTATATATTTATATATTAATGATTTAATGTAACTTGAACAGAAGACTTTATATTCCCTTCGTTATGTTCGTCTCATTTCTAGAAAAGTATATAATAAAAAAACAATCAGTCATCTCGTATGAATTACAAGTGATCATTGTGAAGAGTGACAGGGTTCAGCTAGTTATATATATATATATAATCAGTCAGGCGCTCTAGTCAAGCTATTAACTAAAAAAAAATTATATGAAGTAATGAAGAAATCACCCCACCAATCGTTAAGTCGTAGTCTGCTAGGTTAGCTAGTAAACTTACAAAGTAACTAAATTTTGGGTGCTCTTCCGGTTCCTACAAGTGTCGCCTGTAATATTACTCTTGTGACAGTCTTCATCTATATTTTGTAAAGTAATAAAATGGGAACATCAAGTAGCTCATTGAAGGAACAATAATGTTTGTTCAATACAACCGCCCGTGCCTCTACATCATTGGGGACAACTGCTGAAGGAATCCGGTAGCGGGTTTGATGAACTCCCAGCTTCGATCACGCCGTTGTCAACCGCGCAGGAGATGTTATAGTGCCGTTAATATAAACGCAAACACAGAGACGCTCACTCGTATTTTCTAACGTGATAGAGCCAAGCGGCGACTTTAGCAGCTGCTCGAATGGGGCGCCTCGACCGGATTAATACCACGACCTCGCAGAATACCGGCGTGAAGTAGAGGCATCTTGTGCTTCTGCGTTTCGTTCGGTGAGTGAGGTAACCGGAGGCCCACTCTCCCTCCCCATTCCACTTCTTATCCTCTCTCCCATCTCCCAAATACCCTTAAAAGCCGGCAACGCACCTGTAGCTCCTCCGGTGTTGCAGATGTATGTGGGCGATGGTAATCACTTACCATCAGGTAAACACATTGCTCGTTTGCTGCCTTTCCCCTTAAAAAAAATAAACTTTCCTATATCCGATGTAACGAAGCGAATTCGATGAGATCTGGGGAGGGGTCACATAGATCGTCAGAGACACGAGACCAACACAACACAATAAGATACGAACGAGCGACGATTTTTGATTTTGCACAAATAATCTCAGCAATCAGGTACGCTAACCACTAAGCTACGGAGTCGTTGAGTAGCAAGGTTGATCCCTGGTTATAACAAGATGTGGGTTTAAAAGGGCAGTAGACACCATTCTGTAGTAGAATTTTATTTTATTTTTAATTATTGTCTGACAATGAACTTTTCTGGAAGTGTGATGATCGACTTTTGTTTTAATATTTGCGTTCATGACATTCCTTTTTTTTATAAATAACTGCTTGTCATTGAAGCTTAACCAATTACTATAATGTTTTCCTGTGTTTGAAACTGGCAATCAATGACATTAGCAATGATTTAAGACATAAAGAAAAAAGAAAACGAAATTACCGCAGAAAAATTGTGTTTATCTTTGACATTGTTTGTACGATCTCGGGTATCTTAAATAGTTCTATAAATAGTTACTAAAAGCTCTTTTGTTCAATTGTTGCCAATGACGAAACAAGGATGAGAGGCTTATCTTTTAAATATATATGTTTGGATATCCATTGCTTTAGTTCTTACCTAACCTAACAAGTTTTGGAATCTGTTCAAGATTTCTATGAGGTAGTGAAAAGTTTTGTATATTTAAAACTAAAGCTAGCTATTCCAGAAAATTACATCTCCTTGAAAACCATGTAGTGATCTGTATTCGAACCCAGAAACGGTCCTGTTTTGCTTATTTTCCCCAATTCATGATAATTTACTCATATATGTAGAGTGTGTAGAGTTTCAACGCAATCGGTCGAGGAGTTAAGGCATAAAGCTGAAGCATATGTATGAACAGAATTACAAAAATACAGACAAACAGATAAGAAGTTTTAAAACAACTGTGACGTCACACTTTATTACAGTTGAAATTAAAGAATATTTACAAACAACAAACGGTGGTCATATCGCTATAAACAATTTCTGTCTGAAAAACCGAGAGTCAAGAAGGGAAACAATTGTTTTATTTAAAGAAGATATATATAGGTGAATCTTTGTAGGTATTTTAGAAAATTATATTGTAAATAAATAACTCAAATTAATAAGTATGTACTAATAAATGAGTATCATATATATAAATAAGTTGTATACACATATAAATTAGACATAGACATTAGGAAAGTGTCCAGTAAGTTATCGTTCAAGAGACTGGTACGTGAACACCTCTTCAAGACATCCGTTCCCACTTAGTGGAATTGATATCATCGGTCATTGCAATTATAATAATATTTTGTATGCTGTATGTATGTGTATATAAGTATATTTATAAATATATATATCTATTTTATTCCGTCTGTATGTATCTAATTGAAAGTGTATTTTATATATTTATTCATGTATGTTAGTTTTTTTAACAAATTTAATGTTTAGCACCCTTACTATATCTCTCCACGCCCGGGTTGACTGGCAGAGAATGCCAAGAGGCATTAAGTCCGTCATTTGTAATACTTTTGTTTAAAGGTATTTAAATAAAGTTTAAGTAAATAAATAAATACAATGTACCTAAAACAAATTTTTAAATAATAACCTTAAATCATTTTGTAATAGTTTATTTTAAATCTTTCATCGAATTTATTTAATTTTATAATTTAATTATTTGTTGCTGAACGATGAAGCAATTATTAAGCCAAAAGGTATAAATTGAGTAAAGTTTTTAAATTTTAAAGTGTACTTGTTGAAGTTGAACAGGCAAGTTATAATTTAATACATTTATTATTATTTTATTTTATGAACTCAATGTAATTTTTTTACTATGATACGATTTTATTGTGCGTATCGATACGCTACAAATCCCCCATCCCGTCTCGAGGGTATCGTAAGATTAGAATCAGGATAATTTTAATAATACCTTGTGACTTTCGTCAGACGGTAGAATAATAAATTCGGTTCAATTATTTATTTGCACGAAATGTGGCAATAAACAGGTAACAATTCAGATGTCAGATTCCAGATTTAGATCATTGAAACCGTTGACAGTCATAAAAAAAAGAAAAGTAGCATCCTGTAAGTGGCCACCGCTGGGCAAAGGCCTCCTTCTCGAAGGCATATTTGCAGTGAAGTGTATTGGTCACCCTGGAATATCTACTCTAACACTGACTGACCGACAACGCACAACCACTATTGGTGCAATTCTGCACAGAAGGTCCTTGTGTAACGTTGGTGAGCACTGATAAGGTATTTTTGAAAATTTGTCCCCTAAGGTGGGCAACTAAAGTGAAGTTACAATAGTCATGGTAGAGTAGTGATCAGCGCGGAGTGGTCATTTTAGTTTCATAGACCGCGAGTGACATGGGTTCTATCCGCGGTGCCGGCACCACTTAAATGGTTAATAGCAATTTTAAGTGCTGCATTTACTACGTGCTCGGCGGCGAAGTATAAATTTGTGAGGAAATTTGTATGTCTGAGAAATAACATATTATTTCGTGGACATGTGAAACCTGCCAACACGGGCGGGCCCTTTGCAGCTCCAAAACCCTCTCAGATATTTGAGAAGGAGGCCTCACAGACTGGGAAAATAGTGGATGAATATTTGTATGTAAGTTCGTAAGTTTTGAAGTAAGAAATTCTGGTTATTTAATTTCATAGTGGCCGATGTGAAATCCTATTGTGAATACGGCTAGCCACATGCTAATTAATAAGTAATTTCACTATCTTCAGACTGAAATATAATGTCTGAACACTTTTCCTCAGGACAGAGTTACCGACACCATACGATGTTTTAGACACATCTTTAATAACTCGAGATTATTATTACTCTACAAACCGCGTGTAAATGACAAGTAAAGAGTAAAACACTTAAAAAATAAATAAAACAAGAGAGTATTATCATATTTAAAAACAACATTTACTTATATTGATGTTAATGGAAGCGTATGAAAGTGACAATGTTTTTAAATATTCCAGTATACTTCTAACAAAACAATGTCGAAAGAATTCAACGTTAAAGGTTATCACATAGCTGCAATTCCACGAAATGTATTTCCTTTTAACCTACATAGCAAAGTGGCAAGCGCTGAAATGAAATTTTTCGTTAGCTCTTAAGTGTCACGCAGTCATCGCCGCTTGAAGTACATTACGCTTGGGAAATCTGCGGCGGGCTTCACATCGCTCCCGTTGCTCTATACCTCGCGATACGTTATTTGTTAAGAAATAAAGATACGGCACTGGAGCAACAATGTTAAACTAAACAGAACACAGCAGAATTAAGAAATTATAGAATTATTCAAATAAAAGGTTTTTCATGTGAAACATCTATTAGCGGACTTGGAAGGGTAAGAACCCCGTTTGGAGAGACGACGCGACGCGATGGAACGACGCAGGCTTCGGCCATACTCGTACTCGTAACTCATCGGCTTTTTCCGCCTCGACTCTACGGTCCAGAAAGTAATATTAACAAGAATTAACAATGCTTCCTAATTTAATCAACTTATGGATTTATTTTTATGGTAGGAATAAATATGAAATTTAATATTGAGATGTTTATTCCTTATTTACTTCCTACAATAAACATTAACTTCAATGTTTCACATCTGCGAGGCGTGCCGTGGTGGCTTACCTTTTACTGTATGATATTAAGTCGATACACAATAGGCTAAGGAAGAGCCGATGATGGGAGCACCATCTCCTGTGCGAGGGTACCGTTATTGCACTCACCAATCTGCCAGCCCAGCGTGGTGAGTATAGGCTAATGTTCGATGCATGACTGCAAAAGCTGGTTTCTTTCAAATAATCTTTAGTGTAGTTTTTTTTATGTGAAAGGCGGCAAACGAGCAATCGGTTCACCTGATGGTAAGTGATTACCGTCGCCCACGTTTGCAACGCCAGAGGTGCTGCACGTTCAGTTGAATTACAGATTGAAAAGCTAATCTACGATTATATGTACGCGGTAAAAACTTTTAAAAATGTTAGCTGATATTATGAGGCTTATTACAACAACCGTTCATTAAAACAGAAATACAGCTCCGTTGAATTTTATAACTCATTAATCCGAGACTAGGCAACTGAAAATAACCAATTCGCAAACTTAAACTAACAGCAAGATTTTAACTTGTTGAGTAGTTTTCTGTTTGCGTTTTATCGGAACTGGCGGAAGTTTATTAGTCGGTATAAATAGCCGGTGCTTGTTGCAAGTACGATGAGATTGGAGATAGTGTTTCGATTGCCTAACTCTTTCTCAGGCTACAGATTTTATTAAATCTGCAAATACAATGCTTCCCTTTAATTATGGTTGAGTGTGGTCGCGTTGGAATGATCCGCCATCCCCTTTCTTCACGTGGACGTCTTAAGAAGCGACTATGGGAAACGGCTTGAATATTTTATGACAATGAAGCAATCTGACGATCACTCCTGACGATTTACTGGATAGGCAAAAAGTTTTAAGTTGTTCATTTTTAATTAAATATTCGCGTTGTGGGATTTTTTCTGGTCCTTTACGTATTTTACTTTTATTCTGATTCCATTTTAGAATATTATTTTGGGACAGTTTAGTGAAGATATTTATGTATTTTTGTTTATTTACAACTTTTATGCTTGGCACCTTAAGAATATCTCTCCACGAATCGAATTGACTGGCAGAGAATGTCAAATGGCACGAGTCCGCCCTTTCTATTGCTTTTATAAAGGTATATAAATAAATTATATATTTTTCTTTTTTTTGTATTGTACGCGCGCAATCTACCATTAGCTAACTATTCTCCAGCCGCAAGTCTGTTGGAAGAAATTTCTTAAGAAATAAGCAGTACCTTTGTACAGACCAATTCTTTCTATCATATTTAATTTTTTTCCGTTTTACTTGTGTCTAAAAGTGTCTCAATTCCATGGCGAGTAGTATTAAAAGTAGGATCTGACCTGAATTTATTGCGATGAACATATATTGAAATCCGCAACTCAATATCATTACGCAAGCTACCAGCTGAGCACGTTTTCAATTTATAGAATAGAAAAATTCGCTTAAAAGGTCACGTTTGCGATATTCTAGTTCATCTGAATATTATAATAATGTGATTGCAGCGTGAATTTGAATTTCACTTCGAAATGGCCTTTGAAATATTTTTGATCCCATCGCAGAAATGCAGTCCATTTCATTCATCCAGTAAAAACTGTGAATTATCTCGTTATGAGCTACATTGGTTTGGAGATACCAATTGTATACGAGTGACTTTAATTCTTACATAGAACTTTCTGGACTGAAAATGCGACAGATAATATTTTAAAATACAATTACCAATAATATTTATGGTTCGCTGTTATTACGCAAGATATTGTTACCTTTATACTGAGTAAGTGGTAAGGTCAAAAAGTTCAAAACGATTTTTTAATGAGTACTTTTAGGTAAAACTGGTTCACATTACACATCCGATTATAGTACGCAAGTATATATATAATATAATGCTACTAAAATAAAATGTACTTATGCAAATTACAAAGAATAAGACATCGAGGTCGTGAAAAAAAGTGAATTCCGATCATATGTTACGGAACCATCTGCGCGAGAGTCAATTACCCGATTTGTTTTTTTTCTAATATTTTTAATTTCAAATGAAATACTGTCGCGATAGCTTCGACCACTGCAACTTACAACTATTACCGTATTAGCTATATGCGGTGTTAGGATTTTTATACTGTAACTTACTTTTTTGTGATATAGGGGGCGAATGAGCAAGTGGCTCACCTGATGGTAAGTGCTTACTGTCGCCCACGCACATCTTCAACACCAGAGGAGCTGCAGGTGAGTTGCCGGCCTTTAAGGATATATAGGCAACGGGAGGGATAATGGGAAGGGGAGGATGGGACAGAGGAGTGGGGCTCCGGCTACCTCCGGCCTACCGGCTAAAGAAAAAAAAGTAAAGTAGCAGCCTGTAAGTGGCCTCCTTCTCAAATATCTGAGAGGGTGTAGGGGCCAGGAATAACCCGCCATGCTGGTACATTGTGGGTGGGCGGGCTGGTTTTTTCACGATGTTTTCCTTCACCACCGAGCACGTGGTAAATACAGCACTTAAAATTGCTATAAATAATTTTAGTGGTGGCGGCACCGGGGATCGAACCCGGGTCACAAGCGCTCTATGATACTAAAGTGAGCGCCCTGACCACTAGGCTAATACGGCTCTTATATGTGAATACGACTGACCATAACACAACTACAATACTCACCACAAAACTAATATTCCGCCTCTAACTGCGATATAAAAGCTCCTAACGGGGATTTAGGCACATAAATTTAAATCAACGCACTCTCAGCGACTGACAGACGAAGTTACTACCGTTATTCGCACAGTAATCTATAACACTTTAAACACATATAAGCTATAAAATATTTAAATGCAACGTAAGTTATGTATTTCTACAGTTTAACCATGAAATAGAGATAATCCAAACCTACCTTAAAATAGTAAAAATAAAAAAATATTCTGCATCCCATGTGTAGCCACACCAGCTCCTATTCTTATTTCTTTTGTGTGGGAAAGCGGCTCATCTGATGGTGAGAGATTACCGTCGCTCACGTACATCGGAGACGTTCTGAAAAAAGGCCAGGTCGAGAGTACTCTAAGCCAACGAGCATGCATGCGAAGGTTGATGAAAGTGGAAGAAGCGAAAGACGTATGTCAGGACCGTAGCAAGTGGAAGAAGATTGTCTCTGCCTACCCCGTTGGGAACAAGGCGTGAATATATACATACATGCGTACATCTGCCAGATGTAGACACTTTTCCCAGCAGTGGACACTTACAAGCTTCTACTTTATACTGACAAAGACACCAGGGTTATTTGGAACATTCTTTATACAACTGTACATCAGAAGTCAATGTGGTTCGCTAGTTTGTTATATACAGGTTGCTTGAATTCGATACAAATTTATTTGTCGATAATTATTCTATTTTAATAACACCGGTTACTGAATAATTACAGATTAATTTCTTATCTCAATAAGTGTCAATACGATGACGTAGCATACTGTGACTGTCAAATCACCGTGATCTTCTAATTTTTTTTTAACATTGCTTATTTAAAATCAACATCTAGTGCTCTGCGTTTCGTTCTGTGAGTGAGGTAAACGGAGGCCTACTTCTTGTCCCAATCCCCCATTGCCCATCCACAGATGTTCGTAAGCGACGGTAATCACGTATCATCAGGTAAGCCGCTAGCTCGCCCCCTTCCTTAAACAAAAAAATATGGAGTTCTTCTCATGAAACTGTCCTAAACTGTCCCTAATTCATGAGGGCGTCCTCGTAGTATAGAAAAAAACCAGTGATACGTTTAATTTTGTTAAATTAAACTGTTAATATAGATACTGATATTGTATAATTTGATATACTGTTTTTCATGTAGAAGTACTAATACAATTTAAGGGTATTAGACTCACCATTCCTTGTTTCACATTAGAATTCGACAGATCCAATTACAGAATTTACTTAAGCTGATTGGTTTATTAGTAACGATGAGTCCAATGGGACTTGTAACGTACATACGGTAGGGTTATATCTAATGTATGTAGCTACAAGAGACATTATTGTCGTACAAAGTTTAACAGTAAATCTTTATGGTACATATTTGTATTTAGGTACGTTCGTTACGTCAACCTCTTTAAAATAATATATAAACGGTAATTTAATACGCGACAACTCGGTGGCGTAGTGACAAAGCGTTTACCTGCGGCGTTGTGGGTCGCGGGTTCGATTCCCGCATGGGACTTGTATTTGTATGGACTACAAATAATAGTTCCGGGTGTGGGTGTTTGTCTGAAACTGCCTCCTCGACACAGGAGAAATTCCATCAGTGGAAGGTAATGTTTCTTTAAAAAGAAAAAAGTTAACAGTATTTAAAAAATTAACATTAATTAAATGGTTTATATCACTACTGCCGGACACAATGTGTGGCGATACTTAAGTATGGCGAGCGCGGGTGACCTGGGGTCGATCCCCGGTGCCGGCACCACATATATACAATTCCTATTAACAAAATTGTTAATAGGAATTTTAGGTGAACGAAAACATCGTGAGCAAACCTGCATGTCTGAGAAATGTTATTTTCGAGGACATGTGAATTCCGTCAACCCGCGTCGGAGCAGCGAGGCGGGCCCTTACCGGCTCCAAAACCCGCTCAGATATTTAAGAACTTTTTGCCTTTTGCCCAGCCGTGGGCACGTGGAGGCTGCTACTTTACTACTTTTGCTTCTGCAACCGCCTATTTTAGTTCATTGTTGAACACAGGCTGCTCCAAGAAAGCGCTAACATAAGCCGGGCATATATTCCTTCGAAGGTTTAACTATACCCTACTACCCATACTAACCGCCCTGGGCAAGCGGATTTGATAGCGCAGTGCCGTTACCCTCGCACCGGTGACGCTGCTACCAATCCCACAGACTAATGAAGGGGTCATTACTCTGTGGGATTTAGGTTCGGCTATTTCGGATGGAACGTCCGTCATCATTCGCTCGCTGGGGCGTCATTATAAGGGTGCACTGCACCGTGTAAGTGAAGTTGGCATTTGGAGAAAGAGACGATATCTTCTCTCTTACACCAAGATACATTCTATTTTGTTTATTTACCATTATGATGACGATTGAGACTGATTACGATAACGATGCGCGCGTTATGAACAGTTTTCGGAAAGTAAAAAAAAATCAAATATCAACGACGTACCGTAGGTACTTTAATTGTGGAACAGTTAAAACTGAGCAATAAACATTCGGAACGCTTCATTTTATTCGAAACGGAAGGCGGACTTTCACGTACAGAGTATTCAGTAGCCGTGAACAAGCGCTAGCTTGTGTCGGAATATAAATAAAATGCAATATTCAATTTATGCATTATTCAGAACACACACACCATGCTCGCGAAGGACTTATAGGAAACGTAAAAGACTTAGTGAATTATAGTATAACCATGTATAAGTTCGAACAATTATAGAATTTTATTCATGTCACTTTAAGTTACGATGAAATTACACTAGAAAAACGTCACAACTAATACGTAATAGTGTCCCCAAAAGTGATGCGCGTGTGAAGAGTGACTGTTTAATGAATGATAACTCTATAGGTTTTTAAAAAAGAAATGAAGTTCTTATATTTACACAGAGTAAGAGAAGAAGTCTGCAACAATGATATCTGCAGCAGAACTAAGGTAACCGACATAGCCGTAAAGATCAGCAAGCTGAAGTGGCAATGGGCCGGCCACATAGCTCGTAGAACTGAGAACCGTTGGGGAAAAAAGGTTCTCGAGTGGCAGCCACGTACAGGCAAATGCAGTGTAGGACACCCCCCACAAGATGGAGTGACGACCTGCGCAGTGTTGCGGGAAGTCGATGGATGCAGGTGGCTCAGATCCGAGCTTCGTGGCAATCTTTGGGGGAGGCCTATGTTCAGCAGAGGACTTCTGAAAGGCTGAAATGATGATGATGATGATGAAGAGAAGAAGAGTATTTCAATATATTTATTTATACGATTCGCACTTTTATATTCTATTTTTAAGTTAATGAATTATGTCTATTTGTAATCTACATTTAAAGATTTTTTGAATTTACGCGAACATAAAAACGACAATTAAACACGATAAAATTCGTAAATAATACTTTCCTTTCAAATATAATCTTCTTTGTTATTTTCCCTGTTACAATATACTATTCAGTTATCAGGCACATTTAATTTTTTTTTAATACTACTTGTCCAAAAAAACTGAGCAGCAGCAAAAGCCACTGCACGACTCTACCACGTACAGAACATGGAACTCGAGAACCACAACTATTCCAGCTCTTCTGTGAACATTGTTGCTTAGGACTCCATGACGTCTACGGGACCTTAAATATAACTCTCTCCATAGTTAGATGAGATACTTATTAATCTAACAGGGTTTTATCGAACAAGTTATACAAAATTATAAATAGACCATTCTTCTTTCAGGCTCATGATTAATACTTTCATTTATGATTGTTTTTTATTGTATGATGAGATATTCGATATTTACTGTTATAGAAACAAAGATGTAATTAATACCGAACTAATTACCCACCGAATCACATCAAGACAAGTTATTTTCCAAATATTTGGTCTGAAAACGATATTACAAAAGCCATGGCAACTCCGTATTTAATTAACTATTGCTTCTGTCAAAGATGAATATTAAAACGGTTTTCGTAAACGTCAGAGCTATAAAACTATACTGTAGAACATAAAGGCGTCGGTTCAATAAGAGAACAGTGGTTTTTTTTTCAGAATAGCATCGGGAAATAGCAGAATGATGTTAATTTGCAAACTATTTATAAAGACAGCAAAACATGTGGACTATTAAGACTGTAACCATGTCTAAAGCAAATAAAAATGTATTGATTTTGTTGAAAAGTGATAAATATACTTATCAATCATATTTACCACGTACATTCTAGTTGTTTGTGACCATCACTATCGTAAGAGAACTTGCGCACTGACGATTCGAGCAGAAAGTCGCTCGATATGTCAACGCCATGGATTCCGTTACTGACTCCGATTTCAGAATAGCAGCATAAAATAACAGAATGGTGCTGTAGCGTTTCTTATTCATCGTAGTCGTTCTTGAGTGATGTGCAACTGGCAACGATCCTTTACATTGTTTTTTTTTTGTAGAATGGTGAACATATTTATCTCTCATAGTTACCATGGACATTCTAATTGTATGTCAACGTCACTATCATAAAATAAAGAATATCACATGTTTATCTTTAAAGAAATCTTGCGTTTAGTAGGAATATTAATAATAAGTATATAAAGAATAACATAAAGAATATATTTTAAAGGAATGTATTGTTTATGTTATTCTTTTTCCTTCATAAAAAATTCTTAAATCTCATTTCTTATAGGAATGACTCTTGTTTACCCATTTAACTCTTATTCTTTGCACATCTATTATCTAGGATAGACTTTTAATTACATTTTTTATTTAAAACTGCCTAAATATCAATTTGTGTATCCATGTGGACTTAAATTATGTACCTTCCAGCCTTCTCTTCTCTATTATACTCTCTCATCAACTCTTTATGCATATAATTGTCTGGATGAAACTGCTTTTACAGAGTTAAGATCGCCTACTGTACCTTCTGTTTTCTAATCTTTGTAAATTTCTTCTTATGTAGTGGTGTACAATGAAGAACAAATAAGTAACCATGCGAAGTTTACCAGTTTCCACCTCCTGGCTCCATTATTTACTAGATGACATGATATCAATGTATTGTAATCTCACATAATTACGTGCATTTGTAAAGTTTCAGTTCGATATCACAGTGGTTGAAAATCGATTTTGAAATTCTTCATTAAGTTAGGTAAATATTTATCAAAATTTTTAAACATGTTAAAACATCCATCTGGCCGATTTGGAATTGCAGACACATATTTCGCTTGTTCATTCTTTCATTCATTCAGTCGGGTTTTGGAAAATGATCTTTGCTGTATTAATTATGTACCTTTTGTTTTTGAAAGTAAATGTTTGAAAGTGGTAATGATTGATCAAGCAATGCTTCCTTTTATTGCTGTATTCGTAATACATACGTAGATTTCAGATAATAAAAGACATGCGATTCGCTACACAGAATATACAAACAATAGCGTTCCGTGTTCCATTCCAACACAGCGAACCCATTGTTACATTTGATCAGATAAACTCACAAAGAGGTCGATGAAGCTGTTGTTGCAATGTTTCGATATATACGCTACTTTAAGTTAAGGTGTTGAGATGATAAACAAAAAGTAGAGTAAAATAGCTGCCTTCAAAATTACCACTGCTGGGCTCTTTCTCTTTCTCAAATATCTGAGAGGGTTTCGTGGGTTGGCGGATTTCAAATGTCCTCGAAATAATATTTCTCAGACATGCAAGTTTCCTCACGTCGTTTTCGAAAATCGCTATTAACATTTTAGTGGAATCCAGGTCAAACGCGTTCTATGAAACTAAAGCGAGCGCTGACCACTAGGGTCGGCGACGGCTCTTGATGATAAATATAAATAATCATCTAAAATCCTCGTAGCCGACAGATGGCGCTATTACCTTCATGAAAAATACCAGATTAAAATTAGGCAGAACGATGACGGGCATCATCGGCGTCTGAAGTGCGTGGTGTCTGGTACTGCTATTGCCAATCTGCTCGCCGAGCAAGGTGAATATGGCAAATCCTCCTTATGGCAGAGTCCTGCGGTTGACTATTAACATGCTGTTAAGGCAAGGCATACTTGACGCGAGACAATAGACACAGAGACAGTGTCTCCGGATATCCTGTTCAGTCAATTCTTTATTTACATTTGATATGAAAAATGGAATTCCAGCTGCTGCCTTAAAATTTAAAACGGAGTAGTGTGTTCCTAGTTTTTCTATAAAACGAATACACAGCGTTTTTCGTTGCACCGAATTCCATTGTTTGCTTGGTTTGTTTACTTTCCATTCAACTTCCTTCCTCACTACGTCAGCTATATTTAAACGCATCACATTGTCGCCATTACATTGCTGCCTTACTGAGGCAACACTAGGCAGCTTTGTTTGTTAAATTATCCTGTTATAATTGTAGCATAATTTTCCATGAAATCGGAGGTACCTTTTTGTTTGTCTCGTGTTACTTCGGATCGATTAATTCAAATAGAAGAATAATGTCTTCTAAATTTCTTTTCTCTTTTCCGTCACATCGGCATTTAACTTTGATCCGTGGTGACTTTACAGATTCAGACAATAATGACTTTCCAACATTCAGTTTTTTTTTTATGGGAAAAGGGGCAAACGATTACGCGGCTTTCCTGATGGTAAGTGATTACCTTCGCCCATGTACATTTGCAACACCTGAGGAGCTACAGGTGCGTTGCCGGCTTTTAAGGATATTTTTTTTTGGGGTTTGGAGGGAGGGTGACAAGAGGGGGGTGGGAAAGGAGTGAAATGGGCCTACGGTTAATTCTCTCACCGCAAACGCAGGAACAAAAGATGCCTCTACTTCAAGCCGGTATTCTGTGAGGCCGTGGTACTAACCCGGTTGAACCGGCTTATTCGAGCTGCAGCAAAAGCCACCACTTGGCTCTACCAAGTTAAAGCATTACACTTTGACGTCCAAGACGCTATTTTAAATACACTACAGAATACGAGCGCCTTGTGTGCGGGGCTTATCCAATTGAATTGAAACTTTGAACAGTTGTGGCTGGCACCTGTGTGAAAGTTTCAACTTACAATAGGTGGCGCGCGGGTCGTTTAAACAAATGACCGCATTTCATTTCACCCTGGGACCTCGCTGCAGTGACTTGGATTCGATCCCCGGTGCCGGCACCACTGAGATTGTTAATAGCAATTTTAAGTGATGTATTTACTACGTGCTTAACGGTGAAGGAAAACATCGTGAGGAAACCTGCATGTCTGAGAAATAAAAAAATATTATTTCGGGGATATGTGACGCACACCCACTAGCATTGGAGCAGCGTGGCAGGCCCTTCCCGGCTTCACAACCCTCTCGAATATTTGTGGGCACTAACAAGCTGGTACTTCACTTCAGTAGTTGCAGTTCGTCGATATCGCATTGAACCGAAGATCGCGCGAACGAAATCGGGGCATGTAACATAACACTTCAACTTGGCAATCGAAAAGAAATGTTTCATTATTGTATTATATAAAGTAAATAAGTATTCAATGGAAAAAGCGTATATTCTTCAAATAATTCTAGCAATCTTAGCTGTTAACCACTCCAACTAAAGAGAATTGTATCCCGGAGTTGTACCCTAAATGACAATAGTCGAAAGGCCGGACTCGAACACGCGACGTGATGTTTGCATGCATTTAATTATTGTACTAAATGGACAAAATTAAGTAACAGCACAACGGTTACGAAACCGCATAAACTGAGCAATAAAAATAGGAAGCCACGTTTTATACGAAACGGAAAGGGGACTTAAATGTACATAGCGTTCAGCGGTCGTAAACAATTGGGGCTTTGAGTCAGAATACAATATGAAGAGTACTGTGAAGTAAAATGGTGTTTCGCGGAAAGTTTTTGTGAAGCACACACACATATGAATTGTCTGTTTTGTAATAGAATAAAATATAAGCCAACAAAATATTATATGTATCTTAGAGAGCCATCTATTGCACTCTATAACCCTCCTACCCATTTACGCCGTTAATCGGCAGTGTAACCACTGTTGTGTACCGTTTTGAAGGGAATACACAGCCTATATAATTACAGGCCTCAGACGTACTGTGTATTTACGTACGTAAGTATTTGTTACCTTCTTTGATAGAAATTAGTTGCAGTAGTTACAATTAGCTGGAACGTAGCCGGTTGTCACTGTGATCTTATAAAAGAAGTATATAGCATAAGGATTAAAAAAAAATAAACAAGTTACAGTACAAATTTCAGGACGTAAATTGCAACTACCAATATTATTTTTAACCGTGGTATGGCCAAGCGGCGGCTTTAGCTGCTGCTCGAATGGGCCTACTTGACCGGATTGGTACCACAGCCTCGTAGAATACCGGCGTGAAGTAGAAGCATCTATATAGCAAGCTTATGCGTTTCGTTCGGTGAGTGAGATAACCGGAGGCCCACTCTCCCTCCACATTCCACTCCTTATCCTCCCACGCATCTTCCAAATATCCTTAAAGGCCGGAAACGCACCTGTAGCTCCTCTGGTGTTGCAGATGTATGTGTGCGACGGTAATCACTTACAATCAGGTGAACCTAATGCTCGCTTGCCACCTTTCACATAAAAAAAAATATGGAAAAATTCCCATACACCATGCAACATGATGTCTAATGTTTTGTTAACCCTCCTACTAAGCATTACATCTTGTATCTGGAATGGTTCACGACAATGGTCGAATGGTGGGCTTGAACATATGACGTTATGTTTCGCAGTCCGCAGCCTAACCCATTAGGCTAGAACTAGACTTTATTTATTAGATTTCCAAAATACGGACAGCCCCATTCCGCTTGCTTAAGGGTATGCGGGGGAGTCGTGGTCGATTTTCAGAATCGCCTCCTCTAACAAGCTCCTCATCTGCTTCATTTCCTGGGCGCCCATTACATTATTATTATTACCGTTCACCATGTACTATAATAATTTTATTATATTATTGTAACGAGTTTATTTTTATTCTCTCTCCTACCCACCAAAAAAAAATACATGCGTCCACCACGCTGTAAAAATTATTAATTTCGGACTCGCTTTGAAAAAGGTTTACCACCGCTGAACAAGACTATAGCAGACATTGGCTTAACTTAAAAAAAAATGTACTTTGATTTAGCAATATGCGCTGTATTAGTATCACGTAGTTGCGATGTGTTCGTGAAGGGATCAAAGGGTTCGCGCTTGAGTTTCGCTACACGTCTGCTGATACGTCGAATTTTATTTTCAATTCTTATTCAGTGCTTCGCCACCCTTTGCAAGTTAAGACTAATGACTTTTGCTGAAGAAATGAATCTCGAATTCAGGATTGTTTTTTTTTTTGTTCATTGGAAACCATTGAAAGTGTTTCTAACTACGTAGCGCGCCTTTTTGCATTGTTACCATGTATGTAGGGAAGGAAAGGGAAAGGGATACTGAGCTGATTTGGACATGTGGAGAGGATGAATGAAAGTAGGTTGACGAAACAAATAGATGAGGCGAGTGTAAATGGTAGAGTTGGGTGAGGACATTTCACGATCAAATCGGAGACGTTCTGAAAAAAGGCCAGGTCAAGAGTACTCTAAACCAACGAGTATGCATGCGAAGATTGATGAAAGTGGGAGAAGCGAACGGCGTATGTCAGGACCGTAGCAAGTGGATGAAGATTGACTCTGCCTACCACGTTGGGAACAAAGCCTGAATATATACATACATACCATGTATGTCGGTCTGTTACGTTTTCACAACTAGGCCACTGAACAGATTAAACAATGGGGAAGAATGATGACTTCTATTCATCTCAGGAAAGTCGCGGAAGCTTTCTCCATGCGGTCGAAGTAGCCGGCGAAAGTTAGGTGTAAATAAATAATTACAGTTGGCAGTGAACTTAAACGTACTGATGATGATGAAAAAAAAGCCCTTACAGCCGTATATATATAGTCATGTATAGACATTGAAATCGTTTCGATCCAGTTTTCACCAGAGATTATTAGGAACAACGTAACAGATGGAGAGCCTGTAGTGTCTAATCCAACGATATAAATCGTACATAACTTTTTTATTATCACAATTTTAATAACAAATGATGGTAGAACTACAATCATCCCTAATCATTTAAGTTTTTAATATAAAAATGCCCAAAAAATATTTAAACTCACTCGATGGTTTTACAATCGAGGCCGGATCGCATTAAACAGTTTAACGAATTGATAGTACAAAGCGGCTTTGTAAATCGTTGTTTATTAAACTCAAGCTAGACCAACACCAGACAGCTTTTCGTACATGAAAGGGTCACTGCACACACAAGTACTGAAACACAGTACAGTTGTATACACAGCAAACTAATACATGCGCTATACAATTATTTGTATATTGCGTATGTATTAGTTTGCACATTACCTTACTTTTTTTGCACTTGCATTTCTTGCAATATATATGTATATATACATACATGAATAGATATCTTTTGTATGTCTAATGTTTTGTTAACCCTCCTACTAAGCATTACATCTTGTATCTGGAATAGTTCACGACAATGGTCGAATGGTGGGCTTGAACATATGACGTTATGTTTCGCAGTCCGCAGCCTAACCCATTAGGCTAGAACTAGACTTTATTTATTAGATTTCCAAAATACGGACAGCCCCATTCCGCTTGTGGGGTATGCGGGGGAGTCGTGGTCGATTTTCAGAATCGCCTCCTCTAACAAGCTCCTCATCTGCTTCATTTCCTGGGCGCCCATTACATTATTATTATTACCGTTCACCATGTACTATAATAATTTTATTATATTATTGTAACGAGTTTATTTTTATTCTCTCTCCTACCCACCAAAAAAAAAATACATGCGTCCACCACGCTGTAAAAATTATTAATTTCGGACTCGCTTTGAAAAAGGTTTACCACCGCTGAACAAGACTATAGCAGACATTGGCTTAACTTAAAAAAAAATGTACTTTGATTTAGCAATATGCGCTGTATTAGTATCACGTAGTTGCGATGTGTTCGTGAAGGGATCAAAGGGTTCGCGCTTGAGTTTCGCTACACGTCTGCTGATACGTCGAATTTTATTTTCAATTCTTATTCAGTGCTTCGCCACCCTTTGCAAGTTAAGACTAATGACTTTTGCTGAAGAAATGAATCTCGAATTCAGGATTGTTTTTTTTGTTCATTGGAAACCATTGAAAGTGTTTCTAACTACGTAGCGCGCCTTTTTGCATTGTTACCATGTATGTAGGGAAGGAAAGGGAAAGGGATACTGAGCTGATTTGGACATGTGGAGAGGATGAATGAAAGTAGGTTGACGAAACAAATAGATGAGGCGAGTGTAAATGGTAGAGTTGGGTGAGGACATTTCACGATCAAATCGGAGACGTTCTGAAAAAAGGCCAGGTCAAGAGTACTCTAAACCAACGAGTATGCATGCGAAGATTGATGAAAGTGGGAGAAGCGAACGGCGTATGTCAGGACCGTAGCAAGTGGATGAAGATTGACTCTGCCTACCACGTTGGGAACAAAGCCTGAATATATACATACATACCATGTATGTCGGTCTGTTACGTTTTCACAACTAGGCCACTGAACAGATTAAACAATGGGGAAGAATGATGACTTCTATTCATCTCAGGAAAGTCGCGGAAGCTTTCTCCATGCGGTCGAAGTAGCCGGCGAAAGTTAGGTGTAAATAAATAATTACAGTTGGCAGTGAACTTAAACGTACTGATGATGATGAAAAAAAAAGCCCTTACAGCCGTATATATATAGTCATGTATAGACATTGAAATCGTTTCGATCCAGTTTTCACCAGAGATTATTAGGAACAACGTAACAGATGGAGAGCCTGTAGTGTCTAATCCAACGATATAAATCGTACATAACTTTTTTATTATCACAATTTTAATAACAAATGATGGTAGAACTACAATCATCCCTAATCATTTAAGTTTTTAATATAAAAATGCCCAAAAAATATTTAAACTCACTCGATGGTTTTACAATCGAGGCCGGATCGCATTAAACAGTTTAACGAATTGATAGTACAAAGCGGCTTTGTAAATCGTTGTTTATTAAACTCAAGCTAGACCAACACCAGACAGCTTTTCGTACATGAAAGGGTCACTGCACACACAAGTACTGAAACACAGTACAGTTGTATACACAGCAAACTAATACATGCGCTATACAATTATTTGTATATTGCGTATGTATTAGTTTGCACATTACCTTACTTTTTTTGCACTTGCATTTCTTGCAATATATATGTATATATACATACATGAATAGATATCTTTTGTATGTCTAATGTTTGTATTAAAATGTTAACGTGTTTTAGTTTTGTTGCCGTAAGTAAACCGATGATGGGCAGCAAGGTCTATGGTGCGAAGAGTCTTTTACTTTTTTACCCTAACTGTCAATTTTATAGAGCTGGGAAACACCTCTTCCGTTTCAAATAACATTCCACCTTAATTGCTCACTTTGTTATTCACAAACGAGGCTAGTATGATTTTTTACATATTTTTTTTCATGTATTAATTTATTTATTTCCGTGTTACCTTTGTTTGTTATTCTGTTTCACCAAAAGAATTTTGTGTGTTTATGGTATTAATTAGGTTAAGCCATCAGACACAGCATCTGATTTAGGACGACATCATTATTGAGCTTAATTTTAATTGCCGCATCCAAAGTATGCAAAGTGTCGTTTCAAAGTAACATCACTTTTTGTCATTTATATTCCTCAACGTGTCATAAGAATAGGAGTACTATTTCCATTACTGTAAAAAGTCACGATATTCACTAATGTTAGCCACTACTTATAGGTATCACAGATACTATAATTAAGATGATATATTCCGGTGTCTGATATGACGCATACAAATAGAATTATCTAAATTATATCGTGATATAGCCAAGCAGCAGATTTTCTTGATGCTCGAATTGGCCACAGTTTCGCAGAAAATCGGCGTAAAGTAGAGGCATCTTGTGCCTTTGCGTTTCGTTCAGTGAGTGAGGTAACCGGAGACCCATTCACCCCTCTCTTAACTCCCATCTCACGAAATATCGTTAACTGCCGGCAAGGCACCTGCAGCTCCACTGATGTTATCACTTACCGTCAGGTGAGCCGCTTGTTCGTTGGCTCCCTTACGGAAAAAAATATTCAGTAGTTTCAAAGTTACGATACGTGAAGGGATAAGTAAGTTCAGTTTAAATGGAAAGGGCTCTTTTTTATTCGTAATATACGACCGTAACAAGGTCGGAATTTGTAACCACTATCAATTATATCTGTCAACCCCTAAATCCCTCATTTTTCGGTATGATCTAGCGCAACTCCTTTAGTAGATGTGTTATTTATCAGTGATAACAACTCATATTAAATCAATTCAATAACAAAATAGGTACAAAATAGGTTTTAAGCGTGATAGAGCCAAGCGGCGGCTTTAGCTGCTGCTCGAAAGGGCCGGCTCGACCGGATTGGTTACACGGCCTCGCAGAATACCGGCGTGAAGTAGAGGCACCTAGTGCTTCTGCGTTTCGTTCGGTGAGTGAGGTAACCGGAGGTCCACACCCCCTCCCTGTTCCCCTCCTCTTCCCTGCCATCTCCCAAATATCCTTAACGACCGGCAACGCACCTGCAGCATCTATGCTGTTGCAGATGTATGTGGGCGACGGTAATCACTTACCATCAGGTGCACCGCTTGCTCGGTTGCCGACTTTTCCATAAAATGAAAAAAGTTTTTTATGTTGAAGGTTTTATGGTGCGTTGTCGGTCTATAAGGACATTTCGGGGAGGGGGTAGTGAAATTGGCAACGAATTTTATATTATTGATACATAAAATGTTTGAGCAAAGAAGAAGCTATCCTGAATTAGTTTTCCATGCCAGTCCTTATAAATACAAACTGCCGGGAGTTTTATTCTTGCTTTTGTTACAAATCTTGCGAGCTAATTAAGTTGAAACTTTAATCTGCATTATGGAAGACTTAATTCTTTTGTGTTGTATAAAAAGTTTCGCAATTTTTATTCTTAGATGTTAGTTATCAAACTATATATTAATATTTACTATAAAATAGATCAATATATTGAGGACATTTATGTGTGAAAATAACTCTAAGTCTGCACTTGCAAGTCCCCTGGCTAGTGATATTAGATTTTGAACGTATTTATTATAAATTTTAAATAACATGTTAAAAAACCTACAGTTTCATGCCTCTTCTCTGAAAAGGTCTTGTTTTGCGTACCGGTGTATACTTTGATGTTCATAAGAGGTTTAAACAATCCTGAAATGAACAACAGAGTAAGGACTTTGACTTTGACTTCATACTTAAACTTAGTAACACAGTAAAATAGTTTTTAATGTGGTTCAAACAAACCTAGTTGTTGGTAACATGGGAAAAATTGCATATGAAAGATGAGAAATCATATAGGCGTTTGTTTATAAGTACAGTTTATCATTGATATAAAGAAAGATATGTTATTATTATTATTAATAACTCTATGTTATGTTATGTTATGTTATGTAATGACAGGCTGGTTTTCGCAACTTCACAACTATGGATACTATCCATAACTATAAGCAACTATAACTATATATGTTTTGCTTATGGACAGAGATATTAATTATTCGAGCCAACCGAGCTCCTCGAGGAAACTCAGGAAACCTTTAAAGTTACCAGTGACCTCGGTGAGCGACCTCAGCGTAGCGGTACTTCATCCAGTATTCCGCAATCTTCAGACACTGCAACAGGACGTGGGCCGCCGTTCCTTCATCCCTCAAGAAGATTGTTAACCGATCCATGTCCACTTATGGTGCTAGTTACTACCCGAATTTGGGGCCAATTTAGGCGTAGTAGCACTTTGGTTTTTTTTTATGGGAAAGGCGGTAAATGAGCAAGCCTGTTGGTAGCCACTTACAATCGCTCACGTACATCTGCAACACCAGAGGTACGAAACTGTGGTAGATTGAAAAAAAAAATAAGTTTTGACATTTGACATTTCTTTCTTATGTCGAATAATAAAGAATTCTCATTCACTCATCCGCTGTTATTTAAGATGTCGAAATCAGGAAGGAGGTTATTTTAAACGAAAACCTTATAATAAAGCACTAGCTGATCAATCTATTATGTGTATCATTCATTCATCTTGTATTATAAAACAACTTTTCGTTTTTTAATACATGTTCCGAGACAAATTTCTTAAAACCTGATGAATATTTTACTGCAGCTAACTTTTATATCTTTCTTGCAAGACTTGCAAGCTAATTGAGTTTGTACTTTAATAAGGTATTATGAAGGAAGGTTAATATTTCTTTTACACCTTTTTTCTAGTCATTTCGTATCTCACCATTTTGATTTAAATATAACCTACTTTTTTTTTGGAGAATACTATTACATTGGATTGAAACTATTTTATTAGTAAATTAAGAAGTTTTTTTTGTCCATCAAATCTGATGTAATAGTTGGGGCGATGAAGAATATGATCTCAGTCTGCGGACTTCCCAGAGCGACTATGTTTTATCAATTACATTGTTAAATGTGGGCACAGGACGTGAAACATGTTAAGCATTGAAAACATCGGGAGTTAAAAAAAATGTGTACGCGGTAATATCCGTAACAATATTTGCATTTCGAGCAAAGATCATTATAAGGCCTGCAGTCTAATGCATGTCCACAGCTGGCAATACGCGAGGCGTGGTCATGAGGTGGCAGAAAACATCGACTTCGTCATCAATATTCTGAAAACTTGGACTGGTTATCGTGCAGTGCAGTAAAATAAACGATTGCAATGTGAATTTGTTGATTTCTAATTATTTCATTTCATTTCGGGTATCCACTGACCAGAAGCGGTACAAAAGGTGCTGAGTATCTACTTGGTATTATCGACTGTTACTTACCTGTCAAATAATCAGTTAATCACAGATAAAATATCATTACGAAATATTTTATCTTTGATTCGGCATATATCAGATATATGTTCAAATGATCATTAAATTCGTATCTTACTTAAGCGACTGGTCATCAGCCTATGGCTATTCTTTTATACTGAATTTAATTTAAATAAAATATATTTGCATAAATACAGCATGTAGTTAACTTGCTCTTATTATTATGGTGAGCGAAAGAATAAAAGAAAACATACACAATAAGTACAACATTGTTCGCAATGAGAAACGTTTTAAAGTGTATCATAAAAATAGAAACCTTCGCTTTATTCCAAACGGCAAGCCACTCCCAGCGTCTTGAGCATTCAACAGCCGTAAACAATAAATGTCAGAGTAGACTGTACGTTTCAACTTAAATTACAAACGTGTTTCCGTATTTGCAGCACGCGCGACATATATTTGCGCTTGTAATTTTTGTCAGCGCAGGCAGATGGAATTTCGTCAGATGACTATTACTCGTAATTGCTAAGATTTAAGTATATATAAGCACACGCGCCGTGCAAAGAGCCGTGCTAGGTCAGGGCGCTCACTTTAATGTCATTGAGCGTGAGTGACCTGGGTTCGATCTGCATGGCACCGCTAAATCTGTTACTAATAATTTTAAGCGCTGTATTTACCACGTGCTCAACGGTGAAGGAAACCATCGTGAGGAAACCAGCATGTCTGAGAAATAATAATTATTATTTCGAGGACATGTGAAGCCGGCCAACCCGCACTGAGGCAGCGTGCCGGGTCCTTCCCGGCTCCTAAACTCTCTCTGATACTAGTATTTGAGAAGGAGGCTTTTGCCCAGCAGTGGGCACTCGCCCAACACCTATAGAAGTTGACAGATGACGGATTTACATTTAGCACGAATCGGCGTAGTAAGACTTCCTTATTCCAATATTTGTCTCCCCTGAGGATATAAAGTATAACAACACCATAACATGAGATTTCCTAGCCGTTTTCTTTAGTTGTCTCTTACGTGTTGAAGAAAAAAAAAGGAATAGTTTGTTTTATTTGTTATAGTGTATTGGGTATCATTTACCTAACAATATCAAAAACAAGAAAATAGAAGATTTAAAAAAAAATCTTAAATTAATATTGGTTGAAAAAGTTTATTACACAATACAGGAATTTATTTGCGATAAAATTTGACTAATTACAAAGATACAATAACTAAATTTTTATTTGTGGACATTTAAATTGAATTTTTTTTAACTGTAAATGAAATTAGATATCTACATTTATTTAGATTATTATTTTATTTTATTTTGATAGTTGTTATAAATTTTGATTTTGACATCTGATCAACAACGTAATAATGTAATGTAATATACCTTACATAGTTATGTATTGAAATTATATCATATTGTAAAATTTGTGTGCCAATAAGTGGTAGATCATATAGGACATAAACAAAATGTTAACGTCTAGACAAGTATCACATATGATCAACAAATAAATATAAATAAATACCTTTATTGGATTAGGATAGCAAGGGAAGTAACAGTCCACCTGATGGTTAGTCATACTCTGGTGGAAGATACATAAATGAAAAATAAAAACGAATCTTCTCTACTGTTAAGAGGCACACTAGGCTCTAAACTGTTTGTGTACGCTCGAAGGGTTGTTTAATAAAACCGCAACTGTATAGTGGTTCTAGGCTGATATATTTGAACACATTAGATCAACATTCTTATTACCGTTATAAAAGGCAAACCATATCTCGTACTAAATATGGTTAGCGCCATCTAGTTTGTTTGTAGAAATTTACTTAAGATTATAATATACATTAATAATATGCGTCTTTAACACTACAGATGAAAAAGAATATTCTCGAAGAACACTACAACATACAAAATGACAAAGATTGTGTTCACAACTGTAGAGATGCTTCGCAACTTGTTGACAAAATTCAACGCATGGTCACCATCCCGCTTCAATCATGGTTGGGTCAGGCTCGTCAAGTCACCAAGCTTAATTTTTGTGAAAAAAGAGAACTTAAAGAGTTTGGAAAATCCAAAAGTGCACGTCTCATGACGCTTATTTAACTCTTAAGAAAAAAAAGGGACTCGAAATATAGAGGTTCAAATATTTCGATTCCAATTTTTTTTCAAAGTACCAATATAAATCATCAAAACAAAAATTAATTTATATATATTATGAGAATGAGGTAATCGGTGTTGCATATGTCCGTGGGCGAAGGTATTCACCACTTACCAGCAGATGAGCCACCAGCTCGTTTGCCCCTTTTTCCTTAAAAAAAACCTCCGGTTACCTCACTCACCGACAGAAACACAGGAACATAAGATGCCTCTACTTCACGTCGATGAAGGTTTCTTACAAAAAAGGCTACAGAAATGTAATCATCCCTATATACTAATATAGAATGCCTCACAGCCTGTAAATTAACTGGATCTCCTTACCCTTTCAATCGAAACACAACAGCGTTGTTAAGCAGATATATTAGACAAGGTGATATCTACCCAGGCGACTTTTAACCAAGAAAATGGGTTTTACCGCCTTGTCATCTTACCGCGCAATAAACAGAGACGTTCTAAGTTATCGTAAGAAAATAGACAGTGATGGAAACAGTGATGTTTAATACACAATAAGAAAAAAACATACATTTCTTACAACGACAGGAGCGATAAGTTTAAAATCAATAACGCGAGATAAAAGACAGCCATTTGTTACTGAACGGTTATTGACGGATACCCATTTGCACGTTTATACGTTACGTTCATTCTATATATAATATCTATAAGACTTTACGTACTTACAAATATAACGAGACTAAGAACCTTTTAATATTTAATTAGTAGTAAGTAGTAATTTAATATTTATTTATAAGTAGTATTATTACTACTAGTAAGTTTAATATTTCCTTGAATATTAAAAATAGATCAAATCAAATCATAATTTTAATTTTTTTACTAAATAATATTCACTTGTTAAAAGCATAATTTTAAGCTTCTACCGTTTTGTAACGGAGAAGAAACTGACGAAAGAAACCCCCAGGGATTCTGTTTTTGTATTTTTTTTTTCAATACAGTACACATTTTTTAAAAAAAGCTTAAGAGCAATCGACTCATTCCCTGGGTTTATTATTATCCATGTATTTCTTTATTCGCATATTTCAAAAGGTTTATACATTTATCAATTATAATTCAAAATGTGTAATAATTGAGTGAAAGACTTTATTTCTCTTTATAGATAGTTTGGGTTCCATTCCTAAAGCCTACGGAGCCCTATTTATGTCGCTCTGCCGTCTGTTCGTCGCTCCATCCATCAATTCGTCTGTCCGTCCGTCACTGTATTTACGCTCTACTCTCACTAACACACTTGACCCAAAACCGAATATTAGATTAGAAAGTCAATAAAATTTTTTTATGAAAAAAATGTTCTTTCTCCCTCTGGCTTATGTGGTGTCATTGTCAAGAATTTTGATTGATTAAAGGGTAAATTTTTTTTTTATTCTATTTTATTTTCAATAATAAATAAATGGGGGATTCTCAAAGTTGTCAGTTCAGACCATTTTTGTTACGGGGTCTATTAATGATAAGAATTACCTTATTAAATATCGAGTTTAAAAAAAAGTGAAATGCTCATTTGTACGGAACCCTAATAGAGCGAGGCCCGATTCGCACTCGGCCTGCTTAAATATGATCGGAACAAAAATGCAAAAGTTGGGAGAACATTAAACATTTGCAAGAGAAATTTAGAAATTGAGATCTAGAATTGTGATAAAATAAAGATAAAATAAATTGTTATTTCCAAACACTTCTCATTCATGTATTTTTATAAATTACAATTTTAATGAAACAATATGAAAAAAATATATTCAAAATTCAAAGCTGTGAGGATAGCAAAATACCTCAAGTCTTATTTAAATGGACTAAATAATATTGGTTCAACTCGGTAAATTCGTAAGTATCTAGCAAAGTTACCTTGATCTTATGTTTGTTTGTTGTTCTGTGAAAGTTATCCCAGCAAGTTAAGCACAGACAACAAGTAAAACTGAGTGCAAATATAGATATAGGTAAAGCTTCAACTTTGTTACGTGGCCAAGCAGCAGCTCCTGCTGCTGCTGGAATGGTCCGGCTCGACCGGGGTAGTACCACGATCTCGCAGAATACGGGCAAGAAGCCGAGGCATCTTGTGCTTCTGTGTTTCGTTTGGTGAGTGAGTTAATCGGAGGTCCAATGAATCCTCCCCCATCCCCTAAACATTCTTAAGGGCCGGAAACACACCTGCAGTTGCACAGTTTTTTTAAATTTTTTCCTTATTTTTGTTTTTATAGTAGAACGAGCATGCGACTCACCTGATGGGAAGTGATCACCGACGCCCACGAACATCAACAACACCAGAGGTGCTACAGGTGCGCTGCCGACCTTTAATGATGGAATAGGCTCTTTTCTTGAAGGTCCCTAAGCCGTAACTGTTCGGAAATACCGCTGGCGACAGTTGAATCCACAAAAAAATCTACCAAAGGTACAAGGTACTCATTCGAAAGCCTGTGAATAATCAACGTCTCCATTCAATAACATACAGCATTACAAATAAAACTATTCCGCAACTCATAGATTATACATGGATGAAATCGACGGCAAGAGCTAGTTATAATTATAATACTGATGGACTAACCATCTTAAGAAATTACGCAAAAATAACGCTGATTGGCAGCATTGCGCACTACCAAAGTACTGCGCTCGCTAACGCGCTTACCAGGTGTGGCGTTAATCCAATCAAATCCAGGCATTGAAAAAGACCCCGTGCAGACAGGCTGATGAAGAAGCTTGTAATATTATATTTGTAGCTGTAGAATTATTATTTGACCGAGAATGTAATTCAACATTTAAATTGAACGTTCATGGAAAAAAAAACAAAAATTGTGAAAAAGAAACATAAATGATATTCAGTTTGAAAAAAAAGGATTCGTTCTTCGAGTGCATGAATAAATTTATTCAAGGATGTAATAATAAGGAAAATCTCTCTTCTTCTTACAGTCGAGTTCCTTTTTATTCGGTTTCCGGGCCTAATTTCACTTGCAAATATTACATCCTCCGTGAATATACCTCTGAGGATGAGTTAAGTCGTTACAAACATTTCAAACGGAGATTAAAAAAAAACGTCAACAAATACTCGATTATTATTTATTTAAATAAGTAAAACATATCCGTTACTAAATATTGTATCCAGTAATACATGGGTTTATATTTGCCACGACTCAGCTTTGACAAAACGTGCGTCGTTTGTGACGTGCACAGGGTTCTTAGATCTGGGCAAGTAGAAGATAAAGAGCTACGTAATTAAATAAGTTATTTTTTTTTATTAGCAAGTTATTTTTGTAAGGAAATTAGTTGGAGACGGCGCTGCGTTATTTCTACAATGAATACGGTGAATAAGATATCTCGTTGCTGGGTCAGTCTTCGTAAACAGCCATGAGCATATTCTAGGTCTTATTCCTCACGAGAAGAAAAGGGAGGCTTATTCTTACGTCACTACTCCACGGCAAAGCGATAATGGCACTAAGAGTTTTTTTAAGAGTTTTAGTTGAATTAGTTTTTAAATACTTATGTACAATTTATATTGGTGGCTTAAATATTAAAACTTACCATCTTACCATCTTACTTACCATCGGTTAAGTTTTTCTAAAAATGCTCGCGCGAAAAGTAAGAAAGAAGTAATAATAAATTTAGACGCTCACGTAACGCAAATGTAGACGTGAGCGTCTAAATTTATTATTACTTCTTTCTTACTCTCTCAAGCTTAGTCATTTATTTTTTATTATTAGGATCTTAATTAACAGCACGCTCCAATAATGAAAAAATAACGAAAATAATAAAAATAAGTTGAAAGTTTGCTGAAAACTTTGTCTCGTATTCCGTATACGTTGAAACGGGAAAAGGTACCTAACTGTCGTTAATTTAATTGCAAACACGATATATTTCCACGGTGAGGTAAACGTATTATCCGGTAAGCAATATTAGAAACGTGAGTGGAATCAACTGTAAATTGACTTACGACGTCTCTGTTATAAATGAACACTGTCCCGGAGCACGTACGTTGGCGCGCCGAAATACACTTTTAGATTGACGAGTTGTCCTTTTGTTGCTATGTCCTTGCCGTACCCCAGTAGAGCATAAGGTATTGCAACAAACTATATTGTCCACGTGAAGGGTTATAAAGAATCAAAAGCGCCAATAGCCTAGTAGTTGAGGGTGTGTACTGCTAATCATGAATACTCAGGTTCGAGCTCGCTGTTCGACTATTATAGTTATTGTACATGGTAGAGTCAAGCGACGACTTTTGATGCTGCTGAAATGGGCCGTCTTGCCCGGGGTAGTGTCACGGCCTCACGTTTTGTTCGGTGAGTGAGATAACCGGAGGCCCACTCCTCTTCCCTCAACCCTTTCCTCTTTCCCAAATATCCTTAAAGGCTGGCAACGCTTTCAAGCGTGGTAGAGCCAAGCGGCGGCTTTAACTGCTGCTCGAATGGGCCGGCTTGACCGGATTGATACCACGGCCTCGAAAAATACCGGCGTGAAGTAGAGACATCTTGTGCTTCTGCGTTTCGTTCGATGAGTGAGGTAACCGGAGGCCCACACCCCTATTCCCCTCCTCTTCCCTCCCGTCTCCCAAATATCCTTAAAGACCGGTAACGCACCTGCAGCACCTATGGTGTTGCAGATGTATGTGGGCAACGGTAATCACTTACCATCAGGTGAACCGCTTGCTCGTTTGCCGTCTTTTCCATAAAAAAAAAACGCACCGGCAGCTCCTCTGGTGTTTGGTGTTCGTTTTCCCCCTTTGCCGAATAAAAAAAACGAATGTCTTGTAGGAAAATACTTTGTGGTAAACGATATACTACGCTATCGAAATTCATTCGAGACCATAACAAAAGGTAAAATAAAAAAAAACGCGACACATGATGTAGTGGTAACGCCAATGCTTTGAATTGAATACATTTTCTTGAGCGATACATTGACACATTTCTGTCATCTGATACCGGAACCTCCCCTGAGGGCTGCCCTGCGCTCTCAGCTGTCCCGAGAACGACACAAATTGCGAGCGTGACGCGAAATATCGATGAACACGCACCAGAACGGACTTCGAATTGAAATGGTACGGTATTATTCTAGTATTTTAAAATATTCGTTTAAAAATCAATACTCACGTATCGTAAGTGTTGAGATGACACAATACATAATCGAGGCAGTGACCGGTTACTGTAGTTAGTGGTATATACAGACCTACACAAGGACAATGCACAACTGTAATGTTTCACAGGTTGAACAGATACAATACTTCCTATTCTCAACGGTCATATCTATTATTAGTTGATAGTTGGAGCCATGTAGAAGCAGCATAAGAATCTGTCATCCCTTTCTTCCCGTTTCCCGTGGGTGTCGTAAGTGATAACTAAAGGAAAAGCTTTGAAAATGTAATTGCGATTTTTGGAACCCGGCGATGTGGCGAACCGTCGCTTTCTATCTCCTGAAAGTTGAAGTTTGGGTTGTGGAAGCTCGTTAACTATTTGAATCGTGTTATATTGAAATCCATCATCACTGCCTAACCACTGTGACAGTCGTGAGTGATTGAATATGATAGCTACAGCTCTCTATAAAATTATATGAAGCATCAAACTGTTACAGATTGTAAACTCATCTTTCTGTCGTTATTCTTGTAATACAGCGAAATAAATATAAGTGTCTTAAAAATGTTTGTCTTTTTTTATACTCAGAGAATCTTGGATGAGATTATTTGAGTAAAACTTGCACCCTCTGAAACTCAATATCATTAAAATTTGGTTTTACTTTTAAAATTAGATAATATTTTTTTTTATATTTTTCAGAAAAACCATCACCCATTCTTTTTTGAAAAATATCGAGTAAAGATAAAGGTTAATTGTAATATAAAACAATATATAAATGCGTATATTTTATAGTCTGTTAGAAAGTCCAAGGTGACATCGATATCATTACAATATCGTCTGATCGATTCAGAGGAGGCGGTTGGGGTGTATCAACATATTTCACTCGTTCCTCGGTGTCGTATTAGAATTTTTTCTCCCGCAGAGGCACGTGAATATTTTAATATACTACACCTTTTATACGTTGACATGCGATAACGCTGCTCTTAGGTGTTTCTTATGACTTACATCCATCACGATTGACAGCTATGGTGTATGAAATATTGTATTAATATTTTCAATGTTCTTTAAATAGTTATTTGCAAAGCATGTAAGAGGAATATACTAGCGTTTTCTAAATGCGATTACTGTGTTTATATAAAAGGAAAGCTGAACTTTGTCTGAAAATATTCAAATCCAGAAATTCACCAACACGTAGTGTTGGTCCGTTTAACTAACAAATGACGATGAAACGTTGAAAATCCATCCAAATTTCCATCCCACAGACCGGTGATAGGCAGCTGCAGTGATGCTGCGTACGAAGGTAATTGCACCGCGCTCTCCAACCCGTCTGCCTAACGTGGTCAGCTAGTTTTATTGGATCGGAGTGAGAAACGAACCAACAGTTTTCTACGTGGTAGGGACAAGCGGCGGCTTTAGCTGCTGTTCGAATGGGCCGGATCGACCCGATCTATACCACGACCTCGCAGAATACCGGCGTGAAGTAGAGACATCTTGTGCTTCTGCGTTTCGTTCGGTGAGTGAGGTAACCGGAGGCCCACATCCCCTCCCTATTCCCCTCCTCTTCCCTCCCATCTCCCAAATATCCTTAAAGACCGGCAACGCACCTGCAGCATCTACTATGTTGCAGATGCATGCGGGCGACGGTAATCTCTTACCATCAGGTGAACCGCTTGCTCGTTTGCCGTCTTATCCATTAAAAAAAAAGTCCATCGTTTGGTAAGTGGACACTGAAGCCCACATATCAAGAAACCTGCAAACAATTTCAATTGAAGAAGGTTATATATGCGTCGTCATCCCTGAGAAATAAGGTGGAATGCCACACAGCCTGGAATTATACTAGCACAGTATGCCCTTCAAAATGTAACATACGAATGACTGCACTGTTGCTTAAAGAAGTTGTTTTGGAAGTTGTTGCTGGCCGAAGTGGGTAAGAGGCCTTTTAGGCAATAAAGTAGCCTACCACTAAGTATACCCGTTTTTGAGCAAACCCTTAAAATGCAATTTTAGAGCGCGGTAGAGCCAAGCGGGAGCTTTTGCTGCTGCTCGAATGGGCCGGCCTGACCGGGTTGGTACTACGGCCTCGCAGAATACCGGCGTGAAGTAGAGGCATCTTGTGGTTCTGCAGTTCATTCGGTGAAAAGGGTAACTAAAGGGGCCTCTGGTTACCCTTTATACATTTACTTAACTCTTTTCTAATTGTGAACTTTTGTCGCACTGCCAGTGAATGCTTTAACTTTCAAAAGACAGTGAGAACCCACTTTTGACAACCTATTGAACATTCTTTATGGTCAATTTCAACCGTGGCGATAAACAACAAGCAGTATTGACAGTTATCAACTGCCTGAGCTGGAGATATTACAGTGCCTCAAGCGAAAAGTGTAGTGCGGGCAAACACTGAGGCACTCACTATTTTACGTTCGCCATTGAATATAACCTACACAGAACACATTAATATTATTGGTTAAAATTTAAACACACAGTTGATATCACAATCGGCACACATATGATTCTCAGCGTGATCTTTAGGACAACATCGGACGCTTTTACTGGATAAAAAACAGCTTATGTCGTTACCCGGAGTATGTGTTGTGAAAGGTATTTCAATAAGAAATCTCATCAAAATTGTCTCTACAGTACAAGACAAAATTACTTTTCCATTTATAATATACTAACTTATGTCACGCCGTTCTTATTTTTGTTTTCGATATGTATTTAAAACACGGACAGCATAAGAACGTAGTGGATAGCGATGAGAACATATTTAGCGTAGATACGTGTCAAAACTTTATATTTTCATAATACATAATACAACAAAGTACGACGACACAATTCATCAACAATAAAACGGCGACGACAAACGACTCGAACGACTCGAACTGGTGTTAACCCGCCAATATCCCAAAACAAAATAGCAATCGCCGCCCGGACCGTTCCAATAGAGCGATACAGTGGCGCCGATATCTGCTGATCCTGATAGCTCGGTTCACGAATTGTTGACGCTAAATAACTTTTATTACAGGGTAGAAGTGGCGTAAGTATAAACCACTCCTTTTCATGCCGCGGATGATTTAGGGAAACGTCTTAAAAATCAAGCTGTAGTCATGTAAGTAGCAAACCCGGTGACGGCTCCAGGAAATTACCAAGAGATTTCCATGACTTTGGCTTAATATAGAAATTAAAAAAAAAAATTTTTGCCCAAAGCGAAAATAAATAATTATCGTTTCGCGTGCCGTACAGCAGCTGGTAACCTATAGCAACGCGGTCATAGTACGAGATTGGATCGCATGCTATTAGAAATATTGGAGTGATAAAAGCTTTAAGCGACACGCTCGTTTCGCACGAGCGTCCAAACATGAGCGCAATTGTTACGGTTAGCTCAGCGCCAATGTTTACTACAGATATGTATTGGAGATAAAAGCACCTTGTGCTTTTAAGCACACGCGGGAGCGAATTAATGAATGAATGGAATTTATTGATTCATCGACGAAAGAAAATTCAATTTATTTTCAAACGAACAACCTGATGGCAAGTGATTCCCGTTGCCACGAGAGGTGCTGTAGGTGCGTTGCCGGCCTTTAAGGGCATTGGAGACGGAAGGAAGGATAAGGAGTGGAATGGGGAGGGGGAGTGGGCCTCCAGTTACCTCACTCACCGAAAGAAACGCAGAAGCACAAGATCTACTTCTCGCCGGAATTCTGCGAGGTCGTGGTATTAATCCAGTCGAGCCGGCCCTTTCTAGCAGCAGCTAAAGCCGCCGCCTGGCTCTACCACGTTAAAGATGATTTAAATCCCAATAATTTCCTGTATTAACGCGGATATTATAAGCTAAAGATTTTTTTTAAAGAAAACATCAAAACATATAGATGTTCCTTACATCCGTGACAAGAAATAAAATCGAGAAGTACTTAATAAAATATAAAATCTCATAATATAAATTGTTCTTATAGTTAGGAGAGTGTATAATGTTCTGATGTACGTTCACATTTCTACTTATTACAAGTTTACGAATTAAAACAAAAGTAAAAAGTTTTTTTTTGCGAATTTGACTTAAAGTCGGCCATTGATTTTTAGATGTTCCTTTCAGTATTATAAATTTTATATCTACAACCGCCACAAACAACATGATAACTTTAATGAATTAAATCGATGAATTACAAACGAACGAACGAAGCTTACAAATTAAAATAGGTTGTTCATCACTGCATCGAATTAGATTTATTTTTCACGTTATTTTTATCCCTTACTCTGAACTCAATTCAATTTTCTCTAATCTCTTAATCCGTCGGCTACAATCTCCTCGTAGCGGGTAAACTTCAACAGAACAATATCTGATGATATTTATATTTGGAATAACTAACAAAATGCTTAATTTCATTAGAAATGTAACGAAATTTTTTTGGAAAAGATTAATCAAATAATTGATGTCAACATTTATTATTCATTAAAAAAGAAAAATTACCTGCATATTTTTTTTTTAATTCGTAGTACCTAAAATTTATAATAATTAATCTTTATTATTTTCCTTCCATTATTGCTACTTGCCTTTGATGTAATAAAAATAAATATTACCCATTGGAAGACTATTTATTAAAGAAAATAATGTGAACAAAAGGCGCAGTGAATGAGACAATCACTAAAACTTTAATAAAACTACCGTACCGGTCTCCCTAAGCAATTGGCAGCAAATTGATTCAGCCAAGCCATTTTCATAGGAGCGCAAAATATCCTATGCATTCCGGAGTGATTCGATAACTGCCCGGGCGAAGCCCCTTATAAGTAATTTTATGGCTATTACGTTATGCAGGGTTTGATGTACAAAATTTAACCACCCCCACCCCTAGCTAGATAAAATAATATCAGTACAGTTTTTTTCTCATACTGTACCTATCCCAATGGCTTTGCACGGGGCGGTTTTTACTCTGTGGCTGGCAAACCATGTCCGTTAGGACGAGTAAAAAGTGATTTGTCGGTAGCCTCGGGCATCGGAAGACAAGTTAATTGCAGTCGAGTAGGTATCATGGATCCAACCAATGGGACGGGCTCGTGATATTAGATCGCTAGCCTGTGAAATATAACAGCCTATACAGATTATACTGCTAAGGAAGGTTGGATGTCGTAGATAACTTTACCTATAGGTAAGTCAAACGATACTTTGATACCTACTAAACTCCGATATTCTTCCAATATATCTGTCAAAAATTGTTTTCTTTATCAATATAAGGATTAAAAAAATATATAACCTATAGCCACTATTACGATAGTCATCCAAACACCCAAAATATAAATTAATAAACTACAGTTCAAATTTTACGATAAAATCTGTATATTTTTAGTGCTAAAATCTCTTAAAGTGTAAGGGGGAATATATCTTCTCTTTTCACGGATGTCACCTCTCCTGCCGGCTTTTTCTGGCCCATTCCCTCCTCCCCCTCCCAATCCCCTCTCCCGTCTCCAAATAGTTTTAAAGTCCGGTAACGCACCTGCAACTCCCCCGGTGTTGCAGATGTGCGTGGACAAATAGTGCAAAAAACTGGAACATACCTTAAAAACTCTCACGACAGTATTCCCAATAAAGGGTCAGGTCAGCGGTGGCAGGTCTTGAGCCTTTCGCTGTCTTAATGTCAGGCGAACGATACCAATCGTATATAAATTAAGAAAAACCCACGAGCTCTCCACATAAAGAATCTAACTCGTGTCTTTTCGGACGCTAACCACTCCACTCGGGTATCTTGAAAAACCTTGTTTAAGCAAAAAAAAAAGTAAAGTAGCAGCCTATAAGTGCCCACTGCTGGGCAAAGGCCTCCTTCTCAAATACGAGAATCAGAGAGGGATTAGGAGCCGGGAAGAGCCCGCCACGCTGCTCCAGTGCGGGTTGCCGGGCTTCACATATCCTCGAAATACTATATTCTTTTTATTATTCCTTAGACATGCAGGTTTCCGCACGATGTTTTCCTTCACCGCTGAGCACGTGGTAAATGCAGCACTTAAAATTGCTATTAACAATTTTAGTGGTGCCGGCACCGGGGATCGAACCCTTGTTTAAGCAAGCGTATCATAAATCAATAAACTTGAAAAAGTGTTGTTTAACGAACGAGGCTCTGGTGTCCGACGGCCTGATAACCATCAGATATCAACTCATCACCTTACCACCTCAGCTCAACAGACAAATGTCGGGGAGCAGCATATCTATTGCAACTGCGTGAGTTCCGGCACTTCGTTAACTATCCAGTCTACCCAGCGCGTGGGTCCGATACTCACTCAAGGTAAGTTGGCGCTTGCTCATGGAATGGCCTATGTCCAGCAGTGGACTTCTTCTATATCCCATACTTTGATACATTTAAGCCGTCCTTTTTTGACCGCAGTGAAGTATCTCCTTTTCTATCTTCCAGCGCCACGAAAATTAACGCATAATTTTATTATGGTCAAAAACTAGCAACTGTCTACTTATTTCCCGCTCTATATGCTGTCATGATGCTCAGACATCACTTACAGGTGAGTTTATATGATCACTATTGATTGTCCATTTGAAATGTTCTTATATATTATATATGATTTATAAAATATACTACAAACAAACGCAAAAATACAGACTAGCGCGCAAATCTTCCTTTTTTTTTTAAAGAAAGTTTATCAAAGGTGTAACTTTGTTTTTATCAAAAATGAAACACTTTTAAACCGTACTGGGATAATGTAGGCTAGTAACAATTTGTTCTGGTAAACCGACCGCGTTAAACTTAACCGTAACAAATATGGCGAGTGGGTTAACCGCAACGACTATGTTTCAGGTTAAAACGCTGTACAGGCTTTTGCAAATCCAGTGAAAATTTCCAGCTATATTTTTGATTAATATCGTTTAGTGTGTAACATTTCCTTTGAAGGAATTTGTTATTAATTTTTCTTTTTGAGAATAAACATTACTCGGTCCCAAGCGAATCCTTTGGGTAACTGGACGGTCATATTAGGATACAATAACCGACATAAATAAATAATCAAAAATGGAGTTTTAAACATTAAAACATTTGTGACACTGTTACAAACGTTCAAATTCAACTTTCAAATGTATGCTCTTGGCGGGATTATCACTGATTACCAACAAGGTAATCGGTATCGGGCTGTGATCACTTAAAGAAGATGTTGTGGAAGAAGAAGAAGAAGCTGTTTTGATGATTATGGCGACACTGGAATAAAAACATATATATTCATCCTCTCCTGAGATCTCGATTCATATTAAGATATTGGTTTTGGGTCATCCGAGATCTTCGCGTATTACTCGAGATATTCCATGATTTACTAAGACAGAATCTTAGTAAACCATGAACTCTAAATAACCTCCTCTCTGGTTAAGACGAATTAATATCTGATATATCGAATGATAGCGGCGGTAACTAAGGCGGAATAGTTAATTAAGGGAAAAGTCTTGAAAATCTCATGTCAATTAGTAATTACACTGACATTTATTAATTTTTTTATTTTATTTTTATTACATTCCCTTATATAGAAGGTCACAAAAGGCGGCCTTAATACCTATAAGCATTCTTTACCTGTCTACCTATGGTGTGATGAGAGTTTATGGTAGGTGCAATAAATAACTAAGAAAACCATAAAACCAAAAACATAATTACTAATAAATATTTGTATATATTACATAAATAAAATCTAATTAAATACGTAAAATCATATACATAATTACTACCAAAGACATAGACATAGATACATACAACCTTCATATACACATACACATATACTAACATACATACATACAAACTTTTGACAGTAGACCGTGGAAGAAATAATATTCTGTGATAATATGTGATCTAGACCGAACCCATTTATTTATGTCATTCAACCATTCTGTGAACCGTGACGCATGAAATGAAGTGTCTCTTACTGCATCTGATCCTTCCTTCGCTATTATCGCTTAAAGCCTTAAATCGGATATGAAAAAGCAAAGACGTGGAAACACCTATGTGTTGACTAGTATATTTAAGGCACTATAAACTCTTCTGGGCAGTTAGCAACTGCCGTCAGTATACGGAATTTGTCGCCGTGGTGTAAGTCGAGCAGGAGGGGAATCGTCTATCTAACCTACCATTGTTTCGGTCCCGCTGTCACAGATAACCTATTCAATCGAAACGTAACAGTTGAATTGTGCATGATTCAAGTGCGTGCACTTGGGAATAGGCACATCCATGCATGTCGCTTCCCGTGGGATTCCGTGTTGTATTTCCGTTCAATCAAACAGCATTAGAAGGGACAGCGTTACTTAATAATATAAATGTTAAACGGAAACCGTTCTTTTATTAGCGTAGCCACACCTAAATTGTGCCACAGTGGTGCTACAGTGGAGCTACAGTGGTGCTACAGTAGTGCTACAGTAGTGATACCGTGGTGGAACAGATATGTAACAGTAGGTATGAAAGGTACATCATTTAAACCAAATTAAATTTAGGTATAGTTGTTTTTAATAATAATAATGAAGAATAATGTGGTATCGGCGTAAGAATCTGCTACACCTTTTTTCCGTGGGAGTGGCCGTAAGAGACGACTAAGACCTTAAAAACGGCAATGGCTTACAACGACAGATAGTGGGATAACCATTTCGAAATATAGCAGACCAAAATAAAGCAGACCAATGACCGGCAGCAGCGTTGGAGATGCGAGGTGTCTGGTACTGCGATCGCTGATCTGCTGGCCGTGTGTGGCGATTATTGCAAATATGTTTTTTAGCTGGAGAAATGTTCTCTTGGTTAACATTTTCGTTTACGTTTTAATACGAATACGATTGCTTAAGAATATTCCGTAGGGATGACTGAGCTGTTCAGCGTTTTTACGAACCAAGGTTATAACATATCGTGGTTTAGTCATCAGTGAGCATGAGTTATGGGAGAGGCCTATGCACCTTCTGTGGACTATTTACAGGGTGGTAAAAAGAAAAAATAACTATTATATATATTTAATATATATAAAATAACATAGTCAACGTTAATTTTAACACAGAAACACGGTTTTATCTATTTTAATATTCACATTGATAAATGATCACAATTTAGTTAAAATTATTTATTCAAATTAGTATCGTCTGTGGTCGAAATTCGGTCAATTACGTTTGTAAAGTATCGAAATACAGTTTGGTTCTTTTACATAATCAAACGCTTACATTTGATTGGTTAAAGCGCTTTATATGGAGAAAGAAGTAAAGTCATGTGTAAATGTTCAATTTTTTTACCCGCGTTAACGGCAACACGTGATGTCTTTTTAGTACAGTAGTGTTTTCTTACGAGCCAAGTGGCGGCTGTTGCTGCTGCTCGAAGGGTCCGGCTTGACAGGACCCGTACCACGCCTCGCAGAATACTGACGTGAAGTAAAGGCATCTTGTGCTTCGACCTTTCGTTATGCGTGTGAAGTAACCGGAGACCTTCTCCTCCCCACCCGTCCCCTTCCATTACCCCCTCCCAAAAGATTTTTGAACGCCGGCAATGCACCTGCAGCTATCTGGTGTTGCAGATATGCGTGGGCGCCGCTAATCACTTAGCATCAGGTGAGCATCATGCTCGTTAGAACCCTTTATCATGCCGACGTGTGGCTTACCACAAGCCGACGAAATTAAAAGTACATGTAACCGACGAGCATGTATGCTTAGATGTATGTGTCTGAAACCCTCCTGGGGTACGTAGGTACTGGTACCCCAGGAGGGTACCAGTACCTACGGTTCTGGAGAATCCCTCACTGAGCATCCACGTTCAGGATTTCCTACGCTACCTAATCGTGGATGCTCAGTCTGCCCCGCGTATTCTGGGGGGGGCAATATTCCGCTCTCTTTCTTTCCTACTCGAGGCAAACGCAGCAAAGAAACTATGGCATCCCCTACCGCGCTCGCCGTGGATTTCTGCAATATCAGGGGACTCCACTCGAACCTTAGCGCCGTTCATTACCATCTTGAAACGGCGAAGCCGGCCTTGCTTTTTCTTACAGAGACTCAGATATCGTCTCCGGCTGATACCTCTTATCTCCATTACCCGGGGTACAAACTGGAACACTCCTTTGTGCCCCGTGCCGGAGTTTGCGTATACGTCAGAGATGATATCTGTTCTCGACGCCTCGGTAGTCTTGAAGGTTTGGACCTTTCTACCCTTTGGCTGCGCATCGACAGCGACGACCATCCGCGCGTCTATGCGTGCCTTTACAGGTCCCATAGCGGTAATACCGTAACTGACCGACTCATCGACCACATCCAAATGGCTACAGATTCCGTGCTACAACAGATCCCATCCGCAGAGATCGTGATTCTCGGCGATTTTAATGCCCACCACACCGATTGGCTCGGTTCTCGCATAACCGATCATGCGGGAGATCTGTTCACGACTTTGCATTAGCATATGGCCTGACACAACTGGTAACCTCGCCGACGCGGATCCCAGACGTGGAAGGTCATACACCTTCCCTGTTGGACCTTTTGCTGACCTCACACCCGGACGGATATTTGGTCTCAGTCGATGCCCTCTTGGCTCGTCGGACCACTGTCTGATCCGGAGTGTAGTGTTTATCGCGCGCCGATCCCGAACGCGATCTGCGGGGTTCCGCCGTGTGTGGCACTATAGGTCGGCAGATTGGGATGGAATGCGGTCTTTCTTTGCTTCCTACCCATGGGGCAGGTTTGCTTCTCGCTGGATGATCCCAACGCCGTTGCAGATTCTGTCACCGATGTGGTACTTCAGGGAATGGAACTTTTATTCCATTCTCTGCAGTGCCTGTCGGAGGTAAATCCCAGCCTTGGTTTGGTCGCACCTGCAAAATAGCGTCACGCCGAAAGCGGAAGTGCTACCAGGCCTGGGCCGATGCATCGGCGTCTCGGGATGCAAAACCAGTGCTCTTAAAACGAGTACAACTCTGCCTCCAGGTCCTTCAAAAGAGTTATCGCTGCGGCAAAGTTAAAGCACATTGGCAGAATTGGCGAGAGACTAGTTCGCCTCCCATCGGGATCCCGCGCATTCTGGTCTCTCGCCAAGGCTGTCCAGGGAATTTCTGTCAGTCATCTCTCCCATCTCTACACAAGGAGGATGATTCGCTGGCCCATACTGCAAAAGAGAAAGCCGATCTCTTGGGCTCTCTTTTTGCATCAACTCGACTCTTGATGACCGGGGAAACTCTCCACCTACCATCCCGTGGTGTAAGTGCTCCATGCCGGAAATTCAGTTTCTGCAGAGCTCAGTGCGAAAGGCACTCCGCTCCTGGACATTCATAAGTCGAGTGGGCCGGACGGAATCCCTCCAATTGTGCTGAGGATGTGTGCCCCTGAGTTGGCACCGGTTCTCACGCGTCTTTTCCGGCACTCCTACTCTTCAGGCGTCGTCCCGGAATCTTGGAAGACAGCATTTGTGCATCAATACCGAAAAAGGCGACCGCTCTGATCCGTCCAACTACAGGCCTATTGCCATCACCCCCTTGTTATCTAAAATAATGGAGTCACTCATCAACACCCAGCTCCTGAGGTACCTGGAGGAACACCAGCTGATCAGTGACCGACAGTACGGTTTCCGTCGCGGACGATCAGCTGGTGATCTTCTAGTTTACCTGACTCACCGATGGGCAGAAGCAGTTGAGTCTAAGGGGGAGGCTTTGGCGGTTAGTCTGGACGTAGCGAAAGCATTTGATAGGGTTTGGCATAAAGCGCTTCTTTCAAAGCTTTTATCTTACGGGGTTCCTGAGAGATTGTGCAACTGGGTCACCAGCTTCCTCACGGATCGGAGCATCAAGGTTGTTGTCGACGGTGCATGCTCGGACCCCAAACCCGTGAATGCTGGTGTTCCACAAGGCTGTGTGCTATCTCCCACTCTGTTCCTTCTGCATATCAACGACATGCTACAAATCAGTAGCATTCATTGCTATGCAGACGACAGCACGGGTGATGCCCTATATACAGGCCGTGCGAATATTTCTCGGGAACACGTCGACGAGTGCCGGAACAAACTTGTGTCTGAAGTCGAGACCTTGTTATTCAAAGTCTCGGATTGGGGTCGACGTAATTTGGTCCTATTCAACCCCAAAAGACACAGGTTTGCGCGTTCACCGCTAAAAGAATCCCTTTGTCGTTTCTCCTCTTTTGAGAACATTCCCTTATTGCCTCAGCCAGTATCAGAATCCTTGGCGTTGACATATCGAGCGACGTTCAGTTCCGTGGTCACTTGGAGGAAAGGCCAAATTGGCCTCCAAAAGCTTGGTGTGCTCTGTAGAGCGGGACAGTATTTCATGCCGGTCCACCGTTTGCAACTTTATAAGGCGCAAGTTCGGCCCCACATGGAATACTGTTCTCATCTCTGGGCAGGGGCACCCCAGTACCAACTCCTTCCATTTGACCGCATCCAACGTCGAGCGGCTCGAATTGTCGGCGACCAAGCTCTCTCTGATCGGCTTGATCCTTTGGCCTTGCGAAGAGATGTTGCTTCTCTTTGCATTTTTTACAAAATTTTCCACGGGGAATGTTCTGAGGAACTGTTCGGATTGATCCCAGCTGCTGAGTTTCACCATCGTACATCGCGACTGAATTCGAAGTTCCATCGATACCACCTAGATGGTTGGCATTCCACCACAGTGCGTTTTAATCGAAGTTTTCTGCCACGCACTTCGACTTTGTGGAATCAGCTGTCGCCAGCAGTATTTCCGAATAGTTACGACTTAGGGACCTTCAAGAAAAGAGCTTATTCCTTCCTTAAAGGCCGGCAGCGCATCTGTAGCTCCTCTGGTGTTGTGGATGTTCGTGGGCGTCGGTGATCCTCCTCTGGGTAAGACGCGTGATTATCTTTTATTATACATTTATCTCTTTCTAAAAAGATTTTTGTAGATTTCATCGCTGTAAGGAAAGTCCAATATCCATCCAGCATTTGGCTAACCATATTTCATTTCCATACGGTAAAATCTTATGACAGGTACTAGATTTAATTTACTAAATGTAGCGTTCATTCTTCATAGTTTATCTGGTGCACATTCATTTGTTTTACGTTCCAGAACACCAATAACACTAGATCAAGGCCCGCCGCGGTCGGCCCCAAGTTGTAAATAGCGGGTAGCGTAAATCAAGACCTTCTTCCACTGCTCGCCTAGTCATTAGTGATGACCCCGTTTTAAGTTGTTCGCTGAAATTAACAGGGCCGTGTCTCGTCGTATAGAAATTCAAATGACCGAACGGAAATTCCACAGCTTGGCATCGATGACGGCGAAAACTTCGAGAATACGCCGCCGCGGCAGAAATAACTACTGTAGTACAAGTGTACGCGCAAACGCAGAGGCACTCACTAGCCTATTTAAAAAAAAACATCACATTCGTCGTTCAGTCACAATCGAAGATCACCTTTAATTCATAAAGTCATTCCCGTAACTGAAAGACGATAAGGTATATGTACGAGTACCTTTACCTTAAACATCCGAGTCTCGGTTAAACACATTCATATTCATCATACAAATGTTAACTCCTACCGGGGTTCGAACTCTCAACCCTCAGTTAAGAAGGCAGGGACACTAGTCAGAAACAACTTTCTTTTTCTCGCGGAGGAAAGGTGCAAATTCTGACTAACTGAAAGCTGAAGTAATGTCGGAATCAAGAATAAGTGTCGGACCGACTAAAACCCTCTTGCATTAGAGACACGCTGTTGGTCCGGTGGTTTTGCCAGCTTTGGTGGAAGAGACTCGCAATAAGGTAACCAACTGGGCGATCAATGTCTTCACCTTCCAGTACCGAAGCATTAGCTTATGATAAATAAGATAGGGGGATCTGATGCAGTGTCAGAGATAAGGGATACGAAACTACACAACCAGACACGAAAATGAATCATTTATACATACCTTCTTCATGAGCTTATTTAAGTCTCCTACTAAAAGTTTTATATACCACACTGCGATTGTCTCGCGAATTGGTAGGCACAATATCGGTACCCTTGTACCAGGGATGCTGCGACTCGGGATCTATGTATTTGGATGAATTTTATGCAATTCTTCAACTGTCCAAGCTTCGTGCGTTTGTCAGCTGCTGAAAACGCGTGCAGGTGAGGTGGTTTTTGGAGTAAACGATGGTAATGGGAATAAGAAAATAACTTTTACATCATCATCATCATCATCATTTCAGCCTATCAGAAGTCCACTGCTGAACATAGGCCTCCCCCAAAGATTGCCTCGAAGCTCGGTCCTGAGCCACCTGCATCCATCGACTTCCCGCAACGCTGCGCAGGTCGTCACTCCATCTTGTGGGGGGTCGTCCTACTCTGCGTTTGCCTGTACGTGGCTGCCACCCGAGAACCTTTTTTCCCCAGCGGTTGTTAGTTCTGCGAGCTATGTGGCCGGCCCATTGCCACTTCAGCTTGCTGATCTTTACGGCTATGTCGGTTACCTTAGTTCTGCTGCGGATATCATCGTTGCAGACTCTATCACGCAGAGAAACACCGAGCATAGCCCTTTCCATAGCGCGCTGAGCAACTTTGAGCTTCCTCATACGGGCTGCAGTGAAGGACCAAGTCTCGGATCCGTATGTCATCACTGGCAACACGCACTGGTTGTATACTTTCGTCTCGAGGCTTTGCGGTATACTCGACGAGAAGATATGACGTAATTTACATAATTCTTGACAATTGAATACGCATTTTTTAATCTATACGCTCTCAACAACTCTATAAATTTAGTGTCGTCAATCATACTCGTAAATCATTGCGTGACAAGAAGCTTGTCATGCGATCATATACTAGTCGTAAAAGTTTTGTTATTAGATTTGAAGAGTTGAGTTGTTCCTTCGCTGAATTTATTTAGGTCAAAATAAAACGGTTGACAAAGCGTACATATTTATGGCTTTTATTTTCTTACGTTTCAAGTTTACCGTGTGCTTTTTGTTAAAGCTCGAACAATGCTAAATTTTATTATCTTTAATAATCATTTTTAGTATTCTTCTTTCGGTCTCTTTTTTTCTTTTCTTATTTTCATTCCATTCTTTTATCTAGGTGCATCATAATTTCTAAATTGGCATTATCTATAGCAGCAACATAGTGATATACTCGCTGAAATAATTTTATTTATTTATTTATTATCTTTTGCATTCCTTTACATAGAAGGATTCAAAATGCGTACTTGATGCCCATAGGCATTCTCTACCAGTCAATCGATGGTGTGGTGAAATTTTATGGTAGGTGCAAAAGAGAACTTAGAGGACCATAAACTACTAACTACATAACTAATAAATATTTGTACAAATATTAAATAAATGAAATCTAATGCAATACATAAATTCATATACATATTTATATGGATACATACATACTTTCATACATACATACATACCTTCAAATATAAATACACAAATTCTAACGAACATACATACATCACGCTTCAATCCATGGTAGCGGATTTTTTTATTTTTTCGATGAAGTTATTGCTGTTAACCTTTTTGGCTTTTACAGCTTCATAGGTTTGCGCCTGCGGCCTCAAGGAAGTTTTAGGAGCGGAGCAGAGACTATAAGGCTTGGTTATATTCTCATCATGTGTATGAAACAGGCATGTGTAGTCCAAATTGAATACGGCTTACAGCTAGTGGGTTAAGAAAATATCAATGCTGTACAAAAACGTTACATTTAGTGAAATATTGTTATCTTTCATAGTGGGTACGTATTTAACGTTACCTATTACTCACAACAAGGGGCGAAATACTAATAATTATAAATCATGACCCTTAGTGGCCAACCTCTGGTAGTAAATTGTTGTAACATAAATAAAGTCTTCTATCTTTATCATAAACTATGATTGTAAATGAAGTGAAAACATCCTTCAAGAATATCTTAGAGGGTTTTGGAGCTGGGAAGAGCTCGCCACACTGCTGCCACACCAGTGCGGGTTGGCGGACTTCACATGTCCACGAAATAATAATTTGTATAATATGCCAGACATGCACGTTTCCTCACTTGTGTACAGTGGTGCCGACACCGGGGCTGCACTGCCAGGGTACCACGGATTGATGTGTGATATATATTGTAGAGCTATGATTATTGCTGGTTCCCTCTTTCTATCTCGGTGTCGTAAGAGGTGGCTGAAGGTAAAGCTTTAGAAAATCCCACTGCGAGTGATAGATGGCAGGATAGCTATCTCCAAATATACCAGGCAAGAATAAAAGGTAGCGTCTAAGGAGGATCCTGGTACTGCTATTGAACGCGTGGCGATTTTGGCAAATGATCCTTAGCAGAGAGGCCTATGTTTTGCAGTGTATTATTTACGGGCTGTTGTGGTTGAGGTAAGAGCTATGACTGTCGTATGGTTACTTATTTGTTAAAACTTAAAATACAGAGATATGTTACAATGTCGCTTCGGATTTCAAGTTTTACTTTTTATTTTTACTCAAAATAAATAGTTTCTACCTTGGGATTCTTTAAACATTCGTCCTTCTACACCTGCACGTTACTTCTCAAATCAAATTGCTACAGTTTGAGATTTGTCGCTAAAGCGAGCCGGGACCTGCTACCATCTGGACAAAGACGGAACAAAGAGCCTGCTTAAGATTGCAGGTCACCTCGCGCAGCGCAAATAGGCTACTTGTAACGTGGACGAACCCCACGGTAACTGTGAACTTCTTTGAAAAAATCTTTTTTGAATCAGAATATATATTTTAATGAAAATAAAAAGTGATGCAATTTTATGTGATGATTAAATGAAACTTTTTGTTGAAGTCGAATAAGGTCTGGCGCTTTTTTAGTTATCTTCTGTGTATTATATTAAGAAGTTTTTATGTTACTCTACAACATGTTCTCAGTCAAATGCAGATGAAATAATAAAAATAACGGCAATGGTGCAGTGGCTAATTGTTTAGACGCGACGCTGCAGGTAGTTAAATAGATATATAGAATTCACATAAAAGAACTTAATTCAAATACAATCTCAAAAAAGAACGTTATATTGTAGTTTCGTAATTTACGAGCCATTGGCAGTGGGGAAAATAATCAGGTACATGATATTATTTATAATTTTGATTCGGTCCAGAAAACTCGACTGGAGCCGAGTTTACCCGATTCAGCGTCACCGCCCCGAGCGTGACGTCTCAGTTTCGTTCGGTGCCGAATAAAGTGTGCACGATGAGACTCAAACAAGTTTTCACTCTAATAAATTTGTTTTCATTATACTGTGTGTGTGAAAACGGAAGCTGCAAAGTGTAAATACAGTTAAGTCCAGAGTTTTAGTGGCGGCACTAGTGACAAGTTGGACAGTCAGGGCGTTGCACGTGTGGAGACTACGATGCGAATATAATTTCCTATTTTATTGTCTTCGCTGCCATTCGATAGATAAGTCGGTGCGAAGGAGTTAAATATCAACACATTTTTGTTTATTTTTAATCGGCACGTACAATGTTAAAACGAAAATTCAACACACTAATAATCGATTTTATTCTATTGAATATAAGATTTATGATTATATTTTAATAATTGATAATGAAATTTGAAAAATTAAAACACCGTGTACTGGATGGAATGTGCCCAAAATCAAAATACAAGGAGACATCTTATTCACTTGATTTCGGAACTGGGCGATTGTAATATTATTTTGGCAAAGCCCTTGTCAGACGTAGCTGCATTGTTATATAGACTGGTCACTTCTAGGCAGTACGTAATTAATGTATAAAACTTACGGGGCGACATAATCGCATATGTGATTAAGCCTCTTAATAAAAAAATAAATAATTAAAACGTCAAATTCATTGCCATCGACATCATTTCGGTTCACAGACTTTGGTTAGAAAGCGTCAGAAATGGTATGCGGTATAGGTATCATCGTATATGTGGAAATAATAGCCTGTAAGTGCCCACTGCTGGGCAAATGCCTCCTTCTCAAATACCAGTAATCAGAGAGGGCTTAGAAGCCGGGAAGGACCCGCCCACGCTGCTCCAGTGCGGGTTGGCGGGCCTCACATATTCACATATCCTCGAAATAATAATAATTATTTCTCAGGTTACATGCAGGTTTCCTCACGATGTCGTTCACCGTTGAGCACGTGGTAAATACAGCACTTAAAATTGTTTTAACAATTTTAGTGGTGCCGGCACCAGGGATCGAACTCAGCTCACTCACACTATGACATTAAAGTGAGCGCCCTGACCACTAGGCTACCACGGCTTCGTATATGTGCTGCTCCCTAATCGATAGATTTTTCGCTCGCTATCGGTCATGATATGAGAGACAGACTTACATATACACCTACTTAATCCATGTTTAGAACATATCATTACGTAATATTTAATCCTTGTGTTTTATTGCACCTTATACATCTCTGCTTAACCTAACGTTAAACTGGTAGAGAATACGTCTTGGCATTAAGTCCGATTTTTTTACTCTGATCAGTGTATATAGGTTTTAAATAAATACACTGCAAACCTTGATGAAGTAATAAAGTACCAGTAAGAGCTACTGCTTGTGAATTGAATGTCTGAAGGAATGTTTACAAAATGGAGTTTTTATAAAAGATAAATCCTTAACAACAAATTTTATCTTAAGTGCCCACTTAAAACGATCTCATTATGTCTTACTACATAATTCACCTTTCTGCCCAACTTTACCGCTTAGTTTAGAGCGTGATTGACCGACAAACATACTAACATACATAAAATTCACTTTTATCATGTTATTTATTAGAATAACAGGATTCACTCAAAAGTGCATAAAACATTTTGCAAGTTAACATTAAGTAACTTAAACAAGGCGGAGACAAGCGGTAGGTTTTGCTGCTGCTCGTATGGGCCGGCTCAACCGGAGCAGTATCACGACCTTACAGAATACCGGCGTGAAGTGGTGGCATCTTGTGCTCCTACGTTTCGTTCAGTGAGTGAGGTAATCGGAGGCCCACTCTCCCTCATCATCGCCCCTCCTCATCCTCCCTCAAATCTCCCAAATATTCTTAAAGACCGACAACGCACATGCAGCGCCTATGGTGTTGCCGATGTACGTGGGCGCCGGTAATCACTTACCATCAAGGGAGTCTCTAGCTCGTTTGCCCACTTTCCCATAAACCAAAAAGAGTACCTTACCTTACTCTCCCGAAGGTAGGATTATCCCGTAAGAAAGATTTGCCATAATTACCAAGCTGGATAAGTTGATTGGCAATCGCAGTACAACTCGCACCGGTACATAATAATGGTAATTCTCGATATGTTATCACGCCATCTGGCGGTAACGTTTTCGTTTTTCAAAACTTTTTTTAAACAAACTCGACCAGGAAGAAAGATGCTAGCAGATTCTTTCGTCGATACCGCACGACAGTAATTGTAAAACATGTTATTTCAATTATTGCATTGATGACCTCAAGTGGTCACTTTCATCGGTGTCGGCTCAAATTTGAACGCAGGACAAGCACAAGTACGCTATAGTTACTAAGCATTAACTAACTAAATGAAACATCATCTAAATAGTCAAAATCCTTCGAAATCAGAAACACTGTTGACCGTCACGGGTTTAAAAGAAAGTCATCACCCCATTAGTATTTAATTTTACTTAAGTATAATTAGTTTACACGTCTGACAATATTCGTCTGTTAATATATGTATGTAGGTATGCATACTTATTATATAAACTTTTATTATTGATTATTTCATAGTTTACTTTTTTAATAACTAATATATTGACGCACCTACTTACATTTATCTCTGGATAACCCTCATATAGACGGGTAGAGAATGACTTAGGCCTTTATACACTTCAGTGTATACGAAGATAAATAAAAAAAACCCTATATTTTTCACTTATTTGTGGTCCGTAAAGCTAAAAAGATACCTTTATTCTCACTAGTTACTCCGATTAAATACAAGTGACCGACCGCAAGCGACAATAATTTAGTGTTATTTGTGTTCTGGCCCTAAAGATGAGTAAATGTTCAAGATAAGCTATGAAAGATGACTGGTATTTACGGAATATTCACTTTCGTGTCCATTTCTGTAGCCACTTAAATAATGTTATTAAGTAGTACAACATTTATGAGCGTAATCATTATATATTACAGCGAACTAATTTTCTTAAATCGTTCATCGAACAATCAACACACAGCTCAAGTACCAAATTAGAATTTTCTGTTTAAGTAATTATGATAATGAAAAGATACTCGTACATGTATGAATGTACCAATTGTATGTACCTAAGAATGTACCAATTCTGCCGGCTTCACCTGCATGCGGTCCACCTCGCTAGCCAACAAGAGAGAGCTGTATCTGGTAGAGCCGTGCGGCGGCTTTTGCTGCTGCTCCAATGGGTCGGCTCGACTCGGGTCCCTTTGTGCTTCTGTATTTCGTTCGATGAGTGAGTTAACTGCAGGCCCACGCCCCTCTCCTCCCTCCCCAAATATCCTCAAAGGCCTGTAATGCACCTGCTCTTCTTGTAGTAGATGTAAGTGGGCGTCGTAATCACTCTCCATCAGGTGAGCAGCTTGCACGTTCACCATTTTTCCTATTAGAAACAAAAAAACTAGGTTCTAGCGACAAAATCCATATCATAGTCGAACCCAAATCCCACAGACTAGTGTGAGGTTCACTAGAGAGAGGCCAGCTATAGGCACTGCGCTCACCGACCCACTAACACAACTTGGTGAGTGTGGACAAAACTTCCAAGAAATATAAAACATACATATTCTAACTATGTCGGCGCTTCCTACAAGAACTACTTAAACTACTTAATCCCCTGAGTTATCTCGAAAAATAAATAAAATAACAAAAAAAAAACACCTTTTACTAGTTACTACTTATCTAGCAATGTAACGGCCTCACAAGTGAATTCAAACCAATAGTATTTAGTTAGTTCCTTAACTTGACTTTACACGCATCAAAGCTAAATTAGAGCGATTTAAGTTTATTTATCATTAAAGTTATCTACTAACTTTTAAGAGCCATGTATCCTGCACAAGCAGTAGCATTAAGTACAAAGTACTCATACATAGTTTGTATGATAAACACGAAAAATTAATGAAATTTTCGTTTAGATCAAATTTTCGCATATTGGCTAAAACCTTAATTAAATTAAATCAAGCAAGCTATCTAAATATTGTTAACTAAACCTTTGTATCTGACGAACTTTGTTCCGTAAGTTATTATTACAACAACTGTTCAATTAGTATCAATGTTCTGAATCTGACAGAGAATATCGAATTAGCCGTCGAGACTTAGAAGCCCAATAAGAAATTACATCGTTAAAGATAAGCAAAACGTAAAATGGCGCATTACATCCGATTAGATATCATTTTCTATCTACAACGTGAAAGTAATATTTAATTTCTAGACGCGGCAGAGCTAAGCGGCGAATTGTACTGACCTCGCAGAATACCGACGTGAAGTAGAGACATCTTGTGCTTCTGCGTTTCGTTCGGTGAGTGAGGTAACCGAACCGTATTTAAGAATGACCTATAACGACATTCGTAATTTATACTATTTTGTGTTTGGGTCAAATGAAGTGCAGGGGACAAAACACGACTAGACCCAAATACCCTCGAAGGCCGGCAACGTAGCAGATGTACGTGGGCGACGGTAATCACTTACCATCAGGTGCTTCGCTTGCTAGTTTGCCGCCTTTCCAATAAAAAAAACAAAAACCCAATAATTTAAATTTGGATTTTCCATCTCAACGAATTCCATGACCCATGTCACAGCACTAAGCAAAGCGTTATCAATTCAAAGTTCAGAATCAAAAGTCGCAGCATGAAAAAAACTTAGGATTATCATGTTATATGATTCTTTCCAGCTCGAGTTGGAAGTTCGATCGTCGTTGGTAATATGTTTACGGTAAAAAAAAAATAGACAAATTATGAATTTTGTAATTTTTTTAATAATTCAAGCTATAAGCAAATAATTAACGGTTATAAGTAATGTGTAAAATTTTCTAAAACAAACTTTTTACACTTCGCTCTCTTTAATTTAATTCAAGTTCGTTTAAATTTTTCAATATTTCCTTGAATTTACCGAATTTTTAGTGATTTCATAATTTGATATTATCACACTTCGTTGATAGCTTCGATAATAACAGTAAAAGAATAATAAAAAAAGGTAACTGCTCGCTTACTGGCCGTCCGCTGCGCACGGACACCGGGGGCCGACTGGAAATCAGCGCTGCGACATCGCCTGGCTTATGCTGAGACGGTCCTTTCCGTCGCTTCATCACAACACACACAAATTCCTTGTGATATACATATATTCAGTATTTTTTTTTAACAATTTTTTTTTAATTTTAATGTTTTTTTCCTTCTTATTGAATTTTTTTTTTGATTTTTGTAATTTTTATGTATATCATGTACTATGTGTGTAGATGTAAGCGTAGGAATAAATGTCTTTATGTCTTTATATGAATTTTGTAAAATATCTTAATCATAAAAAATACTAGATTCCGATCGGTAACACTCGGCTTTGAAAGCGAAAGCCACTAAATCTCTAACAAGTAGGTTATCAGGCCGACATACTAGAAATCAGTCACGCGTTGAGTGTCAAAAGGCTTAGTTTTTATGCCGATGTAGATGCGAGGTCTCTGGTACTGCGATCAAAAATCCTCCTTATAGGAGAAGCATATGTCCTGCAGTAGACTATTTTCAGGCTGTTAAGGTTAAGGTACGGTAAGTTATAAGGTGGTGGCATAAGAATCCGCCAAATACTTTCTTCCCGTAGACGTAAATAGCAATAAAAGGCGCTAAAAGCGATAATAGGCGCAAAAGGCTAGAAGCTTTGTAAATCTCATGCCAATGTCGGGGAGACCCGAAATGTGGGTTGCAGAAGCAAGTTAATTAGCTACGCTAATGAGTGCTTAATAAAAACCAATAATCTCTGCCTACCTTTATGAGTAAGAGGCGTAGGTACTTATTATACATACTTAAATATTAAGCAGCAGCCGCTAAAAATGTCCACTACACCGTTATAATTTATCATATAGTTCTGGAGCCGGCAAGTGTAGATTCGTCTCAGACGTTTAGTCTTCCTGTATCCTCGAGCATGCGATAAATTACCATAGCAATGAACTATTTTGTAACTACCCCTCGCGTACTGTCACGTTTAAATACCACGATCTACCAAAGCGATTAATTCGCGAATCATAATGTTAAAACGCGTGTCTCTACCCCATTCGTTCCGATCTTTTTGAATGGTAAAATTTGTAGAGTTCGCGATAAGTTTTAGTCACCGTTTTAATTTATGTAAATGGGGATGGAATGCAAGCTCACTGAGCTCGGTACATGACGCTAGAGGAGGAATCTGAAAGCTTATTCTGAAACTGCTTTTATTATTAAAAAAAACAGTTTAGCTGAGGGTGATGTATAGATAAAATGAAGTGGGTACGTCAATATATTAATTAGTCAACAGATCTACTCGAACGTCTTCCGGTAGATTATTAACTGTTTGCTAAAGTATAAGACAGACCGTCTCTTTCTCCATATGTCAACTTTACCTGGTCTCAGATTCACGTCCAGTCTCAGTGGCCCATGAGATGTTGGTTGGTTAGGGTGCTGTTAGGCTCCCGGCGATTAGGAATGTAAGAACAAAAATCCGTAAATTATAGTTTAATTTCAAATGTGTAGTGTTCGCGTAAATATGAGAAATTATTGAAGGAAAGAAATCTCTTTTTAATGGTAATTTGGCGTAATCTGTCTCGGGCAGGCTAATTTGGAAATCGCAATAAAAGACTAATACGCTATTGCTTACCATTGCTCTAAATAGGGCTCGTATCCAGAACCTTCGAAGTTATTCTAACATGTGTCAGAAGCCATGGAGCTGAAGTAGTATGACACCCACGAGATGAAGTAGTATGATACATTTAATGAGTAGTAAATCATTATTAATATATGTACTTCCAAGTGTTTCTTCATCACGGTGGTACCACAGGACACCGCTCCGTTCTCATAAACATTTTACGAGTGCTTTACGTTTGAACTTCGGCGTGCGTTTTGTTGCCAGATTTACTGGCAACATTTGATTCAAACTGCGGCGACCGTAAACTACGCGTGATGATGAAAAATAAAACTTACTTGCTCGTAGTAAATTCGGCAAAAGGACCACGAGCCTTTTGTCTTTATTTTTGTCTTTATTTTTGTCTTTATGTTTGTCTTTATGTTTGTCTTTATGTTTGTCTTTATGTTTGTCTTTATGTTTGTCTTTATGTTTGTATTTATGTTTGTCTTTATGTTAGTCTTTATGTTCGTCTTTATGTTTGTCTTTATGTTTGTCTTTATGTTTGTATTTATGTTTGTATTTATGTTTGTCTTTATGTTTGTCTTTATGTTTGTCTTTATGTTTGTATTTATGTTTGTCTTTATGTTAGTCTTTATGTTCGTCTTTATGTTTGTCTTTATGTTTGTCTTTATGTTTGTATTTATGTTTGTCTTTATGTTTGTCTTTATGTTTGTCTTTATGTTTGTCTTTATGTTTATCTTTATGTTTGTCTTCATGTTTTTCTTTATATAAATGCTGTTTAGATGGCTCGATTAGCGCAATGACTGAGCGAATGTCTGCAACACTACGGGTCGCAGGATCAATTGCCACTCTATATAAACACTTAGTTTAGACGAGCCTGTAGCAAAGTTGCTAGCCACTCGACCTACGAACGTCGCGAACTCGAATCCTGGGACAAGCATTTGTATAATGCATAAGAATGTTTCTACCTGAGTCATGGATGTTTAAATATATTGTATATATGATTATTTATCTATGTACCCGTTTTTATCGCCATTCAGTTACAAAGACGAAGGGAATCCTAGTATGAAGCATGTGGGTGACCCATATATTATTGTATTACTTCTATGGCCTTATGATTACTCCGATTCTGGATATTTTATACGTACAATTTTTGACTTTAAACACTACCATACTCTAACCTAAGAGAGAGAAAAGTTCTGAAAAATCGTATTCTAAAAATTTATCATTTATACTTTTGGCATAACTTAAATACTTAATAAATTTAATTAAAATCAACTTTCAATTAATTTCTATTTTCCACGTATTTGCCACGTGCTCGGCGGTAGAGGAAATCATTGTGAGCAAATCTGCATGTCAGAAAAATAATGAAAAATATTATATTGAAGATATGTGAGGCCCGCCAACTCGCAATGGAGCAGCGTGGCAGGACCTTCCCGGTTCTAAAATCATCTCAGATATTTGAGAAGGAGACCTTTGCCAAGGAGTAAATTTACTAGATTTCAAAAAATAAACACAGAACGTTTTATGTAAAGGTCGTCCTCTAGTAACTTTCATAGCAATCTAACAGGGACTTAACCCTAGTTGTGAATACTAAATGTAAGAGACAAATAAGGAAGGGTTAAGGCCAATAAATTTAAATCAAAGCGCTTCCGGTCTGTAACAAATGAAGTCCTAGGCATATTTACATAAAACGAACATTTCTCACAAAACAGAGCTCAATTTTATTGTCTACGCTCCTTCGGAACTGTAGCGAGGAAATCGTTTGAATTTATATTCATTTAAAAATGACGAATTAGTACTTCCTAGTTTTGATTGATTATTGATAGGATACACTAAAAATTAAATTAACATCTAGATAAAGTTGCATTAATTATTCATCCAAATGAATTAAAGAATTATGACATCTTCATCTGAGTATGGGCGTCAAATATGTCAAATATCATACTTTATAAGGCGCAAGTTCGGCCCCACATGGAATACTGTTCTCATCTCTGGGCAGGGGCACCCCAGTACCAACTCCTTTCATTTGACCGCGTCCAACGTCGAGCGGCTCGAATTGTCGGCGACCAAGCTCTCTCTGATCGGCTTGATCCTTTAGCCTTGCGAAAAGATGTTGCTCTTTACATTTTTTATAAAATTCACCACGGGAACTGTTCGGATTGATCCCAGCCGCTGACTTTTATCATCGTACATCGCGACATAATTCCAAGTTCCATCTATACCACCTAGATGGTTGGCATTCCACCACAGTGCGTTTTACTTCGAGTAAAACTTACTGTACTTTCTGCCACGCGCCTTGACTTTATGGAATCAGCTGTCGCCAGCGGTATTTCTAAACAGTTACGACTAAGGGACCTTCAAGAAAAGAGCCGACGAAAATCCAGAGATAACTCAAGGGCAAGGAATTCGCTTTAATTTCAGCACGCAATTGAACTAAGTTCGAATCCGTATGTCAACAATAATCAAAATTGTTATTTGCAATTATGAATGCTAAATTTAAGATCAGAAAACAGTAAAGCTGGTATATGAAGTAATAAAAATATTATTTGGCCCTGTTCCTCGGTCCAAGGTCTTTTTAAAAAAAAGGAGAGTTGCCATTTCCGTTACTTTGGTCGGAGTTGGTACATTTATTAGATACTTCTCTACTTTCATATTTTGCAGTGTTATCATAATTCCGAGGGAATTTGATTTCATACAAACAAAGATCTGTTCTCTGTCAAATGTTTGGAAAAAACTATTGCGTCTGCTTGCGCTTGTATTTCTAAATCTACTTACGTCGAAAGACATTAGCCTAATAGCCGTAAAAGAGATTGAAGATTAAGTTATAAAGAACTCAGCGGAGCGACATGAATTTGTTGCTCTGTTCGACGTCGCGTCGTTCGTGTCAAAGACAGGATTCTAATATCGCTTTTGACGTTACGTAAACCCGGCTGTACATTACGGTAGATTAAATATAATTCCCCATTTTTTCGTCAAAGTAAAAGTTGCACTGCCGTATATGATTATTTTTCGGGAAAACGTAATGAAAATAATGAAAAAAAAAACTATGATATACTTTGCTTATTTTTACTTACAAAAGCACATTTCCTTTATGTTCATTAGATGTAAAAAAAATATAATTCTTGTCATGATGCTACAATAAAAAAATTCTTCAGTTATGACTACTAGCTAGCTACCACGGCTCTCATTAAGCGTACTTGGAAGATTTATAAACATTCGTACATAATCCTAAACGTTCTCAAATAATCTACTTATATATCGGAGCTCACATATGGAGTGTTCTTAAATGTTTACTAATATTTATATATTTTATCTGTGTGCGAGTAACTCCAATTTTCTACCGACACGTTGTTAATTTCGTAGGTAGAGCTTATGCGCATGCCGCGGATATGCTAAACCCGAAATACCACTCCGTCTGTTAAGCGATAGAGAGCCAGTATAATTACGGGCTGAGAGGCATTTCTTCTTAGACCTCGGGGGTGATAACGCATCTGTAACCTTCTTCGTTTGAAGTTATTTGGAGGTGTCCATGGAATGCAGCAGTCGCTTACCATCAGGTGGACTTTTGGCTCACTTTTCACATAACCCAATAAAAAATAAATTCTGTTTACTCTTTCTACGCCAACGCACCTTTCTGATTTTACTAAAAATAAAAAATATACAACATCGTTCATGCAAAGACTCATAAATCCCCATCCTTAATTCTTCGAATATCTCATTTATAACTCATCAAAGCTACCGTACCATGAAGCACCGACCGCTTAGCTTTGAAAATGAGCGCGTAAACATTTTATGAGTATTCTGTTCATGCCTACACTTCAACCTGTGATTTGTTTTACAATTTATACGTAACGTTTACCTACTTTACTTACTTTAACAGCCTGTAAACGGAATCTAGTCCACTACGGAACGTAGACCTCTGCCATAAGGAGGGACATCTCGCGCATTAGACGCTACTGTCCGTGACCCGTCTGTCTGTTTTCTTTTCGAGATGTCCCGCCATCTGTCGGTAGCAATTGAGACTTTCGAAGCTTCTCCCTTAATTCAAATAGTAACGTTTACGTCGGAATATTATATATTAATAATGTTTATTTTGTTTAAAATAAAGGGGAAGTTACAGCTTATGAATGCCCACTTCTGGACAGAGGCATACTCTTAAATATTTTTTGACAAACATTGGGGAAGGTAGGGGTAGGGACACGTCCTCGAAGTAATGTTTTTTATTATTTCTATGACATGCAGGTGCTATGACACTCACGATGTTTTCCTTCACCGCCGAGCACGTGGTAAATACAGCACTTGAAATTTCTATTCACAATTTTAGTTGTGCCGACTACTGGGGATCGAACCCAGGTCACTCGTCTTCTTTGCTACTACGGCTCTAATTTGTCACTTCAGCAGTGGGCTCTTATAGACTACTACTTCACTTTTACGAACATCTTTTATATCATTTATTTATGATCAAGACTATCGACTACACCTGTGTTGAAGCACCTTTGTGAATGAAAACACTATGAGGGACATGAGTCAAACCATAAATCGGATGGAATTTTTAATTAATATAATATGTATATAAGTTTTAATATCGTATGTAAGTTTTAATCAACTTTTATATTTCTAATACCAATAATCTCCGTCACAATTTGTAGAATATAATTTTTTATTGTATATTTTTAATCATCTTAAGATAGAGTATGCTCTATCTTAAGGTACTCATACTGCACTTTGTCCTTTGAAATAGCAAATTAAGTAAATGAATGAATTTTTAAAATTACGAATCTGCCGTTCCCGCTGGAACTTTATACCTCTATCATATTAAATTACCAACAAACTTGAAGGAGATTCGTTTATGTAAACAATAATAAATACAAATTGTTAATTGGTCAACACCGGCACTAATTGGCTCAACAACAACTCGGTGGCTCAAAATTACAACCCTAATTGATGCCTCGAAGGGTTATATAAAATGTGTTACTGAGAATTTAAAATACAGAGTTAATTTACATTGTAACTGATGAAGAATAACAAGAGGAAACCAATTCGTGTATTTTGACTAAAAAAAAAATTCAGGGAATCAGGGGAATTTGTCTCCTACTACTTTAAGATAGTTTTGTAGTCAGGATGTGTTTGTCGGGTTGCTCGAGTGTGGGTTATCGGAATTCATAATCATTTAATTCTTTGAGCCTATCACAACTCCACTGTTGAACATAGGCTTAGCCCCCAAAGATCGCCACAAAGCTTGGTGAGCCATCTGCATCCATCGACTTAAGTGTACATATAATCCATTGAATTGAACTTGGTAATATTTCAATTGTGCACATCTCTAACGCGAAGCGGAAATTGTCTGCACAATTTCCACCAACTTTATATCACACTTGTATGGTAAAAAAGTACATTAACGGCTAAAAAAGGATATTCCAATGAACATTTCTGACATATAACGATTTCTAGTATTTACGCGAACATTGCTCTTTTACCTTAGAACTACTGTTAAAAACGTCAGTGAAGGAGGTGCACACTAAACGTAGCAATATTTCTTACTTATAAGGTACGTATGATAGGAAGATTTTAGTTCTAACGCGTTTAGTTCAATAATATATAGCTGTGTCAGTTTCTTATAAGTACTTATGATAATGATTTCTTGTATTTACGCGAACACTACACATTTGAAACGAAACTATTGTTTTACGGATTTTATAGCGTTTAATTTTGTTTTTAAATTCCCGTCGTTTCGCTACACTCTACTACTTATTGTATATGTGTAGTGTATTGTTCTACAGCAGCCGTGGTCACGGGGGGGCTGAGGTGTTAGACGTCCAGATGTCATAGTTAACTCGGGCTACGTTCAGCTTTAACTGTGTCACATCAGATAAAATTAAACACGACAAAATCCTTAAATAATAAATAAAAATTCTGACATAGTTATAAGTTAATTTATTTAGACTATTTCTAAACAAAATTTAAGTTCGGCAGTTGGTCTGTACTGTCGTGTGTGATACTCGAATTTGATGATATCTCTTGAAAAACTGATGATAGACTAACTAACTCTTCAGCTTACACTTTAATACTTTTCCACGCCACATAACGCGAAAGCATTTGAGCGAGTTTATCCTATATAGTAAAATAATGTTGTGTTCTTAATATGAAATAATATATTAACTATAAAAACTTTTAAGTTAAACGGTTTTATTTTATGTGCACTGAAAACTACAAAAGACATAATCATCGTGTTTTACTAGTGTAGCCCTTTCATTTGATACCCATATTGAGGGGGTTAAGGAAAAATATGTAATCCGCCATTTTGTATCGGCGGCCATCTTAGATTTATAATGTTATTGATTTTATTATATTGTATTGTCATCTAAATTAAATATGTGTACCAAATGTCAGATCAATCTGACAACGGGAAGGTGCTTTAATTTCAATTTCTAATTTTGACCCAAATTAATAAACAAATAAATTCCGTACGGGTCGAGCTAAATAAACCCGTTTAAAAAAAAACGATAGAAATAATATTTTGGTTGCCGTCAATTGTTCTGTCTGTGCTTTGTTTGAACGTATCGTCTCCATTTTTTTCCAGTAGTTTTAGTTTCCCTTGAAATAGAAGCTTTTTAAATATAGTTTGTTTAATTGAAATTCATAATTACCATGATCGTTTGGGGCATGCAATTTTAGCTATTCCAAACTATAGATTTTTATAGTAAGTTCACATTGGTAGTCGTAAATAAATCGCTATTAACTTTTAGTTTGCTGTCGCAAATCTTATTATCTGAATCTTTTTACACGCCATTACCCACGGCGCACTCGTTTATCTAATGAATTGTTTTGCTGGCAAATATAATCTCTCACAGAGTAGCATAGCTATAGAGTAGACACTTAAAACATCTTTAGTATAGCGAACATCGGCTTGTGTTTTAATGTTTAAGATCTTGAGTACTATATATAGCAGTAAAAGGTACATTGAGAAAATAAGTGCGGTTATTTAAAAAAAATTTCGTAAGTGGCAGAGCCAAGCGGCAGGTATTGCTACTGCTTAAATTAGCTGGCCCGACAAGGTATTACCACCGCCTCGCAGAATAGTAGCGTGAAGTGGAGGCATCTTGAGCTTCTGCGTTTCGTTCGGTGAATGCCAACCGGAGGCCCAAATCCTTCCTCATTCTCTCTCCCATCTCGCAAATATCCTTAAAGGCCGGGAAGGCACTTGCAGCTCCTTTGGTGTTGCAGATGTACCTGGGCGACGATAATCACTTACCATCAGGTGAGCTGCTTGCTCGTTTGCCCCCTTTCCCAGGTAAAAAAAAAACCTTAAAAACTAAAATCAGTACGTTAATCTTTAGTACTTGCTTTAATTTCATAGTACCCGAGTGACCAGGCCTTCAATTTTAAGAGCTGAATTTATTACATTACGACAAATTGTCACGAAACCTAATAGCTGAGAGATAAAAAAAAATATACTTTCGAGTATCTGTGAAGTCCGCCAGCCCCCACTGGAGTAAAGAGGGGGATTTTTCCTGGCTCCAAACTCACTAAAAAATATTTGAGTGTAGGCTTTTGCCCGGCGGTGGGCATTTACCGGCTGTTACTTTACTTTAATCTTTGGTATCAGTTCTTCATTAGTCCATTTAAGATCTTGGGTGAACATAGACCTCTGTAGAAAGCACCAGCATCGGCAGCATTTCTTTAAGGTTTTAAGGATATCCTAACGCTTCTCGCCACCACAAGTCTGTGAAATTTAGTTTAATCATATTCTGTTGAATTTTCCGCCATCGGAGAACAATAAATCGACGTAGAATGACTAAATAAGAAACAAAAATCTGCCACCCCCTTCCTTGCCGGTGTCATAAGAGGCAACTAAGAGAAAAGGTTTGAAAGTAGCAAAGGTTACCGATAGATGGCGGTATAACCATTTCGAAAAATACCAGACAAAAATGAAGCAGACCGAAGACGGCAGCAGCGTCTAAGGTGCGAAGTATCTGCTATTAAGATCCGCCAATCCCGACGCCGAGCGTGGCGATAATATAATGGCAAATCCTCCTTATGGGACAGGCCTAGCTCCCGCAGTGAATTATTTACAGGCTGTTATGGTAAGGTAAGGTAAGACGGTTACCAGAGTTTCTTTTGTTAGTTCGTTGGATGCAGAGAGACACTTGCTCGGTGATGAAGGAAAATATCGTAAGGACTACGTACTTGTATGTAAGAAAAAAAATATATGTTGAACATTACTCGGCTCCAGAGGTCTATGACCAGCTGTACCAACTGATAGACTATTAAATGAGTTTCTTCTTTGTGGTAGCAACCAAAACTATAGTAGATTTAAAAAAAAACGTAAAAAGTACATGTACATGAAACCATTACATCAGATCCGATAGACAACAAACCTCCGCAAATCAACACCGAACACCCTGCCAAGGATGATTCGCGAGGGTACTGAAATCAAAAAAAAAACATCCTGATTTCAACAGAGAATATGGGTGGGTATTGCCACAGGCTTGGAATACAGTAAGCACGACCTCGAGATACGGTGGGCGCCTTCTGCGTAGATCGAACTAAAAAATAATAATTAGGAAGCTGTCGGTAGCCCGGTTAACTAGGACAGCAGGACTTCAAACACCTTAACGTGATAACGGGCGCTGTAAAGCATTCGAAACGTCGGAAATGAAAAGTAGAATTGAACGATCCAGAATCAATAAATGATAGTTTAATTTAATATAAGCAGTATTCGCGTAGATACGAAAAAACATAATTACGTCAAATCATCACCAGTACAAGGTTACTAGCATTGAGATCGCCAGCCTGTGTGGTAGGTATGAAAAATTCTTTTAAGTTTTGATGGTACTTTCTAGAAACGGTAAATTTTCAGAAGTTGATAGCATAATAAAGAAGATGAGTAAAGAGATACCGAAACCACCATCTCTTTTCTATCTTTATTTCTTACAACCGTGTTCAGATCCAGAAATGTATTCTATTACAACGTATATCCGTGGAAAATTTATACAATGCGCTTCCAAGTTCGCATAATTACGGATTAGTTCAGACGAGATAAGAGACAGCTGAATAGAAGTGGATTAACTGCACGATACTAAATAAAGATTACTATTAATTCCACCGTTGCTCTTCAGTTAATAGGTTCTCGTCGGCACTGTTAACGTTTATATATGATATACTATAAAATATAGTTTATGTAGAGAACTTTATAATAAATGTATACACTCGTATGTTACAAGCTAGCAGTAAAGCAAAACATCGGTATTAGTGTTTTGATTTTAGTTATAATTAGTTTGTTTACATTAATTATTGTATTCCCGAAAGGATATTTAATTTTAATTGAAGAAAATAGGCTAAATTTTCAAACAGTGTTCAGCCAGCCTCATTTACAAACCAAAGAGTTTCGTTAACATCGTCTGGTAATTTATAAAATGTTGTTTCTTTCCTATTATTATTCAAAGAACAATAATATAACAAAGACAGACAAACAACTGTCAACTGTCTTGTTAATAATCTAAAAACTGTCATTTGACGTATGCGTTACTCCCATAACTGACTTGACTTTGGCAGTATTCGTAATAACGAGATTGCCACTAATGACAGAGCCAAGCGGCAGCTTTTGCAGCTGCTCGAATGGGCTGACTCGTCTGGGTAGGTACAACGGTCTCGCCGATTACCGGCGTGAAGTTGAAGCATCTTGTGCTTCTACGTTTCGTTCGGTGAGTGTGGTAACCGGAGACTCACTCCCCCACTCCGTCCCCCTCCTCCTCCTCATTCTCCCTACCATCTTCCAAATACCCTTAAAGGCCTGCAACGCACCTGCAGCTGCTCAGGTGTTGCAGGTGCAGGGCGACGGTAATCACACACCATCAGGTGAACCGCTTGCACGTTTGCCGCCTTTCCCATAAAAACAAGGCTGTGGTACATTGTAATTTCTCTCGACCCCCCGAATACCTAATTTATTACTCGTCGAAAACATTTTACGAGTGTTTCGTTCGTGTTTAAACTTCACCCGGTGCTATATATCGCGATTTATTAGCAACAGTGAAGTCAAAGTATTGTTAACGTGACCGGTGTCGTTTCTACATTGTTGAGTTACGCAAGGTACTTATTTATTTATTTATTCTTTATTGCCTTAAGCTTAAGGTTACAATGGGCGGACTTAATGCCAAGTGGCATTCTCTACCAGTCAACCCTTGTTATGGTGAAAGGTAGTTGGCAGGTATAAAACAAAGAATAAAAACAAATAAAATAAAATAAAAAATAAAAAACTCCAATAAAAATAACTTGATTAGTACATATAAATAAACTATATAATTAAATAAATATTTATAACATAAAATACACAAATACGTATACAAGTATATAAAAGGATACATAAATAAATATATAACATAAATCTAAAATAGATAAGCCGAATATTGTCAATGATCTATTATTCTATTAGGTAATTACGAAGTAGACTCTTAAACAGTTTCTTTCTAGGAGCTGCTTTTATCTTATCGGGCAGGGCGTTCCAGAGGAGTGTAGCTTGAACAGTAAAAGAAGAGTTATAGTATCCTGTATTATGTTGTGGAACTCGAATCTTAAATTGGTTTATGGAACGAGGCTCTCCGTCATGAGCAGAATAAAGATATTGAAAATTATTCTTAAGATAAGAAGGAGAATTAGGATCAGTTAATACAGAATACAATAAACACAGAATTCTAGAGCTACGCCTTTGACGAATAGGAAGCCAATTAAGCTTGGAACGATAAAAAGAGACGTGACGTATTTATAGACGTATTTCGTTATAACGACGTGATAATAAACCAAAGTTTCATATAAAGTTGAACTAAAATGGCGACTACGTACTACGTACAACTTTGTAATACGTCTGTCACTGATAGGGCTAGGCAGAGAATGCGGATTTACATTTGGCACAGCCCGCCGCCGGTGCTGCTGTTTCCCGTCAATAGACAGAGGCATTTAGGATCGATATGTCAGGATGATTATTCATAAATAATCACACGGTCGTATCGCCCGAGTACGTAAGTGCACGGAGCGCAGGTGAGACTGATCTTAAGATAAAATACCAGCGCCGTCGTCAGTGCAGCTCCATAAAAGTTATATAGCAGCCTGTTAATGCCCACTGCTAGGCAAAGGCCTCCTTCTCAAATATCTGTTTTGCTTTGAGGGTTTTGGAGCGCCATGTTGCTTCAATGCGGGTTAACGAACTTCACATGTGCTCGAAATAATATTTCTCAGATATGCAGGTTTCCTCAATAAGTTTTCTTTCAGCGAGCACATGGAAAATTCAGGGCTTAAAATTGCTTTTATCAGTTTTAGTGGTGCCTGCACCGGTGATCGAACCCAGGTCAATCGCGCTCTATGAAACTAAAGCGTGCGCCCTAACCACAAGGCTACCCCGGCTAACAGCTCTATGGTACTATATAATTGTATAGTCATCGTTTTTTTTAATACGTTTGCCAAATTCCAAATGATTGAAACGTCCGGAAGAGAGGGTCTATTTAATTGACCGATCCTATTACATTTACACAACATTTATACTACACACACACAGCTTATGAAAAGCTTGTAAAAAATATGAGTTCACTTTTATAATAAATAAATGGTGCGTTAATCATAAACAATAAGAGTAAACAAACTGTAACCATAACAACTAAAGAAATTAAAAATTTCAAATCTGTACACGTTTGAATTATGTGTGAAAAGAATTGGCCCGACCTAGTAACTCAAACAAACCTAAATCATTTAACGTCATGGCGGCGTGAGCTCTCGAACAACAAGGAATCGCAATTAGAGCCATAATTGCACCTTTGAGTACAAATTAATTTGTACTAGCAATGTAGTTACCTGTTTACTTAAACATGCTTTGTGACTAAATGCATCACATTTACTATTAATTGTGCACAAAGTTTGTATTTATTACTTAGATTTCCTTCAAATAAAACATCTTGAACAATTTTTTCATCGTTATATGGCTAACGTGTTGTCCCCCTGGCCGATTTCTCCCATCGGCAGTTGTAACCTGCGTGGGAGACATTATAATGCCGTAAATGTACGCGCAAACACAGAGGGTGTTTTTTCACAAACATTTACTCGCTCGTCTTCATCTTCCCATATTCGATGTAAAGCTAATGCGGTAACATCGAAGGTAGGTTCAGATAGATGCAGTGTCAGACATACAAAACGAAAACCAATGACTTGTGTTTTGCACCAATATCGACTTCCGTTGGGCTTAGTATGCACGAGCCATGGCTCAGTAGTCAGGTGTGGTTACCTCTACGCGGTTCTACCGATACGGCTACGGCATCTACATGACGCAGGTACGTAGCTACGTAGCGAGGCGACGCGTGCGTGACCGCAGAGTGGCTTTTCGAGAAAAAACCGGTTTACGCCGGTTTACGCCAGTTTATCCAGTGGACAATCTCATGGCGAGCCCGCCACTCCATACGGGGGTTCGAACCCGTTCGAGACTCTTGATTCACCACTCGATTATCGTGGTCTTGTCGTCCAAGCCGATACAAAGCGTACGTAAGTTTTGAAAAACTCATTGGTACGATCGAACTCGTGACTACTTATTCGAAGGTAGATCTCCTGACCACTGGGCTGTCGTGGCTTGATTAATAATTTATACTGTGTAGTCCCTCGGTGAAACTTCATCATATCAACAAAAATAGCCAAGTCCTTCCCCGGGGTTTTGGGAATCTTCTATGCAAATTTCATTTCAAAATCAGTTCAGCGGTTTAGTCGTGAAAATGTAACAGACGTACTCTGTTACTTTTATATAATATTAGTAAGTAACTTTATTACATTGTAGTGATTTCACTCCTTTATAATATTAGGTATGTACGAGTATTGAATATAATAAGAGAATTGTTGTTATTACCTACTTTCATTTCTTGCGGGTTTCATAACGAGTTTTAGTGAAGTATTTAATAAACGAGTAATTATACCAAGTAGTTCGTAACAACCAAAGCAGTTCTTAATTAAAAAAAAACAATAAACGAGGAGTTTGCTGAATTGTAATCAGTCGCGTGAACCATGAGTTCATTTGTGCAAATAAACTTCCATCTAGAGCGCAGAGCAGTTGCACAATAGACGTTTTACTTTGTACCGAATAGCTTAGGTATTACTAGGTAGCAGGTAGTGGTGTATGTATATATTCACCCCTTGTTCCCAACGGGTTAGGCAGAGACAATCTTCTTCCACTTGCTATGGTCCTGACATACGTCTTTCTCTTCTTCCACTTTTATCAATCTTCGCATGCATGCTCGTTGGTTTAGTGGTGTACAGAGGAATTTATCATCTTTTTTTCAAAATGTCTACGACGTCTATGTCCAGACAGGTAGGCTTCAAACTAGCGACCGTATGGTGGGGAATATCTATCTAAATTTGCGGCACACAAATACAACTTATTAGTAATGGGGAGGAGCTTCACTAATCTGAAGGTTACGGTTTGGTGACCGGCAGTGCACTCACCTTACAGTATGGGACAAAAAATCCAAGAAATATATGACGGCCTATTCTAGCACTATCTCGAGGGCCTTTGTTCAGTATTGGAACTCTTCTACTTGGAATTGGAATTCTTGACCAAACCACGGCACTAAGTTACTAACACTTTCGGCATTTGTCAACTGAGATAAATACAGAGGTAGGTAGGCAGTGAAAGAGATCCGGGACACAACACAACCAGGCGGACAGATCAATAGGCTGGCTTCGGGCTGGAAGATGAATAATTTCTGTTTCCTATATATTGGCAATGACTTAGATTCGAAGTTCTATGAGGTACAAACAATGATCCTCTGATGATCGATCTGAAATCAAACTTGTAAAAAATCCATTTTAAATATGTAGTAGAAACACAGTTATGGCAATAAAAGATTATTTATCTCGTTTAATAAGAATTTTTAGATCCCGATGTTTCGGGTGCTTTTCAGTATCTGTGCTCACCCTGCCATCTTCTCTATTGAAATTAGAATATTTTTTAAGCCTTCATCATCCTTGGCAGAAATCGTGAGTTCTTTTGCGAGGATATGTGGTCTGTCAAATCTAACTACCAGACTTCCCAGCGCTTCCTTATCTTCATGAAAAAAAAAAATATTAAAAAAATATTGCCTAACCAAAATCTCAAAGACTTGTGAGTGAGCAGTGTAATTGGAGCGAGGATACCGGCCCTGTGTTCACTATCTTTTTTTAATAGGATTCCAGGTCTAAGTCGAAACTTATTTATTCAATAGGCTCCTTTAAAGCTTTTATAGCGTATAGAACGTCACAACCTACACCGTTTGAGGCGACAAACGAGCTAACTGTCCCTCCACCTGATGATAATTTGCTACTGGGGTCTAAGATTATTGAGTACTAAGATGGAAAATCTCACAGCCCGTAATCGTAATGGCTCCATACGAAACTCAACTGTGAATGTACAGCTGATTGGCGATAGAAATAGGTAAGAGGGTAGCTCGGTGCACCTGCCGGCGAAGCCGGCTTGCAGGTTAAAGAAGAACGTGAAAAAGTTGGCTATAGCTTCCGAAAATGTCGGAAGCATCGTAGTAAAATCTTATCAAGGTAATTCATTTTAACTGGTCAATCTTTTAACCGGGACGGCTTGGCTAAATTCAATTTATATTTAACCGTTGCTTTGTTACAAATTCTACGATTGTCGTCTCTTATATTTAAATCTTTAGTGGGCCACGTCTACAATTAATAAATTTGAGAATTTCTAATCCAAAAATAATTTGGAAAAAAAAAAGAAAATAATATATCAATTATTGTTACTTGACTTAGAAATATAATTGGCGTATTGAAAAAAATCTCGTTTCTCTACTACAAAGGTACTCTATAGGAAATAATATTTGCTAGCAAAACAATTCATTAGGTGAATGAGTGCCGTGGGATTAATGGCGTATGAAAAGTTTCACTAATAAAGATTTCGTGCTCTGTCGCATACTACAATGTTTTGCAGGGTGATTTATAACTGCAGATGTTTTGTTAAAAGTTTTGCCGTTCAAAACAAATGTTAAATAAATCCAGTTTGTAGCACACTGCATTTATTTAACATATGGCACAATTGGAATTTACGTCATTTTCTAAATTTATTTATCGACCGAGTGACTCTTTAGTCTTGAGATTGCTCGATGTAGCCGTATAACTTCTGTTACGTAGTTCCGTCCCAATTAAATTGCTGATGTTCTTAACGGAGGTCAAGTAAAGCGTGCCAACAAGAATAATGTAGTGTCATTACTTCTACTATGGTGCATGACAATATAATTTCAATTTTTTCAGAGTTATGACATAAATAAAAATGTAGGAGGAGCGAATAAGGCATTCTTAGTTCAAGATGGAAAACTGGGGTATTGATATGAATGAATGTATTGTATGGTTTATAACGGCAATAATACATTGGTTTATTAATTTAAAAAGCCGTGGTAGTGAAAAAAGCGTGGTAGCCTAGTGGTCAGAGCGCTCGCTATAGTATCAAAGAGTGCAAGTGACCTGGGTTCGATCCCCAGTGCCGGCACTACTAAAATTGTTAATAGCAATTTTAAGTGCTGTACCACGTGCTTCGCGGTGAAGGAAATCATCGTGAGGAAACCTGCATGTCTGAGAAATAATAAAAAAGTATTAGTTGAAGGATATGTGAAACCCTCCAACCCGCAATGGGGCAGCGTGGCGGGACCTTCCCGGCTCCTACACCCTCCCAGATATTTGAGAAGGAGGCCTTTGCTCAGCAGTGGGCACTTACAGGCTGCTAATTTACTTAAACTTTTATTAATTTATTCCATAACAAAAGACAGTCGTTTTTGTTTAATAATGGTTTCGCCTAACTACAGGGCAGTTTGCTGGCGAACATATCAACCCGTGATATACACAAGAGTGTGCAATGTACGTACTGTTTACTATTTACACGTACTTTCAATTATTCACAGTATATAAACAAGTAGTTATAAACGTGAAGCCAAAATTTCGTACGTGCTGCTCGTCTGGGTCGGGACGACCTGGTAGTACCACGGCCACACAGAATACCGGCGTGAAGCAGCGGCATCGTATGCTTCTGCGTTACGTTCTAACCCCTGCCCTCTCCTTCCCTCTCCCCAAATATCCTTAAATTCCGGCAACGCATCTGCAGCTTACCTGGTCTTGCAGATGTACGAGGGTGTCGGTAATCCCTTGTGGTTAAGTGAATCGCTTGCTCGTTTACTCCCTTTCTCACAAAAAAAAACTATAATTTTTTTGGAGAATCTGCGTATACTCACTGTGCAGGACCGTTACCCCGAAATACAGATCGTACTCGCCTTCACAAGTGTGTTCGGGAAATTCAGGAATAAGTATACGGTCACCATAGCTGCAATTGGGAATGAGCAGGAATATTAAGGAATATTTTTAACTATTTTAAATAGTGAATAGAAGTGAGAGTCACCAAGACTTGACGATCACGATCGTTAGCGGCAATAAAGGTTGATGAAAATATGAATTTTTGAACAATTTCAAGAGCCGTTCGGAAACCTATAATGTCGAACTTATTTATTTCCTTAAAAATTTAAACAATTCATCGGACCCATCCCTATTTACATGACGATCGTATGACGTCACCAGCTACGACTACGTGAGTGCTACGTGCTATGAGCTACGACCTAACGTTATACAGTTCGACCGTACTCGTAGCACGGCCTCGCGACGTTTACGTAACGATTTCTTTAAATGTCCGTGCTCGCTTCTCTCAATGCACACAAATGTCCGTTCGGCGATGAGGTGGTTAAGAGTTTGGCTATCTACGAAACAGGAAGATTTCATTAATTAAAAAATATACACCTAAACCAATTAAAAATAATAAGCAAAAGGTAAAATTTTATTTATTAACTTCATATACATGAGAATGTATTTAGGCGGACTTAATGCCAGAAGCATTCTCTACCAGTCAACCTTTGGACGATGCAGAGATGAAATGAAGTAGGTGTAGGTGATAGAATAGAGAGAAATAAAGAGAAGAAAAAAAAATTATATTAAATGTATATCTATACATTTTAGACTAAGATTTTAAGAGTTTCTTATTTTAAGAGACATGTGTGTGACCTGGGTTCCTTCCACGATGCCGGCACCACTAAATATGTTAAAAGCTTTATAATGGGTTCACTAGTATATTTATCACATATGTAGGATGCAAGAAGAGCAATGCACCAAGCAGAAGAAGCGAGCGATTTCGTCGTGCGCAAACGTTCGTACACAACCACGTGCTAATGCGTATTGTAATGTGTGGCCGAAAGGTGTCACCACCTGACTCTTTCTTATTGCCTCGGAGATACATTACACACACATGTCGAGTGATTTGGCATAATGAATGAATGAATGAATGAATGAATTAATTAATTAATGAAATGAATGAAATATACTTTATTGTTCACACACAGATTTAACATACAAAGATTATTTAAGGAAACAAAAAACAAAAAGTACAATAGGCGGCCTTATCGCTAAGAAGCGATTTCTTCCAGGCAACCCAGAAAGAAAAAGGAAATATGATAAGTATCGGGTTCGGGTGTACACATAATATAAAGTAAACATAACATACATAAGGGAATTAAAATCGAAATTATAATGTTTCAAGATAATATATAAAATTATAAACTGTTCAAAAGAAAGAAACGAAATGTATGCACAGTTAGAAAATATGAATCATAACTTTTTATATATTTTTAGAGTCAAATCCCTTTCTTTCATTAGGGATCATGGCAACGTCTCTAAAACATTTGACTGGAGCTCGTTAGGTTACATCAAAGGCAGCATTGGTAGCTTTCCTTCTTAACGAAAATCCTAATATGAAAAAAGCTGCATTTGCAATCTTTTTTTTTTAGTATAACTTAATTCCATCTCCTTGGATTTGTGTAATTCACGGATCATTTGTGATATGGGTAATTATTAAAATGTTAATAATTAAATGTAGGTTTGTATGACCCGGATGTTATCCTTCACCGCCGAGCACGTGGTAAATTTGACATTTCCGCATTGGAGCAGCGTGGCGGAGTTTTCCCATCTTCTAAATGCCCATGGGACATTTATATGCTTACACTTTATTTTACTTTTAATAATAACAAATATTTTACGTAATATGTAGTGAGGAAGCGACGAAGTAAGAATCGGCCACCCATTTCTAAGTGTCCTAAAAGGCGACTTAAGGAGAATCTCTTCGCATTGTCTGATAGTTAACCCGTTGACGAGGCTCGCCGTCTATCATATTCTATCTCCTGGAGAGATTAAAAGTAGCAGACCGTTAGGCTACAATGAGTTGTACCTATAAATGGATATCTGCAATCATGGCCTGCCGCATGAGTGCTTTATATGTGAGAGTTTTATAGTGCAATAACAGAGTTGATTTTAAACCAATGGATGCATTCAGTTGGGTTGTTAGATCATACCCTATGTTTTTTTTTTTAGAAAAAAATATTAGCAATGCTTTTTTTTTTTTTTTTTTTATAGAAGAAGGGGGCAAACGAGCGTGCGGCTCACCTGATGGTAAGTGATCACCGACGCCCACGAACATCCACAACACCAGAGGAGCTACAGATGCGCTGCCGGCCTTTAAGGAAGGAATAAGCTCTTTTCTTGAAGTTCCCTAAGTCGTAACTATTCGGAAATACTGCTGGCGACAGCTGATTCCACAAAGTCGAAGTGCGTGGCAGAAAACTTCGATTAAAACGCACTGTGGTGGAATGCCAACCATCTAGGTGGTATCGATGGAACTTCGAATTCAGTCGCGATGTACGATGGTGAAACTCAGCAGCTGGGATCAATCCGAACAGTTCCTCAGAACATTCCCCGTGGAAAATTTTGTAAAAAATGCAAAGAGAAGCAACATCTCTTCGCAAGGCCAAAGGATCAAGCCGATCAGAGAGAGCTTGGTCGCCGACAATTCGAGCCGCTCGACGTTGGATGCGGTCAAATAGAAGGAGTTGGTACTGGGGTGCCCCAGCCCAGAGATGAGAACAGTATTCCATGTGGGGCCGAACTTGCGCCTTATAAAGTTGCAAACGGTGGACCGGCATGAAATACTGTCCCGCTCTACAGAGCACACCAAGCTTTTTGGAGGCCAATTTGGCCTTTCCCTCCAAGTGACCACGGAACTGAACGTCGCTCGATATGTCAACGCCAAGGATTCTGATACTGGCTGAGGCAATAAGGGGAATGTTCTCAAAAGGAGGAGAAACGACAAAGGGATTCTTTTTAGCGGTGAACGCGCAAACCTGTGTCTTTTTGGGGTTGAATAGGACCAAATTACGTCGACCCCAATCCGAGACTTTGAACAACAAGGTCTCGACTTCAGACACAAGTTTGTTCCGGCACTCGTCGACGTGTTCCCGAGAAATATTCGCACGGCCTGTATATAGGGCATCACCCGTGCTGTCGTCTGCATAGCAATGAATGCTACTGACTTGTAGCATGTCGTTGATATGCAGAAGGAACAGAGTGGGACACAGCCTTGTGGAACACCAGCATTCACGGGTTTGGGGTCCGAGCATGCACCGTCGACAACAACCTTGATGCTCCGATCCGTGAGGAAGCTGGTGACCCAGTTGCACAATCTCTCAGGAACCCCGTAAGATGAAAGCTTTGAAAGAAGCGCTTTATGCCAAACCCTATCAAATGCTTTCGCTACGTCCAGACTAACCGCCAAAGCCTCCCCCTTAGACTCAACTGCTTCTGCCCATCGGTGAGTCAGGTAAACTAGAAGATCACCAGCTGATCGTCCGCGACGGAAACCGTACTGTCGGTCACTGATCAGCTGGTGTTCCTCCAGGTACCTCAGGAGCTGGGTGTTGATGAGTGACTCCATTATTTTAGATAACAAGGGGGTGATGGCAATAGGCCTGTAGTTGGACGGATCAGAGCGGTCGCCTTTTTCGGTATTGATGCACAAATGCTGTCTTCAAGATTCCGGGACGACGCCTGAAGAGTAGGAGTGCCGGAAAAGACGCGTGAGAACCGGTGCCAACTCAGGGGCACACATCCTCAGCACAATTGGAGGGATTCCGTCCGGCCCACTCGACTTATGAATGTCCAGGGAGCGGAGTGCCTTTCGCACTGAGCTCTGCAGAAACTGAATTTCCGGCATGGAGCACTTACACCACGGGATGGTAGGTGGAGAGTTTCCCCGGTCATCAAGAGTCGAGTTGGATGCAAAAAGAGAGCCCAAGAGATCGGCTTTCTCTTTTGTATGGAGGAGTATGGGCCAGCGAATCATCCTCCTTGTGTAGAGATGGGAGAGATGGCTGACAGAAATTCCCCTGGACAGCCTTGGCGAGAGACCAGAATGCGCGGGATCCCGATGGGAGGCGAACTAGTCTCTCGCCAATTCTGCCAATGTGCTTTAACTTTGCCGCAGCGATAACTCTTTTGAAGGACCTGGAGGCAGAGTTGTACTCGTTTTTAAGAGCACTGGTTTTTGCATCCCGAGACGCCGATGCATCGGCCCAGGCCTGGTAGCACTTCCGCTTTCGGCGTGACGCTATTTTGCAGGTGCGACCAAACCAAGGCTGGGATTTACCTCCGACAGGCACTGCAGAGAACGGAATAAAAGTTCCATTCCTGAAGTACCACATCGGTGACAGAATCTGCAACGACGTTGGGATCATCCAGCGAGAAGCAAACCTGCCCCCATGGGTAGGAAGCAAAGAAAGACCGCATTCCATCCCAATCTGCCGACCTATAGTGCCACACACGGCGGAACCCCGCAGATCGCGTTCGGGATCGGCGCGCGATAGGCACTACACTCCGGATCAGACAGTGGTCCGACGAGCCAAGAGGGGCATCGACTGAGACCAAATATCCGTCCGGGTGTGAGGTCAGCAAAAGGTCCAACAGGGAAGGTGTATGACCTTCCACGCCTGGGATCCGCGTCGGTGAGGTTACCAGTTGTGTCAGGCCATATGCTAATGCAAAGTCGTGAACAGATCTCCCCGCATGATCGGTTATGCGAGAACCGAGCCAATCGGTGTGGTGGGCATTAAAATCGCCGAGAATCACGATCATGCTATTTAAGTAACATTACTAATGTTCCTGTTAACCCACCAACTAAGCATTACAGCTTGTATGAACATACGGCGTCATGTTTCGCAGTCCGCACCCTTACCCATTAGGCTATTGGCGCTTTGATTATTGCTGTATATGTATAATAAAAACTCTTGATATTCAATAATATTTTCTTAAACATTCAAAATCAACCATTCAAGTTTACGTACAAAAAAGTACATGGTAGAGACAAGCGGTGGCTTTAGGTGCTGCTCGAATGGGCCAGCTCCGCCGGGGTAGTACCACGGCTGTGCAGCATACCGGCGTGAGTAGAGGCATCTTGTGTTTCTGCGTTTGGTTCGGTGAGTGAGATAACCGGAGGTCCACTCCTCTTCCCTCACCCATTTACCCTTTCCCAAATATACTTAAAGCCCAGCAACACACCTGCTCCTCTGGTAATGCAGGTGTACGTGGTTGACGGTGATCTCTTACCATATGTAAACCGCTGGCTCGTTTGCATACTTTCCCTTAAATATTTCCCTTAGGTATTTTAACCTACAACCTCATCCACAACTATCTCATTTATAAGCGAGCTATAGAAAAACATTTAAAGAAATGTGGCTCTTTACATTTCATTGACCGCAGGAATCCCATTTATCTTGGCAGCCATTCAAGGATTAATACTCATAATCACTCTAACGCCGCGAAAGTAAAAAAAATTCTTTATATTTTTTTGCCTTTACAGTTGTATCTTTGAAACAGACAGCAAGTCACTAATGCTCTCTTTACAGTGCTTATCCAAGTGGTGAGAACTAAGAAAAAATCTTTGAAAGATTTTATTATGTCTCCTGATGTTGCACTTTATTTAAAACATTTGTTCTAGGTCTGTCGTCGATTTTTCTGGTTCGCAGTTAACTTCTCAGCTGCTATCTAACGTAGTAATAAAATAAGATTATTTTATTACTACGTTTGTGAATACGATAATCGTTTCATCACCATCTTAATCATGATTAGCATATTTAAGTCCACTGCTAGAATAGACCTTTTCAAAGTCACCATGCATTTCTTGAAAGGTCAAGGTTTTATTATTCAATTACAAACAAATATTATAAGTAATAAAATTTCAAGAGCTATAGAATCTTTCAGGAACAAAATTGCAAAAAACGTATATAAATATTTTTAATATACGTAGGCATTTTGATGGGGTATTCCAGATGCAGATTTCCGCAGAAGCACAAGATACACTTCACGTCGGTATTCTGCGAGGACGTATTGCTACCCCGGTCATGCCGAACCATTCGAGAAGCAGCAAAAGTAGCCTCTAGGCTCTTCCAAGTGTATATTGGTCCGAAAAACTCGTTAAGAGGATTGAAATGGCAAATATAAATGTAGATCAAAGTATATCTCTGTCCATTCAAAATACGGGTAATTGAATGAAGGTATACGATTGAGAGCTCAAATTAATTTTATGTAGTCGAAAATATACTGTCGTATATATCTATAAATATAGTATATACGTATATATATATTCGTACTATTGCAGGAGAAGATACTTTGACAGAAAAAATTGCGTTAGCGAAGGAATTCAGGAAGTCATAAGGGGAACCAAATGCGAAACATAACACACAAGTCTAATATTTCACGCAATTAATTGAATGCATGCTTTATTTGTCCATTAATATGTACGTATTCAACTGTTTTAAATACAACCCGAATACCATTGAATTTTTACATATATATATAATAGTCTATCACATTGCGAGGTGAGGCAACAAAGCAATTCCCTTAATTCCCCGTTATGTACATTCATTTCTCGTCAAAGTCACTACCGTACCAAGTAGCGCCGTCCGCTCAACTCTTGAAATATAAGCGTAAGCATTTTACGACGAGCAAGATTTACGAGCATTGTGTAACTCGGTGTCGTGATCGTGACTCGTGACTTGATCGTTCTCACAATTTTGATTTATGTATGGAAGTCATTTTTGCGTTATAAGCAACATACACAGAATTAAGTTCTCGGTTAAGTAGAAAGCAAATCGGCAAGCAATCATTAGCTGGTGGGATCCGAGTATGTTATTTTAGTCTGTCACTTGCATCTATCGACGGGCGATGATTTATTTTTAAACATATTTACAACATACATACAACAACAACATAACTTAATCAAAACTCAACCGGGAGTGATTTTCTGACGGGCTCGGAAACAACGCTCCGACTTGCATCCTCGGATTTACCACCCATAAGATAGGCCACACCAGGATTTTTCTTAAAGGCCGGCAGCGCATCTGTAGCTCCTCTGGTGTTATGGATGTTCGTGGGCGTCGGCGATCACTTACCATCAGGTGAGCCGCACGCTCATTTGCCCCCCTTCTTCTATAAAAAAAAAAAGGATTTGGCGAAACATCGTGTGGGAACGCTGACTCATCAATATCTCATGACGTGCCCAAGCCCTGGTGGTCTCATAACTAATCTTGTGGAGAGCTATCGACCTACATCGCGTTTGAGTATACGAGGTTGGCACAATAGAACATTTTTACCCAATGGTTGCATGTATGTGAGGTGCTATTATGCAAATGAAAGTATGAATGAGTGAGTTACAATATAACCATCAATAAATCTCTACAAAGCATATCTATATGTAGTACAAGGGATTTGTTTTATGGGTTAGCTGGCAAACGAGTAAGCGGCCCACCTAATGGTAAGTGATTACCGTCGCCCACGTATATCTCCAACACTAGAGGAGCTGCAGGTGCGTTGCCGTCCCTAAGGAATATATGGGTGATGGTAGGGATAGGGGAGAGTGGGCCTCCGGTTACCTAAATCATCGAACGAAGCGCAGATGCACAAGTTGCCTCTCTACTTCACGCCGGTATTCAGCGAGGTCGTGGTACTAACCCGGTTGAGTCGGCTCACTCGTACAACCGCTAAAGCCGCCGCTTGGTTCTTCTGCGTTAAAGGTACCGGCATTCACCTCGACGAGCCATCTACCTTATACCTTATATGCTATTGGATGAAATGTCTCGTCGATCCTTGTGAACTGATCAAAGTGGTTTCATGTGACGTTTTTGATGTCTTTTCATTTATCACGGGGAGTGAGATTCTGAGGAACTGTTTGAAATAATCCATCACGCTAAACCCTTCCATCGTAGCTCGCGAGCAGAATAACAAGCTCCACCAACACCATGTTGATGGTTGGCACTGTACCACAGTGCGTTTCATTCGGATTTTTTGCCACATACTACGACGTTGTGATAATCAGGTATTACTAGCGCTATTTTCGTACAGTTAGAATTTAGAGACCCTCAAGAAAGGAGCCTTTTGCTTTATCAAATGCCGACAACATTTTGTGGAATCGCTCGCTCGTTTGCTCTCCGATAAAAAAAATCTTTATTGTTTGAATCATGCAAAAAATACTATTCTTCATTGTTTCTCCGTTAGTATAAAATCGCGTGCTTATAATAAGAAAACTTTTTCAAATTAAGTACTCAATTATTTTTAGGTAATTTGTATCGCAGAAAAATTGCGGAAGTTTGATAATTAACAAATACATAATGAACTAATGTGATTAAAGCATTATTAACTTCGTGAATCGTTATACTTTTAATGAGGACTTAATTACAGGCAAAAATATTTCGAATTTTGTAGCTTCAATATGTGGAACGGATTTCATGCGTAATAAGCGTTAACATGTGCTATATCGTGTGACCAGGGTTCGATCTTATTATACAACAAACAATTCATGAGCTGTAGTAGCTTAGTGTTAGGCGCTCGTTTTAGTTTATATACATAGAGAGCGCGAGTGACCCGGGTTCAATCCCCGGTGCCGGTATCTCTAAATTTTAAGTGCTGTATTTACTACGTGCTCAGCAGTGAAGAAAATCATCGTGAGGAAACTTGTATGTCTGAGAAATGATCAAAATGATTATTTCCAGGAAATGTGAAGCTCGCAAACCCGCACCGCAGCAGCGTAGCGGAGTTCTTGGGTCTTAGGTCCGAATCCCGTTGTCACAGATTCACAAAATCTGTTGTATATTCAAAATGTACCACGTGCTCGGCGGTGAATGAAATGAAGTGAATGAAAAAATTAAACCTTTGTCTAGCAGTTGTGGCCGCAACCTAGGTTTTATTTTTTTTATAGGGAAAGGCAGCAAACGAGCATGGAGTTCACCTGATGTTAAGGTATTACCGACGCCCATGTACATCTGCAACATCAGAGGTGCTGCAGGTGTGTTGCGGGCCTTCAGGGGTATTTGAGAGATAAGAAGGAGGGTAAGGAGGAGGATGGGGAGGAGGAGTGGACCTCCGGTTATCTCGCTTACATCATCAACGAATCAGAATTTCTAGGTTTTCGTTGCTGAATGATCATTCGACTTTCCTCGGGATCAAAAGATAAGAATTCGATTTTTTTTAGATAAAGATAAAAAAATCTACCGCCGCCTATTACCGCTTCGACATGAACAAGGAATTAAAAAAAAGAACAAAATCACAGCAGTAGTTTAAGTACACAGCTGGACATACTCGGATGGATATTCCGCCATCGGACCAAAATCCCACAAACAAGAAATGGTGAGCAGCGTCACTAGTGCCCGGGTATCTGCTTTGCGTTCACCGATTCGCTTGCCCAGCCCAGATTACACTAGCGCTCTTTCAGAGTGGGCGATGTTCAGCATTGAGCTAAAATAGACCGATGTAATAATAACAATAAAGAGCCTCCACGACGCAGATCACGTTTATAACTTCTACAAGGTGGGTAATTTTTTTTTGAATGAAAAGTTTATGAATGCAATGAACCTACCCAAACAAAATAACCACAAAGTCATTTTTTTTTTAATTACAGGAACACAAAGCATTTTACATACTGGATAAAATATAAAGTAATATTGGCTGCGCTAAAACTTTCTCGTCTGTTTGAGATTTATAAACTTTCGCCATTAAATGTGTATAGTGTTTAAATTAAAAAAGTTTAAATATCGTGTACACCTTTTTATCACAATATATTGTATAATAAAATTGATCTAGACCACTAGACCAATCGACCGTGGTTAAGTGATTTGATTCTTGACGTGTTGGCATTTGTTCTAATAGTAATTCTGTGACACGTTATTCTTCATAATCGCAAGTAGAGGTAATCTCTATAATTTTTTGAGTAAACCTAAATATTTAAAAATAGAAATTTTAATTACGGCATTTAATTTTTAATTTGCTACCACTCGGGAAAGGGTCGGCTCGATTGGTGTGGTACAACGACCACGTTGAATACTGGCTCAAAGTAGAGGCATCTTGTGCTTCTGCGTTTCGTACGCTGAGTGAAGTAACCGAAGGCTCTCTCCTCCCTCCCATCCCCCACAAATATCTTTAACGGCCGACAACGCACCTGCAGCTCCTATGGTGTTGCAGATGGACTCGAGTGACGGTAATTACTTACCGTCAGATGAGCTGCTTGCACGTTTGCCCCCTTTCCCATAAAAAAGGAAATAAAGTAATTAAAAAAAATACTTTTTCAACATAATTATATTTGCTATATCGCTTGATTAATAAACCCTAGTCGATAACGCTTTGCGATAATGTTGTTAGATATAATCTTCTATTGTGCGCAACTTGTTACAATGCAACCGCCCATTCAGTTTAGTTGTTTCAATTATTTCACTGTTGAAATGGAAACTATTTAGAATGTTTGAGTTTTCAAACCACGGGAATTGATTTCATTTAAACTGTTATTTATTTTGTTTAATTAATACATTTTTGTGAACTATTTCAACTTCATAATTAAAACCTCAAAACATGAAACCGCAACATTCAAAAGTGCAAATATCGTACATTTGTTATTGTGGTTTGATAATAATTGTTATATCAATTTATAAGCTTTGTTATGGCTAAGAAGGCAATGCGTCCTTAGACTTAACAAAGCGTTTGAAAACCAGGAATATGTCAACACATGTTACTGGTTTTCGAACGCTTCTATTGGTCGATACTGTAGATTCCATCATCAATGTATTTAATGCGTACCATTGTGAAGCGTTTATAGGAAATTGTTTTGGAAAGAAAATTCGCAATAGAGCCTCGTTCCATAAACCAATTTAAGATTCGAGTTCCACAACATAATACAGGATACTATAACTCTTCTTTTACTGTTCAAGCTACACTCCTCTGGAACGCCCTGCCCGATAAGATAAAAGCAGCTCCTAGCAAGAAACTGTTTAAGAGTCTACTTCGTAATTACCTAATAGAATAATAGATCATTGACAATATTCGGCTTATCTATTTTAGATTTATATTATATATTTATTTATGTATCCTTTTATATACTTGTATACGTATTTGTGTATTTTATGTTATAAATATTTATTTAATTATATAGTTTATTTATATGTACTAATCAAGTTATTTTTATTGGAGTTTTTTTTTTATTTTATTTTTTTTTTATTCTTTGTTTTATACCTGCCAACTACCTTTCACCATAACAAGGGTTGACTGGCAGAGAATGCCACTTGGCATTAAGTCCGCCCATTGTAACCTTAAGCTTAAGGCAATAAAGAATAAATAAATAAAAATAAATAAATATTTCATTTTTTTAAATTTATATCAAAGCTGTGATATTATAAATTCGCTAGAGACATTATAATTGCACAGACTTTTGTCAATATTCTCAATTTCGTACAATATCAAGGACCAATTTTATTGACATTCAAATTTCATTGGACACAATCAGCAACGAATCTGAAGTTGTAAGCAGTAAGTTTTCGTTAAATTATAAGTAGTAGCAACACTAAGAGCTGGTAGGAGGCCTCGCGCTATGATTGGAGATAGGATTATTCTATTTTATTGTGATTAGTTTGGTTTTGATTGTGTTTTGATTGGAGAAAAGGTGGATTTGCGAACTAAAATAGTTATAAGTAATTTTATGAGCAAATAAAATAAATGGTTGGTAGGTTATGTTAGAACAGTGAGCACGACGCACGAGCGGAGCCCGCAGAGTGCGTGTGGTAAGATGTTATCCAAATTATCTAAGCAATGTTATATTTTCAATTCAAAAATGGATTAAATTGGATTCTAAAAGCAAATCAGTGACCGTTTCACACTCGAACGCCGATGCTCATTTAGATCTCATACGCACATACGAGTACTGCGGATAAAGGGGAACCTTACGATTTAATTTATCCTCTACAATGACAACTTTTTTTTTTATGGGAAAGGCAGCAAACGAGCAAGCGGTTCACCTGATGGTAAGTGATTACCATCGCCCACATATTCAACATATACAATATCCCCATATATGCCCATATATCATACATAATACAAGTGTATTCAGAATCTTCAACTGAGATCTCTTAGACAGTCACTTTACCAGTATTTCGTCATCATTACTCATTACTCTTGTAACTACAGGTTACAGTAATTTTCCTTTTCCAATTGGTAATTGTCACACAATTTTATTATTAAATTAGTTGCTAAAACCAATTTGACCTAATAATTTAACCGAACAGATAAGCAGTGTGACAAAGCGGTTCCGCGAACCTTTAAATCTAATACAGATTTCGGCTTCTTGATGATAAATGCTGAAACTAATTAATCTAACGTCACTCTTTAACTGTTTAGGCAGACTTGTTGTCTGTTTGCTTATTAATTGAAGTTTCTGCAATGTTTGCAACCGATTTGCTGAAACTAAAGCTGAAGTAATGGAATTGAATTGTATTTGAATTGTTCATGTAAATCATAGAACTTATGTTATTATATCGCTCGTAGATTTGATCTCACAATTGTTTGTTACAATTTTGTATAATTATTTCACTTTTCTTCAACTTAATTTTTTTATTGTTAAATTGTGGCTTTTATAGTATCAATAAAACTAGAAGAAGATTTCGACATATGTATCTGATATATCAGATAATCATATCTGTTATTGTAACATATGGAGGTAGGTAGAGTTGGAGAGTACAGATTTTATTTTGCTATGAATCAGCGTAGCCAAGCGGGGTCCCATAGCACACTTGTCTTTCAGAAAGATAGAAGACGATATTTATTGCAAATTAAGCGTGTTACAAAAGACGTACGTGTCGAGAGCCAAATCCCGTCATTGGGTTACAAAGCTTTTACTTAGTCATTCGTCTCTTGGTACACCAACATGAAGAAAGGGATCGCAAACACATTGTTCGAATAACCACACAGCATTTAAAAAAATCAATAAATGTCAATGTTTAGGTTAGATTTAAAATATTTTCTCTCAAAAAGAACAATTCACTTATCAGAGAAATACTCGACATTGAAATTTTATGATACTTGAACTTAACTTAAGAAATTCTGAATGTTTTTTCAAACTCAATGAGCGCTCAAAGAGATCTACTGACGAAAAGTAATAAAAATAAATTAACATACAGTGAGGAAGCAATGCGAGTTGAATTCATTTGACATTTATGCGCTATGAAAATATTACATACTGAGTAATTTCGAAGCGAAAATACATTCCTAGAATAACAAGGGATACAGATCGTGATTCAAGTCAGACTGTGAACGTTGGGTGCACTTTTTCTCTCATTTCAGATTATCCTTTTCAGTCTGGCGGCAAGCCACTAATGCTTCTTTTCATGTTGCTAATGAACTCTTGTCGTATGACTTTAAAAGGCTCATATACAAAGCTTTAATGAACTGCCTTTGGTAAAGTGTAAGTCGAAACAGTTTCTGTTGTGAACTTATTAAGTAATAATGTGATGATAATGATGACTAGGTCATCCTGGTCGATTTCGACCACGGCGCCATCTTGCGAATGTTATCGGCAGTTGGACGACTGCGCAGGCGATATTATAGTGCCGTGAATACATGCTCGAACACAACGGCTCACTCACTCGTCTCTGCTTTTCCAGTGACGGGATGTATACAAAACAACCGATAAGTTTTTCCATAAATATTGTCTTCGGCTGGGATTCTGGGTACGCATGACTCAGTAGTCAGGCCACCTAACTTATTTCCATGACGACCGCGTGGTAATGTAGGACTTTAACTTCCTTAATTTCTAAAAATATAAGAAGGTAGGGTCAGAGTCCTCGCTTTTAATTTCATAGTATGCGAGCCTTCCGGGCTTTATTCTTCGAATGAGGAACATAAATTTCATAGGCATGTAAGTAAAAAAAAACAAATACTGAATATTATATTATTAGAATAGAACTTTTAGAAACAGTTTAGGAGCTATCAACTCATTCCCGGGGGTTAGTCATCCTTGTATTACTTTATATTATAATAACCATGCATATCTAAGAAAATTAAAAAAAAAAAATTGAGGACATGTGAATTCTGCTACGTCACAGTCGGTGGCGAAACCTTCTCCGCTCCAATACTCGAATGACGGTGTTTGCCCAGATGTGGGACATATATTCGCTTCTACTTTATCGGTTACAAAAGCCTTGTTTGTTTGGTAGCAGGATGCAGATGTAGGTGAGATAGGAATTTGCATAAAAATATAATACATATTTCCTTACACATATTAATGTAATTGAAATGTTATATTAAATTTAATAAATAAAAAAAAAGTTATACCTAATATTACGTTAGTTTTTTTGTAACGTGGTAGAGCCAAACGGAGGCTTCAGCTGCTGCTCGAATGGGCCGGCTCGACCGGATTAATACCACGACCTCGCAGAATACCGGCGTTAAGTAGAGGCAACTTGTGCTTCTGCGTTTCGTTCGGTGAGTAAGGTAACCGGAGGCCCACTCCCCCTCCCCATCCCCCTCCTCATCTTCCCCTCCCATCTCACAAATACCATTCAAAGCTGGCATCGTACCTGTAGCTCCTCTGGTGATGCAGAAGTACGTGAGCGACGGTAATCACTTACCATCAGGTGAACCGCTTGCTCGTTTGTCGCCTTTCACATAAAAAAAGAGATCTGAGAACGGCCAGATCTCACAAGGCGGACTTTGACGAAAACTTTAAATTAAAATTTCCTCTTGGTCTGTTGTGTTGTGTTTGTTGTTTTATTTATGTGTTGTTTTTTCTTCGTCAGAACGGTAGTAGATTTAAATAATGACGTTTGACTTGTGAAAATTATGTTTCTTATGACGAGGAATTTGTTTTTGATTTGAGTACACAAAAGTAAAAAGAAACAATCAAAATTTACTCAAACGTTAATAAAAAAAAAATAGTGTCTATTAGTTGATCTACAGTGTGCTCAACATAACATAGGCATTGCCGTTGAAAAAATAACGCCGTAAATCAAATAAAATACTAAAAGCAATTTCGATCCCTCAAACATTTTTGTCGCACAATTTGTGCTTTACAAATAAATTTTTACTAAAAACAGTTCTGTAACGTGCCGGGGTAATTTTGAGCGAAATTTGCAAATCAATTCATGGCCAACTAGCGAATAATTGATTTCGAATATGGTGTTTTTTTTCCACCTGAGTCTATTTGCGAAGTGTCTACTCCTATTTACACGTTAAAATATTGAAAAGTTTTTTTTTTAATTCACTTTTATATAATCATGCACTATCAATAGAATCGCAGAGTTTAGTGTAAATAATACTGGCTGCATTACCTCGCAGAATGATTGCTTAATCTTTGAACAAATATTACCAACCCTACGTATTCCGATGACAAAGTAAAGTCGCTAACGCTGTTCTTCCAAACTATACGCGACGGAGTTCCCACGGGTCGAAGGCAAATAAATTACACAATCTCATAAATATTCACTTAGAAATATGTTTTTGTGCAACCTATCTAATTCAACTGCTGCACTAATGAAAAAAACGTTTCAAAAAAGGAAATAAAAACTACTCCAATGGCTCCATGGAGTAAACCTGGCGACGTTAAGTACAATTAAAACACCGAAACCATGAAAGAGAGAACATATCACAGTTTTCTCCAACTGCCAATCTCTTCTGCATGTGATGCCTCACGAAGTAAGCAGGGGTACTATTAGAAAGAAAGAAAGAAAAAAGAACGATTTATGTGGTATGATATTAGGATATTATTATTTCAAAATACGTAGATGAAAAAAATATGTAACATTAAACACAGTCAATACAGATGAGTACCAAATAGATCTCCACCTCAGCGTAATTCCGCAGAGGTTGCAGCGCTGACATCCATCTGTGTGAAAGTACAAGCGTCTGAAGCTCATGCATCCACTCTTGGCTAAAAGAAAATGTGATATTTATATAATTATATAATAGTATAAAGAGCCGTGGTAGCCTAGTGGTCAGGACTCTCACTTTAGTTTCATAGAGCGCGAGTAACCTGGGTTCGAGCCCCGGTGCCGGCACCACTAAAATTGTTAATAGCAATTTTAAGTGCTGTATTTACCACGTCCTCGGCGGTAAAGGAAAACATCGTGAGCAAACCTGCATGTCTGAGAAATAATAAAAATATTATTTCGAGGATATGTGAGGCCCGCCAACCCGCACTGGAGCAGCGTGGCGGGCCCTTCCCGGCTCCTAAACCCTCTCTGATACTCGTATTTGAAAAGGAGGCCTTTGCTCAGCTGTGGGCACTTATAGACTGCCTTTATTTATAATAGGATTTACAAAAACGACTGCGTGGGCTAGCGGTTAGAATAGTAAACATTTATTTAATTACACACAACAATATCAGCGAAAAATAATACAACCGAGATGAGAAGCAAAAGGTGTACCACACGTGAGGAAAAAAAAAGTTCAGAAATGGTTATATTGCGTATCCTATGTCTCTAACACAGCGTCTGTCCCTTTCATACATGTATATATAGTATTAATTGTATTTTACGGTATTTACGTTGTAACACATTACCGGTATTAAATATGGTAGAGTTAGCGAGTTCGATTCTCTGTTGTGTGCGTCACGTGTTATCTGATTGTACTCGTAACTGAACCTTTCACCGATCTCATTGCATACCTATTATTACATCGGACACGAGAAGTTAGTAGACGAGTGTGTGTCTCTGTGTTTGCAGCTACGCTTGTGTGAGTGTAAATACGAGTATACATCCTGCGCAGTTGACAACTGTCGATATTATTCGTCAGCGTGATTTAAATCGACCAGAAGGACATCGGACCTTAAGCCTGGCTAAAAAAAAAGTATGACATATCATGAGTCGACACTTACGAAATTTTCTTATGCTACTACACAATCCAACTTTCCGTTTTATAATAGTTTATTTCAGACTGTAGAAAATAATAAACCAAACATTACACAAACATATAAACAGCTATTACTATACTAACTATAAAAATTCCAGGGTTGACTGGTAGAGAATGCCAAAAGGCATTAAGTCCGCTCATTGTATACCTTATTTTTAGGGACGCAATAAAGAATAAATAAATAAATAAATATACGAATTTGAACCACAATCGCAGCTGAAATCGCATTTAAACGGAGCTCGAGTTTCACCATCCGTGAATCCCACCTGTTAGTCAATATCTTCAGATTTATCTTTCAGATTTTTGTAACATTTGCTACGCACTCAGCGGAGAGGTCAGGAGACATTAACATTACATCCCTTACCCGAATTCGACCCGAAACGATGCGCGGAGAAAAGCTAGTTTCGTTAATGAAACGTTATACTCAGCATAACCGTGGGAGCCTAGTGGACAGAGCGCTCACTTTAGTATCATAGAGAGCGTATTACTAGGGTTCGATCCCTGGTGCCGGCACCACTAGAATTGTTAATAGCAATTTCAGGTGCTGTATTTACCATGTCCTCGACGGTGAACGAAAACATCGTGAGGAAACCCGTACTGGAACAGCGTGGCGGGCCATTCCCGACCCTCAAAGATATTTAAGAAGGTATCATTTTCCCAGCAGTGGATACTTACAGGCTGGTTTACTTTACTTTTACTCAGCATAAATTTATATTTATATTTATATCTCGAAACATCAAAATATACTTGGTAAATTTCATATTTCACTTCGCGTTCATTTTAAAATGTTCATGCAACATTATCATTTAGGTAGCAATTTTCGTAAAAAGTTCCGAAACTACATGGCTATAAATTTTGCGGTTCTCTTCCGGAGATAAACTTATCGCGCTCATAGCTTGTCTCTTGCAGAGATTTTAAAAACTTTTACAATAAAAATAAAATTGCTACGTTTTATTAATGCGACAACTTCATCTAAAGTATCCGTTATGAAATTACGACGTCTTGACATGATTCTCAAACTTTTGCTATCGTCGCATTTTTTTTAAATTCTCAGATCTATTATCTGGTCGGTTTCGTCTAGTTTTATCTCCATCCAATGGAAGATATGTCGTGAAAGCCAAGCAAGGTATGCAAATTGCCATTAGCAATACTTCCACCATAGGAATAAACCTTCTCGTGTCTTCTTTGAAACAACTGAAATAATTTTGCCAGATATAGTGATAACACGGGAAAGGGTAATGTATCTATCTAGTACTATAATAAAACTGTTCCTACGCCAAATCCGAATATAGAATATTATTTTATTGCTTTACATCTATGTCTTTATCTATATACTCGTAGAAACCAAAACAATTCATAAAATTTTTTTTGTGTGTCTGTCTGTACCTTTAAACGCGATCCGCAATATAACTACTGAATGGATTTTGATGCAACTTTGCGTAGTTAACATTTAGGATGAGAATATTCCATCATTTATCGGAAGTCATTTATTTCTTACGTTGCCTCTCGAGTTAACGTAATTGGAGAATACCCAAAAAATTACGTCCTAAAGACTGGCTTAATTATTGGATAACATATACGCCTAACTCTGAACTCAAAATATTTTTTTTGGTATGTCTTGCCTATTTTGCCTGTTTATCTGTTTGTTACGGCATCACGCAAAAACTACAGGACCGGACTGGATTTTTGGATCAGACAAAATTACGGTATCGACCATTAGGGGGATCGACGCCTAAAATACTGGACCAATTAGGAAAACTCCAATCCATCCGGAATCTAGAACAATACCAGACACAGATACAAAAACCACAAAACGATTTAAATGTTACAGTTTAAATGTTTCAGTGTTAATTAACTGTTTATTTAAAAAAAAACAACACAAATAAAACTATTGCGTACTATTAAATTATGTACGAATGAAGTCGCAGCTAAAAGCTAGTTATGAATAAAAATATTTACACAACCGATGATTAAATTATTAACAATCAATGTCGTGATCCCTTTAAGGCACAATTAATGATAAAACGGGTTTCCCAACCGATCTGAATATAACCTACGGCCGACAAGACCAATTAGTGTTCATGTTTCCCGATTAATGAAATCAATGCGTATACATAACTGAACATTACAATTAAAATATTGCTAATTCAAACAATTTAATTTACTTTATTAATTAATTAGGCTGTGGTAGCCTAGTGGTCAGGGCGCTCGCTTTAGTTTCATAGGGCGTGAGTGAACTGGTTACGAGGAAACCAGCATGTTTGAGAAATATTAAAAAAAATGAACAAAATCGAGGATATGTGAATCCCTCTCAGATATTTGAGAACGAGGTCTTTGGAAAGCAGTGAGCACTAACAGACTGCTACTTTACCATTACTTTACTAGATTGAATAAGCATTGTAAAGTATTTAATACACGATTTACCACGCTGTTTAGTTGTCGAAGCCGAGGGATGTGGGATCAAACCCCTGCACCGGGATTCTGACCCACGGCATATATGACTAGGCTCTCTCTCTCATTGGTGCAATAAAATTTTTGCAATTTTATGTACTAAAATTAGTACGTGTTTGACGATGAAGGAAAACATCGTTTGGGAATCTACATATCTAAGAAAATATACTTAGGTAATATAAAACATATTTTTGGAGAACCCCCTCCAATATTGTAAAGACCTCTGTCCAGCTGTGGGATTTGAACATGCTACTTTATTTCTTTTACTTTATTGTGAAATGGCTGAAATATTTATAGTCTTAGTATTTTTTTTCAATCAGAACAAATATTTTTTTAGTTGTTTGAGCTTTATTTTTATTGCATCGATAGTGAAACAAGCTTTACTGTCACGTTCGTGTAGGATTTGATTTTTTCTAAATAAGTAATAGTGAAATGGAAAAGTTGCTCTTTCTTCTTCAAATTATGTTGCTCTTTCTTCTTCAAATTATGTTGCTCTTTCTTCTTCAAATTATGTTGCTCTTTCTTCTTCAAATTACGTTGCTCTTTCTTCTTCAAATTATGTTGCTCTTCTTCAAATTATGTTGCTCTTTCTTCTTCAAATTACGTTGCTCTTTCTTCTTCAAATTATGTTGCTCTTTCTTCTTCAAATTATGTTGCTCTTTCTTCTTCAAATTATGTTGCTCTTTCTTCTTCAAATTATGTTGCTCTTTCTTCTTCAAATTATGTTGCTCTTTCTTCTTCAAATTATGTTGCTCTTTCTTCTTCAAATTATGTTGCTCTTTCTTCTTAAAATTATGTTGCTCTTTCTTCTGGTAAATTATGGAATACATTATCACGAATACATTTCGAATTCATTTTACTACGGAACTACCGTCAGTATAATTAAGGAAAGTTATATCGACATCTTTTAATTTTATTAAATTTGTTCCAAATTTTAGTTCAATTATTTACTTAGTGCTTCTGACTAAAGGACTACTTATGAATAAAAAAGTAAAGTAGCAGCCTGTATATGCCCACTGCTGGGCAAAGGCCTTTCCCTCAAATTTGAGTATCTGAGAGGGTTTCTCCAGTGCGGGTTGGCGGGCTTTACATATGCTCCAAATAATATTTTTTATTATTTCTCAGACATGCAGGTTTCCTCACGATGTTTTCCTTCACCGCTGAGCACGTGGTAAACGCAGCACTTAAAATAGGTATTAACAATTTTAGTGGTGCCGGCACCGGGGATCGAACCCAGGTCACTCGCGCTCTATGAATCTAAAGTGAGCGCCCGGACCACTAGGCTCTACCTTGTTAAGAATTCTTGAACATTAACATTCTGTGTATTTGCATATTAGTTTTCAGTTTCTTAGTATAACTATTTTTGAATTTTTCCATTACATTAAAATTGAATCCCAAAGTTTATCATTTTGTCATTTTCTTGGTCCCTTATGGAAAGTAATCCGAATTCGAAGCGATTTCATTATGCGAAAGCGGAAGTTCCTTAACGACGGACGAACACAAAGCTCAACGTTAGTCGAACTGTAATCGAGTTACCGCTCGAGTCATTAATTAATTATCACAACTAAACTTATGTCCTCCGAACAGAGCGAGTTGCCAGAAGATAATGATTTAGGCATCTTAGTTGCAGTAGCAAGTTATTAGATGAATTGCTGTTTGCGTGGCCATATAATCTGTTGAACTAATTTGAGATTATGGAAATGTGTTGCAGATAACCGTTACATATTTTTGTATATATATAAACAACCGCGTCTGTCGTCGGAGGACGGATATCAATTCAACATGACTTCTAGAACCCACTTTTCGTTAAAAAGACATGACGATGGGATGTATAGAAGTATAGTAAGTTACTCACCTGATGCTAAGTCCGCTCTTAAACCAATGCCCATGTCCATCTACAACGCCAAAAGAGCTGTAGATGCGTTGCCGGCCTTTAAGAATATTAAGGGAGGGGACCTTCGGGTACTATACTCACCGAACCAAACGTAGAAGCACAAGATGCCTCTACTTCTGCGAGCCCATGTTACTATCCGAGTAGAGATCGAGCTCTCTCTCATTCAAATTGGAGTAAAAACCGCTGTCTTGGCTCTACCTCGTCCAAAAACGGGATGGCATATCTTAACGTTCACGTAAATAAAGAAATAATAAACGTAGTGTGACGAAATCTATGTAACCGCATTAGAAGATCAAGAATGGCGGACATTCATTCAGGAAATCACTTCGTACTTCGTAATACGTACTAAATTCATCATCGCGCTATGTAAGTTTCTACTATAAGTAAGATCCAAATAACACCTTGAATGATTAGACGTCTTCTCCCTTTCTTTCGTACCTCTATCCTCTATTATTTTATTTTACTTTGATAGTTATAAATTTTGATTTTGACGCCTGATCAACAGTGTAGTAATGTAATGTAATATACCTTATATGTCTTGAAATTATATCATATTCTAAAATTTGTATGCCAATAAGTGGTAGATCATATAGGACATAATCAAAATGTTAACAATCTATACAAGTTTCACATATGATCAACAAATAAATATAAATAAATAAACAAATAAATAAATATCTCCTACATATCTACTTTTAAAAATAATGGTCTATAACTTGTAGAATATGTTGTAATAGATCGGCAAGCAATACTTCTTGTGCACTAAGGAAACAAAAGTTTTCAGTCTGAATAAACGCTTAATAAAATTATTTCCCTCAGTATAATAGATGACCTTCATATTTACAATGGACGTAGATTAATCGTTTGGGACTGGTTATCGTAACTAAAAAGGTTTGTAGTATCAAAAGTGACATATTTTTAACCCATTGGCGCACGTATGACACTGTACAAAACATACAAAGATTTAAGCCAATCTGACTATAACGAAATATACTATCTTTTTCACAAACGAGACTCTGGCAATGGCGGAAAATCGATCAGAATTTGTCGAAACCGAATGTCTCACAAGTAGCAAGGTACCAGCACTGCGCTCACCTAGTCCAGCTCAGGGTGTTGAGTATGGGCAAACATTTTAAGATATGCAAGGCCGGTTAAGCTGACGCTATCTTGGAGGGAACTATGTTCAGTAGTGGATCTTCATAGGCCAATGAAAGAATCTACAGTAGAAGTGTCATTATATAGGTCATACGAAATGGTTGTTTTGGTAGATGGAAGCTGAAGAAATAACTATGAACTCGGAGTAGAGGTTCGTATAATTATTATTTAATTAACATAATGAACCATTGTAATGTTATCACAACTAAGTAACCAACTATACCACGGTTAATGCATTTAATATTTAACGTTATTTGTTTTCTTCCATTCTTAGTTAATTAACTGCGCCGGGAGATAAACGGAACTAAGCGTACTATAAAGTGTCGTAATTGCTTTCGATACAAAGTCAAGATAAAGAGGGGTAAGGGATTTTCTCTTTAGTTATTTTAGGATTTGTTCATTAATAAACTCTACATGAACGGCAAAGCTATCCACGTAGACGATTTTACAACCTAACTTATTATAAGGTTCTATCTAGGTGTTATACATCTACGTTTAATAAGATACATTTTAGGATAGCTACAATAGTCAAGTGGTTAGCGGGGGATCAAATTAAGAGACTCGAGATCAATTCGATAAAAATATAGACTAGACCTTTAGACTACCTAGACCGCCCCTGTATTGGGTATACGGTTGTGGGAGTTTCTTTTTTTAAAAAAAGTATTAGCAATGCTATTTAAGTAAATTAGTTAAATTACTAATGTTCCTGTTAACTCTTCAACTAAGCATTACAGCTTGTATCTGGAGTGGTTCACGACAATAGCCGAATAGCGGTTCTGAACTTACGGCGTCATGTTTCGCAGTCCGCACCCTAACCCAGTAGGCTATAGGCGCATATATATATGTGTATATGTATTAATATGTTTCAATAAAGGCTATCATAGGGTAAATGCAATTTTTAATTCGAACTAATGATAGCGTTTCTTAAACGATTTTATTTTAATCACTCTATTTGCTAACCCGAACATTTTATATTATACATATAACTTTCAAGTCGGTAGACAAAATTGGTTACATTATAGATTGACGGCATAATAGGTTAAGGGTGGTACCTAGCCACACTGATCCTAGGCTGAACAATTAGCTGCACCGTATTCATAATAGTTTTGCGGTAAAACGCTTTACAGCGAGAACAACAAATGAAACTATCGTAAAGTTTTGTTATATTTATGGTTTCACTGTATATCAGACGAACGTAACATAAGCAAAGTTAATACCTAACTTTCTAATAATGTATATTTAAATGAGAAATTAAACTAAAAATAAAACTACTGACTTAATACTTAGAAGTAGTGTTTTAATTACAAAATAACAGACAACATTTAACTTAATTGCACGTAACACCTTGGCATTAGAATAAGACGGTGTTGTTTTAAACCTGGATATTTTAGTTGCCGGCTGAACATAGGCCTGTCCCAGAAAGTGTTAGGAAAAGCCGCTACATATGTCATGGAAGGTTTTCCCATACCCGCCATGCTGGGCAGCTGGATGGTGGCAGTGCCGGCCAAATCCGCCAGCAAACGGGGAAAGGGAAGTGGGAGTGGGACTGCGGATATCTCACTGACCGAATGAAACGCAGAAGCACAAGATGCCTCTACTTCATGCCGGTATTCTCCGAGGCCGTGGTATCAACCCGGTCGAGCCGACCCATTCGAGCAGCAGCAAAAGCAGCCGCTTTTGCAGAAGATTACACATGTTCTATACAGAACGCACTACACTGTCTCTGAAGCACAACAACATCATAAGCGTATTTTAGTGCACCCGGCAGGCGTTAAAAGTCTTCTGGGCGAAGCTGACGGTGCTGAAATGCCCACCTCAATATTATACACGTGGTAAAGCCATGCGGCGGCTTTTGCTGCAGAGAGGGAAGGGCCCCTCCTCATTCTCCCTTTCATCTTCCAAATATCTTTAAAGGCCAGAAACGCACCTGCAGCAACTCTGGTGTTGCGGATATACGTGGGCGACGGTAATCCGCCTTTCCCTTAAAAAAAATATATATAAACATCAACGCCTGCGGATTTCTTCCTATGGGGCTACCTAAAAAGCAAAGTTGACAATCCATTGCCACCCAACCTGAATGTTTTGAAGCAAAGAATCACTGAAGAAATCAACTCTATTCCAAGAGCTCCAGATGCTCCAGCGAGTTATTGAAAATTTTAGCTCCAGGTTAAATGAGTGTGAACAAATGAATGGTGCGGATTTGCAAACGGTTGTTTCTCATAAATAAATTTCAAGAATTGCTCTTTAAATTAACATTAAATAAAACGAGATTTAATTGATATTTTGTTTTTTATTTAACATCTCAAAACGAAAATCATTCTGAGTCACTTTTATTTTAAATTCGTAAAAAAAATAGGAGCCTGTAAGTGCCCCTGCTGGGCAAAGGTCTCCTTCTCAAATAAGAGTAACAGAAAGGGTTTAGGAGTCGGGAAGGTCCCGCCACGCTGCTCCAGTGCGGGTTGGCGGGCTTCAGATATCCTGGACATAATATATTTATATTCGTAAGTTTAAATAATTCTAATAACTTAGAAGTTATAACATACTAACATATAAGTATGGATCAAAGGACTGAAATATTTTTTAATTATTATTTTGGAGAATTTATATATATTCTCATTGGGTTAGGTTGTATATATAAATAAATAGGATATGATTATTATTATTTCATAAAAGAGATGGTATATTCCCCCATAAAACTCGTATTGATCGTTTGTTCATTAAAATACTAAAATGTCTATAGTTTTACTCTTTTAAACTTTTATTGATCTCATGCATACATTTGTCATACTAATCAAAAATTAGCAAACACCGTTCTACTAATTTTGTGATTAACGTCCAGCTTTTAATTAGTACAAAGCGCTATGTTAAATTGACTGGCTTTTGTAACCTAAATATATGTTAAGTGAATTTCATTCGCTATACTGCATGTTAAAATCCGAATTACAGGTACTAATTATATGTTTCGATATTACAAAAAATATTAATGTAATGGAAATGCGCATAAATTACACACAAATAGATATTTTTTATGATTTTAGAAAATGATTATTACAATGAATAAATTTCACAGACGGATCACGTGCCACTTTGAGTATTTTCATAACTAAAACATATTCTTATCTGTACAATGCTGTTAGTGCACAGGCTTTGAATGAAAGCATCACGATATGCTCGACAAGCTTCGACTTGCTAGACGTGTATCGTTAACTTAGTTCTTATGTCTCACCGTTCCAAGTTACGAAGTTAATCGAATAGATCGATCTTGTATATAAGGATTACCCGTTTAGGACAATCCCTCGGACAAAAAGACATGGGGGGATAGATAATAATTGGTAAAACATAAACATCATGATCTAAATTATAAACATCAGATGTCATATTGGTTTTGAACTGGGATTATCCTCGGCTAGATTAGAAACGTCGGTAATATAACAACAAAATTAAACGCGATAAAATAAGTAAATAAGTAAATACAAGTAATCGTTATGGGACTAGTCGTTAATTTTCATTACGATGAAAGTAGTAAAGCCCACAACAGCTTCTAAGTGCCCACTGCTGGGCAAAGGCCTCCTTCTCGAATATCTGAGAGGTGTTTTGGAGCCGGGAAGTAGCCAGCCACGCTGCTCCAGTGCAGGTTGGCGGGCTTCTCATATCCTCGAAATCATATTTTTTTATAATTTTTGAAGCATGCCGGTTTTTTCACGATCTTTTTCTTCACTGCCGAGCACGTGGTAAACACAGCACTTAAAATTGCTGTTAACAATTTTAGTCGAAGCGCGACCGACCGCAGTTCGAACCCAGGTCGCTCGCGCTCTATGTAACTAAAGTCAACGCCTTGACCATTAGTCTACCACGGCTGTTCTGATTCCGATACATAAACTACAAACTTATACATTGTAAATAACTTATCACAATCTATGTTACTCTGTAATATTTCCCTGCTCTATGTTTGCCAAGAAAAGTTGAAACAAAAGCATCAAGTTTCAAAGTAGCAGATGTTACGGACCGGCTTAATGAAATAAGGTCCAGGCCGAATCGACGGTGTGCTTATTTCGGGCACAAAGGATGGATATTTAATATAAGGGACTTTTGTAAAAAAAAAAAAATCTCGTTACCTTTGTTTGAAGCTGTGTTCTCGGTTGTATTTTGTATAATATACACACATTCACATTCTATTGAAAACATTTGAAAGTAACTGTTATACGACGTTGTTATGATAAAAATACGTGTATATAATAAGCGAATTAAATTTGTCATCGATTTTTTTTTATTTGTAATGCAATAATAACATGCACACTCCGTTATTAAAAACTTATATATGAATTGAAACTAAAGTTTACTGTTAAAGTTTGGTTCAATAGGAGTGTGGATAGTAACTTAGGGAACCTCTGTCTTATTATCGTCAAAATATCTAAAAGAACAGGAGTTACCACGTACAAAGACTCCTTCTTCTTCTTAATTAGGTGTCTTCTGGGTAGGTCGCCTTCTTCTCCGTTTCTACCGCTAATCAGCACTGCAACGACTGCAGTGTTCCGGTTTGAACTATAAAGAGAGCCAGTATGATTGCGGGCTGTGTGGCATACCATCTAAGTCCTCAGGGGTGACAACGTATGTGTATCATTCTCCGATTGTAGTTATTTGCAGGTAATTAGAGACGGCAGTAACCACTAACATTGATGGACAGATAACTTGTTTGTCACCCCTGTCCAATTATAAAATAAAACTACGTTTAAGCACTATATTCGCCTCACCAGCATTATGTATTTTTCCTCTCTTTAGTTCTCTCTATTCTATCATCTACACCTACTTTATTTCATCTCCGCATCGTCCAAAGGTTGACTGGTAGAGAATGCTTCTGGCATTAAGTACGCGTATATACATTTTCATGTATATGAAGTTAAATAAATAAATAAAATACAAATGTATAATTTAATTATTGAACTATTATTGGAAGAAATATTCAAAACTGTATGTTCTATGCGATGTACGATATCCGAGCTTATCCAAGGAATTTTACATTCATTGAGGCACCTTTTAATTACAACATGACCTTATGTAAGTTTCAGCGATTGAGGTTATCCAGATCTGGGAGATAGCGTGATCAGTCGGGGATTAGTTAAAATAGGTTTCATGTACAAAGATTCGAGATTTTATCGCCACGACATATTTACGTGCCAACAGTCAATATCTGAATCATTATTCTACTACGATAGCATGATTTTGCATGATATCATTACTGTTAACAATCTTAAGACGATTACGTTTACATAATATTGATTAAGTTTTTTTATGTCTTTTCAAATATTACGGATATTTACGTTCGGATACACGGTGGTCGTTAATTTTTAAACGTTCTGTGGCTACAATAATGATCATATATAAATAACGGATCGGGTTTCTGACGAATGAAATTTTAACAATATCAATTAACAGTTAATTTGCGAAGCAAACTGGAAGCTCCGGTGAATTAGAATCTCGATCGTCAAATATGCGAAACTATGAAACTGACTTTGAATTAATAATGGTATAACTTGAAATTGGCAAAATCTATTAACTAAAGCTTTAGGCTTTAAAATAAATGCTTTTGTACATAGAACAGAAAAACAAAGATACTATGCAAGTTGTTACTACAAATTACAAAATTTGTTTGGATAATTTTAAGAGAAAATTGGAATACGAAAAGCTTTTTACCTTTTCATGTTATTAAATATGTAAAAATAACCTCTAAAAACCATTACTCTCTCTCCTTTTATTAATTATAAAGTTTTTCATCTTCTGTGACTGTAGTTGAACCGTTAGGCATTAGAATACAGCGTAGACATACAGTTCAAAATAAATCCATTAGCTGGTGGAGCTGATCAGTAGCTGTATCGATCATTAACGGTTACCTGGAACTCCTCCGTGGTAGAGCCAAGCGGCAGCTCGGATGGGCCGGCTCGACTTGGGACCGGCCGCGACATTGCAGAATACCGACATGAAGTAGAGGCATCTTGTGCTTTTGCGTTTCGTTCGGTGAGTGAGAAAACCTAAGGCCTGCGTTCTCTTCACTATCCCCACCCTCATCCTTTCCCCTATCCTGCAAATATCCTTAAAGGCCGGCAAAGCAGCAACAGCTCCTCTAGTGTTGCAGACGTATGTGGGCGACGGTAATAACTTACCATCAGGTAGAGCCCTTGCATGTTTGTCCCCCTTTCCCATAAAGAAAAAACATTTTAAACACTGAATCTGGTTCACTGATCAGGTACGCTAACTACTAAGTTAGACAGTCTTACAATGAAGCGTTATATCTCCTGAACATCATTACTGACAATGCTATTTTAAATGCCACAAACACTTTAGCAGAGATTTAATTTCACAGTATTTTAAGGCGCACTAATTAATTTTATGATATCCTTGTATTACACAAGTCCCAAACGATTTATTCAAGCCGCTACAGTTTCAAGCTATTTTTCGGCAGATAAAAATTGTCACTTTTAAACGTATTTAATTTGAAGAAAATCCCTAAACGCAGGAACGAAATACAAAGAGAGTAATAAATTCCATTCAAAAGTGTCGCATGCAGAGAGAACTCCGTTCCACAGTTACTCCGGCTTCCTGCCGCAATTTCTTGGGAGTAAATCTTATAAGTAATTATTAATACTTCAATTGAGTATGTAATTACATACTCAATAATGATTACCTACGCAGTTGAAGTATCAATTTGATTTTATTTTTTATAAACGCAATAAAAAAAAGAAATAAAATGCAAATTGCAAAATGCAAAAATTAAGTTACCCATGCAAACAAACATGGAGGACATATGGCGCTCAGAGAAACGTTTTGCCATTAACGTCACGCTTGGTTGACAGGTTCCACAGTTCCAGACGGCTGGTGATGATGATGATGTACTACTGGCCGATATCTACCATGGCGATAACTTCCGTTTACAATCGGCAGTTGATGCGAAGGAGATGTTATAGTGCCGCAAGTTAATGCGCTTTCCGATATCGGCGTAAGAATTTGCCACCCCTTTTCATTCCCCTGGATGTCATAAGGTGCGACCGACAGATGGCAGGATAAGCATCTCGAAAAATATCAAACCAAAATATGATAACCAATGACGGGGCACCTGGTACTGCGTCTGCCAATCCGCTTGCGAAGCGTGGTGCTTATAGAAAATCGTCCGTATGGGAGAGGCCTATGTCCTGCAGTATTTATTATAGAAGCAGAATAATTAAACTTAGTTTATTCTGCGCTGTGCCATAGATATGCACAAACATTGTGGATATTGCCGTTAAGACAAGTAAATTAAAATAAAATCTATTACCACATGATTTGTCCATACAAAAAGCTTTGAAATTTTATTTTATACACATATTTATTTAATGATTGCTTGTTTTTACTCTACAACTATTTACTATTTTTGTTTTTACATTCACGACGTTTTGCGTGATTACAGCAAATTAAACGCGATAAACTCCGTAAATAATAGTTTCATTTCAAATAAATTTATTTATTTATCTTTAATAAACATTCAAAATATTCGGCGTAAAATGGAATGTTTTGAAATACCAGCGATTATCAATAGCTACGAAATTAAAACTTACAAAAGTCATTTTTAATCCTTAATCGAATATTGAAGTGGCTTCAATCAAGCTCTAAAAAATAATTATCTGCCGACAGGTTGACGAGGGTCACCTTCACTAATAAATTAGATATTTAAATTCCTATTTTCATACGCTTTTGATTTGCAGCTAAATTATTTAAAACGTGAGTTTCATTCTCAATATAATTATGTGAAAAGACGGATCGTAATTCTAGGGTCAAAATTATATTCCTTTTCCTAATATTATCTGTATAAAGGAATATCATAATCTTCTTTGACTTTATCAGCAATGTCGAATGGGTCTTTTCGTGAAAATGCCAATAAAAAACCGGCATGCTATTTGGTGATGGCAGTGCTGATACCATCGCACTAGGTATGCTTCTCTCCGTCACTAGTCTGTACGGTTTTGGGTTCCGCATATTCGGATGGATTTTCCACTATCATGCTAAGTCCTTGTCCATAAGTAAGCAGGGTACACCGCTTACACGAAAGGTAAGACATGCAAAAGTTGGTATATTTACATTAAAATACAAAAGTAATTAATGATTGAGTAAGATTTGATTTAGTAAGAATTGTATGGAAAATAAGATGGTGTGAATTACCTTGATTCAGAGCTCGTCTGTCGGAGGAGGTTTGCAAAAATTGATTACCGCAAGTAACGTCTGATTCGAGGGCTCGAATGAAATAAGGAAAGCGTGTATGTAAATAAGTGCAATAAGTATGTAACAAGAAGGCAATATTTACGATATAAGTATAAAAAATAACAAAGACGAAGTCAAAGTCAATACCAAAACTTTTTTTTTTAGTTTGAAGTTGGGAAAGGTGCTCGCACCTACCCGTCACCGTGAACTGGTTGTGTCGGGATCAGCATAGAAGATGCTACGCAGAGCAGAAGGGCTGCAAGTTTAAAAACCAAAACTTTAACCGAAGGTATTATGAGCGACAAAATCAACACCGGTTCTCAAAACAAGATCGTCTCAGAGTAGACTGTGCACGAAGCTTGGGTTTATTTTAAATCCGCCTTGTTTATTATGTCATTTAAAATTTATAATCAAATTGGTACAATGTCATTTATAATAATTAAATATAATGACGTACGTTCATTAATAATTTTTAAGGATTTGCAGATTAAGAGCTATTTCCACACATCTTTGTCCTCGATATATTGATCTATTTTATAGAATATTGCCAACACACGTATACTATAAATAAATGCATGCGCGGCTTCTGAACTTCCTCGATTCAAACTGTTATAAATATTTAATACGATTTTAATATATTTCTTGAAATATAAAAGAGATATAAGTAGAATTCATTTTCATGCTTAACGGAAATTACTAGCTGCACGGTACCGGCGCCTATTACTAAGCCATCGATTTTCTCAACAGGATATTGGCAAAGTGATTGTGGAGAAGTCGCCTGCTTATAACAATTAATTTGTTTTCTTATAAATATTAAAATTTCAAATAAGCAATATTAAATTTGAAAACTGGGCTAGACTAGGGCTAATTTAGGTTATGATTACTTATTGTTTGTATTTACGCGAATACTACACATTTGAAATGACCGTGTTATTTACGGATTTAATCCTGTTTAATTTTAACTTTAAATTCCCGACGCGTGCTGTCAAGAAAGAATTAAAAAAAAAGAAAAAATTTTACTCGATAGAATCGTGGAATTGTGATAAAAGTTTTATCACACAGTTTTATCACAGTTTTAAAACTATAAAAGTTTTATCACAATTCCTTTTCCTTCCGCTCCTGATACTAAGTAACAGTCCTAAATATAAGGAATATTTAGGACTGTAAAGATCTTGGATTGATTAATAATAATATATCGGACACGCACTCATTTAGACTACTTAATCCAAACCAACTCCAAGCGGCGAAGAGAGCAGAAAGCTCGCAAGTAAAAATAATAATGTAAGACACAATAAAACTATAAGTATATAACTTTCTTTGTAACCTTTTTAACTACAAAACAAAGTTAAAAACGAAAACAAATATGGTTCTGCTGGTTATCAAAATTTCCCTGTGAATACCAAATTTATATGCAACTTTGATTATTGTAACGATTCAAGGTGGGCATGTAGGGACAAGGTGGCGGACCGAGAGTCGAACACACCCACGACGCTTTCTTCCTGCAATATTTTAATAGCTCAAAGTTTTATAAGCAAACATAATTTGAAATGAAACTATTATATAGCAAAAATATTGTCATGCAGGTAGGTCAGGAGCTCGTTTTTCGGGAGTTCTGTGTTCAAAAATTACTATAGAGCCATGAGCGATGGTGATGATCATCGTGAAACGTTGATTTAATATTTTAGCGGTTTATTTCCAAAAAAAAATTGCTGTAAAGAGTATCATAGCAAACATTTTCCCGTTCGCACTATTCTTATAAAAGTTCTCACCGCAAAAATGGAACCTAAAGTGAGTAATAAATTGAATTTAGAATGTGTCGAATACAAAGGCGACCCTCTTCATGGTCCCTCCTCTTCCGGGTTCAATATCTTGAGAAAATATTTTTAAAACGTTTTGTATCAAATTTGCAGTTCACTTTGTTTAGTATGTTCACTATTATTTTACTTGAATAAACAGTGCAATCTTTCTAATGCATTAGTTACACACATATTATTATTTTATTATACTTGCTCTCGTTGTCACTTGTTGTAACTTCATCATACAGATATTTTTTACTATCTATTGTATTACTCTCGTAACATATTTAAGTAACCGACCGCCTAAATGCTCTTAAGATGCCGTAAATGAAACGTGTTGTGAAATTAGTACAAGAGGTAATGATAATTGTAAATATACATATTATTAGTAGTGTACGCATCTCGAATTCATTAAATTTAAACGAATCAATTGCTTTATTCGCCATTGGTATCGGCGGAAGAATCTACCACCACCTTTCTTCCCGTGGGGTGACAAAATGAAAAACCCCGAAAATCGCTACTGACAGATGGTGAGATGAGCATCTCGAAAATTACTAAACCAATGAGGGACAGCAGCGGCAAAAGAGCGAGGTGTCTGGTACTGCGATCGTCGATCCGCTAGCCGGGCGTGGTGATTTTTTTTTATGGGAAAGGCGGCAAACGAGCCATAGGTTCACCTGATGGTAAGCGATTACCATCGCCCAAATACATCTGCAACACCAGAGAAGCTACAGGTGCGTTGCTGCCCTTTAAGGGTACTTGGAAGATGGGAGGGAGAATAAGGAGTGGGGTAGGGGGAGTGGGAGTGGGCCTCCGGTTACCTCACTTACCGAACGCAACGCAGAAGCACAAGATGCCTCCACTTCACGCCGGTACTCTGCGAGGTCGTGGCATTAATCCGGTCGAGCCGGCCCATTCGAGCAGCAGCTAAAGCCGCCGCTTAGCTCTACCACGTTAGATTTAAAATTATGGTAAATCCTCGTTAAGGGAGAGTCCTACGTCTTGGAGTGGACTACTAAGGTAGTCCAGGCTGTTAAAAAGTTAGTTCAATGCTTTAAAATATGATTTTCATTACATTTTCAAGCTATTTTTTAAGGGAACCATTTTATCCGCAAATAGCGCAGTGAATATTGGAAAAGCAAAATTAAAGGAAGGCGTGAAAAGGTTTTCATAAGCAAAAGTTAATAAACTTCTCGTTAACCTAAAGTTAGGCAATGATCCAAACGTGAAACTTATATGGAAACTTTTAGTGAGATCGTCCCAGAAGTATTTTGACGTTAATAAACACAATAACTGTGTTGTCTCACGATATACGTTGACCTTGGTAGTTTTTGAACTTCGCTTTATCTTATTCCCCGTAATGTTTTCAATTTGAACTGTAACATTTTTTTTCATGTTTTGTCTTACATGTAAATAAAATATTGATTAATTAATACGCTATTAAATAATGTCTGAAAGTCTAGATTGTTGGTGACTGTGCCTACGGACGTGTCGGTGGCTGTAAGGGAAGACTCTAAGGTTAGTATAGGGTTAATTGAAATGGCATCGCCACTCCGTGGGTGGTACACTATGGGCGGTGTTTTGTATAGACCGTGTGGCATCGGCGTTAGATTTTACCAGCCCCTTTCTTCCAATCGGTGTCGTGAGAGGCGACTAAGGGAATACTTTGAAAATCGCAGTGGCCACCGACAGATGGCGGGATAACCATCTCAAAAAATACCAGACTAAAACTAAGCAGATCATGGTCATTATGACAAAACCTTTTTATGGGACATAGTCTGTAGTGGACTATTTACAGGATATTAAGGGCAATCTTTGCGACAAAATGCTTTGTTATGCAGGCAATAGGTCTTTCCTTGGTCCTTGTGTGCTTTGATAGAAATGTAATAAATATTAAATAAATATAAAAGATAATAGTGTGAGGTGTCCCCACACCTATTTATTAGGGACATACAGAACATCATTTTCTTCTAACAGTAGACAATAACCAATCAACACTTTGTACGCGGTAGAGCCAAGAGGCGCCTTTTGCTGCTGCTCGAATAGGATGACTCGACCGGGGTAGTACCACGGGCTGTGTATCAGTTCCATTCAATCTTGAACATCCTGTTCCTCCCTCCCAATACCCAAATACCCTTAAAAGACATCTAATCTTATAGACGGTGTACCGAGCTCTCAAGAACTATGTAACTAAACAAAGACATATATAGACATATATTTATATGTTTAAATATAACATAGACAAGAATAATATAACCAAAGAAGAAAATAATGTATTTACAATATTTACAAATCGAATGCATTTTTAACTTCTATGCGCAGAATAAAAAAGTATCTTCTAACAATTACTGACTCTAATTAACTGACCAACTTCTAATTAATAGATAATTTACCTAATGCAATTACAATAGACGATAGAAATCTGTATAAACTAAAATGTGAATGTTCGTTTGTTCAAAATCTTAAATCTTCGAAAGTTCTTCACAGATTGCTTTAAAACTTTGACTCAACGTTGCATTCTAATACGCTCGATGTTATAAAAAGTTATTTTTTTTGTTTGTCCCTTATATAATCTCAAACCAATGGACTGATTGGGTTTACATTTATGACTTATATTTAACTTATCAAGGCAAAAGTTAAAAACGAAAAAAAAAGTAGAAAAAATGTATATAGTACGCACAAAAAAAATTGTCACCGTGACGCATGACATCGTTCAGCTAGTTCCATATAAAGATAAATTAGTGCGGTAAATTTGAGTCATCTATTCTGTGAAACATATTTCTTTACACTGAAAGAATAAAGCGCCAGCAACTATCGCAGAACCTTTTCGCTGAACCACTTACTTGAATTATTTTGCAATACCTTTTCCGCCATGGTAAGTCTCTCGGCTATGTTCATGACAGGTTATTTAGAAAACCATTAGCGCTAGATAAATTTTAATAAAGCGGCATTCCTCCTCCGTTGGCACTTGCGGTGTAACGAACAAAGGATGTCTTTATGTGGAGAGCTTATCTTACAGTTTTGTTTTACACTAAGGGGTAGTGAATATTTTAAAGCTAAATCTAATGCAATGTAATACAGTATGTTGGAATTGAAAATACGTTTATTTGAAAAGAAGTATATCAAAGTTTTAGTTGGATAGGGTATTATTCACATGTATAGTTTTTACTATATCATTTGTAAAAATTATTGTCTATTCAAATCGAGTAATTTTTTTACATCTAACAGATCATCTGATTGTAAGTGGGTATATAGCTCAAGAACACATGCAAGCAAGTTCAATAGAAGAAGGTTACGGATGTGTTGTCGCCACTGAGAACTACGGTGATTGCCTTACAGCCTCTAACTTTACTGGTTCTCTGTACCTATCATACCAGAACACAACGAGCTATTGCATTACCGATCAACAACAGATACAAGAGCATGAAGGTGATCTACCCAGACCAGAGCTCCTAGGAAAAGAGGAGTCGTACCTAGTACACGGCAATGTGAGCGTAAATAATTTTATAACTCTATACTCTTGTGATAGGCTGAAATGATGATGATGTCTAATACAGTCATCATTATCATTTTAGCCTATCACAAGTCCACCCCTGGACATAGGCCTCCCCAGAAGATTGCCTCGAAGCTCGGTCCGAAGCCACCTGCATTCATCGACATCCCGCAATACTGCGCAGGTCGTCACTCCCTTGTGGAGTGGTGTGGTCATCCCACACTGCATTTGCCTGTACGTGGCTGCCACTCGAGAACCTTTTATTCCCAACGGTTGTCGGTTCTGTGAGCTTTGTGGCCAGCCCATTGCCACTTCAGCTTGCTGATCTTTACTGCTATGTCGGTTACCTTAGTTCTGCTGTGGATATTATCGTTGAGTTCACGCAGAGAAACATCGAGCATAGCCTTCTCCATAGCACGCTGAGCAACTTTGAGCTTCCTCATACGGCCTGCAGTGAAGGACCAAGTCTCAGTTCATCACTAACAACACGCACTGGTTGAATACTTTGCTCTTGAGGTTTTGCGGTATACTCGATGAGAAGATATGACGTAGTTTCCCGAACGCTTGATAGTATTAGTGCTTGATTTTAATTTAATGACATAGTAAACTGTTCAAAAGTTTAGCAAACCGTTACGTCTGAAGCTGTACCGTATTATTTCAATAATTTAGAAAATAAACTGTAAAAGTAGCAGACTTAAAATGTGACACTGATAGGCTCTCCTATAGAATCTCCACTATTGAAAGGGTTTTGTTGTTTGAAAAGAAATATCAACGCTATTATGCCAGCCTACGGACAATTTTTATATCAGGAAATATATTATTTTCTTGGGTATACACTTGAACACAGACTTACAATATACAAGGAGTACATAACACAGACATACAATATTATAGGACTATATTGTATGTCCGTGGTGTTTGAAATAGTATGAATGTATTTCTTTATTGTCACAGCGAAATCATTTCAGTGTTTTAGTAATTTTGAATTTTCATTTCAATCCCTATACAAGTAAACATTTCAATACAAATTTAGCAATTGAAATTTCTTTCTTTGATATTTTCGTCTACCTATAACCAAATTTTCTCTTAATTAACGCAATGGTCGCAGAAATTAAGCCGCCATAAATAATTATCTTCTTGCAATGTGACGAGGGTGGCCTGTTTTAATGTGGTTAGAGAATGTTAATCTATTTTCACAACCCACGAGAAATTTATTAAATTGAAAAACATTTAACGAAATTTTTAGGTTATATCATAGGAACTAGAATTTTACTTTAGTTTTGGTCTTTTTATTTAACCCCTCTGAAACTGTTTTAAACAAATTTGTCGTACCCGGTGGTGGTAGCTGGTCATGTTAGCATAAGCGATACTGCGTTGAGACGCGATTACCGGCGCTGTAATCTCGTCTCAACTGCAGCATTAAGCTGAGTAGGGTCCATTCGCCCCGTGTGTAATACTTCTCGGTATTGAGGAGGCAACGATAAATACATTGTTTGTATAAATTACTGTATTGTTAAATGTTTGTTCTGTGTGGCGCATTTGTGCAATGAATGTTCTTTTCTTTTTACTTATCCTTAGTCTGTGAAATAATTAGGGTACCGCATTTTTGGACGAACTTTCTGTCATTATCAGTCAGCCAGAGTCTTCTTTGTCGACTACCGAGTTATATATGCAGGTGAGTTGTATATGTGCAGATCGTATTCCTATATTATTGGCTGAAAAGACTATGATGTAATAATCAAGTTATTAAAACTATAAGATATCAAACCTGGTAGAGCCAAGCGGCGACTTTTGCTGCTGCTCGAATGGGCCGGCTCGACCGGATTGGTACCACGACCTCGCAGAATACCGGCGTGAAGTAGACGCATCCCCCTTCCCATCCTCCCTCCCATCTCCCTAATACCCTTAAAGGCCGCCAACGCACCTGCAGCACTTCTGGTGTTGCGGATGTACGTGGGCGACGGTAATCACTTACCATCAGGTGAACCCCATGCTCATTTGTCGCTGTTCCCATAAAAAAAATATATTACTTAACGCAGATCTTTCTAATACTAAATCGTTTTAGAAATCATTTACTTAAAACGCTGCTACACATTCACTTCGCATTCAAACTATTTCGCAAGATATCTGAACTTTCTCTCATTTGAACAATTTCAAATTGCTTCGAGGTTCGAAATTAATTACGGTGTAGTTTGTTTAACAGATATTGCGAATTAGATTTATTTGATTGCCAATATATTATTTCGAATTCCAATTGAACGATTTGTGTTTTATAATTTACAATCGGTTTGTTTGATTTTCGAACATGGAGTATATTAAAATGTGTTTAACATTATTTTAATAAGTCTCGTGGATAAATCACTTTTAGGATCAGTGGGTAATCTAAAGGAATATTCAAAGGGCTAAAACTGGTAATAACTTGATCACGGAGTACAGCGTTAGATCAACAGACGAGTGTTTTCTTTAATTGTAGGGTAAGCCTGTGACCTGGGTTCGATTCCTAAAGACGCCGGTCTAATTATTTTACTAAAATTGTTAATTGTAGTTTAAGTAGTATTTTACCTGAAACTTGTATGAGAAATACGCACTTAAGAAGTTCATCAGCCTCTACTAGGGTATCATAGTGGACTATGACATGCTCCGAAATAAGAAGAAGCCTTGGTCCAGAATCGCCACATTGACTGTCTGCTAATTTAACTGAATACTATGCAGGTTCAGAGAATCCGAAACACCTCGGGGGTGTTGTAAATATTAACTATAAGGAAAGTGTGCATCATCATCATAACATCCTGCCACAAGGCCACTGCTGAACATAGGCCTTCTCCAAATGTTATCACAAAGCGCAGTCCTGAACCACATGCATTCATCGACTGTTCGCAACATTGTGCAGGTCGTCATTCTATACTTGCTGATTTTTGCGGCTACAGTAGTCACTCTAGATAATAAACCAGACTGAAGATATGCAGACCGTCGACAAGCAGCGGCGTTCAAGTAACGGGCAAGTATTGTCCAACCTTCAGATTCGAATTTTGTATGAATCGAGTTTGATTCGAATTCGTGGCAATTCGTACTCCAGTATCCGTAGCTAGCGCACAATCGAACGATGTTTCAAATTGGAACTAACTTTAATTTCGTAATTAATAAGAAACTTCATCGTACTGTTGCCCATTGTTTAAGAAAATAATTAAAAATAAATAATTAGTATTGGAAGAAGTAATTTTTTTATGGGGAAGGCGGCAAATGAACAAAGGACTCACCTGATGGTAAGTGATAACTGTCGCCCATGGACATCTACAACACCAGAGGTGCTGCTGGTGCGTTGCCGGCCTTTAAGGATGGGGGAAGGAGAATAAGGAGAATGGGAATGGGGTGTGGGTCTTGGGTTACCTCATTCACCAATCGAAACGCAGAAGCAAAAATGCCTCTACATCACGCCGGTATTGTGCATGGTACCAACCCGGTCGAGCCGCCCCATTCGAGCAGCAGTAAAAGCCGCCGCTTGGCACTACCACGTAATATAGCTTTAATAGTTTTAGCTTAAAAAGTACGCCGATAACGCAAGAACTTGATCTTCTTTTTCGATTCGAATTAGTGTCGGGTCTATGAATTTAAAGTCATGTTCGAATATAAAACGAAATCAAATTCGAATCGAGTTTCGGGAGTTGAGCCCGCTGTTTGTTAAACGTGGCGATTGTGACAATTTTCATGATAGAGCCAAATGTCCCGCAGTGGCCTTCTAATAGGTTGATGATGATGTTGATTACGTAGGTACTGAAGTTATATCCAACAAGTTAAATGTCAGAGATAACTTTAAGTGTTGCACGCAAACTTAACTTTGCACAGTATGCAAATGCAGAAGCTTATATGCCGCAGGCTTGAGATTTGAGGCGTTCTCTACGGATACTTGAGTTTCCAAGTTATGATAGCAGTGCGTACCGAGAATAACAATTCGGCTAATGCGTAATATAATACGTGTATGAAATTAATAATCTTCTACATTAACGTCTCATACGTTACGTATGTTTTTTTTAATTCCACGTGTATTCCTGATGACAAAATCATTGGTAGTAAATAGATAATGATTTTATAACGGCATATTAAATAACTAACGAAACCCGGTGACTTCGCACGCGTTATGTGTTTAATACGTGAGATCAATACAATCTAAGAGTAATCAAAACCTAGATATATCAGATTTTAGATGACTAGATATATCAGATTGAAGACGGTTTCTCCGCCACCTATCAGAGGTAAGAACAGATAACGGCACGGTGCCGTGTCCGCTATACAGAGCACTCGAAGACAGCATCCATTAAGCACCAAGCGGTGAATCTCTGGTGCATCATAATACCGACACCTCCTCCCCATTTGCCACAGTCGCACGAGCTGGGGGAAGGGGCGCATCGTTTCGCCATACATCGCATACTAAACTCTTCTTCCTCCGCGACTTAAGTAGCTTCGAATAGCAGGTAGAACGGCGCTTATCCTGCGGAACCTTTCGGAGGAAAAATATACTATATCGGTTATAGGCAGCAGGTACTGTGGTCATCTAGTCCCCTGGAATTTTTTTTTTTTTTATGAAAAATCGTCTAACGTTTTACCTCAATCTTGCTTGTACACGCTTGGTACACGCTTGTCTAGAAGGTGTCTGTTCACTTTGGCCTTAAAGATGTCCAGATTATACTTTTCCGGAAAATCTGACCTTGGCAGAGAGTTCCACTCCTTAGCCGTCCGCATAATTAAAGAAGAACTTTGAAACGCTGGCAGCGAATTCTGCGAGGCCGTGGTACTACCCCGGTCGAGCCGTACGAAAATGTTAATGCTTTAAAATTAATTAAATAAAATAAATTAACATCAATGAATATCTTTATTTGGGAACTACAAAGTATTTATTCTTTTATTTGATGTAATAGGCTTATTTTTTTTGCAATTATTTTAACTATTCTTGTGCGACTCGGTTGTATTCGAACTCTGAATTAAATTTAACCCAGATACAAACAAGGTTAACACAATTAATGTTAAGCTTTGAAACTATGTGAAACGGGTCTAATGGAATTAAGTTGTGGAATGTCTTACAGAATTGTGTTGTTATCCCGCAAGCCTCAAACTTGTCACAGCTCATCTGAAGTCCAATCGTCTATTTGATTAATTAATAATAATAATACTATAGATAGAAATTTTAAATATTATTGCAAACTTAAATTACAATTATCTTTAAAATTTCTCAATTATAAAAGTTCTTACATCATATGCGATAAAGGAGTTTCAACAAGAGACAAAATTCATTAAATATTGCTTTCGTTAAAACCAAAACTGAAACCTTTGACCTTAAGCAGTTGGTAGTAAGAGAGCTTAAGAGAAAGTAGTATGTGCTTAAGACTTTTGTAGGCCGATGAAAATACAAAAGATTAAAAAGATAAGCAACATCTTGTTAACTTCCCACAGAGCAACTCTCAAGTATTGAGTTTGGCATTTGGCAAAGGGGCTTTGGAGCCGACAGACGTCCGCAACGCTGCACCTATGCTGGTTGGTGGATGCCATATCTCCTCGAAATATATTATTTTATTATTTATCAGATATGTTTTGTATATTGAACATTATTTATTTGTACGATTGTACTTAACAACATGTATTTCTTTCTGACCTTGGGTTGACTGGCAAAGAACGCCAAAGAAAGTTAAGCCCACCCTTTGTAAACCTTTGTTTTACGTATTAATAATAAAGAATAAATAATAAATATGCAAGTTTCTTTACGATCTTTTCCTTCACCGCCGACTGCGCGGTAAATTGAATACTAATAAAAAAATACATCTAATCCTACGTGATATTTACAAATTCAACTGTCTTTCTATTAAAGTCGCTAATGGCATCCCGGAAATAAATGACTCTTTGTTTCCTGTCTTAGTGATGGATTATCGGCGTACTAGCTGCAGGGGACCGTCATGCTGATCCATAATACTCATTTCCTCATTAATCTAATATGAAGTCTAAACTAAAATGAAATACTGAACTAGAAATCTGTCGAAGGTAATCACATGTTTGTGACAAATGTTTTGTACAAATCAAACTCGAATAATCTACCTAGGGGTGCATCGGCGTCTCCATTCATTTGGAATTTCGAGCCATTGTCGTTGTGTCAAACATGGAACGTGGATATTTCGCAGTTGGCATCGGCAAACTTTGAGGTTAAGTCACTGAGCGTTTTACAGTTGAGCAACGTATAGGAGTTCTGAAAATTCGAAGACTGTTCGATAATACCGCTCTTTTTAGGTTATCAACAGGCATGATGTTGATAACGTTTTCGTCTAACAAGTCGATGTACCGTTCTTCGACGTATTTCAGTCAAGTTGCGGAGACGTTAACTGGTGGCCAGAGTGTGGTAATCTGACACAATTGGATTTTTTTTTTAAATTTTGCAGGAAAAAGTGTGCGCAAACTATCCTCATACGATTCCGGAGCGATACGAAAATTCAACGCTTTATTGACGAAATTTATTCTCAATTATGGTAAAATGTGATTGAAATTTTCGTGAAAAGGGTCAACGTTTGCCGACAGATCGGCGGCGGGCACTATGTTTCCGAAGTATGTATGTATGTTCCGCCTTGTTCCCAAAGGGGTAGGCAGAGACAATCTTCATCCACTTGCTACGGTCCTGACATACGTCTTTCTCTTCTATTATCTTATCTTTCGTTTCCGAAGTAGTTCATTTATTTAAAAAAAAAATAATTGAAATAATTGCAGAGGCACGTTCTTTTTCTTTATTAGCAAGTTACATATTAAGCAGATTGGCATGCTCGTGCCAAATCGAACTTCGTATTTCATTCAATTTATTAAGTGAAAGAATGCAAACTTTTCTCCATCCCGCTATGTTCGCCACACAACCCGAGAAGAATTTCGAAAATGAACAGACAATGTGCGAGATATAGAACAGTTGTCTTTATTAACGTCAACAGACGTCAGACGGGGAGCTTATTGGAAGTTTTCGAACAAGAGACATGTCGGATCATTGCCTAACTTTTTGAAGTTACACAGTGTTTTAGAGGTTTTTGCGTTACAGACCCGATTGAAACTTTTTCCTTCTATTAAGTCTATCCGACTGTCTGTCCATTACTTTCTGTATAAATGATAAAGCTTAACCATAAATGATATAGAAAGGTTACTCAAACTTAAATTTCTTTTCATAACAAATCAAATTTTGGTACTTAAGGTAAAAGCCTTGTAAACTTTTTAAGCGTGGTAGAACCAAGCGGCGGCTTTTTGTGGTGCTCGACTGTGCCGGCTCGACCGGATTGATACCATGGCCTCGCAGAATACCGGCGTGAAGTAGAGGCATGTTGTGCGTTTCGTTCGGTGAGTGAGGTAACCGGAGGCCCACATCCCCTTCCTATTCCCCTACTTCTCCCAAATATCCTTAAAGACCGGCAACGCACCTGCAGCATCTATGGTGTTGCAGATATATGTGGGCGACGGTAATCACTTACCATCAGGTGAACCGCTTGCTCGTTTGCCTTCTTTTCTATAAAAAAAAAATCTGGGAGCGAATTTGGTGACGAAGTTCACCATCCGTCACGTTCTATCCCGCAGAGGCGAAAAGTGGGTTACGAAACCTGGTTTGTCTACGCTGAGTCTCGCTGATGAGAACTCCATGGCATCTACTTGACCCATTTTTTGTTTTACTTACCAATGTGACGTAATTTAAAATAGTATTTTTTGCTAATCAAATAAACTAGCCTATGATTTTTTGATTTCTCACAAAAGTGCACCTTTACGATATCTGTTAAATTTTATAATTAACAATTATTTGCTTTAAGGTGCACATAGTTCGCTGTTGATATGATATCGAGCTTATAACCTATTTACAAGTTGAATTTAAATGGTATCCATCTGTTTACTGAAGGTTCGAATAATAGGAAAAATCATTTAAAGCAAATATAATAATAATAATAAAAAGTCATGTGATACGACATTTATACGAATTATTGAATTAAAATGATAGTCGCAGAGGACACTTTATTGATTTCACTCCTTTAAGTTTTTACTATAGAAAAGTTATAAAATCAACATGTAAAAAATGCTACAAATTTTCTTTAAGACGTTTAAAGAAGATACATAAATAATATATAGATATGAGAAAAGAAATAAAAACAAAATGTACTATTTTCTGTGTTTGTTCTTAGTGTCATGCCTATAAGTAATTAGCAGAGTTTTGATAAACGCAAAATCATTATGCCTATTTACGTCATCTTCTGAACATAGGCGCATTTCATGAAAAATGTGCCTATACTTACCACTATGGGCAAGTAGGAGAGTCCATTGTCGATAACTTCACACTAGTGACGATCCCCATCACTAGTCTGTGGCATTTAAGTTCGGCAAATTCGTTGAAATTTACCGCCACTATTTAGCTATCATATGCAGATGAGGTTATAGAGATTACAGAGAGCTTACACCCAAAACCCACTAATTAGGACTAACATCACGATCACTGTCGTTTGCCCTAATTTCATAGTACGCGAGTGAACTTGGCTCGAATCGTCACTAAAATTGTTGATATCTATTTTAAGTGCTGAATTTACCACGGTGCTCATGGAGACTGAGAAATAATAAAAAAAAACTATGTTTCGAGGGCATGAGAAGTCTGGTAACCTGTAGTCGAGCACTGAGGAGCAAATTCAGACATTTAGCACATTTTCATTGGTTGATTTAAAAGTATATCTTATCAGATTACTACTCTTTAAACATAACATACTTATGTCTGCACAAAAAAAAAAACACCAACACCAATGCGCTCTCACGTCAGGGCAATTCGACCATCTGCCTAAATCATGATCCTTGTATCATGGTAAAAAACAAAACATTAATTTACTTTAAACAAATCGTATAGATATTATACGAGTCACTTGGATGACTAGGAAAGTACCGTAGGCGGTACGGTTAAAGTATTAAAATAAATTTTGTCTTCTTAAGCAACAGCTTAAGATCATATTGCTATCTACTTGAAAGTTGAAATCACTGCGCTCCAAACTTGTTCCTCTGTACAGTTTCAAACTTATGTTATAAAAGTGTGTGTTTATAGGGAATAAAAGTTTTAACGGGATATGTTTTAAAATATTGATGCATGCATGATCTGGATCTATTTGCATTATTTTTATTAAACCTCGAAATAATGTGCCCAGCTGCGATATCTTTAAAGATAGATCTAAAGCGTTCACTGTTTCTACGATTAAGATGATCGATCGATTTATTGTCAGTGCAGACATTTTGGAGTTTTGAAGGTTGTATTGTGTTATCGGCGAATGGTGTCAAATTCTAAGTGGCTACAACATACATATTATTTAAAAAAAAAAAGTTCATTTATTTGATATGACACTATACGTAACACTTTGTTAGATATTAGTTTTGACAGGCATACGAATGATTTTTTTACCACTGCCAATAAAATAATTGAATTAGAAAAGAATGTTCTATTTATTGTTTATTTTACGCCATTGACCTGGGATCTCTGAGATTCCCGTTGCCGGTACCACTAAAGGTGTAAATGCTGAATTTATCATATATTGTGCGGATAATGAATTACAAGGAAACCGGATTTCCAAGAAATAATAAAAAAAAAACAATTTCGAGAACGTGAAATCAGGCGAACAACTTAACTGATCATTTCTTGCACGAAAATCCTAATAAATTGTGATTCTTGCCCATAGCATAGCTACAGGGCATAGCAACAGAAACTTTTGTTCATTGTTGCATTGGATTGTGTTGCTTACAAATGATTATTTTAGAAAATATTATTTTGGTAGCTATTTAGTATACTGTTTTTGTTTGTTAACCAAAAAAATGTATTTTAAAAATAAACAAGCTACGATTAAAGAACATTATATTCTGCTATTAATGCAATATTAAGTTTTGCAACTTTTAAATACAAAATAAACTATTATGACACAGAACAGATATGTTGGCAAGTCTCCTCTTCCGGAAAGGGAAGCCATGTACATCTCCGTACTACCTATTAAACTAAGGCAACGTTAGGCGAGCCAAGACTTTGTTGTTTCATGGTTATAAAACTTTCCTGGATGTGGCAACAAAATTCTAAATACCTCTTGTTCATGTAATATTTTATAAAATTGTAAGTATTTATCTTTGTTTGTGTTTATTTCACCAAATATAAATAACTTTTATGTAATATTTTAATATTACCTTAAACGGGATACAGAGTTAAAGTGTTTATTTATAAACAAAGAATTGTTCCACATAAAAGTTCAATAATATGATACTTAACGTTACGTTATTATATGTTCTTAAGGTTTTAAAATTATACTCAATATTTTAGAATATTACGTCAGTATAATGTTTGTTCGATGTTCGATGAAACTGGTCTATTAAGTGGTAAATAAAGAAGAAGAACGCGGCGACGGATTAAGAGGATCTGCCTACCCACCTTATCCCGTGAGTGTCAAGCGGCTCACGTGATTTCCCCACGTACATCTGCAACACTAGAGCAGCTGCAGGTGCGTTGCCGGCCTCGAATGATGTTTGAAGGAGAGGGACGAGAGAAGGGAAGGGGGACGAGGAGGGGGTGGAGAGATGGAGTGGACCTCCGGTTACCTCACTCACTGAACGAAACGCAGAAGCACAAGACGCCTCTACTTTACGCCGGTATTCTGCGATCTGCGAGATCGTGGTACGATGGTGGCCATTCACCGGCCCATTCGAGCAGCAGCAAGAGCCGCTATCCCGACAGAGGACGGGATAACCATCTCAAATATGTAAGGTACCTTACCGCCATTTAACAAAAATATTTCAGAACAATTCCATGCGTTTAAGATGGTTTCGTTCATTCCAGACCTCTTTCATCAAAAACAATGTTAGCAGCTATTACTGTATTTCGCTTTTGTCTGAACAAAAACCTCTAGACATGTTGTACAACTGCATATCAATGACAGAAAATGTTAAACTTTTAGAACGTGAACTAACTAGACCTACATAATTTTCACAAACATATCTAGCAGTAAACGTGCACAAACTAAGAGGGAGCATCATGTAACCAAGCACAAAAGTACGGGTAAACTTGGATAAACGTATAATGCTTCTAGTTTAATAGTTGCTAACAATATCAAATGCCCGGAGTTATCCTATACTGAAATAAGTATATAGAAATGAATCTTGTGAATCAACTTATATATTCAAGATAACTTCTCGTAAATCATCTTTATTACTTGTATATCTAAGGTGGGAATGGACCAACTTATTATCTAATATATAAAATAAGCTATGACGACCGACTAACATTTCTCCTGATTGATTTTTTTTAATTTTTATTGTAAGATTCCACCTGCCAATGTTGCATTGTATGTACCGGATTGTCTGGCAGATAATGTCACAAGGCATAAAGTCCGCCCATTGTTTCCCTTAGTGTAAGCAATGAAGTCATCATCATCATCACCATCATCATCATCATTTCAGCCTATCAAAAGTCCACTGCTGAACATAGGCCTCCCCCAAATATTGCCACGAAGCTCGGTCCTGAGCCACCTGCATCCATCAACTTCCCGCAACACTGCGCAGGTCGTCACTCCATCTTGTGGGGGGTCGTCCTTCACTGCGTTTGCCTGTACGTGGCTGCCACTCGAGAACCTTTTTTCCCCAGCGGTTGTAAATATGCATAGATACATATAATACCTAATAATAATAATAAATAAAAATATTTATGGTATAATTTAAAACATAATAAAAAAAAAGTTCAACATCATTATTATACAGACATAGTTTTTAACTTGAGGAAATCTACATGTATGAGAAATAATACAAAATAATATTTCGAGGACATGTGAAGTCATCGTGACGAAGCCTTCTCAATATTTCCCATATTTAAAAAGGGTGGCCTTTGCCCAGCTGTGGACGGTTCCAGGCTGCTACTTTACTAATAAAAACTTGAAGCTATCTATAGTAGTTACTAACTTTTAATATCAGAAGCAAACGTTTGGCTCAGCTGAGACGTGTCAGCTGGAAATTCGTAAACTTTGCCTTCTTTATGGTTCATAGAAGTGTGACCTTATATACATATACTGTAATTTTTAATGACATTCGTTGAGATATAAAAGGGACACAGATATTTTTTTAAATAATGGGTTATTTGAAAACCTTATTCGAGAATCATTTAAAAATATGCATACGTGAATTTCACGACCCCGCTCAACTGTAGTATGGTACGTAAACAAAAATGGAATGAAAAGAATTAATGGTCCGTGAATTTAAACAGTTGATTGCAGCGTACGAAGTATTAACCCATTAACGATTTATTATTACAATACTGTTATTTTTTTACGTGGTAGAGCCAAACGGCGGCTTCTGTTGCTGCTCGTATGGGTGATACCACGATCTCGCAGAAAACCGGTATGAAGAAGAGTAGAAAGAAGCATCTTGCGCTTCCGCGTTTTACCCCGGTCGAGTCGGGCTGCAGCAAAAGCGACTGCTTGGCTCTACCGCGTACAGAAAGTGCTACGTGGAAACACAGAGGCACTCACTCGGCTTTACCTTGTCCGATGTAAAGCGATGAGCTCGGAGGAAGAATCAGATGCAGTGACAGAGACGCAGGACTAACATAAACACAAAACAGACATGATCTGAAACTCAATTATTTGTTTTTTATGTACAAACATTGACTTCGGCTGGGATTCGAATGCTAAATATAAACAATAATCACTTTTGCAGGCTTTTGCAGGTCATGCCAACAAGTTCACGAGGCATAAATCCACGAAGTTGCTTTGGTACTATAACACTGATTTTCAGTGTTCACCAGTCATTGAAGAACATTGATTTAAAATCAATAATATGACTTCCAATTAAATTAGCATTCTATTAAAACATTCATAATCATCATTAGCGCGTGTATTTCATCATCCTGTTTTTGATAAGATCAGATGAAGAAACAATCCTAGCGATCTAAGGATTATATTGGTCTGCTCACATAGTAAGCAGCCTGAAAGTGCCCTCAACTGGCCAAAGGCCTCCATTTCTTAAAATTCCTAGAAATATCCTAGAAATATCTGAGATCCATTTCCTAGAAATATCTGAGAGGGTTTTGGAGCCAGGAGTGGGGTGCCCACCCCACTTTGCTCCAGTGCGGGTTGGCGTGCTTCACATATCCTCAAAACAATATATTTTCCTCACGATGTTTCCTTCACTCCCGAGCACGTGTTAAATACAGCACTTGTACAAAATTGGTTTTAACAATGTCAGTGGTGCCGGCACCGGGGATCGAACCCAAGTCACTCTATGAAACTAAAGTGAGCGCTCTGACTACTAGGTTACCATATTATAGACCATACAAAATATTAAATTGTGTTGTTAAACGTATGTTCCTTATCGGGATTTAAGGGTGATGAACATATGCACGACACTACACTCTTTAACGTCTTTTAGATATGAAATTCAGTAACTAGATTTTGGGATTAATATGCATATCGGAAATAAATCTCGAACCAAACTATGTGTGCTTAGTACTTCTATGTGTGTACTGGAATGTATGAGCAACAATTCGCCGCGCTTCATAGATTACAGCCTTGTTATCAGAGCTTCCTATTCTTAGAAGTTCTTTCAATATAACAAAAACCCTTTTCATAAAGGCTTAGCTGTTCCCTCATCACAACCAAAGTACATATTTGTGTAATATTCAATAAATTTTCCTGTGGATATACTGTGACTTGACTTTTATGTTTTAAATTACTCTGTGTGTGCATCTGTAATATATCCTGCCTGTGACAATTACTAATTAGATGTGTGTAAAAGCTTTTCTCGAGACCTTCAAGAACTTTGAAAATCAAGTTATGATTTACACAAAAAATTATAATGTAAATTTCTCGGTGATTAATGGCAAGATCATTCAATATCAAAGATTAGATTCGCGTCGTTCGAATATTCTTATTTGCTTTTGCGTTAATATTAGTGGTTTCGTCAATATTATTGGCAAAGGAATAATAAGACCAATTATATTTCAAATATTTTTTTTCAGAATTCGTAATGTTTAATAAAAATGAGTAAATACGAAATTCAACCCACATGCTTTACTCGACGGTTAAACATCTTAATTAGCAGATGAAATATCAACTACGTTACTGGCTTAATTATTGGTTAGTGTTGTTCAATGATGCTGAAATTTACACCAGAGGCTTTAACGGATTTATATATTTTTATAAGTTTATACTTTAAGGTCGTAAAGAGATCCGAAGGGTGACCCGCGGGCGTAGGGTTGAGTTTATGTCCTGGCTCATCTATGCTTACTAATTGAAATAAATATTCAAAGTTAGAGCGATGATATTCAAGGAGTTCGATTTGCGGTGATGGACCCGAACTGAAATTATGTTAATTACTTTCTGAATTCGGGCCACGTTTATTGGAAATTTCAACCTAACGATTCATCCATATTGACACAAAGTGAAACAACAGATAATTAAAATTTAATTTCCTATTCACGTTATAACGTTTTCCATACTCATTGAAAATATTACAATATGAATATAACTTTAAATTTATTCATAGTTGTGACATTTTTTCTATTTGTGTTATGGTATTATAAAGTTTACTAGTGGTAGAGCCGAGCGGCGGCTTATGTTGCAGTTCGAATGGGCCGGCTCGAACGTGGTAGTAACACGGTTTCGTAGACTACCGGCGTGAAGTAGAAGCATCTTATGTTTCCGCATTTCGTTCGGTATAATTTTTTTTATTGGAAAGGCGGAAAACGGGCAAGCGCTTCAGCTGATGGTAAGTGATTACCGTCGCCCTCGTACACCTGCAACACCAGAGGAGCTGCAGGTGCGTTGCCGGCCTATAAGGATATTTCGGAGATGGGAGGGATGATGCAGTTGGGGGAGGGGGAAGAGGGGCTCCAGTTACCTCGCTCACCGATCGAAACGCAGAAGCATAAAATACCTCTACTTCAGGCCGGTATCTGCGAGGATTAACCAGTAAGTTAATACCATATTAGATGGAGTGACAGCGTACAGTTTTAAGTAAGATCGATGAAAGCAAATCATTGAGATCAAATCAAATCAAATCATTTATTCATCAATATAAAAGACAAATTTCGCTTATCAAAATTATTATTTTTAAATATTCCACCGTAACAACAGAGAAGAATCAGGCGTAGGAAACTTCATTATATCCGATCGGGTTATAACAGGTTAGGTGGCAACCAATCTCAGAAGCTAGTGAGTGCTTGTGTGACCACAGTGCGGGTGAGTTTGATATTTAGAGAAAAAATTGATATCTTTTGACTCTGTCAATAATCAATAGAAAGATTAATATATTAACGTTGAAATTCCATTAATGAAATAGTCATCGGTGAGCTTGATAGGCGCTTAAATTATGCAAAATCAAAATGATTCCTGAATTCCGGAAATTAGTATATTTGGCAATGCGGTATATTTGCTACTTTACGTGAAAGCAAATTAAAACTTATCCGCATTTGTTTTTTTTTAAATTTTCGTGAGATGCCATACAGAGATAACTCGCCAGAGCCTAGTGCATGGGTGGTTGGCATTTGTTGATGAAAATGATGGTTAATACTCCTTTACACATTCAATTTTCACCAGAGCTTATTTGGAGCACCGTGACCGGTGGTGACCCTACCATCGTCTTTGTGTTCAGGCCGACAATACAATTTGGACGTAAGTTTCGAAAAACTCTTCGGTACGTGCTTTCGGCGTAGCAACCGCTCGGTCGTCAAGGCTTTGAATAGAGAACAAAAATAGCAAAATCGAATATCCAGAATCTGGTTAAAGTTCAATATCAGCTTTTAAGAATTTAACATTGCCAGTCGCTTTAATTATCAAAGTCGCGAAATTATTTTAGTTTACTGCACCAGCTCAAAATTAAACTGTCAAGTCACAAACCTGACGTGGGTATAGAATGCGGGCTTAATTAATCTCCGGGATTAAATTCAAACATTTATAGCAGGTTAGTGTTAAGTTACGGATAAAGTTAATAATGGTACGTAAACTTTATATTTGCTTCATAGAAAAAACATTTATTCTTAGCTTTCCGATGGTCTGAATAGGTGGTTAAAACTCTGTAATTAAAAATAATACATATTCTACTGATTACTTATCTTAGATATTTGTTAATAATGCAAATGCAATAAAATATGCATTCCCATATGTTTAAGGTAATTTTATTATATTGAGACTGCCTATCTACTTACAATACTAAGCAGATGTGGGGTATATACCAATTTATTACAACAACCATCTTTGTTTAACGGTGGGACATCATTTTGAGTGAATTATTTATTACAAGCATTTCATTATTTACATTTATATGCACATAGAGCCGTGGTAGCCTAGTGTTCAGGGCGCTCAGTTTAGTTTCATAATGCGCGTGTGACCTGGGTTCGATCCCCGGTGCCGGCACCACTAAAATTGTTAATAGCAATTTAAAATGCTGTATTTACCACGTGCTCGGCGAAACTTGCATGTCTGGCAAATAATAAGAAATATTTTAAGTGCTGTTTGTCTAATTTTAATTGTAATTGTGCTGGTTGTGTATTGATTTTAATTGTACTTGCTTATGCATTTATTATATGAGAAAATGTTTAATCATAGTTTGCGTGCGTTACTTTCCGAGAATATAGTGTTGAGAACTATTTCACCACATAAGAAGGTCAAGAATGGCATCATCTTCGTCATTAGCAACCATCGCAGTCCCAGCAGCAGACTACTGTGGGCACAATGCCTTCAACTGCCATGATTTTACTTATTTTTCTTTACAGCATTACCAGTCTACTACCTAACGTGTAGCGTAATTTTTTAAGCGTAATCACCACGGAAGGACGTGAAACTGCCATCTTTATTCATCCGTCGGCTTCATAAAGGTCGATTTAAAGCATCTAAGACGCGAGGTGTCTGATACTCATTTAGAGTGAAATATTATCTTCAATAACATATAATATAAAATAAATAAGCTGTTCAATAAAAAAAACAACAACATTAAAATCGGTTCACAATTGGCGAAGATATCGCGTAACATACATTCACACAAACAACATAAATATGTATTGATAACCTTCCCGTTTCGAAGTCAGTGGAAAAGGAAGCCGTGTCGAATCCGAAAAATTTTTTTTTTACTTCGTAATAATTTTTCGAATCAATGATGAAATAAAGATTAATGAAATTTATTTATTATACTTGAAAATGAAGAATGTCGAAATTCTTGTAAATACTAATTATAAATATATGTATCTAAATGAATATATATGTTTATGATTTAACTTAAAAGCTATTTCCCGGTCGGAAGTGCTAAGAGCTTTGTTATATAATTTTATCCTGCCGAGTAATACAAATATACAGAATTGTATGTTTGTCGTTTAATTACGCTTTAAGCACTGATTCCGTCACATCCCGAGGGGGCTTTGTGAGTCGACTAAAGCAAATGTCAGAAAAATCTCGTTACCTCCGGCAGATGGCTTAAAAAAAACATAATCCGTGTATATTAATTTTGTAAGTAAAAAAATTGTCTATAAATAATAACGTGTAATATCAAAATTAAATTGTAACAGTAAATCTGTCTCAGAATATTTCTTGCCAAATAGCTAACAAAGAAACGAAATGATAATAACTCGGGGTAAATATGGCACTCGAGTTATTACTAATATTTATTTGTAGAACATAATACATACTTACTTTTCATTATAATATACATAACATGTATATATAACTTATAATTTAAAACATATTTACAGGCTGTCAAGGTATGGTTAAGGCTGATATGAATAAGCTTTCATACGTGTAAGATTTCCATAATGCACTTCCCCTGTTCATCACCCCATAGGTGAGCATGTGTTTTCGTACGTGGTAGAGTCAAGGACTGGCTTTAGCTGCCGCTCGCCTGGGGCAGTACCACGACCTCGTTCTGCGTTTCGTTCGGTGAGTGAAGTAACCGTAGACCCGCTCCTTCTCCCCCTCCCTTCATGCTTATTCCCCCTTCCAACCCCCAAATATCTTTAAAGGCCGACAACGTACTTGGAGCTCCTCTGGTCTTGCAGATGTACGTTGACGATGGTAATCAGTTACCATCAGGTGAGCCAGTTGCTCGTTTGTCCCTATCCCATAAAAAACAAAACATGCAGGTACTGCCTTACGCCCCCTAACGTGTTGCCATGTCGTAACGGTGGGCCTTAGTTGACGTGGCTTGATCATCCAAGGTGATTCGAGAGAAACCTGTGGCTGCCGGAAACCTGTGGATGTGGCTGACGGCCAGAGTTGAACGATTCGATTGGACTTGGCAGCGACTTGGCGAGCCCAATTCTGATTCGATTTGCTGGACTCTAGCGAGAGGGCTTGCGTCGAGACGGAAACAAAGGAACTCCGACTTGTGCTTCTCAATTTAAAAAAAAAAATTAATCCCTTTCCGATAACGAACTAAGCAACTAGAATTCGCTATTCCTAAGTCAATACAATCATGAAAGTAAACGTTGCAACTTTGGTTTTTTTTTTATGGAAGTGACGGCAAACGAGCTAGCGGTCCACCTGATGGTAGTGATTACCGTCGCCCACGTACATCTGCAACAGCATAGATGCTGCAGGTGCGTTGCCGGTCTTTAAGGATATTTGGGAGATGGGAGGGAAGAGGAGGGGAATAGGGAGGGGGTGTGGGCCTCCGGTTACCTCACTGACCGAACGAAACGCAGAAGCACAAGATGCCTCTACTTCACGCCGGTGTTCTGCGAGGCCGTGATACCAATCTGGTTGGGCCGGCCCATTCGAGCACCGGCTGAAGCCGCCGCTTGGCTCTACCACGCTTAAATAGAATTACAATAAAACTAAATACAATATTTATTACATTCATGAGCATCATACGACCCACATTCAAGTTGTTCAGCACACGTAGTGATCCATGACACCGACACGTGCGTTTGTGTTTAATAAAACACGATGGCTGACATTGGAATATTGAGAAAATAAAATGGAACTTTGCGTCATATCAAGTTTTATAGAATTCGAAGCTCAGCGAGAATAGCGAACTGCCCAGGCTTCTTGCGGATAGATCTATAATGTATATATATATACTAATTGTTTTAAGGGATGGTGAAAACCCCTTCGATATTCACTTAGAAATTTAGAAAGCGAACACAGACAAACACGGATTCCGATCTTGTGTTATTTATATTTTACATACATATTTATGACATCATTTTGATTTGATTTGATTGATTGATTGATATTATATTTCATACCCAACATTTGTTTGTTATACCTATTTTAGGAATTACATGTACATTTGATATACGTTTGAATCATGAATATAATTAAACAAATAAAATAAGCTCTTGCGCAAATGGGTCAGAGATCTTCACTTTTATTTTAATCGTTTCAACCCAGCTTGTTTGCACCAACGTGACTGGTGGTAAAGAGCCTGTCGTCGTCTCGAAATAACCACAAAGAGGATCGAATTTGGATCTTCTGATTCGTGGGGAGATCCTCTAACCAATCAGCTATCGTGGCCACTCTTAATTCATGAAGCAAGCTTAATGAGTATCGGATAAAATTAACAAAATTAAAAATAAATTTTATAGTGCTGTATATTTTGTAGGGCGGAATATTAATTAATTTTTCAAAATTAAGTCATTGTATATTGTATGCGTCGCGGTAAACCTGCATCGGGACAAAATGAAACAATAGTTAATTAAAATTCAATCTCCTATCACGTATTGCATGAAGTTAAATTGAAGGCTTACTAATTTCGAACATATTAAAAATTATTTAACCAATTTTATTTTTATTTTACATTTGTGATCTGTTACATTACATAGATAATACGCATTATAATTAACATACAAAGAGGGTACTTGCGGAACTGAGACATGGTCTCACAACTAGGGAACAACTACAGAACTACGGTAATCGACATAGTGGTAAGGTTCAGCCAGCCGAAGTGGCAATGGGCCGGCCACATACCTCGCAGAACTGACAACCGTTGAGGAAAAAAGGTTCTCGACGACCTGCGCAATGTTGCGGGAAGTCAATGGATGCAGGTAGCTCAGGACCGAGGTTCGTGACGATCTATGGGCGAAGCCTATGTGCAGCAGTGGACTTGTGATAGGCTGAAATGATGAAGGTAGTTTCCTATTCTATGCGTATTTGACTAATATTTATTGTGCACTTCCCAATGTACATTGACTGCCTCATAAGACCAAAGTTTGATATCTATACGAGTATATAGCCACGGAAACCTAGGTAAAGTGTCTGAATTGAATTTACATATAAAGTGGTAATTTATGAGTCTTCAGTTGCTGGATAAGCGTTGTCTTTTACTTAGATGACATGTAAAAAACATCATGATTATCGTGATTGATTGACAGACGGATTTCACATGCATTCTAAATTATATTTATTTCCCAGTAATGCTTGTTTCTACTCCATTGGTTCAGCGTCCGCCGTGTATGTTATAAATTCAGCACATAAAATTGCTATAAACACTTTTAATTGTAACAAAAAACAGACTATCACTTGATAAGTTACATTTGTAATGAAAAAAAACAAAACTTCTACCAATATTTAGCCAGTAGGAAAACGATTACAGCAAATAATTCAATGATATTCCGACCACGTTTTCCTCTTTGTAAATTTGCTGCCACAATATTGAGCCTCAGACATATGACTCGTTGTGGTACGTGTTTTATTAAAAAAAAAAAAGAGGCGAACGTGTAAGTGTTACAAGCGTTTTACGCTTACAGCCAATATGTTCGATGATGAGGGTTATGTTGTACAAATGTTCACTTCCGGATGTTGTTTTGAGTGATACACCAATTTGTTTTTTGTACAAGGGAGCAAACGAGCAAATGCATCATACATCAAGCAACATCAGAGGAGCTGCATGCATGAGGAGCGAGGAGAGAGGTTTAGGGAGTGGGCATCCGGTTGCCTCACTCAACTAGACAAAAATATAGTATTTTCACAGTATCGCCATAACTAACTTTTATAACATTCTTATATTATGTTTATAAGTCAAATAAAAAAAATGAGTGGTTTTTATTTAAAGTTTTTTATAAAGTGCAAGAATGTTTATGATGTACCTTATTTAGTTTTTCTTTTTGAGGAGTTGCAGGTGCGTTGGCGGACTTTAAGGGTATTTGGGACTGTGGAGGGAGGATGAGAAGGGGGAGTGGGCATCCAGTTACCTCACTCACCGAACGAAATGCAGAAGCACAAGATGCCTCTACTTCACGCCGGTATTGTGCGAGGTCGTGGTACCAATCCGGTCGGGCCGATCCATTCGAGCAGCAGCAACAGCCGCCGCTTGGCTCCACCACGTATAAAATGCTCATGACATTCCACTTCTTTAGAAGCACGTCGTTATGTTCCCAGTAAAGATATTTTCTGAGACAACAATATACGAGTATATTCAACACGAAATTCTGCTAACATAAACGTCATATAAACGGTCGCGTGAGGCTCGTAAAGTTTAGAAATGTTATTAGATCTTTAAATAAATATTTTCGTTCGTTTATTCTTAAAGAGTTTAGCATCGAAACTTTACTTTAGTACACTAGTTTAAAAATATTATGAGATGTCACTTCAAAAAAAAATCGCCTCAAACATCCCTGTACTGAGTAAAAGACTCCTGTTATAACATAGTAAAATATTAGAATTAAGTTTCTGTGATGTCTCTTTCATGATCTCAATAACGTCTCCCACCAGGTTGGTCTTAAGATGAACATGGACAAGACGAAGTTCATGTCAAACGTCCATGTCACACCAATACCGGTTGTTGTTGGGAACAATAGGCTCGAAGTTCTAGACGAGTACGTATACCTGGGACAAATTGTCCGATTAGGTAAGTCCAACTTCGACTCAGAGGTCAATCGACGAATGCAACTCGGCTGGGCTGCGTTCGGGAAACTACGGCATATCTTCTCGTCGAGTATACCACAAAGCCTCAAGACCAAAGTATACAACCAGTGCGTGTTGCTAGTGATGACATATGGATCCGAGACTTGGTCCTTCACTGCAGGCCGTATGAGGAAGCTCAAAGTTGCTCAGCGCGCTATGGAAAGGGCTATGCTCGGTGTTTCTCTGCGGGATTGAGTCTGCAACGATGATATCCGCAGCAGAACTAAGGTAACCGACATAGCCGTAAAGATCAGCAAGCTGAAGTGGCAATGGGCCGGCCACATAGCTCGCAGAACTGACAACCGTTGGGGAAAAAAGGTTCTCGAGTGGCAGCCACGTACAGGCAAACGCAGTGTAGGACGACCCCCCACAAGATGGAGTGACGACCTGCGCAGTGTTGCGGGAAGTCGATGTATGCAGGTGGCTCAGGACCGAGCTTCGTGGCAATCTTTGGGGAGGCCTATGTTCAGCAGTGGACTTCTGATAGGCTGAAATGATGATGATGATGATGATGATGTCTCTTTTTTTATAAATATATTAAAAAGTGTATAAGTTTAATATACTTTTTTGTTGGGTGGTTTCGGCGTAATTACTCAGCACCCCTTTTCTTCCCGTCTGGTACTACGTTCGCCAATCAGCTGGTCGGGCGTAGCGATTGGGGAAAATCCTCCTTATAGGACAGGCATATGTTCTATAGTCCTATTACGTTTTTAAAGATAGAAGAGCCCTTTAAACATTTAGATAAATTATGACGCCTTCATATAATCTACTCTTAGTATGCTTTTTAGAACACCTACTTAACCATTATTATTACTCATAAAACTAATTCCATTAGAGAAACTTGGTCAAAATTAAAATTCGAAGTTAATAGTCGTTTATAAAAGTAATCTAATTACTGCATACTCTTTGGATGCCCGCTATAAATGCCGATTTTGAATCGTGTGGCTATGCTAAAGTCCTCTCAAAGTAACTTGACACGAATTCGTTCAAAAAAATGTGTTATGCGGAACATGAATTCGTGTTGGCAACTTAGGTCACTATTTCGACCCAATTAGTAGCAAACCATGACACATTTTACAATGTATTTTCAATAAACCTCAGCTTCAAACTGCGATAGACAATCTAAACATGATTATGCAACAGAATAAAATCTACTTAAGAATAAAATTTTTAAAAGTGTCTCTTTCCAAAATCAACTTACTTGCTTCAGTTGTTTTTAAGACAATGAATTAAAACTCTCCTGGGCCTTATTCAACTTAATATAAAGTAGGATTCGTGTCATGGTCTAGCTTATGCCAGTAAAAAAAATCATTTGTCCAGCTGTAGACTATTTACAGGCTGACGAAGAACTTTAAAGTAAAAAAAAAACATGCAATTTTAACACTTTTAAATGTCGGCGAACACAAAAGCCTCTAACTCTAGCGAGCCGACAACGAACTGATTGGGCGTTGTTACTTTTATTTAGTCCTTTTAATTGCATCAGCAGCGCTTGGATGTGTATTGTTTCAACGTCAATTAACGAACGGGAATTTTCAGAGGCAAATTGCTATTTTGACACAAGTTTAACTTACGCAGCGAGAAAATCGCACATTTTGTTTTACACCACTAAAATTTAAAGTAAAGTAGTCTAGCTTATATACATTTCACCATGCACTTCGACTTAGTGGAATCAACTGTCGCCAGCGGTATTTCCGAACAGTTACGACTTAGGGACCTTTAAGAAAAGAGCCTATTCCTTCCTTAAAGGTCTCACCTGATGGTTAGTGATCACCGATGCCCACGAACATCCACAGTACCAGAGGAGCTACAGGTGCGATGTCGGCCTTTAAGAATATTTGGGAGATGGGATAAAGTAAGAGGAGGGGGATAGGGAGCGGGTGGGGAGGGACAGATGATGGGGAGGGGGAGTGGGCCTCCGGTTACCTCATTCACCCAACGAAACGTAGAAGCACAAGATGCTTCTACTTTATGCCGGTATTCTGAGAGGCTGTGGTATCAACCCGGTCGAGCCGGCCCACTCAAGCAGCAACAAAAGTCGCCGTTTGGCTGACTTTACATATAAATGAAATATTTTTATGCCATTTAATTATTATACTTCATTATTCGCATACCTTAAAAAGTAATACAAAGGGGTCCGCTCTTTGTATTACTGCCAGTCAACCCGAGGCGTGGAGAAATATTGTTTAAAAATCTATATGAATTATTTAAAATATATATAAATTGTAATATAAATAATTTCTATTAATATTATTTCCCAGATATGCGATGTTTTCTCTCATCGCCGAGCATGTTGCAAATCCAGCTCTTAAAGTTGCTACTCGTGTACTATGAAATTACAGACAGCTTCCTACGTCCGTGAACTACGACGATAACATAACTATAATATGATATCAAATTTGGGATTTCATCTTAATTGTTCTAAATTAAACAACTCATGTAATACAATGTATTTTAATACAAATCAATCACAATTTTTTGCACACTAAAGATATATTTTAACACTCTCAGTTTTTCATCTCTCCTCAAAACGTACGATAACTCAAGCCTGTAATGTATATGGTAATAAAAAAATATAATACGCCACATTCATTGAAAAGGTGTCTCAGAGTAGCCGATTTTTGTACGTTTGCTTGAGATTTCGTAATTTTATGATGTACAAGAATAGCGTCGTTTATATTTATAATAAGCTGTAATGCAAATAAGATATTTATTTTGAATCGTATAATTACTTAATAATAGTGCATGTTTGAGAATAAATAAATATATATCTTTCGTAATGTGATAACTATTATGTGTATGATGTAAAAGTATATTTTAAAATTACGTATTGTTTTATTATGTCATATTATTGCTTAAAAAATACCGAGTTCATTGGAACTCGGTATTTTAATTCATTGTTTAAATAAAAACTCTAAGAAAATTTGATTACGTAATAATAATTTCGACAAAAAGCTTTTCATAGGTTTATTTTTGCGTGTGTTTACAGAATTGCTATTAAATGAGATGAAGGTGATAATTAATGAATAATTTATGTAAAAATTAGAGAAATTTAATGAATAATAAATATTAATGTTTCTTTAACATATTGCTAAATTTGTGGACTAAACAAAAAACCGGCGATACACGAGGCGGACTCGCGCACCGAGGGTTCCGTACAACCACACAATATTTCAGTGTTATGTTGTACGGAATCCTAAAAGTCAGTCAAATAATTAACTCTTAACTTTTGTACGGTCTATAATTTAACCGTCAGTGAATTTATTGAGAAAAGATTTTCTTGAACTGTAACATTATAATGTTAGAAAATACAAGAAACTTTAACAATATATTTTTGAGAACGTTTTTGAAATCCATTGGATTACACATTAATTTAAAACTTATACAAACAATTTTCGATATCACTAAATATATTGGAGGTGATGATATCAAAATATTAATCAAAGTTTCATTATGATTGAACTCATAATAATTAGCATAGCCTTTTACAGGATTTTCATGTCAGTAATATAGATTTTATGGTAAAGGTACAGAACACATACGAATAGTATACTGATACTATTTGTTATAAAACTATTTATACAAATTAATATTAATGATAGTAACAATCTCGATCTCAATCTTGAATGCTTTGAGTATTTAATTTAATTTAAAGATAATTTAAAGAATTTAATAAAAATTTGTATTTAGAAATAAACCAAAACGGTAGATGCCACAGAATTTCAGTAATTCAAAGGAAGGTCCAGCTTCAATTAGAATAAACGTAATAATAATTTTTATGGGACTTTGAACACTGTTTATGGTTATTTAATTTTAGTCGTGTACTTTCTTGTAGTATACGCCATGCTGGACCAAATCTTCTTCTGGTTTTGGTTTCGGTACATAGGGATTCTTCAATGGATCTGCGTTTAACCTGAAAGATCATATTTGGTTAATATCCAAAATAAGCAAATTCATAACAAATATTAAAGTATCCCTAGGAAGTGCTAGCAAGTAATGAACAACAATTTTATGAGACATAGATTTATAACTTTTCTCCGTATAATATTCACCTTCATTACAGCCTATCACAAATCCGAAGTTGAACATAGGATATCCTAAGAGAATAAGATATAACTTGCATCCATCGACTTCCTTCAACACTGCGCAGGTCCTCACTCCATTGTGCAGGGTCTTACTACACTGCATTTGCGTGAACTCGAAAACCCTTATTTTCCTACGGTTGTCAGTTCTGCGGGCTATGTGCTTGGCTCATTGCCACTTTAGCTAGATGATTCCTGCCGCTATGTTGGCCATTCTAGTTCTTCTGCGGATGTCATCGTTGCAGATTCTATCACGCAGAGAAACGCCGAACCCTTTCCTTTCCCCCCTGACTGAGTTTAAGATTCCGCAATCTATACGACCTGCAGTTATATATCCACGTCTCCCTTCTGTTAGTCGTCAGTGGCAATACTTGCTATTTGTACACTTTCGTCTTAAGGTTTAGGGGTATACTTAATGAGAATATGTGATTTAATTTTCCAAATACTGTTCACGCGAATCATATTCTTCAATTGAATCGTCCTACTTCTGTCGAACTTACTTAGTCGGATTATTGCTCCCAGGTATATGTAAGTACACGTCGAAAACCTCGAACGTTGTGTTCCCATAACAACCGTTATTGCTATGACATGGACCATAGACATGACCTTCGTTTATGTTCATCTTTAGACCAATCCGTTGGGAGACACTATTGAGATTGTATTAAATGGTGGTGATCAATCATACTTACTTATAGTGTTCCTATTGTTTGAGAACAAATAAATATATATCTTTCGTAATGTGATAACTATTATGTGTATGATGTAAAAGTATATTTTAAAATTACGTATTGTTTTATTATGTCATATTATTGCTTAAAAATACCGAGTTCATTGGAACTCGGTATTTTAATTCATTGTTTAAATAAAAACTCTAAGAAAATTTGATTACGTAATAATAATTTTATGGGACTTTGAACACTGTTTATGGTTATTTAATTTTAGTCGTGTACTTTCTTGTAGTATACGCCATGCTGGACCAAATCTTCTTCTGGTTTTGGTTTCGGTACATAGGGATTCTTCAATGGATCTGCGTTTAACCTGAAAGATCATATTTGGTTAATATCCAAAATAAGCAAATTCATAACAAATATTAAAGTATCCCTAGGAAGTGCTAGCAAGTAATGAACAACAATTTTATGAGACATAGATTTATAACTTTTCTCCGTATAATATTCACCTTCATTACAGCCTATCACAAATCCGAAGTTGAACATAGGATATCCTAAGAGAATAAGATATAACTTGCATCCATCGACTTCCTTCAACACTGCGCAGGTCCTCACTCCATTGTGCAGGGTCTTACTACACTGCATTTGCGTGAACTCGAAAACCCTTATTTTCCTACGGTTGTCAGTTCTGCGGGCTATGTGCTTGGCTCATTGCCACTTTAGCTAGATGATTCCTGCCGCTATGTTGGCCATTCTAGTTCTTCTGCGGATGTCATCGTTGCAGATTCTATCACGCAGAGAAACGCCGAACCCTTTCCTTTCCCCCCTGACTGAGTTTAAGATTCCGCAATCTATACGACCTGCAGTTATATATCCACGTCTCCCTTCTGTTAGTCGTCAGTGGCAATACTTGCTATTTGTACACTTTCGTCTTAAGGTTTAGGGGTATACTTAATGAGAATATGTGATTTAATTTTCCAAATACTGTTCACGCGAATCATATTCTTCAATTGAATCGTCCTACTTCTGTCGAACTTACTTAGTCGGATTATTGCTCCCAGGTACATGTAAGTACACGTCGAAAACCTCGAACGTTGTGTTCCCATAACAACCGTTATTGCTATGACATGGACCATAGACATGACCTTCGTTTTGTTTATGTTCATCTTTAGACCAATCCGTTGGGAGACACTATTGAGATTGTATTAAATGGTGGTGATCAATCATACTTACTTATAGTGTTCTATTGCTTGAGAACAATCTACGTTGTACCACCAATCGCATGCAAACTTAGCTTGATCGAAGAGGGTACCGTTGGTGCACAAGAACGCCGCGCCCTGATGACCCTCGCGGCCATCATGGCACACATGGTATGCCTGTACATAAAAAGCAAACAAGTTAAAAACTGTTGCGTCATCAAAATAGTAGTAAAAGTAAAGTAGCAGCCTGTAAATGGCCCAGCTGGGCAAAGGCCTTCTCTGAAACATTTGAGAGAGCCGGGTAGAGTCCACCAAGCTGCAGTGTGGGTTGGCGAACTTCTGATGTCCTTGAAATAATATTTTTTATTATTTCTCAGAAGTGCAGGTTTCCACACAATGCTTTTTTTTCTCCGCCGCACACTTCAAATTGATATAAACAATTTTATTATTGCTGGCTCGTGTGAAATAAAAGCGACCGCCATGACGAACTGTGGGAAGTGTAGTGGTAGAGTAGTGGTATCAAGCATCAAGTTCTAGGTACTTAACCATATTAAGATAAGTATGAGACTTTACGCGGTTTATCTTGCTGACTATAGAAAAACTTATAACATAACCAGTCTGACCATTAATAATATTACAATGTCAATATTTTTTTTTTTCTGAAATCAAATTTGTATTGCGTTTGTACAAAAATGTAAGAAACTTCGTTCCTTCCTTCTTCGTAATAGATTCATTTTTCACCATGATTGTTTAATTACGTTATGAATGCTTTGAAAAGCCAGAATTCGATGAAACCCTTTAAGGAAACAAATGATCGCGAGAAATAAAGATTCCCGATAGGAACTAGTGACGAATTATTAGGCACCAGACCTGAAGCTAAGTAATTTGTATCGTCAGTGAACACTATTTATTTTTTTTATGGGAAAGGCGGCAAACTAGCTAGCGGTTCACCTAAATGGTAAGTGTTTAACGTCGCCCACGTACATTCGTAACACCAGAAGTGGGCCGGCGTTATTAGGGAGATGCGAGGGAGGATGAGGAGGTGGATATTGAGGGTGAGTGGGCCTCGGGTTACCTCACTCAGCGAACGAAACGCCTCTACTTCACGCCGGTATTCTGCGAGGCCGCGGTAGCAATCCAGTCGAGCCGGCCCATTCGAGTAGCAGCAAAAGCCACCGCTTGGCTCTACCACATTTAGCCGCCAGTTATACTGACGGTACACAGGACATGAATCATTTTCTTCGGTTTAAAATAGTGACTGATCAAAAGGCTAGCTCTCCCGATGCTCTGGTGACAGAGAATGTTTCCTTACAGATGAAACAAAGAGCACTACGACAATGAATAAAGTGTATGGTCATAGCTCCATAGACGTATTTGTTGTAAATGTTTAAGGTGGTCATCAGCCTGCATTGATCACGGTTTGATGCAGCTTGTCCTATCAATAAGTCATGAAGCTTTATTTTTGTGAAAATGGCGTAGAGACTTCAGACTTTTCAGCAAGTGTCGTCTACTCCTGGTTACAAGGCACAACTTAATAGCTTAGTCCGTATATTTCCCTGGCTCGAGTTACGGGCTTTATAAGAGATAAAGGGTAGCCTTATCCAGTTATCCGAATCCGATGGACTACAAATTTTGGTCAGTACTAGAAAAATCTTTAGAGCTTTTTAGTGCCTAAACTCACTATAGTAATAGCGCCTAAGTAAATAGATTCATGATTAGAGAGATTAAAGGCCTGTATCAAAGCCCTAGGCGGTCACTTTGAACGTAATCGTTTTTAATAAACGTTTCATTATTATTAGACTGTTTTAAAAAAATATCAATTTTAAAGTGCATCAGTCGTGGTCTAGCCTAGTGGTCTGGGCGCTCACTATAGTATCATAGAGCGAAAGTGATCTGGGTTCGATCCCCGTTGCCGGCACCACTAAAATTTTAATAGCAATTTTAAGTGCTGTTTTTACATCGTTCTCGGCGGTGAAGGAAAATATCGTGAGGAAACCTGCATATCTAAGAAATAATAAAAAAAAATATTATTTCGAGGATATGTGAAGCCCGCCAACCCGCAACGGAGCAGCGTGGCGAGCCATTCCCGGCTTCCACACCCTCTCAGATATTTGTGGAGGCCTTTGCCCAGCATTGGGAGCTTACAGGCTGCTACTTTAAAGTGCAACAGAACTTATTGCAATACTAGGTACAATTAAATTATGCATAAAATTGCAGTAAAAATACGCGATTGGCCATAAACGCTATGTTCGACCTGGTGGATTGGCGATTGAACCAGACAACTTGCGCATTTTTTACACGTCTGTAGTATGAAAAATATAGGTTTGGCTAATTTGGAATTGTTAATCTGTCTGTTATTGCATACCATTACAATTTTTTTTAATAAATGTTGTCAGAAAATTGGGAGATTATTGAAGTTTCTGCAAAGCGAAAATATTTGGTGTTCTATATAAACAAATAAATAAATAAAGCGGAGCATTCTATTAATATCGCCTTAAAGGCTGATTATCCTGTTAATGCAGTACAAAGAAAACCGTTTAAACACTATCTTAGTCTGATCTTGAAAACATATTTGGAGATAAATGATTTTAGTAAGGTTATAAACAGTATCACAGAAATTAAATTTCCACTTTTCAAATATCAAATTATATATAATTAAATTAACTTTATTTTCAGCAAGAACATTGAAGGAGAATTTACGCTGTGAAACGTTTAGTTTGAAAATTAACAAATTGTATTTAAATAAAGCCCTCCATGTTGTAATTTAAGATTATCAACCTGTAATAAACTGTAGGTAAGTCACGCCTCAGGTAAAATTACTTTAACTTATTCAATTTGAAGTTATTCGTGGGACGTAGAAATTAAGCTTCTTGCAAATTTTCCTTTAAATATTTATTTGCAAACACCGCCTTAATTTATTTCAGATTGTGTTGTCACGACTCATTTCAATGGAAAACCCTGAATGCTTAAAAAAGTATTACATTGTTATTCTTCTAGTTTATTCGCATTTAAGTAGAATTACATTCATCAGTACTGCTGGATCATAGCAAGTGGATGATCCTATAGTGTGATAGTAATTAAACAGTCTATTATTATCCCACAGCTGGACATGCTTCTAAAATATTGAGAGGCTTTTGGTGTCGCCACGCTGTTCCTGTACGGGTTGGGGGACTTTAGTTTTCCACAAACTCTAGCTTTTTTATTACTTAAGGGACATGGTGGAGTCGTCTCGATGTTTTTCCTCACCGCCGGGCACGTTGTAAATTCAACATTCAAATTAAATTAAAGCGGAACAAGCCGTTTGATTAGCACAGTTATGTAATCCTCGCGCTAGAAATGACGTCGGTGGGTGACGTCATTGACAAATGTCAAGTGTAAAGGTGGCTTCCCACGGTGAGTGATTTAACGGATGAGCACGCTGTACGCACGAGCTCGCACCACTGCACCTGGAAAGGCCTGTTCTGCAGATTATGTCGGCTATTCCGACACACAGGTAAAGACGCATCCGTGTCACGTACCGGGGGAAGCCAGTCTAGACTGTACGCCCTCAGTCAGTCTCCAAGGCCTTGTCTAGACCTCTCTAGAGATAAAAGTTTGATAGATTGTCTCTACACCCTTCGAACTTAGAACAACGATGTGGGTATAATAATGTTACAAAATTAAAAACGAAAGCTAAACTATATTCGTTGCCATTAATAGTGCCATCTGTTGTTTAGTAGCCAACATACTGGTTGGTGTTTTAAACATTTGTTTGAAAACGAATTTTCTCCGGGATAATACCTATTTCTGGAATTATATAACTTACCTTCTTACACAATTTCACCCAAATCACTAGAGCCGTTTCTACGAAACCAAACACAGGGTATAGAATATAGTAACGTATAAATCATAGAACCGTAGTTCCTTCACTTCCTTGGCATAATTTATTACATACCTGGCATCCTGTTTCCACGTTCGCGTACATTCCAGGACGTACCGGAACGTGTGAGCACGAGAAGCTGGTATCTGGCACTTCATGGTATACGGGATAGTCTACGCCCGGGACGCCAGGAACGTTGCGTAGGTCCTGGGGCTTCTCATGTTCACGTAGTGGTTTGCGGTAAGTCGCTTGCTCGTATTGCACCGGGAATGTTTCATAATTCTAAAAAATAAAAAAGTAAATGGTTATTATTTATTTCATTAGCAATATATTAAAGAAAAAATAAAAGTCCATAATTGCTCAATTGGAAACATTTCTTGAATAAACTTCTGTGTGGGTTTTAGACCTGGAACATTTTGTCACATGCTCTAGTTCGAGTTGGCGCATTCCACATATCCTCGAAAGATTTTTTTAGGTCTCACACTTGTAGGTTTTTTCAAGATGTTTTCCGCCGAATATTTAGAATTACAATCAACAGTTTAAGTGGTGCCTCCATTAGGGATCGAACCCAGTTAACTAGAATACTATGCGACACAGTTCTTCTAAAAAATCTTTTTTCTCTATTTTAATAAAGAACTTTATCTTCCACTGTAGGAATTTCTCCTGTGTCTCGCGGAGGCAATTTACGTACATGAATTGCACATGGACAAACACCCAGACCGGGAAGCCCATAAAAATACTAGTCCCGTGCGGGAATCGAACCCGCGACCCGCAGCGTCGCAGCTAAACACATAGCTACTACGCCACCGAGCCTCTATTATTATATTAAATAAAATGATATACTAATTTTACTATAAGAAAGTAATTTATTACATTGTTTATTAGAGTTTTAACATTTTTTTTTCACGTAGAGTACATAGATCGTAAGAGTGTTTATTTAGTTTGAAGGTTGTTATAAAAAAAAATTAACAAATCGTTTTATTCGTAATAATATTTAATACAAGCTGCATTAACATTGCCTTTCATAAAGATAACTATATAGAATACAGTTCAGTAAGTAACCAATGGAGCATTATTTATATTTTTTATTAATCAGAACTAACCCTATTTTGAGATTTTTTTTTTTTCTCCAATTGCTTATTTTCCTAACCTATCCTAAATTAAGCAGCGAAGGACTTGGTTTTGTTTATAAATTAAAGCTAGTGGTCTTCCGCGGCTTTGCCCGTGTGATCACAAACGTCCCAAGATAACATTTAATTGAGAAAACATATCATATCTCTTATCTATCTCTATCTTTGTCTCCGCCAAACGTCTTTCCACTACCCAGTTTTCTTCCTGGAGATGGAACTTAAGGGGTGACAAGCCCCGTCATGGATTTGCTATCATAATTAGCTATGAGATTTTTAAGGCCTTTGTTGCAGGTCAATTTTTATGTTATTGTATAAAATGTGTATAAACTCTCACGACTGTATTTCCAAAAATGTGGTGGTCAGAGGTCCAGACATTTTAGTTGTTTCTACCTATTTTTACCAGAGCTTATTTAAAATAACGTGACCGGTGGGTGGCCTTTTGTTTACTGGATTGGAGCAAATACATGCTAACAGTCCACCTGAGGGTAAATGGCCACTGGAGGCAATGGACACTTGCGAGCAACTTCAATCGAAGGTTACAGCACATAGTCAACCTGAGGACTATGGTAGAATGTCACACAGCCTGTCTATACCTTTCAAATCGGATCATAACAGTGGTCGAACTGCTGTTTGAGGGCAGAAATGGGTAAGATGATGATGAGACCAAGACAGCGTCTGGCTTTTAGATACGTATACACCCAGATAAGCCCCACCACGTCTTAGTGTCTAGTCTTTTTTTTTATGGAAAAGACGGCAAACGAGCAAGCGGTTCACCTGATGGTAAGTGATTACCGTCGCCCACATACATCTGCAACACCATAGATGGTGCAGGTGCGTTGCCGGTATTTAAGGATATTTGGGAGATGGGAGGGAAGAGGAGGGGAAGAGGGAGGGGGTGTGGGCCTCCGGTAACCTCACTCACCGAACGAAACGCAGAAGCACAAGATGCCTCTACTTCACGTCGGTATTCTGCGAGACCGTGGTATCAGTTTAACAATAGAATAGGTATACTCCACGTAGAAAATCGAACTCGGAAGCAGATCCCAAACTCATTTGGGCATTATGACATATAACAATAGAATGATTTTTGTAATGATATTTAATTAAGTGATCAGACAGCGCTGTGGCGTGAAAGATGTTGTAGTGATACGAATTGAGAATGGGGCGCTGAGCTGGTTTAGACATGTGGAGAGAATGAATGAAAGTAGATTGACGAAACCAATATATGTGGCGAGTGTAAATGGTAGAGTCGGGAGAGGACGACCTAGGCGAACATTTCACGATCAAATCGGAGAGGTTCTGAAAAAAGGCCAGGTCAAGAGTACTCTAAACCAACGAGCATGCGTGCGAAGATTGATGAAAGTGGAAGAAGCGAAAGACGTATGTCAGGACCGTAGCAAGTGGAAGAAGATTGTCTCCGCCTACCCCGTTGGGAACAAGGCGTGAATATATACATTAATATACATAAAAGTTAATTAAAACGAAATATCAACATACTTTATCACTAGTGAAAGGGAAATAATAAAAAGTGCCGCAAAGCGAGTGTGGTTATATAACTTGCGTTGAACCTTGGCTTACTCGTAGATCCACTTTTTCCTTAAGTTCACGACACTCGATACTTGTTTGCGATGGACAAACTGCACATGTCGTGAACATAATATGTCCGATGGCTAAACAGAACATATTTTTTTTTATAAAAATAAATGCAGTAAAGTAACAAGTATCTGTCTATAAATATCCACAGCTGAGTAAAATAAGTAAAAAAAAAGTAAAGTTAGTGCCTGTAAGTGCCCACGGCTGGCCAAAGGTCTCCTTCTAAAATATCTGTAATATTTTTTTTGTATCAATTTTTTAGATCTTGCATTCCTCACGATGTTTTCCTTCACCGTTGAGCACGTGGTAAATACAAAACTTAAAATTGGGAGGAATGAGGAGGGGGATGGGGAGGGGTATGGGAAGGGGTGGAGAAGGTGAGGGGGAGGGGGGCGCTGATATAGTTATATATATTAGATACATTTTGTAGATTCTTGGTGAAAGAAGGTCTACTGTTCGAGTCCGTCTGTCCGCGTTTTATTTATGGTAGGAGTATATCGTCGACTTTGAATGTACGCGGGAGAGAGGAAATTACATCAGTGACAAAAGGACAAGAATAAATTTAAATTATTTTTTTTTCATACAAATTTAAATTATTTAATAACGTAAAGTGTGTGTTTATTTATATTAATTTAATGTTTTTGTAGTCCAACTATTATATTTTTTTATTTTTTGTTTTGCACCTGCCACTTTTCACCGTGACAAGGGTTGACTGGTAGAGAATGGCACTCGGCATTAAGTCCCTTAGCTTAAGGTCAACAATACAGAAGAAATAAATAAATTAAAAATTTACTCGTTTTGACCCGCAACTTAGTTTATGTGGAAAATTTTCTCACGTCTTTTCCGGGATATAGAGCAGCCTATGCATACGAAATTTAATCTTAATCAGTTCAACGTTACAGACAGACAGAGTTACTTTCGCATTTATTATATTAACATGGATAATACTAATTTTACACGATTTCCTAATCTTGTTATTCACTGATATAAGTAGAGCTGCGCATAGATTTGCGCGATTCCTGTTAAAAGTTTAAGAACATTATTACACGTATGTTCCACGAGGCCGAGCCGTAATTTTGTTAAAATAAGGTAGCCGTACCCCAGATTTACGAGCTAGATATTTAAAGGCCGTTGCTACGGTGAGCCTTTTGAGTGTTCGAGCGAGAGGGGGCAATGATCGTCTTGTCACGGCCGCCCGGCGCTTGCGCAGTCGCTCGAAAGTTCCGTGGCGCATAATGAGAGGCTGGAGTTTCTTAATCTTAAGATTAGATGTGAGAGTAAACTCAAACTCAAACAGCTATAATGCAAACTACTTAGTGTATGTTCTTTCAATACCCAGCATGAGACTTGTGTTCGTATGACCCACATATGATAATTTCTTTGGGTTTGGGTTGTAAGTCGACACGTAATATACACATATCTCTAACAGGAGAAACACCAGCTTGAGCAGAGCATAACGCTTTTTATTAACGCTTAAAAAAAAAAGATGAAGAAGCCGGCATTTTTATAAATTACAAATTGATGGTTTTCGGATCTAATTTTAATAAACGAGCCGATGTATATGAATATATACAAACAAAATGTCACATCGTTACAGTGCTTAGTGATAGAAATAGACAAGATGGTGGTTCAGGTCTAGAATGCACTTGAGCACGGAAGTGATCCTGTAACAGTTTTGTTATTTAAATACGAAACAAAAAAAAAATCACTTGAACCGCCAAATGCAAGTCATGCACTCGCATCAAGTATTCGGTGAGCCTGAGTTCGCTCCCAATTTCTCAGGTTTAAGGAGAGGCTTGCTGGCGATGAGGCACGCCGCCCGTCGCGTTACTTATCCCAGAGAAGTGAAAATGTTGTTGTTGCAGCCCGTTTAACTGCGCTGTTGTACCGAAATGTACCCTTAACCTGTGCTTACCCTCAAAAGTGACAGAGGTGAGCACTTTTATAATATTGTACAATGAATAAGTGCGAGCAAAACACTTGTGTTAAAATTACCTTTACCTAGTTTACATTTCATAAAAAAAAGTATTCACTTATAAACACGTGTACATGATGTAGGAGTATGTGTCTGCAGAAAGGTTCATTGAACTTTTGGCTATGTAACCATAATATTACTATAAATAGGTTTACTAATAATTGTTAGCTTAACTCTTTGTTGATTTTTTACTAAACTTTTACAATAAGCATGCACCGGTGTACGCCGATTAATTTGTGAATATTTGATTGATTTTTGATGCGAACCTTCGTTATAAAAGTCGACATTGTAAACACATTCATATATTCGTACTCGCTAATCATAGCATTATCCGAATATATCATTTTAATGAATATAAAAGATTTTTTTTAAATACAATTTGAACGCTTTATTAAATGTATGTAAAACCAGCAATAAAAAGAATATATGAATGTACGAAAAATTATTGAAATTCGTTATTAATTTACGAGAACTAACGTACGGTGTCTCGAGTAGTCACTTAAATAGATCTAAAATTATACGATTAATGATAGGAAATTAATGAAATATATTAAAAAAACATAATGTAATATATTACTCAAAGATTTATGGTGGATGTCGTTACACTTGAAAACTACAATGTTCTTAAAAAAAAAATTATGACCCGAAGTGCCAGAAGTTTGGACGTAATTGGCGTTTAGGCAAAAGTTATTGCTGCAAAAGTGAGAGCCGTTTGCGACCTTAAAATATCTAGTAGCAATAACTCGCTCCCTCATAAGGGAACACTAACTTTTGCAATTTTCCTTCCTTCGAAGTTCCCTTGAGCCCTTCAAAGGAGAATTACTGTTGGTTAAATTTACTTTCATTTTCGTCGGCTGGAAGTGGTCTGCTTTTTAGTTTTATTTCTTTGATCAACGCTTCTTAAAGTGGAAATTGTTTGAAACTCGGTCGTGGCGCCAAATTGGTATTCTGTAGTAATCTCGCAAATTCTCACCTCGGACGAGATGTTTCTTTTCTCACCGAGCTTTTTTTCTTGCCTCTATTGAGTGCGCCGTTTGATCTCTCGCCTCGGCTTCTTATTTCTTTTTGTCGTTTTCGCTGTTATCTATACAGTGACTACGTCAGTTTAGTTTTGCATTAATTAACGCCTTTAAACAACGTGTGAAACTAATTTTGGTATTGCAAAAATTTCGGTCTACACTAATTCTCGTTTAAGATTAGACGGGTAACCAAATACATTTATATAACCATCATGTTTACGAATTAAACAGTAATTTGACTTTGCGGTTAACAAGCGCCACGTAAATTACGTAATTCCAGAAAACATATCTCATAGTTTGTATAATTGCGTTAAGTGCTACATGCTATATCTGACACTGGTGGGAATAGATCTGTCCAAGAAAGCGCTCTCAGAAGCCGGCATATTTCTTGGAAGGCTTACCCATATTATTCACGCTGGAGTAGCGGGTTGGGGGAGCACAGTGCCAGTATCCTCGATGACGCTGCTCCCCATCGCTAGTCTGTGGGATTTGGGTTCGGCGAATGCTGATTGATATTCCGCCATTATTCGGTCGCCAGGTTCTCGATTGTTCGCTAGCAGAGTGCATCAAGTGCGGGAGAGGTTGGTATTTGAAGAAAGAATACATCCCCCTCTTTACCCCATTTGCGTCCCTATAATAATATATTTGCCTTTTTCTTCTTAGATTTGAAAATTCTTTATCAACCAGTAGTAAGTCAAATAAAATTCTAATTAATAATTTAAGTGTACCGAAAATCAATCGCGTGTGACTCGCGTAATATGAAATTTAAAGCATCCTATAACAACAAAACACGTTGCTTCACAATAAAAACTGTCCGTGCATGTAAATTATATTCCAAAAGCCCAAAAAACCTGGAACGATTATGTATGTGTAGATTAAAAAGTATTACTTCCGTGGGGGGGTTCGAACTCGCTACCCGTATCTCTTTAGGCAGGCGTCGCTATCAATAAAACTATCGGGTCATTAGACTATTTTGTTTTACATTTGTTTGATTTTTTTTTTTTGATTACGATAATTACGATAATTACTCCTCTATTAGGTGTATTATGAAGACGTTTTTCAGATTTCAGAGCGGGAATAATTACTAATGGGGCATAAAAATATTTATCTCTAGTATTGAACTCGTAGCCCGCAGCTCCGGAGCCAAACGTTTAGCCATTGCGCCATCGCGCCGTATTGTTCCAACATTTAAATAAATCATAATTGCTTTAAACAAATTATGGATCTTAAGAGATCGGCCACAAATTTCAACACGTACTTGCTTTCATAAGAGCTTAACACAATATCAATCTATTTAAACTGTAGTTTCTAGTTAGTTGATGCTAATGCTTTAATATTTTAGTTTAATCAAGTACCAGGAAAGGTAGTCTTTCTTTCATTGATTTTCTTGAGTGATTCGGTATAAAAAATTTCTACCCGTTTAATAAAATATGATTCTTTGTTGCCTTATTTTATCTTAGTCTCTTTACAGCTAATATGAAATGAAATAATTATTGTATTGTACAGTTTTAATAAAATTGTTACAGATAGCAATTTCCACTTTTCAAGTAAGTGACAAGTGACCGATTGCTTTTCCCTTAGATCCCTATGAGGAATAAGGGTTGGCCGACAATACCATACGGCTGGCTAAATACATTTTCCATGAGATTGCATGCTTTATACCCGACATGTCAAGGTCAAGCGATTCGGCGGTCTTCAAATGCCTACATCACAATTATATTGCACTTATATGCTAATTTGAATAGACTCATAACAAGAAAGCACTTCAATTAATTCATTAAAATTATTTTAGAAAATCATCTAATATTGCGAAAAAAACAGCTTAAAAACAATTTGTCGTGGACGTCCGAATTTTTTTTAGGGATGTGGTCACGATAACTCCCGAAAAAATTGACGTATAGAGACCGGGTTTTTTTTTCGTGTCCAGAATTGTATCTACTGGTTTTCTATATCATATCAAAAGTCTAGCACTTGTAGTTATTTTTTCATTACAACAATTTTTTAACGAAATACTTGTTTGAACCTCAATACGATATTTTTTCTTAATAGTTAAATGAGCGTCATGAAACGTGCACTTTTAGATTTTCTAAATTTGTATTTTTATCTATAACTAAAGCTTACGGTTAAAGGCGTCTCACAGATTCTAACCCCTAACTTGCAGATCTCCATCGCTCTGTTTATTGTTCGAATCCATCTAAACAAACATCTGTCCATACACAATTTATTGGTTTTCTGGTTTGTGCATTGGTGGTCTCAAATATTTGTGAGTAGGCCTTTGTCCGGGCATTTACAGGCCATTTTTTTTTTACTTATATGCAGTAGTTAATGAACATAGCCAGTATTATAACATAGCAATGTTTTTAAATATTCACTACATTACTGATTGTACTTAGTCTCAAATAATTAAATTTAACAGATGAAAATTTGTGTTATTAAAGGTATTATAAATGATATTAGCAACAAAATGCTTACTTGTAAATACGCGGCGTCGGACACAAGACCACAGAGTAATGCGCCTGTCAGAGCTCTCAAAACCGCTTTGCCCATTTCCCCGCACATCTTGAATAGTATCTATTTACAGCTCGAATGTAATACTACACTGCGCTGGTCGCGAAATGAAACTGTGCACAGCCAGCACAAATGGCTCCCCACTAAAATGAATTATACACTTATTTTGGTGGAAGGGTAAAGTGAGTCGAGGTGCTAAATAATATGGTTAGGCAATTGGTACACGTGAAAGACACATTGCTTGTGTATATGGCCTTCGATAGATGACGAACATTTAAAGTAAAACATTTCATCTAATTGCATGATGCATGACATTTTTTTTTCTTTATTTGCAACATTCTGATAGTACTTTTCTTTACATTAAATCAAAATACTACTCACTCACTCACTGATACAGTGGTATCTCAAAATAAGTCTGATAGATTTGTCTTGTACATAAGGGAGTATTTTTAAAAATCGAGATTAAGAGCTAACAAAAATAACCGTTAAAACAAGCCGTTTGTTTTTTTAATTTAGAGTTTCGAGGCGAAGCACGGGTAAACTGCGTATCTTATAAATATATATTGTAATAGGTAGGTTTATTACTATTGTATATTAACTTAAAAGCTACACCGTGACGTGGCGTTGATAGAGAGCTTAAACCCGAAGAAGTATATGCGTATTTATGTCATAGTAATAATGACACCACTCATAATAACACAACTAGTCACACGAGGTAGAGCCAAGCGGTGGCTTTTGCTGCTGCTCGTATGGGCCGGCTTGACTGAGTTAATACCACGGCCATACAGAATACGATGAGAGAGGTAACCGGAGTACCACTCCACCTTCCATCTCTCCCCTTTCCCCTTCCCCAAATATACTTAAAGGTCGGCGAAGAACTTGCGCTTATCATAGCCACGAGCTCCTCTGGTGTTGCAGATGTATGTGGGCATCGGTAATCACTTACCATCAGAAGAGCTACTTGCTCGTTTGTCACCTTTCCTATAAAAAAAAGTATCCAGCAGTTGTAAGGGGATCTATGCCGTATTTTTTCCATACGTCAATCACACATGCACGCGGTGCACCCTACTATCTGGCTAATGGGGGTTTAGCGTCCAAAGGATGGTGGAATATCCATCCGGGTTTGCCGAACCCAAGTCTTACGGACTTATGACGGGGAGCAGCGACACGAGTGCGTGGGTATGGCGCTATGCTCACGAACCTGGCGCGGTAAGTATGGACAAACCATTCAAGAAGATAGAACCCACAGGGTTTACAAAAAAGGTGATTGAACCACATCTACAACTTCTCGTGTTTATTGAACAAAAGAGCGATTAAAATTAAAAAAATATGGTAAGGTGATAATGAGCTAGTGCCTCCCAATGCGCGTACACTTGCGGCACTATAATATATCTCGAGCAGTCGACAACTTCCTATATAACCCGAAAATTGTCGCAGAAGGGAAACCGCAATAAATACATAATATATTAAATAAAGTAAACCTTGTGTAGTGTAATTAGAAAAAAAAGTAAAGCCTTTAAGTGCCCACAACTGGGCAAAGGCCTCCTTCTCAAATATTTGAGAAGGTTTTGGAGCCGAGAAGGGCCCGCCACGCTGCTTCAGTGCGGGTCGGCGGGCTTCACATATCCTCGAAATAATATTTTTTTTATTATTTCTCAACAATGCAGGTTTACTTACGATGTTTTCTCCCTTTACCGCCGAGTACGTGGTAAATACAGCATTAAAAAATGCTATTACCAATTTTTATGGTGACGGCACCCGGAAACGGACCCAGGTCACTCGGGTTCTATGAAGCTGAAGCGAGCACCCTGACCACTAGGCTACCATGGCTCTTGTAAAAACCACCTTTTATTTGTCTCCACACAAAGCAATAATTTCTCCAATATTACGAAATTGTTAAACAATTATCATGAATGGAGATAACACAATTCAAAAGGTTGTTAGAGTTTCGTTATGATTGATGGTTCATGGTCGATGTATCGTTGCATCGATTTTATATCGTAACTATATTATATATTTATGGAAAGACACGCAGGTCCGATAGTAGACTACTAGGTAGATGTTGTAGAAAAATGATCATGAAACTGAACTATGATCGTATTTGACATCCTTATTAGTTAAAAAAAAACAACCAACACGGGTTGTTTTTAATGTTTTTTTTTTTACTTTTACGGTGGCTTTACTTATTCTTATATAAAAAATAATAATCCTAATTTCAAAAGAGAAGATGACTGGGTGCAATTACCTGCTAAGGATCTGGTCATTAATAAAATTAAATCCAAGACCAATAATTGCACGGTCTCAAGATACCGTGAGCTCGTTCTGCGTAGATCTGACCAAAAATCAATAATTATAAAACAGATGTTAGCTGGGCTACCTATGACATCAGGACGTCAAACACCTCAGTCCTCCAGATTTATAAAAATCTAATTAAACGCCATAAAATCCCTAAATAATAGTTTCATTTCAAATGTGTAGTATTCGCCTAAATTACATCAGTACAATAAAACATCTAGGTGTGTGCAATTACGTTCTTTATTTGAAAGTTAATACGTCCACTATAGAGCCGTTCTCTCAAACGAGAGTATCAGTAGTTTTTTTTTGGGCACGCAATGAGCAAATAAGGAGAGAAATTAATGTCACAGGATGACATTAATATCTAGAAGTTGAAGTTCTACATGTCGCACTCTCTACACCCCGGCAGAGAAGAACGACAACTTAATACAAATAACAACCGGCCTAATGCGAGTGGGACTAGCGCACCGTAGCTTCCGTACATTTTATATCTGTTTTTACCAAAATATAATGTATTTTCTTTGGTTCACTTAAGGATCCTTAGCGCGTGCCCGATTAAAGGTTGACCGGTTTTTATTAATTACACGCACCATAATTACACCAAGTTTGACGCTTGTATGTTTTACCGATTTTACGACAGAGCAAAAACAAAAAAAAATGTTAATTATTACTTTTTTTTATAATTTGTTATGATACGTACCATAATATACAGTACATATAATCATAATAATTACTACCACGTAGTAATTTTTATGATTATATGATTATTAATTACATTCTTCATACGCCAACAGCAGCCTAAACCGTCAAACGGCGGTTTTTGTGGCTGTTCGAAGGAGCTGGACCAGGCCGGGACCGGTAGGAGGAATATGAAGCATAAAACGTTTGTCTGAACAAAGTATAGCCAATTATAGCAACGTCCACGGAAAACTATAATACGTAGTTACAACACGCATTACGTCCGTACGCGATTACGCCGTTAGTTAATTACGTGGCGCTTTCTGTTTTCACGGCTTGTTAGGTGCGGTCGTTGTAGCCGGCCGGCTGCATATCCTCGGACAATTTGTATGAGCAAGTGCATCCGACGGATGTTTCACAAAGCCCGTTTCGGTGTACTCGGTTGCACATGAGCACTGTTACATATAAAAAAAAAATGCTACAATTTCATATAAAAAAAAAAAAGTGTATTTTCGGTCAAGCCTCAATCCTAAACTATATAATAAAATGTAAAATATTTTCTATTAAGATTTAATAAAACGTGCTCAAATTTCATTCATCCCTTATTATGCCGATTAGCCGTGGAGCCGGATTTCATAATACACAAGTTACCTGGGTTCGATTCTCAGTGCCGGCAGCACTGAAATCGTCTATAGCAACTGTGTGAAAGTGCTGAAATTCACCACGTACTCGTCAGTGAAGGACAGAGAAATAATAATCAATGTAATTTCGAGGACATGTGTAGTCCGTTAGCCCGCATTGCAGCAGGATGGCAGACCTTCTCCGGTACCGAAAGCCTCTCAAATGTCTGAGAGGGAGGCATGCCTTTGCCCAGTTGTGGGTGCCAAAATTTCATCATATAAAGCATCAGAAAACTACACCACGTTGCGTATAGGTTCACCAGTTCGTCTATTCAAATAATGTAGTATATTGCAGCAGGTTGATCTAACATTAAATTGGAATTTTAATGTATGTTTAAGTCTACTAGTTTTGGGGAGATGGTCTTGTGTTGATACATTTCGAGTGGGAAAAACATTCCTACATTATCTCCAGATGTGGGGCTAGTCACTATAGCACGAGTAGCGGCATAGCGCCAACCCTATCCTAATCCGGTTTTGGTAGAATAGATATAACCTCATAATACGTAATCGGATTTTTTTCCCATGTGGGGAAACCTCTCTTACCTATTACAGAAGGCTTGTATCGGGATCACCAATAAGTGTCGGGCCGACTAAAGACCCCTCGGAATTAGATATATGCTGGGGGTCCAGTGGCCTTGACAGCTTCGGCGGAAGGGATCGGAAAGCATTATGTTCATCTGTGGACTTAAATACGTTTATATGAATGAATATACCTTTGAAATTACACTAGAACTTACGGATTTTGTATGAATGTACTTCGTTATGTGTACTGTACTATTATTGAACAAAGATTTTATCACAATCATCTATATCTATTCCTTTATATCATAATAAATGATATAAAGGAATACATAGATATTTATAATGATATAAAGGAATACATGGATGATTGTAAGCCCTGGAAATGAGTCGTCCACTCCTATACTGTTTCTCAAAGTTGTATTGAAATAATATAACACTATAATTTAAAAACAATATTAGATCATAATACGATACGATAATATCATTATCGATATGACAATATCGATAACTAAACATTTGAAATGAAACTTTTCTTTTCAGATTTTATGGCGTTTAATTTGTTTTTTTTTAATCCCAGATAAAAGCACCCAGCCGTCTTCTGTATTAAAATTAGGATGTTCTTTTTAATTTCAATAGTCTTGCCAATCATATTTGGCAGGAATCGGTGTTCTTTTGCGAGTATATGCGGTCTGTCAAATCTAATATAATGGTTGTGGCGATCCAGAATATGTTTACAAACTACAGACTTCCTAGGGCGACTGTGTTTTAGATTAGCTATGTGTTCCTTGATGCGGATTTTTATTGATCATTTTGTTAGCCCTATGTAAGAGAGACCAAATTCACAATCAAGCTTGTGCTTTTATGCTAATATTTCTCGCAGACCTGTAAAAAATGTTGGTCGAAGCTCGCTTTAAAATATAGTCAATCGAATCTGTGACACCTGTGATGTATCGTAATAATGCCGACACCGGCTCGACAGTGGCCGGCTCCACTCAGTGTGACAGCAAACACTTGGCCGCCGAGCTTCAGCATGTCGAGCTAGTACTGCTCAAGAACAAGCTTCGGGTTCCGCGCATGCGTCACAGTGACCGAGTAAAGCCCGATGAAGATTTTTTTTAAAGAGTATCGGCAATCATGTTAATATTACTAATTTTCCTGTAAACTACTCCAACTAAGTGTCTGGAGTGGTTCAAGACAACATTCGAACAACGAGTACGAATCAGCGACGTCATATTTCGCAGACCTTAAACCGCGTGCTTCAGGCGCTTCTATACTAAGATTATGTACAAACGAGCACCCTTCATTAAAATATCGAGAACTAGTATACCTATAACATGTCTGTCAATTGACACGTTTAACTTCGTGCACCTTTAAGTGTAAGTGTCAAAGACCCCAGAACCCGATCGACCAGTTTGTTGTGAAATTTGCTCGTAATCTTCGAGACAGACCTTCGACAAACTTGATCTCGATAGTACAAGTAATAAAAAAATAAAGGTAAATCTTACTTACCTTAACATAGAAATAGAAAAAGGAAAGTAAAGCAACAAGCATAGTTGTGGAATGATGTTCTCCTTCTCGATTTGTCGTTGTACGTCTTCTCCTTAAATCTCTATAAATAATGTCATTGCTAAGTTCAGTAAAACTGTATTTGTCAGAAATAACCATTTATGTGTTATTTCTGACAAATACACTTTAATTGCTATACCAATTCCACCCGTATTTGTGACGACATTTTAGCTTAAGTACCCATGACGTATCGCAACAAAAGAAATTTCTTTGTCATGACATGTTAAGAAGTTATGTCTTTAATAACCAAAACTTTTCGGTACACTGTCTGTAACATCCGCGGAGTCTTGTATTAACATTATTACGGAGAACTGGAATATATACATACATTATAAAGCTGAAGAGTTTGTATGTTTGAACGCGCTAATATCAGGAACTACCCGATTCTTTTTGCGTTAGATATTTCGCTTATTGAGGATGTTCATAGACTAAAAAAAACATCACTCTTCGGCCTAGAATAACGGAGTAGTAACCATAAACCACGATAATTTACTCATCTTAATTATGCAACAGGCATGTGTAATCCAAATTTAAGACCAGTGAAATCGCGGAACAAAGTAATATAAAATACTGTGTGGTACGTTTTCATTGGCAGTCACTGTAATATAAAACTTCGACGCACTGTATATTTCGCAACTTAACTTCACTTTCGATGCTGTCACTTGTTAATTTCGGTTTATTTAGATCGCGAAATTAACGTTGAGTAACGAAACAATCTATTGAATTCCAATTCCCTGAACGCCAGGAACGTTAAATGTGTTTAGGTTCACTTTATTTATATTACATTTACACTTGCCGTTCTTAAGAAAATGTTCCCTTTGTTTTAAATCAGCCAATTCCCAGGGCGAGTTTGAAACCATTACTACAGTCTGTGCTTATTTATCGTTTAAACAATCTGTATCGAGTTAGCCGTTTTGTAGCGTGTTTCGCTAGGTTTTGACTACATCTACACCCAACTACTCCTGTCGTCTAATTGTTTCCTTTTCAGTGTTCAAAATCGGGTGTGATGACCATCGCGATAAATACCGATGAGGGTCAATTGCGTCTACAGTCTGGTATTGCAATCGCCAATCAGCTTGTCGAGCATGGCGATTATGGCATATACTCCTCATGGGACTGGCCTATGCCTTGGACTATTAACAAACTGTTAAGGTTAATCTAAGTTTAACGTTGGAGCAGCGCGGTGTAATGTTCTGAGTATTTGTAATAATCTAAGAATTGTGCGCACTAGCCATTTTGAATAATCTTATTTAGATCAGCAATTTCGAGAATGAAGGTGAGTTCCGTTGTTGACTGTAAAAGGACCACTGAAAAAGCAAATTCAAAGTATTATATTAAAGCGTTAATTCAAAGTATAGATCTGAACAAAATACGTAAACATATGTTTTTAGCGCATAACAATCAAGTAGGTGTATCGATCTGATACAATTAAACAGGTTAGCAACTGACAGGATTGGTTAACGGGGCCAGACACCGTCTGATAATATGATACTTACGCAACGTTGAGCGTAACTAGATTGTATGTATGTACGATTACTTGTATGTATATACTTTATTGAACATTACAAAAACATACCTTGACAAGTAGATACAATAAGGCGATTTTATCTCTGAAGAGCGATGTCTTCCTGACAAGCATAAGGTTAATAATAGACTGATAGAAGAAAAATAAATATTATCTATACATAAGATTAAATAGACATAAATACGTAATTATAAATTACATAAAGAAATACGAACGTTAAAATATACATTCATTTATGTAGATGCAATGAACGGGGTAGGGGAGATACAACTACATTAAAATTACACTATTCAAAAATCACTATCAAAAAACGCTATCAACCAACCTCACAATTATGCGATACTAGCTTAACCCCTTGTTAAAATCAATGAATGTCCCTCTCTTGAATATGTTTAGGAGCCGAAAAGGGTCTGCCAGGCTGCATTTGTGCGGTTAAGGTCTCTCCAAGAAAGTGCCAGAGAAAGCTAGCTAATACTTCTTGGAAAGTTTCTCTATGCTCACCGCTCTGGGCAAGCCGATTGGTGAGCGCAAGTACATCCACAGTAAGTCAGTGCCCTCTCACAATGATAAATGAATGAATGAATGAAGGAACGAATGAATAAAATATTCTTTACTGTACACCGTTACACTTTACAATAAACAGTATTAAGATAAACAAAAAAAAATTTACAATAGGCGGGCTTATCGCTAAAAAGCGTTCTCTTTCAGGAAACCCAGAAAGAAAAAGGAAATAAGAACACACGTATCAGGTTAGGGTTTACACTAAAGTGAATAAGGACAAGGAAAACAAAACCCATACATACATAGACTAATTATATTTCAAAAAAAAAGTAATACCTATTTCATACAACGATAGCTACTCATCATTAGTCTTTGGGAATTGGGTTCACCAAATTCGGATGGATATTCCATCATCATTCCGTCGCAGCAGGGTGCACCACATGCAGGCGAAGTTAGCCTTCGGATAAAGAGACTGTGTTCCCCTTAAACATTTAGCGAGAATAAAATTAGTATAATATACGTAAAAGTTGTCGGTCGCCCCACCAATATGTATGAACAGGGAGCGGAAATCGCCTGCAATTCCAGCTCGTGCGTTCCCTTTTAATAAACGTCTTACAATGGGTTATATGTTTGGTGCTTAATATTGAGGGAGCACTTTTTTCACAAGGGGAATACTTAATAAAGGCAGAGTTGTTTAAAATTTTTATTTGTTGTTAAAAGATATTAATTTGAGTATATTATAAGTCCGTGTAGTATCTGCTTAAGAATCTCCCACATCATTTCTACCTGTTGTAAGATGCGACTAATGAAAAAGCCTTAAAAATCGCTGTCTCTGATAGATGACAGTGAGGATAGATTGCTGAGCGTGACGATTGTGGCAAATGCTTCTTATATGAGACGCCTATGTCTTGCAGTGGACTATTTGCAGGCTGGTGAGATAAGGAGCAAACTGTGAGGGGATGTAAGAGGGAATATACGATATCTTTCTCCAAAGCTCAACCTTACAATCACTTAATCCACCATGTAGACCAACGAACGAGGGTTAAGTGAACGACTGACGGTGAAAGATCAATCGAAATACGCTGATCTCAAATCCCGAGACGAGGACTATTCCGATTCCGACAAATATTCGACGATCGTTCTCCTATAAAATCAAACCGTGTTATTTTTTACCATGGTTTCGTTTATCCAGGACATGGTTACCATTAAACGAAACCATGCATTAAATGTGAAATACATATTTGAAATTGAAGTAATATTTACGGACGTTTAATTATGTTTTTATATTACCGACGTTACGATTGCTTTACAGCAGTCGTGGTCACGAAGGGACTGAGGTGCTAGACGTCCAGATGTCATAGTTAACTCGGCCTACCTCCATATTTTATTTAATAATTTTTGGTCCGATCTACGCTGAATGTGCTCACAGTATCATGAGGTCGTGCAGTGCTATGCTTGGTTTTAGATTTAATTTTGATTATTACTAGATCCCAAGCCGGTGGTAGAATCCCAGCCATCTTCACTATTGAAATTAGGATGTTTTTTGATTTCAATAGCCTCGTGAATCATCCTTGGCAGGGATCGGTGTTCTTTTGTGAGGATTTGTGGTCTATCAAATCTGATGTAATGGTTGGGGCGAAAAAGGATATGATAACAGACTGCAGACTTCCTAGAATGTCGGTATTACATCATTTCAAATGTGTAGTGTTCGCGTAGATACAAGAAAAAAAAATATTGTTAGAATTGACATTTAAATTGTATTAAACTTTTTATAAATTATATATGTATTTATAAAAGTGCCCAGATTTTCTTGTCGGCTCTTCTCTCTGAGAAAATCTGGGAAAAGATCTTGTGTTCTTGTTTTTCGGATAATAAAGTTACATCACTAAATATTGTTCTAAATAATCAATTCTGTGTGATTTCGTTACCAAATATGTCAATATAAAACACTTTTTATAAACTGTTTTTCTAATTCGTAGAAACTCTATCTATTTTAAAAGAAAATGAGTTTTTACATTCAAAGAATCCAATTATTAAAGAATTTCTCACTATTTTTGCAGTTCCACGCTCCCCTTTCTGGATCGGTTTCCTCTATGGAAACCCCTCTGCTTTACGCCTCTGTAAACTTTTAATTGTAACGAGACGATACCGATGCGATAAACATTTATTACATTTTACGGCTGTTTATTACAATTAAAATCTGGTTGTGTTGTTATAATTTATAACTTACGTAATGGGTTGTCTAAAAAATAATTTATCATCACTTTAACTCACTAAAACCCATTGCTGGATAAAGAGTTGCCCCTATTGTAGGATACTAAGCTGCGGAGGTAATTTACATACATACATTGCACACGGATAAATAACCAGATCAGGAACAAATGTTTGAAGTCCATACAAACTTGTACCGTGCGGTAATCGAACCCACGTCCCGCAGAGCTGGAGCCAAATACTCAGCAATTCCTTTATCAAACTTGCCTGGGTGTAAGAGGAAATGTTTGGTTTGTAGGCTCCTTCTCGGCCTAGGATTCGGCTGGGTAGGTAACAGGTTCATAAATAAGATAGATTTAAAAAGGAATGACGTTTGACAAGTTAAATGTATGCTTCTTATGTTGATGAATAAATCATTTGATTTTGTATTTGAATTTGACATACGCATTTGTGCTGATAAACAGCTGTGGAACAGCTGTTGTTTCCTGTTTGTATGCAGTATAATTACGGGCTTTGAGTCATTCCATCGTAGTCGTAGTCACCCCTGTTGACAACACATCTGTAACCTTCTTCGTTGAAGCTGTTTGCAGGTGTTGATGTGCAGCAGTAACTACTTACCATCAGGTGGACTGTTAACTACTTTTTCACCGCAATCCAATAAAAACCATGCACCTGCAAAAGGTGTTAACTCTGCTGAATAACGGACGTGGCTCTTGGGCACTCGACTGCCGACCCTGCGCTCACTAACACGCCTGCCTACCATGGTTTGTATAAACAAGCCTTCCCAAAAAGGTACATTCTAAGAAAGCTCATGAGTGACAAGCTTAGAAGAAGATCGAATAATTCAGAATCAGATCTTAATTTTATCTTCTTTTTTTTTTTTAATTAATACTTTTTTGTAGAATCGTTTGATTTTAACACGTCATTAAAATAAAACCTATCAATATCCATAGCTTTCAACATGCATCAATTTGTAAAGTCGTTAGGAAACAAACATTTCATTTAGTTTTATGGCATAACAAAAAATGCTTAATGGCCGTTAATATTTGCCGTTTTCCCCATGTTCGTTGTGAGCTTTTTATGATACCTACGTTCTATTAAAAAAAAATTGTTATATTTCTAAATTATACAGCATAATATCTTCTCCAATATCAGCGTGAAGCTTTTCCATGAAGATGCCAAAATAGTTGGCATACCTTGCACGAAATATTTGATACTACCTACTGATATTCTTGCAGTAGCGATTCTGCTCCACATCATTAGTCTGTGGGATTTGGGTTCAGCACAGTCGGATGATTGGAGAGCCGTGGTAGCCTAGTGGTCAGGGCGCTCACTTTAGTATCATAGAGCGCGAGTGACCTGGGTTCGATCGCCGGTGCCGGCACCACTAAAATTGTTATTAACAATTTTATGTGCTGTATTTACCACGTGCTCGGCGGTAAAGTAAAACATTTTGAGGAAACCTGCATATCTGAGAAATAATAAAAAAACAATATTTCGAGGATATGTGAATCCCGCCAACCCGCAATGGAGCAGCCTGGCGGACCATTCCCGGCTCCTATACCCTCTCAGATATTTGAGAAGGAGGCCTTTGCCTAGCTGTGGGCACTTCCAGGCTGCTAATTTACAGTCGGATGGATTAACCGCTTTCAGTCGGTCCTCAAAGTCTGGACCGTTAGCCAGTAGAAGGATTAACATTTGTAGGTTGTGTTTATATACTCCCCACACCACAAATTGCTGCTTAATAATTTTAATAAAAAGTAAAATAAAGGAGCTGCCTTTAAATGCCCACTGCTGAGTAGAAGCCAGCCTCAAGTATTTATTGAGAGAGGTGAAACGCTCGCAAAAACGGGTGAGCTTAGTGGTTAGAGCACTTGTTTTAATTTTACAGTAGGCGCGTGATTGATTTGCACCCCTAAAATTGTTAATAGCAATTTTAGGTGCATAAACGCCACCGGCGGAGAAGGCAAACATCGCTAAGAAACCAGCATGTCACAGAAATAATAAAAATATTATTTCAATGACGTGTGAAGTCCGCCAACCCGCAACAGGGATCGTTCCCGGTTCGAAACTCTCTCAAAAAAAAAAATATTATAATTAATAACACATTTTAAGCAAATCTTGATATTATAAAGGGACTTGAACAAATTCATAGCAGCACAAGAACGAGTAATTTCACTCTTTTCCGTATGTTTTACATTCTTCTCGAGTCCTGAGATAGCGCTTCAGTTAAATACCGTTTTTTTCCTACATTCTTCGTTAAATTGACGCATAGAAAATTGAATTTATCACGTTCCAGTAGTTACTGTTGGAGAATATTTTATATTATATTGTAATGCAAAAGAATCTGTTGCTCGTGTTATAGTAGGATTGTAATTTTGTTTTTAGATGCCTACAGAATAAAATGGCGCGGTAGATTCTCTAACAGTTCTCTACAATCGAAAGTTGTTGTAATTAAACAGAATGTTAATTGTCCAAGAAACAGCTGCTGTAATTTCTGCTTCAGCTGTAACGACGTAAATTGCATAGTTTTAAGTGATTAAGTATTTAAAGTAAATAATGAAGGTAGAACTAGTAATCTGGTTACCGATTTTAATGTTTCACTTCAAAAATATAGGACATTCAAACCCCTTTTCACCTTTTATGGGATGCATTTTCTCGCACACCTCTTATAAGGAACCTACCTGCCAAATCAAGCTTGTAGGATTTATAGTAATTGAGATTTTAGTTATGTGTAGTGTAGGTTTATAGCTTTCACATATATACTCATAGATGACAATTTGAATATCAGGAACGGTTCGTAGTTTCTGTTCCCTAATTAATTTTGTAACTCTATAGGCTCTGGTTTTAGTAGTTTGCTTGGTGATTTGTTTTGATACTATAGTTATATAAGTACATGAAAAGTCGTAATACACTCGACCCAATCACATGTACCCAGTTAACTGCGTTTGCAGCGCGCCATGCGGTCACTTTTTGTGGATGGCGTGGTGTCTCATGGAGAACACGAAGATTGTCAGTTGCCCGAAACCGGGTATTTTGTTTGTTTAGATGACTTTTGTTTGTTAGTTTGGTCGAAATGCGCTTCGTCGGTCATAATCTGCAACAGTCTCCGACTATACGCCACATGGGTTTTTGGCGGTCGGCGGGCAGCTGCTGTTGAAGCATCTGAATATTGTACGGAAACATCTTCAAGCCTTTGGCCAAAATTCTGGCAAAATTCTTTAAAAACTAACCGAAATTTGTTTTAACTCCGGAGGCAGACACCTATCATACAATCATACAATATAGTATGTCCCAGAAATCAACGTCGTCAAAAATAATAAAAATTAACCACAATAACCGAAAAATAGTTACAGTTTGACCAAATTTCTAGGTTTTTCTTAAAATGCCCATAATATACAAACTGCATGGGATTTATTTTTTTCTGATTTTTCTCATGATAGTTACGATCAATCCTGTCACCCCGTTTCGGCTTGACGTTGAGTTCTGGGACATCCTGTATATATTTATATATATATATATATATAATAATAGTATAAAAACTAATATATTTTATTATTATATTGGAGTTACAGCAAAAGAAGATCGGATACTATATTTTGCGCCATTTGGTAGTAGGTGTAATTGCCGAACGGGACATGTAATTTTGAAGCTGCAGACGGAATAATGGTTATGGCTGGACAGAAGAATGTACGATATTAATAACACGCACCAATTAACATTAGTTAACGTGTCATTTGTATATGTTCCATTTCTGGTTCACTGTTATGTATGAATTAGAAGTCACCGTGTAAACGACTGATGATTTCACTCATCGCGTGTTACGCCGAAGAATTGAATTTCTTTGTTAGTGAACGTTCGCAAAAAATGTTAAATTCAATGTAACCACGTACATGTCTTTATAAATGGATACCTTATAAGGCAGCGAGATTACTAACATAATTTAACTCGTACCCACTGTAACATGTTACGTGTTATAAATTTTTTAAACCAAAAAAATGTGTTAATAAGTACTCGTATATGTTAAGTACATTTAATAATGTTTATGAGTTATTTTTATTGTTACTGTTAAAAACATAAGATAAGGTTATACAAGACGGGGTTATTGAAACAACAATTTCAATAAAAAAAATACGCAAAAATTTCTCTCATCATTTCATCAACTAGTTCGATTAAGCCCCGTGGGCAATTTCTGTGTCACTATTTAATTTACTGTAGGCGTAGTAACGTCAATTACTCAAAACATATTACACGAATTTACAAGATACTTATTATTTTTATTTATTATCACGCTATATTTTTGCCGATGATTTCAAGAATAAAGTTAGTCCGTCTGCGTGGTAGAGCCAAGTGGCGGCTTTTGCTACTGCTCGAATAAGCCGACTCGACCGGATTAGTACCACGGCCTCGCAGAATACCGTCGTGAATTAGAAGCATCTTGTGCTTCTGCGTTTTGTTCGGTGATTTATGACGTGACTAAAATAGGCTGATGTATAGCTGTAGTGGAATTATAGATACTCCTGGCCAATCTGAGGCTTATTTGAATTTTTATATTATACGAGAGGCAGGTTTATATTATTGATATAATTGCATTACTAACATAAGTTACCTTCCACTATAGACATTTCTCCAATGGCTCCTGTGTCGTGTCGTAAATTGCACATAGACAAACTCCCAGATCAATTATTTGTAGTCCACACAAATACTAGTGGCAGTGCAGGAATCGACCCGCAACCCACAGCGCTGCAGCAAAACTCTTAGCCACTACGCCGCCGAGCCGTCTATTTTATGCATTTTTTTCCCTCGCCAATGTTGCAGTCGGGAATAAATGTTGAATTACTGCACAGTACTGCATACATGTTTCTAAACTTAAAATTAAGACCATTTTATAATGATTATGAATTTGCCTCCGAATCAGGTATCTGATCCTTTGCCTGCAATTTAAGTGGAGAGCTCATAACAATGAGTTATTCGAAACCTGAGGCACTATTAGTACCATTGGTATCATCGGGTCGTTAAAATGGGTGTCCCACAGGGATTGGTACTTGATCCATTCTTGCTCTTGGTCTACATAAATGATCTTCCCTGCATGGTCAAAACATGGACTGAGAAAATGATTTGTTTGCGGCTGATACCTCATTGTTATTAATAGTTGAAAGAAACAATTGTACACTATCGGCCCAACCAAACACTTGATATTGTTTTCAAACTTGTAGCAAATAAGTAACTTACTACTAAATTGTGCCGCTTTAGTTGTTTGTCCTGTCATGTATATTATTCTATGTATATATGGTATATTTGTATGTATGTTATTTAAGTATCTATGTATGTATGTATGTATCTATTGTAAGTATATATTTTGATATTTATATCCTTTTACTGGTTTTATTCTCTTATCTGTATCGCCTCTATTATGTATATATCTCTGCTTAGCCTAATGGTTGACTGGGAGAGAATGCCTCTAGGCATTAAGTCCGCCATATGTACGAATTAGTGTATAAAGATTAAATAAATAAATAAAATGTTTGTTATTCACACTAACAAATTCGTCACAGAACGCCGCACTTAATTTGTTCTGTAAATTAAGTGTAACAAATCGAGATTTTGAAAGTTCGTCCGTGTAATCAGTACACGTTTTACAAAAGCAAGCGTTACGAGCCATCTATGCATATATAACTAACCTCGCAGTCCTATTTAAAGAGACTGATATCTTGACACTTCAATCGTTATTTATTTTTGAGAATATTATGTACGTACGAAAAAACATGTATAGAACAGAGTTTCTAAATTTAGATTGGCAAACACTAGAAAGTCCGTTTTTAACAAAATACAATATAACACTAAAAAAAGTGCAAAAAACATACACAATTTTTAAGAAGCGTGTTAAAGTAACTTTATAAATAAGGCTCACTATAAAGTCGATCAATACATGGCTACAGACAATGTTACAATTAACATTTAAAAAATTATATAGATTTTTTTATGATTGACATTGTGTTGATTTTCTTGTAGATTATGAATGACAATATAGCGTTAAAAAGAAAAAAACAGGCCCCATCGTTTTGTACTGGTTCTTCTCTGACAAGGTCTTGTTTTGCGAAACGGTGTAGATTTTGACGATCATAAAAGCTTTCAAGAAGCTTAAATTGTAAAGCTATGACATTGAGTTTGATTAGGTTGGATACTAAAACGGTGACCAGCACACTAAGCTATATTATCCTAAATAAGCTCAGGTGAAAAGTGTGTTAAAGGGACTAAAATGGACAGACCACTGACGCTAACGTATAGCCAATACTGAGGATATGATCGTAAGAGCTAACGTATACTGTTTTATTTAAATAATCAATTATATAAATAAAATCATATGCCAAATGTGTCACATGTCTGCGACGACAAACTCCTTGTCACATGCAAATGAATGTATGTATTCAAAGCGGTATTTTGCATGCCGCAAGCTTAAGATTTGTGGTGTACCCCCTTGATACTAATGTTTCAAAGTTATGATAGTCGAGCGTACGGAGAATATTAATCTGAGCAATGCCTAGCAAGGCACGTGTTAGGAACTCCGCTTCATACCTAAGTAATATTATTATTTTATTTGGTTGGCAATCTGCAAGCGAAATTATTTAAATGTAACTAGTTCTTAGCATCGCATAAGTGTTACATCGGATAAAGATATTGTAAAGAAAAGGAAGCTAAAGACGAGCGAGTTTCTGTGTGTTTTTGGCGTACATTTACGGCACTTTGATATTCTGCTCAGTTGACAACTGCATAGTATTCGGAAGTTGTCACCGTTGTCGACATCGGCTAGTAGGATTTCATTAGTTAGCAATTTTAATTTATGAGTGATTTTGATAATTTATGAGAGGTATTCAGAACTCATAAATTAGCAAGAGTTAGATCTCAATCCATAGAAACACATTATAATCTCAGGCTTACAGATTTCACTGTCTATAATCCTGTTAAATTATGAAGTTCACTATTCCTGTATATAAATATAATAAAATATAATAATTTCAGCCCATCGCTACACTACTAATACTAAACACAAACTACTAATACAACACAATATCACCAATATCATAATCGTCAGAATACTTTCGTCCGCTGTTAAAACAAGATCTCTTCAAGAAAGGGCCAGCCAGCCGTCAAGCTTGAGACTTACTTGAGAGGATTTTAGCACGAAGGGTAGACGGGCTGGTGAGGTATCCTGCTTTCCATCACTGGTCTGTGAGATTTGACTTAAGCAAATTCTCCCATTAAAAGATGGTTCGAGTGGCGTGATTGATTTATTTCACGACATCGTCATGAGCTTTCAAGACTTCTCCCTTAGTAACCTCTCACGGGATCCAGTAATATATATAGGGGCAGTTTCATATTTTTTCCCCAAATGTCAACCGCACTTGCACATCATGCGTCCTGCTATCTAACAGACGACGCTCTGGCAACCGATTGTTCACGTTGTCGCCCTAGTGATGAGAAGCAGCATTACCAGTGTCTGTTCAGCGTTCTAGCGTGGTAAGTACCGTGGCGAATGCTCCAAGAAATATATACTGGCCTGCTGACACTTTGTTAGTGACAGCTTTGTTATTGATTCAGAGGGAGAAATTACACTCCTTTCGTGAACATCTTAACGTTCACTATTGTGACGTCGGCAATACTGTATATTTAAACACTATAAAATAAGAGTAAAAAAACCATAGTATCTTTCGCCAAAAATATGTATCAATTTCGTTTACTCAAGTGGCGGTATGAACTGAAATGGTATCAATCATGCATCTTTCAGTAAAGGAAAACCATCCTGTAAACATTTAATGTAATAGCCGAAAGTTGTGTACCTTGGAGAAGGATGTGCATATTTGAGTAAAAACTTAACTTCTGTTTTGCGTTTAATGTTCACGTGATTTAAGAATTCAAAGCTCATGCTTTGACTTTTAAATCATTTTGGCAAATTCTCCTCTGGGCGGGATGTCCAAGAGTAGATTAATAATCATGCACACATTTTTACCTACATAATTGATAGTGGACGTTATTTATATATTATTTTTATCATGATTTTTGGGCACCAAAAAGTTATGTTTGAAAGTAATACAAAACATAGTAAGTAATACAAAGATTTAAAGTGTTGACAAACCATTCACCGACACTAGAGGATAATAGTTTTCATTGCGCAGAAATAATAGTACACTAGGCCCCATAAAAAAAGATACATTTCGTATTAAGAGATGCTTTGAAACATTTCAGAAATGTCTTTTAGAGAAATATTCTGCAGAAAATAGGAGGAGCCGCGAAGCAAGTCGTGTTTGCACTCGACATTCCTTGAATTTAATTTATTACTAGATTTGCATTCTGTTAAACAAGAAAACGATAAAATACGATATTTAATATATAACATTGTTAGTATTATCAAATAATGTTAGGTATATGAAATATTATATATATAGCGCATATGCGCTATATATATAATATTTTTTTTGTATTTTTTACAAACTCGAATCCTTTTAGTTTTATCGTGACATTAGTACCTAAATGTTTCAGTCTTACCGTGAAATACCTAACATACGCGTGAAATACAAACTTAGCAAAACGCACCACAATTCCAAAACGTAATAAACCCAGAAACCCAATGATATAGCTATAATAATTTAGTTTTTTTTCTATGGAAAAGGGAGAAAACGATCATTCAGCTATTACTATCACCTACGTACATCTGTGACACCGGAGGAACTGCAGGAGCATTGCCGGCCTTTAAGAATACTTGGGGCATGGGAGGGAAGACGGGGAGGGATGCTGGGGATGAGGTAGAGAGCTTCCAGTTACCTGACTCACCGAACAAAACGCAGATACATGATATCCTTCTGCTTCACGTCGTTATTCAGCGAGGCCGCGGTACTGCCATGGTCGAGCCGGCCTATTCGACTAGCAGCAAAAGCCACTGCTTGGCTCTACCACGTACCGTACCTGTTGGAGTCGGGTGGTGAGCCTGTCGGACCTTTTAATGTTCAATCAAAGATACAAATCGCACACAAGTTTCAAAAAACTCATGGGTGTGAGTCCTTCCTTCATATAGGAATGGAACTAGGGTCCTCCATGCCTAATCCTTAACCACTCGAATATCGTGACTATATTATTGCTAAGATATATAACTAAGACTCTAACATTACACAACATACGGCTTTCATCTCCCGCGAGGTAGGAAGATATACGAATTTTACCATTTGTTATTCACTAAATTATTAACTTAATTTCAGTGAGAGCATTTAGTCCTATAAATGGTACGAAAGAAATAAATTATAATTATTATAAATTCATTTCTGTAACAAATCATAGCTTTTATAAGATATTATTATAATAGCTTAAAAAAACGTGTTTAGTCTCTTGTGTATATTGTCAAAGTCACGTGAGTTGACATACCTAAGACAGAATTTAATTAAAGTTTCTGTTTTAATATTTAACAAGTACATTTCATTAGTGTTCACCGTAGTAACTGTATAGATTATACCACGTAAGCAAACATCACTTAATTGCTTCACCTGAGATATCTGTTATTTAAACTAAGTAAAACATTGACTTGTAATTTGGGAGTAACATTGTCAGCAACTCAAATTGTTCATGGATTTCGCTTCGATACATTTATTTGTATGTACAACAATTTGTAAAGAAAGAAAGAGTAAATAAAGAATAAGCATTTTATTTATTACTGGTATATAAATGGTAGAGTCGGGAGAGGAAGACCTAGGCGAACATTTCACGATCAAATCGGAGGCGTTCTGAAAAAAGGTCAGGTCGAGAGTACTCTAAACCAACGAGTATGCATGCGAAGATTGATGAAAGTGGGAGAAGCGAAAGACGTATGTCAGGACCGTAGCAAGTGGAAGAAGATTGTCTCTGCCTACCCCGTTGGGAACAAGGCGAGAATATATACATACTATATATATTGTTTTTCTTACGGAAGAGACGGCAAACGAGCAAGCAGTTCACCTGATGGTAAGTGATTACTGTCACCCACATACATCTGCAACACCATAGATGCTGCAGGTGCGTTGCCGGTCTTTAAGGATATTTGGGAGATGGGAGGGAAGAGGAGGGGAATAGGGAGGGGGTGTGGGCCTCCGGTTACCTCACCCACCGAACGAAACGCAAAAGCACAAGATGCCTCTACTTCGCACCGGTATTCTGCGAGGCCGTGGTACCAATCCGGTCGAGCCGGCCCTTTCGAGCAGCAGCTAAATTCGCCGCTTGGCTCTACCACGCTTAATATACATTTATTACTACAACTTGAGACCTTATTCAATCATACAATTAAACAAAATCATGCTCAGTTTAACGGTATTGCTGTAATGAGCCGCGGTAACATAACGGCATCCAATTTAGCATTTTCTTTTAAAAATGGGGCGGGAACTAGCTAAGAGTTCACCTGATGGAAAGTTCCAGATGGAATGATTTGTAGCCTGTAATTATACTGGCTTTCTTTACCTTTTCCTGAAACCGGAACACAGCTGTAGTTGCACTGTTGCACTGCTGCTGTCTGCAGAAATGGGTATGAGTGTGGTACCAACCTAGACCACTCCTAGGCAGACGAGGAATTTACCCACCTAGAATAAATAATGCTATAGAAGCGTTGCCTGAAATATACCGTTGGTATTATATCCATCTGTCATTGTTTTCCTCCAAATCAGGAAACTCGATCCCTTTTATGTAAGGTCGTACCGATGAGTTTTAGCAACTTTGTATTGTTGGTTCGATTGCTATGGCGACAGGCTCGCCACCTTTAACGATGTCATAAACAAGTACTGGGTTAAAAAGATTAACACAGTATATTCCCACTTACGCCCTGCCTAACTGCTAAACGAAGAGAATCTGATGAATATGAAATATGCGGAACCCACATCCAACATACTAGTGATGTGAGGCGGCATCTCTTGTGCGAGGGTGCGAGGGTACGGTGAGTGGTAGAGTCAAGCAAATATTTTTGCTGCTGCTAGAATGGGCTCGACCGGGAACCGGGATAGGACCTCGAACTCGCGTGAAGTAGAGCCATCTTGTGCTTCAGAGTTTCGTTCGATGAGTGAGGAACCGGAGGCCCACTGCTCCGTGCTGAATAATAATAATAGTTTTCTCTTTCCTCATGGGTTTGCTGGAAGAGAACTCTGCTTAGGGTTAGGCTCGCCTTTGTGCATTTATTTTGTATAATATTAAACTTGTAAATTTTTCATAATGTGTACAATATGGAAAAAAAAAAATTACGATTACATATCTGTATCTATATACAGTGTCCCACTGTAGTACCACTCGAGCGTTTGTAGAAGTTTTCAAACATAGAGAATAAATAATACACTACATTGTATTTGAGCTCAAACTAGGTTGTTAGCCCTGAAGTAACAGTCTAATTGTGTTGCAAAGATACAAAAAATGTTCTAGTTGCAATTCTATTAGCTGTGTGCAAGCAATTAATCGCTCAGAAACCCCGCTCATATAGCTGACTTATTTACTTACAACTTATGACGTACCAATAGAACAAATAATAATTCAAAAGGTATGATATAAAGCCGGTGTTGTTCGTTGTTAACGATGTAAATATCACACAGGATTTCAATTAATTGTAGGACGGAGGAGAGAAACTTACGAGAAATTCAAATTATTCATCCGGGGCAAATATATCGCGCTCAACAAACCGTAAAACCAAAGCGTTTGGTAATTGAGTAACAGTATTCTCGCACAATAGTGTAATAGTCGGCTAATTGCTAAACGTTTTAGGTTTACTTAGTGCTCGTATTTGTTTTCCATCAAGTGAACTCATACCGCGATGAATAACTCATAACAATGTTTGATCGATGTTGTAAAGAAGAAAAAAAAATTATATTTTCATCTGAACATTTAAATTTCATTTTACTTTGCAGTTATTTTTTACGGCTCGTGTTGATAAATTCAACATCACAATATATGTCCAGAGTTTTTTTTTTCATTCCACAATGACAGAAACAATCATAGACTAGGTACTTATATTCGATTCCTCTCCCATAGGCCTCTCCCATAAGGAGGATTTGCCATAATCGCCACGCTCGGCTGGCGGATTGGCGATTGCAGTACCAGACATCTCGCACCTGAGACGCTGCTGTCCGTCATTGGATTGAAAATGAAAAATGAAATGAAATGAAAATACACTTTATTGTACACCAATAGCTAAAATAGGAAAAAATAAATAAATAAAAAGAAATACAAAGCTACAATTGGCGGCCTTATCGCTTAGAATCGATCTCTACCAGGCAACCATTTTGCAGAGGAAATAATGACCAGTGAGCAAGGATCAAGGGTGTACGCAAGTTACACAGAAGTGAAAATATAATGAAATAAATATATATTGATATATACACAAACATATATATATACACTAACATATACTGATATCTAAATAAATACACAATATATACCCATACATATACAGGAACAGACTGCTTCATTTTAGTCCGGTATTATTCGAGATGATGATCCCGCCATCTGTCGGTAGCCATTTCTATTTGCGAAGCTTTCCCCTTTAGTCGCCTCTTACGACACCCACGGGGAAAACATGGGTGGCAGATTCTTGTGCCTTGTGCTTGTTCAATAAGGTAAGAAAAAATCTGCTTCATATCCATCTTACCCATTAAGTAGCAGCCTGTAAGTGCCAGTTCTATGTAAAGGCCTACTTCTCAAATATCTGAGAGGGTTTTGGACCCGGAAAGGGCCCGCTACGATTCAGGTTGGAGGACTTCAAATTCATTTTTGATTTATATTCGCAGAAGGTGCTTACAATATAATTTGGTCATGGATGGTATGCTAGGCTTTAGACTTTATTCGATTTATAAAAGAATCCCTAACTGGTGGCAAAACTCGGCCATCCTCTGTATTAAAATTAGAACATTTCATAATTTCTATTGTCAATGATCGTGTTTAAAAGGAAGGAAAATTTCAGATAACAATTCTCTTTATAAATTGAGACACTCAATGTTCGATTTTCGTAGCCTCTGTATAATATGATTTTGGAAAATGTGTTTAATTTTTATTCAAAAAAAAAAATCAGCCGAGTGCGAGTCGGACTCCAAAACAAAAAAAAAGTCGGACGGAAGGTCAGACTGCGTAGGCTTAGTAACACGTAGGGCTTCGTACGAAACCCAACATAAATTTTGTTTAGTTTTGAAACATATAAATAATTTTTATTTACTTAATCGTTTACAATTTAAATCAAACAGAATGTAACTAAATATTATTTATTGAAAACCACAGCGTTGGATGACGAGACGAAATTCAAAATAAAAAAAAATGTGCTACGGAATCGAACCAGAGCTTGGGATGCTTAGGCCAGTGTCACACTTAATATGAATGCGAAGCCTTGGGGCAGTGGAAGGGCAATAGAAGTGTATCTCTATACCTCATCTTTTATATAGTGCATACATCATCATTATAGCAGTACATCATTGCACAGCAGTGTCGGACCTGGAAAAGGCCCGCCACGCTCCTCCAGTTCGGGTTGGGGGACTTCACATTTCGTCGAAATAATATTTTTTATTATTTCTCAGATATGCTGGTTTCCTCACGATGTTTCCTTCACCGCCGAGCATGAGGTAAATACAGCTCTTAAAATTGTTATTAACAATTTTAGGTGAAGCCGTTACCAGGAATCGAACCCAGGTCACTTGCACTTTATGAAACTAAAGCAAGCACCCTGACCGCGAAGTGGTAGCTGGGATGCGAGATGCCTTTCCATTGTCACTGTGTTAACTTTTCTTACATTTCCGAGTATAATATGTAGAATCGAATAGGAAATAACAAAGGGGTACAAATACTACGGTCTCCGTAACTATTTTGTAATAATTAGAATTGTCCTCATTAATTGAAATGAACCAAGTCAGTGTAAGATTAAAAATGTTAAATTATGTCATTAGAAAACTTATAATTATATTTCATCGTCAACATTTTCACAAAATGAAATTAAATTACTTTAGCTTAACGTTCACGCCAAATTGAATAAGTTTCGAGACGTTGTTTAAGAAATATAACTAACCTGAAATTCTTTGACGGTCGCCAACTTTACGTAACAATTTCAGTTTGCGTTATTGTTCAAAAGTTAATCAAGTCTGAACTAACGTTTCACGGAGTGTTTTCAAAATTAATCAGAACTTTTATCTGGAAATTAAATACTAGTAAATTTGTTTGCATCAAGTATAATTGAGGGCTGTAGGCAGAGTGTAACATTTACCCGTAAGCTTGCTGTCTCCAGGAGAAACCAAAAGTGTTTCGTTGAAGCCCGTTTGGCTATGATGAAGGGTCGTGCTAAATGGAAATCGGTAATCTCTGCCTATCCCATAGACGGAAAGGCTCAAATATGAATAGATTTTACTCTGAACAATAAAATTTTTCTATTCTTAATTTAATAATTTTTTTAACTGAGAAAATTATTAGAATCAGAGAATGACAAATGTATTTTTAAACATTTCTAATGTAAAAAATATATAAAAGTTATTATGTTTCGATTGCGTAGTAGCTAAGGGTTGTGCTGCGGTATTGCCAGTCCCGGGTACGAATAAATTTATTCCGGTCTGGATGTCTGTCCGCGTGCAATTCTGAAATCGCCGCCACAACACAGGAGCAATCTGTGCCTTTAACGTTTTTTTTAATTCGTTTATTTTGTTTGCACTTCCTCTGGTTTATGGTCTGCAGATCAGGCTACCGACCGATGCGGAAAATTCTCTGACTCATAATATAGACTCTGAATACATAACAAGAAACCAACACTAAAGCGGGAGTCCCGATTACTCACCAACACACTTGACCAGCGTAGTGAGCAACGAGAAATCTTTCATGCAATGAATGCCAACTTCTTTGGCACTGCCGCGGAGTATAAAAGTGGACATAGACATGCTGATGAAGATGGAGAACTTTTTTTACTATGCTTGCAATAGCCTAGTTCCTAGTTACACAACTTTGGAAATAGTTTGATATTCAAAACGGGTTTTTGAGTTTTGATATCGTGCAAATATTCATATGAGCAAATAAAAAAGTAGTTTTTCGAAATCACAGACAGACACTTCAGTTTTGAAAATATGTATAGATATTCACAGCCTGTCCTGTTGAAACTGATACCCGTAATATTCGTATACCAAAAAAACGAATACCTTTAACAACCATAGCTTTAAAGCAAACTATACATAACCAGGACGTCATACACTTTAAGAGCCTAACGTGGACGTTGCTATTTTATGTTGTTAGGCGCCGATTGTATAAATTTATTAAAAGGAAACACTCGACAATTTTCAAGAAATTTATAGTTCTGTATTTATATCATTTGCCTGATCGAACACTTTTTTTATAAGAATCTAACTGAGCTAAATGTATCTAGTAGGATACAAAACGATACATTATTTTAGATACATTTTCCATTAAACAACTTTGAATAGCATAGGTTAAAATAATTACTTATTACATTTATGTTTGTTTGTTAAATTATGCAGTTAACCTTAAGATAACAATGCAATCTGATAATGTTACTATATATTTAGAGACATTCAAGTAAGCAAACATATTTATTGTTATATAACGAAAGCTTTCGGGACTGTCATCAATAGGGTTAGGCAAAGTTAATATATGTTACTTATTTACCACGACTCATTGCAGCAAAACGGAATCCCTTATCACCGCTCCAGGAGATAGAATCTGATTCAGAGCTTCGACGCCGGGTTTGTTTCCAAATAATAGAGATAACGAATTATATAATTATGAAGAGAAACAGGATCCATCTTTACTTTCCTAGTAAAAAGAGACCGTGTGTTACCATCTTAAATCCTGTGGCAGCGTGCGACACCTCAATAAGGCGCGTATCAAAATGAAACCGATCGCGATTTTGATTACAACCACAGTTCGCGATACTCACATCGTCGGCCTGCCCTGTAACAAGGCGACGTCCGGAAACTCATCCGATTTATAACAATGAAAATGTATTTATGAATTCACTAAACGCTCTTAATGTCGTTCGCATCACCTAGATAGATATTATTCTGAGACCGCCTTTGTGGTGCTTATAAACTGAAATTTCGAACAAAGGTATCGTATTGTGTATTATCAGGAACACAGCGTGCGCTAAATATTTGAGATTGGAACAAAGCGTTGGACCATGCCCGGATGGACAGGGCGAAATGAAAATAACTCGTCCGTTCTCGTGAACATTTGTTCCTATAGCATGTTGTCACAGTGACAGCTGCTAAGAGCATCATACTGAAAATTATTCGTATGTTTAATATTAAAAATAATTTTAAAATCATGCATAACCCTGTCTGAAACAAGATAATAAAATTCAACTTTCTAGGCTTAGTGAAAGCATTGGCTAGGGTCTAGGACTATATGTATTTCTTTTTTAGTACCCACGATACAGATTATTATCTAGTGTGGGTATCATAGTAAAGCAGACATGACTCCTACCACCAGCAAATCAATGTAATCGTGCATTTAAGGCCCTGAACACATACATACACATAGATATGAATATGTTAATTATTTATTTATTACACGTTTATGAATTATATACAACACATGTGTATAATTTTAATGTATTTTAAAATCATTTATTACATCACAGCTAACTTAGCCTAAACATGTTTTAATCTGTCTAAACTTTATAGTCAGATATTGTTTTTGCTGCAGAAATAAATTTTTTGATTTTTTTTTGGACCTATGGATTCCTGCAAACAACTTCAATCGAGTAAGATTACAGATATTTTGACAACCCTAAGGACTGAGATGGAATTTCGCATAGTATGTAATTACACAGGGTCTCTATACCTTGCAAACACAGCAGATGGTTGAACTGGTAATTGTTGACAGAAATGGGTAAGAGGACCACCCTCTCACCCATTTACTTCCAACCCACCCAGGCGACTCCGAGACAGAGAAGAAGTATACCACCAGCTGCCACCGATGTCGCATGTTTTCCTCATAACCTTCGTTCGATTGAAGTTGTTTGCATGTGTGCACTACCACTACGTAAGCCGATGCTTACCATTACGTGAAATGTTTATATCTTATCTCTCGGTGTTATAAAACTCACGCCTGACACCTACAGGAATAGGCAAAAATAACGTTTTCCATTTGACACGAAGCCTAACGGTCTTTCGCAAAACACTGTTCTTGAACGTGACGCACAGAAAGACACGTCACCGTCTAGGAAAGTAAAAATACATAAATGATAAGCTCTCACGACCGTATATACACTCGCTGGCGTAGTGGCTAAGCGTTCAGCTGGGGCGCTACGGGTCGCGGGATCGATTCCCGCACGGGACTCCAAAAAATTATTCCTCTTCTAGATGTTTGTCTATGTACAATTTATGCATGCAAACTGCCTTCGCGATACAAGAGATTTTCTACAGTAGGTAACGTTTTAAATAGAAGAACATAGACAATAAATGGGTCACGTCGACCGGAATCAGCGATCTACGTCACGTGCGTCACGCTAACCTAACAACGTTCTCCCCCCGTCATATTTTGCGTCTATTACACTACTGTCATCAACTTGTGGCTTTAGTGAGTTAGAACGAAGTTATTACAGCTGTAATAGTTAATAGAATCAGGCGTTACCATTTTTTTTCACTTACCTGATGGTAAGTGACTACCAACGCCCACGTACACCAGAGGAGCTGCAAGTGCGTTGCTAGCCTTTTAAGATATTTCGAGGATGGGAGAGAGGCTCAGGAGGTGGGATGGTGAAGAGGAGTGGGCCAGTTTTTTTTTTCATAGAAGAAGGGGACAAACGAGAGTGCGGCTCACGTGATGGTAAGTGATCACCGACGCCCACGAACATCCACAACACCAGAGGAGCTACAGATGCGCTGCCGGCCTTTGAAACCAGTAACCTTACTCAACTAACGAATCAAACAAAAGTTCAAGACCTCTACTTCACGTTTGTATTTTGCGAGTTCAGGGTACTAACTGGGACGTGCCGGCTGATTCGAGCAGTAGCAAAAGCCTCCGTTTGGCTCTACCACGCCATCTGTCCCTTAGAGAAGATTTAAAGATGTAAGAAAGAAATATATTTCATTATTTTATAACATCGAATATAACATCTCTTTCTCCAAATCCCGACCTTACTTGCACGTGGTGCACCCTGCTATCCAAAAACAAGGCGAGACCGACTGATGACATATCTATCTACATATCTAGATAGATAGATATCGGGTTTAGCCGATTAAGATGGATATTCCATCTTAATCGGCTAAACCCATATCCCACAGACTAATGATTGACGGCAGCATCACTAGTGCAGAAGTATCGCTCATTTTTTGGAGAGGCTCATGTTCAGAAGTGGACTAAAATAGACGGATATTGTAGTAAAAGTGTAAAAAAATATTGTAAATGTTTTTCGTCTCTTTTCACTTTATATCTGTCTCCTCCTCTCATAGATAGAGATAACGACGGGTTTATATTTGGTACAAGAGAGTGGTAAGCTTTGTGGCCGGGTTTGCTTCCCGATATTTCTATTAGATTTTCAAGGTTTTTCCCAGTCATTTTATTTGAAAGAATTTGACATTTTAATACGATTAAAATAATAAGAATATCGGCTTATTATAATAACCTGTAACATATATAACATAAATAATATGAAATCATTAGTAAAAAAAGTGAATGTATACTGAATTTTAAACAGAAATATATTTGACTTACAGCACCGAATAAGTATAAAATATCAGAATAATAATAATTATTTACTTATCTTCGTTGAGGTAACTAGTTTAATTGATACTATGTCAAAGATAAACTCCTTTATTTACTTGGGCTGCGGCCTAACGTAGTATATTCATACATCACGCTCCAAATATTACGTCAAATGTTAAACCACCTGAAGTAAATAATGTTATATTACATCGTTGTCAATTAATAATATTGTCTAAATATTACACCGTGGGTACGACGTGCCTCGTAGTGAGTAACAAGATTCTGAGTATCGACTAAATGTGGTTGGTAACCAGAATCTTGTCAGATACCACCCGAAATTTTATAACCCCATTTTTAATAGGCTATCGCACAATGACTAGGTCGGTTAGCTGTTCTGCTCAATCCGATTGCTCAACGCTTGAACTTACAAAAAATGCCAGTTTATTTTGCTTTTTATATTTTGGTTCAATGAACATAAATCTACCAATCCATTTCTACACATGGATGTCCTATGCGTCGACTAATGTAAAAGGCGTTATCAAAAAATCCTCAATCCATGTTAGAACAAGATGGGGGATTAAATATCTCAAAAATGTATAATACCGTAAGTACACAGACCTCCCACGTTATTATTATGCGAGGAGTCTGGTACTACCATCACTAATCCAACAGCAAAGCCGGTAAATCCTTCCATTGGAAATGGTCGAGCAGTGGAATATTAACAAGCTGACGAAGAAGGTGAAGAACTTAAACCGGACTGATGAAGCAAACTAAAATAACATAAATGGCAGCTACAAACAGTTTAGATATTGCTATGACAGGGACCAGGAAGTAGATGATCTTCATTAACAGAAAAAAATTATGTCACAAGGAAATCACGTAAGTTAAATCGTTCACATTTAGATACAGAAGATTAAATAAAGCGAGCTAGGCGGGTTGAAGACAGAACTGCAGAGCAGTAGCGTAGGTTTCGAAATTGAAATTCGACATTGTTACACTAAGTTTTATATAAAACGTAGCATGTAATGAAAACAAGACATAGAAGCGCTCTTTTGAGACTGGGGAATTGTTTAAGAAAGAAATTGAGGAGAAATTCATTCTCCTATTTGTGTACATGTAATAGTAACATTTTAAGACATTAGAGTATATTTTGAATAATAACCCAAAGTTATTAAAGTAAAGCAGCATTTAAATTCCCAATTCAGTAAAGGCCTCCTCTGAAATTGTTTTAATAAGAGCGTTTGGAGGCGGTTTGGAGTCCTAACATGTTCGCGATATAATAGTTTTTATTATTTCTCAGCCACGCAGGTTTCCTCGCGATGTTTTCATCACTGCCGATCACGTGATTCATCAATTCAAATTGCTATTAACAACGATTTTAGTGGCGCTCGCATCGAGTATCGAACGAAGGCCCGTCGCGTACTATGTTATATATGACAAGTTACCACGGCTCTCGAGATATCATGTCTACCTCATTAATTAAGTATACGCAAAACTGTGTATCATTAATTTTATAAAGGACCTTATGAACTACAGAAATAGAAATTACAAACTATGCACGGTTTCTTTCGTCCGCTACAAAATCACAGATTAAATTCAATAGAAATTATTATTCTAGAACTTGGTTAGTTTTGTTATAATGCTACTAAAAGAAAGTACAGGAAAGAGACGGTATGTAAATGATGCACTGCTCTATTAAATTTTTCAAAAAGCTTTGGAGCAATTTTTTTTACTTACATGTCTAAACGAAACTTAAACGTCCACGCGAATGCAGTCGCGGGTACTGCTGATTTGAAATGAACACCTAAAGTTCCGTTATAAGCTATAACCTATATATATGTGTATACATGCTCATCCTACCCTACCCATGACAGATGAAGTCTCAATGATGTTCCAGATAATATGAATGTGAGAGGTACGAAAATGAATCCAGAACTTAATTGGAATCAACCCAATTGGAGACTTATTTGTAAAAGTTGGCTAATCTGCCTACACCTGTTTGTTTACAGGGGTGTACGTCATGTGTTTGTGGTTCTTCATATATTTATGTCAACTATGGTTTTTTGTACGTGAACAAGCCAAGCAGTGGAATTTGCTGCGCCTCAAATGCGTCGGCACGACTGGCGTGGTACTGGGGCCTCGCTGAATATTCTGCCGGCATCGGCATGAAGTAGAGGCATCTTGAGCTTCGACGTTTCGTTCGGCGAGTGAGCCCCCGTCCCCATCATCCGTCCTATCCCCCAAATATCGTAAAAAGCCGGCAACGCACCTGCAGCTCCTCTGGTGTTGCAGATGTACTTGGGCGACGGAAATTACTTACCATTAGAGAAGAGATCGTCAGCACCGTTTTCTAAGCAAAAATCACTTTTATTTACAAAAATGATTCCGTTACTGTTTCTTTATAAATTGTTTAGATAAGCGTAGTGTTTGTCATTGTTGTTACCAACACTGTTTTGATTAAATGTTGTACTGTCGTCTCCATCCTGTATACAGACAGATGTACCAATTGACAGTCCAAAGACAAAGAGAACCATAGGTTCTAACATTTCCGTTTCGGCGCGTATTCACACTTCTGATGCTTTAACGAAGTTAAGTCTTGCCGAGATACCCTAACTCGAGGCTATCGGCGATAAATCTTCAACGATTGTGTGTTTTTTAATTGGATAGTGGTGAAAAACTAACTAAAATTCCACCCGATGTGAAGTGGCTGTTGTATCTCATAAGTACCTGCAAACAGCTTCATCAGAAGCAGATCATAGGTACATCGTCGCCCGAAGACAAAGATGGAATGCCGCACAGCCCGCGATTATACCGGCTTTCTTTACCTTTCCGACCGAAACGCAACATTCGTTATACTGTTGTCTGGCTTTAGAAATGGGTCAGAGGTTGGTAATTACCCAGATGACTTCTAGTCAGAGAAGTAGCATACCACCTTGTGGTACTCTACTAGTGGGTAGTAGGCAAAGCTCGGACAATTTTAATAACTCTATCTAGGTCTTCTTCTAAGGTCTTCTTGGAACAAAGCTCCTTGTTAAAATCTCGTAAAACACGAGCGAATTCTGAAAATAATCTACTAACGATATATCTGGTCTGTGCACAGACTGTCACGATCACGGCCGTATTAAGTTTCTCGTACGTTAAAGTCTTAGGATATAAATGGAAAATTATATATAGAATAGAATTTATGCTACGAATTGCTTTGAAAACATGTTAGCCTTCTCCTTTATAGAAATACGGCACTGTAAAGGGAAGGTGCTTTGCAGTTCGTTGTCTCTGTGTGTGACAGTTACAAAGTTTAATATAAGAGTATCGCTTGCCTTTCATTCTAAAATACAGAAAATGTCAATTTCACGAAATGTACAATAATATTCTTATCAGTACGATGTGATTGGGTCCCGATGAAAATTTTATATTGTTTTCTTTTACAAAACTCATTGTTAAATAGTGGGGGTGCAATTCTTAGTATCCATCGCCACATCGTTCCATCTTCAGGCGTTTCTAATTACGTCTGCCCACAGCTGAACAAAAAACCAGAAGCATCAGCCATCTAGCATACAACTATTGGAGGATTTGCCCATACTCAGCACAAAGCCGTGGTTAGCCTAGAGGTTAGGGCGCCCGCTTTGGTTTTATAGTACGCGAGTGACCTGGGTTCGATTACCGGGGCCGGCACCACTAAAGTTGTTAATAGCAATTTTAAGTGCTGTATTTATAAGGAAAACTTCGCGAGGAAACCTGTATGTTTGAGTGATAATAAAACATACATTATTTCGTGGTTATGTGAAGCTCGCCAACACAGTCATATCTTCGTAGCGGGATCTTTCGGGCTCCAAAAAACTTCTCACGTATTTGACAAGGAGGCTTTTGCCAAGCAATGGGTACTTACAGGCTGCTACTTTACTTTACTTTACTCTACAGCAAAGGGCTGTACCGGTGGGCAGTGAGCGCAGTATTTAGTAGTATACCCTCGTATTCTAATTGATTTTCTGATGATCATTCTATCTGCTGGTAAGTGGATATTGCAGCACATGTATAACCCTGCAAACAACTCAACAGTATCAGTTGTATGATTTGGCTTATCTGCCTACACCTGATTCACAACAGATGGGTATGTCAGATGTTTGCAGTTCTTTATATTGTATGTCAACTATACTTTTTTTTGTATGTGGAAGAGCCAAGCAGTGGCTTTTGCTGCTGCTCGAATGGGTCGGTTCGGCCGGGAAAGTACCACGCCCTCGCAGAATATCGGCGTGAAGTAAAGGAATCTGCTTTGTTTCCTCCCCATTCCCCATCCTCGTCCTTCCTCCCAACACCCAGATATTCTTAAAGGCCGGCAACGGATGTGCAGCTCCTCTGGTGTTGCAGATGTACGTGGGCAACGGTAATAACTTACCATCAGATGAGCCGCCTGCTCGTTTACCTCCGATACCTTTAAAAACGGAATGTACCTAATCACATTTTTTTTTTAATTTTCCATAGTCTTGTTTCAGGGATTGAAAAAAGACGAGAAATATTCTACTAGAAATCACACATATAATGGAGTATCCCGTAGTTGTACGAGAGTGTTATTGCTCAATTATCTAACGCTCTCAGTTTCATGGTTTGTTAAGCGCTATATGTTACACCCGAAGGGATAATTATGAATTTATCATGGTTGGGGAAACGCGTAGGGATTTCATAAAATTATGTAGGCCAATTAAATGTTTTAACTAGTTTTGTTCCATGCGTATATGTATGAAACACAACTGTATATGTTATACCTATAGCTTTATAATGATTTTCATGTCCAATATCAAAAAAACAATCCTAACTATTCTACTATTCTATAAAACATTATAAAGTAAAGTAGCATCCTGTAAGTGCCTACTGCTGGACAAAGGCCTCCTTTTCAAATATCAGAGAGGGTTTTGGAGCCAGGAAGGAACCGCCACGCTGCTCCAGTCCGGGGTGGCGGGTTTCACATATCCTCGAAAAAATATTTTTTTACACACGATGTTTTTTTCATGGTACATGGTAAATACAGCTATTAAAATCTCTTATTTACGTAATAACTCGACGAAAGCGTCATCGGGAACTGATTTTGTGATTTTCTTTTTTCTTCTGGCTAAGTGCCAACATTTATTGTGAAAATAAGTAATTTTAGTCTTTAAATTTAGAATTTGTCAATTTCACGAAATGTACAATAATATTCTTATCAGTACGATGTGATTGGGTCCCGATGAAAATTTTATATTGTTTTCTTTTACAAAACTCATTGTTAAATAGTGGGGGTGCAATTCTTAGTATCCATCGCCACATCGTTCCATCTTCAGGCGTTTCTAATTACGTCTGCCCACAGCTGAACAAAAAACCAGAAGCATCAGCCATCTAGCATACAACTATTGGAGGATTTGCCCATACTCAGCACAAAGCCGTGGTTAGCCTAGAGGTTAGGGCGCCCGCTTTGGTTTTATAGTACGCGAGTGACCTGGGTTCGATTACCGGGGCCGGCACCACTAAAGTTGTTAATAGCAATTTTAAGTGCTGTATTTATAAGGAAAACTTCGCGAGGAAACCTGTATGTTTGAGTGATAATAAAACATACATTATTTCGTGGTTATGTGAAGCTCGCCAACACAGTCATATCTTCGTAGCGGGATCTTTCGGGCTCCAAAAAAACTTCTCACGTATTTGACAAGGAGGCTTTTGCCAAGCAATGGGTACTTACAGGCTGCTACTTTACTTTACTTTACTCTACAGCAAAGGGCTGTACCGGTGGGCAGTGAGCGCAGTATTTAGTAGTATACCCTCGTATTCTAATTGATTTTCTGATGATCATTCTATCTGCTGGTAAGTGGATATTGCAGCACATGTATAACCCTGCAAACAACTCAACAGTATCAGTTGTATGATTTGGCTTATCTGCCTACACCTGATTCACAACAGATGGGTATGTCAGATGTTTGCAGTTCTTTATATTGTATGTCAACTATACTTTTTTTTTTGTATGTGGAAGAGCCAAGCAGTGGCTTTTGCTGCTGCTCGAATGGGTCGGTTCGGCCGGGAAAGTACCACGCCCTCGCAGAATATCGGCGTGAAGTAAAGGAATCTGCTTTGTTTCCTCCCCATTCCCCATCCTCGTCCTTCCTCCCAACACCCAGATATTCTTAAAGGCCGGCAACGGATGTGCAGCTCCTCTGGTGTTGCAGATGTACGTGGGCAACGGTAATAACTTACCATCAGATGAGCCGCCTGCTCGTTTGCCTCCGATACCTTTAAAAACGGAATGTACCTAATCACATTTTTTTAATTTTCCATAGTCTTGTTTCAGGGATTGAAAAAGACGAGAAATATTCTACTAGAAATCACACATATAATGGAGTATCCCGTAGTTGTACGAGAGTGTTATTGCTCAATTATCTAACGCTCTCAGTTTCATGGTTTGTTAAGCGCTATATGTTACACCCGAAGGGATAATTATGAATTTATCATGGTTGGGGAAACGCGTAGGGATTTCATAAAATTATGTAGGCCAATTAAATGTTTTAACTAGTTTTGTTCCATGCGTATATGTATGAAACACAACTGTATATGTTATACCTATAGCTTTATAATGATTTTCATGTCCAATATCAAAAAAACAATCCTAACTATTCTACTATTCTATAAAACATTATAAAGTAAAGTAGCATCCTGTAAGTGCCTACTGCTGGACAAAGGCCTCCTTTTCAAATATCAGAGAGGGTTTTGGAGCCAGGAAGGAACCGCCACGCTGCTCCAGTCCGGGGTGGCGGGTTTCACATATCCTCGAAAAAATATTTTTTTACACACGAATTTTTTTTCATGGTACATGGTAAATACAGCTATTAAAATCTCTTATTTACGTAATAACTCGACGAAAGCGTCATCGGGAACTGATTTTGTGATTTTCTTTTTTCTTCTGGCTAAGTGCCAACATTTATTGTGAAAATAAGTAATTTTAGTCTTTAAATTTAGAATTTGTTTATAAATTGCCGACTACAGTGCCACCTATCTAATCCTAGCATAGCTATGAACCATCGTCTTGACAATTAAAATAGATTGTAGGAATTTATATTCCTACAATCTGTTTTAATTGTAGAATCTAAATAACCTTAATCGATGTTTTTAAATTTAGCCCCATTTTCACTCTTGTCATCGGTATCTTAAGCCGAGGTTTTGCTTTTTAAATAGGGGTAGCAAACCCATGGGGTTGCTACGAACCCTCTTTTGATTTTTGTCGGAAATCATTCCTTCGTCACAAGGACTGCAGCGCGATACAGCAGTAGGCTCACACAGCGGTCTGGCACTGTAGCTTTAACCCAAGAGACACAAAAAACCTTAATCGGTCGGTTCGAAAGATACACGATCAGTAACAGACATACACATGATTCTTATACATAAAGATTAATAATAGTTTTTTTTTTTAAATACTTGCAAATATCCCTAGCTTACAAATACTCGGTTTGTAAGATAATAGCCCAAAATTATACGGACCGATGACGGGACGCATCGTGGCGAAATATCTATAAATGCAGTCACCGCTCTGTGTTTAGTATTGCACTAATGACAGTCTAACAAAGATAATCTTTCCATGGTTGAGTTAAATAATTCATACGCTACATTCACATACATACGCAAATATATGATATCCTAATTGGTTTCTATCCTGACTTTAAAAATAAAAATTGCGGGTTAGAAACCGGCAGAGTGTAAACATTTGTATGATGAATATTAATGTTTGTTACCGTGTCATGACTGTTTATATTTGTATATATTTGATTTTTAATTTGTCTAGGTATATCTATATCTATCTTATCACCATCCGGTTACCAAGACACAGCGAATCCTGGGTTGACCACGGATGAAAATCACACTGTTTAAAAAAAAAAAACAATACATCAAACAATAAAACAATGTCTCAGTGAACAGTTTATCAAATTGAATATTCCCTGAATAATTGATACTTGGAGGAATGTATCTCGAATACAAGCTTATGATACAAGCATGAATGTTTAATTACATATAGTAATAGTGCATTGTATTCCGTTGAGATTAGTTACGAACTTAGAAACGTACTAAATAACAGTCAAGACTCTATCCTGAACAAACTCTGAATCACACGCAAAACTCTCTGCCATTATTGTTAAAACAATAATTACGTGTTGGATTGAATGAAGATATTTAAATGGCCTGTGATATGTAAGTATATATCATAGTCATTGTATACTCGACGAATTTTTTTTTTTTGTAGAAGAAGAAGGGGCAAGCGAGCATGCGGCTCACCTGATGGTAAGTGATCACCGACGCCCACGAACATCAAACAACACTGGATGAGCTACAGATGCGCTGCCGGCCTTTAAGGAAGGAATAGGCTCTTTTCTTGAAGGGCGCTCACTTTTAATTGGGATAAAGGGGTGTTACATCTGTGAACTAAGACCAATGTATTACCAGTAATTGACTCACCGTATCTATCACTTACAGACTGTAATACAGCTCAGTTAGGTTGATATTTTACGCTCTTCAATTATGAGAGAGTGATTCTTCCCCGGTTGAACCAACTCATTCATGCTACGGAGAGTTACTGGCTGTGGCGTGGTCATGCCTTATTTGATTTAGATTAACGATTCTGATTCTTCAAATACTGAAGACCGTTGTAATACGTGGCCGATATGAGATGTATAATTATTTTATAATGATGATTATTTATAATAGCTACGAAAGACGCTTCTGAATGACACAAACAATTTCACAAAAACAAGACACGATTTCCTTGTGCCATCATTCCCCTTATAAACATATTCAATATTATTTTTTACATACAATTCTGTGTCAAATGCACAGAATTGTCGTGAAATATTATTATCACATAGTGGATAAGGCCCCAGGAGACGAGTTCAATCACCTTTCCAGATAAAGCGGTGTTTTGTTTCGATTTTTTTCTGTTTTTGACAAACTTCTTGGAATCACTAGAGTATCGTTTTAAACCAGCGAGATGAACCCATTACAGATAGGCTATTTGATTAAATAAAAAGCGGTAACTTATCCCTTATCTTACCTAAATTCGTCATTAATGAAGAAAAAAAAAAGGTCAACAATATAAGTGTCAATAATGTTTTTCACAATATATTACTTGAAATGATAATGTTATATGAAAAAATACAAAAAGAATCCACGCAAAATTCTGATAAGTTAAAACCTTTTATCATACCGTTACATGGAATTTCCATTATCGCGGACGAAATGCTTATACAATACAACAGTTGAGTGTGTCGCGTTAAATTTTATTTAAAACTTGACGTAGAGAGCAAGACTGGCTAAGTTTAAATGAGAAAAGTTAAGTTACGAGTAGATCTAAACGAAAGCATTTCTGTGAGTGCATTGTACTGGATTTAAGTGATACTATACTGATAATAACTAAGTTTTATTCCTCGCGAGGAAATCAGTGGAAGTCAAACTAACGCTTGACTTTGACTTTGTAGAATCAGCTGTTGCCAGCGGTATTTCCGAACAGAAAAGACGTTTTATAGAAAAGACGGCAAACGTGCAAGAGGCTCACCTGATGGTAAGTGATTACCGTCGCCCGCGTACATCTGCCTATTTGGGGGATGGGAGGGATGATGTGGATAGGAGTTGGGGGAGTGGGTCTTGGGCTACCTCACTCATCGTACGAAACACAGAAGCACAAGATGCCTCTACTTCACGCCGGTAGCCTGCGAGGCCGTGGTACTAACCCGGTAAAGCAGCAACAAAAGCCGCCGCTTGGCTCTAACACATATAAAAACATCGGTCTGAGAAGTTTGCAATATTCTGAATGCGTCAACCTTGCCCGTGGTATAATAAGCTGTCTGTTAGATGAAATTCTTGTGAAAGATTGATGGTGGAATTGAATGAAATGTAATCAGCACCACAACTGGTGTGTTGTGCTGGCATGGTGAGGTGCCAGCATTGCGCTAACCAACTCGCTTGTGGTGAGTATGGGCAAACCTTCCATGGAATTTACTATGCTTTGAAGAACAGCCGATGATTGACAAAACAGCAAATGATTAAGAAATTCTGATAATTGTTATATTTCAAGGCGACTTTAAAGGCACCGTGGCTTATTAGTTAGCATTCTGATTGTTGAGACATGAGTCCTGTGTTCGAATCCCATTTCAAGTCTGGTTGTGTTGTCTGCGTTTTGGGTCTCAACACCGCTTCTGTACCTTTCTCCGTTTTTATCACATTAGCGTTAAATCGGATATGGGAAGGTGAAGACGAGCGAGTGTCTCTGTGTTCGCGCGTATACTTACGGCACTATAATGTCTCCCGCGCAGCTGACCACTGCCGATATTATATGCGGCATTATAATTTCACGGAAGCAGCCGAATTTTGTTTTCGTTCCATATAATGTTCAGTGAAAGAATATTACACATTTAACATAATTAACGAACTTCAAGCATTCGTTATAGTGTGGTGTAAATAAAATTAACTAGGAGATTATTTAACATCTATGAAAAATCTTAGTTCATTGTAATGAATTAGTTTATAAATATTCAAAATCAGTCGATGCTCTACAGATATTACATATCCAAGTACTCTATAGAATGAACCCGAAATGCTTTAATGCCCTTTGTATTTAAAAAAAATAAATTAGGATAAAAAGTCAATAGCGTAACGCCGAATAGCCCCTAAGAACTTTAGCACGACAATGTTTTAGAAATTAAAATATCTTGAAATTCTCAAAGGATCGCAAAACTTTGTAATTTAATTTCAGTCGCTACTTAAAAGTTTCTAAAGTTTACGGCAGTATTGTCAAATAGTTAAACTTTTCGTTTCTAATATTGTTGAAACAATAATTAATCATTCATTCTCATTAGCATTAACAAGATGAAAGATATTATCAAGTATTTTTCATCATTATTACACTCCCTCGAAGGGGAATTTTGCCTAAGATGCCATGCCTGACAGGTGTTTGGCAAACAGTATTTTTAAGTTGATGTTTCACGATTCTGGTTAAAATGGAGGAAGCTCGATTTTTTTTATTTCAGGAGGGGGAAAGGCATACCATCGCACAACTTTAAGATAGTCTGAGCTCATTCTGACCTCATTTGGATCTTAAGTTAATAATTATAAAGCTTGACCGTAGCCGGGGTAACTATGACATCAGCAAGTCCATCGCCTAAGTCCCCACGTGACCTGATTGATACGAAACGTCGGGAATAAAAAAAAAGAAAAGGTTATAATGAATCGTGATAAGATCCGTTAATATTAGTTTCATTTCGAAAACACACAGATAATAAATAAGTAGAAGCACAGAGATTCTCACTATATGTCATTAAAATATTCATTTTTATGCGAGTTCAACAGTATTCCAAATCCAAAAGTAACGCGTAATAAAAAATGGATCAAGTACGACTTAACGGCGAATGTGTGCCACTGTGATTGGTTGTAGGAGTCGCGACAAAAGAACAAGTTTGGATCGTTATAACTCGGACGCGGTACCAGTCAGATAATTGACTTGGAAGAACTTGCCCTTTAACTGTATTTTCCATATCGTACTAAATAACAAAACTAATAACAGTCTAGTGTTAAACAAAATTTAAATGTGTCATCACTTAGTTCCTGCTTATGTTCTGTACGGAAGACCACAGTCTTTTTTTTTTGTGAAATCTTTACTGTGGGAATTTCCGTTTCATATATATTTAGTTATCTAAATTACAACTTATGGAAGCTTGTACAGTGTATAATTAGACCTGAATGAATGTTTTCCTTTCGTTCTTCCTTCAAAGGAATCAGAATTAAGTGCCGACTAAAACTCCCACGGATTAGTTTGAATGCTGTTGGCCCGGCGGCCTTGACAGCTTCGGAGGAAGAGCAGTTGAGATATCTTGTGCTTCTGCGTTTCGTTCGGTGAGTAAGGTAACCGGAGGCCTACTTCCCCCCTCCTTTCATTTCCCTTTCCCCCTGCCTTTCCCCTAATATTTAAAAAAAAATCTTAAATTAATATTGGTTGAAAAAGTTTATTACACAATACAGGAATTTATTTGCGATAAAATTTGACTAATTACATAGATATAATAACTTAATTTTTTTTTTGAACATTTAAATTTAATTTTTAACTGATAAGGAAATTAGACATGTAGATTTATTTATATTGTTATTATTGTAATGTTTTATTTTACTTTGATAGTTATAAATTTTGATTTTGACGCCTGATCAACAGTGTAGTAATGTAATGTAATATACCTTATATGTCTTGAAATTATATCATATTCTAAAATTTGTATGCCAATAAGTGGTAGATCATATAGGACATAATCAAAATGTTAACAATCTATACAAGTATCACATATGATCAACAAATAAATATAAATAAATAAATAAATAAGGCCGGAAAACCACCGCTGTCTTCCGATCTGCATCATCAGGTGAGCCGCTTGATTACGGCATCGTTGTGTGATGGTTCGGTTGTTTGATATGCTTTGAGAAGGGGAATGGCTGCGACACACGTCATGCTTGTGAATAGGCGCTGCTCGTGGTTGGCTGCTGCTGGTCGGCACGGCTTTGTTGTTTCAATTACCCTCCGGTATTGATTCGTTGCGCTTTATTTTGTATTATTATGGTGTGTATAAAGTACAAAAAACACGATACCCACGGAGTTCTTTTCACTTATTTCTTCACAGCTAGAGAAAACAAATTACGCGACGGCGGCAGATTGTAACAAAAATGACAATTGACATACGAAATTATAATTTTATTTGGTATTTTTTTTCGCCACATTGTTCAAGTAACAAACTAACAGTGTTCGATAATTAAGAAACTATTAAAAGCTTTTAATTAATCATCAGCCGGAAACATTTTTTTTGACGCGGAATGTTATATACAATAAAACATACAGGTACCATTTTTAAGTTGCCGCTTTATGAAATATGAACGCTGCATTTAAAACTTTTGAGCGAAGAATTTCAATATTGGGTAGAAAAATATTGAATGATTTACGAGCCCCGATTGACCACTTATATTATTTGCATGCTGACGTAATGCTGGCACGGAGCAATATTTTAACTGACGTTAGATCCGCTTGTGAAAGAGGAAAATGTTGTTATCTATATTTTCAACTAGTAAAATTTGTACTGAAAATATTTATAAATAGCTGTTATAGCAGAATAATATTATTTTGTTACCATGAAAATAAAGTATTTAAATAATGAATGAATGAATTTTAGTATTGGTTGCACTGCCTGTGTTTGTGTTCCGGTTTGTAAGGTACATAGAGCTAGGGTAATTACGTATTCCATCTTAGTCATCAGGGTTTTTATTGACGGAGGATGTTTGCTGGCTTCCATTCTACAGACTACAGTAGTCACTTACCATCAGGTGGACTGTTAGCTAATTTTCCATTACATTTCAATGAAAAAAAAATGTGACGCATAGCTCGTTAACAATCGAGGCTCCAGTGACTAACTGAAACTCTCACACAGTACTCGAACCGTCTTACAAAAATATCTCACAGTCAAGTGTACATATATCATATGTGCGAAGGTACTGCGTACCAGGTATTTGGGTATTGCCTGTCCAGGCGTGTTGAGTGTAACTACTTCTGCTACATCGGCTTATCTTTGTCCACTGCTGAATATAGGCCAGAGCCAGAGCCAGAGAAAGGAGTAGGCAATTTTATTCGGCTGTTATGGCCTACAGCATCTGTTAGATTGTTAGTGAACGCGTATCTTAATGGGTTAGTGGTAAAATAGTGGTCCAAGCCAAATTTGGGACAGTACACTGTGCTAACACATCATCTAGTGATGAATGGAATAAATAAAAAAATTACACTGTTATTTTAGAAAAATGTAAATTAGGTCATGTCAAACATCAAATTCTTTCACATATCACTAAAGAGGAACAATTTTATTCGTTGATTAAAACACACCGTCGACTCCAAGAGCACTCGTGTAAAAAGTTATTTATAGAGCTCTTCCAATATAAAATTTATTCTCGAAATTGAAAACGCTCTTTGCTTAATTAAAAAGTTTTGCAGCCCTCATTGACTGTTGCCGTTTATTAACAAACATAAATATGCTTTATTCGGAAGCACATATTATGTGAATAATAAATTCAAGCATGTGATAATTTAAAAAGTAGATAAGTTCCCAAGACATATTATTAATAAGTTGAAACAGTGTGATTCATATTTTTCCTTGGCAGCCCCTAAACATTTCACTGCAGAGTATAGGCCTCTCCCAAGTCACCACACTTGGCAAATGGATTGGTGATTTTAGTACCGGAAACCTAAAGCGCATTAAACACTGATACACTGTCTTGAGGAATTCCGCTCTCACTATATCGAAGTATTTTTCGAATATTACTTGATATCCAATCTCTTTAGCTTTGCAATATGCATGTTTAAATAATAAAAATTGATAATCTGGTGACGACACTAGCTTTTGTCCGCGATCTTACCCGCGTATTATCAATGAGTACAGTATAGTTTTATTTTAAATACACGTTAGTTATTCATAAGCTTCCGAACAGTGAAACTAAGATTTAAATCGTTCTGTGATTATCGTGTACGGATTCTATTCTGGCTATTGCTTATTTTAAGTATTTTCTGGACGTTTCCGGCATTTCCCGAAAGTAAACGTATCGCAGATTTTAACTTGAGTCATACGCTTTCGAACAGTGTCAACATTTTTCCAGAATTTTCTGGGAATAAAAGTTACGCAGTTTTTAAGTACCCTTTTTTAAAAACCTTTCAGGAAGTTTAAGGTCGCAGTAAATTGTGGTATAAAACAGACAAACAGACATAAATTACAAAAAAAAAAAATATTTATGATTTCGGAGAAGGTTTTATTTTATCCCTAATATTTTTTTTAATATCATCAAAGTACATGGCTTATTAACAATTTTATAATTTATTCATACATAAGTCTTTCCTGTAAGGAGGATTTGCCATAACCGGCACGCTCGTCAAGCGGATTGCCGACCACAGCACCTGACACCTCGCACCTACGCTGTTGGCCGTCATCGGTCTGCTTAATTTTGGTCCGGTATTTTTCGAGATGGTTAACCCGCCATCTGTCGGTAGCCATAGGTATTTTCAAAACTCGACGCCCACTGGGACAAAGGGGCTGGCAGATACCACACGGTCTTTTTTTATTTAAGTTATAAATAAAATGCCTGATACGAATGGTGTTTAGGCTTGAGTTTGTGTTACGTGAGTTCATACTTTTAACAATTAATTTACTTGTTAAAATTTTAAGGACTTAAAGCATGTCACAGAGATGCGCTCAGCGTGTTTATAATGAAGCCATTATTTAAATGCTGAGTGTACTTATGACTCGTCGTATACTAACAGTAAATGCTTACATTTAATTTTTTTTTAACTTCTTTCTACGGAACCTAAATTATAATAATAATAAATAAAAAATTATTTACAAGCTTATCATTACTTAGAACTAAGAGTGTTATTTATAAAGTTCAGTATCCTATAGACATTTTTGTGTAATTAAATAGAGATAATACACGAAGGGCAGACCTTACAATAATATCTTAGGCAATCTTTTTAATGTAGACTTCGGGACAGGGGGAAGCTACTTGAATGAATATTAATTGAAGCCAAAAATAAATTGCCAAAATAATTTCTGTAAAGTTCAATAATTACCACTACGAAGCCCCATACCGACCATACTTTATATCACATTGAATATATTCACGGTATATTATAGAAAAAGATTTTCTTATCCACTATTGGCAGAATGTTTAGAAACTCGTCCTGGCAAACCTTCGCTGGAGAAGATAAATATTATACTGAAACTGCTAACATCGCACTAAGGTCTGTATTTCTTATCGACTCGGGTATAGTACAAGGTTGGTTGTGTATCGCCCCCTTGTCTTTAAAACTGCATCGGATCTTTTCACTGACCTTATCACCCAAGCGTTACATCAGACACGGGAAGGCAAAGATAAGTTAGTACTTTTGGGTTTGCGCGTTCTACGTATACTTACATTGTATATTATGTATTATAAACGCGAGACTTTCTACATATATTTTCGAAAGTTGCCTCCCCGGTCAAGTCGGCTAGTCGGCCACATGCCTTGACCGCTATGTCCCAAGAATTCCATACAAAGTCTAATATCAATCCATCTAATAACTATGGTAATGTATGTTTTTTCACTTCCAAGCCATATTCCGTTTAAAGTAGCAGCCCGTTAGTTCCCACTGCAAAGCAATGGCCTCCTCCTCAAGTATGTGAGAGGGTTTTGGAGCCGGGGATGGGCCCGCCACGCAACTCCAGTGCGGGTTGGCGAGCTTCAGATATCCACGAAACAATATTTTTTTTCCCCGACATGCAGGTTTCCTCACGATGTTTTCCATCGCCACCCAGCACGTAGTAGATACAGCACTTAATATTGCTATTAACAATTTAAGTGGTGACGGCACCGGGGATCGAACCCAGGCCACACGCGCACCATGAAACTAAAGCGAGCGCCCTGTCCACTTGGCTACTACGGCTTCGTTTAACTATATTTCGAATAAAAGAGACCATGCCAGAAGATGACATGATATAATTTTATCGTGGAATGATTTCGCACAAAATTTGTGTGATTTTTTTTGTGGCCCAGAGAATACAGTTCCACGACCACATTATCAACATATTGAAAAAAGAAATCCATCTGTTCACCTTCTATTGGAAACCAAAGCACCAATCCTACAGGTGCGCCGTACATTCAAGTCTGTACCTCACACTTTTATTGTGTTTTATAAGCCCCATAGATTTTTACTTATCTGCCACAAGTGTACTGAGCTCGCTATTTACGAGCCTCAGCTGACTATATCTTTCTCGGTTCCTTGTAAGTTGTTTGCTGCCTCTAGTTTTATAGTTACTGTTGCTCTGAAAAAGTCTTATCTCGTTCCTTGTATTTGTTATTATTTTCGTATTTACCACAAAATCTCTTTTTATATCTTATATAGGTTACTTCTATTTTGTAATGATAATTAGAAAAAAACATAATTTTATCTGGATAATATAATTACGGAACACAATTATATTGTAGCCGTAAAGTAAAAGCCTTAAACATCTTAATCATTTTAAGGGAGCAGACCCGACGACTAGGCTCAATATCCTTGACGATCTTTTATCCGTAGAGGCGAAAACCCTGGGCTAGAGGAGAACCCTATTTGGCTGCGCTGACCGCCTGCCACCACGGGAGGCTGGCGTGAGTGCCTATGTATGACACAAAGAGTTACTATAGAAACAAAGAGTTACTATAGAAAGACATTTTAATATTAGACCCGGGCTTCGCCGGGTACGCTAGCAAGTGATATTATAAAGCAAGAGAGTTTGTTTGTTTTTATGTTGAAGAGTTTGAATGAATGAGTGTGTTCGAACGGGCTAGTCACAAGAACTACGCGTTCGTTTTGATAAAATATAATCTGTTTATTGAGAAAGGTTCTATATATTATTAGATCACGCTACGACTCATATAGGAGCGGAGCAGTGACCATGAACCTAGGGTCGTGCACTTATCATGTGTATTTAGCAGGCATGCATAATACAAATTCAACGCGGGTGAAACCGCGAGGCACTATATATATATATATATATGTCCATAAAATATTGGTCCGAGGCCGATACCGGCCCGGAGGGTATAACTTTTTTAAGCCATTGAACACTTGGCAACATGGATTGTCCATTTGGATTATTGTAAATATAAATCTAACTAGCAACTGCCCGGTGGTTCGCTCGGTAGTGGGGGTGGAATGTTAATATACAATACAGAATACCGAAAAGAAACCCAGAAGTTTGTTATCGTCAGCTAGATATTATTTTAATAAAAATAAATGTTATTTTATCAAACATTACGCCATGAAATGCAGCTTGATTTACGATTTATTTGCCTTGGTAGTTGGCTATAAATAATTCTATAATTATTTCTCGTTAAGAATATAAAAAGATTTCATGGAAAATATAACAAATGTTTTTTTTTTACATAATGCATCGGACTCGTATAGTATTACATTTTTTTATATAAAAGGTAGATTTAAAATCTTGATTGAGATGGACATTTTTGATTATTATATCTTATATTATTAAAATATTTATAAATAATAATACTAATACATAAGTGCATAAGTCTTGTATTAAGTATGTATAATTTTTAGCTGTATATTTTGATAACAGCACCATGGTATACGTTACAATGAGAATATCAGAAGCCTGCTTTATAAAACCTTTCTTGGCTAGTGGCCCATCCAATAAATCAGATAAGAAGTTAGTAATGAGGTAAAAATATCCCAGGGGTATATTGAAAGAAACCTTTAACGTGATTTAGTGACCTTTTGCTATTATTTGGAATTAAAAAACACAACCACCTTTTACGGATTTCACCGTGACCTCGGGTGGATTCTTTTCGTCACAAAATATTTTTTGATCTTATGCACCCGTAAAATCTTGATTTTATTTAGTTTATATACTGATGAATAAAATAGCACATCACTTGTATAAAGTTTGTATTAAACATCTATAATTAGCATATAAAACGTTTGGCTACATTGAATATTGAAAACGGTACGTAATTTAAAGCTTTTTTTCGCCACTGAATAAAATAAACTTATAGCCATTTTGGAAATGAAACCATCATGTACAGTTTTTATCGCGTTAAATGACTGAGCTACCGTCAGATTTATAATTAGACCAGAACAAAAAATAATAATTAGAAACCTGACGGTAGCCGGGAACGCCGACGGTTTAACTATAACATCAGGAATGTCAAAGAACTCAGTCTCCCTGTGAATATAAAAAGAAGTTGTTTCATAGTGATTTTGTAATACATGTTCAAGAGTTTAATTTCAATAAAATGTCGATTTTCAATAATACTTTTTCAACGTAAACAAGATTATACTTAACAATATTAAAATAAAATTTTAAAGTTCGGTCTCGCTTTTCAATATCATTATTGAAAGTAAACTTTTACATCTTTATGCACTTAGTTAATTATTTTTTGTACATTTCTATACGTAGAGCAGATCAATAAAGATGTGCCTGAAGCTTGTTTCGCTTCACAGCGGATATTATAGAAGGTACAAAATATCGCTGACATTAGGGAAAAATAAATATTCTCCCTGTTAAGAGAGAATGTATCTGTCTTCAGGCGTGTAGTCTTTGCATAAAAGCACCGATAAAAGCTTACCATGCATGTATATCGCATCCTGCAAGTGATGCATACTACATGTTGATTAACAAGACTGGTAATACCTTATGATTTTTGGGATCGAATACAAGCACCACTGCTATGAGCTCCAACTGTTACCGAATAAAACTGTTCGATGACAATTTGAAGAAATGGCACCTCTGCCAACCCAGAATGTGAAAATAGTGTTAGTTGATGCTTCATCGTACATTTATAATGCATAAACTAAATTTAAACTATTCCACTGACTATGTTTTTTGCTATTTGAAACTACCAGCATACCATAAAGAAAGAGAGTTATATAAAACAAAGGAAATATGTTGTAGAAAAAAAAAAATCTATTTCAGTTAACATACGCTAGGCGCTTGGGAAAACATAAATCAACCAGTTTTGCTCTCAAGCTTTTAATTTAAATTTCTCACGTTCTTTAAAGTAAACAAACAAAACGAAAAACAAAGTATTTACTGTTATTTTAATTAACATCTGTTTTTTAAAATTACTTTTACATTTTATAAATACGAGGTGTGTAAATTAAGTAATGGGACCGACAACGTAGCGTTTGATATGGCAACACGTGAAGAAGGGGACATGTGGACATGTGATGGGCGTTCAGAACAAGTTTGAACTAGATCAAGTAACTTACTTGGTTGTCCATTGTTGTTTTCCCGTGAATCCGGTTTTCGTTATGCGTTCTCAGAATAAAAGACATTAGTTGCGAGCAACGTGTGCTATCAAGTTATGTTTCGGACTTTGGCAATGTGTAACAGAAACTTTTGCGAAACTCCAGCTGGCCTACGTCGACAGGTATTTTTTTGTCAAAACCCAGGTTTTTCGGTGGTTTAAGGCATCTTAAGAAGTCGGAGAATCGATGGAAAGCCTTTAACTGCAAGAAGCGATGATCATTTCGGCAAAGTCCGCGATTTTGTACGGTTGATCTGATGCTTGAAAACGTTCAAACGGCTAAAGCCAAAGGCGATTCCAATAACTGATTTCCAACACCTCTATGAGGAGCAAAAGAACCCTCTCCAATGCTGTGTGGCTTCCCGAGGGAATTGTTTTGACGGAGATAGCGTTCAATTTTGATTATATTCAAATAAAAATGTTTAAGAATATCAGTCTCATCACTTAATTTTTTTTTCTTTTAAAAGAATACTAGCAATGCCATTTAACTAAAATAACTTATATTCCTGTTAACCCTCCAACTAAGCATTAGAGCTTGTATTTGGAGTGGTTCACGACAATAGTCGAATGGTAGGCTCGAACCTGCGACGTCATGTTTCGCAGTCCGCACCCTAACCTATTAGGCTATTGGCGCTTTTAAATTTACACACCTCGTATGTATAGTGGCGTCTGAAACAATTTTAAATATTTTTATTTTAGCTCGATTTTGAACGTTGCCGCTCGAATGGGCCGATACGACCGGGAACGGCCACACCCTCGCAGAATATCGTCGCGAAGAAGAGTCATCTTGTGGTTTGCGTTTCCTCCCCACCCCGAATATCCCTTTAGGAGAATCAAATGAGCCACTTGCTCGTTTATCCTTTTAAAAAACTCGTTTAAAAAATAAAAAAATTAAATGTCTTAACTTTAGAGACTCGATATTACTCAAAAGTAACTTTGCCAATAAAAATATTGTCCGTTAATTTTTGAACTATTTTTAAGTCAAATATATTTTAAAGTATTTACAGCTTAATCATTATTTACTATGATGCTACTATTTCAATTGCAGGTTAGTGCACTATGCATAATTATTGCTGTTTGTAAATAAAATGTAACTTCATACAATATGCACGAATTTAAAATTTCAAACACCTACGTGTGAAATTTTAAATGTTGAATTCACAGCAGATGTGTATTTCCCATTCGCAACATTCATCCGATAATTGACACTGAAACAATGCCTCGCACGGTGCCTTCGCAAATAAACCGTGAAATAAAAATTGCAACTGACAATCTGACTACCGGCGTCAGTAACCCCGTTCGTGTTAAAGGTTGAGTTCGAATTGTTTTTGCTTTTGTAGTTGCGTGTCAACTTGTTAGACTGTCTATTGTTTTGAATGCTTGTACGTTTCTGCCACTAAAACATTGTATTTTTTTTTTTTATTTATAGAAGAAGGGGGCAAACGAGCGTGCGGCTCACCTGATGGTAAGTGATCACCGACGCCCACGAACATCCACAACACCAGAGGAGCTACAGATGCGCTGCCGGCCTTTAAGGAAGGAATAAGCTCTTTTCTTGAAGGTCCCTAAGTCGTAACTGTTCGGAAATACTGCTGGCGACAGCTGATTCCACAAAATCGAAGTGCGTGGCAGAAAACTTCGATTAAAACGCACTGTGGTGGAATGCCAACCATCTAGGTGGTATCGATGGAACTTCGCATTCTGTCGCGATGTACGATGGTGAAACTCAGCAGCTGGGATCAATCCGAAAAGTTCCTCAGAACATACCCCGTGGAAAATTTTGTAAAAAATGCAAAGAGAAGCAGCATTTTGTATCTTATTTCTAATATCTGCTCAAATGTCAAGCAGGTGATTTAATGTCACAATATATTTAGCCGTTTTGAAGAGCGAGCTTTTAAAGGGCAAAGCAATTAGCCCCTGTGTTCGCTGTGCGATGTCGTGATTAATTAACAAGTGGCTTTGTATCAAAAAGACTATTTCACCTTGCTGACGATTTAACACACAACATATTCTATGATATGGATAAAATGCTCCATGTATTTAATATATTACTGATTTATTTAAAACATTTTTAAAAAAATGATCACAGAGTGCAATATTTTTTAAAAAGGAACTGTTGCATACCATTGATCATGGAAAAACCATGAATTGAAAAAAACAAAAAAGGATAATCCTTTCAATTTACTCATCAGCAGTGCTTATTTGCGATGCGCTTGTCTCCATCTTAGTGCTCAAGTCAACGATACAAATCTTTCATATAAGATTCCAAAGCGTCATTGGTGATATAGAATATTGAACTCGAGTCTTCCGAATCGGTGGCAGCTCCCCTAACCACTCGTCTATGGAACTGGTTTATGGAACAAATATATTATTATAAGCAATCGAGCTTGTCAACTGCAGAGGAAGGCAAAGAGTATGGATTACCACATGGTACGATTACGCGAACCGCTATTATTTTCTTCGAGAGAAGTTTGGCATTTGGTTTTCCTCAATGGATGGTAGGATAGTACCATACCTTACGCCCTCAACATGCTATATAACCTTACTACATAATAACGGAGTGTTTGATGACCAAATGATGGCGAAAAATCCTTCCAAATTTTCCGTATCCAAATGACTAGACCCAATCACTATTAGATGCTGCTTCCTATCACAAGAAAGGGTACCGGCACAGCGCTCACCAACCTTGTCCAGCCTTGTGAGTATAGACACACATTCAGCATTTAAACACATCATGGCCTTTGCTGGCGCTTATGTAAAACAGTGGACTAGAATATATTGATGATGAAGAAGAAACTTAATTTCTAATAAACAATTGCAACCACTTTTCTAGTGGTTCATCAGTGATTTTGAAATCTGTATTCAGAAACGTAACGTTCTGGAATAAGCTTTAGCGCCTGAGAACTTTAGTCTGTTCAAGCGAAGCAAAATTTAGAATTTAACATCAAAAACTATTCAGTTAAACTGGAACAATGGAATTCCGTTATCACTAATAAAAACTAGCAATTTTATTTCAATCTCACTTAATTCACACCAGAAACTTCTTAGAATTGACACCTTTAATATTGTTTTAAGGCGATGCGTGTAGCATAAATAAATGTATATTCAGTAAGATGAAAGTGCCTATCGTGAACCACACCAGAAATAAGGTGTAATGCTTAGTTGTAATTGGAATATTAGCAACGTTACTTAAATAGCATTGCTAGTATTTTTTTTTAATTCTTGACTGTTTCTTTCAAATCAGTCAGTCAGTCAGTTATGATTAGTCATTAGTCTAAGTGTTTATACAATAAAATAAATCGGTGACTCAATATATATCCACTTACAGTTCATAATTTAATAAGAAAAATGAGAACATGGCTTCTTACATTACGAGCAAACAGAGGACTTAATCCAGTGAGCAGATTTATCCTGTTCAATAACTAATACAAATAACTGTACAATAATTGAATTAATATTCATAAATAAAAACTCGTGAGTCACAAAGTAGTTGTTCGTTCATTACATACACACACACACTCATAGACAGACATTCAAAGCCTTCGTTAAGTTACTTTTATTTTTTTATTTAGTATTTTTCATTTTTTCTTGTTATTCTGTACTAATATCTCGACTATTTTAGCTGTTGTTATAAGAAATTATTATTGTTTATCAACTTGGGAGAAGCCAATGACCTCTGTCATACAGGTTCTTAACCTAGCACGGATGTCAGGGAATTCATACGTTGTGGTCCAAATTCTTATGACAATTGAGATTATTATTATTATTATTACCCATCGAAATTTCTTAGATTCAATATATTTGAAGATATTTTGCCACCTTTTGAAGGTGAAAGATATTGGTAATGGTCGTTCAGCAAAGCTTAGTAAAACTACAACTTGCTCGTTATGATAATTCTCCTGATGAGATTTGCCATAATCACCACACTTGAGAGGCGGCTTCGCGCTTTGATCTTACTGCATGACAATATATTTATACAGTCATGAGTATATTTAATAGAACATACTCAAGGCGTCGACTCTAAGAAGTTTCTGGTGTGAATTAAGTAAGATTTAAATAAAATTGCTTGGTTAGTGATAATGGAATTCTATTGTTTCAGTTTAACAGAATAGTTTTTGACGTTAAATTCGAATTTTGTTTCGCTTGAGTAGACTAAAGTTCTCAGGCGCTTAAGCTTATCCCAGAATATAACGTTTCTGTTGACTTTAACTTTAACTAGAAAAGTCGACGCAACTACCTTTAGATTATTGGTTATAAATGTATTTTAAGTTTCTTACTCATCATCAGTATATACAAGACCACTGTTGTACATAAGCCAGCAAAAGCCTGGGTGTGTTTCGTCTAAAGTTTGCCCATACTACCCATACCAGGCAAGGTATGGGGAGTTGGTGAGCGCAATATACAGCTCCTCGATACTAATCAGTGGGATTAGGGTCAGTCGAATTCAGATTGCTACGGATAGAAAAAGGTGAAACATATCTCTTTACATACCAACCACCAACCTTCACCTGCACGCGCCACGGCTCCAAGAAACATGGCTCTGGCAACCGAACGTTGGTGGATTATCTATACGATGATGATACAGGTTAAACCTGGTACAGATCTGGGACTTAGTAATAAACTTGGAATTCACACTGTAGATGTAATGTTCACTAGGAATCTTTATAATATCGCCAGTGATTTAAGTAAGATAATAAAACAAACAATCTCAAATCTGTCCGTCCGTTAGCCCAACCATTAAAGGGCTGTATCTTTTAAAACATTCACAGAATATTTATTACCATGGCGAATAATGTAGCAAACATGCCATATTAATAAAAACCAAAAGAGAAAATTAATTAGGCCCGAACAAGAAAGAAAAGAGTTTTAACGTGTTTATTGTTTTAGTTCTATTATAAAAAAACGGCAATACATGCTAGCCTCAAACTTAGTGACATCACAATGAAAAATCTGAAGTAAAACATTAAATAATATAAAACCGGTCAAGTGTGAGTCGAGCAGGTCAGAATAACGTTTCGTATTAAAATCATTTTGAATTGTTTCGATTCCTAAATCTTTTGTGACATAAATCTAATGCTACCATTGAAATACCTATTCATTTACCGTCGTCAACCTGACTTAACGAGCCGAGACTAAATAAATGCTAATAAGCGACACAATCATGCTAATACAGTATGCCTATGATTGTGTGGTCCAAGTTAGTAGATGTTCGTTCACGAAATTAGTTGTCGTTTCGTAAGTAGGTTCAAAAGCTGTAACTACGTTGAGATTTAATAATATTTTAATATAACTCATTAGTGTGGGGGATATACCGGCTCTTTTTCCTAATGTAAACCTCACATTCACGTGATGCACTCTATTAGCAAACGAACGGGACAAAATAGGCTGACTATATTATATAGTCAGCCTATTTTAGTCTCCAAGAAAGCGCCAAAAAAGTTTCTGACCCAAATCCCACACACTATTGATGAAGAACAGCATCAGTAGTGCTCATCGCACGCTTGCCCAGCGTGGTGAGTATGAGCAAACATTCCAAGAAATGTTTGATTTTGCTGCCGGTTCCATGGAAACGCCTAAGTTCAGCAGTGAACTGGAATTGGTGGATGGTAGATGTGTTTCGTTGATAATTTTGCTAATAATATTTAACTGCTTCGATGTATCACATTATCTGAGAGCCTTCGATAAGAATTAAACCCAAGATTAAACGATCAATTTAATGCTTTGTCACGAAAATGTTCTTATTTTCTAATAATCGATTTAATATCTTTGCAAATGTTTTTTTATTTGGACCTTTTCCAAACTTGCAAGCGGTTAACCTGATGGTAAGTGATTACCATCGTCCACGTACATCTTCAACACCAGAGGAGATGCAGGTGCGTTGCCGGCCTTTATGGACATTTGTCAGGTAGGAGGAGGATGAGGATGGGGGAGGGGTAGGGAGCGAGGGTCTCCGATTACTTCTTTCACCGAACTAAACTCAGAAGCAAAAGTTGCCGATTAATATTCTTTTATTTTACACCACATAACAAAACGATACAGAAAATATTAAAAGAACTACTTACTACGCAGAAGTAACAATTTAACGGCCTTATCGCTTCATAGGGAGCTCATCCTGGTAACCAAAGCCATAAAGAAACGTATACAAGTAAAGATAAAAACAAATAAACAATCTATCAACTGTTTAAATTACTTAATTTATCCAATGATTATTTCATACATAGCAACTATTAATAATACTAATAAATATAAGAATTTTACAGGCTTGTATGCCTTACGCCGTTCTGAAAGCTAATAGATAGCACGTGTTATCCTTAGGTGAGTCATTAATATTCATCAAACAGCAGACAAATGAAGCGGGAATGAAAAATGTTATAAAATAATGTATACTGCGCATGTAATGAGCTGAGGATTACGTAACCATGTTAAAATAATTGACAAATGTATAGGAAAGTAAATAAATTACATTATATACGCCGTCATAACTCAGAGGTCGAGATAAATCAATTTTGGCTACAAATTTGTACCCGAAATTCATACGATAAATTTATATGTTTATTTAATTCAGTTACCTTCAAATGTTTCATGATAAGACGTAAAAAGATAAAAGCGATTCATTGCAAGGGTAAGGACCTCTCTGTGTGACTAAAGACAGCCATTACACCCCCTCTTCAAATTCATGTTCAGATTAATATAACTCTAGATCAAATAGCTTAAAATGAAATACATAATACTTAGTGAAGATTGTAAAATGAAAATTGTGGTAAATTTTCTCCAAATACAACGCTGTATGGTGATTGAATTAGATAATTACATGGAATCGGAATTATAGAATTACACCATCCTTATCTAACCACGTAGGTAAGTGTGCGTAAATGTATTAGTAATTGCACGCACGCACGCACAAGGCAGGCATGCATGAGTTCTTGCATGCGTGCAAGCATGCATGCATACATGCGTGTTTTTGACTTTATGCGTACGAGGGTGTTGGGTTTTAGTGAAATAATGCGATGGTTGCAGATAATCAAATAGGTATTGTATCATTCTCCCACGTTACAAAGTATCCAGAGTTTTTATGTAAGCTATTATTAACAAGGAATCAGTTTAGGGAGTAGACAGCGAGCTGTCACGGATAATACAGTTGTACTACAACTAATAAGAGTTTTCTACATACATGACATATAATCAAATCAATGGTAAAGGACACTAAGAATGCCGACACGTTAGGTTTAATTTACATAATGTTCTAACAAAGGGTGCGTGCGCACGCGTATTAGTGCATTCTGTTATTGTCCTTTGTAAACTCGATTCACAGCAAATACGGTAATATGGCGGAGATTTAGATGCAGTGTCATAAATACGAAATTCAACACGAAACTGATAACGTTATCGACTAATTACTATTTCGTTTTGATAAACCTTTTCAACGTGTTCTATTTTACTTACTACGATATTTGTATATAATTTCTAACATAATTAAAATTTCCTTACAAAGCATTTACAACTTGCGAATAAGTAAAAAAATAAGCTCACGGCCGAAGAGTCGAAGAAGAAGATTTTTCGTCCTTTCAAGCCACTTTTCACGAGTCTATTTGGGTCAACGTTACTATCTGTCTGAATGTCAAAGACGATACTAATCGTATATATTAATCGTATTTCGAAAACCTCATTGACACAAGATCTCCATACAGGGGATCGATCTCCTCCTGATTTGAAGGCACGTCTCCTAATCACTCAGCTATCGTGGTTAATTATTAAACGGGCGTTGGGCAATGAAATGGAATCAACTTGACCAAATCCATTAGTTGGGATAACTGTTATCTCGAATTACAATATTCCAACTAGCTTCTCTAATCCGTTGTTAACAAACAGAACAAAAGACTGAAATGATAATGCGAATTTTAGCCTGCGTATTCCATTTTCACAGCACCTAGGTGATATTTGTATATTATTGTCTCTATGGGTTTTGAAGCTTAATGAGTGAACATGTATGTATGTATGTATATATACACGCCTTGTTCCCAACGGGGTAGGCGGAGACAATCTTCATCCACTTGCTACGGTCCTGACATACGCCTTTCGCTTCTTCCACTTTCATCAATCTTCGCATGCATGCTCATTGGTTTAGAGTACTCTTGACCTGGGCTTTTTTCAGAACGTCTCCGATTTGATCGTGAAATGTTCGCCTAGGTCTTCCTCTCCCGACTCTACCATTTACACTCACTCATGTGTGAACATACATTTAAGTAAATTACAAAATTCATTACTGATTGATTTATCCATTTTTTTACAGCCTGTTACAAGTACACGTCTAAATACAACGATCTTAATCCACCTGCGTCCATCGACTTCCTACTAAGCAGGTCGGCACTTCACCTTCTGAGGGTCGATGTTGTTTGTGTTTATCATGGTGAAAACAGTCAAATCTCCAAGTCTTCGTCAAGTCAAGTTGCATGATGTCTATTCTATTAGATAGACTATTTAGTACGCATCAGTATTAGTTTGTGTGAGTATTCTTAACAGCCTTTTGCTTTTAAAAAATATTCTCTAATTAACATTTACGCTTTTCTCTTTCTCCTTTCACTTGATCCTCGACGTCAGGT